>OX101725.1:12183824-13494388 GCA_944452665.1 Stenoptilia bipunctidactyla | reverse complement strand
AAGGCATCTTATAATACGTAAGTAAAAAACCTAACTACAAAAAAACTAGCATTACATATATATGACTCATATTAGAAAGGTTTTTTTTTTTTTTTTATATAAGTGACTAAACCCGCGTTTGACCTCAATCTCACCTGATGGTAAGTGATGATGAGGTCGAAGATGAAAGCACACGGGTTTAGGAAGGAACTGGCTCTTTATACAATATTGCCGGAACACATTACCGCCGGAGCGGTAACATTTGGCGGCAGACTTTATATAAAGGGTGGTCGCTAGCCAGGCGGACCCAGAAGGGATCCTACCACCAAGCAACGTTTTATCATATCTCTAGTGCCTTAAAAATTCACAAAATGGACACAACCGTCGTCTATGAGCATTGCGTTGTGATATGTAGCGAAGGTACGAATCTGGTTATTTTTACCATCGATATAGCTATATCATAATATTTCAAGATATCAATAACTGTGGTTATGAAGTATGTAATACAATCCGGTGGTCGGTTAGGCGCTCAGTTGCCTTCCTGTCGAGGCTTGACGCGTGTACTCCGACAGACCACACACGTGCGCTGTAAGGAATACCTTACGCACTTTCATCGGCTGTATGATTATCAAGACATAGCTTCTTACATTACATAAAAACAAAAGAAGTTCCTGCGTTTTTTACGCAAATGAAAACTGATAAAAAACCACTGGCTCTATTTAAACTTAATTATAAGTAATCCGTGAACCTCTTTCGTTAATATAAGCGAGAATGATTTCTGATGCACAAAACGACCAAAACACCCGAGGCTATAGTTGTAAAAGTCTTTTGTTTTTGTAGAAAAAGATACAACTAGCTAGTCGTATCTTTTCTTTATCCTGTAGTTGTTAAGGGGATTTAAAATAGAAAGGACAGAAGTAGGTAAAGCTAGACGAGTTAAAAATATCTCTATTGCGCTAACTAATAAACATTTTTCACGATGAACAGTTACGTATTTTGTCATAAACTGAAATGCAACATGAATCCTGTTAACAAATGAGCTATCTGCATTGCTTCCAAATATCACCTCACTGTAGTGCTATATTCCGATAATGTTTTATGTAGAGCTCATTCCTTCACCAACCCATGTGCTTTCATCTATACTAAACATGAGGTGAGATTGAAATCTAACGCGGATTTAATCATCGACAAAAAAGGAATCCCAAGCAGTCCTGTGGAGATTACAAATTTTCCGCCTAAAGCGGGGAGAACATATCTTGGTAGAAACTAAAAAACTGTCGTCAGGCCGTGGACCCGAGCCCTGCCATCCGTTTTTCTTAGAACCCTTTTCTAACTGACCCTAGGAAACTGTCTCTTATTACTCTTATTAGAATATCCAAAATACTGTTTCTATTTTAGGAATAAGTAACTAAGAAATTAAGAAAATTATACTTTTACGTTAATGTATGAAAATGAAAATGAGTACAGTATTTTTTTGGCTGCAACCAAACCCATTTACCAACTTGTTTCAGTTATTATGTTCTCTACCACCATAAAACTACATGTTCAAGGTAATAAAAACTTAACTGTTATATGTTTTTTCTACAGATACCTACCTACGATGCGATGCAGACTGAAGCTACAGCCACGCTGCGCAGTTATTTAGGAGCATAGTTTGCGGTTTCCTGCGGCGACCACGAACTCAGCCAGCGCTCGTTTGTGATCGTAATGATGCATTATATACAGTTATAGTTATCTATATACCTTACATTTTTTCTTATACAAGATATTTTTAGGTAAATTATATTATATCGTGTTATACAGGGTCTGTCGTAATGAATGGATAACCCGTTATCTGGTTGGTCCGGATGTAAGACTGTAAGAAAATCGTATCTTTTTGGCATGATACTCAGCCATATGAAAATTGCGGAGACTTTTTCATAAATTTCCCTACCTTTTCCGTTCATTTCGCTGCCAATTCATCAAATTTAGGTATTTTAGAGTAATATTTACTGACTTGTATTCCTGAAGAATTGTGTTATTTAATTTTGATACAGTATAAGGTGTTCTTAACGTTAAAAGTTATCAAAACTATCGTCTTAAGACATTTCTTTTTCAACTTCTTTTATAGTGTCTACTTTGATCATCTACTGTGACAAAAAACTATGGATATACAGGTATATTACAAAAATGTTTTAACTTTTTTTGTTTCACAATTTGAGTTCATTAAATTCCCAATTAGTAATTTAATATTTGATAAAAAAAAAGTTCCGCAAGTACTACTCTTGCCTGCTTTTCTCTTGTTAAATATGTAACAGAATCACATAACGCGGGATCACACATAGTCTCTATATTTTAGATATGAGTAAGGCATTCGATTTAGTTTGTCATGTGACTCTACTAAAGAAGTTAAGTAATATGGCATAAGAGGAAATGTACTCAAGTTAATAACAAGCTACTTGCAGTATAGGTACCAATGCGTAGAAGTATCACAAATGTGTGGAAAAATGGTTAAGGAGTTTAGGTCGTCGTTTCAAAAACAAAATCCATTTGGGATTCCCCAAGGTAGTGTATTAGGGCCGTTTTTATTTATTTTATTCATTAATGATCTCCCTACTGCTATTGAACAAGACTGTATACTTTTTGCTGAGGATATAACAATAAACATAAAAGCGAAAGAACAAAATCATTATAACATGAATCGAATAAAGCTCTCACTTCTATTACTAATCATTTGAATCAAAATAATCTAGTCATTAACGTGAATAAAATAAACTTTGTGCAATGCCAGACATACCTACCTATAGATGTAGAGCAGCTAAAATTCGGATAGTATCTCAAGGCACGGAAATAACGCAAGTAGATGATACCAAGTTTTTAGAAACAACACTAGATAAACATTGTGATTGGAAATGTCATATAAGTAATCTATGTAAAAAACTAAATAGTTTTGTTTTTGTCATAGGTAGATTATCTAGAACTGTAAGTCAACAAGCAGCAAAATTAGCTTATCATGGTTACGTTTTATCCCTCTTACGATATGGTTTAATTTTATAGGGCAATTCTGTACATATTCAGCAAGTATTTTTTGTTAAAAGAAATGTATTAGAGCACTTTGTAGAGCAGATTTCAGAGATCCGTGTAGGCCTCTTTTTGCTGTTTCAAAGTTACTCACATTGCCGAGTTTATACATATCTGAAAGTTATTGTTCGTAAAAAAACATAAGGAATATTTTAAGGAACTAGGTACTGTCATGAATTTAAGAACTAGCAATAAAGATACTTTGAGTAAAAAAATATGTATGCCGCCTAGAAAATTAGGACTATTTAGTAGAAATGTTTATTGTATGGCTATCGATGTATATAATAAGTTGCCTTTAATGTATAAAAACTTACCTAAATTTTAATAACTATAAACGTAAAATATATCACTTATTGAAACATAAATGCTACTACTCAATTGATGAATATTTTAAAGATACTGAATTATAATCAACTGCTTATTATTATATTCTCTATACCCATGTATACCTAATTATTGAATCAAAATGTAACATACAATATTTTTCAACGTTTAAATGTTCATATTGTGATACATAAGAACAGAGTTTTTCAGACAGTAAATTCTTGTAAACTAGTTTCTAATAAATATTGCACGCTGATTAACAGTAAAAAATGTAGAACTTTATGCATTATTAAGAACAATTTGTACACATTTTTACGCAAATAAATTTATTTGAATTTTAATTATCCATAAACAGATTACAAACATAGAAATGACTGAATAGCTAATATCACACACGATATATAAAACCTGCCAAGAACGAGTCGAGAACCGTCATCAAGATCATAGAATTTAAAAATAAAAAATCACTTAGGCCTAGTTCGAACGAGTGTTATTTAACGTGGCGTTTTTTCCCGGCGTTGGCGATTTTTTAACGCTCGCGATATGGTTGTTCGTGCGCCCGCTTTTAAATCAGCTTGAGCCCTTAAAAAAGAGCGGTTACGCACTAAATCCGATTCTTATCCGATCCGAATTCGAGAAAATAAGAATCTAGAAATCTTGTATGAAATTACCAATTATGGTTTGTGTAAGCTACCATTAAAATAGCTCAACGGCTACACCAGCCGGTACACACTTCAAAACTATCATGCGTTTAAATAAAAAAAAATGAGGATTTATCGCGTTCAATTACCTAACACATCAAATTTTAAACTCGACGTTTCGGTGTCTTTGCAGACTCCGTGGTCACGACAGACTGACCTGTCGAGTCTCTCGTGACGTGATAAATCCGGTCAAAAAGTGTTTTATTTAATAGTATGAATCGCGAACACCAAAGATAACATGCGATTGCCTAACTATACCTACCACCTTCGCTTAGAGGTAGATCCCTTCCAGGGTTCACCTGGCTAGCGAGCGCATTGGATATAAAGTCTGAAACACATCAAGTTCCAGCATTTTTTATGAAGTGCCAGGTCCTGAATAAACCTGCGTGCTGTCACCTTCGATCTCATTTTCACTTGCCATCAGGTGAGAATGAGGTCAAATGCGGGTCAAGTCAACAATAAAAACAACTTGACACTCAGATAATAGAATAGAATAGAATAGAATAAATCTTTATTGTACTTTGAATCACATGCTTATATCTAAATTAACAAAACTTTATAAACTATATCTTAAAACTAAGCAAGCAACACAAAGAGACAAAAGGTGACAACTCAGCCTAATGCTTTGCTAAAGAATAAAAATCAATAGCAGAGCGCTGATTTTCAGTTGCTACCTATCAGTCTGACCAGCTACCATTATAAAAGTAACGCAAAAACAGTTAAAATACATAAAGAAAAAAAAAGAAAAAAATAGTTTCACCTTATAAACTAAGTCACAAGTTGACAATTACCCAACATATAAGTTGAATTTAAATTATAAAAAACATTAAATATAATAAACAAAAACGAAATCTAAAACAAGTCTACGCTACATGTTCATCTGCTCAATCAATAATAAACTCTTATAATTATTTTTAAAAGTTGCTGTCGATATTGGACGCTTTAGAGGTGGCGGAATATTGTTCCAGCACTTAGTTGCCATGTAACGGAAACTTCCACGGAAAGATGCAGTTTTGTGCTTTTGTGTTCTTAGTCTTGATATGACCTTGTGCTATAAGTATTTTTTTCATAAGACCAACATAATTTGTCAAAAAGGTATTTAGGCACACCCCGAGTCACAACAGAGTGAACCAAACTAGTAAAGTGCAAATTTCTCCTCGAGTTGATGTTTAAAATTTTCGCCTTATTCAAGTACGGGGTAATATGACTTCGGGGCGGTATTTTATAGCAATATCTGCAGCAAGCGTTTTGTATCCGTTGAAGCATTTTTTTACATTGTGAAGAAATAAGAGGGCCAAAAACAATGCTACCATAGTTTAATCTAGATAGGACTAACGATTCACAAACAATCGTTTTTAAATCCGTGCTGAGAAATCCCCTGATACCGTATAAGACCTTAAGACGATAAAAGCAAGATTTCACTAACTCAGATACATAAGTTTCAAATCGTAGCCTGTTGTCCCAAATTATTCCAAGATTACGCGCCTCATAAACCATGTCAATTTGTTGTCCGTTAACACAAACCTGTATATTTTTTTCCAAAACTTTGCTAAGTGGTTTACTTGAGCCTATAACCAAATATTTTGATTTATTTGGATTCAGTACCAACGCGCTACGTTCAGACCAAGATACTATTCTACTGAGATCTTCGTTTAGACCTTGAATTGCCATATTAGTTTTGTCAGGGTGAAAAGAGGTGTAAATTTGTGTATCATCGGCATACAGATGAAAACTAGAATTTTGTATTTGTTTCGTAATATCTGCTGTATATACAATGAACAAAAGAGGTCCCAAAATGGATCCCTGAGGTACGCCTCTAGTAACGGGCAGAATATCAGAGTGCAATGGGAATCCATTCTGTTCGTAAAGTCGCACACATTGTTTACGTCCGGTGAGATAGCTATTAAACCAGGCTACAACAGAGGGTTGTATACCATAAAAAGTCAATTTGGATAACAGTAGAGGAATATTTATTGTTTCGAAGGCACGAGAAAAGTCTAGCAGAGCAAGGAGGGACACATTTCCTTTATCTTGCTCAGATAAAATATTATCAAGAACATCCAGCATAGCAGTAGTTGTACTGCGACCTCTTCTGAACCCGGATTGTTGCTCAGGTAAGATGTTATTATTTTCGAAGAATTTGTTTAACTGTAAACTTACAACTTTCTCTAAAAGTTTTGACAAAAATGTAAGTATACTAATTGGCCTTATGTCAGTTAAACTATAGGGCGCGTTTATTTTGGGAATAGGCGTGATAAGAGGTATTTTCCAGGCATCGGGAAAAGTAGAGGTTTCTAGAGATTTATTAATAATTTGTGTTATAACAGGTAATGTATAAGGTAATGTAAGTAAAACCATGTCCTTTGTAATACCGTCATGACCCTGTGAGTTAGACTTAATAGAAAGAATTAGTTTTGCCACTTCATATTCCGTCACGGGACTAAAGATAAAGGATGCTTCAGAGAAACGGTGGTATTCAAAAAATGTTATTTCAGAAAGTGGAACATTAGCAGGTCCTGGGATATTTAGGAAATGCCTATTTAGTGCGTTTGGGTCGCTTAAATGTTGAGGTAAATTAGGGGATTTGGTTTCAAAGCAAATATTATCCTTTAAATTTTTCCACATTTTCTTTGGATTTTTCATATTTTGATTAATTTTATGGTTAAAATATGCCTTTTTTTCACAAGCTATAGCCTGAGCGACAATTTTTTTGAATTCCATATAGTATTTTTTATGAGACCCTTGTTTAGTTTTCCGAAACTTAGAGAATGCCTCGTTTCGGAGTTTCATCATGGTTTTAATGGTTGGTGTTATCCAAGGTAGGTGTTTTTTTCTTAGTAAACGAGTTACTGTACGTGCATGCTTATTAAATAACGTAAGAATCAAATCATTAAATTTATCTACGAGTTCATTTACACAATTAATTTCAAATAAAGAATTTAAATCAATGGAATATAAGTCTTTATTAAAGGATTCTAAATTAATTTGATTAAATGGTCTATAATTTATATATTTTGGGGAATATTTTTGTTTTTTGATACACAAAGTATAATTTATCATTGAGTGGCCAAAAGCGCCTGTTATATTGTTAACAGATACGTCTAATGCCTTTATGTTAGTACAAACTAAATCAATAAGTGACTCAGAATCAACAGTGCAATGGGTTGGTTCCAGTACTATCTGATTAAGACCTGTGTAGTTAAGAAATTGCTTCACCTTAAGCGTATTGCCACACTGTTGGTTCAAAATATTTACATTAAAATCTCCCATTATAACAATTTTTTCATAATTTGAAAAGTAACTCAGAGATTCCGTTAAACCATCAATAAAATTATCAACTTGAATCCATTGCGGGCGATAAGCGGTACCAATTAGTAATTTAAGTCCATTCAAAGTTGTAGAAATCCACATTTGTTCTATATGTGCCTTAGGGTGTGACAAAACACGAATTTTGACTTCACTGCGTACATAGAACCCTACACCTCCACCTCTTCCACGTCGCATTTCATCTGGTCTAGGAATATGGTGCAGTCTATAACCGGGAATGGATGGAGCTTTGCCATCTTCCCCGGCTCTGATCCAGGTTTCGTTAATAGCTATAATATCTGGACAGTGACATTCTAAGGCTATTATAAAATCGTCATGGCCTGTACTCAGAGAACCAGCATTAAAAAGAGCTAATTTAATATTATTATTTATCACAGAAACAAATTAAAGTTATTCCTAAGCAACGATTTGAAAACATATCGGCAATGAGTAGGTATAAGTGTGGCTGGCTTAACAATCGTACACGATAAAACATAACATAAATCCAAGATATTGGTAAAACATAATATAACTAAAAGTATAAAATTCAAAAATGTATATTTAGGTATATTTAAAATATTTTCTATATGGTTTTTAAGTTTTGTGACAATCAGTTGAACTCTAACAAAATGTAAATGGCACAATAAGTGAAAATTAAAAAGTAATATGGCACAAGAAAAATATTTAAAAACAAACGATTGTAACAATCTAATTTTATGAACAGACACTAACCATGTTAGTATCAAAAACACGATTAACTTCTAAGGCAGTACGAATACGATATGCCTTGCTATCAGAATTCTTACGTACAAAAATGCGCCCTTCCTTGGTCCATACGTACTTCCATTCCGAACGTCGACTGCGCTCTCGCACCTGACGAAAAAGATCTCTGCAATGTTTGGAGAGCCTTTCATTGATGTAAAACCTTTGCGGGGGGCAATGCAGCCCCAAGTCCGAAGTGTCGGCGCCATAAGATAAGTACCTAAAACAATAAGCAAAATGCCAAAAAAAATTATTAACTAAAAACAATCATCGGAGGACAAGAGATCTTCTGGCGAACTTATATTATCAACTTTTTAAATAAACAATTCCGTATCAATGACTAAAGTTGTAAAAGATTCGAGTCTTGGAGTCCTATCCAATAAGACTTTAGTCTTTAGACTTTAGTCAGGTTTATTTTAAAGATTCGACTTTTGAAAACTCGAATCTTTAAAATAAACCTGAGACCTCAAGTCCTTCAGAATTTAGAGTCTTTGGAAAAGGACTTAGTCCTGCCAAAAAGAACTCAAAGACTGAGTCCTTTTAAAAGACCTCATGACTGTGTCCTCCATATATAGGGTCGCCTTATAATAAATAAATAATAAATAAATAAATATTTCTGACACTCACACAACATTATCTAGCCCAAATTAAGTTAACTGATATACTTAAGAAATAGGTATATAAACATGCATATTGAATAAATACATATTTTTTATTAGAAAATAAACTTAAAGAAACATATAAACGTCCATGACTTGACAACTAATATTTGAGTTCATCACACAAATATCCGTCACCGCCGGGATCCCAACCCAGGACCTCTGGCATAGAAGGCAATGTACGTTACCCCTACACCAGCCGGTCGTATATATTTTGATAGCAAAATTTAAGTTTGATCACTTATCAGTCTTAATCTGTCTAATTGTATGAAGTCATAAAATGTAGATTTATCTTAAATTTTACTCACAGAGAAGAATTTTGAAATTTTAATTTATGAAAAATATTAAAAGAAAAATTGTTTTCGAAATTCAGACCCACTCATCAATTTTAATCTGCTGTTAAAATATAATTTACTATTATAAGCGGACCCAGTACACTTGATAGCAAAAAAATCGAGTCACTTAATACTCGCGTACTAAAAGCACCCTTGCACAAAAATTATAACCCAAACGTTTTAGATCTTAAATTCTTTAGATCTTAGATTAAGTTCTAGATCTAGCCTAAAAAAGGCATGCAATTACTATAGTGTTATCTTTAAGACTACCTTACAAAAGCCATGGATCGAAAATTGTAGCATTTTTTACTCGTTTGCAACAGTACAAATTGCGCGACATTAGGGAGATTAATATGAGGGCGACCTACCCCCTGCACACTTATCAGTTGGCAGAACACATAGTAGAATCTGTTACGTATGGAGGTGGTTCTTGCAAGGTGTGGGCAGGCATCTCAATAGAAGCAAAAACCGACCAGGTTTTCATCGAAACTGGCCGTCATATGGAAGGATTGCCTGCAGAACTATACATAGACGAAATCTTAGGCGACCACGTCGTTCCATTTGCTGGTTTTATTTGAGAAAACTTCATCCTCATTCACACAGTGCAGCTGTCGTGCGGCAGTAATAACAAGAAGAAAATTTTCATAACGTACTCAATCGATTTCGATGAAATTTATATGGGGCCACATTTGAAATTTTTTATCATATGAAACAGATAAAAAATATATAAAATATTATACCTATATTTAAAATCGATTCATAATTATTGTCCAAAAACCGTGTATCAAAGACACTTAAAAAACATACGCACGAATTAAGAACATCCTCCTTTTAGAAGTCAGTTGAAAATTTGTGAAAGACATTACTAAGATTTATAATAAAATGAATTACCAAAATTTTAAAGTTAAAGCCTCCGTTGCGCAGAGTTGTTCTGTGGCGTGAGAGTACCTGGGTTTGAGTCCCAGCCTTTTCTAATCTGGCTTGGGTCTTGGAGAATACCTCCGTACCAGTCTCCGTACCAGAAGCTTACTTTGAGTATAATAAAGGCTCACTTTGACGCAAAGGTTGGTGTTTCAGTTTAACTTAAAGAAAATACTCACCATACACTTAATTAGCTAGTTTTTCCTATTTGAAAGACGTTTAACCCTTTACTCGCCAGACTCTATATCAGGTGTCGTGCTCCCAGCGCCAAGCACAGTAAATGTAAAAATAAATACCTACAACAAATAGGGATGTTCAATGGTAGATCGATATACCCGTCTCAGCTTCGCACGCCAATTTTAAATCCAATCTTAATAGTTTCAGCTGTTTAAGCTTGAAGAGGTAACAGAAAATAGATAAAAAGAAGAACTTTGATATTAAATTTCTAATAGTATGTATTTCGGTAGCCAAACGAAACAAAAATCGTTTAAAAGATTTTGAAAGATTTATTGATTTCCGCACAATATATAAGGCCAAAGATGAATATTTTTATGACTCTATACTGTGATGAAGTTTACATCTTTTAATGCGTAAGATTCCACATGGAAAATACCACAAGCCGGCAGCGGCAGTCGCTTATGACGTCAGAAGCGGTCGTCTATTTCCAACCGTGGCGCTGGATGTACAAGTTACATTTACTTCCAGTCACTGACATTTTTATACTTATTTTAAGAAGAAATTATACATATTTATTTCTATAGTAACAATTTCTTTAATTGTTTTAATTTAGGTATTTATTAAAAATAGTCCGTTTAAACAGAAATATTCTTACTGGATTTTCGTTTCAGTAAATCTTTGCTTATGTCCCATCTCTATGGTCAGTTATATCCGACAATGGCGCTAGACATCAATGCAATTTTCTAAAAATAAAATCAGTAATTTATCTAACTTCTGAAATATTTTTAAGGTTTTCTAATTGAGAGACTTAAGTATACTCAATTGCAAATGATTACTTGATTAACCATTTACCAAATATTAACATTTTTTTAACATAATCCAGCGTTATTAAATGGAAAAATCATATGAAACGAATGGTAGTTTTTAGTCGTATATATACGACCGTGGCGGAATGGACTCAAAAATATTTGTCGGTTATATCCGACCGTGGCGGTTAAAGGGTTTATGTAGTT
The DNA here is from genome assembly GCA_944452665.1 of Stenoptilia bipunctidactyla. Classification (NCBI taxonomy): domain Eukaryota; kingdom Metazoa; phylum Arthropoda; class Insecta; order Lepidoptera; family Pterophoridae; genus Stenoptilia; species Stenoptilia bipunctidactyla. The sequence goes on along the minus strand of OX101725.1, from coordinate 13,483,151 downwards.
TTGATGAACTATCTGTGTAGGTTCGGATCAGTATAGTTTCCACCCCTGAAGGACCAGTTCTGAGTCCAACCTCCAATCTGGCTAACCTCCCCTTCACGTACAATTTGTCACGAAAAATTATCGCCGATGGCATTGGGTTCCAGAAAAAAATCCTTTACGACCTGTGGAAAGGTTCGCGATGGTACTTAGTCTATAATAACTACCTGTAATTAAAAACAATCGTCGTGGATGGGATTTTAAGGATAGGAATAGGAAGGAAGGATAGGAGGGTGGTTAGAGGAGAGGAGGGTTTTCATGTTGGATGGACTGAGAACTTGGGGGGGGAGGATATCATAGAGGGATACAGAAAGAAGGGGGCAACTAAAAAAAATGTGGTCCACTGTACCAGGCTCTAGTCCACAATCGCAGAGTGGAGAGTCTCGGATTCCGATCCTGTGCAGAAATACGGGAGAGGAACAGTGACCTAGCCGTAGTCTACTTATTACTGAGGTAACCTTTTTGCTGTGCTTTTTCTGTTTGTAAAACTTTGTTGGCTTGGTAATGTGGGTTGGATGTCGCCATAGTATTTGCCTACTATAGTACAGGATTAAATTCATTTAGACATTAATTGGCAAATTCAAATAATTCAAATATCTAATAGACTAGACAAAACTGTTATTTTACTGTCAAACGTCGTTATAGGCCTTTTGATCATTGACCTATATCAAATATACCTATATCAGATACAATAGAACTTAATGCTTTTGATACACATTGCGATTGCAGCACGACTTCCGGGTGCCAACTTTATAGCAGAAAAATCCGCTATACGATTACAAAGTTGGCTAAAGGTATACAAAACTTCGCAAGGGAACCATAGACGATACAGTTAATATGAGATAGAGCGCAACTTGTTTTTCTGGGCTCAAAAGAATAATTATCCAAACCATAGATGGCGCTAGTAACCTTATTTAATTCCTAAAAAGACCGCTAGATGCCCTAACTGAATAAGTCTTTCTTATAATAAAAGTAAAGGTTAAAAAATATCTTATCCTGTATTTGAAATTTAATGTAAGATTTTATAATTTTTATTGCAATACTGCTTTAAAAATACGTCCGGACAGACGATGCATTCAATAATTGGCTATCCCAGCGCTACCTAGTTAACAACAGGAGAATGACATACCAAAAAGTTCGTTCTCCTCTCCCTAGATGGTGCAGATTTCAATTTGTTTGACACTAGACTGGACTGAATACTGCACCGAACCGCGCTCGCGCATGGCTCGCGCACCAAGATCGCTGAAGTAGGATTCAAAGCCGCTTTATTGAAATGGGACTGGGCTGGGCACGTAACTCGATTTCCGGATTGGTCTCCAAACTCCAAGAGGTGCCTCGGTAGACCCAAACGTAGATGGCAAGATGAGATTACACGATTTAAGCCTTCGTGGAAGGAAACAGCAAAAAATAGAGACGAATGGAAAAATGAAGGGAGGCCTTTGCCCAGCAGTGGGACAGTGCAGGCTGATATAATAATAATAAATACCAAAGTTGTAGAATGGCAAGATTCTAGACAAGGATACAAGACCGTAGCTATCCTTTCGCTAATACCGTTTTCTAGTTATGTGAATATTCAAAGTATAAACGACTTGTACTGTCGTAACCAGATCTAAAGTTGATTCATTAAAAGAATCATGATAGATTGTCTTCCCTACAATTACCCAAATTCGATTACTACTAGCGCTACGTGCCGGGCATTACTGGAACTTTTTGTATTTTTTACTGCGTTCGAATTCGATATTTGTGATGTCGCCAGTTGTTATTTGTGTTGTGTGATTTTACTTTTGTGAAGTGATATTTTTACATAAGATACTGACTTTGTAGTGAGATTGTGATTGAAGGAAAGGAATTGCATTGATTTTGAATGACTGGTGCAAGGAGGTGAACAATTTGTTGTGTGGCAAAAGCATTGAGTTTGACGAAAACGACCCGAACATATCAATGGCTTATAATTATTATATCAAACACAAATATAAAAATAAAAAATGATTTTTCTGAGATGCATATTTGTTTTATTCCTCCCAACTCCCATAGCATCATGTTCGTGCAGTTTTTTTTCATCTTATTGCTGTTGTGCAGTTTAAATTTCATTCATTACCTATGCAATAAAACAAATCAAATTATAAATGCGCAATAGTTACAACTTGTACTAGGATTTCTGAGAATTTGAAAGTGGAGGGGGCTACATTCTAGGCTTGCTTTGGTCAAAAAGGTTCCAAGATTGGATACTGTTAGGCGCTAAAGTGCAAAAACCGCGAGATGGTCATCTATACTTTATATGGTCATTTAGTACTTATATTCATCTATGAAAAGAATACAGTGCTCCGTCTTTTTACTAGTGTAATGTCTTTGGCTACATAGTATCTCATAATACAAGCTTCTGTTTGTTCTGATGTTACAAACTAGATGGCGCCTTAATGCGGTAACATCGAAATGGTCATCACTACCATAAAGTAACTTTTATAAACTACATACCTACTCAAGTACCTATACACCAAGGCTTGGAAACCGGTACATTTTTTGAACCGGTTCGATGAAATTGCTGGTGGCACTTTTTGAAAAAGGTTTTGTTCCTTTGAATGAATGGGTATTTTTCACTAACCGGTTAAACATTTCGTTCATACAGGACAACGACCTTTGTGAAGGCGCTTCTTGAAGATCTGCGAGTGTTGAGTGCGTTTGTTTGTTGTTATTGCTAGTATTAAATTATTTGAATTGATATTTGAGAACGAAATATTTACCTAAACAAATTCTACATGTCACAACAAGTCGCTTCGCAACCGATGCAAGCTTCAAGGAATAAACCGGTTTATTTAGGTTCAAAATATTGCTCCTTTTTGGTTCCGCACCGGAATTTTACGATTAAACCGGTATTATACCGGTTTATTTTGAACCGGTTTCAAGCCTTGCACTCCTTACTCCGTCTCAAACAAGAAGTCCCACGATTTGAGCAATAATCACTGACCTCTATATTAACCACTGGACTGGCTGTTCCGTAAGTTTGACAGCTATTTTTTTGTGCCTATTTGAAGCGCCACTAGCGAGTAGCGAGTGTCCGCAGAACAAATTTTGACGTATATTGCAAGTGGCCGCCAGAGAAGTGCTTGCTTATTGTTAAGTGATTTTATATTTTTTAAATATTAATTCGAATTTTATGTTGTTATTGTTATAAGCATTATATAAAAGTTATCAAGAATGAGGACATGTGTATATTGTAAGCGACTAGTTTTAGTACCACGGACACTCGCTACGTCCGACAGCGCCAAAATGGCGATTATCAAACGGGCACAAAAGCACTTTGACAGCCGCCAGTCCAGTGGTAAATATAGAGGTCAGTGGCAATAATCACTGACCTCTATATTTACCACTGGACTGGCTGTTCCGTAAGTTTGACAGCTATTTTTTTGTGCCTATTTGAAGCGCCACTAGCGAGTAGCGAGTGTCCGCAGAACAAATTTTGACGTATATTGCAAGTGGCCGCCAGAGAAGTGCTTGCTTATTGTTAAGTGATTTTATATTTTTTTAATATAAATTCGAATTTTATGTTGTTATTGTTATAAGCATTATATAAAAGTTATCAAGAATGAGGACATGTGTATATTGTAAGCGACTAGTTTTAGTACCACGGACACTCGCTACGTCCGACAGCGCCAAAATGGCGATTATCAAACGGGCACAAAAGCACTTTGACAGCCACCAGTCCAGTGGTAAATATAGAGGTCAGTGGGCAATAATACACCCACAGAGTACATTACTTATACTAAATACACCCTACGTGTTTGATACAAGAGCAATGCATGGGACATCTTTTATGAAAACCACTTTACTAAGTTATCGATTGATTTGTCTTTGTAGTCTATACTCTATGTACGTAATGTCTTATTGTTATTGTTGACATGCTTGCTTTGAACTTGCATAGCTTTCTCTTGGTATAATTAATAGATGTTTTGTATAAAATGGATAATACTAAATACACTGTTCCAGTTTTACCGTCTGTACAACATATACTTGATGATATAGAACTTCTACCGTCGGACAATACTAAAGTAATTACAAATGACGATACACTTAAGATTGCCTCAAAATGTTTTGTGAATATTAAGTTACTGGAAAGCAATTTAATCAAGCAAAAGGAACTATGTTCTAGTCTGGACAACCTAAATAAAAAATTAAAAGAAAATGTAGAAAATATGAAGTACAAATAGTACATAATGGTTAAAATAAAAAGTTAAATTTATTTAATTATAGTTTCATTTAATATACATCCAAACTTTGTCATCTCTTCCAAAGTTACAATACCCAAATAGTGAAGACATACTAGTGCAGCACCCTGTTCAGCAAATTTCTTGTTTTTTTCCCAAAATGAAGAAGTATACTTTTGACCATTGAAAGTTAGAACTGCCCGGAAAAGTTTTTGTATTTGTTGTGTTTGGTAGATAGGAAGTTTAAGGCCATTTTTACCTGCCCATGCATGTAATCTTAACTTTGGCATGTTATTATTATTAAAATTTGACCGAACAAATGACACCTGAAATAATAAGTATTAGTAATAAGAAAAATATTTAAAATATCCATGCTTTTGCAATCATTTCAAAGCACCAAAGTTACCTGCATCTCTTTAACACCTTCAAGTTCTATATTATCACATTTTTGCTTTTTATTAGGTGGTTCTAGCTTATCAGGTGTGACTTGCCATCTACCCTGAATCCCCTGTTTCTGATAATGTGCTTGTTGCTTTTGGCAGTATTCTGCTAAATCCCAAATACCACTGTAAATAATAAATAATTACAATACTACATCCTTCTCTTGAATATGAATACGTCATAAACTTTCAAATTGATTACCATATTTGTTCTAAAGTTTGACTTTCCAAAAATGTACGCCCTCTTGGTGTTTCTTGTAATTCTCTTAAAATATTCTGGATACAGTATTTTGTATTTGAAGGTGAATTATCATAATCAACTGCTAATTTTAAATACTCTTTGATAACCACATCCATAGGAAGTAATCCCTCTTTTCGAAATATAGAACAATTCCATTCGGCTGCCCTTGCAATCATAACACTTGAACATCCTGTTAACTGCTTAAACTTTTCAATATCTGAATATTTTTCAATTTCCTTTGATCCGCCACTGAAAAACACCAAATATTATTGTTTTTTTACTATCTGTAAATTGTATGTGAGACTAAGTGTAAGTTGTATAAAATCTAGATATTTTTTATAAACTTGGGTGTGTCTTTATTTTTTTTTTATTGAATTACCTAAATGAACTGTTATGTGTATAACCTTCATGTGATTTATAATTCTTACACAACGTAAGTTTCAACTTGGATTTTAAGTTCTGCTGTGCAACAAGCTAATATATTCCAGCTTACCTCAGTCAGGTCATTAGAAAATTCACATTAATTCTATATGAGAAATGTCCATTTTATTTTGACCTAACAAGTAACAGATGAAGAATTGGCTAACCTATATCTGTACTTGCGCTAACCTACAACTTACTTGGCAATAACTGGTATGGATATTTTTTCTGCCACATACTTAATAATGTCAGTATGAACAGGATGTTGGGGTCGCTCATTGCGAGTTCTGCCATGTATAGCAATTGCTTTTATTCCCGAACTCACCAGCTTTTCCACAACTTGCAATGTTTCTTCGCAAGTTTCTAATATTCTTATTTTGCATGTAACAGATATTGATAAATTGGTTACCAATGTCTTTAAAATATTAAAAGCTTTGTCAGGATCAGCTAACAGTGCTACTCCCATTCCTCCTTTAATAGAGAATTCTTTAGGACATCCCATATTTATATCCACAGCTGCAACATCATTTTCACTGAAAAAAAAAGTTAATTTATTTTATGAATAATAAACTTTTGTGTATAAACCTTATTTTTTTGTTTATAAGTTGGTTAAAATACAAGAAAATTATAATACAGTAATTAAAGAAGCTTTGCCTTTAATTCATTGTTAAATACAGGAAACTCATTCTTCCTCAATCTGACTTCTCTTATGTAATTGAATGAGGTCAAAAATTCAGCTGTGAAAGACGTAGCAAAACTTTACTACTGAATAATTTCAGATCAATTGTAAAGATATATTTGAGAGTTACTTAAAAATAGAAAACAAATAAATAGACATCCTATTGATATTAAAATTTAATCTAGCAAAAGCAAGTAGGATGTTGTTGAACATAAATATATGGTAAAGTCTTTGTTTCAAGCTAACAAAGATTTGGTTTGAAAATCTACATGATATCTGCATTGAACTTACACCATTTTGGCTACTTTAAGTGCTCTAACTGCATCACATGTTCCTAGTTGTAAAACAACTTTTTCTTTTTCATCTGTACAAGTTCTAAACACGATTGTACCATCGGTTTGATCAACGAAGTCAATAGTGTTGAGTATATCTGAAAGAAAATATTCATATAGGTTTTTATATTACGATAGGGTTATTCGTCGAGTATGTAATAGAAACTAACCGTTCACAACACGTTTTGAACGCAGAAACTTCCAATCAATTAATTCTTCTGTATAGACTATATCGGCACCATAACGCAACGCGAGAAGTCTCATTGGTAAAGTCCCTATGCGGACCATTGGAGCCAATATAACTTTATTTTCATAACTTAACATTTTGACGTAAGTTATCAATAACAAATTAAACTATTGTAGCACCCTGTAACTTTAAATTAATTATGATAGTACGTGTTTTGGGAAATATTTACAGTAAAAAATACTGTATAGCTCGTTAGAAAATATAAATTATCATTAATATTACCACAATCAAATCAAACTAAAAAGTAACCTAAAAGTTATAAGATAATAGTAAGTCACAGAGTACATTACTTATACTATATAATAATAGTACTGTATGTATGAGATGAGTGATGAGTAAAGTAACTCACTCACAGACTCATAAGGAACACTCACTATACTCAAGAGAAGAAGCAATACTTCATACAAAAAAAATTACCCCGTCAAAGAAATATGAAAGAAATAGTTCCTGCCTTTTACGAGATCGGCTAGGTGGGGTTCCACTTTCACTGTGTAATATTATAATTTTATTCTTAATAATTTTACCTTTTGTGATATTTATATTATACAACGTGTAACATAATGAAGAGATAATACTTAAGGGGATTGTATGTTTGGTGGTGTAGTTTATAAGTAACAGTAACATAAACTTGTAATCCTTACGGTTGGTTCGGAAAACAAGTTCAAAGTTTAGATCAAAATATCGAAGTGTCAACCCTAAAAACAGCTGTTACCTTTTGATAGAATCTATTCGATAACAGATGGCGTTAAAATAAAGCGATAAGTAACCAAGAGAGATACTACAAAGTGTAATTTCTTGCCTACTAAATTAGACGACAACAACGTCTCGGGAATGTTTTTTTCGGTAGTATCTAAGTGCAGAATATTTTTAAAACTACCTTTTCACCAATATTTGCGTTTATCACGCGGTTTACCAATTTAAAACTCTACTGAAATAATAGATTTGCACGTTCGAACCGACAACACGTTAATTTTAACTATCCGTGAGAGTATATTTTCTTAACCTTAAACTATGATGCATCACTGACAAGGATATTTAACTTCTTGTTTATTCTCACACACTTACAACTATCATCACCACCATACAATAAAGCTTGAAATAAATTTTAAGTAATCCAGCATTCTGCATAATTTTTATAGTCTATGAAATAGCAAGTTCGATGCCCTTTGTCTGCCGCGGATCGCTCGCTCGCTACTCCCGGGCTCTCACGTTTAAGTGTTACGTATTTTAAAAACGTTTAATACTTAGAAGTCGCACTGTTTGTGGTTATGAACGGATGCTGAGGCTCGGTAGCCTTCTATTTCTAATACTTAACAACATACATGATCGAAATACATTTACGACTAAAATCAAAAATGTTATCAAATTAAGCATAAGTAATCATAAATTTAAGAGAAACGTAAAACAAAACATTAATTTAGGTACTCTCAATAAACTATGATATCAAACTTGTCATACAAAATCTATCACATTTCTTTAGAAATACGCTATTGCACGAAACTAATATGAAATTATTACAAATCTATCGGTAGGTATTACGTGGAAATTCTTTCGCACGGCGTCAAATCGCAACTTATACCTAATGAAGAGAGACTCAAATAGACAATCAAACTTACCCATAATTCTAATAAAAAACGAAGAAATATCCTCTCTCTCTTACATTCAAACTTTCTAAGAATTATAATAGGAAACATATTCGGTAAATACCTATGATTTTGTAAACCTCAAACTATGATACAATACTTATGCCCGTCTGCACTAAACTCCACTTAGCATAAGCTTAGTCATGACACGCCTAAACTAAGTCACACCTAATCATTGACTTACGCTGAATTGCTCTGCACCAACTTGTTTAGCTTAAGTGACTCCTACAACCAGGGTTCAGACACAACCCTTGCCCGCCTGCGATCCAACTGTCACCGCATATTTGCAATTCTATATCTTAACTGATTGAAATAAGGTTTTATTTTGAATAGGTTATTCTGATATTCGGGATGAAGCCTTTAAACTTTGTAAACGTATAGCGGATGATTCTGCTATAAGGTTGGCACCCGGAAGTCGTGCTAGAATCGCAATGTGTATCGAAAGGCCTATAAAGACGTTTGACAGTAAAAAAAACAGTTTTGTCTAGTCTATTAGATATTTGAAATTGTCAAAATGAGACGATGACAATTTGTCAATTGATGTCTAAATGAATTTAATTATAAATAAATTATTTTAAAAATAAATTGTTTTAAAAATAACTAAATTTTAGCTGGTTGCCATTAAACCAAAAGAAGAAGAACTAAAATTTTTCAATTCATCAATAAAGATGTAAGAACCCATGCAAGAAGATTGTTTTTAGTTACAGGTAATTTTTATGTACTAAGTACCATCGCGAACCTTTCCGCAGGTCGTAGACGATATATTTCTGCCTGGAACACATCGATCATCATCGAAGCGATCATTTTTCGTGACAAATTGTATGTGAAGGGGAGGCTAGCCAGGTGAACTCAGAACTGGTCCTTCAGAGGTGGAAATTATACTGATCCAAACCTACACAGCTAGTTCATCAAATCTACGTTAAACGTCTTTAGAATAGGAAAACTAACTAATTTAATGTATGGTGAGTATTTTTTTTAAGTTAAACTGAAACATCAACCGTAGCATCAAAGTGAACCTTTATTATTATCAAAGTAAGCTTCTGTTATGGAGACTATACAGCGGAAGTAAGGTGGGTGTCCACTAAGATTTAAGAAAAGTTCGTTTCCTAAACTGTCCCGGCTGGGACTCGAACCCAGGAACTCTCAGGCCACAGAAGAACACTGCGGAACAGAGTCTTTAAGTTTAAAATTTTGGTAGTAGGTATTCATTTTATTATAAATCTTAGTAATTTCTCTCACTAATTTTCAACCGACTTCTAAAAGGAGAATGTTCTTAATTCGTGTGTTTGTTTTTTTAGTGTCTTTGTAACATGATTTTTTGGACAATAATTGTGAATCGATATTAAATATTCTGTTGCAGGATACTTCAGCGGTGGTCCCATATAAATTTCATCGAAATCGATTGAGTACGTCTCGAAAAAAATATTTTTTTGAAAGACATATGTTGGTATAGGTACGGAGAACATTTACCTTGCCAAAGCTTTGACGTGAAGTTGGTTTTTTGATGCTCTGCATTCGTTGATTATTATATGTTATACAACACAATAAAATTTACAGCTACATTGAAAATAACTGATATCATGAATCGTGTTCCTAGGACCGAGATATCTCATGGATTTTGGAGATGCGAAATCTGTAAAGTTCAAAAGAAGCCTGGCTCTGGTGTATTATAACCCACGTTTCCAGCGGATGCTAAGTGGTATGTAAATAAGGCCATTTCATTATCATAAAGATATTTTGGCCAAAGGCCACCACTGACAAAATTAAACATACAAAATCAACTTCTCTTCTAGACGCTATATTCATAATTTTGTTCCTATTTAGGTATGAGTAATATGAGCTCTTTATTGGTGATTGACACCGCGTTTGACCTCATCTCACCTGATGGAAAATGAAGATGATTTTAAAGATGAAAGCACACGGGTTTGATAGGACCTAGCACTTCATAAAATATTTCCGGAACACATCACCGAAGGAGCGATGATATTTAACGGCAGAAGAGTGGTCGCGAGCCAGAAACGCCTTTTACGACACCCTTACAAGACAAATTCTATTAACATCTCAAATTATATTATCAAATGTGTGGGAAGAGTTGTGTGGAGTTATTAAAACACAGTTTATGTAGGTATTTATCTAATTCTTAGATGATAGCTGTTAAGTAATCTATTATATCTGTTCATGTTTTATTTTATGTTACGGAAGTGCGGTGTCTCCCAACAAAAACATTCAGTATTTAAAGGGGTTCACTTGCCACTTATTTTATATGGATTTTAGTCAAAAGTAAATAAAAACATTTTTCATTTTTTTCATTTCAATCTTCTCAAGGGTATATGTTTTCTTTTGAAGTAAAACACTCAAATGAACTTTTTTAATGATTTAACAATAAGAATATTTATTTCTGATTGCAGTTGCCTTAGTGAATAAAAGCAATTCGTGAGGAAGATCTATGTTTATAAGAAGCATATTAAAGTGGAGCAACTACATAAAATGATTGCATTTGGAAACATTTCGAAAAAAACAACAACGCCCCACAGCCTTTCAACATAAGCCACATTTTCGTCGGGAAAGCAATCAGCCACAAATCCTGCCCACAAATTATTTATTTTGTAGGTTTAAAAATAAAAAAGTTAGTAGTCATTTTCAAATCGTGTATAAAGCTAGTAGTTATTTTCAAATCTCCAGAAACCGAGGATTTAGGTTAGCTGGCAAGCCAAAGCATTTTGAATAATGATTTTTTTATACCTACACCAAATTAAAATCGTCAAATGCATTGTCATGTCATTCGTTGGTCAATTTGTAAGCTTTTATAATAAAGCGCCTAAAAATATTAATTATTTAAGCTTAGTTAAAAGATAGTCTAAAACAAATGTTATGTAAAAATGGTTTCTATGAAATGTCTGGGCCATTTTGTGGCTATAAGCTGTTATTTTTATTTTAAAGAAGATTGTTATTTCGAGCCACTTCTTCTGAACAGATCGTATTTTCAATAATTGGTGGTAGATTCATTTCACTTTGAAAAAAATATTACTTATTGCACGTGTCTGTTGAAATACATACGAAAAAAATCTTTAATTTTCGCATTGCCAAAGTATTGGTTGAATACAGATCGACTCAATAAAAAAAATTATGAAAGATTTCATTATTGAGCGATTGCAAATATTTCACCATTTTCAAAATAGTAATAACTTACATAAGATAAGCTTCACTAGCAAGTCATTAAGAAGAGACTAGGTATAGAGGCATTCTCTTAGTAATAAGATTTTACCCTCTTTACTCAGAAGTATTTTATATATAGGTATAATTATTTTTATTCCTGAGAACTTAAAATACGTAAAATTGTACTGTTTCGGAAAGCTTTTTTTTATTGTTTGATATTGTATAATTGATAATATAGCTTATATTCTTTATTAATTATTTTTCTACTTTTTATTTAAACACAAAGATATAAAGATTGTATGTTGACTTAATAAAGGTAAAATAATTATAATTAATTACTCGACTGGTGTTAGCCTTTCTAAAACACAATGCTGTTCAAGTAGCAAAATTGTAACAAAAGATTTTATGATATACTTTGTTTAACCCAATATAAATAACAGCAATACGTAATAGTTTGACTAGTCTTTATGAATCTTCAATATCTTTTTTCTTTAAACATTGTATATTGTTGTTATAAATATTATGCATTTACTTTTTGTTAAAGTATAGTACACAATAACTCTAACTAGGTTACTGTAATATTTTTTTATTATATTTTTTTATAAACTTTACCGCAAGAATAATGAATATGAATTAAACAAGGTGGATAATATAACAACATATTTAATTACAATAATGCTTTTAAAATAACTTATTGCTGTAATTAATAATTTAGGAATGTCACTTTCATCGCATCACTTTTCTTATCACTTTTATTGTTTCTTAAATAGGTTTAAGTAAAAATACCATGTGCTTCAATAAAATGTTTATAATTATTGTTTTTTTTTGTGTAGTTCTTTTATCTATTTTTCCCTGTACCTGCTATTTATCGAATCTTTTATCGACCGTGAACATCACTAACTATCGATAACGAACACCACATCCCTAGTATTTTCCTAAAGTTGGCCATACTTTTTTATTAAAATATTGGCAGTAGAATTGGTACCCTCCTGTTCTTAGCTCATTCATTCGTTCAGTGGGGTCTCTTAGAACGTAGTGATTGTATGCTTTTTGCCTACAACGATCGTTCCCTAAGTAAGTGAACGAAATGAACGAAAAAGTCTATTTTGTCTTTGATTTTTATCTATGACTTGGTTCTTCATGTCACTTTGTAATTTTTGCCGGTTTATTTAACTTAAAAAATTTTTGAAGTTTAATAGGAAAAGTTTATTAGATTACATAATGCAGATGCCTCTGCCTCTGTTTTTTTATTTTATTCCCCGAGTGCACAGATGTGAAACTTGGTAAAAAGATTCTTTCAATGGTTGTCTGGTTGTACTACGGAAGGAGTTACTGAAATTACTACAGGAAGGTTACAAAAAGTTGCGGGAAAAAGTTAGTTTACAATAAAATACTTAATACCTACTAACATTTAGTATGTAATTACTTACCGGTCACTCTCGTACTCCAGACTTTCATCAATCTTATGAAGTATAAAAAGGAATATTTCCTTTGACACACAATACCTTTTGTAAAATTCGATATCGTTCATGATTTCAAGAGGATTTCCTCTTGTCCTCAGAATGCGTGTCCTGCGTTGTGGGTTTTCATCGTCTAAATCTTCGAGAAAGTCCAAGAAATTTATGAATTCGTCCAACTCATTAATCATAGTCATGTTTTTAGTCAGGTACAAATTAACTTGCAACGATTTCACCAGGGAAGAATTTTTCAAGCGAGGGAATGTAGCATTAAGTTCTATTGTATAGGTCAATGGAATGTAGGTACAAATTTAGGTATTTCAATATTCAATCTTCAATCCACGTTCTATCAAAAACATGATCGAAAAGTAATGAGAATGATACAAATAAAGTATTGTGGGAAGTTATGTTTCTCAGGTTTATTTAATATTTTTGAAGTTTCACCAACTACGTAGTGAAGTTTTTTCTAAAAGATAACATGGTAAATTATTAAATATATGTATATGAAAAAATCTAACTATTGTGTTGGCATAACTTTTCGATCATGCTTAAAGACTTGCCTAAAGTTATGGCATGGGGAATCGGGCACATAAAGTTAAGAATTTCTTAAGCATTTAGGCATTGACCTAAGTTTAGTGCAACGCAATTTTTGTTCGTAAGCACGTCCTAGAGACTTAAGCATCAACTTAGGAGCTGTCAAAGTTTAGTGCAGACGGGCATACAGCTTCTTGTACTTCTTGTATTCTCCCATACTTATAACTATCAATACATACGACAACAAAGCTTTAAATTAATAAAATTAGCAAGTAAGTAAAGTCGTTTTCATAAAAGATAACCCGTGCATAGCTCTTATAACAAACACACAAGGTGTATTATCGCTCAAATCGCGGGACTTCTTTCGGCGTCTCGTCGCGAACTTGCGCCTTTCGGAATTATACCCTTTGAGATTTACCGCCCGCGCCGCCGCGCGCTGCGTCTCGCTTCAAAGCCAAACTAAAGGTTGTTCCGTTCAATACTTATTATGAACAAATTCTCAACTCAACTAAATTTTTTATTTAAAAAAGTTAAAGTACTGATGACTAACTAATTATTGTTTTTAGTTGCGGTTGTTTCAGGCAGCTGAAATTATTTTCAAACGCTATAGGGAAAAATATCCTAAGTATACCTGTCCTGAAACTTTATTTTTTTATGAGGAATCTTTATCTTTTATTATTATTCTCTTTCTTGAGAAACAAAATGGATTAATTTCTTTATTTAAAATGTGTGAAGCGTAAAAATAAGTTACGTAAATTAACAAATAACAGTTTTTAATATTTTGATATTGAACAAACAACTTAAAAACTATTGAAGTGATTTCACGATTGAAAACTATTTATTTGTAACAGAATAACTTAACAATACAAAAACATAATATAATGAAGTCATTTCACTGTATTATGAAATAAATTGGGTACTAAGATTTTGTTTATCATATCGCTATAGGTGCGGAAAAACCCTAAAAAAATTAGGTACTAGAGAACTGTTTGGTTCGGTTATTAGTAAAATTAATAGAAATTTATTTCAGTTCTTTCATGTCCGTTTCGAAGTGTGCACGTCAGTTGCTATCGCTATTTTATTCGAAGTTTTCTTAAAATTTCTCGACTTGAAAGTATTGGAGAAAGTATTGTTATACGACATGTGTATTCAAACAACAAATGTTACGATATGATTCTGTATGTTGGAGCCGCTAGTAACCACAGCATCAACGAAGCTCGACGACTTTACAGGCAGCGGTTTGTGGAGTGCAGGCCGGCAGCTGAACAGCAGCGCCACTTACCCGGCTATGGCGTGTTTCGAAGCATGAGTCTGCGGCTCAGCGCGCCGTTTCTTTTCACGCGAAACCCAGCGCGGCCACCTTCGCGTTCCGAGAACTTAGAAGAGCAAGTCTTGGATCATTTCGAGGAGGATCCGAGGAGCAGCACTGGACGAGTCGGCGCTCTTTTGGATGTCAATCACATGGTGCACGCTTAGTGATGATGGCCAACATCGTTATCATTCCCGATGGACGCAAGAGCTGATACCAGCGGATTTGTGACCTCCTCGGTTAGGCTTTTGTCGGTGGCACAAACGTCATGTGGATGTGTGTGTATTGAAAAAGAAGGAAGAAATTGTGAGCCGTTTTTTTAATTCTGGCCAAGTGTAAGGGAAACCCTAGATACAGTTGTGAGTGTTTTTACGCAGAGTGAACTGAATGTCGATTGAAATAAGTGCGATACTTGCCATAAGAGTTTGTCAGATATTACAAATTTAAGTCGTAATAATTATAACAAACACTCTTTATTGTCATTCAACGTAGAAATAATTATGTACACAATATTTAAGCGATTTAAAAAACTTTAAGCGATTTCTTTCAGGCAACCCGATTTCTTCCGGGCAACCCGTTTATTATTAATAAATAGAAACTTGAAATTTGTAATAACATGTTGTTTTATTTGTTTTCATTAGCTCGGTAGTGTGATAAAAATTGTGTCATTCAATGTGCCAAACGATAGGTAAGTAACAATCAGCTGCGCTGATATCCGCGCTACTCGCAGTGGGCGGCCGCGGCGGCGCGCGCGGCGTATCGCTCGCTCTTTAGCCGGTGCGGGAAAGGTCATAAGGTCACTGATTGCGGCGCAAGTCTATTTTTAGCTTGTTAGGTTGACTAGGGTTGTCAAAATATTTTATTGTAAAATAATTTAAAAAATTTGTATGAAAGTCTATACCACCACTGATCATGCTAATTCTTTTAATGTACATTCTACGTATGGTATAGAAGCTAACCCTAAAGTTTTATCTCTCCATTTTGTTACACGTTGTATACCCACTAACGTATTAAGCAAACCATGGTCAATCTAAATTACCATTAAAATAAAGGCATGGAATTAATAAGTACTACGTACAACCTATTAATTCCATGAATAAAGGCAACCACGTTTTTTTTTTTTTTATATTGTAAGGATAGGACGTTTGTCTTCCATGCCACCTGATGGAAAGTGCGCATGAAGACTATATGGTGTTACACGTCTATCCACGAGAAACCTATTCACTCGACACTTAAAAGTTCCAGGACTGTAGTGGTCAGGAAAAACAGACGCAGGCAGATTGTTCCACACTTTGGCAATCAGTACCAAAAAGGAACTATCGAAGCGTTTTGTTCGACTTCTTGGTATATCCACTATATACGGATGGAAGTTCTGTCTGCGTCTGGTAGTCCGGTGGTAAAAAGGGGTGGGTTCAATTTGGTCAAAAAGAGCACTCGCACACTCACCAAAATGTAGCCGATAAAATACTGTCAAACAAGCAACCTTACGACGATGCTCCAGCGTCTGCAATTTTTTATTTGTAAGGTTGTTGTTATTTATGAGTTTTCGGGCTCTTCGGTCAACAGAGTCTAGCGCTTCGAGCTGGTATTTGGCAGAACCATCCCAAAGGTGACTACAGTACTCCATGCAAGACCTCACTTGGGCTGTGTATAAGTTGAGGAGCCGTTCAGGGCTGAAGTACCGCCGGACCTTCGAGATGATACCCAATTTTTTGGAAGCCGTTTTTGCCATAGACTCAATTTGTTGTCCGAAGTTTAATTTGGACGTTATAGTGACGCCCAAAAGCCCTAGTTGATCGGTGATGGGAACAGATACATTCTGGAAAGTGGGCGTAAGAGTAAAGGTGCTCTTTTTTGCGGAGAATAGACACGCTTGTGTTTTGGAGGCGTTGAATTTGACCAGGTTAGATTCGCCCCAATCGGACACATTCCGCAAGGTCGAATCAACGCGCTCAATCATAGACTCTCTCAAAACCTGGATTTCATGGGCGCTCGTTCGCGCATTGGATATATATCTCTCAACAACAGTGCTGTCATCAGCATATCCAATAATGCCTGGTGTTAGGAGGTCATTAATGTGCAGCAAGAATAAAGTTGCAGAGAGAACAGATCCCTGAGATACCCCGGCATTAATCGCCATTAGGTCAGAGGAATAGCCGTCTAAGACTACTCGAATCGACCGTTCCCTCAGAAAATCAGATATCCAGTCGCAGAGCCCGGTCGGTATGCCATATGCTGGAAGCTTGCTTAAGAGACCATCATGCCAGACCCTGTCAAAGGCCTTGGAGATGTCTAAGGATACAGCTATTGCTTCACCATGACCCTCCAAGGCCTCACTCCATAAGTGTGTGGCATACACGAGAAGATCGCCGGTCGAGCGTCCACTGCGGAAACCATATTGGCTATCGCTTAGGAGCTCGTTGGTCTCAAGGTATGCCAGGAGTCGATTGTTCAATACACGTTCCATGACTTTACAAAGTATAGAGGTGATTGAAATTGGTCGATAGTTGACAGGATCAGCACGGCTTCCCTTCTTCGGTACTGGTTGTACGTTAGCCAGCTTCCAGGATTTGGGGACTTTACCAGATTCTAAAGAGAGTCTATAGAGACGCGTCAAAACGGGAGACAACTCAGCTGCGCAGCGTTTCAACACCACTGCAGGAATACCGTCTGGACCGCTAGCCTTATTCTCGTCTAGGTGCAGCAAGCACTTAAGAACCTCCTTTTGTCGAATATGAACGGTACCCATTGTAGGACCGAACTGAGGTAATTGGGGTGGGATTTTACGTTGGCTATCTAGACGAGAATTTTCCGCAAAGATACTGGCAAATAAATCCGCCTTTTCCTTAGCGGTGTGGGCCAGAGAACCGTCAGGTTTCCGCAGAGGCGGCAGCGACGGGCGACAAAAGTTCGTTTCGACCGACTTGGCGAGGGACCAGAAAGCTTTACTTCTCGAGGGGTATGAGGCTATTCTGTCTCCGATACAGCCTATGTGGGCGAAACGAGCTCTCTTGATCACCTTTTTGCAGGACTTGGCGGCAGCATTGTACCTCTTTTTGTGTTCATGCGAATCCACGGCTTTGCTTCTGCGAGCGGTTGCCCAGGCTTTGTACGCTTCTCGCTTACGCTTTTCGGCGGAAAAGCATTCAGCACTAAACCATGGGCGAGCTTTGGTTTCAAGGGATAGATCAGCGTAGGGAATGAAGAACTCCATTGCTTGACCTATCACACTTGAGACTGCATCAGCGCAGCACGATGGATCGGTTGATGTAAAACAAGCTTGCCGCCACGGATAAGATGCGAAGAAATGTCGCATTTCATCCCAATCTGCCGACTTGTAACGCCATACTCGCCTAGAACCACTTGGTCGGGTGTCAGGTGGCGAGTACTGCGATACAGATTTCACCAGACAGTGATCGGATGTCCCTAAGGGTGCAGTGACGGACACCGAATATCTGTCCGGATCGGTTGTCAGCAGAAGGTCCAGGCAGTAAGCAGTGTGGCCGTAAGGCAGTAAGCGTCAACAAGCTGAGAGAGGCCATGAGTGAGCGAAAACCTAAAAGCCTCTCTACCAGCATGGTCAGTGTCCTGAAACGGGTATAACCACTGTCCGTGGTGTGCGTTAAAATCCCCCAGGAACACCAACTGCGCTGTGGGAAAACGTTGCTTAACCTTGTCCGCTGTACTGCTGAGATAGTCCATAAGCCTCGTTGTCTCCCGATCTCCGCTATGTGACCGATAAATACCAGCGTATACCATTTGGTCTAGGCCGGTATCTATGTGAACCCACATAACTGAAAGGTCCGGCACTTCTAAGTAACGGAGACGCTGACAACAGATCTTGTCACTGGCATACATGCACACCCCGGCGTGCGGGTGGAATTTGGACTCCAGGATGTAACCTGGGTAACAAAGGTATGCCGAGTCTGACGGATCACAGATCTGCGTCTCCGTTAGGAAGAGTAGGTGGGGTCTCTCCGTCTCGAGGTGGTGGTGGACATCATTGAGATTGGAGTGCACTCCTCGGATGTTACAGAAGTGCACTTTAAACGAGAGGAAGTGCAACCGCTGAGTTACCTTACTCTTCTTTGGACCTTTCATTAGTTTTGGAGTGGAGTGAATAGGGAGGAGAACAGAAGTTGAGTGAAGCGCTGCAAATGGAACCAAGCAACTCGATAGGGGTGACGCACCATTGGGAAACTCGCTTGGAGACTGCGGGGACGCCCGAACCCCCCCGAGTTCGCCATCGGGTCCTCTCAAACCGGTCGCCAACCGGCACGATGGAGCCTCCCGGGATTTTTCGCGAGGTGGCGGGGCAGCCTTTTGCATGTGGCTGGCATGCTACTTGGGCCCCCTACTACCTGCGGTCGGCCAGCGGTGCACCGTGCTTCGGATCCCGCTACCCTCCAAAACGAGTTACCCGGTGAGTCATTATCCTACGAGTTGTAAACAGTTCTCCGATGCAGCACGATTACTCAGACCTATCCTCCTCAATGGCTACACTAGACATCATGCCGGAACGCAACTAGGTTACTTGGCGGCATGGTTTTGTCTAGTGGGTGGTGACAAGCCACGGCCGAAGCCTACCACCAGATTTTACTGCTCGTTTAGCACCACCCAGGGACCACGTACAAGGCATCGAGGGCTAAACCTTGCGGACGCGAGCAGTTTCCAGTCCCCAAACCATCTTGTAGTACTACGTCATAGTATTATCAATGAAATGTCGCTTCGTAGTAGGTATGTTCATCAACAGCGACAATTTTTTCAAAAGTTTGTGGTTCCATATTTCTACTTTTTTGTACTGAGCGACGCTTAAATAAGGCAGGTACGTTTATATAGTATCAAAGAAACTAACATTTAAATTTAGCTGGTGATTACATATCAACCCTGTGTAATTGTCGATAGATGGCGGGTTTCAATATTCAACTGACTGGTATGAGTAACCGATATAGGTACAAAAGTTCTCAAATTTGACGGACCTCTTTACATGACGTTCTTCCTAGAAACTAGGCGATACGTGATTTTTAGAATGTCACGCATCCGCATTTTATTTGTATGATATTTAAACTAAATAAACGTATAAACTAATTCAATTTATTCTCTTTAGGTATTCGATAAATACATTATAGTATATTTTTAGAGATTTTGTTAATAATTGTGTTTAATTCCTTACGTAAAATGAAACGCCAATCCTTTGACTTATGTTGCCATTGGTTTAATCACATTTTTATGACGTCAAAGTAAACATTTAAAAGATAAATTGTGACATTCAATAATACTTGTCCTTTTTTCAAAAACTGTTAAGTATAGATAAGTTAGAAAGAGAAAACTGGATTATTGATATTTTGACAGATATTTAGTTAATAGGATATTAGGTTAAATTAAAAAATTGTTACGTCGTTGGCTAGATAAAAATACTTTTCCTGTAATTGGTCACATGTAATGAAAACATAACTCGCTATTGGCCGCAGCAGACCGCCATGCCACCTTCACCTCATTGGTTTAAATTAGTAACTTGTTACGTCGTCGTTGGCTAGATAAAATGACTTATTTTGTAAATGGTCAAATGTAACCTAGCAACCCATTACAGTCAAACAGTTCGTAAGCAATGGTTTAGATGTCAAGATTTTGAATATAGAAAGTAATTTTGGTAGTGAATTCTATTGTTCGTAGGCAAAACGAACAGTTTTCATGATATTGAAACCCGCCAAGAATGATCAAAGTTAAACTTACTTGCTGACGCTTTTGTATATACTTATGCCCATTGTCAATGAGTGACTAAATATCTGGGTGGCCAATTTCACTCGTATTTTCTTTTCCATTGGGTTCGATATGATGCTTTGATAGGTATGGAGCGAACACAAAGGATGGATTAGCATTATCAAGTTCAAAGAACTGTTCAATATGACTCTGTTGGCAAGTTCTGTGTCAGCTTCATTTATTTCTTCGTACAAGGGATGCTTGATTTCCAGCCGTCCTAAGACCCCTCAGGCCAGTTCAGCTCCCAAACTATCGGGTTCGTGCAACCGCGTTGTGACTATTTAGTTAGGAGTCAGTCACGACTGCCCAATCGTATTTCCAGGGCCAGAACGGAAGGATCTCAGAGCATCCGATGATGATCCCTGGCCCTTGGTTTTTGTTTGTAAAATGTTTATTTTCCTAAGACTTGTAGGTATTTATTTACACAAAAACATGGTTATTAGCAAGGGATACAACTTGACTTGTATCGTTTTACACATTTTTATTAAAAGGCTATTATTTTGGAAACTGATATAAATTAAGGCAATTTAAACTTTGACGAGGCACACACTTAAAAAACGTATTTTTCAGAGTTTGAGCTTCTACTTTAGTTCGAGCAACGTTAAGCTAGGAACAGATACTGCTGAGTTAAATGATTTTATAAGCTCATGTATATCAGTTTCTACCAAGTAAAAAATCTGCTTTTAGGTGCAACATGATATAACTGTACTTGTATCGTTAATAACATATTTTCTCACATGACTTTTAGTTATTTTTTTCACAAATTTATCAATTATCGAAAAACCAATCAAATGCAGTTTCAAAGACCACATTCTCATCTATAAAAAAAAGAACTCGGAGAATAATTTGCTGTTTTGGTTCACGAGTGAGAATTTTTTAAAACTTTGTTTTCGCTCTCCTGTAAAGTTCCTATTTTCGACTTATATCACTTATCACAGGAGGCATAGATTATTATTTATTTAACTATTAAACAGCAATGAATAGTTTTAAATGCTAATTTCATTTCTAAAAATGGATTCCTATATGGCCTTAAGAAGAGGCCAACAAGATTTTAAATATTGTGACCCTTACGTCCTCTCCGGGTAGGTGAGAGAGCGTTATTTGTATTTTCGTGAAGAATGCCTCATAATAGCCCGTGAATTGACTTCCGCTTGTAGCCTAGCGCTGGTTTCCTGCAAATTTAAACAACAAAAGCAAAGTATCTGTTTCCGGTAAGATGGCGCCATTACCATTCGACGGTGGAGCATCACATTACTAGCTCATTGCGTTTTGGATTTTCGTTGAGAGTGCCTCGTGTATAATTGTCAGTATAAGTTTAAAGTTAAAGTTCCTAATAATTATAGCCCGTTCTAAGTTTAAGTGTTTACTTCGAGCATATATTCACACGTGAGTACGACTCCATTGTTCTTTTACATAATACTTGCATAATGCCACGTGCCGATAAACGTAGGTTAAGTTCTACTGATAGTGACGACGGTGAGCCCGTCAGAAAATCTCCACGTTTATCACCTGATAGAAATTATAGAAAAAGAGATTCGGGTCGTAACCGACGCGGTCGTAGCCGAAGCTCTAGCCGGTCAGTTCAAAGTTGTTCTAATAATAAAACCGGTACCGATAGTGATATGAGAATGAAACTAGATCAACTTTCGTCACAAGTACAGGCTATAACGAATTTCTTGCAATGTTCTACAATGCCTCAAAACTATAATAACTCGTGTGCGTCATCTGATTCTGACAGTGGTTCTATTTTGCAAATTCTTTGTGGAAAAAGAGCGGAAGTAATTAATAAGCGGAGAACTGAAATTTTGAAGGGAGTGACAGATCAGGCAGTTTTATCGGGATTTAAAAGAATTGCACCCTCTCACGAGTATTTATTCAATTCAGAAAAGCTAAAAGACTTTGTCAAAAATGAAGGAGGTTTACATAAGATATTCAGCCATACTAACAGGAACAGGAAACCAATGCGAAATAATTTTAAAGCCCCTTCCTATAGCTTTCAATCACCGGCTCCCTTTCGTTTCAACGCACCAAAATATAGACCACCACCAACTACGGATTTTAACCAACCCGGTACCTCTAGAGGCGACCGGGGTGACCGCGGTAATAGAGGACAAAATAGGCAGCCCCGCAAGCAAGGTAAAATGCGACATTTCTGACTGGCCATCGACAAACTTTCAAGCGGGGTGCCTACGACGATATCTTCGTCGATGGAAGGAAATCAAGGCACCACAGGTAATTTTAAAGATTTTATGTGGCCTTCATATTCCATTCTATCAAAAGCCACCGCTACTTTTTCCCAATCCATCCATAACAAAAAGTTTAGAGACACCGTCTTCACCTGCAATGAGAAGAGAAATTCTAAAAATGTTAGCCGAAGGCGTGATTGTCCCTGCGGAGTATTCCCCCAGCTTCATATCGAAACTCTTCCTTGTACCAAAAGGAGATGGCTGTCAGCGGCCTGTGTTCAATCTGAAGAAGCTCAACAACTTCATAAAAGTAAGCCCCTTTCATTTGATATCTCATTTCGAAGTCCCACAGTTTTTACAACCCGGAGACTGGCTAGCAAAAATCGATTTGAGCCAGGCCTATTTTCACGTGAGCATCCAGCCGTGTCATCAGAGGTTTTTAAGGCTGATTTACGAAGATCAAATGTACCAAATGACGGTGCTACCATTTGGGATATCATGTGCTCCCAAAATATTCGCCACCCTAACAAATTTTTTGGCCGAAAAGCTGAGAGAAAAGGGTATTCGAATAATTGTGTATTTGGACGACTATCTGATAGCAAATCAAGATCCCGCTATACTTCGGATACACATAATGACGGTTGTAAATTTTTTAAAGTACCTAGGTTGGACATTGAATTATCAGAAATCAGTTCTGCAGCCTACAAAAGAGATAGAATTTCTAGGCATTGTCTGGAATACTTCAAAGAATCAGAAGTATTTGCCTCAGCAGAAAGTCACAGTTATTCAGACACTGGTAAGACGGTTTTTGAAAAAGGGCTTGCAATCTCCCAGGATGGTAAAGTCCCTCTTAGGTAGACTGAATTTTGCAAGTTTCGCCGTAACACTAGATTACAAATTTTACTGCGCGAGATCCAGCAGTTAAGTCTCTGGAATCTCAAATACCTCCCTGCGACGATAAAGAAAGATCTACTTTGGTGGGCGAGGAATTGCGCCAAAAGTTCAGAGCTACATTTTCCGCTAGTCAGCGCCTTTTTGACGACAGATGCAGCAAAACATGGATGGGGGGCACAGCTGAACGATGTGATGATATCTGGGAAATGGACAGCAGAACAGAAAAATTGGCATTCGAACTTAAAAGAACTTCATGCAATATACAGCGCTCTAAAAGCCTTCCAGAGTTATTTGAGAGACACGACTCTGCTCATCCAATCGGACAACAAAACGGCCCTAGCGTACCTCAAAAACGAAGGAGGAACAAGGTCGGTTCCATTATTGTTAGAAGCGGAGAAAATTCTAAAATTGGCAGGCGGCATTCACTTACGGTTAGTACTACAACATCTTCCAGGATCTCTAAACACTATTGCAGACCGACTATCGAGAGGAAAACGTATTCCGGAGTGGAAACTAACGTCACAAATTTGCCAGTTAATTTTCAACACATACGGGATGCCCCAAATAGACATGTTTGCCTCGAAACGAGCCCATGTGGTGACTCGATATGTCACTCTGGATATGAAGGACATGAAGGCGGAATTCTGCAATGCTTTCAGCAGACCATGGAATTACCACTTGGCATGGGTATTCCCACCGCCATCACTGATGCCACGAGTTCTGGCACATCTCAATATGTCGCAGGGCAGGTACATAATTATTGCTCCCAGGTGGGAGCGAACGTTCTGGCGGAGCGATCTTCGCAGACGAGCGCTGTGCCAGCCGATCCAGATTCCAGATCTACAATGGAATCTGTTGGATGTGACGACCGGTCACGCACCTCCGAACGTTCTGGGATTAGAACTGGAGGCTTGGTTAGTTTTGGGTGGGAGTCCCTGCTAACCGATTGGACAGATGATGAGCGAAATTTACTGCAATCTGGATGGCGAAAATCTACACTGAAATCGTACAGACTGGCGTGGAATAGATGGTTGAAGTGGAGTGCCACTCAAAAAGTTTCTATTTATAAACCTAATCCTACTAAAGTAGCTCAATTTTTATCTCAATTATCAACTAAAGAAGGTCTTTCTTATAATACAATAGCACTACATAAGTCAGTTATTTCAACATTTTGTGAACCATACTTAGGTTATAAATTAAGTGACAATGTTATTATAAAACATGTTTTAAAAGCTATCTCTAGAAAAAATCCCAAGTGTGTAAAATCTTATATTTGGAACCCTTCTGACGTTGTAAATTGGTTAAAAAGAAATTTCATTTGTGATTGTAGTTTATATGAAGCTTCACGCAGATGTGCTTTACTATTACTACTTGCGTCGGGTAGGAGAGTTCACGATCTTACTCTGCTTGATATTTCTCCTAATAGTTTTACAGACGAAGTAACTTCCGTAACATTTTTTCCTCGTTTTGGCTCAAAGACTGATTCTAATACTCATCGTCAATCCGGTTGGAAACTCAATAGTTTTGCAGAAATAAGTGTAAACCCTGTTTATTGGATAAGACAAGTTATAACACTGTCGGCTGACAGGAGGGAGTCAATAACTGCATTATTTATAACCTGTACGGGACCAGTTAAGCCGGCGTCACGTACAGTTATTGGATCTTGGGTAAAATCAATTCTGGCTGATGCTGGGGTTGACTCCTCTCCTGGAAGCACACGATCGGCCGTTGCATCATATAATTGGTTAAGCAATGTTTCTCTAGATGTCATTTTATCTAAGGGTAATTGGCGTAGTGCTAATACGTTTCAAAAGTATTATAATAGACCAATTGTTAATCTAAGGTCGCACGTTGATTTAAATATTTGTAATTCTTTTCAACCCGTTTAGTTTGCATTAATTCTTATTACTTGCTATTAATTAATTAATATAATTTAATATTATCACTATTATTTTTGTCAATTAACATGTTGTATTAAATGCCTTCATTATTTTAGCAACTTTTTAGTTTAGTTTCCCTTACAAAAATCCATTCAACAGGTGTCAACAAACACGTCTCACCTACCCGGAGAGGACGTAAGGGTCACAATAGAAAGATTTTACCTGCCAATAAAATCCATATTGTGATCCTGGAGTCCTCTCCGGGTCAATATAATTTCACCCGTTGAGACGCAATGAGCTAGTAATGTGATGCTCCACCGTCGAATGGTAATGGCGCCATCTTACCGGAAACAGATACTTTGCTTTTGTTGTTTAAATTTGCAGGAAACCAGCGCTAGGCTACAAGCGGAAGTCAATTCACGGGCTATTATGAGGCATTCTTCACGAAAATACAAATAACGCTCTCTCACCTACCCGGAGAGGACTCCAGGATCACAATATGGATTTTATTGGCAGGTAAAATCTTTCTATTATATTCCAATGGTAGTGTTACCAAGTCAGGGCATCTGTCAGTAATTTTTAAAATGAGAGGTTTTCTGACAGCTCATTTAAAAACAAAACGGTACAAAAGGCTTCGATAGATGGCGCTTTACAAAAGGTGAAGTTTTGTCTGTCATATAGCCATTTATTCCACACTGCGTTTTTTAAATTAATATTAGTTAATGGACGACTGTATCAGAAATTGAACTTTTAAATAACCACTTACCTACATTATAGTATACAGACTTAACGTCTTCGGCTTTTAAAAAGTGCCATCTATAGAGGTGTTTTGAACTAATCTTTATAAGCTGTCAGAAAATTCCTCATTGAATTAGTTACGAGCGCCATCTTTTGACAAAAGTTGGAGCATCCATCTTCCTTTCATTAATAGCATTACGTATTCTCTCCTGAGTTAACTTTATTAATTTTACTCTGTGCGTGTATATAAATTTATTAATAGTAAACAAAATAAACAAGTTCCGAGGAAGGATAATTCTTATTTCGTACTTTATAGCAACTTGATAATTGAGATTAATAGTGGTTTGAACCCAATAAAATTGTAAGAGATTCCTAGTAACTTGTGGATCTTCTATAAACCGGCGAGCCAAAAGGTATCAAAATAAATTAGCTTCAGTGCTCATTTAAAATCTATTAGTGCTTATTTTGAAAGAGAAACGTAATTTTTGAATATGAATTGAGCTTATTCGACCCTAACGACAAATTTTACTATCCTAAAACTAATCAAAACGTCGTATTTCAGATTAATTTGGTTGGTTTCAAGGTTATGAAGAGGATCTAATTTTGATTAAAATGAAACCTACTGTCGCTGCTGATGAAATGTTTCCTGAAGGAGTAGGACCTTATATGGATCTAGAAGAGGTTAAGCTATGTATAGTTTACAGTATAAACTTTGAACTTAACTCTGAAGTCTTAAGATTCCATTGTCGAACATTATCTAATATCTGTGTTCAATAAATTAAACCACAGCAATATTCTATCACCTAGTTATGTTTAGTGCCAAATGAGAGATATGGATTTGTCATTTTGCCATATTTTAAAATAGATGCCCAATATGTTGGGTTTTTTTGGTAACATACAAATAATTTTCTTCAAGATTCTAGATTTTCTAATTTTGTTTTGGTAGAAAAAGCTTTGAAAGCTGCTTGTTGAACTGGTAGCAACCAAATTTCTTAATTTTTTTTAACTGAAATAGATGAGCACTTTTTTTGTTTCCCATTTAATAAAAATGTCCTATACGATTACATAGCTTTCTGAAAATTCATATTCTTTTTGGACTGTAAATTTATCAAGGAGAAGAATTTTAGCTCTTCAACCCGTAAAGCGCCTTACGGACACGCATGTGTCCATAAGCTTTTTTGATGTAATAATGAGATGTTTCGTGATTACAGTATTGATTAAACATTACAACATGAGTGATAAACACACACCTTTGTGAGCTAAGAAACTTTAGGTATATTGACCAGCCCAATGAAGAGCTAAAATTATTCTCTTTGATATATTGAAAGTCCAAAAAGAATATGAATTTTCAGAAAGTAATGTATTCAGATAGGACATTTTAAATAAATGGGAAACAAATACAGTGCTCATCTATACTGGTTAAAAATATTATAAGTATTTTGGTTCTTACTAGTTCAACAGTGGTTAACAGAGAATGAAAACTAAACTCACATCATATAAATTTTCAGGCTGGTGGACCTTCTAACTTGTTAATGGACTTGGCAGCAAATGAGAAAGCTGTACATGCTGATTTTTTTAATGGTAAATAACAATCACAGCTTATAATTTTGATTACTGATAGGTATTTATGAAACAATTAAATAAATAAACCCAAAATAAGAAATAAAGTCTACTCAGAATTAACTACAATATTACTCATATCAACCCCTATTAAATATGCTTTAAGGTTGATATTGAAGATATGTAGTTGAAATAGAAATAAAATTATTTTAATATCAGGGTCTAATTTAGAAGATACCTCAATCTTGGCAGGTGGTTAGACTACATTATTTATAGTCTATTCATATATGATTAGAAGGGACTATAAATGATGTACCGTTGTTACCCTGGACTTCCCCTGGTTTTTCATAGATATTTGGAATTATCTAAAATCTGTTAAGTTTTTGCGTGTATGCTTTCAAAATGTGCTCAAGTTTATCCACACCTAAAGATTGGTGCAGTCATTGAAATCTTGCAAACAAGAAAAGCTTGAGAAACATCAATGTTATACCTGTAGGCAAACTTGGGTATAATGCCATGAATTCACCTGGCAGTTGTACTTTTCAGAACTTTACGTTATTAAGTTAGTTTATAAGACATGAAATATGCTAATTATAATTTTTAAAACATTTTGTGCTCTGTTATGACAACAAAAAGGGCCCCAGACGGATTTTCTTGCTCTTCTTATAAAGTTCATAGGGAGTTGAATACCTATGTTATTGCGACATCTACATCTTCGAGAACCGAATAGGTAAGCGTAGAGAAGTGCTATGAAAACGAATAGTATGTTGTTCATAATATGACCGACTCTGTGTGAGATCAAGTGAACTTTTAAAAAAGCTTTTCACGTTAATTATCTCTCGTCACATAAATCATTTCAGTCGGGGGATTTCAAATTATTTTATTCTTTTTCAATTACTTTTTAACCGTCGCGTCGTTTTTATTTTGTTTTTTTTTATATGTAAAATTTTAATCATTAAGCATACATGAAAAAATTTGCAAAAATATCAACTGTGCTAAATCATTGAATTTTCTCCCCCGTCACTAAAGGCAGGCGAAGTCTAGTATTCCTTAAACTTTATTATTTTATATTTTATTTCCTTTTATTTAAATTAATTATCATAAATTAAAAAACGGTTAAGAAACACTATTTATATACAGAATTGTTGTGAAAAACTAAGCATTATCAATTATAACATAGATAGTAGTACAAACAAACAGAGCCAAAACTTTTGTAAATTTTTTTCCGTGACGGAAAGTGTTTCGAAACTTGCAAAAAAAATGCACACCAACAATGTTTTTCTCACAACTATCAAACATACTTGAAGTTGGCTGCAAATGCAAAATGTAGGTATCTAGTTGATTTAGTTTTTCATTTATATTCAACTGACTGGTATGAGTAACCGATACAGGTACAAAACCGGTAGAAAAAAATAGCGTTTCACAATTTCTATTATCTACGAGCTGTAAGTTCGCAAATTTGGCATGGGCCCTCTTTAATAATAAAAAACTTTATTTACTTACAAAAGAAAAACAAAATAAAACAGATTTAATCATCAACAAACCATGGTCACCCTATCGACGTATTCAAGCCGTACGAAAGATTCAGTGCTACAGTTCCTTAAATATGACCCTAGGAGTTTTTTGTGCATCTTTAATCGTTTCTACAAATTTAAATCTTGGTTTTACAAAATACTTCAGACTTCTGCGATGCTTTTTCAGCAAGATATCGACGGAAAGTACTGTTCTAACGTTTCGATGGCGCGACCATGGGTTTTTGGTCTTACAGCTCCTATTATGTATATACTTACTTATATGATTTTTTATTATATTTTTACTAGTTTTTACAAATTCGAATCCAGGTTTTACAAAAAACTTCAGACCTCTGCTATGCTTTTACAGCGAGACATCGACACTAACGTAGTTTTATACCGGTCAATGGCGCGGCCATGGTGTTATAAGCTTACAGCTTCTAAAATGTAAATCCAGGATTTTTTTCTATATTTTTACAAATTTTTTACATATTCAATCCGTGTTTTACCTAAACTTCAGGTCTCTACAATGTTTAGTTTTAAAGATCTACGTGGCCGCGCGGTTCGCATTGTTTCAATGGCGCGGCCACGTTCAAACCCTTATAACTTTTTAACTATACCTTTTACAAATTTATGTTTTTAGGAATCGACTTTTACAAATTTATACATAATCTTGGCATGGTTAGGTAAGAAAAAACGCCGTGGCCGCGCGGTCGATACGGACACTTTGCCGTTGGTTAAATAACATTTTTATGACGTCAAAGTAAATATTAGAAGATAAATTATGTCATTCAATAATACGCCTTTTTTTTAAAAACTTATATATAAGTTAGAAAGAGATAACTGGATTATTGATATGTTGACCGATATTTGATAGGATATTAAGTTAAATTAATAAATTGTATGGTATAAATAAATTTAATATTAAACAATGTATTTTTTTGTTACAGATTTTGAAGACTTGTTTGATGATGAAGATTTAAAATAAGAGTTTTAAGATTATAATGAATAAAACCACTTAATTTACTTTTACTGTTTAATTATGAGCCAGTGAGAGCGCAAACCGAGGACTACAATTACTTTTGTTTATTCTTAAATAACTGGAAATGTATGCAAAATAAAATCACCCGACCAGGAAGCGAACTTGGGACTCCCACTTGCTGGACGGGAACTAAAAATATATGCTAAATAGAAAAACATCAAACCGCCCGACAAGAGGTAGTCTCAGGTTCGGATCCTGGTTGGGTGATTTTATTTAGCGTATTTTTATCAGTTATTTAAGAATTATTTAGCATTATTGAATGCAAAAACTTATTTTTTAACTAGTAAGTCCAGTCACAACGAAGGACGATTTCGATGCTAAGACCTCCGCGCCGGTAAAGAAAAATATGCCAAGCTATCTAATTTAACTTCCTCATTATTTCTTTTTAATATTGGGGTGGAATAGCTAAGTGCTATTCCAGACTGTACACTATCACTGTACCAAATTTCATCCGTTGAGCCGTTCTACCGGAATAAACATCCATACATCCACCTAAACTTTCACATTCATAAAATTAGTAAGATTTGCTTTGAAGTTGACCCTAACAAGGAAACATGACCTTAACCACAGAATAAGTAATAGTTGGTACAGAAGAATTACTCCGCAAGAAGATCTAAATAAATTCGAGTCTTGCAACGACGCGATACGGTGGAATTCAGCTCGCACAGCATTACGTACCTGCAAATTTATATACCTAGAAGTTTTGTCTCTTTCTATCGCATGCCTCTTATCTTTTCTTACGCTGTTAGGGTTGCTGCCTAGTGAAGAATAATTAATCTCCTTATTTGTAATTAAGTATCTACCGATGTAGGTATTACTGTTATTCTACCTTTGAAAAAAATATTGTTTCACCTTACCTAAAGTACAAAATGAAAAAAAAGTTACGACGAATAATTAGTAATACTACCTATGTTTTGTTTGCTAAATTGAAGATAATCAAATCTAAACATAATCTAATTGAATATTTGTTTCATTTTATGTCCATTTTTAAATACTATTTGCGACCTCGATCATAGAATTACTGTGAGTGCTATTAAGTAGGTAGGTATCTACAACGTCCCAACGGGCGCGCGCGTGATACACGACCCATTCGAATTGCGCCGGCGGAGCGCTTCGCTGTAGGTAAATAACGGATGTACCGCGCGGAGTGAGCCAGGCCTGCCTTAACTCTAAAACTAAAACATCTTTGTTAGGAACGATAAATGCAGTCATGTATAAATACAGATAATAAATATATTTCGAAGAAGAAAAATTCGAATAACGATATATAAATCCTTAATAGGGCCTTTAGATGGAATAGCAATTGCTTTAGAATTTTATTTTTTATCCTAGATTATTATTATATTTTATCCTATAAGGAATGTCTGATTATTGTCGATTCTATTAACATTAAAAATAGTGCCAAATCAATAGACAAATAAACGAATTTCCAAGCGAGACACATTGTCACTGTGAAAAGCGTTTTCTTCTATTAGTCTATCTATACTAATATTATAAAGAGGAAACCTTTGTATTTTTGTATTGACTAGGCTCAAAAACTACGGGACCGATTTCAAAATTTCTTTTACCATTACTTAGAGGGATTCTTCCGAATCCGTATAGGCTACTTTTTATCCCGAAAATCCCGCGGGATTCGAAATTGCGCGGGTAAAACCGCGCGCAACAGCTAGTCCTTAATATAGATGCGAAGCTGGTTATTAACGATTTTAACCACGCGGTTAAATGAGCATTTTTCGTTATTGGTGGTATTTAACGCGATGATGCATGCCAGCTTTGACTGGCAAAAAAAGTCGTTTGAAATTCCCTACCTCAAAAACTATTGCACTGATTTTGATAAACTTATATTATACCCTAAGTTGACTTACTTTACTTATATTGACCGAAGATATCCCAGACGTCAGCCTGTACGAGATTAGTATGGCCCTTAAACAGCTTAAAAACAACAAGGCGCCGGGTGATGATGGAATTACAGCCGAGCTTCTGAAAGCTGGTGGCAAACCTGTGCTTAAGACCCTTCAGAAGCTGTTCAATTCCATCATCCTCGAGGGCAAAACGCCCAAAGCGTGGCTCCAAGGCATAGTGGTCTTGTTCTACAAAAAAGGGGATAAAACTCTTTTGAAGAACTTCAGACCCATTACTTTGTTGAGCCATGTATACAAGCTGTTTTCAAGAGTCATTACGAACCGTCTCGTACGCAGGTTTGACGACTTCCAGCCTCCCGAACAAGCCGGTTTCCGAAAAGGCTTTAGCACGATAGACCACATCCATACGCTGCGGCAGGTTATAGAAAAGACGGAGGAGTATAACCAGCCACTTTGCTTGGCGTTTGTGGACTATGAGAAAGTCTTCGATTCGATCGAGACCTGGGCTGTACTGCAGTCTTTGCCAAATTGACTATCGATACATCGAAGCGTTAAAGTTTTTGTACAAAAACGCCACTATGTCAGTCCGTCTTCAGGATCAGAATTCGAAGCCTATCCAACTGCAGCGGGGCGTCAGGCAAGGCGACGTTATATCGCCTAAGCTGTTCACCGCAGCGTTGGAAGATGTCTTCAAGCTTCTGGACTGGGATGGGCTCGGCATCAACATCAACGGCGAGTACATCACTCACCTTCGATTCGCGAATGACATCGTAGTCATGGCTGAGACCCTGCAGGACCTGAGTAAAATGCTCTATGACCTCAGTGGAGTCAGCGAGTGGGCCTTAAAATGAACATGGATAAGACGAAGATCATGTCGAACGTCCATGTTGCACCTGCTCCTGTGGTAGTTGGAGGCACCACGCTCGAAGTTGGTGACGATTATCTATACCTAGGACATAAAATCCAGTTAGGTAGGTCCAACTTTGAGAAAGAGGGCAATCGTCGGATCCAACTCGGCTGGGCAGCGTTCGGGAAGCTCCGTAAAATCTTCTTGTCGCAAATACCGCAGTGCCTGAAGACAAAGGTTTTTGACCAGTGTGTGTTGCCAGTGATGACATACGGCACTGAGACGTGGTCGCTAACTATGGGCCTTATAAATAAGCTTAGAGTCGCTCAGCGGGCAATGGAAAGTACCATGCTCGGAGTTTCCCTGTGGGATCGAATCAGGAATGAGGAGATTCGCAGGCGAACCAATGTCACCGACATAGCCAGAAGGATTGCAGAGCTGAAGTGGCAATGGGCAGGGCACATAGCTCGCAGAACAGATGGCCGGTGGGGCAGAAAAGTTCTCGAGTGGCGGCCACGTACTGGGAGACGCAGCGTAGGCAGGCCCCCCGCACAATGCAGTGGGACGTCCCATACCGAAAAATAAAAATATCGGAAGAAAGGGAGGTAGATTTTAAATAAAGGTAAGTTAAGATAGATAGGTAGATACCCTCTATAATTAACATAAAATAATGGATGTCATCCTCCTAGTTAATGAGTAATCACTAAGTGAAGTTTGTCGTGTGAATATCTCGTTATTTGTTACGTTACAAAGTGCATCTTACGAATAATAATTTCAAAGTTCTTATTATAAGCTGTGTTGTTATATGTTTTGAATATTATTATGGAGGACATATCTGATCGTAAGTAATATATAATAACATAATATTTTGATTTAGGAGTTAGTAAAATACGATAGTAAATTAGATAGTAAACCAAAATAAATTTTCAACTTTGACGAGAGTTTTAAAAAATACATCAAAAACCCTTTCTGGGAATGTTATTATTTCGTATTTAGTGATGTGTCTACTGCATTTTGACAATATTTTTTTTTGCGGAAACTTGCAGACTTGATGATTATTTGCATTTTTTTAGGATCAAGTCAATTGATTAAAATTGAAGATCTTTTCGAAACTTGGCTTTTGAGTCCTAAACAAGAAAGAATTCTTTTAGTGGCGAATAAAATACAAGAACTTTTGCATATAAACGAATGCCCAGACAATATTCGTCAAAAAATATTGAAATTATCGGAATTTTATTCTTTAAGAATTGATTCTAAATGGAAAGCTAGTTATCGTAAACGGGAAGTATTTCAAAAGAAAAACGATACGTGGCTAAAACGGTCCTTAAGCCTTCCTGAAGAAGTAACATCTTATTTATCTTCAATAGCCATACCTTGTGCCCCAAGTACCAGCAGAGGCAGGCCTCGGAAACGATTTGAAGAGTGTAGTATAAAAACAAAAAAACTTCGTGTTGAAGAGTTAGTACAAAGGAAAAGTACAGAAGAACTACGTTTTGCATCTGATTTATCTATGCGCCTGTCAGGGTCCCCATCAAAACAGGATAAATCTTTAACGATTCAGCAAACCCTAGCACTATATTTAGACTTAGATTTATCAAAGAGGAAGTATGGTATATTAAGATCTGTGGTAAACTCACTTCATTCTGACTGTTTTCCTAGTTATTACAAATTAAAACAATACAAAGACGGCCTTGTTCCTGAAAATATTGTAATAACAGAAACTACAATGGAAGTAAATTTACAGTCGCTTTTAAATAAAACTGCTCAAAGTATCATAAATATTTTACAGAGTAAGTCAGTTACATTTAACGAAAACGAAGCATTCACTTTGATTTGCAAATGGGGTTTTGACGGGAGTAGTGGGCATAGTACTTACAAACATATATTTGAGGATGCAAGTAATACTTATAGTTTTTTATTTGCTACTGCTTTGGTACCTTTGAAGCTGATTAATAAAGTCACAAAAAATGATGTTTGGACAAATCCTAAACCAGGTTCTACATTATTCTGTAGACCAGTGAAATTAGATTTTTTAAAAGAAAATAAAGATGTGATTATAGCAGAAGAAACTAGGATGAATGCCATTATTGATGAACTTGAAGATTTCACTGCTATCATACTTAATGGAAAAAATAAAAAAATTGGCTTCCAAATGCTCTTCACCATGTTAGACGGAAGTGCAATTAATGTATTATCGCGTACTAATGCAGCCCAAAAGTGTCCGTATCGACCGCGCGGCCACGGCGTTTTTTCTTACATCTAACCATGCCAAGATTATGTAAAAATTTGTAAAAGTCGATTCCTAAAAACATAAATTTGTAAAAGGTATAGTTAAAAAGTTATAAGGGTTTGAACGTGGCCGCGCCATTGAAACAATGCGAACCGCGCGGCCACGTAGATCTTTAAAACTAAACATTGCAGAGACCTGAAGTTTAGGTAAAACACGGATTGAATATGTAAAAAATTTGTAAAAATATAGAAAAAAATCCTGGATTTACATTTTAGAAGCTGTAAGCTTATAACACCATGGCCGCGCCATTGACCGGTATAAAATTACGTTATCGTCGATATCTCGCTGGAAAAGCATAGCAGAGGTCTGAAGTTTTTTGTAAAACCTGGATTCGAATTTGTAGAAACTAGTAAAAATATAATAAAAAATCATAGGTATACATAATAGGAGCTGTAAGACCAAAAACCCATGGCCGCGCCATCGAAACGTTAGAAAAGTACTTTACCGTCGATATCTTGCTGAAAAAGCATCGCAGAAGTCTGAAGTATTTTGTAAAACCAAGATTTAAATTTGTAGAAACGATTAAAGATGCACAAAAAACTCCTAGGGTCATATTTAAGGAACTTTAGCACTGAATGATTAGTACGGCTTGAATACGTCGATAGGGTGACCATGGCTTATTGATAATAGAAAACTTTCCACCCATTTAATAGAAATTATATCACAAATCCATATTTATTTCGCATAGTAAATTAAATTTAATTTTAGAGCTCATATGAGCTGTTACCTGTTACTATGAACAAGAAACAGACATAGTTACATTCGCGCTGAAAACATAACCCTCCTTTGCGTGCAGTAGTCGGGTAAAAATAATTAGGAAACAGTTCATTTTAAAACTTTCCTTAACAATAAGTTTGCTATAGGTTACCACTTTATCTCAGCGACACTTTGATGTAATTTTAAAATAATAATATACTATTGTGCGTGTTTTGGTCGATGTCATAAAACCTTTGGAACAAGTAAACTAGTTAGTAATTTAGTAAATTCTATCAATAAAAGTACGATAATTAGTAACACATGTGCTTTTGACTCAGTTTTTTTTTGTTAGCATTTGCATACAAACAAAACTTTCACATTGAACAAATGATTGATACACGCGCAAGCAAATTAATATGTGACTTTATAAAAACATTAACACAGTCTTCAAATGTAAATAGTGCTTACAAACTACGGGAGGAAATAGTAGCTAAATATTATAAAAGCGAAAACAATAGTTATAGATGCGACAGTAACATGGCTTTTATTTTCGAACATATATTATTAGATGACCTATATAGTGCCGGTGTAGTAAATGAATGTTTAACCGAAACGTGCGCAAACCGGTCAAAAAGAACCATTGTATTTTTATCAATTAATTTAGAAATTATAAATTTATTCGGAATCAGAGGACTGGAAGTCATTATCGATGACGATTCAAATTTAAATAAATGTTTGATTTGTAACAACGAAACCAAGAGGTATATATACGAATTAAATAATATTATTTTATTTGATCTTAATGGCATGGATAAAATCAAACTCGAAGAAATACCCCATTTTATCAAAATAAAACAAAAAAAATATAGACTGATAGGTGCTGTAGAATATGTTCCCCCGGTTGTAGGACTCATTGGGCATTACAAGTGTCATTGCTTATTAAATACCTCTGAAATGATTTGTTACGACGATAATAAATTCGGAACACACGCAAGTTCATTACAACCTATGACAATCCATAATTTGACATATGGTCTAATAGACGAAGACTAAGATTATCTGTGTTTTTAAAGAAATAAACATATATTTTTTACTTTATTGATTCATTTTATTCAATTTACAATCCTTTAGATATAATTTATAATATTGTCTTAAGTTTTCACGATTTATAATTTAAATAAAAGTAATTTTTTAACCGGATTAATCGCGTATAATTTATTTGATCTCGTGACCAAGGGGTCTGCAAAGACACCGAAACGTCGAGTTAAAATGTAAAGTATAAATTATACGCGATTATCCGGTTAAAAAGTAGTTTTATATCATTTATATTATATAGGACATTTCTGTCATCAACAAACCATTGTCACCCTATCGACGTATTCAAGCCGTTCTTAAGATTCAGTGCTAAAGTTCCTTAAATATGACCCTAGGAGTTTTTTGTGCATCTTTAATCGTTTCTACAAATTTAAATCTTGGTTTTACAAAATACTTCAGACTTCTGCGATGCTTTTTCAGCAAGATATCGACGGTAAAGTACTTTTCTAACGTTTCGATGGCGCGGCCATGGGTTTTTGGTCTTACAGCTCCTATTATGTATACCTATGATTTTTTATTATATTTTTACTAGTTTCTACAAATTCGAATCCAGGTTTTACAAAAAACTTCATACCTCTGCTATGCTTTTCCAGCGAGATATCGACGATAACGTAATTTTATACCGGTCAATGGCGCGGCCATGGTGTTATAAGCTTACAGCTTCTAAAATGTAAATCCAGGATTTTTTTCTATATTTTTACAAATTTTTTACATATTCAATCCGTGTTTTACCTAAACTTCAGGTCTCAGCAATGTTTAGTTTTAAAGATCTACGTGGCCGCGCGGTTCGCATTGTTTCAATGGCGCGGCCACGTTCAAACCCTTATAACTTTTTAACTATACCTTTTACAAATTTATGTTTTTAGGAATCGACTTTTACAAATTTTTACATAATCTTGGCATGGTAAGATGTAAGAAAAAACGCCGTGGCCGCGCGGTCGATACGGACACGCCCAAAATTGTTATTTATGTGGTGCAAAACCAACTGAAATGAATTTGCCTTCCGTTAGTCAGCGGCCGTCAAATACGGATAATTACAAGTTTGGTCTTTCCTCTTTACATTTGTGGATCAGATGTTTTCAATGTATGTTGAATATTAGTTACAGACTTCCTTTTAAGACGTGGCAAATCAAGAGTGAAAAAAAACCTGAATTTCTCGATAGAAAAAAAGCCATCCAAGCGGCATTTAAGTCTCAAATGGGGTTAAATGTTGATATTCCCAAACCAGGTTATGGTACAACAAATGACGGCAATACCGCTCGAACCTTTTTTAGCAATGCCAAATTGTCTTCAGAAATAACAGGGGTTCTAATGAAGATTTAATAAAAAATTTGAATATAATTTTAAGAGTAATTGCTAGTGGACAGAATATAGTAATGGAAAAGTTCAAAATTCTAATTGAGAATACGAAACAACTTTATTTAGAAAACTATGAGTGGTATTATATGCCTAGTAGCATGCATAAATTATTGATTCATGGTTCAGATATAATATCCTCTTTTGATTTGCCAATAGGAATCTTGTCCGAAGAAGCTTTAGAAGCAAGACACAAAGAATTTCGTAGGAATAGGCTTTACCATACTAGAAAATCATCACGACTAAATAGCAACAAAGATTTAATAAATATTATGCTCATTACATCTGATCCCTTTATATCAACCCTTCGGAAAATCAATCGAAATAAATGTACGCATAAAGACACAGATATAAGTGAATATCTGCTCTTGCCCGAAACTGAAGAACACTCTTACTCTTTTAATTTACCTGCCCAGTTAAATCTTAGTGACACCGAAAGTGAAGATTCTCAAGAAGAATAGGTAATTAATTTAGGAATATAATTTTCGTTATTTTTTTTATAATATAAAATACTTATATATAATGTGTTAACCTACTCTATTATAAAGATAATTAAATACTGTGACTGTCATTAATTACAAAAGCAGCAATTTTTTCCATATTTTTTGAGTTATTAATTTCGCCGTTTTCTCCATACAAGCGTCCCACTGTGCGATGGACCGACGACCTGGTCAAAGTCGCCGGTAACGCTGGATGAGGGCGGCGCGGGACCGAGCGACGTGGAAGACCTTGGGGGAGGCCTATGTCCAGCAGTGGACGTATACAGGCTGTGGATGATGACTTATATTATACCTAGTACAATAAAAAAAGTATTAGTCAAATCGGACGTGTAGTTCCGGAGATATGCGAACACAAACATAAAAACATACATACACTATTGAAATTTGGCACATTTCTTCAGACGTTGATATAGACTAACATATTCGAAAACTCAGTAATTCTGAAAATATTACATACATACGAGTGGAATTGAGAACCTCCTTTTTTGATGTCGGTTAACAAGAAAAGAAAGAAAAACTTTATCCGTTTTCGTTGTCACTGTCAGATATTTAACCGTTAATAACTGCATTTTATCGGTAGTTAATAATAAATTTGGTTAATTAACGGTAGTTAACGGGTTTCTTACAACTATAGTCCTTAACAAATGAAGATCATTTGACAGTATAAAAACTTCACGCAAAAAGAACGCTTTTTTAATTAAATGTAAGTTTTGGCTTTATTGAAAACTAAAAAAAGATCACTTAATCCAGATGGACATGTTCGATTATGTCAAAAATTCGGTGCATATCATTTGGATTGATTAAGTTGGCCGAGCATTCGCAAAATGAAAAGTGGCGGCATTCTTTATAAAATTATATGTCTATAGAAAAGGAGTTCTACAGTAAATAAAAAATATATTAACATTTTACTATTTATTTGTAGTTCATTCATTATCTAACTGCCTCAATTCAAAAACATAATTGCAGTCTTACAAGTTTTGCAAAAATAAAGTATACGAACATTTTTTATTAATAAGCTTTAGATTGTCATCATATACTCAAGTTGAAACCTAAGTATGTTTTATTATTAATGACGTTTTTTAAATGAAACTAAAAGCTTTTAACAAAAATTACAGTTATTGTATAAAAAATACATGCTACCACTTATACATAATCTTTTGAACAGCTTAAAGTAAAATACTATAATAAATAAGCCAATTATGATATTTTATTATTAAATATTCAGAAACAAAGAATGTCACATTATAAAAATTCATAGCACGGCATTGTAAAATTTAAGAACAAACGAATTTTATTAAACTAGATACAGAAATGCAAAAATATTCTTCTATACATAACAACCAACTATAAAACTTTGGCTTACTTGAAGCCATCAGCCCACCCAGAAGGGCACTTTTAAATTGTGAGTGTAAAATATACATAACCACTTTGTAGACGATATCTGTGGATATGCATTCTAAGCTTGTACTCGTAATAACCAATCAGTGTGAATGCGCCTCCTGCTAGACATCCACGTCACTACTGTCTTCATCACTGTAATCGTTTCCATCGGGTTCTTCACCATCATCATCAGGATCTACTTCAGTGATACCTTCTAAAGTTTCTTCATCATCTACTTCATCTTCAATATTTTCTTCTTTAAGTATGGATGACAACTTCGTCGACACACCATGGGCCATTTCTGAAAATATTAATAACATAATTATTTTTTAGAACAAAGAGGCAAGGAATTTTAAGTAGACATGTAACAACCACTTTAACTTGTTTTAAGTCAATTGCAAAGCTCATACGCAATAGTGATCTATGATTTGAGTTGGCTCTTGGGATTGAACATTGAAAGCCTAAAACTAACAGTATGGAGGCAAATTCTGTTCATTTTGCCACAGAAACTTAAGAGGCTATAGTATCATTATTGGGTATCAAAAAGAGGATAATAACCCTTTTATCTTCAATATTTAGGCTATTAGAATGCATTCTAAAAGTATAAGGATTGTGAAAAATACATATTTCATGTCATACTTCGTGGCCACGCCACGCATGCAATTTGTACGAGATTTATCAGAACCAATGTCTATAAAATGTCGGTATTTGTCGTCAAAGGAAAAAAATGACGGTCAAAGGATTAAAAGAAATCGAAGAAAATTTGTGGCGTGGCCAGTCAGTGTCGTTTGCAGCCACGCCACATTTTTACATTTTACACATGATAAACATATTTTTGTCTTTACAACAGCTACAGACATTATATAGAACTTTTCTTCTAATACTTGTACTAAAATATCATTCTGTTACCAGTTTTAAAGCATACCTGTACTCTATGTAACTCTACGAAACTGTTTTTTTTTTTTCAAAATTTTAGTATAACGATGTGATTTTGGCACTATTTTTTATATTAATAGAACCAACAATTGTCAGACATTTCTTTAAAGATAAATAAGTATTAATCTATCATTTATTATCTTTTATTTATAATCGACAGTAATCTTTGCAGCCACGTCACTTTACCTATTTGTAAAGTGACGTGGTATAGATATTCTATTTCACGAAGTCCGTTCGGCTTTGATTGTAGTAGTGACGTATCCCGACAAGCGCGCTTGTGTGTGTAAATGTAGGAAACGTTAGCAAAGAAATCATAATAATATAATATTTCAAGTCGAGATTTAGTAATCGAAATAAAATTTTGGTTTTAAAAGTATATACTTTTTGTAAATAAATTAGATTAGGTTGCAATAAATACAAAAATATTAAGAAGATGTAGGCATTTAATTAAGCATTGGTGTTACAGAATGGAAACGAAACAAGTAGTACTATTCAGTATTTTCAATCACTATCAGATAAATTTTCGATTTTCGATTCCGTTTTGCTGTCGTCAGAATCATCTTGTACATTGATTATTAATTCAAAATCGAGATCAAAATATTGAGATAAAACAAAATGTAATCAAAGTAATTAAGAAATATAAACATCTTAAACACAAAAAAATATTCATTTTATAAATACTTCTATTGCTATATTAAATATCTTTGCATAAAATTTTAATCGAAAACGTATAAATAAATATTGCCTCAAATCTTCTTCGTTTTGTTGCCATGCTAACCTTACTCCGTGAAACAATTTGGCGCGAACTAAACACACTACTGATCCGGACCGTGTCCCGATCGACACTGAGCGCTCTCGGGGTTACGCACACAGAAACAATGTGCATGTGCACGCTTGACAATAGTCAAACGGACTTCGTGACATAGAACATCTATACTTTACAAATTTTCTTCGATTTCTCTTAATCCTTTTACGAGAATTACCGACATTTAATAGATATTTGTTCTGATAAATCTCGAACGAATTGCTTGCATGGCGTGGCCACGAAGTATAACCAGGCCTGGCTCACTCCGCGCGGTACATCCGTTATTTACCTACAGCGAAGCGCTCCGCCGGCGCATCTCGAATGGGTCGTGTATCACGCGCGCGCCCGTCGGGATGTTGTAGATACCTACCTACCTAATAGCACTCACAGTAATTCTATGATCGAGGTCGCAAATAGTATTTAAAAATGGACATAAAAAGAAACAAATATTCAATTAGATTATGTTTAGATTTGATTATGTTCAATTTAGCAAACAAAACGTAGGTAGTATTAATAATTATTCGTCGTAACTTTTTTTTCATTTTGTACTTTAGGTAAGTTTAAACAATATTTTTTACAAAGGTAGAATAACAGTAATACCTACATCGGTAGATACTTAATTACAAATAAGGAGATTAATTATTCTTCACTAGGCAGCAACCCTAACAGCGTAAGAAAAGATAAGAGGCATGCGATAGAAAGAGACAAAACTTCTAGGTATATAAATTTGCAGGTACGTAATGCTGTGCAAGCTGAATTCCACCGTATCGCGTCGTAGCAAGACTCGAATTTATTTAGATCTTCTTGCGGAGTAATTCTTCTGTACCAACTATTACTTATTCTGTGGTATAACACCATATTTCAACCATAATTTAACCAAGTTCCGCTTTAAATAACATAAAATTTATATTTCTAATGAGCGAATTTTTTGATCAATCAAGCCAAATAATTTAATTTTATGAATATAAATTAAATAATATTATGTTGCGAATACATGTACTAAAAGTTCTAAATTACTTTATGTCCATGATATCTGTAAAAATATGTTCCACGTTACAAAGGTGCGGGAAAGCTGAGTGAAATAGAAAGATTTCTTTGCCGAGCATAACAATGTATTTATTTTAGCAGAATGAGGACTAAGACAGGAGGACACATAAAGATACTCACGTTCTACAAAACTTTCCAATGATTTGGGCACCATACTTTTAGCTCTATCTAATTCTTCTTCTGAACATTCGCCCTTGTCTAAACCTACAAAATAAAATACATGATAAGAAATTATTCATGATCATGGATAAACACCGATTTCAAGACATTTTTTTTATGACTTTGAAGTGCAGTACAAAAGTATATTATTGTACTTAATTATTTTTTTATTGATGCCTAAACCGGCGCGGCGTTTGACCTGAGATGCAGGTAAGTGAGATGACAGTAAGTGAAGATGAGGTCGAAGATGACAGTACAAGGATATTTAGCGGCAGGTTTTAAATGAAGGGTGGTTGCTATACCCAGGCGGGCCTCTGAGGGTGTCTTGCTGCCAAGGAGTCAATCCGATTAGTTGCCTTTACCGAAACGATCATCCAGTGACAGTAGGGCTATTCTAAATTCAAATTATTTATTTATAATAATAGGTACATAGGTATGTTACAAAATATTATGGGCGTAGCCATGACTCACCAAATTGGCATATGAATATTAATATACATATAAATGTTATTATGGATTTCAATATATAAACGAAAATGTCTGATTTTTGATGAATATATAAACAGATTATTTTTTTATATTTCTTTCATAAGTCAATAGTAGTACCTACTTAATTTGTATGTAAAATAAAATAAAATCACAATTAAAATGTCAAAAACCTTAAAAACTATCATTATAGACTTAGTTAAGTTTACAAGGTCAATTTAAAATTAATAAAAGTGATTTAAAGATAAATTGAGTTATTATAAGATATTCTATTAATGTTAATGTTTGTTATTCAAAAATTCTTGAAGTTCGTAAAAGGCATTTTCAGCAAGGAAGTCATTGATACCTATCTTGAATTGTTTGTGGCCCTTGATCATTCTTACTGACTACTCCGTGATTTTATTATAAATACTAGCTGTTGCGCGCGGTTTTACCCGCGCAATTTCGATTCACGCGGGATTTTCGGGATAAAAAGTACCCTTTACGGATTCGGAAGAATCCCTCTAAGTAATGGTAAAAGAAATTTTGAAATCGGTCCACTAGTTTTTGAGCTTATTCAATACAAACATACAAAAATACAAAGGTTTCCTCTTTATAATATTAGTACAGATTTGGTGCCATAACATTTACACTTACTCTTTATAAAAGAGTTTTTCTAGGGTAAATTTAAGAGGTCCTTCACAAGGGTTTCCATTCGGATTAAATTCAAAATATTGAGGTTACTTACAAAATTTAATAAAGCACTTATGTACATTGCAAGTAATGTGTGGATTTTATTATTTATAAAATAAGGTTTGATCTAATCTTCTGGTTTTAAACCAAACATGGACCTTATAAGGTTTTTCAGTGGTATGACCATAGAACAATATATCATATCTGAGTATAGAAGCTACATACCGATGGTATGCTGCTAAAACTTTTTTAATATTAATCACCATTTTTATGCGGACCTTTTTATGAGCATCTAAGCCGACCCTACGCGGCTTAAATGCTCCACTTTAGACTGAATAGTTCCATACCATCACGATAGATTGAGGTCAAACGCTAGTTTGGTCAATAATAAAAAAAAGGTGTGTTAGAGAGCAATACACTGCCTAATAATTAATTTATTTTAAAGCAGTAAACAATACTCACCAAAAAGTAAACCCATTCTTTTCAGTATATCT
Organism: Stenoptilia bipunctidactyla; assembly: GCA_944452665.1. Taxonomy (NCBI): domain Eukaryota; kingdom Metazoa; phylum Arthropoda; class Insecta; order Lepidoptera; family Pterophoridae; genus Stenoptilia; species Stenoptilia bipunctidactyla. Next base: position 13,438,259 of record OX101725.1, on the reverse strand, counting down.
ATGTCATCGTGTATTTGAAAACGTTTATTAAAATTAAACATATACTCTGTCCTGAAAACAAATGAAAAAAAAAAATTAATTCCGACAATGAAAAAAAATTTAAGAGATACTTGTTTAGAACATTTGCGATTCGACCATAATCCGAGGGCGACACTGAAAGTTATCAGAAAATCAAAAGTTGAGCAAACTGGCTGTTATAAGATATTATTTTTCAAAATAGTATCCATTCACATCAATACATCGCTGCTTTTGATAGAACCACCTAGAAAATCATTTTGCCCACTCGTTCTTAGGGGTCACCTCGATCGACGGCCCTTTGGAACGCAGCCACTTCCTCGGCGTCCATAAAATGTTCTGAAGTTTATCTTTTATTTTCGGGAATAAATGAAAATCGCAAGGTCGGTTCGGGGCTACATGGCGGGTAAACCAGCAAATCTATAACTGGCATCTGAAATAGTCGGTCGTTCCTTGGGCGCTGTTTAAGGAGGCGTTGTCGTAGCGCAGGAGGATCCAACTCCGAGGTCGTTTTTCTCAAACTTTTTCCAAGACAAGTGGCAAACAATTTTTAGTATACTGCACTGCAGTAACTAATTTTTGAAACAATTGTTGCATAGTGACCGGTTCTTCTGAAGAACAATCTTTTTTCCTTCACATCGACCTCTCTAACATTCTAGTTCTAGACGTTCCTAAAACTTTCAGTGTCGCCCTCGTAGATTGTTTCAAAGACAGTGGTGTTTAACAGTGACAGTGGTGGTTGGTGGTGTGTGGCAACACTTATAATTTTGATAGGAAATGTGCAGGAACTATAGGTGGCAGCACTCAATTACCAAAAGAGACACCATCCGGACCAAAAAGGAAACTCAGACCTGTCATCATGCTTTAAAATATTGAAACCTTTGATTATCATTTCCTGTAATTATTTTTGGGAAAATAATCAAAGTTTTTAAACCGTAATAGTAAATTACTATTATTATTTTTTATGAACAGGTGTTAGTGAGCAGCACAAACACAATTATAACTATTAAAACTAATGTCCTTATAGCTTACACTTACTTGTCATTTGATATACTACAATCTATCAAAGCTTTGTCACTAGTATTTACAACAATAAATGGTAAATGTATTGCAGAGGACGGTGATGGTTTCACTCCTTTACTTTCAGCTTCTCTGTTTCTTTCTATTAAACTTTTAAAAGATATATGCTGAAAAAATTTAAAAATATTATTATAATTATAACATTCATAAAATTCATTCTATGTAATTTTCACACCGTATAATTTAAAAAGTAACAAAATTATTTATTACCTGCATAATTAATTCTCTTAAATGTTGTGTTTTTTTTTGTATCTGCTCTAACTTTGTTTCTTTTTCTTTTTCTAAAGTTGTACACTCTTGTAAGGAATTGGTAGGCAGGCCTAGCCATCTGATTTCTTTTTTATCTTTTGATATAATATTCATTGCCATTAATACATTTAAAGCATCATAAACCCTTCTTCGAATATTTTTTTGATCATAATGCTGAAAGTATAGTAAAATAAGAATATATAGTACATATAGTTGTTACATTTTCTTATTTACTACATATTTTTATTAGTTGGACTTAAATTATATATTTCTGTGTACCTGACTATTTGCTGATCCATGCATACCAGCTGCAAATTCCATGACAAGTTCGTCAGCAACTTCATTATATGACGTGAATCCTTTATTCCTAACTTTTTCACAAACTTTCATTGAAAAATGTCTCAGCCCTTTGCCCTCTTTATCAGCGTGTCGCCTTCGTTTCGTAGTGCTAATGTAAAATAAAAAATGATAAGTCAATCAATAATCATGAACAGAACTAAAAAGGAGGCTGTATAAAAGTATACAGCGCCCAGGACCGGCGGCACCGAAGCGCAAGACGTGATAAATTAATAGTAGGAGATCCGAACTTGAAAGGATCTTCACCGGGCTGATAATAGAATGAAACCTATTTTATAACAAAATTTAAGCTTTATCTGTCCGTTGTCTGTAATCAAATCTTACAAGTTAAAGAAGGCAGGCGACTTATGAACTGTCAACTGATTGATAGCCGGAAGACGCGTCTTAGTTTCAAATATATCGCAAAAAAACTTCGATTTTTTACTGATTTTAAAGCAATGAAAACCGTGATCAGACAGTCCATGGAAAAAAAGAAAATAATTTTTAAATATTTTCGAGAAATATTGTTTTTGAATGCAGCCAATCTATTGTTTTAAGTTTTACAGAAATCAACCTAATGAAGGACCGAAACTAAAAATGATATTAGAGCAAAGATCATGTAAAAATAAAAATACTATTATGTCAGTAAATACATACTTTTAATCAAGGTAATTAAACATTAAAGCTGAACGTAGCTATAAGATATAAGATGAGCGTTCTCTCACTCACATAGATCAATCAGACCTCAACGTCAGATTTGATTGATATGTATTTTCTTGCAGTCCTTTAAGTGCCTTGTTTATTATGTTAATTCTTTTTACATTGCAGTAGGCTTATTATTACGCAAGGATTAAGCTAATATCCTGATATTTGATACTATCCAGCTGCGGAACTAACACAATTGTTAGTTTTATAAGTCTGAGTCTGAATTGACGTCTGACATTGACAGGTAGGGGCTATGTATTTATTTTATGAAATAATTTTATTTCTGCATCGAATTCAAAAATATTGATAATATATTTAGATATTTAATATAATCAACACCGTTTGAAGCACCAACGAATACTGTTTACAACGAAATTTAAGTGACAGGTTTTTGAATGTATGGACGGTGACCAATATTCTTTGATCCACTTCCAGGTTTCCGATTGAGCTAAAATTTGGCATGCATGTATAAAGCGCATGACAATTTAATATTATTATGACGTATATCTGATCTGATGATGGAGGTGGAAGGTGGCCATAGGAATTCCGTAATAAGGTAAACGACGCAACCCCACGTTCAGTGAAGGTAACTGGCATCTACGGCCACCTTTAAGCTCCATCATCAGACCCTCGTTACCATCTAGTATCAAATTACTCGTCAAGACGAATGAAACGAACCCAAATTCGATGGGGTTGCGTCGTTTTCCTTATTACGGAGTTCCTATGGCCACCTTCCACCTCCATCATCAGATCAGATATATGTCATAATACTATTGCATTGTCATGCGCTTTATACATAAATAAATAAATAAATAATTCTGACACTCACACAGCATTATCTAGCCCAAATTAAGTTTCTTAAAGAACTTGTGTTATGGATACTAGATAATTGATATACTAAAGAAATATATAAACATACATATTGAATAAATACACATTTTTTATTGGAATAAACTTAAATAAACATATAAACATCCATGACTTGACGGCTAATATCTGTGTTCATCACACCGATATCCGCCGCCGCCGGGATTCGAACCCAGGACCTCTGGTATAGGAGGCAATGTATGTTACCACTACATCAGCCGGTCGTCAAACATGCATGCCAAATTTTAGCTCAATCGGAAACCTGGAAGTGGATCAAATTTAACTTGTAAGATTTGATTACAGACAATGGACAGATAAAGCTTAATAAAGGCTTTAAAAAATAGTCTGTACAGGATTTTTTTAGTCAACCCATTCTTAAAATATTTTCTAATATACTAATTTTGCATAAATAAAGGTGTCTACACACCAAAGCCGCCGGCCAGGCGGCACGAACCCGGCGAGTTAATGCCGGCGGGTAAACCCGGCGGCTTCTACAAACCAGCCACGAACATGCCGCCGGGTCGGCGGCATGATATTCGCGGCATCGTTCACAATTAGTGACAACCGAGTGTTCGGAGACGTTGCGTGTGTGTTTCGAATTATTACTACGTATGTGTGCCGGGCGTGCCGCGCGCGGGCGCAAGCCGCCGGGCCGGCGGATTTGGTCGTTTCAAAATCAGGCCGCCGGCCTTGCCCGCCGGGTTCGTGCCGCCGGGCCGGCGGCTTTGGTGTGTAGACACCTTTAGGTTTCATTCTATTATCAGCCCGGTGAAGATCGTTTTTAAGTTCGGATCTTAGACGATAATGTTTGGTGTTAACGTTCAATGTGTACCCGCTCGTAGAGCTCGTACTAGCGCAAATTTACAATTATTTGGTGACTAAACCTGCCTTTGACCTTAATCTCACCTCATGGTAAGTGACGGTGAGGTCGATGATAACAACACACGGATTTAGGAAGAACCTGGCCCTTAATAAAATATTGACATCACACACATCACCGCAGGAGCGGTGATACTTGGCGACAGATTTAATATGAAGCGTGGTCGCTAGCTAGGCGGGTGAAGGGGTCCTCCTGCTCTGTAAGTAGTCACTTACTTCCCTGAATGATGGGGTGTATGGATATCATTACAGCATTGGTATCAAAACCTACCATGTAATGTTAACATTGCAAGAAGTATACTTTTAAAAAGTTTTTTTTTCTCGGTATCGATTATTTATTCAAATCGGAATCGAGACAATTTATATTAGAATTTATGAAGATTTTATTTTAAATATCGAACTATTTGTTTCGCAGTCACATCGTATGTTATTTGAAATCGATTTAAAAATCAAACAGGCCAGCACGATTTGACGCGCTTGTAAAAAGGGCAGTCGACTAGCTAGGCGCGAAAGTAAATTTTTTTCGTGTTTTGGAGTTCTTTCTCAAAAGTTTTGATAAATGTCAAGTAACGAAAACATGGATCTAACCCCCTATTTTATAAAAGAAAAAGCAAAAACAGTTTTAGAAAATCTATTACCGCCGAACTCGAAAGAAAGATAATATGTGAAGGCATAAGACGAATTTATGAAGTGGCGGTCAGAAAAAAAGTTAAATCTCTTTCTGAAAGTGTTTTTATATCATACTAGCTGACCCGGCAAACGTTGTTTTGCCATATAAATAAAAAATGTTGGCCGATTCTCATAGATACCGGATAAGCACAAAAAATTTCATCAAAATCGGTCAAGCCGTTTCGGAGGAGTATGGCAACGAAAACTGTGACACGAGAATTTTATATATTAGATTTTAATGAATTATCTAAGAAGCTACAAAATTCCAGTTTATGGTGCTTTTATTGCATGCTAAAAACTACAATGATGACAAAACATGACGTGAATTTGAAAGATTTTTCTAAACTTAGGTACTGCTTTTTTGAAAAGGCAGTCTGACGGCTTTAAAAACAAAAAAATCGAAGGTATTTACTGCAGAAGAAGAACAAAAATTTTTAAACGAAGCTCCGGTTGGAGCTTCTCTCTCTTTCTTACAGGAGCCGGTCTCTTTTTTACAGGTTGTTCTAATTTTTGGGATATCGGGTGCCTGCAGAACCGTGGAATTGACAAACTTGACCATAGAAAATGTAGAATAACAAATTACTACTCATAAAACTGCCTAACACGAAAACTAAAATTGACCGGTCATTTGTTGTGCATGAACAATTTGCAAATTATGTTAAAAACATCAAGTTCTTCGGCCTGAAAACATGGATACTAATGGTTTTTTTCTTAATTACAGTAAAGGAAAATGCCACAGACAAGTAAAAGGAAAAAACATATTTGCAGGCATGCCAAAGCAAATAGCCACATATTTGAAACTGAGTAACGAAGTCGTCGTGGCGCCGTGGTGTGATATCATACGATATCACAGGTTAAACAACGTTCGGCGCGGTCGGTACTTGGATGGGTGACCGCCGACTATTCATATCGCACGACGACTTCCGTGCTTCGGAGGGCACGTTAAGCAGTCGGTCCCGGGTGCTGTATACTTGTATACAGTAGTCGTTAGGGTTTGTCAGAAGCCACCTAGGCGCCCTAAAATTCTGGCATCCACCACCCAGCACTGGGCCATCTTGGTGGATTATGGCCTATACCTTCTCTTCACCCAGGGGAGAGACTCATGCCCTGCAGTGGGCTCATTACAAAGAGTTATGATGATGATGAACGTAAAGTTATACACCGGGCATAGCTTTCGCAGAACATCTGCGACTCTATTGACTGATTCTATCGCCAACGTCACTCTGTTAAAAAGGCACGGCGGCTGGAAGTCCAGCAAAGTGGCCGAAGGTTATAACGTAGATTCGGTGGAAAATAAAAGGAAAATTGTTGCAGAAAAAACAGAAAATATAAACTTGAAATCGCCTCGTCAAAGCACGTCATCTGAGCCATTTTTTACTGAAGAAAATAGTACCAGTCAACTCCCGCCATTTACTATGCAAGAGCCTCAAGTCACTCAAACTCAAGTCTTATCATCACAAACTCATACTCAAACAGTAAATATTCCTACAAAGAATTTCACCATATATTTTACGAATTATTCAATTTCACTATTAATTTTAATTAAGTACACATGTTTCTCTTTAATAAATGTTCATAGAAACCTGCTATCTTGTTTTTATACTTACATCATAGTTGATATGAAAAGCAGAGTGTTTACCTCGGATGTAAGCATCAATTGCATACTCGGCCTAATTAGACCTTGTATGCTATTGCCAAAAACCTTGTATGCTATTGATGTCACACAGCTTTTGAATAACAATCTACTATTACCTTAGAAATGCCTTTTAATCTGATTGTATAGATAAAAATACCAAAAATAGCCAGAAGAGCGACCCCGTTCAGCAAGTGTGTTCAAATAGCCAACTTGCGATTTTATGAAGTATTTTTATGTATAAAATGCAAAAACTGAAGATTATAACAACTTACTATTCAGCAGGAGCATCATTATCCGAGTCTCGCCTGCGTCTTGTAGCGTGAGACATCCTAGAAAACCGATCCAAACCTGAATCGGAGCTTGTCGATAGAGTTACCGATCGGATTGGTATTGGAACACAGTCTGGCACGGTTTCTATGTACTTCAGCTCATCTAAAACTTCACCTTTAATTTTAGGATTGAGCTGAAATGTAGAAAAGGGCGTAATTAGAAAAACATAAATTGCATAAAACGCTACATTTTTATGGTGGTGAAGAACGATAGATTGTATAAACAGTTGCCTCTCTGAATGAGCTACGCCTGGAGGTATGGAGATACAAGAGGTATGGTTTAAAAGCTGAAACTTTGAGAATAATTCTTTGCGATCTTTCAAGTTATTGTAGTGCATATCTATATGTTCTATGTTTACCCGTAACACGTCTACACATATTTCGATGAGGGACTGACAAACTGCAAATTTTATTAGGACTTAACCTATGAAATTGCCGTACTGTCATACTGGCTATTTGGAAATATCTTTGATTTTGCTAGGAATTCCTTTTATAAATTATTTTTATTTACAAAATATGGAATGCTTTTTATATAATTATTTATTCGTTTAGCGTTCTGTTTATATCGCATCTGTACGTTTACGTTATCATGGATGCTTTGAAATGATTATGGAGTATGACTTAAGGTTAACCACACCAATCCATCGACGTCGACCAATGGCATCGATCGGATTTTTTGTTTGATCGGATTGGCCTAGTAAAAACTATCTACCGACATCGATTAATCCATTCTACCATCGATCAACCGATTGGTGCGGTAACACCCTAATGCGCAATACACACTGAGCCCGCCGCCGACCTATGTTGGCAACTTTTTGCCAGCGAACTGGTCGCCGCTTCACTCATTGCAAGTCGGAAACATTTCTCGGCGGGCATCAAGGACACCTGTTGCCGAAATGATCCTTTTATTAAAGCCCGCCGGCCATTGTTGCAGTGTGTATTGCGTTTACCGTCCTAGCAGCAAAGCGGCAGAGCAGCGAAACGTCGAGATAAAATGTAAATTATATACGATCTGGTTAAAAAGTTTTATTTTATAAACTTTAAAGTTTAAATTTTGAACTATGATTATCTCTAGATATTTGAAAGTAGAGACGGAGTCGAAAACTGCGGACAGGCATTCTCCAGTACCAGTATCTTCAGTAGATAGCAGTTAAAAGCTGAGAGAAGGTGATCAAAGTCAAAAGATATTTTTTAGGTAGATCGTTATTTTGTTAGCCCACGTCCAGTGAAAAGGCATCGACTATCCTGAGAAAAAAATAGAATCATCACCACACACAATTATGAAGATAAGGTTACGGGTGGGCCTTAAATTATGCACTGCGAAACGCCGTGAAGAGAGGATAAATATTCTATTAATATCATCAGTGGGAGTCTCTTATGCCAATATGTTCCTATCTACTTAGTAAGATAGGAAAGGACACGCCTTTACAAAATGGAGAAAATTTGCAATAACTAATTTTACGTATGTCGCTATTTTTGCCACGTAAAGTTCATCAGCTGTAGATTTGCCAGTGCGGATCCCAAACAATTTTTTAGATAGCAAGGAAATATTTTCTTTCGTTATTATATTCTCAAGAATTTTGGAAAAACAAATGAAATTGGCGTATAGTGACGAAAACCAGCCAGATACCCATAATTATTTATTGAAATTAAGATATCTTTGAGTCAAGTTATGAGGAAAAACACCTATCCAAACTTAAACGCAAATAGACAATCCATAGCAAAACTGCGGAAATAATCGATTGAAACTCTTTCAATATTTGAGTAGACCGTGGACGGGAATAGTTTTATTTTTTTCATTATATTTAATATTTTGTCTGCCTGGGGTCGGCTTAGAATGATAATACCGCCGCTGGATAAGCGTGTCGTAAAAGGCGACTAATCCGAGTGACCCCCGCTTGGTAGTAGGATCCGGTAAGGTCCCGGCTGCCTGGCGACCACCTATGACCTATGACCACATATATAAAATCTGCCACCAAATATTACCACTCCTGCGGTGATATGCACCGGCAATCAATATACAGGGTTAATTTTAATTACCGTATCACCTCTCGTGGGCAGCCTCTCCACGTAAATCCCAATAAACCCCGACTTTTACAATTATTGATAAATAACACAAAAAAAAAAATAACACAAAAAAACAAAAAACAAATTCCTCCTTACTCTACATTTTGTAAGAAGTACTTATTATTATTATGGAACGATATTTTGCTGCGAAAGGGTCGTGGAATGCCTACGCTCACAGTAAATAGAGTTACGCCCCTAAACTGAGGCTATAAATATTTTTTGTATGAAAAAACTAACATTTTAAAAAGTTGTAGAACAAATGTTGTTGGGATTGATATGGACAGCTGCCTGCAAGAGGTGATGCACTAATTAAAATTAACCCTGTATATAAAACTGTTTCATTACTGACAGACTATGTGCAGCCACAACTACTGGGCATAGAGTGCTGATATTTGGATCATACATTCTCAAAGAAACTTCCTATGGGAATGGGAAAATAGGACTTTTTATTTTGTATAAAAAATCTCATTCCTTGATGGCAACGATGTGGAACTAAGCAAAAAGGTTCTCCAATGTGTGTTTGACTGCATTATGGAAGGTTCTTGAAACTTTCACAGGAAATATAGGACTGTTTAATTTATGCGCCTACGAAGTCACGGGCAAACTCTCGCATTTTATGAAGAATCAGTGTTTCCATGCTGGGCTGGGAGCAAGAGAAAAGCAAACTGGTAAGTCAGTTAAGGGACAGAAGTTTAATTGGCGTCTTTGTGGGCGACAGGCTGACCCTCTGTCACTGCAATAGTCTCTCTCCATCACTATAATACCTCTAAATGTAATGATATTTTTGAGGATTTTGCATTTAATAATGCTAAAATTATTCTTAAATAACTACCGGGCCCTGGAGACTCGCCATCGAAATTACTCAGAAAATTCTGTTTTTATGTTATTTATTATTATTGCTAATGTAGCTCCATCTAATGGTATAATGGCTTTGCAGCTAAACCACCGGAAATCAATTTATTTTCCGAAATTGTAAATCTCACTGTTAAAAGTATTTCATAAATTTTAAGTTTTTTGCATTTAACAATGCGCAAATTATTCTTAAATAACTGAAAAAAACCAGCTATTATTTTACCCAAAATGTTATACTTGTTTAGAGAGATGTGTCAACAAGTGTAAAAAACAATCTTAGGTTAGATGCTCGATGTGAAATGAAGGAACCAAAAGAAAATGCTGCTATATTAAACTCCATTTATAAAATTCAACAGCACGTCTTGCATGATTAAGATCAGCAAGGTGGCTGCCAAGAATTAAAGAATGAGTTCAATGTTCTACTGTGTTTTTAGATGTTTATGAGGAAGGTGAACTGCCACAAGAATGAATGTTTCCTGCTTCATTATGATCCTCAGATCAAGCAAGACAAGAAATAAAGAAGGCAAATATATTAACAGTGCCATAGTCACAAGAAAGTGTCATGTCACTAGTCCATTTTCTATGAAAAAAAAAAAACATACTGCCTGTGTCACTAGCGCACATCTAAATAGGTGTAAGTAAGTAACAAGAGGAATGGTTTCAAAATTATCATTGTCATGTCCTCTTCTTTTTTGTTTTAGTCTTTTAAACTTCCATCTATTTTATTCTTAGTATTTTATTTTAGAACTTCTTTAACTTATCTTCTATTTATTTTTAGAATATTTTAAGTGCTTCTTTACAAATAAATTTTATATTCCGCTAGATGGTTTAACTTTCCAAAATACTTACTTCTTCTGGAGCAACTTCAACTGCCTCTGTTTTATATGAACATTGTAACTTCTCCAGAGTCTCTGAAGGCAGTTGTACTAACTCTGAAATCGATTAAACACAGTTGTGAAGATTACAGAAATGTAATCAAAGTATTTTATAAATTTAAAATATTGAATTATATGTTGCAATAATATATATAACCTTTGATTAATTATAATGAATTGTGGAAACTTAAAAAAGTAATATAATAAAATGGTATGTTAAGTTCATTCATTAATTCTGATACAAGGTACTTGAATGACAAGATTGCAAATCTAATATTCTTATTTATATTCTCAGGTGGATGATTAAAGTTTATTTAAGGGTTATTCATAGTAGAGGGTTCCTAATTGCAGCCTGTAAAATATTGAATTCTTACAAGGTAAGAATTAAAGCAAGACTAAATTTATTACCCCTTAAGTTAGACTAAGTAACTTAAGTTCACTTAACAAATAACTTAAGTTCAAACTTTAAGGGCAAAACAATTCTCTAGGGGCTAGCTTCAACACTTAGCCAGCATCTTAGTGATAGGTCTTACAATGTCATTTTGTAATAGTTAAATAATCTTACATGTCTTATAGAGATTCCTGCTAACCTTGTTTTTAAATTATTAAAAAGAAAAACAATAAGGCTATATTAATATTTCTACACCAACTTACTTGAAGAACAACTTAACTTTAAAGCTGTGTGAACTGGGTTCTGAAAGGTTTAATTAACATGTTATAAAATATTTAAAGGGAGTTCACACTAGATCAAGAGAAGAAAACAAAATAATACCTGAGGTTTTTTTTGGATTTTTATAATTTTTACTGCACTCTGCTCAAAGTTGTGTTGTTCAGTGTTTTGTTTCTTATCTTGCAACACTTTGATCATTTGTGGCTGACCTTTGAATACAAAAATAGGATAACATAATCGCTTAATAAATATAAGGTAGGACAAGCTATCTATCACGACATACAACTACAATCTCAAAGCTATTGCTAGGTATATGATACATAAATTGATTAAACCTACCATTAAAATTCAAATAATAAATTCTAGTCAATTCTAGGTTCTTAACAATACAGTGTTAAACTATATTACAGAAAATTAACATCAATATTTTTGGGAGTTGGATAATATAAACAAGGTAATCTCTCCTACTACTAACCATTGATGTCATGAATAACGAAATGCAGAGCGCTATTTTTTTGAGACATTATAGCAGCATACAATTACAACGTCAATGTTAATGGATTAGAAAAGCAATTTAAGTCAGGGAAGTCTCCAAAATAACTGAAATTAAAAACTACTTGGGTCAAAATGGCGACAAGGTTTTATTAGGCATTTATAAAAAGCAGTAGTAAACATAATTATTAATTTAGTCACCTTCACAAAATATGTCTTTGTGCACAGTAAATACATAAACTCATTCACTTTAAAAGGTTTCGTTTTATAATAAATACGGCACAGAAAAGAAATGCCGAAGGCGCGGAATAAACGGTGGCGAAGTGGCGGGCCGAACAAATTTACCAGCTGATTGGATGACGCTGTTCACGTGGTACGCATCCCTCTTTTATTTCCGGAAAACGCGCGAAATGCACAGCGCCATCTTTTCAGTTAAATAAGTAAGATCCGAAGTTGATCACATAAAGCAGACTTCACACGTATATGGAGATAGAATTGTTTCTCGAATTCAACTTGAGACTTTTACGTTAGTTTGATGCTGCTTATGTCTAGCAAATATTTTTTTGCTAAAATAATAAAAAGGAGTAAATAATGTCCTGGAATAAATATTGGATAGGCCTTAGTAACCAGAATTAAAGTTACTATAGCGCCAAAATCTGATCGTTAGTTCGTTCAGAGCTATAAGGTCCTAAATGTCAGATTATAATTATGGTAACCACTTCCAATAGCCATGTAAGATACGCCGTTCCTATATCCTAAAGTTTATATCGCGCCAACTTCCGATCGTTAGTCCGTTCAGAGCCTAGCGGACTGATTATCTGTTGCATACCTGAATTAAGGTTTTTTCCCAACATTAGGTTCTTCGTTACAAATTGTCGATTTATCCCCCCAGGTAATTTCCAGTAAGGTAAGCCCAGGCTTAAAAGCAACCATTTGTCGGTGATATGCCGACTTCAAACGCGGTCGCATGGACACAAATGATGGGGAACGGTTAGGTCATCCAAATGAAGCAGTGACAATACAAAATATTAAACAAGACCTGAAAATCGTAATGGAAGATCGGAGGATAACAGTGCACGATATAGCTGAAATACTAAAGACTTTACATGAATTTTGAAAAATTGCCATGAAAAAGCTTTTCTCCAAGTGGGTGCTGCGTTTGCTTATAACTTTTTACTTGCAAAAAGGATATTTTACGTCGGTATGTGACAATGGATACACCACTCCAGAATCCAATCGGCAATCAGCGGAGTAGAGAGCGCCTGATGAAAGCCACCCGAAGCGGCCAAAGACTCAGAAATCGGCCAGTAAAGTTATGGTGCGTATATTTTGGGATGCGCATGGAATAATTTTCATCGACTACCTTGAAAAGGGGAAAAATATAAATAGTGACTATTGCATGTGCTTAATAAAGCGATTGAAGTACGAAATTGCGGATCAACGCCCTAGAATGAACAAAAAGAAAGTGGTGTTTCACCAGAACAACGCGCCCATTGTCACAAGTCTGTGAGAAAAATGGCCAAGATTAATGAATTGGGCTTTGAATTGCTTCCTCATCCCCCTTATTCACCAGACTAGGGGCTAACCCCAGCGATTACTGGCTGATTGCAGATCTCAAAAAAATGTTCCACGGTGAGAAATTTGTCTCAAATAGTGAAATTATCGCAGCAACGGAGGCATATTTTGAAGCCAAAGACAAATCCTTCTACACGTTAGGGATTAAAAAGTTAGAAAAGCGTTAGAGCGCTGTATCGCTCTTGGAGGAGACTACGTTCATGAATATAAAATCATTTTATAAAAAAACCTGGTTTTAGTACCTACTTATCTCGGAAATTATTGAACCATGTGTTATGATAACGTGTTCCTAAGTAATATTTATAATCAACGAATGCAGAGCATTAAAAAACCGACTTCACGTCAATACTTAGGCCGACTAATAGTGTCATCCACGTAAACATTCTTCAAAATCATACATTTGAAATTTTTAATGAAGTACCCAACCGATTTCGATGAAATTTATATGGGACCAATTATGAAGTATTCTGTATCATATTGTATGAATTAAGAACTTAAAAAAAAACGTACAGACGAATTGAGAACCTCCTCCTTTTTGGAAGTCGGTTGAAAAGTCACAACTTTTTGTTCGCATGTTTTGAGCAGAGTTGTATTTACGCCAATTTGTATAATGAGCACTTTTGACTAAAGAGTGTTGAGACTTTATTCTCCGCCAACATTTTCATCTCGATCTACTTCAAATCCTACTTTTGATTTAAAGCCGATTTTTTTTGATTTTGACGTTCATTAAGTGTACAAGTCATAAACCGGCAGGGAATAAAATATTTAGATTTTTTGTCTATGGAAAAATCCAACATCTATGCGAGCGCCATCTCTTGTTGATGATAAAAATAAAATTTAAATATCTACAGGAAAACCGTCAATTATCCTTATCTTAATGGGTTAATCATTAAAAGGACAATGAAAAGTCGAACAATAAGGACACTATTTGTTTCTTCATATAAAATTGGAAATATGGTCAAAACATACTATTTTATTACAATACAATATATTACAAATACACACTTTATTGCCAGAATCAACAGGATACAAACATATTAAAATATTAAATAAAACACTTTTTAAGCGGATTTATCGCGTATACATTTTAAATTTTAACTCGACGTTTCGGTGTCTTTGCGGACCCCGTGGACAGTCGCTCGTGATAGTACCTACAATAGTAATAAACCGCCTAAATAAAATAAAATAAATTGTCTTGAATCCAGTTTTTCTTCTATTATATATATTTTAATATAATATTGTCTTAAGTTTTCGCGATTCATACTATAAAATAAAACACTTTTAACCGGATTTATCGCGTTTAATTTACGTTTTACATTTTAACTCAACGTTGCGGTGTCTTTGTAGACCCCGTAGTCACGACTGACTGAGGTGTCAGGCTTCTTGACAGTGGAAAAAGTTATACATCATCACCTCCATCTGTTTCTCAGTCTTCTTATTATATTATTATAAGTTCAATTTCTGATACAGATGTCAATTAATTTATTTTAATTTTAAAAACGCAGTGTGGAATAAATGGCTATAGGACAGACAAGACTTCGCATTTTGTAAAGCGCCATCTATCGAAGCCTTTTTTACCGTTAATTTTTTTTTTAATGAGCTGTCAGAAAACTTCTCATTATGAACCGATTTTGAGTATTTCATTGAAAATTTCAAATTTTTGAAACTACAAGACTGTTCACTTTATGATGTCCCCTGCCTGCTGATGTTGGCAGCATTGTGGCAGCAGTGCTACCAATAATATATGTCCATTTTAACCCTTTAATCTAACTTTGTTTATACCTACCACGAATAAATATAGGGGAAGCTATTGTACCCATTGACCTATAACTTAATGATTGTACCTCATTGACCTATATCAACCTTAGTCACCTTAGTCACTTTTTCATTTAACGATTTAAAAAAAAAACGGTTACAGCTATTGCGATAAAACAAATTTTAGCTGTTAAGCGTACTCATGTGGTACATAATATAAATTAAATAAAAGCATAAATCATCATTTTTACAGGTTTGACGTAAACTAAAAAAAATGTGGAATGTTGATCAAGGTACAACAGTGGTGATGTACCTAGATCCGCCTTTGTTGTACCTTGGTCATAGTTAGAACTCATCAAATAAAATCCATATTTCTCGACAAATAGCAAACATTTTTATTATTTAAAGGTTTAACACATCTATAATTATCTTTTTAAGCTTATCTAATATCTATGACATATCAATTAACAAAATATATATCAATAACATCAGTATTTTTCGTAACACCTAACTTAAACATTTTAATCACATTGACAACAAGTCTTTATTCTCTTTGTAATGACTATTATTTGGACTAAGCGTTTCTTTATTAATCAATAATCTCCGAGTATCTATTCATTTCAGGAACTGAGTAATATTCCCTCTTGGAATTAGTTTTTTTTGGACTTTTTATTTTTTCCTTAATATCTAACCATTGGTATAAGTTTAGATCTTCTTTTTCTGGCCATTTCCAGTTTTTTAGCGATCTCTTCATAGATTTTATAAGAGCACCCTCTTTACTGGCGGACACTATTTGGCCAACAAAGTATTCACCTTCGTATATAAATATAACGTAATCACCATCTTCAAAACTATTTGCGTGACTATTCTCTTTATTTCCTTCAAAATAAGTTCTGTTTTAGAAATAGGAGTCCGTTTGATGTTGTTTTTGCTACAAGGCATTTTACCTGTATAAAAAACAACAAAATAATAAATATGACCATTCTTAAACATAATTAACAAGGACACATTTGATTGTATGTACCTTGACCATATGACCAAGGTACAACTCCTTTACTACTCCTTTACCCCTACCCTTTTATGTTTATTCGCACATGTAAATATGGAGGTTATAATTAACTCAAATAAGCATACTACATTCTAAACTTGGCTAAAGTACTTGTTTCAATCAAATGGTTTAAAAAATATATGTAGTAACTAACAGAAGTAATAAAAGAAATGAAAAATATTAAATAAATTACTCTTTAGCGGCGAAACCGTTAAACTGATCTCCCACGCAAACTCGATGCAATGGCCGCCTGCCCACGTAGTGATTGTATGCTTTTTGCGCCTGCCTTCAAAACTTCATGTTGATTAGTCTTGTCAAAGTTCACTATGCCATAGACAAAGAGACGAAAAAAAGGATTACAGGAGCTAAAATTTGTTGTATCCTGAACATTAAAAAAATCTTAGTGGCTCTAGGTACAAAGGGTGTCAAGATACAACGGGCTCCCCTATGTTTAATTTTCTGATTTGTAAATAATAAACAACTATAAGACAAGGAAGGTTTTGAATGTAGACACAATTTATATTATACGAGGGCGAATCAAAAAATTCTTAGAATGAATACAAAAACAAAATTAAACAAAAATATTTTATTTTTCTACGTAATCTCCTTCTAATCTAATACACTTAGAATACCGCATCTCCAATTTTCTTATTCCTTCCGCAAAAAAAACATTTTCTCGACTATTAAAAAACTCCTCTACGGCAGTCATAACCGCGTCATCATCGTCAAATTTAGTTCCACGAATATGCTCCTTTAATTTTGGAAATAAGTGAAAATCACTCGGGGCTAAGTCAGGAGAATATGGTGCGTGATCAACGACTTCGAAGCCAGCACTGCGGATTGCGGTGAGCGCAACTTCCGAACGATGAGGTGGAGTGTTATCCTGGAGAAACAACACGCCCAATGACAATTTCCCACGACGTTTTTCTTTAATCGCTTCACGTGATTTCGGAATTAAGTTTGCATAATAGGATCCAGTTATCGTTTGCCCTTTTGGCAAGTAATCAATAAAAAGGATTCCTTCACCATCCCAGAATATCGACAACAGCTTGACAAGCAATAGTGCCAACATAACGGCAGGGGACATCTTACGATGAACCATAGATCTCTAACGATGAACGGACAATATATTATGTATGATTTCGGAGAATGTTTACGTGGATGACACTCTAATGGCGGGTTTCAATATTCAACTGACTGCTATGCGTAACCGGTACAGGTACAAAACTGGTAGGAAAAAAGTAGCGTTTCACAACTATTAGCTACGGGCTGTAAGTTCTCAAATTTGGCATGGCCTTGCGTGACGTTCTTCCAAGAAAATAGGTGATATGTGATTTATAGAATATCACGCATTCGCAAATTATTTGTATGATATTTGAACTAAAGAAATATATAAACTTATTCAATTTATGTTTGCTATGTTTTAGTATTCGATAAATATATTATAGTATGTTTTTAGAGCTTTTTATTAATAATTGCGTTTAACTGCTTACGTAAAACGAAACGCCAATCCTTCGACTAATTTTGCAATTGGTTGAATCAAATTTTTATAACGTCAAAGTAAATATTTAAAAGAAAAATGATGTCATACAATAATATTCGTCCTTTTTTTCAGAAACAGTTATAGATAAGTTAGAAAGAGAAAACTGGATTATTTATATGTTGACAGATATTTGATAGGCTATTTCTTAATTTTTACGTCGTTGGCTAGATAAAATGACCCATTCTTTAATTGGTCATACGTAATGAAAACACAACTCTTATTGGCCGCAGCAGACTGCCATGCTACCTTTACCTCATTGGTTTAAATTAATAACTTGTTACGTCGTAGTTGGCTAGATATAATGACTTATTTTGACTTATTATCCAATTTTAAATATATTGTTAACAGAAGGAAAGAAATAAGTCAGATCCAACAAATTTGAGTCTTTCAAAATAAACAAGTTTTAACAAGTTTGTTAATTATAGTGATAGCTAAAACTTAAAATGAATTTAAGAAAAGAAGAGGAAAATGAACTGTCAGAATAAAATAGATAACAAAGAAAAATCTTTTTTCAGATGAACTTCCAAGTGAAGCGCAAGCGACTGCATGTTTACTACAAAAATTCGACCAGCTGTTCGACAGTTTAAATGCAGATAGTCCAGACCTGCGAGGAGGAAAAAAATTTTCTAGTAATATAAGTGCAAAAGGTCCTCATTTTGCTATGTTTAGAGAGATGAAAAAGTTCATATCGGAAATGAAATACCTTAATAGTAAATGTAATCCTCCATCCCAAGAAGGTTGGATCCACACTATGAATACTGTGGAAAGATTGTGGACAAACTTGCACAGTACTACTTTTAAGAGCCTTTCGACGCGTCGCCTAAATCAGGATTCCTTAGAGAATTGTTTTGGTTGCATCAGGTATAGCTGTGGTTCAAATCACAACCCAACTATTCCACAGTTTATATCAGGAATAAAAACTGCAATAATATCCAATTTAAAACATGCCGGAAAAAATAAAAACTGCGAAGATGACACTGCATTATTGACAAACAATTTAGCTAGTTTTTTAACTGCTGAAAGTAGCAGTGAAAATGATCTCGAATTAATTGACTTCAATGAGGATGAAATTGAAGTAACAATAGCTGATGCAATCAATACAGTAGATGAGGTGAGGCCAGAGAGTCAAGCTTGTGGATATGTGTGTGGGTTCATATTTAAAAAATTAAGAAATAATAACTGTGTCGACTGCAGAAAAATATTTTTAACACAATTTGAAGAACCTATACACATATTCACAAGTTTCAGAGAGTACGAAGAAAGTCCCTCTTTGAATTATATTTCCAGATCTGTTATTCAATGTGTGGAAATAATGGCCTCCATCACAAACGATTTCTTAAAAAAGGAAGCATGGAGGCCACAACTAAAACTAAATATTTCAAATTTACTGGATAAGGTTGATATGAACTTTTTAAACAAATGTGAAACGCATTTCATCTCAAACACCATGCACTTAAAAAACAGTACTTTTTTTATTTGTATTAAAAGATACACAATATTAAAGAACAGAGAAATTGACGAAGAAAAAAGTAAAGCCCTGGAAAGGAAAATGATGATATTATCAAATAAATAAAATATAATGAAATCCTTTTGTTTTATTTTTGCACTATATCCTATAAATAATATAAAAATATCCTTAAGTAGTGAACTTTTTTCCAGTTGGAACCATTTTTTATCCAACTGGATAAAGGTGGTTCCAGTGGAGAAGAGTACACACTGAAATAAATGTTTCTAATGGAATACCTACTAATTGTTCAAATTTCGCGGGGTTTTAGTTATATGTGGGAAGACGCAACGGCGCTAGTAGTATTCACGTGTAAAGGAATGGTAGCATAAATACTCTATGGACTTACCATTCTTCTCTTGAGAAGTATATTCCTTGTTCGTAGGCAAAACGAACAGTTTTCATAATATTGAAACCCGCCATTAGTCGGCCAAAGTTTTGACGTGAAGTCGGTTTTTTTAATGCTCTGCATTATTTGATTATCATACATAAGTACATTGATTTCGTAAAGTGTTAAAAAACATGATCAGAAGCATCGTTATGATAGTGCTAACGCGCTGTTGGGTATGTTGTAATAATACCTACAGATTTGACTCACATAACAAGGGTGTTCAAAAAATACTTTGGGGAAAAACCTTCCAGGTAGGGCTAAATCCCCATCCGACAACAAAAAACCGTTGTTTATTTCCCTAAATTCATTAAACTTTATCACAAAAATTGTTCAAATTGGAGTTCATTTCGGGTTAATGCGGTAAAATCAAACACTAAAGAAAATATGTATTTACATTCAAACGATAGAAAGAGAATCCGCAATACACAGACGACATCTACACATCTCAGTTTCACTTTGCTTAAGTAATTACTACCAACACATATGTTTCGTTCTGGAGCCGGAGGATGACGTTGTTATTAGGATAAAAAAAGAAAGCATGAGCGGCTTACACCTGAGTATGACAAGGAAGAATAATTTCAATGTTAAATGAATTGGATCGTCCGTCACACGATACTTGCTTATGTAGTTCCGGTAACAAAACTGAATCGTGATAGGTGAAAGGTCGCGCGGTCTATGAAAAACGGTTTTTTTGTAGTCGAATGGGCAAGACTAGCCTTATCTGGGATATTTTTTTTTCAAAGTACTTTTTTGAACACCCTGCATGTCACTTGAAAAGATATAATGGCAAAGCAGAGTATTGCTTAAAATTATGTTTATTGGTTAGTTACCATCCTCCCTATTTTTACCCGACTGCGGCGAATTAAGAAGGAGGATTATGATTTCGACTTGTATGTATGTGGGTATGAATGTTCATCTGTTCCCTCACAACTTCTAAACTAGTAATCACAATAAGAAAAATGAGGTGTCCTTGGAAGCGTTTGATTGTCCGCTGGTTATATGCTATCAGGCCTGGCTTACTCCGCGCGGTACATCCGTTATTTACCTACAGCGAAGCGCTCCGCCGGCGTATTTCGAATGGGTCGTGTGTCACGCGCGCGCCCGTCGGCACTTTGTAGATACCTACCTACCTAATAGCACTCACAGTAATTCTATGATCGAGGTCGCAAATAGTATTTAAAACTGGACATAAAAGAAACAAATATTCAATTAGATTATGTTTAGATTTGATTATGTTCAATGTAGCAAACATAACATAGGTAGTATTACTAATTATTCGTCGTAACTTTTTTTTCATTTTGTACTTTAGGTAAGTTGAAACAATATTTTTTATAAAGGTAGAATAACAGTAATACCTACATCGGTAGATACTTAATTACAAATAAGGAGATTAATTATTCTTCACTAGGCAGCAACCCTAACAGCGTAAGAAAAGATAAGAGGCATGCGATAGAAAGAGACAAAACTTCTAGGTATATAAATTTGCAGGTACGTAATGCTGTGCGAGCTGAATTCCACCGTATCGCGTCGTAGCAAGACTCGAATTTATTTAGATCTTCTTGCGGAGTAATTCTTCTGTACCAACGGTACTATTACTTATTCTGTGATGCTATATGACTTTACGTTTAATTGACTACAGGCCCTCTAAGTAGTGATGAAAGGACTCGAGGTTTTTAAACCTTTTCAATCGAAACTCGCCTCAATATTTACGACTCGACTCAAAAATACGACTTGAGGCTTTTTACTAATGTAGGAGACTTCATTCAATTGAGAGTTGAACTCAAATAAAACGACTCGAGTCTTTTAATAACAGTTATAACGACTTAGTCGCGAACCTTTTAGTAAAGGACTCGAGTCGTTTAACATAAGATGAGCTGTTTAACGTGGGATTATAAAATAATAAACTTCAGTGCTTGATCATTGTATTTTAATTAAGTTTTCCAATTTTGCACCACTATATATTTTTCCTTTCTATAAATATAAAACATAGTATAATTGCAATGAATCAATAAATAACTAAAAATGACAAAAATAACTATAAATATTTTTTTTGTTTTATTATTAATTGAATCAAACTTGTATTAACTTATTCCAAATCTAAATAACTTATTTCAAATCTATAAATAAAAAAGAAACTAAATCTGCGTATAATACCTCTTTTACCCGTAATAATTAGCGTAGGAATACGATATCCCATATCCACATTTATTCTAGTAATAAAATGTATGAGCGCGCCTCACGACTTAAGACTCCCGCGAACCGAGTCGTTTTAAAAAGGTTCGAACCTTTTCGTTAAGACTCGAGTCGTTTAAAATTTGGAGGCATTTCAAAATGACTCAAGTCATAAAGTAGACTTAGAGGCCCCAGTCTTGGACTCAAATAAGGGTTAAGGTTCAGGGTTTAAAGTCTCATTGAGTTGTTAACCGTATGAATTGAGTCGAGTTCCTGTTAAAGAGCTTAAAAACCTCAAGTCCTGTCATCTGTACCTCTAAGAGACTTAAAGTAAAGAACTAAAAACAATTATTTCTTGACGGTTTCGTGTGGAGTATCCTGTGAAAGAGTTTTCTTAGCAGATTTCAAACATGTAAACACTATTATTCCAAAATAATTGAAATATTAAGTAATTATAGTAAAAATCAATATATATAAAATTGTTCCGTTACTGAGTGACTGAGGTACTGAGTGACTGAGTGACTGACAGACAACGTACAGCCGTAACTACTGGGCGTAGAAAGCTGAAATTTGGAACATACATTCTTTAGGGGATGTAGGGGTGCACTACGGAAGGAATTCCTGAAATTGCCACGGGAACGGGAAATATAGGACTTTAATATTAGTATAGGAAATATAGGTTTGTATGAAAAATCTTATTCCTTGAGTGCACCGATGTGAAACTTGGCGTAAAGGTTTTTCAATGTGTGTCTGGTTGTGTTATGAAAGGAATTCCCGAAATTCCCACGGCAACGGGAAATATATGATGTTTTAGTTTGTATGAAAAAATCCCATCCCTTGAGTGCACGGATGTGATACTTGATATAAAGGTTCCTTAATAAGTGTCTGTTTGTATTATGAAAGGAATTCCCGGAATTCCCACGGGAAGGGGTTGGACTTTTTAGTTTGTATGAAAAATCTTATTCCTTGAGTGTACGGATGTGATACTTGGCATGAAGGTTCTTCAAAGAGTGACTGGTTGTGCTACGAAAAAAATTCCCAAAATTCCCACGGGCACGGGAAATATATGATTTTTAGTTTTTATGAAAATAACTTATTCTTTGAGTGCATGGGTGTGATACTTGGTATAAAGGTTCTTTCAGTGGGTGTCTGGTTGTACAGTTTCTGAAATTTCCAAAAGAAGGGTAGTTAAGCGCATACGAAGTTGCGGGATAAAGCTAGTAAAAAATAAAATTCTTGACTGTTTCGTGCTGTGTCAAACCTTATCAAATAAAAGAGCTTTTTAAGCACAGCTTAAATATATGAACACTATTACTACAAAACAAGTGAAATAAAATTAAGTTCAAAAACTGAACTATTTTTTTATTTTTACCCGACTAGTAAAATTAGTTTTGAGAAAGAAGTCAATCCTCAAATCCTACTCGGCTGGATAGAGTTCGGAAAGCTGAGCGCAGTGGAACCTTTGTCCAGCAATGTGCGTCTCCCAGCTGATATAAGTCTTTTATTTATGTAGAAGGTGTTTTTAATTTATTACACATAAAGTTTGTGACATAAAATATTATTTGTTTATTTTTAAATAGAGGGAAAGAGCTTAGGTTTCGTGAACAAGGACAGTCAAGCGGATTTGGATGGTTGTACAGCTGTGTTAAGTAACAAAGTTAATTTTGGAATCAACTTTTAATATTACAAAAAATTAGGTCTAAATCATTAAAAAAAATACTTCAAAATTCGGAGGTAGATCTTACCATGTAGATACCTAACAACCATACAATTTCAGAATCTGCGTAAAATAAACTAGGTAGGTACTTACTTAGTTTTTTATAAACTTGGCATTCAAGCTGCCCTACATTTTCCGAAACCGCGGCAGATTAAAAGTCCAGAACGAAATAAAAAAAAACACAAAGTTTGTACGAAAACTTATTTTAAAAACGAGCTGGCCAATTCGATAAGCACATCTGCCCAAAAGTATCTACATTTCTTAAAAAGACAAATATTAGTATTGATCTATCATTTTTGGTATTAGTGAGGTGGCGTGGCTGCCAAGGACACTGCCTGGCCTCGCCACAAATTTTCTTCGACTTCTCTTACATAATCTATTGACCTACATTTTTTGTCCTTTTACGACAATCACCGACATTTAATGGACATTTGTTTTGATCAATCTCGTACGAATTACTTGCGTGGCGTGGCCACAAAGTATGATACAACCTAGCCTACTCAAAAATCAGACACAAAACAAATCTTCATTCGCAGTTCAAAAAGCCTCAGCGCATCTTCATGAGAAGCTTGCATGGCGTTCTCAAAGCAGTCGTTACCACATTTTATGCACAAATCCACTTACTGTTCCTGAGCATCGAACTGCAGCTTTCCGTGATAAGTAGTTTAAGATATCAGTCAAGCAAGTTCTGGAACAATATACCCCCAACCCGCGCTAGTTTCAAAGAAAAATATAGAATATTGTTATTTCAATAGCAACGTTATGTAAGTATAAACGCATAGAATTTATATTTTCACCTGTTTTCGTAAACGTCTCTAAACTTAATCATTTTTTATTGTTAATAAGTACAAGTATTATTATACGTATGCCGATCAAATTGGCGACATTTTGAAAAAGGGCCTAGTCAAAAGTACCCGTAACCGGCGATCATGTATGAAAAGGTTGATGAACGTGGAAGAAGCGAAAGAGGTATGTCTGGATCGCAGCAATTGGTGTTCCCTTGTCTCTGCCTACCCCAAAGGGAGACAGGCGTGAGGTTATGTATGTATGTATGAGTATTATTATATTTAATAAGTTTTAGTTATAAGTTATTTGTAAGTTCAATAATTAAGCAATATAGTTTAGTTTCTATTCTATTCTACATTCAAGTGCACAGATAGCCTTTCACCTTCGTTATACTTCCTCCGGCGGCGAGGGTTAAACTTGTTCATGGGGGTGAGGAAATAAAAAAAATATGTAAATTTATAAATTTGAGAATGTTTTTAATAAGTAAGAAAATGTAACGTTTTTGAACGACTCTTAAAAAATCAGAGAAACAAAAATTGTTTTTAAAAGGAATAATATTAAAGCAGTAAGTATATTAACTGAATACCTATTATGAAAGCATCCATAGATTTAGTAGACATTCAAATTAACTGGGAATTATATACTTAGCATTATCTTATTTTAAATTCAATCAAACAAAACCAAACCAATCACCCCTTAGGACACGAGTAGGTAGCAAAAAATTAAAAATCTCCGAAAGTTTCCATAGTTTCATCTCTATATTACTTATTTATAGAGATTATTACTTATTTAAACTTCTTTGGCTTATGTTCAGCTCTCTTATTCTTGAAAAATGATCTTTCTTTCATTTTGAGGTCAGCTTTGACTTGAGAAAGAGAGACGTCATCCTGAAAAAAATACTATTGAGTTATTATCACGTCAATTTATTTATTAAATTACCTACTTATTATTTTAGTCTGTTTTTGGTGGAAAGCAAAGTAGCTGTCGCTAAGATATTCATCACATTTTAGAACAAGTGACAGTATCTCGGTCAACATTGAAGATACGAATTTCCAATTGTTGACGCGGACGTTATTGTTGGCGTGGCCTACGTGATTATTCTATAACTAGCTGTGACCCGCAACTTCGTCCGCGTGGATAACGTTTATTAGAGTTGGATAAATACTATTATTATATCCTCCTTGCGTAAGCGTTACTGATAGATAAACAGACAGAATTACTTCAAAAACTGTTAACGACAAAGCAGTGATCCGCAGTTTCACCTAGGTTTTGTGAAAAAGTATAGGTAGGTAGGTATATTACATAGATGAGGCTGTACACGCGACGGAAGCTTAAAAAATGAAGTAACTTCTCCCGTTTTTCCATCATTTCCCTTCACTGCTCTGCTCCTATTGATTGTAGCGTGATAATAAGTATACTATAACCTGCCCAGGAGTATGAAGAATAATTTTACCAAGTTTCGTTAAAATCCGTCGAGTAGTTTTTGTTTCTATAAGGAACATACAGACAGACAGACAGACAAAAAATTTACTGATTGCATTTTTGGCATCAGTATCGATCACAAATCACCCCCTGATAGTTATTTTGAAAATATATTTCATGTACAGAATTGACCTCTCTACAGATTTATTATAAGTATAGATGAAGGTCACAAGACTCCTTAATTTGTTCAATATTAAATGCAAAATAATTTAAATTTGAAATCGTTCACACACCACCAGCTATGCAGCTCCTTAAAACATTTTGTTGTTTGAAATGAAACGAAATACGTTAATTTACACGCACAAAAAAATAACAACAAAAGATTATTATAAAAAATAAAAAATAGGAGCTAGAAAAAAAAATACCTACTGCTGTGTAAAGAAGTTCAAATGTCGACTTAAAATAATAAATTAACCAAACAAACGAGTGTTTTAATACGACAAGTCCATCATCGGAATGTGTCCGATGATGAGGAGAAATTTAGTAATTCTGAGAATCAGGTACACTACCCTGTTTAACAGGGGATTGTTGTAACGCTGTTCACAAGGGCTTTGTGGACGAGGAACCCGACACCACCTTAAGACAGTTGGTCGCCCTCCCGAAAGTAGTGGAGATTGCCGGATCTCAGGATTATCGATTCCTCTCCTTTTCTACGAACTTCAGTTAAGCCCAGAATGTCCACCCAACACTTCCTCGAGTTTAAAAAGCTTCTCGTTGGTCCGGAGTGTCTGTCCGTTGTATGTTGCCAAGGGCCATTTTTGGCAGCCTGGTCGAACCTGGAGATTCTGAGCACCCCCAAGAGAACTCTAGATTTTGAATAAGAATAAATCTGCTGACTAAAAGTCACAGTAACGATACATTGTTTCTCACAGTTTATAATGAAATCCTATGTTAAGCCAAGTCAAGCCAAAGCTGTAAGTCTATTCCTTCAATACCAAAAATTATCAATCCCAAAAGTACCCTATTTTTCCTCTAGCTGAGACTAAATCTAGTAAATAAAAGAGTTTCCAAAAAAAACGCACCAACTGTTTGATGAATTGATGCAAAAAAATATGCAAAGAACAAATAAAGAAAAGAGAAAAGAAACAGATACCGTCAATACTAGAGTAACAATTTTGCACGTGTAAATATGTATTACATTAAATATCTTGTCAGCTGTAAGTCGGTAATAGATTCAAGTATGACGATTTTAATATTCTAATAGCGACCAATAAATTTGATAAAAAACAGCTAAAATATGTACATTATGGAAATATATTTAATTCGATGTCATAAGTATTCCTTGAATGTAAATAAGTCATAAGCTCAGATAAAAACGTTTTTTTTTAATACATTACCTTATAATACTTACTAGGAATTTTGGCTAACATTGAATCCAGTTTTATAAAATATTGATCCAAATAATTGAAAAAAACTTGTAGATCGAACAAGAAAAAAAGAAATTGAATTGGGTGATTAATTATATACTTTATTTTAAAATACTGAATCATCTCAAATTTCTAACAACGACATAGATCGTTATTAGAACTAAGTTCATAGATTTTGATTCTATTACCGTCCTTATTTCAAATGCGATTTTATACCATTAAAAACAATAAAGATGGTTATATGGAAGGTTAGTTCAATAAGCAAACATACACTTTACAGTTATTATGTTAAAGCAAGAAGATAAATCTGCTTTATAATGTTTTATTCCTTAAGTAATATTGAAGTGTCCTCAAGTGGCTGGAGCTGCGACAGTATGGAAAATGTGTCAGTTTTGAGCGCGACCCACTCACGGCCGAATTACTGCGTTCGCAGACCATTTTTACACAGGTAAACTTTATTTTGTTCGCAAACCAACAAAAATACCTGATAGATTTTTAAGTAAGGAGTTTGATGCAACCTAAATTAAATCTAATATGAAAGATTTAAAATATAGGTCGCCAAAAGAGACAGACTTTAGTAGCTCTTTAATAGCAACGTTTACCTTACTATTATTTGGTGTGTGTTAATCGCGATATAAGTATTTAAACAGTTAATCTTTACTACTTAACATCAAAAAGCTGTCGGATTTCAAAATATCTTTCTTGGGTTATGAGATAACTACCATGTAGCGAACTAGGGGGGAACCTAGAATATAAAAAAAAACTTATTTAAATAAACGACCAGACCCAAAACATTTGCTTTTGTTCCGTACGGTAATCGAACCCGCTACCGCACGATTGGCGTAGTAGCCATTGCGCCACGGAGACCACGAAATTCGTATATTGGGAGAAAACGAGCGCGACTACAAGTAATGAAATAAACTCTCAATAATTATAACGTACTATATCATTTGAAGATTTGAACCGTAATCCTCCTTGTGCCGCTGGTACCCCTCCTCGACGTTTTAGTGAAGATAGTGGTACTTTAGATAAAGGTTCTCCTCTCGATAGAGCTTCAAATCTTCGGTTTATTTCTCCGGCCTGAATTGAAAAATTATTACGTTCTTATTAGAAGATTAATAAATACATTACTTCTAAAAACATATGAATAGATAACTCTTAAAACATATTAAGGGCCATGTTTCACGTTTAAAATGACTTGTAAGTAGAAATCAATTAGGTAAGCATCATAACTCACGAAGGTTAGGTTATCTAGTTAAGATTTTGGAGTGGTACCTACCTAACTTACATTACTAGTAGAACATAACTTTACTATTTGTATAAACCAGGTCGTAGATATTGCTTTTAAAGTTACCCGCACCCTTTCTTAATTTAGCGACAGCTGATGCCCATTAGTTAATTAAGTATGGTGTCTTAACACGAATTGAACAACATGTACAAGGTGTAATAGCTGTTGTAAAGAAACAGTCTATAAGGCTATCATCATCACGACTCTTTGTAAAGAGCCCACTGCAGGGCTATGAGTATCTCCCCCGGGTGACGAGGAGGTATGGGCCATAATCCACCAAGCTGGCCCAGTGCTGGGTGGTGGATGTCAGAATTTTCAGGGCGCCGAAAATGGCTTCTGACAAACCCTAACGACTATTGTATACAACTATACGGCATCCGGGACCGACTGCTTAACGTGCCCTCCGAAGCACGGAAGTCGCCGTGAGAAATGAATGGTCGGCGGTCACCCATCCAAGTACCGACCGCGCGGAACGTTGCTTGACCTGTGATATCGTTTGATACACACAGTAACCACGGCGCCACGACGACTTCTAGGATATAATAAAATAATAATAAAATTCCCAGACAATCTCACCAACTACATGGCCCCAAACTAAGCAGAGCTTGTGATATCCCATACCATGAAGCGAACCTCGAACATAAATACACTATATAGATAAACGCTCAGACCCCGTGCGAGAATCGAACCCGCGACCACTGGCGTCTGAGGCAGATAGTGTTACCCCATCGCCAAAGTGGTCGTATTTATGTAAAATATGACCACTTTGGCGATGTGATACAAGGATAAATATATCGGTAAATAATAATTAGAATAAAAATATCGGCCTTACATCTAAAGTGTCGCCATCCATGCTGCTATCGCTAAGGAAATTAAACATTCCAGTATCTAGCTGCTTCGGCTCGCTGCGTGGAATTGCGAACACAGGCTGTTGTCGTTTTGGAGACTGTGCCTCAGGATTGGAAGCCTGCACAAATTTAATACGTTTTTTGCGACTGGATTATTTATTATATAATTAACTATGATATACAGGGCTAATTTTAATGGAGAAGAAAACGAAAAGCTCTAAATAGATGTCGCTTCATACGCTTGACACATAACAAACTATCAAATGAACAAGTTGTAATCGAAATTTCTTGTTCTGTGTTCTATTTTGGGGTAAACCTTTAAAATAATGTAAGCACATGTATCAAAATATGAAAAATGTGGACCGTAATATGTACATTTCCACAAAAGTTTAAAGCAAGTAACATCCACAAGTTCCGCATGTGTATATCCTTATGCTTAGGCTACACTACCGTGATATGCCAATAATTATTGCCATAACTTAAACAACACCTAGGTGTAACCACGATTTACTGCCATAATTTTACAATGCCAATCAATATGGCAAATGGCGGTAGGCAATAGCTCCGGCGGCGGTCTTTTTTCGCACATCAAAGAAGATTACCGCAGTAATTATTGCGTCTGTGGCCACACAACCGTTTGTCCAGTGTGCAATATGAGCTCACCGGCGACGCACGTATCGACCGACATGGAGTGGTCAAATGAAAAAGCGCTCGAGTTTTTAGAATTATTCCAATCCGAACCGTCTCTTTGGGATACCCTTTTTTGTCTTCTTTTAGCTTTGTTGAAATTTAAAAGATTCATGTAAAAATAATTGGCACTCATAAAACACAACACCGCTGCAGCTTCGACCTCCATCTTGAAAAAGTGATATTTTCCGCCAAATTTAATGCCATAATTATTGCCGGTAGACGGTAAGGTAGTGTGGCCGTAGTATTACCACACCATTTCATGCAGTAATTTAAACGGTAATTTAATGCCATAATTATTGCGGTAACAGCCCGGTAGACGGTAAGGTAGTGTGGCTGTAGTATTAGAGAGACTGTGGTATCCATTTTCTATAAAACTTATGACTACGTAATGATGCATTTCTAATTTTTTTATCAAATCACTATAAAATTAACTTTTACTAGGTATGGTATTTGACAGTTGTTATGGGTGAAGCGTAATCAGCGCCTCTAGTGGAATAAGAAAGCAGTTTTCTACCCCATTAGCGCATCACATCTTGCAGGCAGCCTCTCCTCATCAATCCCAACATTTGTTCTACGACTTCTTTCAAATCTTGATAAAAAGGTACCACAAAAAAAGGAAAACTAACACATTTTTGCTCCCTCGGTTGCTGCGTCACGGGCCGCCACCGCGACCCCTGGTATCAGTGTAAATAGAGTAAATTTATTTGTATGGGATGACTTAAAATTTCAAAAAGTCGTTGAACAATTAATTGTTGTGGGGATTGATGTAAAGAGGCAACCTACAAGAGGTAATGCGCTAATTAAAATTAACCATGCACCTATATTATAACAGCAACGATCAAGATCTTAGCTAAATTTGAAAAGCTGATTTATTCAATTAGTTTTCAACACATGTTATGTAGGGTCCGCATATAATAGTCAATTATATTTTAATAGCAGATTAAGAATGATGAGTGGGTGTGAATAACGAAAAAAAAAATATAGGTTTATATTTTTCATAAATTGTAATTTCAAGTATCTTCTAAGTGATCAAAATTTAATTTTAATTTGTAGTTTATGACTACACAGCAAGTAATAAAAACGTTTCCATCTTATTGTATGTAGTCACAAAATGTAGATTAATCTTTTTTACTCACTGAAAATAAATCTGATATTTTAATTTACGTATTTTTTTCTTATGTTCACACCCTCTCATCGTTCTTAATCTGCTATTAAAATATAATCGAGTATTATTCGCGGACCCTGTATATGTCACGTCATCTGTTCAAATAAGCTGTATAAAAAATAACAGTTTTGAACTTCGACTTTCGGCTTACCACGATATTCTTTTTTCTTTCAAATCGTGGTAAGAATCCCATAAATTCATTAACTTATAATGAACCTATAAAAAATCCCCTTGATTGGTTTGATACCCTTGTGTATCAAATACGAGCAATAAATACATTCAAAGTTATAAATAATTTTGTAGAAATGGACGTAAAATGAAAAACTGTTCCTTAAGGTGCCTATGATATTATAAGTAGTTGTTTTCACCTTTGACTTCCTAGCTGGAGTAAGCATGACTGCATTATCATCTTGTTCGGCGGGAATTCTGTTGTCAAAGGACCCAATCCTGCCTGTAAGTTCCTTTTGAATATTGTCGATCGTGTTTTGCATGCTTTGTATCTTATCTTGTAGACGTTCCTAAATATATTTTTATCAAAATTAGCCTCGAACTTAACACACAAAAAGCTCTAATAAGATTTAATGATCTCAATTCGCAACATACCTTTTCACTCCTCATTTCTAGTATGATAGTAAGTTGTCTGGAAATTTCGTCGTCTTTGGTCTGAAAAAATTAAAAGTCGTTCAAGAAAATTGAAGACTTACTTTCAAGGTAAGATTTTTTTATGAAGTAAGCAAACAGTAAAACGTGATGGTTACAGATATGCTTACCTGCCCGAACTAACAGATAAATGTAATGGATAGGCACCTACTAAGTATAAAACTGTGTTTGTAATCAAGCGATGATATAGTATGTACGTACTTACATATTGAGATAAATCTGGGGAAAACCATATAACTTACCCTAACTGCACCTTCAAGATTCGATACCTGCTTCATAAGCTGTTCTTTTTCTTCTTTATTATTATTTTTCTCATCTTCAAAGTCTCTCTTTAGCTTTTGTAAATTATTTTCCAATTTAGACCGAACGTCTGTGGCGTTTTTGATGTCAACCATCAAAGAGTTAATTGTTTCAACTTTCAACTCTATATCTTTGTCTTTTTCTGCAATTTCTAAAGTTAGTTCCTGGATTTTCACTCCCGATGCTTCTCTGTAAATTAGATTGTAGGTAATATATTAGCTGAAGTTTACTAACAAATGTATTTATAAGTTAAAGTAAACGTACTCATTTAATTTCATAGTTTCTTCAAGTTCTTCATGTTTAGTTGCAGCAGTCTGTGCTGCTGTTAACAATTCGTTAATTTTTTCAGACTTTTTGTTGCAATCTTCAACACTTGATTGGAGTTTCAACATAACTTCGGCGTTTTCTGTTTCTAATGTATAGATTTTGTCCTTCAATGTTTGAATATCTGCTTCTCCTTGTGCAATCACCTATTCACAATTAAAAACATGTTTTTTATAAGTGCCTTAAAACTTATTGAACATTTAAGAATTTACATAAATCTATTGGAATTTTTGCCTATAGCTTGAACAGAATTAATAAGTCAATTATTTGTCTCAAGATATTAAGCTAGCTTTTTGAAATAAGTATCTATCTACACTTATTGTACCTATACCTACGGTATTTACCATATAACATTGTAATACGTACCTGATTTTTCTCTTCAATGGCTTTCTCCAATAATTCTATACTAGTCTTCAAAGATAAATTATTATCATTCAAATTTTGTACTTCTGTACGAAGACCCTAAAGAAGATAAGTTGTTTTATTATTTAGCAACTATTTTTATCTACTTTGGAGTTAATTTATAGGAAATAATATACTTACATGGTTGTTTTTTAGTCATCAGCCAAATTTAAATGATATTATCTGCGATACGATATAAATATGCAGGTACGCATATTTATTTTAGAATCGCTCAGTATAAAAAAATAAAGATAAGGCATCAAAAACTTTTTTACAAATAGTCATTGTTGATGAACATAGCTACTACGATGCGACATTTTGTTCATAATACTACGACGTAGTACTACAAGATGTTTTGTAGTAGCGCGTAGTCGTCTTTATTTTAATGGTATTCATTCATACACTTACTTAAATACATGATACTTATGTAAAAAAAATTTGGCCGGTGACCAAAAAACAACCCTGTACCTATATGATAAGTATATGCGGAATGTATTAAATTAATACTGGCCTCTAATTGAGACTCCATAACATTGGTAAATGCAATGCGATCTTCTTCCAAAGATGATATTTTCTCCTGCAACTGGTTGTTCTGCTCTCTGACCGAGTTAGTATATGTTTCTTGATTGGTGAGAGCCCGTTTTAGGCTCTCATTAGACTCCAAGGCTTCTTTGTATCTGAAATTGACATAAAGGTGTTACGAATTAAATTTTGTAATGGAACGTGAAGACCATTGAATACATTATTGTTTAAGCCGAAGACAAAAGCTGACGGCATTATGACGCAACTGGCTCTTAATAAAAAACTAAGAAACATATCAACGCAGGAAAGCCAATCTCATGCGGGAACCGAGATAATTTTTACGTTTCATTTCAAAGAATAGAAATAAACACCTTAACAGACACATATAGAAAGGTTAATAATGGTTTTAATCATGAAAACTACTCACTCTTTATCCAGTTTCGACATCGAATTTTTCATTTCATTGCTTTGTGCTGTAAATTCATGAAGCAGCTGCTTAATATCTCCCTGAAGATTAGATATGATGTGTTCCTTCTGCGTAATAAAATAGAAAATATTCTCCTTAATATGGATTCTCATTTGTTTGTTTATCTCAAAATTGAAAATAAAAGAAAAAAGTAAAAGTTTCGTAAAAGGCGACTAATCCGAGTGAACCCCGCTTGGTGGTAGAATTCCGTCAGGCTCCGACTGACTGGCGATCATCCTTCACATAAAATCTGCCGCTAAATATTACCGCTCCAGCGGTTCCTGTTCCGGCAATATTTTATGAAGACACAGTAGTTTCCTAAGCCCTTGTGCTTTCATCTTCGACCTCATCTTCACTTACCATCAGGTGAGATTGAGGTCAAACGCGGGCTTACTTTATAATAATAAAAAAAACACAGAAGTGTACCTAAATAGAACAATTAGGTAGGTACTTTTCATCTAAACAATATGAAGATTTAAATACTGAGTGAAATCGGTCCCCTGTGAATTTTAGGCGGCTGTAGTCTGTAAGTAGGTAGGTACTCTAACTTGGAACTAACCGCTACGAGTTCATTAGCTAATTGTAATTCGGCAAGCCGTACTAATATCAGCGGCCCTGTTTCAAATGATCTAAGAGCACAAGTTCTACGATTACACATTCGAGTTTTTTAGAACGAGCCTGTTAGATACCTACTAGTCTTCACCTAAATTCTATTGTTGATTAAGTGCATGACGAACTTAGAAGAGGTTGAATTACCTTTTCCAACTCAAGCTTGCTCGTATCCAACTTTCTGTTAAGGTCATTGGCTGCAGCAAATAATTGGTCCTTGTCGGCTACTGCTGCAGCTAGCTTTGATTTAACTTCACTTAAATCTGCATCAGCCTGTTGCTTTGCAGCAGTAAAGTATTGGATAAGTTGACTTTGGTGCTCAGTTGTTAATTTTACTGAAAATATTTTATTTTAGAAATTATAAATGGTGTAGGGTTTGCTTAAGCCAAATAAATTCAAACAGTAAAAAAATATGTTAATAGTTCGGATTCTATCAATTAATAATATTTAAGGTTTTCTTGCTGTTCGAGGAGTTTCTTGCTGTTTTAGAGGTGTAGTTCCCGATTCCGCGAAACAAACAAAAATTTCATCATCATCGTCATTCAGCCAGGAGACGTCCACTGCTGAACATAGGCCTCCCCCAAGGTTTTCCACGTCGCTCGGTCCCGTGCCGCCCTCATCCAACGTTTACCGGGGACTTTAAACAGATCGTCGTCGGTCCAACAAAAATTGAATACAAACAAATATACAAAATCTTATTTTTGCTTTTTATAGGTAAGTACCTAACTAATAATTTCGAGCTGTTTACCCAGATAACTTGTATTTTCGTAGAATATCTCACGTGGTAAAATATAGGATCAGCTTCCTCAATAGTTGAGCTATGATATATGCACATTTTTTAATTGCCGCTGTTACTTACAGAGATAAGCTCATTTAAACAAACAAATAAAGTTTCAGCTTTATTAACTTACCAGGAAATTATGTAAAGGTACGAGTATAGATTTTTGAATATTCACCTTTTTCTTCTAGAAGTTCAATGCTGTGCTTGTTCTTCTCATCTATCTTCTCCTGCTTAGACTTCATTTCTTGAACTATTTGTCCAGAACTGTTGTATGCATCACATAGTGCTACTTGGTCTGCCTTGCAACGTGCAAGAGTTTCTTTCAACCGTTCACTGTACGTTTCGAGTACATCACAAATTTCTCGCGTACTGTTTAACCTGTAATACGCAAATACAATTTGGTAATTTGTTAGGTATAAAATAAAGAAGTTTGACTTCAAAATCCCGCTCATTGTAATTCAAAAACAAACTACTTCAACGTTACTCTAGGTAGGTACTTGGTGAAATATAAAATAACAAAGAAGGTAGGAAATTATAAAATACAAACTTGTTCAGAGTTTCTGGGCGGAGTCTTAGCTCTTCTTGATACTGCCCCGATATATTTTCATGTTGCATTTGCACATCAACCATGTTCTGCTGAAGTCCCTCATGGTTGATTTCTACTTGACGCAGTTTTTCCTTTAAATCCCAATAGGCAGTATCTTGTGCTACCTGTTGAAATAATGAAAATCAATTTCAGTTAAACATTTTAAACATTCTAACTTTGCTTCTTCAAACTTTAAAAAAAAGTGTACCTTCAACTTTATGATTTTGGATGTTTCTCGAGTTATTTTCTCCCGTAGTTTTTCGGCATCTGAAACTATTCTTTTTCTACTGGCTACCTTTGCGATATCAGTGGTATCCATTATGAAACAATAAAAGTTCCAATTACGACTTCTACACGAAAAGAATAAAAGTGCTAGCTAGGTGAAAAATCTTTGTTCTATCATCAATCAAAGTTCTAAGACGCGGGAAAAAATATATGGCGTTCTTTTTCAAGCCGGAAGGAAGGTGATTTTTTTTTAATTTTTACAAAGAAAAATCCCGTGAAGCTGGCAGTAAATAAAGAATAGATAGTTCTTTTTATTAAAAAGAATTGATCCTACCCTAACATTTATTGTCCATTACACGATTTTCGTACAGAAGTGAGGGTCTTTTTTGGGCACAAAAGGTTTTATCTGTGCTAGATTGTTATTGCAGTTAAATAAACAAAAGCTAAGCTTGCTTGGATTTG
This sequence comes from Stenoptilia bipunctidactyla, assembly GCA_944452665.1. Lineage (NCBI taxonomy): Eukaryota > Metazoa > Arthropoda > Insecta > Lepidoptera > Pterophoridae > Stenoptilia > Stenoptilia bipunctidactyla. Next base: position 13,401,870 of record OX101725.1, on the reverse strand, counting down.
TGTCTACGGTTATTTACCTTCCAGTTCTATGTTGTCAAATAAAAAAGTAATACAAGTTATGTAGAGTGCTCAATATCAACGATAATTTGGAAACTGTATGTTAGATATGATTAAAACTTAAAACAATAAAATTAAAATGATTCATTAAAATCAAGAAAATAACCCTTGCAGCAATGTTTCATATAAATTTATTGAAAATCTAACTAAATACTGGACCAATCGGTTATTAAAATTAACGAAATCAATATTTATCGTAATGTTCTTCTGTAGATATTATCCACCTGGCTGTATAGCTTACTGCTTTCCACATTGGTTTGGCAGAATGGAAAAAAAACATTGGATACTTGATTGATAACCTAGCTAATCCTCAATCGCGTTTGTTTTGTTTTGTTATGATAACAAAATAAAATATGTTCGGAATAATGAATTAAACGTAAAGATTTCACTTATAATCGCCAAAGCTTCTGATTTGTGTCAACTAAGTAAGTTGAAAAATATCTTTGTTTCTGATCTAATCACTTAAACGTGGTTTTGTCGTCGATTTTAAAAGGACATTGTTTTTAATTACAATTTTATATTTTTTTCAGGCCCTGTTGCTCTTTCGTTATTTGATATTATATTTATACAATATGTGGCAGGTTTTGATATTCGTTTTGCTCTTACATCGTATTAATTCAATTAGTGTAAATGAACTCAATATTCCTCCAGAACACTTGACCTATGTGTTTTCAAATTTTCCTATGTTAGCCGATTCTTGCTTGAAAGATCCGGATTGCCCATATAAAGGCTTATTAGCCACTAAAGCTTGTTGGGGATATGAAGAAAATTGCAACATATCTCGCTCATATCACGTCAGGCCTCGTTGTCCTGGAGATCACAAAGGATGGGTTAAAAGCAAAGCAGCTCAGTATGACACATTTTATAGTCAGGCTGATTTTGGTAATTATTTAATTTGTTTTATATAAATATACCATTAAAGATATTCCTAGTACCTACCTACTTAATACACTGCTGTACAATCCCTTAGAATAATATTGTATTATATATTTTTTTCAAGCTTTATATTATCTTAAACATTAAAAGTTTCAGTTTAAATAAATTAGATGTTTTTACTATAAATATCAGAAATAAAACCTGGATTTGTGAGTCATTTAAAACATTGACTAATAAATAAGTATTGATTTGTTGTCAATTTAATTATTTCATCTTTTGTAATACATCATGAAGAAAGATAGATAGAAAATTCGCATAAAAGTATATTTTTCAGAATATTCAATGTTTTTATTTAAAACTGTATGGTTAATTTATACTTTTCAGGTTATATTAAAGAACAAATAAATGAACTGATGGTGATGTGCGAAGCAAAATTTCCAGATGACACTTCTTTGGAATGCTCAAAATATTTGAGGTTTGTAAATAAATCTTGCATTTCATGAGGTTGTGTAATTACACATGAATAAAATTATTTGATTTATACTTTTCATACTCAAACAAAGTATATCTTGAATATTATTATAAGCTTTTGTGATTCACATTGATTGAAATAGGTGTTTTCACCCAATTAAATATAAAAAGTTATAAAATCTTGTCTAAAACATCTTCTGTTTAAAAAGGTTCTACTTGGCAGCTAGAACCCTCTGTTTATTTATGGCGGGTTTCAATATTCAACTGACTGCTATGGGTAACCGGTACAGGTACAAAACTGGTAGGAAAAAAGTAGCGTTTCACAATATCTATTAGCTACGGGCTGTAAGTTCTCAAATTTGCCATAGGCCCTCCTTGCGTGACGTTCTTCCAAGAAAATAGGTGATATGTGATTTATAGAATATCACACATTCGCAAATTATTTGTATGATATTTGCCATTGGTTGAATCACATTTTTTTTTTGAAAGAAAGAAAGAAAATAATTTTATTATCACAAATAACTTAAAAATAAAAAAAGAATACAAATCAACACAATTTAAAGAACTACGGTTGTATATGATTTTGAACTTAGGTTCATAATCAAGGTAAATATGGTATTACACATAACATAGGTATACATTTTGTGATAATAGGCTTGACCTCAGCATTATGCTGCTTAAACATTATATTTTAGCAGCGCTGGTTTTCAGGCCCAGCCTTGTATATAAACTTAGCAAATTAATATAGGTAAGTAGTCGAAGGTTAAATTTACAGCATTCGTTTTAATATTCAAGTAAAATATTTATGTTATAATTATGGCTATAGTAATGGTAAAAATACAACAATAAATATGACAGACATTTAAATAATTAAAAAAGTTAAATACAGTTTACAAAGCAAACATATTACAAAAAAAAAAAGATCAAAAATCACTCATAAAAAATATCAAGGTTATACGTAATAATAACAATATAACAAGTAGAAATATTAATTAAATAAAAGTAATGCTCGATATTTAATCTTAAAAGTTTGTTTCCCTATAATTTTTCTCAATGGAGGAGGCAGATCGTTCCAAATTTTCGAAGCCGAAAATTTGAAACTGCCTCTGAGATTCGCAGTGTGGTGTTTAGGTACAGAAAGTTTATTTTGATGCTTAGACCTGGTATTTACTTGGTGTGAATCTTTTTTCCAAAGCAGTTTATTGTATAAATAAGAAGGACTTTTTACTTTAACTAGTTTAGACACGAAACTTCCTAAATGTAACTTTCTCCTGTGTTCCATGTTCAGAATTTTATAATTAATCAAATGTGGTGTGATATGTTCGCGTTTAGAAATATTATAGCAAAACCGCATACATGCATTTTGTACTTTTTGAATGGCATTCGCTGTTTTCTTGAAAATTCTAGGCCCATAAACGATGTCACAATAATTGAAGTTTGCTAAAACTAGAGACTCAGTCAGGGTTATCCTTACTTTCAAAGAGAGATAGCGATGAAATTCGTACAAGACTTTTAACCTAAAAAATGAGTTTTTTATGACTCCATTTATATGGTCTTCGTAGCGCAATTGCTCATCTAATAGCAGTCCCAAATTTCTTGCTCTATCGACTCTATCAACAGAAATTGAGTTTATTTCTAATTTTGGGTTTCTGGTTTTCACAAGATCACACTGGTTCTTTGTGCCTAAGATCATATACTTCGATTTTAACGGATTTAAAACCAATGTGTTTTCATGGGACCATTTATTGATTATATCAAGATCGTAGTTGATTTTATCGGTTGCGACTGCGGTTGAATTTGGGTCAAATGATAGATAAAGTTGTGTATCGTCAGCATACAAATGTACTTTGCAATGTTGTAGCCGTTGACTGAGATCTGCGGTGAACATAGAGAATATAATCGGGCTGAGTACAGAGCCTTGCGGCGTTCCCCTTAATAATTCTTTAGTGTTTGACTCTACTATTTGATTATCCACCTCTAACGATACAAATTGTTGACGTCCATAGAGAAAAGATCTGAACCATTTGCAAGTTGCGTCTGTGAAGCCGTAATAAGTCATTTTACTTAACAACAACTCTACATTTAAGCAGTCAAAGGCTCTACTAAAATCAAGTAGGACAAGTATGGTCGCCATGCCTACGTCTGAAGCTGCTATGATATCGTCTGTGACATGGGATAGCGCAGAGGCGGTACTGTGATTCTTTCGAAACCCTGACTGTATCTCCGGAATTATGTTTTCAGTTTCTAAGTAACTAGTAACTTGCATACAGACAACGCTCTCAATAATCTTAGACATAGCTGGTAATATGCTTATCGGTCTTAAGTCTTTATAAGTATCCACCTTGCCCGATTTTGGAAGTGGCTTTATTTTAGCTATCTTCCAAGCGTCTGGAAAAGTAGAAGTCTCAATAGATTTATTAATTATGTAAGTTATTATAGGGAGTGTTATGTCAATCGTTAGTTTTATCATTTCTATATTAATATTATCGAATCCCGCCGCATTAGATTTTATATTATTTATTATTTTTATTATTTCAACTTCGGTACATGGCTTCAGTTTGAATTCGGAATTATTAAATCTGGCAGACGCAAATTTTAGTGATGTAGAGGCACAGCAGAGGTTCCCCGGGACGGCAAGGAAACTGTCGTTAATATTGTCGGGGTCGCTGAGGTGTTTCGGTAAATCAATAGATTTTCCTGTACATACTACAGATGTTGACTTCAAATGGGACCACATTTTCTTTGGTTGAGAAATGTTATTATTTATGTAATAAGTATAGTACGCGGTTTTTTCTCTAACTATAGCAGCATTGACAGTATTTCGAAGGTCTTTGTAGTAATTAAAGTGGGATTCTTGTTTAGATTTGAGTGCCTTTTTATGAGCTGCGTTCCTTAGTTTAATCATTTCCTTTATTGTATCTGTTAACCATGGCCTAGGCTTACATTTTATGCGAAACTGACGAATAGGTGCGTGTTTATGAAAGAGTTGCAAAATAAGAGAATTAAATGTGTTGACCATTTCATTTACATCTTGCGCTTTATATACTAAGGACCATTGCATACATTTCAGATCGTTCTCAAACTCTGCTTGATTGATTTTATGCAATGCTCTATTGGTAATAAGTTGAGGTATAAACTTAGGTTTTGGTATACTTAATTCAAGCAACACTAATCCGTGGTCACTAAGAAGGTGGTTATGGTGGACGGTAACCTTCTTACATAGTGTAGCGGCGTCTGTTACTGCGATATCGAGTAGAGTGGAAGAGTTTGCCGTTATACGCGTTGGCTCATTGACTAGTTGAACAAAACTATAATGGTTGAAAAAGGTGTTCATTTCCTGTATAGTCCGAGATGTCGAAGCTTGTAGCATATCTACATTAAAATCAGTCATTATAAATATATGATCACAGTGCCTAAAACTAGCTATCGATTCGCTGAGTGCGTCTAGAGCAACGGATACGCTGACTGCTTCCGGCCTGTAGGCAGTGCCAACCGCCAGCCGCACGGCGCCGGGCAACGTTACTTCCATCCACATCTGCTCAAGCGCGGCCGGCGGGTGCGGCATCGTGCGTGCGCGCAGCCCGCGGCGGACGTAAAACCCAACCCCTCCGCCTTTTTTATTATTCGATCGCTCTATGTGTCTAAAAGTATAGCCTGCTACCAAGGGCGCCGGAATGCGGTTTCCTGTTTTGATCCATGTCTCATTTATAGCTAAGATATCGGGTCCTAACGTTTCCATAGCCGCTACAAATTCATCTTTACCCGTGTTTACCGACCTAATATTAAGTAAACCTAGTTTAAAACATTTCCTTTTATGTTTAGTCATTTGAATGTTATGAGAAAATATACATGAATAATATAAACACGATTATGCATATTTTTTATATGAATTATATGTATACATATTTTTCTTAAATTTAATAATAAAACATATACTACGTTGGATTTATACACATTACATTTGCCCCAGGAAAATATCAAAGGCAGAAAACAAGGAAAACCATTCTTATCATCTAAAAAAATAATCCGAATCAACAAAATGGCAGTAAAGACAAATATACTATAACCTCCATCGGATGACAAAAAAATAAAATATTTTTTATAGAATACGTTGCAAGCAGTTACTTCGACATATTGCGGTTTATGGAGGCAAAAAAAACCTTCATAATATCCTCCTCATTAAAAAGACGATGAACATTACTACCTTCGTTTTTGCGTACAAGAATTTTACCATCCCTTACCCAGACGAATTTCCACCCTTGTTGCTTCGCTGCTTCTTTTGCTTTACGTAGGATATTTCTGTTTTGTAAAGTCAACCGTTCGTTAACATAGACACGTTTCGGCTCGCCATGTAGCGACAAATCAGCGGTGGTGAGGTTACGTCGCGTCCTAGCCGCCTGCAGTAGCAGGTCGCGGGTGGCGCGGCGCGTGAGGCGCACTACGAGCGGGCGTGGGTGCGCGGTGGCGCCGGCAGCGCTGGTGGCGGTGATGCGCCGTGGCCCCGAGCGGTGCGCGGTCATTATATCGACTTCCTCAATTGGCGTGCCTAATTTCATGGCAAAAGTTTGCACGAGATGTAGGGGGTTTTCTCCATTTTGTTCAGGAACACCAGCGAGTTCTACATCATTCATGTAACTTTCCTGGTCTCTGCTATTTATTTGATGTCTTAAAGAGCAAATCTCATTTTGTAGCTCTTCTACGTTTTTGTCATATTTAGTTTCATTACTAACTAAACGCTCCTCTGCGCGTTCCATTCTCTCCAATATAAGAACATTATTTGTTTTGCAGAACGCTACGTCATCGCGAAGTTCTATAATGTCCTGTCGAAAAGTGATAATTACTTCCCTCAGTGCTTTCAATTCATCAAAGAACAAATCCATCCGCTCCAAAACCCGGTTCAAATCTGTCTGATCCTTGAGACCTAAACTTTGAGTTGCGTTGATTTCACAGTCGGTAATCTCTATTTGGTTTTTTGATAACATAGTTTCATGTGAATTTTCATCGCTGCTCTTAATAGGTGTGTTTGTATTTCCGACTTTATGGATTTTCGATATACATATGGGACAAACCCACGTTTTTGGTACTAATTTTGATACGTTAAGCGACACACACAACTTATGAAACAACGTTTTGCATTTAGGACAGGTAGCGTCACCTGTCGGCGACGCAAACTTTGCACAAGCACCGCACTTGCTCATTCTTGATTATGTATCGAACGTTATTAAAAGTGAAGTTAGTTCGAGCGTCAAAAAACAGATGGCGCTTTGTTCAATATATCGTAATTTTATTATTTTTATTTAGAGTACTAATTGTATTATCGCACAAATAGTCTTACACAGAAGATGTCAGATAGCTTTATATTGAATTATGATATTAATTAAAACATCAAATGTACATACGGTTGAAAATCCAACAGCTATAGGCACTGACTTCAAGAACACAAAAACTGCACATTAAGTAAATCGATGAATTCCCCAATATTTCCTCACTTTAATTATCACTTTATACGATCACTAATAAAGTTTGTTTTAGTTTAGCTTAAGATTTACCATTTAATCAATTAAAACTAGGGACGAGATGTTACGATTCGACTCTTTTTATGACGTCAAAGTAAATATTTAAAAGAAAAATTATGTCATTCAATAATATTCGTCCTTTTTTTCAAAAACAGTTATGGATAAGTTAGAAAGAGAAAACTGGATTATTGATATGTTGACAGATATTTGATAGGATATTTCGTTAAATGAATAAATTTTTACGTTGTTGGCTAGATAAAATGACCTATTCTTTAATTGGTCATACGTAATGAAAACATAACTCTTATTGGCCGCAGCAGACTGCCATGCTACCTTTACCTCATTGGTTTAAATTAATAACTTGTTACGTCGTCGTTGGCTAGATATAATGACTTATTTTGTAAATGGTCAAATGTAACCCATTACAGTCAAACAGTTCGTAAGCAGTGGTTTAGATGTCAAGATTTTGAATATAGAAAGGCATTTTGGTAGTGATTTCTATTGTTCGTAGGCAAAACAAACAGTTTTCATAATATTGAAACCCGCCATTAATCTGATAGACTAATTTGACAAGAGTTAAGTCATGTGTAGTACAGTCCAATATTGGTTTCTGTTATAAATATTAGCTGTGTTGTGTATAAGCTGTGGAGATTGAATGAACTGTACAACTTAGTTAAACCACTAAAATAGATAGTATATTTACATTTCTGATACCTTTATTGTTTTTGTTTTCCACCTTCACCTTCAAATATTTGTCAGAATATTTTTCAGTTATCCATGACTAAGAATGTTATCACTTAAGCAAATTTAATGGTTTCTTTGGAATTGCTCTGGGTCTGAGTGTTTTTAGTGTGTTTACTGTTACTGTGGTTATTAGTTACTGAGTGTCATAGTGGATTTTATTATTTATTTATTTATGTTGCTAAACTTGTCTCACTTCCTACTAATATTATATTTGTTTCTCAATCATGGCAGAACAGCTCACAGATTTGGATGAAATTTGGCATAGTGTGTAGTCTGGAATAGCACATAGGCTACTTTTTATCTCAATATTCTCGCAGGATTTAAAATTGAGCAGCAAAACTGCTTGCAACAGCTAGTTAAATATAAGCCAGAACTAAGACATTCCGAAAATGTCATATTCATCCACAAGATTAATTTTAAAAGATGTGTAGAAGAAACTGTTTCCATGTGTTTCTCAGTTGATTGTTTTTATGATAATCATGCTTTTGAAAATAAGTAAAGTGCTACTTAAAAAACTTAATAAGTATGTTTTTATTTGATTGGTTGCTGGTTAGGACTTTACACACATTGAACACTAGTGTGTGTTAAGTCAAATATTAACTTTTATAGATCAGGTCATTCAAAGGAAGAATTATCGTGAAAAAATTCAAGTTTTATTTTATTTACTCTAAAATCAATAAAAAATCTAAACTTTTGTTTTTTTTTTGAAAACTAAATGAACTGAATTGATAGATAATTTTATGTCTGTTAGCATGACAAGTTATTTAAATTTAAACTTTTGATAAATACATTTCAGATTTTGCAGAGGGCGGAACATGATGTTAAATTTTACAGGGCTAGTTGGAAGAGGTGACAATTTACGATACAAAACTGATATTCTTGGTCAAGGTCAAATAGGTAAGTAAATTTATTCATCAATGCCATCCATGTGTGGTTGTTTACTTTTATTTCTATTTTGCTACTACTTTCTCAACTATACGAGTAATACTATTTTATAAAATATCTAACTAATTGGTTCTTATTAGCTTTACTCATATAAATCCTTATCCGGTCCGACTTCAAATTAACATAATCAGTGATCGAAATTTCAGTGTGAAAGTGTTTTAAACACGCAAACATCTTCAGCTATAGCCTTCTGGTGTAGGGTAAAAAAAATCATTCTATGCCCTGAGTTCTAGGTTCAAATCTTGGTTGGGGTAATAATTTTGTGAATACATCCATCCAGCCAGCCATGTTTGGATGTTAAATAAAGTTCATTTATGATTGACGGCCTCCTTGGCGCAGTGGTCTATAAGACGCTGCTCCGCGGGTTCGATTCCCGTACGGAACAAAAAGATCCTTGTCTGGGAGTTGTATGTATTTGTATTCTAAGTATCCCCTTGTTCGCTACATGGTATCCCATAACACAAGCTAGGCTTACTTTGGGGCCATGTAGTTTGTGTGATTGTTTGGGGATTTTATTTTATCAATAAATATAAAACTTTACTGACTTAGTGACTGACAGGCAACATACAGTCATAACTAGGATTTTTTTTTAAAAGCAGATTTTAAGGCTCTTTTTGATCGAAAATCCGGATAATCCGGATTTTTCGAAGTTTTACATTTGAATTTGTTACAGTGTTTTTTATGTTTATTTATTTTCTTGCAAATCTAGTTAAATAATAGAAAATCTTTATAATACAGCTTCAAAGTACTAATAATAATTTTATTTTATTATTATTACTTTGAATTTACCGTTTTTGAGTTAATACACTTTTTAGCATTGTACTTTAAACAAACACCCATTTTTCACTAGTTTTTGTGAGAAATAAAAGAATATTTGTTATCTAATTGATTTTTTGACGTGATCATGTAAATGATCAACGATTTCGTAAAATGAAGCAGAAAACCCTAAAATAGTGTCAAAAGAGCGCATATTATTGTTTTTCTAGCACTATTCTCTTGTTAAGTTAAACCAAAACATCGCAATTTAAATGCGACTTGTGTAAAAAAGTCCTATTATTTGCGGTGCAGATTACATCATATAGGTATTAAAGTACATCAAAAAAGTATAATACATAGGTAGACTTTTTAAAATTCCTAGAAAAAATAAATTTAAAGGCAATGCATCCATTTCGTAAAAAAAATTCAGTAGGCGCCAAGGGACGAGGTATTGTTGGGATCTTGTTGGATAGCTTAAGCAATGTACTTTATTATGATAATGTGAACAATAAATTACTAGGACTTTTTTTACGCATTTTAAGTGCGATGTTTTGGTTTAACATAAGAAGAGAATAGTGCTTGAAAGACCATAACATGTGAAGAGATATGTGGTATAGTGACACGATCGTGCATTCTTAGATGTTATAACGAGAATTTCCAATCATTGGACATTTTTAATCACACGAAGCAATCTTTTAGAAATCAAGTCACAATTAATATAAAGTTAAAACTAAATTAAACTAAAACAATTTGACTGTATTATACCTAGGTGTGTACTTTCTATATTCTGTATTCTTTGTATTTATATATCTATCTACTTGTGTAAAACTTACATGCCTGATTATTATTTATGTTCATTGAAAAAAAAAACACACACATGCTCAAATGTCATACATACAAACTTACACACACACACATACACTCTTAAGAACCCTTAACACACACTTCTCTAGTCGAATAGGTCCACACCACACCGCTCGTGTATTGATAATTATTGTATAGTTATTGAGATTAATAATATTGTTATTAATAAGTTATTTCTGTATTAAAATAAAAAAATAAAAAATGTTCTTAATTAATGCTTATTGTATTTACTTGTATGCTTAATTTTGTATTTTTAATTTGATTCTTTGGTGTACTTTTGTTTGTTTAATTCTACCTACTCTAAAAAGTTTTTTTGTGTAAAAATAGTGAACCTGTTATTGGCAATATGTATTTAACCTAATTTTTCTGTTATAATAGTCATAAGTGCTGTTGGTTCTGTGAACATTAAATAAATAAAATAAATAAAATATATGGGTCCGAACAAAGCGAAGCGCCTCGACATACGTACTTAGAACGAAAATAGCGGATCACTACCTCATAGGTTTATCGATGGAAAAGTGTGATGGTAATTCGATAAGTGATAGCAAGTTAAAATCAAGTTTTATTATTGAAAAATATAATAAAATGGTAGGAAAGTCAAAACTGTACATTGAATATTTTTTTAAAAGAATACTTGGGGTATGATCTACAATCGAAACAGAAACAAAAAATATAGTTTTTAGAATTTTTGTCTGTTTGTCTGCTTGTCTTTCCGGGATAAACTCAAAAAGTACTGCATGGATTTACTTCAAATTTGGCATGAAGATAGTTAAGAAGTCGGGTCAACATATAGGCTACATATTATCACGCTAGCAGTGTTATAATCGTAGGTGCGTTTGGTGCTGCATAGCGTTCACGCAGACGACGTCGCGGGCAGCAGCTAGTTATTGATAAAAAAGTGTTCGAAGTGCTAGAAGAGTTTTGTTGGACTGACCTTTTAGACTGTAAGTGACCTTTATTGTTGAATGATAAATTGTATGGTATTTTTTCGATAGCTTACTGTCATGCTCCAACACCTAAACATTAAACAATAAAAGGAAATCAAAGTCATTGGTTACGAAGCAGTTAAAAATTGGATAAGTTTTAGAGATAGGTTATATAAATACAGAAATAGAGTAAATAAGCAAATGAATATAGCTAAAAATAATTTTAGAAAAAATAAAATAATAAAATGTATGAAAAATATGAAAAAAATTGGGCTAAAAGTAATAAATGGACGGGAAAAAATAAACATGGCATAAATAGCATTTTAAAATAAATAGCTAGCTAAATCAGATCCACTGAAGTGTGTTTGTGATAGGTTTTCAAATAAATTTACTAAAGAGTTTTTATATAAAGCACACCTGTGCTCATAAATTAAGCTGTGATAAATCTCAAGGTAAGATAAAATTAGAGTTAAAGAAATAAAATTGCTCAAATCAAAGATATGTCCCGTATTAGCACTATTTATAAATTTATGCGTTGAACAAGGGTTATATCCGAATAAGTTAAAAACGGCAATAATAAGACCTATTTTTAAACAAGGCTCACATATGGAGTATACAAACTATAGATAGACCTATAGCCATACTGTCAGTGATAAATAAAATTGTAGAAAAATATATAGTTTCACAGATAAGCAACTTTCTAGAGAAATATGATATACCTATTAACAGACGCTCAGCATGGGTTCCGACATACCTAAGATAGAAGGGCACAGCTATAAGTGCTTGCATAGTAACAACTTGCCATGCCAATGTGCTACTATTGAGGTGGTGGAGGAGTACCTCCACTTAGTCATTGTCAATATTTTTTCTTGGAAAATACATATTACCAACTTGTGTGAGAAACTTAGACTTTTAAATTAAATCCCTTAAGTTATATATTAGACAGGGCTACGATGTTTGTAGTTTACTATGCGTTAGTCGACTCTTTGCTTTCTTATGGGCTGGCAAGCTACGGGCGTACATTTAAAACATACTTAGGTAAAGTAAAGTCACTTCAAACCGATGGAAAAGTAATGAATATGAAAAACTTTTTGTAGCATATAAATTGCTGCCGGTTCATGGAGCTGTTGATAGCTGTGGAACAGCTATGGAGTAATGAGTTTAAATAATCAACGAATGCAGAGCATGAAAAAACTGACTTCACGTCAAAACTTTGGCCGAGTTGAGAATGTCATCAACGTAAACATTCTCCGAAATCGTAAATATTATTTCAAAAGTTTGAAATTTTCAATGAAGTTCTCAACCGATTTCGATGAGATTTCAATTTCTTTTTTATAAAATCAATTTGTATTATAATATCATTTTATAAATGAGCTACATTTGCCAACAAACTGTATTGCAGTTTGGCAAAAGAAAAAAATATGTAACTAATTTGTAAGTCTTTTGGAAATAAATTATTATTCTATTCTTTTCTACATGAAAGAATCTGTTTAAAAGAAGGCATTATTTAAAATTTTCATCTTTCACATTACAGGAGGTTATTGCAAATATCACTCAAAGAGGCTGTTAGATGAAGCAGAACATATGAGTGCATTGCAGTCCTGGGGTCCAGAACTAGTGCATTTCACAGAAACCCCACAGAGACCAATAACAGATGGTCTCTGCGATATTGTCGTGAATAAGCCAACATATTTGATGAAAATTGATGCCAGTAAGTTTTTATGCAATTTCAGCTTTTACATTTTAAGTAAAAATGTACACTTTGAAAGACTTAGTAAAATTTATCTCCATAATTAAATATATAATAATAAATAAATATTTCTGACACTCACACAACATTATCTAGCCCAAATTAAGTTTCTAAAAGAACTTGTGTTATGGATACTAGATAACTGATATACTTAAGAAATATATATATTTTTTTATTGTTATTTATTTAAAAAGAAAAACAGTTTACAATATTTTGAAACATACCTTAAATCTCGGTGATTTGTCTGGTATGTTGGTTTAGTTTATGAAGGGTTTTTAGAACATTAAAATCTCATTTAAAACACATTACAAACAAACAAAAAATAAACACAATAGAAGTTACATTAATAAATAAAGTTACAATTATATCCAATATTTTACCAAACCAAAATATTATAAAAAGCGTAATATTTGCATAAACAAGAGTATCCCCATTGTGTTTCTGCATAAGAGAGAGATGGCTAATGCTCTTAAGCGGTGTTAGTAAGAGTGACGGACGATGCGATCGAGCTCTGCTGTGAGTCGTCGCACGCACCGAACCAGTTTTTGCGCGTGCGCGGGCAAGGTGTGCGCGGGGATAGAACGCTAATCTACAGCATGCTCAAGAAATGAGACTTAATTTTGGTTTTCATGTTTTGCTCCGTAATGATGTTTTTAAGCTCGGTGTTCAGATTATTAATTAGTCGTGGTGTAATGTATTCGGTGGTTCTTTGTCCGTATGAGTTTTGCTTAGACATTGTGGTGGCTAATTTTTTATTTGTTATTTGTCTAGTATTAATTTTGTGATTTACCTTATTTTGAATGGCCATATTGAAGAATTGTTCCTTTAGTATGTTAAATTGGAATTTATAATGCACGGGTAGTACATTACAGTGTTTAAACAGTTTGTGTTCTTTATTTTTATACTGTTCTTTTATTTTAGGAGATACGATTTGTTTAAAAATTCTAGTCTGGAGATTTTCTATTTTGTCAAGATAGGTTTTAAATGTCCTCCCGTAAGTAGAAATGCCATAGCTTACAACAGATTCGGCTAGCGCATTGTACAGCAAAAGTAATATTTTAAATGGTATTCTATTTTTAATTATAATTATATTCGCTAAAAATGCCCTCAGTTTGTCACATACTATATTTATATGATGCTGCCAATTAAAATGACAGTCAACCACGAGCCCTAAGTACGTGTGCTTATCGACAGTTTCTATAACCGGACATTTACAATGCTGTAAATTAAGGTGGAAGCAGTTGTGATCGTGGGCTATAAGCTTATTGTTTGTATCGATATAAGACTTTGTGTAAGGTGATCGGATGTGAACAAGTTTTGTCTTGGAGGCATTTAAAACTAGACCATTGTCGTGACACCATTTATTTATAGCATTGAAGTCTTGCTGTAGACATTTAAGTGCCCTGTTTATATCTTTATCTGCTACCACAAGGCAGGTATCGTCAGCAAATTGGTACGATGTGCAATGTTTTAGTACGTTGTTCATGTCATTGACGTATGCTATGAAATGGAGGGGGCCGAGTACTGATCCTTGGGCCGTGCCTTCAGTAATGGGTGTTACATCGCTGACTTCATCACCTATCTTAACGTATGATGTCCTATTTTTTAAATACTCTTGACACCACCTTAGAACAGGACCTCTAACACCTGTGTCCTCAAGTTTATGAAGTAATGTTTCATGATCCAGTGTGTCAAACGCCCTGGAAAAATCAATGAAAAGAGAAAGAACATGCTTTTTTTTATTCAAGTGACTGTAAACCTCGTCGGAAAAATTTGAAAGAAGGGATGTTGTGTTTTTTCGAGGCTGAAAACCGTATTGACTACTGCAGATTATTTTATTGTCACGGTAAAATGAGTGAATTTGATCACTGAGATATTTCTCTACTACTTTTGTCTAAGGAAGATAGCATGGCGATTGGGCGGTAATTGCTTGCTTCATCGTATTTACCTTTTTTATGGATGGGACGTATACAACTTTCTTTGAGTTCGTCAGGGTATATTCCTGTTTGAAAACTTGTGTTTATTAATTGTGTTATGCTGTATGATATTTTATGTGCTATTAATTTAATGTCTCTAATATTTATACCATCAATGCCGGAAGCTTTTCTTGTATTAAATTTACTAATTATGCTTTCAATTTTTGTTTGGTTCAGCAGATTTCAGCCGTAGTGAGACTCCAGCTGATTTTCTGTACTCGTTTTCTTTGAGAAGTTTTAGGGAGCACTTTGGGAGAATAGATTTAACGGCTGCACTAAATTCTGTAGCGAACTTATTAGTAATGCTTGCGTACGTTTGAGTTTGTGTGTCAAATGCCTTCATAATTATTTCATCAATGGACTTAGTTACCCTACCACATATTTTATTAACTATTTGCCATAGGCGTCGCGGATTTCTTAAATTCTCATTTATTTCATTTCTGTAAAAGAAGGTCATTACGGGTGGCCCATTTTGCTACCGAGGTACACTCCGCGGTTTATAACACCGTACTAACCACTGAGTACAACTGCATTTACAGTTGTGGTCAAAGATTTATTTATTTATACTTTATTGCACACAATTACAAAAGGGAAAAAAAAAATACAATGAAAAAACATACAGATAGGCGCAACAGGCGGCCTTATCGCTGTAAAGCGATATCTACCAGACAACCTTGTATTTGAGTAAAGATAAAACTAGACAGATCAGTAGGTACAGTAGGTAGCTACATTTTAACAATAAACATACTACAAATAAAAATAATATAATACATATATATATATATATATATATATATATATATATATAGATATTATACATACACATAATATATATAGATAAATAAATACCTAGGTTTAAATACAAATCTTGATCCTACAAGCTAATAATAATACGCATATAAGAATACTTCTTCTAATTTTTGAGCAAAGAGAGATAATATTTCTTCAATTTAAATTTAAATGAATTTAGTGAAGGGGCTGATTTTACCTCGTATGGTAGTTTATTCCATAAGGACACTGCTCTCACGGAAAAGGATTGATTAAAGCAGTGCGATTTATGTATTGGAGTGCTCAGCATCAAATTTTCTGTGGACCGTAATTGTCTGTTGTGATTTTCATGTCGGAAACAAAATAGATCTACGAGATAGCTCGGAACCACAGGATTAAACAGCACACGGTACAGTAAAGAAAGAATATGAGTATCCCGGCGAAGGCGAATAGGGAGCCACTCGAGCTTAGTGCGGAATTCGGAGATATGATCATATTTACGTAAGCCGAATATGAAACGTATAAAAAGATTTTGGAGTCGCTCAAGTTTATTTAAAAGTTCTTCTGTTAGGTCAAGGTAGCTGGCATCGGCATAATCGAGAACGGAGAGGAATAGAGAATGTGCTAAAGAAATTTTGGTTGATATAGGCAAAAAATTGCGCAGGCGTTTAAGGGAGCTATTGATGCCAAACATCTTCCTGCTCACTGCCTCAACTTGAGGTTTCCAAGATAAAGTTTTATCAAATATTATACCTAAGTTTGTGACTTTGTCACTGTAGCTAATACCAAAGATGAATTTTAAGCCAAGAAAAATTTTTTTTTGTGGGCTTCACGCGCAAGCCGTTCTCTCTAATATGATATCTTTAACTGTCAAGTCGAACTGTCAACTTCGTGTTCATCAACTCGACTCGACATTTACTTTGTTTATTTTTATTGATGCTTTGTTATTATTAAGGCGAGGATTTTCGACCGCAGTAGGCATTAACGGTATATGGGACTGCGTGGCGGGCAGTCGCGTAAATGAACACGTCAGCGCACAGAAATGTCACAGTATAATTAATAGCAGTAATATAGTAGTACTATACCTATGGTGTGCCTTGTTATACGAAATTCGTTTCTACGATGACTAAAACTTATGTCAAGGATGATATAATAGAATCTATATTTTTTATTTATCTGGATTTAGTATTGCGATACCTATACTTACTATTTTATTTTTTATAAATATTGTAATTGCCATTTTATAGATGAAATCTTTTTAAATTTATATCCTTACTGAATTCTGTTGTGAAAATCATGCTATTTTGACTTAAAAGTATATCGTGACGTTAATTTATAACTTTATAAATTATTTGTTCCAAAATTCATTAAAATCAGATAAGTAGGTAGTTGAGATCTTTTGCGTAAGCTTTTATCTCTCTCTCATTCCAATCCAATAGGGCTGGTGTTTGAAAAAAAGTAGGGTTTGGGAGCTATTTTCATTACTAATTTTCTACAAATCGGTCGGATGGTTTGGCTGAAATAAAGGAACAGAAAGATAGACTTTTGCATTTATTATTGCATATTATGGATCCGTTATTTAGTCACTACAACACGAGTTGATTTGAGCTAAATAATGTAGTGTGAATGTACAAATAATTAATTTTTTTATGAAATGATATTCAATCCACCCCTTCGGAATGTGCACCTGTTTACACGAAGTAGTAAATTTGTAGTAGTTAATTATATCAAAAAAATAGTAATGTATGATTATATTCTTAAATGTCTATGTATCGTCATAATGTATCAGCCCTCTAATCTATAAAGCCGAAGGGCTTGTCTGTTTGAACTTTGAACTAGATTCGTGAAAGAACCGATCAGATATTATTTAATGTTACTAAAGTTGATGTATAAAGGTCCAAAACACTATATTTTTGAAAAACATAGCATATGAAAGTTTAACCACAAAATACATAAAAGGTGACCAATTTAAACTAACTTTTAACACTGTGAAATTATAACTATCTGGAATCATAATTTCAACACACAGGAAAATTGGTGGTAGATGCCATCTACATTCCCTTTCAAGAACGAAGTAAGTACTTTTTATATATTAATAACTAGGTACATCAAAAGAATTGTAGGTGGCAGCATTACTCAAAAACATATTTGTTGAAATTGTAAAGATACCAAACTAATTTGATATCTGGAACTTTGGAAATAGAGTCTATTTTACTCGTGACGAAAATAAATACAAGAAGGTATTTTAACGGACAGACATTTTCAATCCATTATTTTATTGGACGTTTAAGTACAGGCAAAGCAATATTATTTGAACGTAACCCATTGAAACAAATTAACTAACAAATTAACTGATATTCTTTTCGATATTAATAACTACTACCCATCTTAATCTCACCATCATTGCTAATGTCTTATCAGCACTCATCAGTACCTATAAATTACCATTAGTACCTATCAGTAGTTACCCATCTGCACCGATAAACACCTATGAGAAGCCATCAGCACCTATCAGTACCCATCGGAACCCAATAGCATCTCTCAGCATCCTTCATTACCCATCGGCACCTATCAGCACATCTGAGCACCCAACCTATCAGTACTCAACAGCATCTATCAGCAACCATCATTACCCATCAGGACCTGTCAGCATCCATCAGTTACAATCGTCACCTATCAGTAACTATCAGCACCCATCAGCATCTATCAGCACACATCAAAAAGAACACCTCTATAATATACAACTTTGCATAGGTGTTCTTTAATACTTATATAATATATATCCCATAACTTTGAGGTTTTGTTCCTTATTTAAAAAATAATACTTTTTGCCAAAGAATATGTGGTTCAAAAGTGCATACTTTCCAAGATATCCTCGGTCTTAATATAATGAGTTCTAAAATATCACCCGTGTAACATCTCATCCACTCAATAGACGCGTGTCACTGAAGTCATACAATAAACAACAAAAACATTTTAAACGTTGAGGAAAGTTGCATACAATGTACACCGCAAAACGTCGCAAACTGTACCTACCTGTGCATAGCGATAAAAAAGGAGTAGAAAAAGCCACGTTGTCATACTTCGCATAAAGTTATTTTTGACTTAATTGAATTATTTTGCATGAAAAATAAAAACCAAAAGAAAATTGAAATATTATTCACATGTTATTTGATTCTATTACATGGCCCCATTAAGACCCTAGAGTTATAAGAAATCAAGCAGAACATATTGTACATAATATACATGGCAATTTTTTTTAATGTCACTTAGGGGTAAAGTTCTCTTTGAATGCGGTTTTATTTCTGTTCAATAATAAAGGACAGTTTCTTTGGAGTAAATTTTGCTATTTCTATTATTTAGAGTACTTTCCCTCCAGATGGCATTAAAAATTACACCCTGTATATTTATCGATGTGCACCTATCAGTATCTACGTTGGAATTGATGTGCAGAGGCAGCCCACAAAAGGTGATGCGTTAATATTAACCCTGTATACGTACTTATAGAATAATAATCCTCCTTTTGTTTTCGTCGGGTGATTACGTAAGAAAAGATTTATCGCAAAAAAAATTATATGCTTTTTTGCACTTGTCTAATAAACTTAAAAAAAAATATCAGAAACAAGTTTTTAGCTCTATATTCAGAAGTGATAATTGTTTATAATACTCCTTTAATTTATCAATCAAAATATAAAATGTGACAACAAAAATTAAATAATTAAATTGTCGTACTGTTATGTGTACGCTATGGTCAAAAAGACGATCAATTACGCGGGAAAATTGGGAGCAAAAGCGACACAGGTCCTACCTCCATGACGCCTCGCGTGGTACTGAATTGTATCGCACCGTCGTCTTTATTATATTATATTATATTAGAAAAAATAGAACGGTTTAAGAAAGAAATTATCCACAAAAAATAATTTTATGCTACATTACCAATATTATGACAAGTTTTTGTAAGTATAAGTTTGATATTCTCTGAGAATATCGGAAAATCACTTAAAATTTTCACCTTTTTCGTAATTTTTTATGATCGAGTAAAGTTTTCAGTATCGTGTTTTGATCCACAGATTTATAAAATATATTAAACAAACTTCAACATATATTTTTATCCGATCCAGACAAACAATATTGGCCGGTTGTAATGAGTTTGAAAACGCATAGATTTCGCGAATGGGGCCCTTAATTATTCGTTAAGTATATAATAAAAATATTATAGATTTCATCTTTTTAATAAATAAATCAGGAAAACACAGCACAGCAATCGAAAAGAGAGCAGCCCGGAACGCAGAAACGAACGGAATAAACATTTCTTTGAATAACAGGTAGCCACCATTTTGATATTTATTTATTTATTTACACTTCAGTTTATAAAGGTACAGTAAAAGAAAAAAGAACACTTACATTAAACATAAAAACTTGGCGGTCTTATCGCTGAGTAGCGATTTCTACCAGACAACCATATTTATTATGACCATAAATATGGTTAAATAACCATATATTTGTCAACAGAAGGACAAAACGTCAGTGTCAAAACCGTTTTTTCTAAGCTGTGTTCATGTTCACCGTCATTGTTTCCTTAGTTTGTTACAACTTTCAATAATTTATTTCATAAAGTTAATCCTCTCTTTTGCAAATATTTGCATATTTAGGAGTTCCTTTAGTCTTCCCCTACAGTTTGGTGCCCATGTACCTCATGGTACTAAAATGGGCCAGCTTGTATGACGGCAAATTGACCTCCTTTATTCCTGTTATATTCTAGTAATTTATGTATTTTATTTCTGATTTTATTATACTGTACTCTAAGGCTACTGTTACTTGTGTCTTTTCTCCATTTATTATACAAGTAATCCCTTTTGTCTATTAATTTTATTATATAACTGGTTACCCATGGCTGTTTTATTTGTTTCTTATGACACTGATTTTTATTTCTTAAGGATTTATTATAAGCCGATTCAAATTTTGTTCTAATAAATTTGTATATTTGTATATTTCTATCTCATTTGACGTGTCTCCGACCAATTTACAATATTTAGTTCGTTATGTAGAATTTGAACATTGTGATAGATGATTTTACATTTTTTATTAACACCCTGTATACGAGATGAGTTCCCTCCTTCACAAGCAATCAGTATCATGCGGTGATCCGCCAGACAGAACAGTATCGACCGCCGCCGTACACGGACTCATCGTGGCTAATCGCGTAAATATGTGGTCTATGCACGACTTAGTTACCTTGTTTAATCTAGTCTCTATACGAGTGTAATCCGTAATGCCAACGATGAATCCGAGTTCGGAAAGCTTGTCGATATATTTTTCTTTAATAACCGTATGCAGTTTCAGGTCAATATTCGCGTCCCCGAGTATGATTGCGTTGGTATAGTTTTAGTGTTTACCCAGTAGTTGAGTTAGCTCTAAAATAAACGAAGTTTTATCTTTATCTGGCGGTCTATAGAATGCACAAAGTGTCACAGTGTTGTTATTAGTGGTTATTAGTGTTCCTAATATTGATTCAAAGTGGGTGGTTTTATGCAGTAGTGGAGTGAATTTTAAGTAATTTTTAACATAAACAATTATTCCCCCACCTTTTCGATTAGGACGTAATTGTGTATGCATTCTGTAGCCTGGTATGATAAATAAGTTACAGGTAATAGGCGATATGTTTACTTCTGTTAGGACTATTACATCAATAGGAACTAGTGTTGATTCTATTATGGCTAGGAGTTTGTCGAATTTTTTTATAATAGATCTAATATTTATATGTATGCAAAGTAATTCTATTTGCTTCTCGTTAAGTGGTATGCGTTTTATAAAGGACTTTAGTGTTGGGCAGTCAAATAGTTCATGAGATGGATTATCAGTTATATTAGCCATTTGTAAGATTTTGGTTTTTTTTTTTTAACAGTAAATATTATCGTGATTGCTTATGTACTAATTAATACTTATGGAGTAATGCTTCCACGTCTGCCATCGATCGTATAATGTGCGGCCGGCTGGAATCTGCGGTTTTCTTCGCGTAGATTACACCTGATTTGCACCATATGTATTTGAAAGACTCCTTTAGTTTTTGCTGAGCATTGTATAGGAGGCTTTTAGTGCGGTACGTTAGTGCTTCGCGTATGTATACTCGACGTGAGCTTTGGTCTTTAGGTAGCAGAGATACGATACTTCCCGCTGTCAGTTCCGCTTTCTTAGCTGATTGTAACCATTGATTACGCACGGCGTTAGATTTTACTTCCACCAGAATATGTCCAGGTTGAGGCCTATCTTTAGGTTTAGCCAAACGCCTTGCCGTGATGATGTCTTTGATATCAGCGCCATCCAAGTTA
Source organism: Stenoptilia bipunctidactyla (assembly GCA_944452665.1). Classification (NCBI taxonomy): domain Eukaryota; kingdom Metazoa; phylum Arthropoda; class Insecta; order Lepidoptera; family Pterophoridae; genus Stenoptilia; species Stenoptilia bipunctidactyla. Next base: position 13,379,892 of record OX101725.1, on the reverse strand, counting down.
TCTACTATTTTGGCTATCAACTGTTCAGTGTTTTGATCGGAGGTTTCGGGGATTCCAGCGACTTCCATTGTACTAGACAGCATTTTTTGTTCTAGCTCATTGACTTGTTGCTCCATTGCTGACACACGAAGCTCAAGGTTTTTGTTTTTATTAAGTAAATCAATGTTTTTATTGACCAGAGTTTTGATAGTATTCTCCTGTTTTTTAACAATGTCCTCTATGTCGGACATTTGCCCGTTCATATGCTCGATCGATGTCGTGAGATCACCTATTTCCGCCTTTAATATCTTTTGCATTTCACGAGTAATATTAGATATTAGTTTTTTTTCATTAAAAGGTGTCGGGCAGTCCTCTTCATCAGAACTTTCTTCGGGACGCGCAAAGTATGATGAACGCCTGGATACGTTGTTGAGGCATTGTTCGCAGCTCCACTCGAGGCCTTCAGAGTTCCGAAGTGCTGCCAGCTGTTTGTTCGTCAACTTGGCACACACAGCAGATGCATGAACGGATTTATTGCATCGGCTACACTCAAGTCCTGGGGACTTCAGTGTTATGCTTTTATTGCACACAATACACTTTTTAGGCGCCATCACTGTTACTTTTGCAATTAATTAAGACTTCTTAAGTAAATATTATACACTTTTCTAATACTTAAACACAATTTTACAACTTCTATTGTCGTAAATTGGTTAAATTTAACAGGGCAACAAAAATAAACGTCTATCCACTTAAAAGCAGATCTACCCTCTCTGATACATATTGAATAAATACATATTTTTTATTAGAATAAACTTAAATAAACATATAAACATCCATGACTTGACCACTAATATCTGTGTTCATCACACAAATATCCGCCGCCGCCGGGATTCGAACCCAGGACCTCTGGCATAGAAGGCAATGTATGTTACCGCTACACCAGCCGGTCGTCAAGCAAGAAGAACAATGGGTTCTTATGGCTTCAGGGTGGCCCTTTGCGCACAAGCATACGCAGCTTATGTGTTCTTGCAATGTTCTATGACGAGCCAATCCCTTCTACAACTGTTTGATTTTATTATAGACCTCACTATTACTTTCCATCATGGTCCACCATTCTGGAAATGGCTTCTGACAAAGACTAGCGACTTTACTAGCGATTTTTGCACTGTCTATTCGTATAATTGTGTATATAATCCTAGACCGACTGCTGAACGTGTTCTTTGATAGACGTGGGTGGTCGTGATAAATGGCGGGGGGGGGGGGCGTCCCAAGGCTATCAAGTGGAGATCAAGGGGAAGTACCTTAAATATCATATTTTGAATTTTAAATAATAGTAATTCTGCATTTAACGATTTCCTAAAATTTACTTGCTTCTGGGAATCGAATTGACATAAAATGAAAAAAAAAGCACTCCCATTTTTATGATGCCAATTGTAAATCTTTTTAAATTACCTAGTATTTTAAAAGAAAGGAACAACGAGAAATCATGTTAATCTAATTAATAAAAAAGTAATTACAAAAACTAAAATACCCGACTGCTGAATACAGTAAGTTTCAACTAAAAAGTACAAAACAAGCTATATTATTATATGAGCTTTTCAATAATATTTGTAAAAAACTTGTAGCGGCAGGCGGAGACAAGCTACAAGTACAAATATGAAATTGTTATAAACTCAGGCTTCTTTGTAAGCATTATAATTAGCAAAGAGTTACAAAATATATAGTTCAATACTTCCTGTGTTAGCATGTACCTGCCTGCCGCTAAATGCACAAAATGTAAAAACCTATGAAACAGAAGCCCCGCGAATTGACTAAAATAGCGTAAATGAAAATAAAATGTTATAATACTTATTATAAATGCCTTTCAGGCCGATGAATAGTTAAAATTAAGAGGCGTATATTACCTAAAAGTACCATCAATGTTAAATTTTTTTTGGTTTTATAGTGTAAATGTTAAATTTAAAGTATTATATATTTAGAAGTTTCATTTGATACCCATATTATTAAAACCGGAAATCATTTGTTGTTATCCCCCCTAAATCCCACCTTAGAGGCGCCATCTTGGAATTTCATATAGCCTATATTACTCGCGCTGTTGATACGAATCTTTTGATACCTCATTTGTTCAAATCCATCCATTTGTTTAGTAGAAATAAGGGAACAAGAAATAGATATACATACATACATACGCGTTGAAAACATAACCCTCCTTTGCGTGTCGCAGTCGGGTAAAAAGATACAAGAAACTGCCGAAGCCAATGAAGTGAAATTTTTTAATATAGAATTACTAATATTTATAAATCATATAAAGTCTTCTTTCAGCAAAATACCCTATCTAAGATATTTAAGGTAGGTACTTTCCTTTGATGTCCCATAGTCTGGGGTCACCCATCTTTGTACTAACCTGGGCTAAACGTTGCTTAAACTGCTAAATCAAATGATATGCACAGAAGCTACGACGCCAAGATGACTTCTCTTTTATTCATGGTATTTTTTTTTGTTTTAGCGGTCAACATGTACCACCATTTTTGCGACTTTTTCAACTTATATGCAAGTTTACATGTGAATTCAACTCATCCGCATACTTTTTCTACTGATAATCATATCTTGATCTGGGAAACTTTCACATATGATTCTGCTTTTAAAGATACTTTCAAAGTTTTTACGAGGAATCCTATTTGGGATTTGAAAACATTCAGAGGGAAAGTTGTGTGTTTCAAAAACGTGGTGCTGCCTCTTTTGCCTCGAATGATATTTGGATTGTATTATAATACGCCAATTGTAAGTTGATGCCTTCACTTTAACTGTTAGAATGGTTACGCACTACATCCGATCTGAATCTGAGAAACGACGGTCCGGCATAACCGTAGAACATCAGAACGTTATGCCGAACATCTTTGGTAGCTTACGCACTAGATCCGGCATCCGTCATCCGTTATTTTATAAAAGATTTCTAGATTCTTATTTTCTCGGATTCGGATCGGATGTAGTGCTTAACCGCTCTTACCGACCGCTAAAACAAATATTATTATAATAAGAAATACTTTGTCACATGTTTTTAAATATTTCAGATATATGGCTGTGAAAGAAGTGGGCTTTTCAATGCGTTTTCCAAACATATACTGCACGGTCTGAATATTCCACTACATATCAGGGACAACAGTGACGTCAGAATAACATTGCTCTCAAGAGCTACTCAGTTTAGGACAATATTGAATGAAAATGAAATACTTGAAGAATTAAATAAAATTGAAGGGTATCATGTTCAAAGAGTTGAGTATAAGAGGAGTATGCCTTTTACAAAACAATTAGAGATTACTAGAAATACAGATGTTTTCATCGGAATGCACGGCGCTGGTCTCACACATTTGATGTTTCTTCCTGATTGGGCGGCGGTCTTCGAAGTGTAAGTATAACTGAACTCAATAAGGGAACATTTTTTTTGTTTTGCAAGTCTTCCAACATGCATCGGATCTACTTGATGGTAAATTAAGTCTGCCATTGAAATAAATATAAAATATTGAAGACGTATTATGTGTTACTGTGCTTTGGTATTTACTTGACGGCTGGCTGGTGTGTCGGTAAATGCATTGCCTTCAGTGCCAGAGGTCCTGGGTTTGAATTAAAAGGGGTGGATATTTCTGTGGTGAACACAGATATTAGCCGTCTGTTTATATGTTATTTCTCATATGAGAAAAAACACGTTCTTGTGACTAAACTATTTCTTCAATTGATCTGATATTTGTTGTGTAGCCTGATAATGATACACACAATATGTGGTTTCGTTTAATGCCTCTCGCTTGTATCAACGTTGTATTTATGTAACAGTGTCGATGGTTTGCCAACTTTAGGGTTCTATATATTTGTCATAGGTTTAAATTATTCATCAATTAAATTAAATACGTTATTAACCTGATGTTACCCCGTGGCACATTTCTTTACGTTTCAGTGACTTTACAGGTACCACGGTCACGAGTGATGGGGTGTATGTTGAACATGTTCACTTGGAACAGTAATTTTAAAGGCGTGTTGTCATAATTTCTATAGTTACATATCAGAAATACTTTGTTATTACCTGTCAAGTGACGCATGATTTGCCGAATAGTGTAAATTGTACTTATCTGTGCTATGATGAATTTTAAGGAAACTAATAATCTTACTTTGTCCAGCCAATTCTTAGTGATAGGTGTTATCTAAAAGTGACTTCATTTACCAACTAAAAAAAGCGTTTCTATCATTCATGTCAAAAAATTAAAGCTTGTCCAATTGAGACAAGCAAGGTCAATCTATTCACTATCAAAGAATTCAGTCAGAATTCCATTTCCGCTGCATTTAAGTATTGTCTTATCAAATAAACCTAATAATTATTTTCATTTTCATATTCATATTTTTTATTTGCATACTATGACGGTATCAGATAGCAATATATAATAAGTTCCACATCAAAGACCCTTTCGGGCACAACAAAAAAGATACTGGAAGTAGAGAAAGAAGCTTTCATTTCCTTTTTAAAATAAATCATTATCATTTAGGTATTCTGTAGTAAAACCTTGTTTTGTAGTATTACCTCTACGGTTTTTATAATCAAATTTAAAAATATTATTCTGTCTTCTAACTATCATCTGTCGTACCATGACTTTTCAATAAACAAATATTTATATTAAAAGATAATTAAAAGCCGTTTCCTTTATACCACCACTATACGTTATCAGCACGAATATATAAAATCAGTAACTAGAGCAGAAAGGGAAATGAAAATTCTGTGAATAAGTGTTAAGATTTTTTTTGAAAGTTTTTTTTTTTTTCGTTGTTATAAGCACTATGGCTAGTGGTGATAGTAGCAAATCATCTTCCTCGAGCCTTCCCTCGGGTATACGCCTGAGCGGGCGTGAAGGCTACTGTACGTGGAAATTCAAGATGCGAAACTACTTGGTACATGAGGACTTATGGGAGGCAATAGACGGTTATCCTGTGGGAGATACCACTCCACCTTTAAGTAAAACACGTAACGATCGTAAGGCGTTGGCGAAGATTTGCTTAACATTAGAAGGTCCTGCAATCACCTATGTCCGGAGCGCAACTTCAGCAAAAGAAGCATGGGATGAACTGAAAAATGCTTACGAAGACCGCGGAATGGGACGGAGATTAGCCCTAGAACGAAAACTATATAAAATGAATCTTGTAGACTACACTGATATGGAATCTTATATAAATGCTGTGTTGAGTACAGTGAAAGACCTGGATGATATTGGTAAGAAAATAGAAGATGCTTCTGTAGCTGCTATCCTGTTGGGCGGACTTACAGCTAAGTACGAGCCAATGATAATGAGTCTAGAGACGAGCAACATTACCATAACTGCTGATCAGGTAAAAACTAAACTGCTTAGTGAAGTATTTCGGAATGATCCAGAACAGGTTGCTTTTAGAGCTGGTGATAATGCAGTACCAATGAATAAAAAGAAGACTAAGAAAGTGGTGTGTTTCGAATGCAAGGAGCCAGGACATAAGAGACCAGACTGTCCACGACGTAAAAGAAACGAAAAGGCCAAGGCAGCGAGTGCTAATGTTACTGCTTTGACGGTACTATCGGACTCTGACAAAAAGGACGTATGGTTCATAGACTCCGGGGCTACGACTCACCTGACGTCTAGGTTGGACTGGATTACAGATCTAAAGACTGTTGATTGTGGTAAGGTTACTGTTGCTAATGGTCAGGAGATTCAATGTGTAGGTATTGGTGATGTAAATATTAGTACTAAAGCCAATGTTGTTAATAATATTAATGATGTAATGTATGTACCGAAGCTGAATACGAACTTGCTTTCCGTTAAAAAGGCAGTAGAAAAAGGATTTACTGTATTGTTTGATAGCAGTGGTTGTAACTTTTTCAACGCAGATACTTTCTCTTATAAAGGTGATTCTATTTTACATGGCTCTACATACAGAGGTCTGTACACTCTTGATTGTACTATCAATAATCCTCGTATTGATGCTTTTGATGTGCAATATGACTCTTGTTCTAGATTCCTGTTATGGCATAGGAGACTCGGTCATTTGTGCCGCATTGGTATGAACCATTTGAAAAATATGAATGTTGGTATTGAATATACCACGGTAGATAAGGGAAGCTGTATTGCCTGTGTGGAGGGTAAGCAAGCCCGTAAGCCTTTTAAGAAGTTGGCTTACGATAAGGGTACGAAGATGTTGGAGCTGGTACACTCCGACCTGTGTGGACCGATGTCGGTTCCATCTTTTCAAGGTAATAAATATGTATTACTATTTATTGATGACTATTCGCGGATGATATTTCCATATTTTATCTCGTCTAAGACAGAAGTGAAGGAAAAGTTCTGCTCCTTTCAGTCACTAGTAGAGAGGCAGACTGGTGCGCAGATAAAAACACTGAGGACTGATAATGGTACCGAGTATGTAAATAAAAGTTTTCTTGATCACTTGAATGCAAAAGGCATAGTTCATCAGACGACTGTCCCCTACAGCCCTCAACAAAATGGAGTTGCAGAGCGTACTAATCGTTCCATAGTGGAAAAGGCACGGTCGATTTTGGCCGAGAGCTCTCTACCCAGAGCTTATTGGGAAGATGCATTTGCAGTGGCAGTCTACCTTAAGAATAGAAGTCCTCATAGAGCGTTAGGCTGTGGTACACCCCATGAGCGATGGTTCCATGGAAAGCCTGATCTGAAACATCTGAAGGTGTTTGGATGTAGAGCACTTGTAAATATTCCTTCCTGTCATAGAAGTAAGTTAGATAGTAAGGCGAATGAACATATTTTTGTAGGGTACTCCGATGACCCTAACGCATATTTTCTTCGAGATGCTGTTAATCCAAGACGGAAAGTTAAGTCTAGAGACGTTGTGTTTTATGAAGATTGCTTCACAGGTTTGAAGACCAATAAATCTTCGGAAGCTGAATGTCCGGCAGCTCCTATAGTACTTATAGGTGGTAATAGGCAGCAGCGGGAAATCAGTGAAGAGGCACAACAGCAGGAAGTTTCGGTAACTGTCCCTGAACGCCTAGATACAACTGCGGCTGAAGAGGTTGTCCAATCTGAAGTGATGACTGAAGAAGAAGCAGTCGACTGTGAAGATGCGGAAGTAGAGCTGCCGTTAGTCGATGAAGGGCGGAGATATCCCTCAAGAAGTAGGAAACCTCCAGATTATTTTTCGTATAATACCCTCGTTAATGATGAGTTATGCAATGATCCGACAAGTTATCGTGAAGCTGTCACTGCTGAAGACAGAGATAACTGGATATTGGCGATGAATGATGAGTATAATTCTTTGCTTAAAAAGAACACGTGGACTATAGTAAACAAACCAACTCATAAGTCCTGTATTCCTTGCAAATGGGTTTACAAACTAAAGCGAGATGCCGATGGTAACGTAGTAAAATACAAAGCTCGCTTAGTAGCAAAGGGCTTTCGTCAGAAAGAAGGTGTTGATTACTACGAGACGTTTTCACCGGTTGTACGCAACTCATCCTTACGAACTCTGTTAGCTATTGCAGTGCAGGGAAACTACAAAGTTCGCCATATGGACGTGGATACAGCTTTCCTAAATGGCGACTTAATAGAGGAAGTTTACATGCTACAACCTGAAGGTTTTGTTAAAACGGGGGAAGAAAATAAAGTGTTTAAGCTAAATCGGTCGTTATATGGCCTAAAGCAGGCGCCAAGGGCTTGGAATATAAAATTAAAACAAACCTTGTCGAAAATCGGTTTTATACAAACTCCCTCAGAACCTTGCGTTTTTACAAAAGTATTGCCTAATAAAGACCTTTTGGTCTTGGCTGTCTATGTCGACGATCTCATCTTATTATACAAGAATGACGTGACATTTGTCAGTTTCAAAAAACAACTTGAAAACTATTTTTCTTTGAAAGATTTAGGTATTGTTAGTTTCTTTACCGGAATAAACATACAATGTAGTGAAAGTGAAATAAAACTGACTCAAAAAACTTATATACAATCTTTATTGAATAAGTTTAATATGCAAGATTGTAAGATGGCTCGTACACCTCTTGCTCAAATAAAGCTCGAATCTAGTACCAGTGAGTCTTCTTACCCTTATCAGGCTCTTATAGGCTGCCTTATGTTCTTAGCAGTGAACACAAGACCTGATATTGCCTACACGGTAAGCTACCTCAGTCAATTTAATACCAAGTTTGACCAAACGCATTGGAATGTCGCTAAACGCTGTCTGCAATATCTGAGTGCAACTAAAGACGTTGGCATTACTTACAGGAAAGTGAATGATGGTCAGTTACAAGGATACTCGGATGCAGATTGGGCAAATTGTCCAGTGGATCGGCGGTCATATACAGGTTTTTACTTTGAATTTGGCGGTGGTCCCGTTTCATGGGAATCACGAAAGCAGCCGACTGTCGCATTGTCTTCGGCGGAGGCAGAATATATGGCTTTAGCTTCGGCCACAAAAGAAGCATGTTTTCTGAAAAGATTTATCGCGGAAGTAACGAATAAGTCTCCGGATGTTATAATTTACTCAGATAGTCAGAGTGCACAGAAACTGGCAAGCAACCCAGTCCATCATAATAGGACAAAACATATTGATGTTAAGTTTCACTTTATAAGAGACAAAGTAAATGAAAAGGTCATAGAACTTAAGTATTTGCCCACAGATAAGTTACCGGCTGATGTCTTAACTAAAGCACTAGGTCCTGTTAAACATTCTAGATGCTTGAAGTATATGGGTATAACTTAGTTTCCTATCGTTATTTACTTTGTAATAACTTTAATTTATATGTTCACGTTTAATATTTTATTTTGATTAAGGGCGGATGTAGTAAAACCTTGTTTTGTAGTATTACCTCTACGGTTTTTATAATCAAATTTAAAAATATTATTCTGTCTTCTAACTATCATCTGTCGTACCATGACTTTTCAATAAACAAATATTTATATTAAAAGATAATTAAAAGCCGTTTCCTTTATACCACCACTATATATTCGTTAATGGAGTAGTAGCTTCTGTTCATTAGGATTTCTTTTAATCTATTTACGTAAACTTTGTCTAATTTTATGTTTTTAAGTATATCTGGTAATTTATTATAGATTTTAATACACATTGCGTACAGACTAGAAGCATGTAAATTCATTCGTGACATCGGAAAGGTTTATTTATTTTTATGGCGTAAAGAGTAGTTTGTATGGAAGGTCTTGGCGTTTATTGAAAAAACCAATTTATTTACGGACAAATTTACAAATTTCGAGAATATAAAAACAGGGGAGCGTGAAGGTCCTTCAACACTGTTTCTCCACATTATTATTCCGTAAGTCAGTCTGGAGAAAGCATATGCATAGTAAAGGGAAAAAGCTGTGGCTTTTTTAAATTCCCGTAGAGAATATTTTAATTGGGATAATTTATTTATTATTAATTGTACATGATTTTTCAGATATAATTGTGAAGATCCCAACTGTTATTCGGATTTAGCAAGATTACGGGGCTTGAAATATGTTACATGGGAGGATAAAAGCAAACTAGTTCAACAGGATGAGGTAATTAGAGCATATTATATTAAATAAATTTACAACCACATTGCACAATAACTTTCTAAATTTAGAATATTATTTTATGAAATATCAACTTGCAATCTTTACGTTATATTCTTACAGTGCTATTAATAAAAATCATCTAATTCAAGCTTAAACCGTTATTAATAAACAGGTTGTAACCTTGAATAAACAATAAATTCTCTAGATCGTGTTTAACCCAAATAATATGGCATTTCTTAATAAAAAGAATGAGTTGGTGAACTATGATGCCAAAAAACTGTCAAGTCAACTGTCAAAAAAAATAAATTGTGTCTTGAATGTCTAGTTCACGTTATAATTAAAACTAAACTTAACGCTAAACGCTCAATTATTCAAACTAAGCCCTTACTGATTATTACAGTGTTGCACACTACCTGAATTCTCAGAAACCAACCCATTCACCGAAAACACTGACCTTATTGTCTTGACGGAATGTTGGTTACATACTACTTCATATATTCAGCCTTTGACAATTTCGTCTTAGCTTATATAGTACACATATAGATTTCCTGAAAATTTAAATAAACTGAAGAAACGGGATACATTTCAAGGGGAGAGGGGATGAAGCCGAATCCGGAGGGGGAGGGAGAGTTGTATATTGTAATGTTCTCACCTCAAGGTAGGTATAATATAGCGGCAACAAAACACAGGTAAAAATTTTGCCGCAAAAAATCAAGAATGAATGGACTATGCCTGGGCGACTGACAGACAACGTATAGTCATAACCACTTGGCGTAGAGCGCTGAATTTTGGAACATAAATTTATTTGGTGGGTGAAGGGGAGCACTAAGGAAGGCATTCCCGAAATTCTAACGGGAACGGGATATATTGGGCTTCTTTAGTTTCCAAGATCTTATTCCTTGAGTGCACTCATGTGATACTTAGTTTAAAGCTTTTTTAATAAGTGATTAGTTGTAATATGAAAGGAATTCCCGAAATTCCCACGGGAATCGGAAATGTAGAACTTCTTAATTTGTATGAAAAACCTTATTCCTTGAGTGCATGGATGTGACAATTAATACATAGGTTCTTTATTGAGTGACTGGTTGTATTTTGGAAGGAATTCCCGATATTCCCACGGGAAATGGAAATATAGGACTTTTTAGTCTTATCCAGTTCCTTGAGTGCACGGATGTGAAACTTGGTATAAAGGTTCTTCAATGGATATCTGGTTGCATTATGGAAGGAGTTTCTGAAATTCACACAAGCAGGGTAGTTTAGCGCTTACGAAGTTGCGGGAAAAAGCTCGTTTACTTATAAAATACACAAACATTATGCCAAAATAAAACTGCCAAACCGAGCCAAGCCTAGTTTCATCTACAAAAATAAACGATATGAATACTTGCATGAATAAATTTATAACCTGTGAGGTTGATATTGAAGTTAGCCGCCGATTTTAGATATAGAAAAAACACTCCCTTACCTCAAAAATTAAATGAAACCCGTTGAAGTGTAAAATAAATTGAATTTTTGTTTTCAACTTTTAAAATGTAATAAGTAGTTACTCACTTTTTTATTTTTCAGGGCCACGGTCCGGGGGGCGGCTCGCATGCAAAATTTACAAATTATTCATTCGACGTAAAGGAGTTTTTGAGATTAGTGAAGAAGTGTGTCGATTACGTGAGAGAAAGAAGCGATTTCAAAAATTATACTTATGCATCTCTTCTAAAGAAAAAGCATGAAGAACTTTAACTTCGGACAAAGGAAGGAGTTTTATAAAGTCGGTAATGAAATGAAAACTTTTTAGCGTAAATTGCCTTGAAAAGGCACCTTAGTGTAATATGTTACTTAATTTTAACTTTACAAAATAAGTCAATGTTGCATGCTCAATATCTTTTTAAGAATAAAACCAGGATAATTTTCTTAATGTTAAACTTCAAGAAAAAAAATAATAAAAGCATACATAATACAGGATGACTGGTAACAAATTTTAGATGAAGGAGACCCTCTGTACTCGATTCTGGGTTTAATTATGTATTAACCGATTCATTGCGGATGGCACGTTTTAGTGCCATCAATTTTTTTTGCGTGTGGCCGTTAGGCACGAATGTGTGTCATTTTGAAATCGGTGGTAACTCCTTCTAATCAAATTAGGGATTTTTTTACCCAGAACCAAACTATTCTTATTTTTCAGCCGCCGTTTCTGGATTAAGTAAGATTTTTTTTTAAATAGGGGTCACCAACCTTTTTGAAAGTTGCGTTATTTGATATTAAATCATCATAATATAATATTATTATGATAATAAATTATAAATTTATTACATATAGAGTACACTTTAAATAACGTCACTTGATTAAACGACTAACTCCCTAAAGCGAAATTGCTCTGACTCTACTTAGTAAAGTGATATTTTTTACGACAAATACAATTTTTTTGACTTTATTTGTGATGATTTATCTACATAATCCATAGATCTAATCTAAGACATAAACAAACTTGGCAGTTTTTCATTAGCATAGTTGAAATTTGTTGTAAGGAAAACCAAAACAATATTCTAGACCTAATTTAATAGGTATCATTCAAAAAAATCATTAGGAAATGCAAATTAAGTTGAAAAGGTTTAGCACATCTGTATTGAAAAACTCACTTACCTTCTATTTCCATAAATACACTTATTTTGCCACTTCTAATCACTTAAAACAAAGCGCATGTCCACTTACATTGGATTTCAAACATGTAAAAAATGGTCAAAATACTGTTTTATTTTCCGCATGGCGGAAGACACGGATGCGTGTCATTTTATCCTATGGCGCTTGGCACTGAACAGTGTCACGTTATTTTTGTTTGACGCCACAGGTAAAAGTTAGCGAAATTAGCCATCGCAACGAATCGGTTAAATAATTTACAAATTAAATTACAAAATTACATTTTTTGACCAGTGACCACAAAAAATGTGATGGATACCCAATGCTGGACAACATTCAGTTATAAACAAACATTTAAGGACAGTACCCAATTATGTCAAGGACTGTATACCGGTATGAATTTCTGTACATTTTTTTCTGTATGACGTCATACCGTTAAATTAGGTGTATTTAAAAATAACAGTACAGGAATTCATACTGAAATAATTCTTTATTATTGTAGCATAACTGATATTTTTTTCAGTTAACTGAAATTTTCCGGTGTTAATGTTAATATTGATATTAAAATTTTATTTTTAAATAACTGTAGAATGTTCGATAGTTTAGTTGAAGCCTATGAAGCGTAGTTAAATATGCTGACCTTGACATTTCGGTACAGAAATTAAATAAGTTAAAATATTTCTGTACTTGAAACATCTACAGAAATTAATCCGGTATACATTATTTGGGTACTGATATAATTAATTTAGATTTTAATAACTTGTACAGTTATTGTGTTTGATGAAGCATTACACTAATAAGGGTACTGAAATTTTACTAGTACTATTTAAAAAATTTATACCGATATGCAGTCCCCGATTATGTACTCTTTCGTACGTTCTTTTGTACATACACGAGCTACTGATGATTTTGGCGCATTTGTTTCCTGTCGTAGAAAGTCACTGACTGTCTCTTATTTTCCAGGTTCCGTTACAACTTTTTTGTTTCGTCTAACTTTCATGGGCTTTGGTTGTCCAGTCTGTTTTAAATAGTCAAGTAAAGGTTCATCGATTTCACACGAACCCAAATCTTCGTGATCTTCGGGTACCCGTTAAAAGACTTGACAAGGGTTGAAAGGCTCTTCGACCCTGTTGACTGGATATATTCAGTCAAGGATTTAATAATTTTAGGAAATGATTTTTATTTAGATTCTCTATTTTATATTGGAGTAAAATTTTTGGCCACAGTTTCTTAGCTGGACAAATTAAAGCCTCATCAAGTGGCTGCGTCAGATGTGTTGTGTTGGCAGGAAAAAAACGATGTGAATATCATGAATTTCGCAAAGCTCAATAACATCCACACTGAAATGGCTCAATAAATTGTCGCAAATAACGACTTTTTATCCAGGTAACTACCCGCCCAATCCAGGACAATTTGTCTGAACACCAGCTGTTGTAGCAGAGAACATAATTGAATCGTGTGATTTTGAAACAACATATGTCCTTTTATTACAATTTTACAGGTAATAAAAAACCTATTATTGTTAAAATACTAACTTCTACTGCAGTAACATCTAAGAATATAATGTTGATTTTTGTATGAGTAAACAGACTGCAAATTTATTTTTGTAATATATTCAACAGGTAGGGTTTCTTAATGTAATAAAAAATGGACAAATGTTGTTTTATAAACACATGTGACTTGTGTTGTTTTAAAATCATATAAGTTAGCTCGTGTGTCATTTTAAAGGTAATATTATACATAATATGAAACAACTTTTGAGAAGAATCAACTTTTATAAGAAAATTAAATCTTCGCTTTGCGTAGTGGACCATTGAAATATTTTGGTATAAAATACTTGAATTGCTTCATCTTGTGGAATATAATTTAGCAATTTTTTAATGTTGTTAAGTTTTTTCATTTTAATTGGTCGGTTTCCTTCAGGAAATGTCTTTTGGGATGACAGTGTCAGTCTGGTGGAGTAGTTTTATCCGGAATGTGTGCATAGATAAACCATCAATATAACCTTGCAATGACACAACCAGGGCTAGTGGCATTAAATTCAAATTGGTAATATTTTAACACCAGAACTTTGGAAATATTTGAACTACAATAAATTTTATCTGCTTGTTTGGATTTTTTTCCCATTGTTTGTAAAGAAATTTTTCTTTTTTATTATACGATGGCCACCAGTCTTTCAAAATGAGGACTATTTCTGAAGGGACCACGACAACTTTAAACTTGTCAGTCCGTGTAGATAACATTATATCCTCAGCATACTCTTTTGGAGTATATACCCGGTCACAAAGTCTTAATCTTCTTTTTACAAAACTGAAATCTCTATCACAGGGCATGAAAGAAAGGGAAGTGAATCAAGATCTTTTTGAATTTCTGGGTATCTACATAAAGCATAAATAATCGCAATAATGTATTATTACGATTCTGATACAGGCCAAAAAATATGCAGTTCATCAATACCATTTCCATGTTATTCAATGTAATCATTCAGGAAGGAACATACTTCATTTGGGCCTTTACCTGTTATTTTTTTCGTGGTATATATAGAATGCAGAATACATTAAAATTTAGCTATCTCAAATAGAATACTTCTTGCACTGGTATTCTAGGCAAATGTACATTCTGCATGTAATCTATTGACCCAACAAGATTATTGCTGTTCTGTTCTTCCTTTAACATAGACATGTTTTTAAAAAACTTTGAAGCTCTTCGCTTATGTACTAACGGGTCTGTTTCTTTGACCCTTATAGCAGACTTAGATAAAGTTTTGCTTTTTAATTCTTCACATGTCTGCCAAGTGTCAACTTGTGGGCGGCCAAATTTCAATGAAAATTCTTGTTTAAAAACTTTTCTGTAGTACCAGTTTCAGTTTTCTGTAGTTCGGGATTTTGTGGAGGTTTGCTTTTGTATAGGTTGTACATTGTTCTAATGTCCAGTTTTTAATTCAGATGTTTGTATGCTTGACCGGTGTAATGTGCAACTTGAGTGGGAAAACACTGTATGTGTTCAATGACCATGTTCCCAATAGCAGCACTTATAGCATTCCTAGGTGCACCCTGGCCCCTTCCATCAACAGGAACTTTTCCTATTGATAATAATTTATTAATCCTGCGAATTCTTTCAGATGTATGAGTACATTGTCGCTAGCTAATATTACACGAACCACTTGGTGCCGCTTTTGACCCATAAATAACTCAAAACCTCTTTAACGTAAACACATAAAACATAGTGTGCTATTTATATCCATAAAGAAATGTAGAAGCTGAAATTTCATGAAGCTAACTCAAACGGTTATAAAGATATGAAGGTCAGAAAGTCGTAAATTTCAGCACTGACTGACTGATTGACATATAGTACCTTACTTTAGCGCATTATATCTTGGAAACTATAACTTCTATTAAAACAATTGTTTGAACTTATTTATAGGGAATTTATTAATGAATAATTTCACTTTTAAACATTTTGACCTACCTAGTCAAAATGTTTCTGAGCTAGCTCATATAGTTTTCCTGGAAACTAGAAAAGACTGAAAAGACGTGTGGCACGCGGAGACTGCCGCGGTGAAGCTATTGCACAGCATTTTTTATCAACTTATGCAATTATAATTATTTATTTATTTTATTAATGCAGTAATGTTTGATCTAATATGAAGTTCCACAAGTTCCTAGTAGATGGCGCTGATTGTTTATTAAAGCCCACATGTAAAGTTATGAAATCAAAGTATCACCGCTGTGCCGGTCGGAGTGGGGGGTGTTAGGTTTTTTTCGTTACGGAATTTCTGGATTCGGTCCCCACGCTCAAGGCCCGCGATAGAAGCTATGCAATAGCTTAACAATGGGACATTTTTCAAGGGGGAAGAGGTGAAGCCGAACCCAGAGGGGGAGCGCGAATTAGGTACTCACCTCATAGTATAATATAGCGGCAACAAAACAAAGGTAAAAATTTTGCCGCTTTCCCCATACATTGAAAAGTGGTACGGGTTCGTGCATTTTTTCACATTGCGTAAAATATTGATATAGCAATGTTTGAAAGTGTACGACTCATCTGGTTTCTCTGGCCATTTATATTTATTCCCATTACAAAATATCATATCGATTATTTTGTTAAATAATTGATCAGTTATTTCAATATACCAGGAAAAATGTTAACCTTCATACTTGGCTACTTATGATATCACTTTCCTTGGCTATATTTCTTTTGAACGACGCTATCGTCCCAGGGGCACATGTTCTGATTCAGAACTGGTGGAGTTATTTGAGCTATTGAGACCTAACAACAGCTTTCTTTTTATCGCTAGACTTTGTCGGTATTACTATTGAATTAGTTTCAAATAAATCTTCTGTTTTATAATTACTATCGTCACTCGCACAATTCTATTCTATTCTATTTAATCAAGCGTGTCTGAGTTTGTAATGGGGTTCCATAAAAGTAGTTATTTATCGGAACTTAAATAAGTTTTATTTCTTTTCCAGATTTTCAAGGAAGTGGTTCTGTAACTGATACTTTATTTGGAAATTATTTCCACAGCTGTTCTAATTAGTGGGGTAAAATCTTTTTTTCTTTTAATTTTTCCTAAAATTTTTAAACTTCCAGTTCGCTTTTTTCCCCACGATATTTTTAGCGGTACTGAATAGTAACTATTGCAACCACACGATAGTTCAGAACGTACACGATAGTAGCGCCATCTTGCACAAGCAGTTTTAGGTGCATTATCTCTTACCAAATTGCAGCCCTTCTTTTAAAATGTACGATAACTAGGCCAATAACAATTTGATACTAATTTTAAGAATTTAACTAGGCATCACATATCTTAAGTTATAAATACAGTATGTTTTAAGTTTAATTATTTTATACATTTACAACTTCAAAGTTTCTTAAGTAATTACTAGTTTCAAACTTCAAGTAAACTCTTACCTGACACAAAATTTACTAACAAAAATCGAAAATGTTACCTATATAAAGTAAAAAATGTTATGAATTATGTTTAAGTACTCCTATTTTACTTCTAAGATACCGAAACTTGTCTCTAGGTAAGGCTTTGGTAAATATATCAGCGAATTGCTCTTTGGTACAAACATACTTTAAATCAATTTGTTTATCTATGAATTTCTCTTTTATAAAGTTATATTTAACATCTATGTGTTTACATCTCTTGTGAAAGTCCACATTTTTAATCAAACAAATTGCACTTTGATTGTCTATATTTAAAGTCACTATATCTTGATGAAATGCATTAATATCAATTAATAGTCTTTTCAACCACATTGCCTTCTTTGTAGCTGCACATGCCGCCATAAACTCAGCTTCTGTAGTAGACAAAGCAACACTCTCTTGACGCTGTGTTGCCCAAGTTATAGCAGCTCCATTCTTCATGAAAACATAACCGGTCAAAGACCTCCGTGTGCATGTATCTTTAGCATAGTCTGCATTACAGTATGCCTGTAGTTTATTACTATGTGATGTATAACACAAACCATAGTTTTGAGTTTCCTTTAAGTATTTCATAATTTTCTTGACAACGTTCCAATGGGTGTGATTATAACAATTGAGATATCTACTCACCAGACTGACTCCATACATGATATCAGGTCTGCTTACTATAGCCAGGTGCATCAAACAGCCAACTGCCTCTCTGTATTGTATATTAGTATCTGGTGCAGCTCCTGAATTATTTTCTAGTGTTGTATGAGGATCTACTGGAATTACATTACAATTAGCATTCTGCATATTAAATTTACACAATAGTCTCTTAATATAGTTTGCTTGATGAATAAATATACATTCTTTGGACTTCTCTATCTGTAGTCCAACAAAATTGTTTGGTTCACATTTTTTAATATTAAAATTCTTACTTAATTCACATATGACAATATCTAAAGAGTTCTTTGAGTTTGATATTAAAAGCCCATCATCGACATACAGTAATAGGTATACTTTATTGTTGTTTACATTGCCAATGCAAACACATTTATCTGCATGACTACTTTCAAAACCAAACTTCTTTAATAAGCAATCAAATTTTTCATTCCAGCACCTTGGTGCTTGTTTTAGACCATAAAGTGAACGATTAAGTTTACATACCAAATCTGATGATGCATTCAAACCTTCTGGTAGTGTCATATAAATATTCTCCTTAATGTCTCCATATAAGAACGCTGTTTTAACATCAAACTGAACCATGTCTAGATTATATTGAGCAGCTTCTGAAAGTAAAACTCTTATAGAGTCGTACCTCACTGTAGGTGAAAATGTTTCAGAGTAGTTTATTCCCTGTGTCTGTGCACAGCCTTTGGCACATAACCTTGCTTTATATAGCGGTCCAGATGGCAGGTGTTTTATTCTAAAAACCCATTTACAGCCAATTATCCGCACTCCAGGTGGTTTATTCACTAAATCCCAAGTCTTATTTTCTTCATGTGCCAACAACTCATCTTCAATTGCCTTTTTCCACTTTATACAATCCACATTACTTGTACATATGGCTTCAGTGTATGTCTGGGGGTCATCTTGCTGGTCTGAGATGTCATCTGTGCAAATGTATGTATTACCTTCTGTATTTAGTCTACTTTTTGACCTTGTTGTTACATTTGACTTACATTCCTTGAAGTTCCTCTCAGGCAAATATAAAGATCCCTCATCAGAGTGAAAGGAATCATCACTTGCAGGACTTTGTTCAGATAATTCAATGGATTCATTTTTCAGGAAGTTATTCTTTTGTATTTCAGATTCTGAGTTATAATCTGAAAGTGGTAATTTAGCATAATTTCTCAATACTGAATTTTCCAAAAAATCACATCTCTACTTATAAGCACCTTCTTTGTTTTAGGATCAAAAAGCCTGTAACCTTTGGTCTGTTCACTGTAACCTATGGTTACCATTTTCAATGCCTTTGCATCCCACTTTTTGACTTTAAATTTTGGTATATGTACCATTGCTTCACAGCCAAAGATCTTCAAATGGCTAATATTGGGCTTCTTACCTGTCCAGATTTCTTCTGGTGATAGAAATTCCAGTGCTCTAGTTGGGCAGCGGTTGGTAATATAAGCTGCTGTCGAGACTGCTTCTGCCCAATACTGTTTCTGCATTTTAGCATTTAAAAGCATACAACGGGCTCTTTCTAGTAATGTTCGATTCATTCTCTCTACTAACCCATTCTGTTGAGGTGTATAGGGTGTAGATGTTTCATGGCGAATTCCACACTTTATTAAGAAAGATTTGAACTCATTACTTAGATACTCTCTGCCATTATCACTGCGAAGTGTCTTTATTGATAAATTAAGTTGTTTTTCAACCATGGCCTTGTATTCTTTGAATTTCTGAAAAACATCTGACTTATTCTTAATTATATAAATATTAACTTTTCTTGAGAAGTCATCGATGAAAGTGACAAAATAGCGTGCACCTCTCAGTGATTGGACTTCCATGGGGCCACAGACATCTGAGTGTATGAGTTCCAGTAAGCCTTTTGCTCTGGAACCTTCTGAAGGAAAAGGATTTCTTGACTGCTTCCCCTTCAAACATGAAATACATACAACTTTGTCTTTGTTTTGAATTTTTATCCCTGTACATTCAGAAAGTTTGTTAAGATCTTCAAAATTTAAATGTGCCATTCTCTGATGCCATAAGTAACTATCATGCTTTAAAGTTGTTGACATGTATGCTGGAACACTGTGTATATTCAGCCGGTACATGTTATTTGACAGTTTTGCTTCTGCCACTTGTTGTTTCATTTTGTTGAATATTCTGCAGCCATCTTTGTCAAATTGCACTTGACAACCATTCTTTATTATTTGGCTTACAGAAAGAAGGTTGGTGGCTAGTTCTGGAACATAAAGAACATTTTGTACTATAATACTTTCAGTTTTGCTATGTTTATTCAAAACTTGAAGCTTTACTTTGCCACATGATTTCACTATAAGTTTCTTGTCATCAGCTACTTTAATAGTGTTGACCGGAGGTGGTATTTCATCAAAGAGCCAGTCACGGTGCATTGTTAAATGCATTGATGCCCCTGAGTCCACATACCAACCATTATTATTATTCATTGATGCAGAAAATACAGCCACATAGCCAGAGTTCTCATTTGATTTCTGTTCCTTTTTCTTGTTTCTACAGTTCTTACTTATATGCCCATATTTATTACAAATATAACATCTTGGACCTTTATTATTATTAATATTAATAAAGCATTTATTTCCAGACATTATTCATCCATATCAATATAAAATAAAATAAGTACAATTGGTCACTTTACAAAAAAAGAAAAATTACAAAACAATAAAAATAAAAATATTATCAACAAGAATGTCAATTAATAATTAATGTCAATAAGATTGTACATAATAATCTATATCAAGTAATAATACATAATTAATTTACCGCTGCCGCTGTACATGTAGTTGACAACAGTGAGAGATGTAGGGAGAGTCGAACCTGTCAGCTAGCGCAGCCAGCATGGTGTTGGCGCTCCCCCGCACGCGCCGCACCAGCGACGCCGCGCGCCTGCGCATCGTGCTCGAGAAACAGTCGACGTGTGCGCAGGCGAACATAGTCGACGCGCTGCACCAGCGGGGGAGCCCCAACAACATCCTGAACGCGTTATTAAACTGGACGCGAAGGGCGCCATACAATTTTTGCGTAAAGAAAGCCCACAGGCTGCACGTGTAAAAAGAGGTGCAATATGCTCTAAAAAGAGTCAATTTCACCTCCATTGAACACCGCGAAAACCTCCGGACTACCATATTCGCTCTAACCGACAGCGCCCTTCGCTCCCGCTCAATATCAGCATCATCTCTTAGGGTGGGCGTGACAATATGACCGAGATATTTAAATTCATCTACTTTAGCTAACGGAGTACCATTAAGTAAAAGATGGGGCACGTCTGTAACTTTTCTTGCCCCTCCCTGAAAAACCATACATTGACTCTTTTTGCAGTTATATATGAAACCATGATTAGTTGCGTAACTCTCACATGTTTTAAGTAGCTTTCTTAACCCACAGACTGAGGCGCTCAGCAACACCATATCATCCGCGTAGCTTATATTATTGAAACAAACGTCATCTATGTGTCTCTATTATTAGGTTTGTTTGTATGTCATCTATTATTAGGTTTGTTTGAAGCTTGTTTGGCAGATAGCGAGTTAAATTTACTTTTATTAGCATACAGTGCCACATTATCTATCTTTCTAACATCTTGAAGGAGCTTAGTCTTAACTGAGCCAGCTGTTATTGCCAAACCTGAGCTTTCTAATGCCATTATCATTGGTTGATATAAATCTGGTAATCCGGCTAGTAATAAGGTCCCTAACCATTCATCATTTACAATAAAACCAATGTTTCTTAACTTGTGAGCAGTTGTCATTATTCTGTTGACATAGTCCTCAATGCTTTGGAATCCATCTAGCGCGGTAGTGATTAAATCTCTCAATAGACCTACTCGGCGGGTCAATCCACTATCGTCAAAAGCTTTAGCTAAATTGTTCCATACTTCTTGTGCCGTTGTGGCTTCTTGAATGTGAATAAAGTTGATGGGATCAACTAATAAAATAATTTTTGACTTTGCTTTAGTATCTTTCTTAAGATCAACTTCTTCACCTGAAGCCGGTTCGACGCAATTCCATAATTCCTCATGCTCAAGGTAAGTTTTTACTGTAAACTTCCAGGTAGGATAATTGTCTCTTCCAGTCAGCCTTTCTATAACTGCCATTGTACTGCCTGATGACATTTTTGCTGATGAAGATGCTTTCAATGTATGACGATCACGTTTTTACTTTTAGGTTAAGTATGTATACTTCACAATTTATTTGAAATAACTTAATAATGTACTTTTACTGATATAACTTTAAACTGTTTAATTTGGAAGAATCAGGTTGGCCTGGGCCCATAACCTGTTAATTTAGGATAATTAAGTAAAGAAGTTATAAGTAAGTAACGTGTGTGTTTAATGAGAGCTCAACCACAGAATACAACTTACAGTCAAAGATGTTTAGTGACGTACCAACATCTAGTGATGTGCCAATCGGTAAACAAGGGGCAAAATTTATTATTACAACATTATCAAAAATTAATAACTATAGCTTGTTTATTTTGTATAGGTTATTGTTAATAAAATAAATTTAGAATGAAAATAAATGGTATTTTAGACGAATTTGTTAAAAACTGTAATGGATGTTATTATAAAAACT
Organism: Stenoptilia bipunctidactyla; assembly: GCA_944452665.1. Classification (NCBI taxonomy): domain Eukaryota; kingdom Metazoa; phylum Arthropoda; class Insecta; order Lepidoptera; family Pterophoridae; genus Stenoptilia; species Stenoptilia bipunctidactyla. The sequence continues at coordinate 13,357,577 of OX101725.1, read as the reverse complement.
GGTTTGAGAGTATAAAAAACACACCAAGTTTCGAGCCCCAAACTTTTCTAAAAGGAAATAAATTGAATAAATTATGAAGTATTTTATCGAATATCCGGTATATTCTTTAGTCTTTGCATAATTCTTTTGAAAGGAATTCTCACTCGAGCAATATCTTAAGTTCTTTCGGTTTCCTCTTGAGAATTCGTTTTGTTTTGCTAAAAAAGTGACCTAATGATATTAATTTTTTTACCTCCTTTACCTAGAACTTGTTTAGTTGTTGGAAAACTGATAAAGCCGCTGACAAAGTTGGCTGATAAAGCCAAAACTTCATCTCCAGCTTGTAAAAGATCTATCAAACCAGCTTCTACAGTCATTTTTGAGTTTCCTGCTACTTTCGATTAAAATTAAATGAATCTGCTGGGAATCATTTCTATGAGAGATTTTGTAGTAAATCCTTCTTTGTAACGGGATTAATAAACAAAATAATTATCCACTGCTAATGGTACCTCAATTTATAATTCAGTGGAGTTAATAATAACTCTTGAATTGATGTAATCTGGTTTGAAACACTCTGGCATTGTGGCCCATATCGCATCCCTATAAGAGACACTTAGATAGGCGAAAATTAACAGTAACAGAGGCTATTTACAAATATTTTTTTTATTTATAAAATATTTGTAACTTTGTAATTCAGAAGGCCGTCTGTCATTAAAATTGTACATTTGTCACAGTTAATTTTGACGATAAAAATTCCAAATTACTAAATGACAGACCAGCAAGATTTAGTTGTTCATTGAAATTTTTTATTGATGAAATACCAGCAAATTCTCGGCTTTTTGGTTCAGTAAACTGGTATTGAAGTTATTTTCGGTCAGTGGAACAGTATTTATCTTTTTTGATTGGGTATTTTTCGTTACGATTCTTGAAACTGTTGCTACATTTACAGGTCTCCCAAAGTTATAATGCACATACAAATCTTAGTCACTGTTCAGCAACGGTAATGTCGTGAACTTGGATCGGTTCTGCAACAATTAATTAAACATTGCAACAGTAATGACATCAAAGCACATTTATTTTAAATATCATTTATTGAAGAATTACAATGAAACAAATTATTCATTTTCATCACCTGCTTCATTTGGGAGAACATCTACCTCATCTTCTGGTCCATTTCTTCTACTAAGGTGAGGTAGGTTTAAGTAAAATGCATGTTGAATTGGTGGCACATACTGGAGCATTTAAGAGGCTTCATATTGTTTTTCTCTATAGGAACAAAAGACCTAAGAGTATTTAAAAATATGTCCCTATTTCCCTTTTTTTCTAAATCTACAAAGTCATAATCATCAGAGTAGTCTTCATTTAAATATATTTCACTATCTCCTTTACAAAATTTTACTTTTTCATTTTAAATATTAGAATTCTGATGCCATTACCACTTAGACCTTTGTCCATGATTTTTTCTAAATCTGAATAATCTACAAATTTTCTAACCATATCTCTCACACTAAATGGTTTTTTATTTTTTTATTTCTACAATTTCTAGTCATGTCCATCCATTGTTCTGGAGTGTACATGTGCTGCTGTTTCTTTTGAGCTTTAAAAATGTCTGAAAAATCAGAATCTTTGGTAAAAATTAATGGCCACTTACAGGATAGCAAACAGTAATTTCTTTTAAGTGTGAAACATGATTAATCATGTAAAAGAATATATTCAAATTACGGTTTTGTCCTGTGCATGAATCACTTAAAGTAAAGAGATTTGAGTTACCATCATACAATGCTTTATTCATAAATTACCTTGCTTTATCAGCTAAGCCATGATGTATTTTTTGGTTTGACTTGATCTGCAATAATTTTTCAATATTAATGTTCATTAGAATTTGTACTGAAAATATGTCACATGTTTGGCATATATCCTTCTTTGGAATATAAAAATGAAAGTTGTAGGTGTTGAAAATCGTTCTGTAGTAACTTTTTTGAACAGGTTCTTTATTAACTGATCTACACTTTTCAACTTAGGATGAATATTGACGACAGAAAACGTATTTGCTGTAAGCGCCAAAATACGAACTTTTCACCAGAGCAAATAAACTGTTCTCAAATTTAAAAAAATATTATTATTCTAAAACTATACATCGTAGGAACATGAATTTAACATAATTTTATTTTACCATCTTTTAAATATTAACTATAAATATATTCTTCTAAGTAAATTATTACTACCTGTTTTGTCGCTTACAGCAAACGAGTTTTTTTTACAAACCTTAAAAAAGCTGTAACCACCAAGGATCTTCAAGGCATCACTTTATTTGTATTATGTTCAGAAATTTAAAACGCTGTAATCGCATTAGGTACTTGATTTTTAAAGTAAAACTAAATAAACGTAAGGTACAGTGAAGAATTATCTTGCATTGCTGTTTTGCTTTAAGTAAGTGGACGAGTTTTAATATTCTATAAATAAAAGGCAGTAAGTTAGGTTTATTGATTTATTGTAGGTTAACAGAATGATATTTTTTTTTATTAAGTATTAATTAAATGATCTTTTCGTAAATTTCTATTACCATTTTGTATTAAATAATCAACTAAACCTGAACTGATAACAAATAGATGTCTGTTAAAATTAGAAAAATTCAATCCTCTTCACCTGTATCTGGTAGGCGGTCTACTGTTTTATTATTATGGTGTAGGTCCAAAAATTCTCGTTCATAATTATGTGGAATATTTTTTTTTGTTACAAGCTTTTCTAGGTCCTTGTATTTTTGAAGGGAAATCGGCAGTTTAACTCTATATAAATTTTCTTTTGGTTTACTGTTACCCATATCTCCCAGTTCAATTTCAGTGCATTCAGCTTCTGCTGCCATAACCCTTTTTATACACATCACATTTGGCTTGTTTTTTTTTTTAAAACTACTTCACTTACAGTTGAAATGAGTAGTTTAAGATTCTTTTTAAATGATATATTCACAATGTCGTCAAAACCCATGAAAGAGCTTCCATCTAGTACAGAGACTTCATAAGGGAACGGGGTTTTTCTGGCCATTTCCATTATTGTAGGCCATTGTGGAGGTGCCCACACTGTCCTTTTTCTAACCGCACGTTCTATAGTTGCATGCATACTATCCACTGGCATGTAGGTGTGACCAGGGTTTTAAGTTATTGCATTTCGACAGTGCATATCGAAGCATGGCTAAAACGACTTTATTCTTAATCTGTCCAAAGCACGAATCACAATAGAGAAGTAATGTCCTTATATTGCCTCTCTTGTCAACATTACTTGTAATATAATTGAATAGACAAGTCGATATTTCGTTTGCTCCTCTGTCTGTGAGCATCGGTTTCCGTCCACACATTGCAAAAACCATTTCGAGTACCACTCTCATATATTGTTAAATTATAAACAGCAACTTTGCGTGAATAATATAATGACATATTTTGTGTTCCATGAGGAGTATTTAATACCTTTTGCAAGTCAAAACTCGCGCAAATAAGGCTTCTGTCCTTTTCATGTAGATTTTGGTGAAAAAGGAATCTGTTTTTTGAATCTTCTTTGTATTTTAAATGTTTTTTCATTTTATCCATCTCTTCTTTTGTGAGAACGTCGTACGATTTACAAGAACACATGGAACACTTGTCCTTTTTTGGCACGTGAAAAGCAATATTAAATTATTTTTTTAAATAAGTAGAAAAAACTTTAAGTGACATAGGGGTTTGATCTTCGTGATCTTCTTCTGTACATTTCTTGGCATAAATAGTGTACAAATTGGTAATGTTTTTGAATTCCTCTGGTAGATACAACCGTTTACTGTCTTTTCTACAGTAATGTGAAGGCAACAGAGGCAAGGAATAAATGAAGGATTTGGCAAACTCAATCATTTCTGTGGGAGTTTTATTGTGTGAAGCATGTTTACCTCTTTGATCGAGTTTTGCCAAGCCTTCATCTGACATAGTTTTAGCGGTGTACAAAATAAATCTCTGTGAGACGTTTAGAGTTGCTATCAAAAATTGTTGACAAACTTGTCTTCTCGACCCACCCTCGTTTATATAATAACTGTACGTAACGCTGCGTCTAGAAGTAGATGGCAAATCTAATCTACAGCGTTTGACACTTTTTTGTACCGTTGCTTGAGCAACCCAGTCTTTACCTCTTTGCTGGTTTTGAAGGCAAAATATGTAAATAAAGCTCTGCGGCGTTCTTCTGTGATTTTAGCACAATTGTTTTGACATAACTTACCAGCACAAGGATTTTGCTGCATTTCTTTTCCTTCTACGATTTTGCCTTTGGTGTTGATATAACTTTGGCCCTCTAGTTTTTTTTTATTGTTCTGATATTTATTTTGTTTCTTTGTTTTACCTTTTTCAATATTTATAGCCACAGATTCACTTTCCATATATTTTTTTGTCGTTTTCTTTTTCTCCAACTTTTTCCTCTTTTTATTCTTTTTCACATTGTCTTTCTCTCTCTTTTCATCACTAGACTCTTCTGATTCATAGTCATCCCAACTTCCAGAGTCTTCAGATGGAAAAGCTTCGTTAAATAAAATATCTTCGGAATTTGCATCAATAAAATCTAAGTAAGATGTATTAAAATCTAATTTGCGTTTTGATTTTCGACGTGGTAATCCTTTGGCTACAGCCTTACTTTGAGGATAGTCAGGTAAAACATCACCATCGCAGGACGTGTTTCGTGTGTCTTTTACGGCTTTGTGTTGGTGACCATCAGGTATGACATCACCATCCCAAGAATTGCTTTGGTGGACGTTCGCAGTACGCTGTTGGTGAGGGACAGGTAAGACATCAGCATAACAAGACTTGCTTCGATGGACGCTCGCGGGTACGCTGTTGTTGAGGGTCAGGTAATACATCAGCATCAAAAGACTTGCATCGGTGGACGCTCGCGATACGCTGTTGTTGAGGGTCAGGCAATACATCAGCATCACAAGACTTGCTACGGTGGACGCTCGCGGTACGCTGATGGTGATTGTCAGGTAAGACATCAGCATCACAAGACTTGCTTCGGTGGACGCTCGCGGTACGCTGTTGGTGAGGGTCAGGTAATACATCAGCATCACAAGACTTGCTTCGGTGGACGCTCGCGGTACGCTGTTGGTGAGGGTCAGGTAAGACATCAGCATCATAAGACTTGCTTCGGTGGACGCTCGCGGTACGCTGTTGGTGAGGGTCAGGTAAGACATCAGCATCACAAGACTTGCTTCGGTGGGCGCTCGCGGCACGCTGTTGGTCAGGATCAAAACTCATTGGATCAGCATTATGTAATGTGTTTTGGAGGACGCTCAGCTCGTGGATGTTTGGTTCGTTTGGTAGAGTAAAGTTAATATAGGGTGAATGCCCAAAATGTTATTGCGACTGAATAGAATTTGATTGGGTATCGTTTGGCTCCAAGTCCATCCCATATAAAACATTTCTGTTTATTTTGCACGGCGTCATTTGCTTGAGTACTTCTTTAGTCTCTTGTAGATATGTATTTGGACTACGAAATGTAGGAGTCAATTCTGTGTTAAAATACTGGTGCGACGGTATATGCGGAGTGGAAGGTAATGCTGGGATGACCTTATTATCAGTGCGTGTACCAGTTTCTATAAGTACACCCTGCCGGTAAATTTCGTGAGATAAAATCTCAACTTTTGGCTTTTTATGTGCTGTCAAATCATTATTTTTTGCCTTTAGATCATTCATCCACTGTCTTCGTTTCGCCATCTCGAAAAAAAATTTACCTATATAATATTGTCTTAAGTTTTCACGATTTATACTTATATTAAAACACATTTTTACAGAAACCATGGTCACGAGCGACTGTTAAATAAAACACACATTTAACGACCACGGTGTCTGCAACGTCGAGTCAAAATCTAAAATAATTATACGCGATAAAATCCGGTAAAAATGTGTTTTATTTACAAATACACATAACATAAATATAAAAACAATGTAGTATTTTCCCCCATATAGACCTTGAAATAATTTAATTTATATTATGAAAATAAATTATCTCTTGCCAATACTGGGTTAACTAACATCCTGTGTTGAAACGGAGTCTCCAAGTCAGGAAGTCGTCATGGCATAGCGGCACCTGTTTATATCGTTCGATAACACCGGTTAAGCAACATTCGGCCGGGTCGGTACAAGGATGGGTGATCGCCGACCATTTATGTATTTTCTCATGACGACGTCCGTGCTTTGGAGGGCACGTTAAGCTGTCGGTCCCGGGCGCTGTATACTTGTATAGAGTGGTCGTTAGGGTTGTCAGAAGCCATTTCGGCGCCCTGAAAATTCCGATATCCACCAACCAGCACTGGGCCAGCTTGGTGGTTAACGGCCAAGTCTTCCCCATCACCCAGGGGAAAGACCCATGGCCCTGCAGTAGTCTTATTAAAAAGAATTGTTATGATGATGAAAATAAATATTTATTTAAAGTAAATCTTGAAGTATTTTTTAATATTATGCAGTGTATTTTTTATCAGAACGTATATTTTGTGTTCTTGTTAAGAATAACGATAAGTACGAAAGACAAGGTAGTGTTTTAGTTGTATACTCGTAGTACCAAAACAAAAATCAGCTATTTCATGCAAATGTGCAACCTACGCGCTCGCATTGTATGGCAGAGCTGATTTTTTTTCGCGATTTTAGAGTTGGTTTCATATTAAAAGTTGTAAAGTAACAAAAAATATCCATTAAAATTACTAGTAATTAATAAAACATACCTGCTATCAGAATTTACTCATGAACACACACAAAAAATCACTTAACAAATCAGACAACTAGGTATCTAAAATGACACCTCTGCATCGAATGCGTCCCGCAGTTTGATGTAAAAATAGCGCGGCAGCGAGTTCCAGGTTGCAACAAATAGCGAATCAATATTTGCTAACAAGTATCTATTCGTATTAGAATGTTGTTAGATCCACGAAGTTGCGTTTTGTTTCCGTCAAAAATGTGTTAATTTTGAATTATTTTTAAAATAATATTTTGTTAAAGGTCTCACTGTTAGTTACTATTTTTTTATTGATAAAACGTCGTAAATGTTGTTGCAATTAATAAGATGAACCAATTTAATGATGTAAGTGATAAAAAAATTAAAAACGCATCCCGCCATAATGTCGTAAGTCTCTGGATTGAATTTTTTTGGACCGCAAGAATAGCATAAGCAACATTGACAATTAATGACTAAACTTAATTTTGCAGTAAGCTAATAAACCCTTAAAATACAGTTTTTTGGTAGACTTACGACAAAAAATACATTAGTTTTGTTCAAAAAGCCTACGGCGTAAGTGTTTTTTTTTTCATCCTAAAAATATGGGACCCAGACAAATCGAAGCAGCATTTTTTTCTGATTAAACCGACGTAAAAAAAGTTTTTACCATTTTTGGCGCTTACAGCAAATACGTTTTCCGTCATCGAATAGTTTCTGTAGATTTAAATTTGATTCCAGATAACGTCTATTAGAAACCCTTTCTCCATAATGGTTCACATAACGAGGAAAACTTTTAATGTGCTGCTTCACGAAGTGTTTGTCTTCTTCTTTAACGTTGTTTCCTGATACTTGTTTACCGTTATGATCAGGTAAGGGTATATTTGTTTCTGAAGCTTTCTTCTTCGTAAGGCCAGAGTCTAACGTCTTGTTTGAAATTTGTAGAACTTTAAGTAAAAAGGACTTACAAACTTGATCCTAGCTGGAAAAAAAAATTCTCGTGTGTTGTTTATGACTAGGTTGGCGGCTGACTCTTTCTTTTCTTCTCTTGGGGGGCAGTAATTTTTATAGTAGCACAAAGCCATGTAGTTTGTCCATTCCAGTCCAAGTTATAGAATTTTGAATGAATATTCTGTTGCAATGTTGTAGGAACGAGGTTGTTTCCCATGACACTGTATCTGGTAAATTCAATACTGACAAATCAAATTCAAAATTTTTAGTTCAGCAAGTGAGACATTTATTGTACATGCATTTCTTGTCGTTTATATTACACGCTTTTTTTGACACCACCTCAGTCAAGTTATCCGTTTTTATTAAACGAAATTGTTTCAATTTGGTAACCATGAAACTTAGAATGGCATGTTTTACGCATGCACAAGTATTTCTGTCTACATTTTTTTGGCTTATCCAAAATCAATTCTTCCACATTAGTACATTACATTTACGAAAACCGTTTTTAAGTTGTCTTTCACATGTGGCTCGATATTTTCGAACTGTTTCTTTAACAAACTGGGAAAAATTTGTTTAGGTATTGTTGGGTTTCTCATTCCCACATAACTTTCCTTCCATTCAGTTAGGACTTTCCTCTGAATAGCTTTCAATGGACAAAAAATGCGACATCGAGCGGCTGAGTAATATGCGTGCTATTTGCCGGTAAGCGTACAAAAGCAATAATTCATTTATTAATTTCTCGACAGAGTTTCAATCAGATCAGATCAGAATCAGATAATTAATATCAATGTTCTGAAACAGTAGGTTCAGGGTAAATTCCGCAGGTCTTCAAGGCAGACACACCATTTTTTCCGTGGCCGCTTTCCCCAACGCCTTCTCATTGATTGAGAAACGTCGTATCTAGTTATTTTTTTATCCTTGTTCTTCCCAATTTGGCTTCTTGAGCAAAGTGTAAGTGTATAAGCTTCATCAGGTCTTTTACTTGAATTAATTTTTGATATTTTGAGCGACTTGCTTGTGTTTTGATTCAGAAGCTGCATTGAATTTCTTGAGAGCTTCTGAAGGAACTGCATAAATTGAGAAAATGAATTATATTTTCAATTTCATCGTCTCTTCGTTAATAAGAAATAGGTCGCAGTGATGGCGCTTTATGTACCTATTATATGATTTGTTACTGATCTAGTACTCCCTCCGAAGTTTGTATTGCATATGTCGCCAGAAAATACTATGTTCCTTAAGATCCCGTAGTTGTTTCATAATAATTTCAACAATAATTGTTACAATTATTGTTTTAGATATTTCATCAGTAGACTCGATTTCAAGGAGCATTGATGTGATTTCATGATGTTTTTAATTTGTCAATAATGATTTATTGGGTACGGAACAGTCGCATAAAGAGAGTAAAGCTATTCATGTGTGTGGACAGCTAAAACCCCTTTCTTAAAAAAATGATTTTACAAAGAAAATGGTTCGACGACAAGAAGCATCCACGGTTCTTGCTGTTTCCACGCCATCGACGTCAATATCCAAGCAGGTTGACCTCGAGAGGAATTTGGTTATTACGGCCATCAGGTGTAATAACCAAATTCCTTTGGCGATATCTCCTCCATATCAATTGTAAGTGCGGTCTTGATGATCTTGTCTGCAATCGCAGCAAGATTGTCCAATTCCGCGCTATATCGCTTGAGGTAGATGTACGAGGATTTTCACGTTGCGATGTAATTTAAGGTACGCGAACTTTATAAAGGGACGCATCGCTACGCAAAAATCCGCCTACGAGCCTCTCAAACATTTTATACGAAGCATTTTACATGATGATGATGATGACACTATGCCCGTGCGCAGAGCAATTCTTGATTCGCCGCTGATTTTCCAGCGAACTGAGCTGCGATCTGTTTGCTATGGCAAATGGACTAGCCAAGACAAGCTCGTCTACACGTAGACTGTACTCATAATAACACATTAACCGTAAAGTATCAAGCCAAACTTGACCTTATGCTCAAAGATTTAGCTTTAACTCGTAAATTACAGTACAGTAAGCGCAACGTCTAGACGTAGAGTAGAGTGGACGTAGAGTGTATCCAAAATCCGTCGATGCGGCCCTTGAGAATGTGCTGGGCTAAAATTCGATAAGATCCGGCGCGGTCCACCGCGCAGCGACCCGGCATACCTAATGTGCGCTTACCTTTAGGGTAGCAGCTGACAGCTTATTGCGCCCGAAATCTTTCATTTTTCGTTATAGCTATGAACTTGGGGAACTTGTTGTTAAACTTTGGCGAAAATCGTTTAATTAGATATGATGTATCTTCTAATATGTTTGATATTTTTCTAGGCCTATTTTCCTACTCTCGATCCAAACTGAAGAGCTTTTATCCGATAAATTCGGTAATATCCGCTCCCTCATACCATGATCCATATACATTCTCAACAGTGTCACGATTAATTGTGAAACTTTGGTTAGGACAATTATCCCCACGCTTAAAACCTGGTTCGTGTTTTCGGCAGCATGAGCAAGACTGCTCTGCAGTGCGATCACAGAACTTTATCGAATCGTTTATTAACGAATGTTCGTATAGTATGGAGACGGTTTTTAAGAATAAAATGAAATTTATCCATTGCCGCACGGCCAGTTTAAATTAATGTGTGCCTTGTTAATTTTGAATGTTTGTAAACATGTTGTACTCATAAATATCTGTAAAATAAAAAATGACAATGTTACTCAAAACTTGCAACTGACTCCATACTATACGAGCATTCGTTAATATACGATTCGATAAAGTTCTGTGATCGCACTGCTGTATCTGGTTCTAAATATCTTTATCAACTCTTAAGACAATTATAAGATGGTGCGGTTCTTTTCGGAAAGTATCACCTTAACATTTTTTTAATTAAAGCTACATATGTGTAGTTTGATACGCTGGATAGGTACACATATGTACAGTCTGCTAAAGAATAATGTATACCACCCAGTCTCCCGCAGACATACAATATGCACACGCGTTGTATGTGTGCGGGAGACTGGGTGGTATACATTATTCTGTTGCAGACTGTACCTTATTATTTATTAATTATGTAATAAATATAACCTCCATATACTATGAATCGTATCTGTTTTAAGTACTTAATCTCAGTACACAATACAATACAAAAAAGTAACAAATATTGTATCCTTAATTTTAAAAGTTTGTTTAAATACATAAGAAAACTCAGTTACTTTTAGATTAACGTCAACTTAAAGGTTACCGGTAAGCGATCGCTGACATCGATAAGGCTGCTTTTTTCCACTGAACGCCAATGTGGTGTTTTTTCTTTTTGTTAGTGTAATTATGTGTGAGCAATTAAAGTGTTTTTTTATTACATTACAATAAAACCTTTCAAATGTTTTATAACTAATAAATGTAATCCAATGTAAGTGCCGTAAAACACATCATATAAACTAGTGTAAATCTTACTTATTTTGAGCAGCATAAAAAAATTGTGATTGATATGTCGAAAAGTATAATTACAAGCTGCAGATTTGTAAGACAAACGCCGAAAGGTCTGTCGATTTAATCTGGTTTATTTATTATTTTGCGGAGGCACCGCTAGTTTAATTGTAACAGGGCTGCAGGATTCGAGTCGCATAATAACAGTTTTCGAAGTTCAGATAAATTGCTCAAAGATTGGATGAGTGCTCAGATTTATTTGCAGTTGAACTTTCTTATTGTACCGTAAGCTGGAACGTAAACGTATTTTGTTATTTTAAATTTTGAGAACATTAAAAGAAGTAAAACGATGGTTCAATCATACGATTTAAGATAACTCCAATAAATATGTCGTTGATGGGAGCTAACTACTATATGGACGTATCAATATTTTACGTGTCTTGATTTTATTGATTTGAAAGGTTTATATTTGTATTAACATTTATATATGGACATTTGTTTATTATTCATGATTTTACCTTATGTATGTAGTTCATAATAAGTTAGTATTACGTGTTGGTATTTTTTCGCATGTATGTTAAGGTATTTGTAATGATTGGGTGTAAGTTGCCTGTATAATTAAATATCAGTTTCGGTGTGCATCCTTTAATAACAAGTTACAGTGTAATTGAGTCAGTTAAAAGTAATGACGGCTTCACTCTTTACTATTAAGTTGAAAGACAAGCCATTAAAAAAAAAAAACAGTAAAATTTTAGAAGATAATACTTTTTTATATAAAATACTAAACGTACTACTTTTTCAAATTGAAGAAGAGAAAGAACAAACTTTTCAGTCCTAAAAAGAAATAAAAGATATGTTCGAATAATATATTTTTTAAAATTTTGCATTTAACAATGCTTAATAATTCCTCTAAAATAACTGAAAAAATATGCTAAATTAAATCATCACCCGATCAGGACTCGAACCTGGGACCTCTCGTTTGCCGGACGAGTGCTCTTCCACTGAGCTACCGGGTTGACCCCGGTACGAGTACTGATCGGGTGATGATTTCAAGTAGCATATTTTTTCAGTTATTTAAGATATGATCGCTTATGCTTTATGTTTTGAAACTCACAAGGTAATCAAAGTAATTAAAAGAACCTAAATCCAGCAGATGGCGTCTTTTGGCTGATAGCTAGGTAAACGAAACCCATGTGGTACATTAATTTTTGCAAGAAATGACAACATATTGAAAGGTTTCGCTCTAAAGTGATAATGCCGCCTAAAATTGCTTTTCTTTGGTGTTGTTTGCAATAAAGTGCATTTTACTTATATTACCTACATAATATGTTTTGGAAAAAATTCTTCTATTGGTAATATACCTACGTACGATACGGTACCTTCGATACGCGGGACCGACTTGCACTTGTCCATTTTTTTATGATACATAATTTTATTTCCCTTTTAAGTAATTCCGCTATATTATTATTATTTAAATCTTGCTTTTATATCTCTTTTACTACACTTAAGTCGCGACTTCTTATTAGTATTTCTCATTTTAGTATTTAATAATAATAATTATAAGGCAGGAACTATAATTGAAAACAGGCTTGCAGATAAACTGTAAATCGTAAAACAATCGCATAATATGAAGGCAATATTTACAGAATGGAATTAATGAGCAATGGCCCTCGCGCCCCGAGGGCAGCGCTCGTAACTTTTTGGCGTAAGAGATTCATATCTGCGAATAAAAATCAAACAGCTAATTGAAATAAATTTAATATGTTGAAAAATAATAGTGCCTGTATCGCACATTCCAATGTAATGAGATTGTGATCTGTTAATTTACTACGAGTATAAGTATTGTGATTTTGTTTTTGAATATTGATTGTCTGCTGTTCGCAGCTCACTGTGTGTAGGTGTAAGGAAAAATTAATTGTATTTTTGTATTGCATTTACTAATGTACTTAATTTAAACGATCTTATTATTTATTATCTAGCCTTAATAGTTTTTAATCTCGTGTAATAAAATGTGATATTTTAATGGTTATTACTTCGCCTAATGGTAACAAATAAAACTTTAACAAAGTACTTCGGCTTTTATTTAATTTGGTTTCTTAATCGTTAATAGTTTTCAACATTGCCTCTATTACAAATAAGCTAGTCGTAGAAGCTTAACTAAACTAAGTTTTCTTTGAAATGTTTTGATTTTTATTCATCGATTTTTTTACGGTGATGATACCCACTTTAGCTTCTATTTTACTTGCTGGTAAGTGACGGTGAGGTCGAAGGTGAAAGGATTTCAGTTCATAAAGAATCTTCATAAGACTTTGTCGGATCCCCGGAGCGGTGATATTTGTATGCATGCCTATATGAAGGGTGGTAGCTAGACAGGTGAATCTTGAAGAGATCCTACAACCGATCAGCAGTCGCTCAGATTGGAAGCCTTTTACGACACACTTATACAGGGTCCAGCAGGGCTATTGTTAGTCGACCCTACGCGGCTATAGCAGAAAACATAAAACATTATCAAAGGGATATTGACTTTCTGTACCTATCGTTATATTGGTAAAGGGGTTATAAAACGTTATTTTTTTTTAAACGTTATTTTGCGAAACCTAACACACGAGTCAAATATTTTCGTATGAAAAATAGGTATACAAAAAATAATAATATTATCTGAAAACTCAGCAAGCTTAGAGATTCTTGTGGTGCCTTGCTTTTGTCGCGCAAACCACACACTGCGCGCGCGGCGCTTACTGGCTCACTATCTCTTCATGCAACCTAGGTATCAACTTGCACCCTGGTATTGCATACGATAACAGCGCGACTGGTTGTCCATATCATTTACTAAGTTCAAATATAACAGGGTATAAAAACTATTGCAATCGATTTTATTTATTTATTTTTTCGGAAGATTTACAGCCACATAATAATATTATACAAATATATGAGTATTTCATAGCCATTTAAAAATCTCCACCTTTGAATAACGATTTGAATATTAAGGGTACATATTATTTAACTTATATTTGGTACAATTATAATCTCCAGAAACCCAAAAAAGAATATATATATATACTATAGAATGTAGAGAAAAATTAAAAATCTCTTAATACTTGATAAATTAACATTGCAAAAATAGAATACTGAATACATGAATTTCTAAAAAAGAATAAATCATCAATAATTTAATTACTCAACATGGAGAACAAAAAATATGAATAAAAATAACATAACATAAAAATTAATCATTAATCAACTATAATCTTAATCCACATAATCAAATGCATGTATATTATATAACTATAACTTTCATCACATAAAAGTTTTTATTCACATTACATAAAATTCGCACTAAATTAAATTAAATTATTCGCATATGTTTTATTGTAGTAAATATATTTAGAGACTAGCTTTATCCCGCAACTTCGTGTGCGCTTAACTACCCTTCTCGTGAAAATTTCAGAAACTATACAACCAGACACCCACTGCAAAGAACCTTCTTACCAAGTATCACACCCATGCACTCAAGGAATAAGTTTTTTTTCACACAAACTAAAAATCATATATTTCCCGTGCCCGTGGGAATTTTGGGAATTTTTTTCGTAACACAACCAGACACTCTTTGAAGAACCTTTATGCCAAGTATCACATCCGTACACTCAAGGAATAAGATTTTTCATACAAACTAAAAAGTCCAACCCCTTCCCGTGGGAATTTCGGGAATTCCTTCCATAATACAAACAGACACTTATTGAGGAATCTTTATATCAAGTATCACATCCGTGCACTCAAGGGATGGGATTTTTTCATACAAACTAAAACATCATATATTTCCCCTTTCCGCGGGAATTTCGGGAATTCCTTTCATAACACAACCAAACACATATTGAAAAACCTTTACACCAAGTTTCACATCGGTGCACTCAAGGAATAAGATTTTTCATACAAACTAAAAAGTCCTATGTTTCCCGTTCCCGTGGGAATTTCGAGAATTCCTTCCTTAGTGCACCCCTACATCCCCTAAAGAATGTATGTTCCAAATTTCAGCTCTCTACGCCCAGTAGTAACGGCTGTAGGTTGTCTGTCAGTCACTCAGTCACTCAGTACCTCAGTCACTCAGTCAGTAACGGAACAGTTTTATATATATTGATTATTAGATACTGCAACTATTTTGTGATGTGACGTGTTTTCATTAGGCGTAAAGAAATTATTGGACAGCAAAGTTCTGATGGATCCTGTGGTAGAGCAGAACAAGTCCACTTCATGTGGTAAGCTATTACAGGAGTTGAGAGCGCGCAAAACAAATGTGTTAGCCCTATACTTTGTCCTTACGTGGGGAATGCTTAAGATGGGACGCTGCCTTAAACGAAGAGTGTTGGTTCGAATGTTTACACAAGACAGTAGTTCAGGACAGTCAACTTCGTTTTGGGCAATCTTCAAAATGTAGCATACGTCGCTTATATTTCTTCTTAAGCCAAGGGGTAAAAAGTGATACTTCCTGCATCTGTGGTGGTAGTCCGTCGAGTGCTGTTGGGTCTTAAAATCTAGGTATCTGAGAAACTTACCCTGAATACGTTCAATGCGTGAAATATAAGACGACGACCGGCTGGTATAGGGGTAACGTACATTGCCTTCTATGCCAGAGGTCCTGGGTTCGAATCCCGGCGGCGACGGATATTTGTGTGATGAACACAGAAATTAGTTGTCAAGTCATGGATGTTTATATGTTTATTTAATTTTATTCTAATAAAACATGTATTTATTGAATATGTATGTTTATATATTTCTTAAGTATATCAGTTATCTAGTATCCATAACACAAGTTCTTTAATAAACTTAATTTGGGCTAGATAATGTTGTGTGAGTGTCAGAAATATTTATTTATTTATTTTATAAGATTGATATTGTGGGTTCCAAATCTGAGAAGCGTATTCAAGGTGGCTCCGGACGTAAGTGCAGTACAAAATCTTAATTGTTTTTAAACTCCGGAACGATCTACGCTGTATAAAACCCAGCGCCTTCGAAGCTTTCTTTATAATGGAGTCCACATGTTTTTCGAATAAGAGTTTAGAGTCATGAATGACCCCCAAATCCCTTATTTCGTGGACTCTTTCTAAGTTTTTGTTTTTCTATTTATACACCGAGTTCACAGATTTCCGACGGCGTGAAAACGACACAAAAAAACACTTGGACACATTAAGGTCAAGTTTGTTATGCAGGCAATATGTTTCAAATCTAAGAAGATCTATTACCTATTCTGAACAAACTGTTTTCAGGTTTCGTTTTTTGCGGTTACTGAAACCACGATAGCCCTCAATCTCACTTGATGGTAAATGAAGATGAGGTCAAAAATTCTAAGACAGCGTACGGGTTTAGGATAGAATTGAATCTCTATAAATAGTGTTGGAATACATCACCAAGGCTGCTGTGATATTTGGTAGCAGGCTTTATACAGGGTGACTGCTGACAAAATTTAGATACTGAAGGAGAGCACTCTGAACTAGATTCTGATCGTTATTATGTAATAAAAGTAGGTATTTAATTTTTCACCAGAAATTTCTATGAATAAATAAAGAGACCTTACTACACTTTTCCCGACGCGCTGCCTTAGTCAACAACACGCACACAGCAGTGTTCCCGCCACACGCACACACCCACCCCCTAAGTATCTATTGCGTTACGCTTATTTAACCATGCGTTGTTTAATTAATTTTTTAACTTTCAGTTAAATTTACTCAGTAAATAATTAATATATTTTTTTTATTATATTATTTCTCTTCATATATGATCTCAGACTATCACGTTCTGAAACTACGAAAATGACCCATCAGTCACCCTGTATGAAGGTAGTCAGGCGACTGAGCCTGGCGAGACCTGAGTTCTACCACCAAGCGGGAGTCGCTCGGATTGGTCGTCTTTTACGACACACTTACCCAAGACCGATACGGCTAGGGTTGCCAACTTTTTTTCTAGAAATATAGTATATTTGAGCCTGAAAAGAATATCAAACAGTATTTTGGAAAAATAAACAGTATTCAATTTATAAAAAAAATTAAAAGCATATTTTTAGACTTTCGTGCTCAAATTATTAATTAAAATCTAGCATATAAAGTGCGTTTTAAGCTGAAAACAGTATTTTGTTCAACAGTAAACAGTATAATACTGTTACAAACAGTATAGTTGGCTATTCTAAGTCAATATTATTAAATTATAATCGTATATTACGTCCGTGTCGGGGCGGCTAAGAATCACCCTGATGCCACGGGATAAGTATGTTTTAACCAGTTAAGAGCACGTTTCATAAACTGTTGAAAAATTAAGTCTCAACTCTTGTCACTCCACTTTATGTTTAGGGGACAAAAAAGGACTCTAATGAAAAATTTAAGAAAAACAGCAAAAGAAAAGTTTTAATAAAATAAACCGCAATTAGTTGTGAGCAGTGCAGTTTGTCATATTGACTTTTTCATCGTCGGGTCTTTCTATATGGTGTTTAAAAAAGTACTTCGGAGAAATATATCCCAGATAGGGCTAGGCTTATCCATTTACTACAGGAAACCGTTCTTTTTATATAGATTTATTCATTTAAAAATTCTAAACATTTAAAGAAAAGCGCACGCGTATGACCTTTTAACAGCATCGAATGATTGTATTCCCCTCAATTCATTAAACTTGATCGCTACAATAGTTCAAAATGAAGTTCATTTCGGGGAATCGCGTTAACATCACATATTGTCGAAAATATTTATTTACTATTACCAGCTTTAGATAGGGATGCCGCAATACAAAGATGACTTCTGCACATCCCATTCTAACTTTGTTCAAGTAAGACGCACGTGTTATCTGGATACACGTAGATGAGCCTACAGAGCTAGACAGAGCATCATCCACCTCCTCTCTAATCCGTGCGGCTGTGACATCTTCGGGTTCCCCGACTCCAGCCCGCCTGTTCAGCTGAGAGTCACTGATAGGGGCGCTCACTCCCGGGAACGGCCCTATACGCTTACGATTTATTTGTCTCTCCATGTTGAACGTTTGCTATTGTTCGCTTAATCCACCGTCCGTCCACCAGGGAGCCACCAAGTATCAAGTTAATGATACCCAGCGAACTCCAGCAGGCGGGTGACGAAATGGCTGTGATGTCCGCCCTTCACGTGGCATAGGTGTTCAGCCGGGCGTAGAGTTAGACTTATGAGGGGCTTATATTTTACATATAAGATATCCTTATATTTTATTATAGTTACTTTATACGTCTAAGTCCAACTTCGAATAATTTATATAATGCTAAAGCCACTTTACTCAAAGGAAAGATGACGATGGATGAGATTAAACCAACATCTTTTAAATTTAGTTTAAAATCGTTAATAAGTTTTTGTCTGGCGGATTCGTTCCGAACACATTCCAGTAGTACATGTTGCACATCTTCAAACATTGAACACTCTATACAGTTAGGGGATGCTGAGTTTTTCATAAGGAATGAAAATTTATTAAATAGAATATTTCCAAATCGAATCCGCAAGGCAATTACAGCCTATTCAAAGATTCTGTAAACCAGGAACAATTAATTTAATTTTTCACTAGAACTTCCAATAAATAAATACTATTATGTTACAGTTTACTTTAGTTACGCCTGGGTCAATCGCGGCACGTGGACTGGCACGTGGATCGCTGCCAACGCTAGCGTAACCATGCGTTGCGTAATCAATTCTTATACTTTCGGTTAAGTTTACTCAGTAAATAATTATAATTTATTTTTTATTATATTTTTTCTCTTCATGTATGATCTCAAACTATCATGTCCTTGAATTTCAAAAGTGACCCACTAGTCACCCTGTATAAGTAAAACGCTAAGCATTATTTATTTTTATTTTTAAATGTTGGATCAGAATTAAGTTTTATTTGAATTGAAAAAATTTATTTACCTTTATCTTTGCATTTTCCGATCATTTGATATGAAATTAATATCACACTTTTTTAAGTGACATAAATGACTATTGAAATATTCGATGATGTCAGGATTACAATATTATTATTTATTCGGTAAAGTAAATTTCTTTATCGCATCTATATCTCTTGTATCCCTTTATTACCAAGCAAGGTTTAAATTCATTTATATCTGTTTAGGTTCTATCTGATAAACGACGACAATAATTATAAAAGTTGCTAACATACAATTATAGATGCATCATTTGATCGATGCGATAAATATTATTGACCAATCGTATGATTTTCTCATATTACCTAACATGTGAAGAATTGTGTTAAATAAATCATTAATATATGGCCTAAAAATTATATTACCCATAGACAGTAAAAAACTTATTGCGTGTTTTATAAAACAAATAAACGAACAGGAATTTTATGAAATAAATAGCCATGAACAGTACAAAAAAAGGTGTGCAAAAAAAAAGTGCAACCACTTATAAACTCAGATTTCCAAAAGTGTCGTACCAATGAATCGTGTATGTAGGTACTTGTAAACTTACCTAATGTAAGATAATGCAATAAAAGCAATAAAAGCAATTAAAAATCTTTTAATATAAACTATCATCATGCAAACAGCTGTCATAAGAAGCTACGTATTAATTTATAAGAATGAGTGTGTTGTAGGTAGTGGGCGCTAGCCCCGGCCGCCGGCCGCCCGGTCGCCCGGCGCTAGGTTGCGAGCTGGCCGGTGGCGGCGACGGCGGTGGTCGGCGCGCGCGCTGATTCACGCGCAGATAGCGATCGCAGGCGCCGCCGCACACCGCCATTTACTATATTTATCACTATTCACCCACCACCTCTCAATAAACGCATCCATAATTCTAGACAAATACAACTTTCTACGCGCAATTGATTTACCTGCCTGCTGTGAAATTACCGGCTCCCTCCCAGCTATTAACATTTT
Source organism: Stenoptilia bipunctidactyla (assembly GCA_944452665.1). Taxonomy (NCBI): domain Eukaryota; kingdom Metazoa; phylum Arthropoda; class Insecta; order Lepidoptera; family Pterophoridae; genus Stenoptilia; species Stenoptilia bipunctidactyla. The sequence goes on along the minus strand of OX101725.1, from coordinate 13,337,642 downwards.
CTATTCATTTTGCGTTTATATCTTAATTATGATGAATGAGAAATACGACGCTTTGTTCACTTGCAAGCTTCTTTTATTTTTAACGGCAATTTATTAATAGGTGCCAATTATTTTTATGTGTAGTTTGTTTTGTCAAGTGGATTAACAGGACCGGATAATGTCAACTGATTGTAACAAGAGAAAGAAATTAATCTTAGCTGTACTAGTGGCTATTATTTTAATGGTTGTGCGAATCGAGGCAACAAACCTGCGATTCACAATAGGCAAACAAACAGAAGGTAACAGAACGAAGACAAACATCCGAGGCTGTTTCAAAAGCGTACAATAGTCGTCATCAATTACAGGCAATAGATCGAGCAACATCATTTGTCCGTCCGTCCGTTACTCGAGTGGGGCATTCCCACGGCACTCGGGACGATCGTGTTTGTTGTTAGAATATGTCCAACGAGAAATAGTAATAGAAAATTGTTTCTGATTGCATTCACTCTCCGCTAGTACCTACTTAAGACGCCGCCGTCTCGCGATTCGCGTCCTCATTTTTATTATTTACCTTTAACAATCTAGATTCGTTGAGAAACATCGGAAGAGAATTGTAGGTCGTGCCGTATTTATTTATGAAACAATTCTACGTGAAACGTATGTATGATAATTGCCATGTACCTAATATTATACTGAGACTCTTACGGCGAATTCGTGGATTTAATCCTTGGTTATAATTATGCAGAACGATGCAAACCGTTGTTCCCTTGATGTTATCAACAACGAGACCGAAGAGAAATTGCTCCGATCAAAAGATAATCTCGCCGGAACCAAAATTGATCATTGATAGGAGGCGCGCGCGCGTCCCGCCGCCTGCCACCAGCCCACGCCCCGCGACCGAGCTTTACTCCTTTTTAATTTCATAAACTTTGTACCTTAAAATTGGCAATTTATTTTAATAACACCCATGTATCCTTACTTAAACCGAACGGAATCGATGTCGAATCGTATCAATTCTTGGTATTTTGTGGATTTTGTGATGTGTGTAGGAGTAGGAAATAATTTATATGTCGTCGTATTTTGTTCGGAATCGGTCCTGGTTATACTATTAAGTTCCATGCACATGTTATTAGTGTGTACATATTTCGGTCAACTGGCTAGTCGTATTCGATCTCTTGGGTAATAAATATCAGATTAAAGTGCCGCTATTGTAGCCTTTACGCATAAACTAGTACTGTAGCTTTCAATAACGGTTTTGCACTATGCAGATTATGAGCGCAGCGATAAGTGCGTGAAAGCCGGGCAGGTCTGCAGCGGTCGCGCGACCGCCGCTCGCGTCAAGCACCTCATCAACTCCTGACACCGCCGCCGCGCTGTCCTGTCCACTAAGCAACCTTAGACACGCACGTGCAATGCTCACTTTAATCAAAACGACATTTTATCCGAGATACTTGACTTTACATAAGTTAAAGGTAAGCGAAAATTAATGGCTAATAAACAATATCCAGCTAATAAACATTAATTTACGCCAGCGGAAGGGATATTGTTATAATGGATGAAGAATGATAAGTTTAAATTTCAAACCTACTTCTAAAGTATTTGGCATTATTAACATGTAGGCTGTTATTATCATTCAGGCGCCGATATTGCAATAATTAATGTCTGCACAAAAGCTTCTCTTGGAAAAACAGAGCTATCAAATAAAATAAGTTCAAAATATGTTGATGGTATGCAATCTCCTCAAGCGTAATATAAAGATTGACATTTAGCCTAGAACTTGTCAGTGGCAATGTGTTCAGTTGTTGGAGCGGCCAAATGAGACTCATTGAAAGCTGCGTATGATACCGCGGTGAACTTGCGTCAGATATTTCCAAACTATCGTCGCCGGCGCAGGCTTCTGTCACTACTCAACTGTCACTTACAGCGTGAATAGCCACTTGTGACTCATTGTGTTTGATCCGAGCACTCGCCGTAGAAATTGATGCAATCACTTTGTTATTAGGTGGCTTTATAATATTGAGCCTTTATAAATTTAGGTAATATACCGAAACAAAATATAGTGTATTGATATTCGCGACGAGGCTAAAGAAAGTTATTCAATATAATTAACGACATTATGATATCACATAAAATATTGACAGCCATTAAAAATCGATGACGCGTTTTCGATACGCGTTGAAGTCTTTTGGTTGAACTCTGTTGTAGTTTTAACTTTTAAAGTTGCCCAATAACATTTTAATATGTAAATTATTCATAAAAATGTTGATTATAGAGAATATAATAATGACAGGAATTAATCATTTATGTCAACGATTACCATTATGTAAGTGTAAACAATATGACGTGCATTTCTTATGATTTTTAAAATGCTACGTGTCCACTTATTGAACTGACCGATAAATATCATTCTTAATAACCCAGTTACACCGAACTACTGCTAAGAATATAAGTAATAAAACTAAGAAAACTAAGTAAATTTTATTATTCCCGAGCTTTTGCTGACATTTTTCCATTTAGATAAAATATCCAAGAAATTATCGATATACATACCTACTGCTATATTCTGATTTGCCCTAATGTATGTTGCATACGATTCAGTATTTTATGGCTCATTGGAACAGAATCAATTATTCGGTGTGCGCATGTTAACCGTGTTCATTTATCTGTAACTTCTGCGCGCGTCTCGTAATGTAGCAGTTTAATGCGACGACACACTGTGATGTCCTATTTCTTATCTAGATAAGATAATCTAGATTCTAGTTAATCGACCCTTCGAAATATATCGTAGTTGTTTTAATGATATTCAAAATTTCTTGTCTCTCTTAATATCCCCGCGTTTTATTGGCATCAACATCTTAAAGGAGGATCTAAACTTATTTAGCTCCAAAAGGGTTATGCGAGGTCCTGCATGCTGCCTATTTTAGTTAAACTAACAAATAAATTACACGCCTACCATTATGTTTTTATAAGTATGAAAAACTGTGTTAGAAATTTTGTTATTTCAGTATACGGCAAAAATGGAATTAATTATAACAAAATAGAAATGAAATGTAAAATTTTAATAATGTATTTCTTAACTTGAACGGAATATAATTTAATTATTGAAAAATAGTTTTGGCTGGGTTTTTTTAGTTAAGCTTCGGCTATAAATTAAAACAGTTATTTAAAGGCAATTCAAAAGTAATAGTAAACCACGTCATAAAAACCGAGTTATTCGAGTGTACTTTCGTAAAAGCTCTTTCATAATAATAATAATATATTAGGTGGAAAGTATGAAAATGAAATATTTAATAGCGTGGTTTAAAATAATCACTTTGCATTAATTTAAAGAATGTATCTCTTTGAACAAATAAACATTTCTGATATCCTTATCAAATTATTATTAAGTTTCTACGCGCAATCTACAAACTTAATTCCAGAGCGACATTAAGAAATAAGTTTAAAGAAATAAATATTCTTACGTTTGCATCACAATATATCTTTGAAAATCTTATGTTCGTAAAAAAGAACTTAAACATGTTCCGTAGAAAATGTGACTTGCATAATATTAATACTAGAAATAAGTACAAGCTAGCCGGCTATGATAGTAGACTTCATAAAGTCACTAACTCATTTATGGGTCAATGCATACGTTTTTATAATAAGGTTCCCACAAATATTCAAGACTTACCACTTGATAAATTTAAAGAAACTATTAAACAAAAATTGTGTAATAAAGGCTTTTATACAATATCTGAATATATGGATGATAAAAGTCCTTGGTTGTAAATTATTTTTCGAAAGTTCTCAATCTCCAACTCCATCTCCATCTCCTTCTTATCCAACGCCATCTCCATCTCCTTCCAATCCATACAACAGCAAGAACGTCATGCTCCCTCAGGCGGCATGGCTAGCGGTAGCGTCGGGTGTCGGGTCACCCTCTTCCCTAAAATATGGTTGAGGAGGGTGATGGCTGGTGCTTGCGTTATACTCGTGAACGGGTGCTGCTAGCGGTGCCAGGTCGTTTTGCTGAAGACTTTATGACTATGTTACTTTTTTGAATTTGACTCTGACTTCCCCATCTCCATGTCCACGTCCGTGTTTGTGTCCCGTCTCTTTCCACGACTATTCCCATCTCCATGCACATTATCTGTATTATCTCTCACCTCTATCGCTACATCTATCTACTTCTATCTTTACCTCTATATCTATGTCTTATGTTTCTGTCTAATATTTGATTGCCTATTGTATAAATATAATAGTAAACTCCAGAAGATCACCAACTCGTTCATGGGTCAATATGTGTACGCTTTTATAATATAATTCCAAAATATTTAAGATTAACCCTTCGATAGATTTAAGGATAAGTGTTATATAAAGTTTTACTATAAGTTATCCGGATGCAAGAAGATTGTTAATTGTTATTGTGTATTTTTAAAAGATGATTGCTGTTGAGTTTCTTGCCACTTCTTCTCAACAGATCGACTTTCCGAAGTGGCGGTAGATTCAGTTCAATTTGTAAATTTTATGACTTATTTCAAATGTATTCAAATACTTACGAAATAAAGATTCTTTTGACTTTGACTTTGATTCAATCGTTCAAATATTTGAACCGAGGACCTCCGGCATAAGTTAATGCCACCGCTGCCACATTTATGGCACGTGGCACAAACTTCTTCGCCACGGTGCGTCAAGTGACTAGATTCTCATAGGACTAAGGAGTGCTCTAGTACGCCAAAGTCCACCTCAGATCCGTCTTGCGTTTTGTGCGGCCAAACAGGCCACACCGCAAACTATGGCGACTGCCCATAAGCACCGCGAGCTGTCAGGGCTACTATAAAGCCCATCGAAAACTGGAGAGAGCGTCCTCAGCCCAGATAGAGCGCTCCCCCTCCAGCCGTCCCGAAGGCCTCTAAGCCCATTTCAGCTTCCAAATCATCGGATTATCGAATTCAAGCGACCGCTTTGCGACTCAATCGCAACTGGCTGGCCAACCGTCTTCCCAGGATCAGAACGCAAAGGTTTCTCATGACCACATGTCATTCTGGATCTAAATGGCTCCCATCGACGAAATCCTGGCTTTCGGCGCCGCTCCTGACGCCAGCCCTGAGGGTTTCAACGGTGCCTTTCCGGTCTTAACTCAGTTCGCTCGCCTGATCAGAAAATTTCAGCTAGCCCAACGTTTATAAACGTTCGTTTACTTCCCGTCCCTCCTATCTCAGAGTGAATCTCATCGCTCTAGACAATCTCTTAGCTTTGTCATCTCTTAGCTTTGTCAGGGTTGCGCAGCCTCTATTTACCGGTTGGCTGTCGCACCGACGACGATCGCTGGCCCCTAAAAAGTCTTGATCAGCTAAGGGGGATGTTTAGTGGGTATACTCAGGTTACTGAGGAGTCTAATGGTTGTCATAAAACACAGTCTGCGAACTGTCAGGGTACATTTCTATGGCTGCTAACCTTCGGGTCGACAGACTTACAGATGCCATTGCGTGCGTAAATGCATTTGTGTAATGTTTTCTGTGCATTTGGCAAAATAAAAAGATATTAGATTTGTTAGTTATAACTAGTTTTATAAAATATGTGCCCATATTGTAGACAAATATTTTATGAGCGGGATGCCTGGAAGAAGTTGTCTTGTGTGTGGCAATTTGCCACTCAAAATGCTTGCTTGAGTTGAATTGATTGATATTTGTAATAAACCTAATTAAAAAAGAAACAAAATCTAATTTAATCATATTGATCATGTTTAAGAGGTGTTAAGAGACTTGTCTTAAATAATATAAGTATCTAAATGCAATTTTAAAAGCATAGCTGTCTGTATTCGAATAAAAAAACTTTTTGCAATGAAATACCGTCTATTGTAGCGAGTTCAAAGGCCAAAATTGCTCCGATTCTGTACCGGACAACCGTATGTCGAGATTGCATTTCAAACTTATGAACTCGAGTGTCAAGGTAGATGGCGGCAATCGAACTCAAATCGACAGTTGTATGTTAGTAGCGTGTTTAGTTAGACCAGCAAGGCCGCATTAATGTCAGAACGTCGAAAAGTAGCACATATTGTAAGGGAATTAGAAGCTATTGTTGGCATTGCCGTAAATCAATCAATAAAAATGTGTGATGAAATCGAAGCAGACTTGGCGAATTCTTTTTTGAATTGAACTACCCAAACTGAACTGAACCATTAATTTATTAAACGTATGCCTAATCCCAACCCACATTTCATAAGTTCTATAACCCTGGTTGTCTGGAAGAAATCGCTTGCTAGCGATAAGACCCCCAATTGAGAACAATAATAACAACATAATCCTTTTTCACAATAAAGAGTATATAAATAAATAAATACCTATACGTAAATAAGCTTCTGATATAGAGACTTAACCATCCCGCGTGGGATAGGGTAACTTAAGTCTCAGATTGCTATGTCTTCCTAGTCGTCGGCCAAACCTTAATTCTGGGCATAAGCAGGACCAAGGGCCTGTAAGCTGCGAGGAAGAAAACCTCTCTGGGAAATTACCCCTGGTGCTACGGCAAGCCACAGCCACCTCAGAGGAGGTTCTCAGTCCCTGTCCACGGAGCGGATGCGAAAAGTCACCCTGTTTTTTTGATCTTCTGTGCCAGAAGGGCCGGCTTTTGGTGATATTCTGGACGATATCACCCAATAATGGTGAGGTGAGAGGGGCCGAATGCTGGTGGTCTAACACGACGCAATTTCTCGATATACTACATCAAACGTATATGATATTTAAATTAAAATATTACATATTTCAATGTATAAGTAAGTATTTCAATGTATGAGTAATTGTAATAATTTAAGTTTCAATATGGGGGCGGTCGCTGATTCCTAAGACACAGAGTAATCTAGTATAGGAGTTAGAGTCTCATTCTCTATTTATTCTGGATATAAAGTATTTATTTATTTTTATTATTTATCTTTGACTTGATATAATATATTGTTTGTAAACAAAATCGCGGTGGCTGTGACGTTTTATGATAATTATCAAGTACAGTTGTGCAATATAGCCGATTATTCGACATTTTATAACCATTTAAATCAATTACGGACAGTAATCAATTTATATGAGGGGGGGCAATGTTCAAAGTAGTGAATCTATTTTCTGTAAAATAATTAAATAAGCGAACAAATGTTTTTGTAATATTACAATATTTGGTCAGAAACGAAACTCAAAGTTACGTCCAGTTTGGCTAGTACAAAATAATAGCTCATTTATATTAAGCAATCGCGTTAACCTTATCAAAAAACTAAAGACTGAAGTGCTCGTGAAGGTAAACAAACAAAGCAAATAAAAATAAAATCTGAATTATTGTTTTACTTGTTCCATTCTGGCACAAGGTGTAGGAGGATAAGAAGGTAGGTAACCTCTGCCCTGAGTGTGATAGTCAATGGCTCTTAACCTGCGAGCACGTGCTGCAACAAAAACGCTTAGATGATGTAAGTGCATTCTTCTACCGCACTTCAGAATTTTATTTATCAATAAGGATTGTTGCTTTTGTTATAGGAGATCTGTAGGGCTAAAAAAAAAGTTTATTGGTGGCGTCATAAACAATACTAGCTATTTTATTTGCTACTTTTTAAAATATTAATAAGCAATTGATATTAGGATTTAATATTCAAAATTTGTTTTCCGTCATGCCTTACTATGATGAAGCGTGCGAAACAACACCCTGAATCGCATATGATAAATTGTTTAGTAAGAAATTATTAAAGATGAGATTGGCTGTAAATCTCTAGAATACATGTGTAACTGCAGTTTGGCGCTATACCACCGAGCGCTGTGATTGTTGGTCGCGGCGCAGCGCGGCTCGGGCGCAGGTCCGGCAAACAGCCCGCCGCCGGCGCAACGTGCTTCCCAGTTTAAATTGAACGTCAAGCTATCGATTTGCATAAATTACACCGTTAGTATTTTCAATTATTCCAACAATACTTGAAGATCAAACGAACTTCTAAGTGAAGTTCGATCGAAATTATATGAGCAGCTTAATTCGAAGCGATTTATTAAGTTTACTTATTGTAGTATCGGTCCCATGTGTCAGCCTTTCACGGTTATTTTAGAGTCTTTTTTTTTTTAGTTTTTTTTGTATTGGCAACACTGCTTCACCTCCGGCTCCTAATTAACCGGCCCTTTTGGAATCATTTTGTTTAAAGCCGAATTATATAAAAATGTAATGGATTATTCTATTTATAGGATAAACCATTGCATGGTAAGGTAAAAAAACGATAAGCACAGGTAAGTATTTTACTTATATATATATATATAATATATATTAAGATATAAGGGTTGGGATATTTATTTTCAGTAAATAAATAAGTAATATATATATGTTTCGTTTTAAACTGGGAGGGTGATTATAAATCGCTTCGAATTAAGCTGCTCATATAATTTCGATCGAACTTCACTTAGAAGTTCGTTTGATCTTCAATTATATTTCGCAGCTTAATTCTTTGCGATTTATTAAGTTTACTTATTGTAGGATGTTCAGAGAGAAAATAAGTAAAATAGCTTACATGATCAACAATTATTATCCATTTTTAGTTATAATATAGCAATTAAATCAATTTCCATACAAAATATAACAACATAATTAGGTACCTACATTAATTATTATGTAGGCATAAAATCACTCAAAATAGTTGTTGCGAAATTGCTAGAATTTTCAATAATTTCTTTGTTATATTTAGCGAATACTTTGGAAGAGTTACTCCAGCCAGCGGCTTTTCTAATTGTATCTAAATTAACTCCAAGCTTGTTGGCCTTAGATGTTGCAGCATGCCGAGTGCTGTGAGCACTGAACAGCGAAGTGTCGATTCCACTTTCATACAGAGTCTGTTTTATCCAATTACTTAATCTTTGTGAAGATAGTTTTGAATGTGGCTTTTTATAACTTATAAATAAATATTTACAGTTTTTACGAAGTTCTCTTGTTTTGTTAATATATGATTCTATACACCGGACAGGACAAATCTCTGGACGTTCATTATAAAAAGGGAGCCTTAATAATGGTTGGGGTGAATGTAGTTTGGATTATGTCTGGAATTTTAATAAACATTTCAACACTATATTTACTTATATTATCGAGGTGCATTAAAGATAATGTTTGCTTTTTTTTTTTTTTTGAGCCAAAAAATCAAGGACTATGTTTGTGTCCCATATGACCTCATATTTATATGTATTGCAGAATATGTACTTATTAATAGTTCCGTATTTTGCACCTTTGTTAAAAACATCGGTTAAAAAATTAATTACGACATGAACTGAACAGGTCAAGTAATTGTGCTGCATTTCGGAACAATAACTAAACAAGACTTGATACAGCTGTTATATTGCTTGTAAGTATTACTAGATAAAGAAGATAACATTATTTCTGTAGAATCAACAGATAACGATTTATTTAATAAAACCTGCCTGATAACTTCACGGCAATCAAACCGAGTATCTTGTGTAAGCTGTGTGTCAATCTGATAGGAGATTGAAGAAGGTTAATATTGGGTTCAAAATAAATTGATTCAGAAATAGATATCTTTTTCAATAATAGGAACCATGGCTGTGTGGGCCAATTTAGTACTACGAATATACCCTCGGCCTTATCATCTATTATTTCCCTAAGTGTCTTTAAAATGAGGGCAAATGGCGGAAATGCGTAAAAATAATAGTTAGTTCAGCTGATGGTGAACGCATCAACAGCAAATGCTTCGGGTTCATTTTTCCACGTAATGTACAATGGGCAATTTGTATTACACCTACTGGCAAACAAATCTATTTCTGGTCTATTTCACCAAATACTCGTTTAATACCACAATAAGCATGTTCACTTAATTCCCATTCAGTATCTAGAAACTTTTTGCGAGACAATGCCGTGGGTAAAAAATTGTCCTTCGTATTAATATAAGAAGCTAATACTTTAATTTTACGTGTTTCGCACCACTGCCATATTTTTTTTTTTTTTTTTTTTTTTTGGACATATCATTTAAATTTGGGTACTTTATGCTGCCCATTCTATTAATGCAAGATATCGCGGTTACGTTATCAATGCGTAACAAAATTTGACAATCAGATAATTCTTTAGCAAACGTTTTTAAACCTAAATATGCCGCTTTTAATTCAAATTAATTAATATGAAGTGGCATTTCAGACTCCTTCCAATAACCAAAACATTCCTTGTTATTACTCGAGGCACCCCAGCTTGAATGAGAAGCATCAGAATTAATTTCAATTTTATAATCATCAGATCTTAAGCTAGCATAACCATTATCAATTTTGTCTAGCCACCAATAAACATCTTCCCGGATATTTAATGATAAACTAATCTGTCGTTCATATGATGAATTTTCACATAAACTTAAATACTTAAGTCTTTCAAGACGTTTAGAATAAAGCCACGAATATTGAATAGCAGGGCAAGCCGATATGAGAAGTCCAATCAATTGTGCATAATTACGTAACTTAATTGTTTTTGCTTCGAAGATTTTTAAAAGAGATTGTTTTATTTTTACCCTCTTTGTTTGAGGTAATTTTAAAACCATGTTTTGGGAATCAAATACAAAGCCTAGAAATTTAAATGTGTTTGAGGGTTGTAAAGAACTCTTATCACAATTAATCTAGAAGCCTAAACTTTCTAAAAGTGTCTTTGTAAAAAGTACGTTATTATAGCAATCTGCCTTTGTTTTACCAACGCAAAAAATATCGTCGAGATAAATAACTGATATCATATTTCTTTGATGTGATCGCAAAAATTCCATAACAGGTTTTAAAAGTTTTGTAAAGGTAGACAATTAAATTCATATAGTTTGTTATTGAATTTGAATCTTAAGTACTTTTTGTGCGAGTTATGAACTGGTAGAAAAAAATATAAGTCTTTTAAATCAATAGTTGACACAAAACATCGCTCGGTAACGAATTTAGATGCAGTTTTATAGCCTTCCATTTTAAAATGGACGGTTTCAACAAACTTGTTTAATTTTTTCAAATTCAATATGAACCTTTTGTCTACGTTTGGTTTAGGTACTAAAACATATCGGATACAAACTGTTCACTATCGTATGTACACTTAGGTATGGCTTTTATTCGAATCAAGTAATCTATGCAAATTTTAAAATCGTTAAAATTTTTATCTGGCTTATATCTTGAGTCAGGATTACTATTTCCGAAGGGCTTTTTAATAAACGGTATTTTATATCCCTTAATCCAGGACAAAATTATAGGATCATTAGTTATTTTTAACCAATTTTTGTAAAATAGCTTTAGACGGCCAGAATAACTGACCTCAGATGTTAATATCTCCTGTTGTATTTCTTGGGCGGCGAGCGTGAGCGTGTGAAGTTCGGGGTGTGTCGCGGCGGCGGCGGAGGCGGCGGCGGAGGCGGCGGCGGCGGTCCCGAACGCTGCACCGGGCGAGGTCTCCCCGCTTCGGGCCGCGCAGCAGGCTTCCGTTGCGGGGGCTTCCAGTTTAAAGAATTTTGAGAAGTAATCCTATAATTTTGGTTGTTTCTGTTTGAAATAAATGGTTGTGAAGGCTTAAGGGATTCTCCGGTTTTTTGTATAGTTTTTGCGGACCTTAACTTTTCTGGTAAATCGGTCCCAAATAAAAATGTATCTATGGTGGTCTGACGAAGGGTATCTTTTAGTTCTGCATTGATAGTATTAATAACTAAATTTCTTCGGGCCTTCGTTAGGTAGTAGAAGGAATCGCACAACAATTTGCTTGCATCACTTAAGGGTTTTAGAATATCCTGCGGTGAATATTTCTTTGTAATGAAATAAAATAAACTTTCTCTGTCGTTTGCGCTAATGCAGCCAAAGCAATGCTGATTTGTTTTTGACTAAGCATTAAGGAAAAATCTTTTTTGCTTGTCAGTTCTGAAATACCCGCTTTAACTTCAGGGTTGAGGATAGGCGTTAATAGCATTTCACAGTTTTTGGGTACCCGATATTCTTGTAATAAGGACTGTTTTGTTTCCTTGATGAGACCCTTGTTAAGTATGAGCTGCCATCTATCGGATATGTTTTTATTAATTTCATCTCCCAAAATATCTTGCGACTGGGGAACTTCCCCTAATAATGACAGTATTTCGACATCAATACCACTGTCTCCTCGTACCTCCTTTGTGAGATCCGACGTCGAAGGTACTGGATTCTGTGCCGACGACGACGTATGAGGAACTGCCTCGTTCATACATGCCTCCTCTTCAAGCGATTCTTCGTGATGTGGTGAACTTTCGGGAATGACTTCCACGATAGATTCACGGTTGTTCGGTGAAGCTGTGATTAGAACTTCACCATGTTCGTATTTTTTTTTTTTTTGTGGGTATTTTTAAAATAGGTTTAGTTCTGTAGTATAATTTTTGATATTATCATGAATACGTTTTATTTCATAAATGCTACCGGGCACAAATAATGTATGTTGTGCTTAAGTAAAGCATTATTTTATATTATATTTTTTAGTGAGTACCTACCCTCAGGCGTGGTACAAATTTGTGTCATTTGACAAGTGAGTACTTTAAATAAGTATAAATTGGGTTATAAAGTAAGTATGTTGTGCTTAAGTAAAGCATTATTTTATATTATATTTTTTAGTGAGTACCTACCCTCAGGCGTGGTACAAATTTGTGTCATTTGACAAGTGAGTACTTTAAATAAGTACAAATTGGGTTATAAAGTAAGTGTGTTGTGCTTAAGTAAAGCATTATTTTATATTATATTTTTTAGTCAGTACCTACCCTCAGGCGTGGTACAAATTTGTGTCATTTGACAAGTGAGTACTTTAAATAAGTACAAATTGGGTTATAAAGTAAGTATATCTGCAGACAGACGCGCAGAATACAAGTTTTTAAACAATGTTAAATGACATTGTTACATAATTTACTTAAATTCGATGGATTCTTCGTCAGATGAAATAACGCGAATTCTTTTCCTCAGCTTATTTTCGAGTCTCCTTATTTTTCTTCGTATTATTTCATTCTTATCTTCGTTCTTGCGCTTCTTCCCCATCTTGAGAGCTTTGTGTAACACTAGATGACCGTTACAATGAAGTCTTGAGCGTTGCCAGGAACACGTGCGAAGGCTTGAGCACGGGAACGAACAATGATTCCAAAAGGGCCGGTTAATTAGGAGCCGGAGGTGAAGCAGTGTTGCCAATACAAAAAAAACTAAAAAAAAAAAGACTCTAAAATAACCGTGAAAGGCTGACACATGGGACCGATACTACAATAAGTAAACTTAATAAATCGCAAAGAATTAAGCTGCGAAATATAATTATGGCACTGCTTTGCCCTTGAATGATCGAAACCACTCTTCAAACTTTTGAAAAGTACCACGCTATCCATCACTGCCCATACCGCATCCTGTGTTATATGGCATGAAATCAATTATCGTAATGACATAATAAGAAATGATGTAAAGATTTCTTGCGAAAATAATGAGCCTAAAGTAAGATTCATATTTTTTAATATGTATGACATGAGTATTAAGGGAAAGCTGACGATGTGAATAATTTTTTATTGCGTCGATTCATTTATTATTCGAGGGTTCAACTTCCATAAATTACGATCCTTTATTTTGACAATATTCGTTGTAAGCAAAACCTTTTGAGTAATTTTTACTTTCAATTACTTTGATATTCACTCTTAATAATAGAGTGCAAACAATAACTTTTAAAAATTTCTTTTCTGGGTCAAAGAGTAATTGTTTTACATAAAATGTGATGTTATGCTGCAAATTTTTACTTTTTATTCTTAGTTCTGATTTTTTGTTTGATGTTTATAGCTTGGGCGATATAATAGGTGTTTATAGTTAACCATACATTGGGCTATACTCAAGAATAATGTCTAACAGTACACATTGGCTGAAAACGATACGTAATTTTATCTCATACAAGAGTTGCCTGGAAGAAACAGCTTAGAATAATAAGACCAATATATAAAAAAATATGACAAGACATTGACTTTTATGCTGGATTAAGTGTCACTTAAACTTATTAAGCGTATCTATATCAATTTTATTATTTTAACACAGAAATAAATTGCATAAGCTCAACCTCCAGTCCTTGTTAGCAAAATAACCTAGATATCCATTCAATTTCGTTAACAGGACAATAGACCTTGTAGGTATATGAAAGCAAACACATCGTAAACAGACAATGCTCGGGGCGGCTGGCGGCGCGCGCACTGCCCCGGCGCGGCGCAGTGCGGCGAGGCGCGCAGGCGCAGCTTTCCGCAAACGACGCCACTCATCTCGAACCTCATTTGAATATTTATGAATGCGACCCAGTCCTACCTACCTCGTCTTTCAATGATAACATAATTAAGACACAGCGATGCTTATTATTATGCGAAAGTTCAACTCGACGACGGTTTCTACGATGACGCCGCGATATTAACAATGTACCTATTGTCATACAACAACGAAAGTCGAAAAGGGATTTGCACTTTGAAATGATTTATGAGTAAAATTGGGCGGACGCTTTGCAAGATTCTAAAGGTTATCAGACGGAATTATAAAAGTCTTATTATAATGGTAGAAAATATGAATTCTTTTATAATAATGTAGAAAGAACGTAACCTGTGTGTTCCAAGAATGCAGGAGTAGTGAATACTAGTAGGCAGAGCGGCGCACGCGCCGTCATTTACCTGCACTTACGGAATACCTCCAGTAAGTAATCACTGGAAATCATCGCCTCTTGCAAACTGTAGAGTAGCAAAATCGTCGCGAACAAAAGTTGTTTGATTTGATAATGTTATGTTAGGCTATTATTTATAACCATTACTTTATAAGTCGTGTTCAATTTATATTTAGAGTAGATAAATATGTTGCGATTTCACATTAATGCAATCAATATTATGCACAAGTGTATTTACTAATCCGATTTACGATAAGCAGTAGCCATGGTTAAAACAGCTATCTATCTATTAAATGAAAAATGAGTTTAAAACGTAAGTTTTAGCTTGCGCTTTCTTAACTTTACCCTGCGGACACGTAGCGTGTAAATAATTGCAACTCTAGGCAACCCACAAGCATGACCTCTACTAGAACTTTTAATTAAATTTTATTATTCATGCAAGTTTCAGTAAACAATGAAATCAGTAATGCCCCTGTTTGTAGGCACTAACGAATTACATTTGAGTGATGTTCACTTTATTCTACAAATGTTCATCTTTTGCTTAATGGACCGTAGCTAATGATCGCTTTCTGTTGTAATTGTTGTGAACTTTCCATAAATACGAAAGTGGTCTCTTAAGAAAGATCCTTTCAAAATATATAACTTCTGAACGTGAGATATTATTTCATATTTTGAATTCTTAAATACCCTTAAATCATATATTTTAAGATTATTTTAGAGTCTTTGATGAGTTAAATACCAAAGAAAAATATAAAACATCAAACAAAAAACTTTAGTTCTTTTGTTATTGTTTATTCAAAAAAAGCTCATTATTTATAATCGTTAACATCTTAAAAAGAGTTCTATCAAAACAAAACTAAGGGTCTTACAAGAAAAAATGTAAACAGTATAGACTTTGGCTGCAATACGCACTCCTGTGACAATTATAAACCTAAAGTTAGTAGTCAGTTATCGTGGCTGTTGGCTGAAAAAACATACAACTTACGTTTTTTCTCTACAATAACTGTGCTATTTATAAAAATAATATTTATAAAAGTGAATTTCAAAAAAAAAACAAAAAAATGACTCTAGTGTTGACCGTAAAATAATTTAAATAAACGCGCCTCCACTTTTCGAAGCAGGGACCTGTCGCATTTTCTTATAATTGCCAACTATTAGCGCACTTGGTAAATTAGCTTAGAAGCATGCGAGATAACCGGGACCAAGCGACTAATTAAGGCAATCATAATTCTTAAACAAACTACGAGTACCTTACCACTATTTAAGGTTAAATACCGTTTTATCTAAAGCCGTTTTCTCGGTACTTAGCATATGATTTTTTATCTACATCTAAATACACTGTTTATAATTATGACAACTTATGATATGAATGCCATATTTTATAGTATGAAATTGTTATACAAGAACGAAGTTTGGATGCTCCGCGGTCCTTGACATTAGCCAAACACAGCACAGGTTTGTTTTTTGTGCTGTTATTTTTATTTCAATGCAGAAGGGAACTACTTTGTATCGTTTAGGCCATTTTGCATGATTCGTTGTGTTCAAAGATCTGCGTTCATTTTGGATGTTAACTATTTAAGAAATAATTACTTCAATTAATAGTAAAATACACTTTTCTATCAAATAGTATAGCAGTTATGAATTCTATTCACCAAAATCGACATGACTACCCTCTGTATTAGGGCTATTAGTCGGTTATTACTACTAATTAAACAGGAAAAGGAAGGATTCAAGATTCGTTTTAATAACCGAAAATAAGTTAATTTCAACCCAGCCGATGCATATCAATGTAAAACATCAATAACATCTTTGATTTATGATGATTGTTTGTTGATTATAAAACATAAGTTTTCCCATAACTCTTCTACTCTAAAGAGTATGCCTACTTACTTCTCTAACTGATGTAACAAATATGACGGAAACTTTTACCTACTTAGAACATATGCAGTAAGACCACGAAGCTTCTATATACGGTAAGAACAACACTGGAACAATAAGATCCACGATAGCTTCTTGTGATATTATGGAGTACAGTTGTTTTCACACTTGTCTTTGTGTATTCGTAACTACTTACGTATTGTAGCGATTTAGAGCATAATAAAATTGAATTAGGTACTAGTATCTAGTCGCCATGACTCATGATTTACTTTATATTTAGTATACTTTATATTAGAAAAGTATAAAATATAACTTGAAAGATGAAGGCAACTCAGAAGATAGCTAAGAGTTATTACCAGTGTAGGGTCAGTATGCTCTTGGTTATACATATTCAATAATCATAAAATTAACCCGGCAAGCCTAGGAGGTACGTAGAATTTATAACCGCTTAAAATATAGATCCTTATCTGCTACTGGCGTGTCCCATTACGTGACATATCAGCAACATAAACATATCACAGAGATTGTATCGAGAAGGAATCTGTAGATGTGACCTGACTGACAACTTGGAGATCGATCGTTGCGCAGCCTTTTTAAAGAAAAACGCTTTATTTTCAAGTTTCCAAAGCCTCTCAAAAAGGTATCTTCTAAAATAAACACCACGTCGCCGTCCGGCTTGAACTGTCGTGTAACTTTCAATGTTTCTTCGATTATAAGATATTTTGTCGAACAGTTATAGCGCTGTTCATATCTTAGTTTAAAATAAGTTTAAAATTATGACATTAGAAAATACACAATTTTTTTTTAATTACCCGGGTAATGATGTTTTCATCTTTCTATCAGAAAATAATAGACATTATTTGAGGTCGAATGTGGGATTACGTATAAAAAAGTTTTATTAGGAAACGAAAATCTTTTTCTTTATTTGGTGATAAAAAAGAAAAATCATTGCTTACTTAGTTCTTTAAAGCGTCATGTAATTCAATTTCGACATGTATCTTGTATTGCTTGCCGTATTTTGTTATCTTACGTTCTATCCTTTTCCTTATTTATTGGTTTATTATTCCAAACCTATGTTCATTTGATACCGAATAGATTTGATATCGGCTGGATCTTTAAGGTGGCTATATTTAAACTTAGTCCTTGAATGCCTTGTTATTGTAATTATATCGTACGCTCGGTTCAACAAATCTGTGCGCTTGCGCCGTGCCGGTCAGTAAATAAAGAATGATTATGATTTGGATTTCTGTTAAGGCAACATTCTATTGTCTGAGAGATACTAACGCCAAATACGGCGCGCACACCTGTTTATGTTGCTAGATATCTTACTAACGTACTCTAGTTTATTATTGTAAGTAGATACCTACTTACGTACTATATTAAAATCATGACTATATTTAGTTGGTAAGTATATGCAATGATTTTCCAACTAAGGTTTGCTGCGTTGTACCGCTGCAGCTTTAATTTCGACGTCGTATCGTTATAGAATAGTATGCCATAAAGCTCGGGTAACATCCGCAAAAGGAGCTCTAACACTTGTGTCGGTGTTCCTAAATTGGATGTGCGTGAGAAGTAATATCTGGCGGGGCAGCGCAGGCGGCGCGGCGGTCGGCCGGCGACGCGCCGCTCCGCTGCCGAGCGACGGACTGTTCCAATTTACGGGTCACGAGCGACCACTCGCGCGCCGACCTATCTGCTTTTCTTCTATAATTGAATCCAACGGCGTGGGAGACTTGACATGGCCAAACAAAATATTCCATATCTAGCGAAATTGTTAATCTTACTTGTCACAATAGTCATTTCCGTAGGACGAGATTAAACATTTGCATATGTGAAACGAAGAGCTTTATCTACTCGATTTGGATTTAATATCCTGATGCTTACTTTAATAGCGCAGAGAAAGGAATATTATTTAATTGTGCGAGAAAGTATCGAGCAATCATTTAGAAAACGGCACGGTCATCAATGGGAAATTTAGTTTTACACAATTGTTATTGTGTACATATGTCTTTTGGGAGAGTCGTGAACGTGACAAATAAGTAGTACTATTTCCTTACATAGGCACACAGAGGTAAACCTTTTTTGAAAGTGCGTTGGCGGTGGCGCCGTCGGCCGGCCGCAGGTGCGCGGTGCTGTATGTGTGTTTGCTGTATCGTTGCAGAACTGTACACCACCGCAGCGCAGCACAGCGCGAAGGACATATTGATTATATTGTAGTTTCAAACACTCGAGCTCGCGCCGCGCGACAGTGTGATTGATAGCTTCTCAATAACGAGGTTTTTAAACTTAAACCAGAATAGAAATCTTACGTGTTACTTCTAAGTATGTTGCAAACACAAAGTTTACATAACATTTTGTTAACATTAATTAAACTTTAAAGCTTACTCATTTATTGATCTATAATTGGGTAAAAGTTAAACGTGCACATTCGTTTATAGCTATCCCAGTGCAAAGGTGTCTAGTGCAGGGCCTTACAAGTGCATATATCCATAATTGTTCTTGATATTACTCCTAATGCAGGCAGGTAGGTAGGCCGCCAGGTTGGCGTACAACCGCGCACGGAATGGCTAAGGGTTAAGGGCACAAGCCACCACGTGGGAGGTGCCGGAGTAAGAAACCCGAGATCCTGTCATGTTCACAAATGGCGTCTATTTTCACTGCAACAATGTCCTGTAGGTATTATGGCGCTCACGCCTCACGCTCTACATAAAGATATCGTTGCATTACATTAAAATAAATCGCGCAAAAGTTAGTAGTAAAAGAAAAAAATTCTCTTTTATTTTTAAGTAGAAAGTTTTGAATTTATTAAAGAAAAGTAATGTTTTTTTAGAGTTTCATATTTTATTACGTTTGAATATTGAGGTATAAAAGACTTTTTCTTAAGATCGGCCTATGTAAACAGTCTATAGCAGAAACAATAGGAATATTAGGTTTCATCTCGAAGACTAGGTTTTATAGTTTGTGTTTTAAAAAAAATATACGTCTTTACAAACTTTTACTAGGGTAGGTACATACATAGTGTGTATTTTATCATCCTTTGAATACAAATCAAAAACAATCCTTTCATTATAATTGAAGCAGTTTAATTCCAAGGTAACGTTCGCTTAGCGGGGAAGTTTAAGCGCAATTCGGTGCCTGTGAGTGGCGGCACGACGCGCGGCCGGCGGCGGGGGCGCAGCGCTCGACGTGTGAATCCGCGGTCGTGCACACGAGCGAGGTTCATTATCCAGCCGCTGCATGCGCCCGCTCTCTGCCCCGCTACCTACACCTGTAACATTAAATCACACCCGATTTCACTAACAATCCTACTTTGAGAACAATCTATCGATTTCTATGCAACACATGAAATCTTAAGCTCATTATTGAACATTGTTAAAGTTTACCTATGATTGTGTATTGTTCTTGTGTTGTGTGTTATTTTCGTGCAGAACGATATGTTAAGTAATTTTTTGGAACTTATTGTTTTGACCTGAAAACATACGGTTCAGAGCTATTTCCTGAGTGAATAAAACATTATATCAAAGGAAAAACAACTACGGCTTAACTTACGTGTTGTTTTCGAAGGAACAGGTTAACCGCAGATTAATTTGGGAGGAATCTTTAGAATCTCCAATGCTAAGTTTGACCGATACGAGGAAAACAGTAACACGTGTGTCACTTTGCAGCTGATGTTGTTATTGTTTTGACCACATCTTAGTGAAGATTCCAACGTTAGCTAGCCATTTCCATAACTTCAAAACAACTGTCCGTAACTTGTAATTTTGTAAATTCATGTCAGAGTTTTTTGTTATCCCCAATATCTTTTAATAAGCCAATAAAGGTGGTTGTACCAAGACTGCCAAGCAGTATAGAAAAATATGTTTAGTATTATTCAGTTTTAGAACTAAATCTGTCGCCTAATATCATCTCCCGTATTATTTGTTTTGACAGTTTTCTATGAAGAGATAGTTTTCTTTTATATTAAGTAAGAGCCATATCGTCACTTACCAGGAGGATAATCTACAGTCAAATGTAGACTTATTAAATATTAAAAAATCTTTAACTATTTAATATTCGAGCCTAAAGTATACTTCAAAAGTTCGATTGTAGTTAAACTGCGTAATTCACCGAGGCTTGCGTCTGAGACGAGTTTTCATTAAGTAAACACAAGTCCGATACAATCGTCTCGATAAGCCTACCGCTGTTGTCCGTTCAGCGTAATTGAATTAAGAGATTTGTGAGGGTTAATGGCACGTTACGTAGGCGAGTATTTAAGTTGCAGCCTTGCGGGGACTTAAAGCCACCGTCAGTAAGCACACAGGAATCATCTTGTACTTAATTCCGCGATCAATGATTTACAGCTTGTTAATAATACCGCGAGTTGAAACCGCGTGCGCATAAATCAAGATCAGAAGTGAAGCTTAAATGAAAATATTGATTGTGATGCTTCGGTTTACTTCTATTTTTCAATTATACGTAATTTTTGAGACTACATTGTTTGTAAGGAAATTTAACGTTTTTAGCATTGTGCGTTCTTGTGTGACATGATCGTCAATAAATTAATGTAGAGAAAGAAACACGATTATTAAACAAGAGGATTAGTTACGCGACATGTGTTGCATTGTTGGACTTTGTAAACGTAACAGCTTTACCTTATGTTAGTAGTTCTTGTTGACAGAACTCAGGAACGTATACATTACTATCTCCTTTTATGTTATCTCCATATTATTTTATATTAATTATAATTCACACTCTTAAAAGACCTCATAGACCACATATATAATAGACGATAAGCGATGATATGAATGACTAATTAAAAATGATTAATTCAATTTAACCTTTTTAAATCATTTAAGTATAAAACAGACGCCCGTTTTGTTGATGTCTTGTGCTAATTGATTCGAAAGCGTGATGCATTAGGCAGGTTCTTTCGGTAGCCTTTACACCGGTGACAGATGGAGGCAATAAATAAACAATTTTAACACGGTTAGCAATAAAATAAATTAAAGTAGGTATAGTGAAGTATCTGCACACCTAAATAAATTATAAGTAACACAGGTGTTATCACAAGTTACTATTTTGAAATACCCTAGTGTACTAGTTCTAACAAGAGTTATTTCAAAAGTAATAAAATCTATAAACGGATAAATTTCATTATGATTTACTCTTCGAATTAATTATCTAATTATAATAATAATGCCCAGCATTATGTTATAATTCATTTCGTTGTTTTTTTAGTTTGATATTTATTTATTAGATATATTTTCATTTTGCAATTTTTAAAACGTATCTCAGTTCCCGTTACTGGCATGCGGTAGTAAATAAAAAAAACAGAGCAAATTAAGTATGAAATGTGTTGTATACAAAACTTAATTTGGAAGAATTTGCTAGATTGATTGACCCAAGCTATTAGAAACCAACATTACCGATTAAAAGGTTTATTGACTCGTGTCAGGTACCTGTCGCAGTGAGATGGCCAATTACGTGGCTCGTCATCACCGGTACGGCAGACCTTCGCAGTTGGAACAATAATACTTGCGCCCGCGCCACTTCACCTCTCATCTCGCCCTGTTACTCTTGTGTGTCTTTGTAGATTTTTAACAGGTTAGCTTATTATTTATTTTAAATAAAGTATGAGGTCTAGAATTTAAAGAAGTATGAATAAAATATTACTGGAGCTGTGTGTCTGAACAAGAATATTTTTTACAATAAAGTAGATATTATGTTTAATGAAGAAATTTGTATGATATAAAATTTTACTCCTATGTAGTAACCAGAATTAGTAATAATTTAAATACAACCTCCATTATTTATCTCCACAATGATAATCTATGAATGTTTTATTAATGGAATCGAATAGCAATATTTAAATTATAAGTTAGTTTATGCTTTTTTCTGAGCATCTAGCCAAAAGCTAGTTTGGAGAGTAAAAATAAGTTTCGGCTTTAATAAAACTTGCCCCTGGAGTAAGATTCTTCTTATTGATAAAATTATGTTATACAGGGTTACTGGTTAAGTCGACCTAGATCCGTTAAGGGCTTGTAGTACCTATTTTTTCTAACTGATTTTACTAAGACACACCCAACCCTAAACCTAACCATTTACGAGATAATCGTTTTTTTTTTTAATGAAAATTGCTGATTTTTTCCTTTCATTGTTTTTTGTATACATGCAAATTAAGATGTTCTATGGTCTAGTGACCAAAATTCTACGTAAGATACATAGAGAGATCAAAAGTTCAAATTTCAAATCAAAAAATTCATTTACAGTTATTTTTAATATAAAAATATTTAAAAAAAATATTGTTGCAGACGTTCGGCAAATGCGCTCAAAAACATCTAAATTTTACCAGCTACCTAATTAGGTATAACAATCTAGGCTTGAATTTAAATTCATGGAAAAATCTTAGTTTCATAAGCGATAGTGGATGTAAAAATAATTACGCTTATTGAGCCTAATCCATTCTTTAGCACAGGAAAGTTAAATAAACAAATGCTCCAACGAATATTTTGTGTTAACGTGTGGATGGATATCATTCCCAATCATTTAATTGGACCCTACTTTCTGCACTATAATTTGAATGGGGAGCATTATGAAAACTTCCTGAGAGTAGAACTTTGTTAATGAAAGATTTGCCACTGTCCCTTACTACGGACATGCTTGTTCCAACATGATGGCTGCACTGCACATTTTCTAGTGAATATGAGAGTTAATGAGAGAATGAGATAGGACAAGGAGAAGTCCGGACCTAGCCCCCATGGATATTTGGACATGAAGAGCCTCCTATACCGCGGGCCCAATCCAATTATTTCTGTTGGTAGAGAAACTCAGGATATGTGGCATACGAAATGCGAAGAAATTTGACTACTGGTGCAGTAAAAACTGGGCTTTGCTCAATAATGCGAAATTGTATCCAAAACAGAGGCGGACATGTTGAACGTAAATTGTAATGTGCAACGATAATAAATTTTATTTTGTACAAACTTACCTATTGTTTTATTTTACTTTTCTGGGCCAAAAAATTAATTAAGCTCAATAAGCGTAATTATTTTTACATCCACTATCGCATATGAAACTAAGTTTTTTCAACGAATTTAAATAAATACCTAGTTAGTTGACTAAATGTATATATTTTTAAGCACATCTGCTGAACGTCTGCCATAGTAACTTTTTTAAATATTCTTAAAACAAAAGTGAACCGTAAAAAAAATACTGATTATTCGAACTTTCAATTGCTCAGAACTATGCATTTGGTAATTTTACGTAGAATTCTGGTTACTAAGATCATAGAGCATCTTAATTTGCATGTAAGAAATAAATCATAATAATAAAACAAGCAACCATTTCAAAATATAGCATTTAGTGGCACAAAATCGGCATGTTTTTTTTTTTTTTTTTATAAGTGACTAAACCCGCGTTTGACCTCAATCTCACCTGATGGTAAGTGACGATGAGGTCGAAGATGAAAGCACACGGGTTTAGGAAGGAACTGGCTCTTTATACAATATTGCCGGAACACATTACCGCCGGAGCGGTAACATTTGGCGGCAGACTTTATATAAAGGGTGGTCGCTAGCCAGGCGGACCCAGAAGGGATCCTACCACCAAGCAAAAGTCTATTATCTCGAAAACGGTAAGGTTTGAGGTAGGGTGGTTCATAGTGAAATCAGTTATAAAATACGGGTACAAAACGCCCTTAACGTATCTAGGTCGACTTAATCAGTAACCCTATGTATGTCCTCATGTACTTTTAAATATTTTTTTTGGAATTTTTAGTAACATATGGTGGAGTTGGGAAGAGACCAGCCGAGGTCGGTGCTCTGACCCGCGCGTGGGCGCGCTTGTTTCCGCCCGCGAACCGGCGCGGCGCGCGCGCACCACTCTGCGCTAACTAATCTTTGACAACGTGCGAGTGTGTGAGCGATCTCTGTTGATTTTGGCCACCCTTTGCAATTATTATACTTAAGAATGTAGACACCTAGTAATGTCATTGAATTTACAAAAAACAGCTAAAACCTGGTGAAATAGCGCCTCTCTACACTAGCTAATCTTTGAAAACGTATGTGAGCAACCTATTTTGATTTTAGTCACCTTTTGAAAGGAAAGTAAGTATGAAGACGCAGAGTAATGTGAAATATGCTTTAATATATGAAATGGAACCTAACAAAGTTAACCCTTTAACCGCCACGGTCGGATATAACCGACAAATATTAGCGAGTCCATTCCGCCATGGTCGTATATACACGACTCAAAACCACCATTCCTTTCATACGCTTTTTTTTATTTAATAACGCTGGATTATGTTAAAAAAATGTTAATATTTGGTAAATGGTTAATCAGTAATCATTTACAATTGAGTACACTTAAGTCTCTTATTAGAAAACCTTAAAAATATGTCAGAAGTTAGATAAATTACTGATATTATTATTAGAAAATTGCATTGATGTCCAGCGCCATGGTACATAAGCAAAGATTAACTGAAACGAAAATCCACTTACGTAAAAATATTTCTGTTTAAACTGACCATTTTTTTAACAAATAAAATGTTTAATTTCTTTGACAATAAGTATAGAAATGTCAGTGACTGAATTGATGATTTCCATTCCTAGCGTGCACCCAGCGCCACGGTCGGAATTAGACGACCGCTTCTGAAGTCATAAGTGAGTGCCGTCTTGTGGAATTTTCCATTAGTGTTGTGCTTACGCATTAGTTACGCATTACTGTGTTTGGCGCTGGGAGCACGACAACTGATATAGAGTCTGGCTGGTAAAGGGTTAATAGAGTAGCGCCACTCTGCGCTAGCAAATTTTTGACATAGTATGTGCACAAACTCTGTTTATTTTGGCCACTTTTTAAAATTAATATAAATTGA
The DNA here is from genome assembly GCA_944452665.1 of Stenoptilia bipunctidactyla. Classification (NCBI taxonomy): domain Eukaryota; kingdom Metazoa; phylum Arthropoda; class Insecta; order Lepidoptera; family Pterophoridae; genus Stenoptilia; species Stenoptilia bipunctidactyla. The sequence continues at coordinate 13,312,324 of OX101725.1, read as the reverse complement.
CTGGTGACAAATTTTAGATATTAGGTAGAGCACTCTGTACTCGATTCTGATCATAATTATGTAATAAAAGAATGTACTTAATTTTTCACCAGAATTCCCTACAAATAACCAAAGAGTTCACGAATGCTTCACGAATCGACGACCGTTCGTGAAGTCATCTATACCTACCAACCTATTCTGTGTTGATAGCGCCGTGCGTACGTCCGTGGTAGGTGGTTACCAGTGTAACCATACGTTGCGTAATGAATTCTTTAACTTTCGATAAGTTTACTCTAGTATCTAGCCCAAATTAAGTTAACTAAAGTAAAACTTTTGTTATAGACACTAGATGACGGATAAATAAAGTTAATTAATATACATATAAACAAAATAAACATGTATAAATTTGGCTTATATCTTTGTTTGTCACACTGATATCCAATTCGCCGGGATTAAACCCCAAGACCTCTGGCAAAGAAGACAATTATTTTACTGCTACACCAGTCGGTCGTTTATAGTAAGGCAAGATACATTAATCAATGAAAAAGCGCCTATAAATCTTTTAAAGTAACTATCAGACGAACTAAATTATCCAGAAGGTGACCTGTGACTTTATGTAAGTCGCACCTTATTAATTAGCATACAGTTTGGACTCTTAATTGTTGAGCCAGATTAGATCGTGTGTGTGTTGCAATCTATTGTATTGCATGGGATACGTAGGTACAATCTGTTTCATAATGTCCTTAGTTATATAAATAGGATAGGGGATGAAAATTTGTATAAAAGTCCGTCATTGTTGAAGTTTGTGTTTACGCACCTCATAAGAAATTTCGACTCTTGTGGGTATGAAAGTTTGCATGGAAATCCCAACATTAGAACCCACGCTTTAGAGCCTAGTCCCGGAACCGATTTAATTGAAATTGGGCACCTAAAATAATTTACTGTACGTGTATAGATTGCAAAAGAACACAGGTTAGCTTTTGTTGCGAAAAAAAGTCTTACACTTTTATTTTTATATTCGAGTCAATTATTAACATACAAAATACTGTGAAACACTCTATAATTCATGAAAATTTTCATCATAATATTAATTCTATAAATTTTACATGATCAGATATGTAATGGTTGTAGATCATTCATACCTATAGCGTTTTGGGTTTGTAAAATGGAAGTACGTGTCTTATATAGTTGTTGGGATATAAATACAGGGTGACTAAATTTTAGATATTGAAAGAGAGCACTCTGTACTCGATTCTGATCATAACTATGTAATAAAAGTAGGTACCTAATTATTTCACCAGAATTCCCTATAAATAAATAAAGAGACATTACCACACTTTTCCCGACGCGTTGCCTCAGTCAACAAGCACACAGCAGTGTTCCCACCACACGCACACCACCACCCGCTAAGTATCTATTGCATTCGTCATCATCATCATCATCACAACTTTTTGTTATGAGCCCACTGCAGGGCATGAGTCTCTCCTCTGGGTGAAGAGGAGGTATAGGCCACAATCCACCAAGCTGGCCCAGTGCTGGGTGGTGGATGCCAGAATTTTCAGGGTGCCTAGATGGCTTCTGAAAAACCCTAACGACTACTGTATACAATTATACAGCACCCAGGACCGACAGCTTAACGTGCCCTCTGAAGCACAGAAGTCATCGTGAGAAATTAATGGTCGGCGGTCACCCACCCAGGTAGCGACCGCGCTTAACGTTGCTTAACCTGTGATATCGTATGATACACACATTTACCACGGCGCCACGACGACTTCTCGCCACGACGACTTCTAATGCATTACGCTTATGTAACCATGCGTTGCGTAGTGAATTCTCTAACTTTCGGTTAAGTTTACTCCGTAAATAAATAATATTTATTTTTTATTTTATTTTTCCTCTTCATGTGTGATCTCAAACTGTAACGTCCTCGAATTTCGAAACTGACCCACCAGCCACCCTGTATATGTAGTATTAAGCTCAACATAATGTATAGATCTATGGCGAGTACGTAGGAGAATTGGGTGACTCTACGTCATGCTGTTACGATAAGGTTAATATTGATTTGACAGGTGGCTGCTGGAATTTTCTTCATCCGGCCATTCGTCGGTTGTTTGAAGATAAACACGTCGTCATTTCATCGTGTTAATCACTTAAATTATTACTATTACTCTTTAAATTAGAGTTTAAAGCGAGTTTTATTTAGAACCACTAACTTACGTACTCGTAAATTACTAGGTGGAAGTTTAATCCTCAATCACCTTTAGCAAAAAAGTCGCGTATATTCAGCTTAGAATAAATAAATGAAAGTGTCGTAAAAGGTGACTAATCCGAGCGACCTCTGCTTGGAGGTAGGACCCCTCAGAATTCACTTGGTTAGCGAACACCTTCATTTCGAGACTGCCGCCAAATATCACCGCTCCGACTGTGATGTGTTCCGGCAATATTTCACGAAGAGCCAGTTCATCTTTGACTTCATCTACACTTACAACTACATGACACTACATGACATTGAGATCAATCACTCGACTAATTACTATTTATTTACTCAACTGTCTTAGTTACTTCGATACCATTTTATCACGTAACTTCTATTAAATATTTATTACCACATAAAAGGTTAAAAGTGCAATTTCTAGTTTCTACGATCATTACCAGAGATCATAAATTTAACACTTCCTTAAACGTTCTATCTACATCAGTCTGAAGATAATTTTGAAAATTCTGCTATCTGTGCTTTCTCCGAGAGCAGTGCATTGTCTGTTGACCATAAGGCGACCACGCGTGACTAAAGTGCTGCAATATATCGTATGGTACACATTTAAGAGGTCACGATGTCTTACATAAATGTAAAAGATTTTTCGTTTTCATTGTTTTAGCGCGTGCATTGTTCGCGGTGCTATCGTTGTAATTAATAGTTTAGAACAATTGCACTTCGAAAAGTACCGTTCGTTCACTCCATCTACGTCAGAGTTGAGCGTCTGCGCCGAAATGTTTATCGAGCATCGCGGGATCAAACGCTTCAGTGTCCTCTCGGGACGCAGTCACATACAATGGAGAGAGATTAACTTTAGATTCGCGGAATCTACACTTGAAGCAGATAATTAGATCATGATTATATATAATTTGTTTTCTTATTAAATTTGATTTGCAGGTACGGGATTTAGGTTATTTCTCTTTGTTAACAAATTGTTACATGTACATTTTATAACTATAACACGCATATATGTAGGTAACTCAATTTAAAATATATATCACTTTTATGCATCTCATTATAATATTAATTTTGTAACCCATTTCAATAATTTATTAGGTTAAGAAACACTTGTTATTGATAGATATCACGTTTTATAATGAATTTATAATGTAATAAAATATATTATTAAGCAGGCTCCACTATAAGTTACAGAATCATTTTAAAATGTCGATTAAAGTTGTAAATCAAACAGATTAAACGTGGGTGTTAGCTTTTGTTTCTGATGTTACAAAATGAGTCCGTCTCTATACTTTTATATCCGCAGCAGGTTATAAAAACTACATTTGCATACGGTATAGGCGATCACAATGGCCGATTTAATTACGGTGCTTTTATGAATTAATAGCAGGTCTAAGTGACTCCGGTGTTTTCAGACTGGAGATGATAAATTACATATTTTTTAGAGAACAATATGAAGTGTTTTCTTTTTAATTGATATTGTACTATATTTTAATGGCGGACTTTTTCTTTTTAAGCTTGCTAATTGAACAGTTATGTTGTCCCTTAACAGTCAATACACTTAATCTAGAAGCTATATGTAGGTTTAGCAAAAAATATAGCCGATTATCAATGAAACCTATTCTTGTAATGGCTGTATATTTCAAATTAAGACATTGTAATACAGTTTTGAAAATATTACAAAACAGATCGAAATCCTAGCGCAGACAAAAAGTTTTGGGTACGGTACCGCTGCAATATAAGTTTTCGTATAATTTAAACATATATGGATATAAGTATTCATCATTCGTTAGCTTTTTTATGCTATTTAAGGTTAATGCTAAAAAATATATCAAGCGTTGTTTTGGTCATTTTGGTTATTTCTTACTAGCTTTGCCCGCGACGTCGTCTGCGTGAACGCTATGCAGCACCAAACGCACCTACGATTATAACACTGCTAGCGTGATAATATGTAGCCTATATGTTGACCCGACTTCTTAAATATCTTCATGCCAAATTTGAAGTAAATCCATGCAGTACTTTTTGAGTTTATCCCGGAAAGACAAACAGACAAAAATTCTAAAAACTATATTTTTTGTTTCTGTTTCGATTGTAGATCATACCCCAAGTATTCTTTTAAAAAAATATTCAATGTACAGTTTTGACTTTCCTACCATTTTATTATATGTATAGATTTGTTGCTCTGCTATTTGGGTTAACTTCCTATAAAGAAGATGTTACTTAAGAAGATACAGCACAGATGTATCTGATGGCAAGTTGCTGATAAACATCATAAAGCGAATGACTATTATTTTCCTGACTTGGACTTAAGCCGGGCTTAGAGCTTAAGCTTAAAAAATTCCTGTCTTTTATTCGAAACACATCTATCACAGGTGGAAGTTACAATTGTTAAAATATTAATGGTACATACCCAAAAGTGGTATGTACCATTAATATTTTAACAATTAACAATTGTAAACATTTATATTATCTTGACTGCAGATACTGGTGCGTCCTGATTAACTACCAACGGTCTCGGCCAAGGTATCCCACGATCTATAAGGTTACAGACAACTAGGTATTGAAAATATTATGCCCCCATCAGTTTGTATGACTGCGTTCTTATACTTGAACTAAATCAAACCAAATTTTAATGGCATTTAAATTTATGAATTTATGACTAAGTAATTATATTTATTTGAATGATTAACATTAGTATTTAAGTTCGCATTGTTACTAACCTTTAATATAGATACTTTTTGAAAAAAATGATTTATTTATTATTGTCGTCTCTCTACTACGGCATAGGTAAACAATGCAGAGTTCTTATTTTTTTAACGATTTATGTACACATATACCATTTGACAAAAGCTGTACAAAAATTTTACAAAGGTACAGCTTTTTTATTATTTTATTTTCTAGTTCTATATTTCTTGGAAATAAAATGAAATTATTATGCATCTCTGCGTATAAAGTAGTATTGAATTTGCTAGACGGGCGATTACAATAAAACACATAAACATTACTTACTAGAGCCATTCCCACCAAAAATCTCTTTTAGAAAACCAAATTATGTAGGAACAAATTTTATAATTATAAGAAAATAATTAGCAGATAAATTTCATCAGAACCTACAACTCTTAAAGATAATAAAATTTTAATGACTATAAATATTACGGTTCTGAGCACAGGAACATAACCAATTTTCATTACAAAATATAACTATGCAATCTATTTGTGACCAAACCACTGATAATTCGTACTTTCGCGTGCTAGAAAATTCTATAGATAGTGTCTACTTGTATACTGTTTTACCTGACAAAGCTGCGGGCACCTGACTATTGATAAAAATAATGATGACAAAATATACGACTACAAATCAAGTTTAAAATGATAATGTTAGACAACGTGTAGACATTTATCCACCCAGCCTACGACATCAGTATAAAAGGTACTTTCATAAATATGTTCATGGTAAGCGTTTACAGTCCAATATTTTTTGGCACCGAGCCATTGTATGTAAATGAAGTAATGAATGTTTTCACTGCCACAGAACAAGAGTAACGGTTCTCTTAAGTGAAGATTTGTCGACCAATAATAATTATCACCGCCTTGTACCAATTCGGCTACAATCTGATGTCTTTGTGTAGGGACTAGTATGGATATGCATCAGAAAATATAACATTGTCACGAAAATAGTTAGAAATGTATGAATATGATTATCTCTGTAAGTACAGCTGTGGTAGTACTTTATTGATATGTATGTATGTATTTCATATATAAACTGTATAAGAATTCCCTCGGATTTAAAATTTTATCATCAATAAAAAGCTTTATCATATACCCGTATATTTTTTTCCAGTTTTCACAAGAATATACGTTGTTTTTTCATTGCTAGCCTCATTTTGGATTGAGATTGATGTCAATCGCTTTTGTTTATAGACCTCAATCTGACTCTATTCAAAATACGCCAAGTGCCGCTATTATGCTTTACGGATGTAAAAAACTGAACATCATACAGTATCAACGGAGATATTGTCAATTATCTTATACACCTCTGTGTACTTACGTCTCGAACGATCTTGGACGAGAAATAATGAAAGCAAAACAAACTGTGAATTCAGTAATTGATAAAAATGTACGAAAGAATTATTTATGATAGTTCCCAATCATTGATAAATTTAATAAGATTATGTATATTGCCGTAGTCATCTGATGCTGCGAAGATATTTCATATTTAGGTATCTGCTCGTGTTTTATGACCAAACAGAATTTAACACTAAGTTGAGACGATGTCGTCGTGGCGCAGTGGCTTCTGTATGTATCAATTATTGTGACATCCACCAACCAACACTAGGTTAGTTAGGTGGTTTGAGGTCCAAACCTCCTCGTCAGCCAGGGGAGAGACTCATAGCCATAGTGGGCTCATTACGAAGAGCGTGATGTTAATGAATACGAGAACGAATGTGACTTGTCGAAAAGATATTTAGACCGTTAGTTCACAATTATGTTAAACAGAAACAGTTGAAATTAAATAATACATGTCTAAAATCCTTTACAGGAAATTAAATTGTCTGATGCTAGAAAATGCTGGAATCCATGCGTCTTTTATTAATCCTAAAATAAACGGATGAGATAACCAATAGGATTTGAGTAACATAAATCTCTTTTAAACAAAACCAAGGCTGTTTCAGGTTACAGGTATACCAAATAGAATTAAACTACTTATATATTATTTCGATGTTAAACCTACCCAGTTTATTTTTTGAACAAATTATTAACTTACATCTTTCAAAACTAGTCTGAAGTATAAAACTACAATAACATTAAACTTAACGCCTTGCAATATTCCAAATCTTGATAACAGAGATAGGAATAACATTTTATCTTTCATGCGGGCTTCCGAGAAAGTCCTCTTAACCTTTACAAAGCTAAAAAAATAAAACAGATACAAGTAAGTGTCAGATCTTTTTAATATCTAAGTACGTATCTTTACACTGTGTGTTTTGCTTCAAAAAAAGAATTTGAAATCATTTTTTTTGTACATTTCTGCAGAAAATTGTGATTAGAATACTGGATTATTAGGCCATATTATTGTCTAATGTAAAAAATATTTATACTATTTCCTATAATTATAAATTATGCTGTGTCATATAGTTGCGCAATGTAAAGAATTCTTATTTCATTCAATTTTTCACATAAATACTGCAACTGATCTTATTCTTACATAACTTTTCACATTTAATCCTCAAAAACTTACTAATCTAATCTACTTTCAAAGAAATTCGTATGACAATTGAAAAGTTTCGTTAAGTTACTTAATTGTGCTTTTAATTTAGATAAATTGTCTGATTGGTATTGGACAATGATCGCGCGATGTTATCTGGCGTGATGCGACGAAGGCTACCGTTCGCTGGCGCGTTGCGCGCGTACGCAGCGGTCGTGCCTTATCGCCGATCGCGCGCCGGACAATCCGGATCCAAATATATAACCATAAAATCATAATTTTGTCAAATGAAAGTGTTTTTAGTTTACTTTTTCTTTTTGTGATTTAATATATATTATGTATATTATGTTTCTTTTCCACCTGATTATTTGTTTTTTTTCTTCCTTAGTTTGTGTTGTTTATATATGATAGGCATTTAATACCTATACAAGTCTGAGCACCACACACAAACCCTTTTCCATCAACAAAAGTTGCAAATAAAAACAAAATTTGATGAATTTGAGAAATATATCGCAAAATACCTGAATTTATTTGAAAAAAGCTTGTATTAAGCAATATACATATTTATAGCAACTTTCACGTTTAACAGGCGTTATCTGTATCTAACTGAACATGTACCTACAACGCAGTGAAAAATCTCTAGAGAGCGGCGAAAGTAATCCGGTAAGGTCACGACCCTGCGACAGGGTCCAAATGGCCCAATAACACTTTTATTGTTCTTTAGCTGGTAAATATTTGTACACTGGGATGATATTGTTTTCTGTAAACGCTCGCTTTATAGTCTGTGCCTTGTAGCTATATACTGAGATTGACTTTTGTCACGACTCCGATTTGTTGGTATGTCTTGCCGATGGATTTGTCGAGCAATTATTCTGGTTTTATACTTTCTAGAAGAATAACAATTCTAAACAATAGAGCAAGTGTATTTTAAGCCAGAACAGTTGAGCTTAAAAATTTGTAACTCTTAGTAGTGAAATAGATTCCAATAATGATAAAAAGGTGAAAATAATGATGGCTTCTAAACAGATGATATTCCAAACAGTGGAATGAAACGCTTCGATCGTTTTTGGTACGGGTCACCAAGGTGTGGAAGAAACTGCATGAATCTCATTTTCCTTTCCACTATTGTCACGTTTTTATCATATGTCGCCTGAATAGGTTTCTTATGGATGGCCGTCTTATTCCTTAGTCTACATGATCCACTTTAAAAAACTGCTTAGAAAACGCATCTGTGCTGTTGAAAGTTCCTGCCCAAGACTTGCCTTAGTTACCTTATCCATTATTTGTTACATGGCTAGGCAAGTGTTCAAGTAACAAATAATACGTCTAATACTCCTAAAATCATGATTGCTGCTACAATCCAGTAGATGTTACGTTGATTTTTTTTTCAAATAAAATGGACGCTCTTTTGGTAAAGATCGGTATTGTGATATGTATTGTTCTGAAAAGTTTCCAAAGCAACAAGTAAATTTCGTAACCAAAAATACAAAATTATAAATAAATAAATATAAATATTTCTGACACTCACACAACATTATCTAGCCCAAATTAAGTTTCTTAAAGAACTAGTTAACTGATATACTTAAGAAATATATAAACATACATATTGAATAAATACATATTTTTTATTAGAAAATAAACTTAAATAAACATTTAAACATCCATGACTTGACGACTAATATCTGTGTTCATCACACAAATATCCGCCGCCGCCGGGATTCGAACCCAGGACCTCTGGCATAGAAGGCAATTTATGATACCGCTACACCAGGAGGTCGTCGAAAATTAAACAAATCTACTGAGGCAATAGTGTATGCACCTGGACGATAGAAAAGAAATAAATAGAAAAATAATTTTGACAAACTTGCAGTCAAAACTTAAATAAAACCTTTCTCTACTTTGTAAGTTAATTTTAGCATTGAAACTTTCCATTATATAAATGAGTAATAAAGGTGACTGGAGACTGATTCAATTAACGATAACAGCCACTTGTCGTGCGAAGCTCGCGTTGATCCTATCAATCTTTTGGGATAAAAGCTATCGGTATGCTACACAACTATGATTAAGCACTAAAGGCGCTTTGCTAAATGTATAAATGTAGCTGTAGTACATAACACGGTTGGAGAATGTTTTTTTCAAACGAAATAATGATATAGTCACCTCTTTTGGTGAATGAATTGACGAATGCTATTCGTTGGTTATTTAATAATACCAAAAATACTTCTATACTAAAAATTCTTAAAGAAATAGTGTTATGGATAGATAACGTATAAATATAAATACATATTGAAAATGTCAACATTTGAAATATTCATGAAAATTTGACAGTTGAAATCAGTGTTTATCATAAAACAATCTACCACCACCTGGATTCCAACCCAGAACCTGTCATAAAAAAAAACAATGTTTTTAGCGCCACATCACGACGTTACCATTCAGCCTCTAGTCTTAAACCTCATAACGAGAGCTCTATGCGTAAGCTATGCCTATATGTAGGTACGTGAGATATTTTATTTACTGAACAGATTCAATTCATGTTCAAAACGTACATTCCATTTGGCTCTACTCACACATTACGGTTTGTACCAGTAAAAAGTTATATTTTTGTCTCCATTGTTGATCATTTTTTAGTACTTTAACGTAATAGAAAATTACTTAATATTTCATTTTGATGCTGTTGGGAGATTCCATTTCCTAATGATTAGATAGTATATTAATGAAAAATACTATTATTAAGTGCGCCTTCCCTTTAGAACAGACTGCACCACGTTGAACACAAACAAAGTACAGGCAGATTTATCATCAAAAGTTTTGTTACAATCGGATCCATGGTTTCGAGATGCATGGAGGAACAAATATTTTATTTATATACCTATTTATAATTATTGCTTAGCCTAAATGCTACATTGGTGGTATTGTTTCTATTTAAAAAATTCTCAGACAATCACATTAACTACACGACTCCAAACTAAGCAAAGCATGTGATATCATGCGCACTAGGGAGCCTAGAATAAAAATACACATATGTATAGAAAAAAAGACCTAGGTGTTCAATATTTTATTTTTCTTCTGCCGTGCGGGAACCGAAACCGCCACCTCACGATTTTTTATTAATATACATAGCGGTTATAAATTTTTCGAAGGACATATGGCTAGTGCCGCATAATCATAGCGCATATTACACGGGGAAATCTATGCACCAGTTTCTTCATTAGGTATCATATATAGTCTTATAAATATTTTGACATGGTACTAGATTATTTTATAACAAAAACCCGAATCTCTTTGTTTCAAACCTAGAAACTCTCGTTCCAGAAAAACATAGTGGTTAAAGCTGTATATCAAACTACATATTTTTTCATCCTGTTAATATACCTAACTTACAAGTTCATTTCGCTTCGGAGCTTGGCAAAGATGAATGCCAACCATTACTGTATTATTTTAAAACGCTTAGAATTTAACGGTCTGGGGATTATTAGGTATCTGTCATCATTATCCGATTAAATGCTCGCAGTAATTGATAGAGATTGAGAGGGTACACGGCTCGGAATTCAAGTGCCTGTAGCAAGCACGTCTATCTCAATATCGGCCGTCCAGCTTAGACGGTGCTGCTCCAATTATTTGAAAACTACTTTTTGACACTTAGAACAGTTAGCTTATATCGGCCTCAGCTTAAGACGACTTGCGGTTATTATAATCTACGGGTTGGATTATCTATGGCTTTTAGAAACGATAGTTTGTTTTCTTTTTCTAATTGTGTTTAAACAGCTTTCATCTTAGAACTTATCGAATAATACAAACATGTGAACTATTATAAAATAAAATGAAAGGTCAACCTAAAAGATAACATCAAGCAAAAACCTCTTCGATTTGAAGCTTTCCAGGGGCTTTTCAGGGGTAGTATCAGTTTGCAGCATATCTTTAACTAATATCTCTCGACTGAGCGCATCAAAGTCAAAGTCAAAAGAATCTTTAGTTCGTAAGTATTTAAATACATTTGAAATAAGTCAAACAATTTACAAATTAAACTGAATCTACTACCACTTTGGAAAGACGATCTGTTGAGAAAAAGTGGCAAGAAACTCAACAGCAATCATCTTTTACAACAATACAATAACAATTGACAACCAGGGAATTCCATCTTCTTGCATCTGGATATCTTATAGTAAAACTTTTTATATAAGACTTATCCTTAAATCTATCGAAGGGTTAATCTTAAATATTTTGGAATTTTATTATAAAAGCGTTTTATTATATACCCGAGTACGTGATGGAGTTGGTGATCTTCTGGAGTCTACTATTATATTTATACATTAGGCAATCAGGCAACTAGGCAGAAGCGCTGACAAAGATATAGAGGTAAAGATAGAAGTAGAGATAGACGTAGCGATAGGTGAGAGAGATACAGATAATGTGGATGGAGATGAAGATAGTCGTGGATACAGACAGGACACAGACACGGACGTGGACATGGAAATGAGGAAGTCAGAGTCAAATTCAAAAAATTAACATAGTCATAAGTCATCAGCAAAACGACCTGGCACCGCTAGCAGCACCCGTTCATGGTTTTCGCAGCGTTTGTGGTGAGATAAGGACAGGGTCTTAAGGGTCTGTTGGATGGTAGGAAGTTTGAGGACCCTGTGTAAATGTGCATGTGTTGTGCTAATCGAGAAGTATTAGTGAGAAGAAGAGAATAAGCAGGAGAAAGAATTTGTTTTTACAAACAATTTGCTTGCTCTACTGTAGTAAGTAGGTGTATGTCTTTTCTTAATATTTTTTTTTTATAAAATAAGGATGAGACGTTTGTTGGTAAGTGAACAAGAAGACTAAGTTGGTACACGTCCATCCACAAGAAACCCACTCGACGCTTAAAAATACCAGGATTGATACTGGTCAGAGAAAATAGACTCAGGCAGTTCATTCCAAACCTTGGCGATCCGTATCAAAAAGGAACTTTTAAAGTGCTCAGTTCGACGTTTTGGAATATAACTGTAAATGGTGTCTGTAGTGTGTGACGTGCTTACTGACTACTGTTAGCTCATCATTACACTTCCCTGTACATCGTGTAGCTTTTGTCAAAGAATACATCTGGGCCGTCGCTATGTTAATTATCCAGCCAACAGTAGCAGTGAGAACTCTCCAGCAAGCATTCCAAAGCTTTCACTACAGCACCGTTACTTACCTGGACTGCCACCTTTTTTTTTTTTTTTTTGACTGGAGGAAAACGTGCTGTCACGTCCCCGACCGCCCAAGGGGGAGCGGCGGGGTATGTGGGGATGATCCGGCAGAAGGCCGGACCCGCCCACTAAAAACCTCCAGGTGTACCTCATCCGCCATAAGTGGAGCTCACGGTACCGCCATTGGCATTACCCGTGAGCCCCGGCGGGTTGCACTCAGCCTCAGCCGAGCGCCCTCCGACGACAGGTACAGTCAATACACCTTTTACTGACGAAGAGATTTCCAGAGCTTCATGAGAACTCATGAGAGAACTTCATGGTATAATATCCAGCTCATCGGGACCTCGCTGATACATCGACGAGCTGCTTGCCCGTATTGAACATTCGGGTGGAGTGAAGTAACGACATCTACCCAGGCTAAATAGCAACGACGATGATCATGCTACTCAATTTCCAACATAGCGACAGCAAATTTAAATCGCAAGATTAAAAATAATATGCCCAGCAACACGTCTGTCGGCCTCAGGCATGCCTTTTCCCGGGAGTAACAACATCCGTCTCTCCCGTAAGTTACGGGTAAGTGAGTAACGTTTAGCGCTTCTTATAATGTCTTAACCGAAGTCCAATTAATTGAAGGTAATTAGGTATGAGTTCTCATGTCTACAAGTTCCTTTATCATGATTTGTTACAATAGAAATTAGTATCATTTAGCTTATGTATGAGTTTTCCATTTAAAATTAACATAAAGACCAAGACCAACATAAAACATAAAAACCAAGAGACGGGAAAAAACAAGAGTTAACAAGAGTTAATAATGAAGGCCATTATTTTGTGATGTGTCTCTGCTATTGAAATTAAAGTGCTATTTGCAATTTACTTGGAGAACTTAATAGACAGTTAATTGTTAAACGAGCTAGTTTAACATTAATAAGATCAGATTATCCTCGTGGGAGCAGCACACGTAAATTTGTCGTGAAGATTTACTGACGGCGACTCTATGCAATTATTGTCTTGTCACTCCACCAAAGTTACGCTCAATGCTCTGGAACCCTGCTTTATGTGAGAGTACAGAGGCACGAGCTCGAAATCTCTACGAACAGTGACCTAAACACTCAACACATAATGGTCCACAAAAAAGAAAATTGATCTTAAAACTGATGTGTTCATAAAATAACGTTTACAAGCAATACTAACAAAAATGAGCCATTACAAACCTATAATAAAGATAATAGTAAAAAGCAGACCACTAAGTATAGTGGTGTAATTTGGTATTGTGAGCAGGTTGTCAGTATGTGGGGTCACGGGGCGCGCGGCTCGTCGCTCGCCGCGCCGGGGCCGCCTGCGCCTGCACTGCGCCCGCGGTCGCGCTCGCGTGAGACACGTGGGCGGGACCGTTTTGACTTTTGGTAATTACATTCGGACACCTTAGACGGACATTTAGATGAAATAGGCAATTATGTTTCATCATATTGTTGTAAGTACATTTGCCTATTTAACTGACGCTATTTTTCACAACTTACGGACGAAACTTAATGTTACTGTGGTTACACTTGACGTTTTAAATTTTTTAACGTACATCAATCATCGACAGTTTATTAGTTAAATAAATTTTCTATGCTTTTTATAAACAAATCATAATTTAAATTGGATATGCCAAGATTGTGTGAGTGTTCCCGGCATTATAATGACCAGACTTTATTTTCCTTCACTATAATTAGGAACGTATAATGGCGCTATAAATTGCGTTTGAGTTTCCGAGGAATCTCGGCGTGCTAAATGTTCTACATGAAGAATTATATCTATCACTAAATCAGTGAAACGTAGCGTGAGGCTATAGATTGAACTCTGATGTAAAAACTCGAGCACAATAAATAAGAACAATTGGAGTTGGTTAATCTGTTTAATGATTGTTTAATTATAGGTGGTCGGACATGAAAAACATAATTAACGATCTAGATATTAAGATCGCATTTAATACGGTCCAAAATAGTTTAAATAACAAGAACACATAAATTATTACGTTAGAGATCACTAATTGCGTCGTTATTATGATATCGTAGTTGGTATCGATCTTTTGTTTCTCAACACGAACAATACGAAAGGTCAGTGTGGATCTCGTGGAGTCGTGGATCTTCTCAGCATTTCGGGTAATCTGTTAAGTATTATCGCCGACAATCGCGAAGAAATATATATGTTCTTTTCTATTTATAATAATAGTCAAAAATTTTCTATATAGCCCACAAACATAACAAAGATTTGTACAAAATAGCAATTAAGGTATGCAATTTGTAGTTTTGAAAAAAATCTTGTAGTTGTGACTTGTGAGGAACAACCAGAAAAATAAAAAAAAGAATATAAACTTATAGGTACTAGAGCAAAGATACAATTACGTAGCTAGTGTTGCAAAAATAAGTTGAATTTATATATTTTTTACAATACAACTTGCACGCATAGCTAACTATTTCGTGCCTTACGAAATATTCTAAAAATATCACTGATCCTATAATCACTTATCAAATGTCCGTCTGCGTATAAGAAATCCTACTTTTTATGCGCGTGCTTTGTTTCTAGCTCGAGGCAATTTCGTCCGTTACGTTCTGATTACAATTAGATGGATGATTATAAGAAAAAATCGGTAAAGTACAGGTACCAGCGCTCGCTGGCGGCCCGCGTCGTGCGCGCGCGCAGGCCCGCGAGCCTCCCGACTTCTGACACACGATCTAATTTCGGATCGATCTATAACAACCTAGTGCACTCAATTTGCATGTTTTATGAACAGTTTGTGGTTTTATTTCATAAATTTTAACAGACGATGGTCACGTTGTTTCCGCGATGATGTAAATAAATTTAAATGACTTCTTAAAGTAAGTGAGATTGCAGATGTCGAAGTTCGCGGATGTGACAATTAAATTATATAAAACTGCTCTACTGAAATAATTTTTGTGTATATCCTTTTAAGTAGGTAAGTACTTTGATCAAAGTCATAAAGTGCTATAAACTAAATTATGGTTCTAAATAAATTTTAATTATCATATCAAAAAACAAATAATTAATAGCTTTTTAAAAGATTTTTAAGTATGCCGCTTTCTGTTGTTCGGTCAAAGTTAAATGGCATGCAAAAAAGAAATAATCCGATTTAGAACACAGGTTTTCGAATCTAGTTTCTAAGAATTATAACAAAGGAACGTTGTTATTATACCTAGAATTAACTATCTAGGTTTGCTAATTCGCAAACCAGATTTTAGAAGTTAATATTTTGTCAGAGTTCTTTTAATAGATTGCTAGATAGAGAAGTGCTCGGCTAAGGTCTTTGAATTTGAATGATGTAAGTAGGTATCATTAAACCGTTGCGACTTGATTAAGAATTATGTTTAGAAACTTAGGAGGTAAATGAACCGGTCAAATGTTTGTTACCTGGTTCGATCGCTAAGTGACTTTCTCATATTTATTTTAGAATGAAATCGGCTAAAATAAAGAAAACCACCTTTGCTCTGAGGGTTGAGCGGTTGGAACCTCGCCATAAAGTGAGTTTCAGCTAATTTGTGGCGAGAGTGCCGACCCGACATCTGCCGACCTTCATGAAGGAATTCTGGCCACAGGGAGTAGTCTTCCGTAAATTTCGAAGGCTACTGTCTCATGACTCGCGTCACACGTCGCCGACTTTACGTGTTTAAAAGTGTTAAATTTAGTGTAGTTTTAATTATATTTTATATATGTTTGTTTAAGGTAGGTATATATCTATGGGCCCTTTGTTTATATTTACAATTTTGTAAACTTTGTGTTGCCTGAAATAAATGATTTATGGATTAACATCCTGAATTAGCATATGGTATTAATCCGAGTAACCCTCGCTTAGTATTGAGTGAGACCCCTTCAGGACATGAGTGGAACGCGAGGGCCGCAAATTATAATCGCTTGTTGAAATGTTCCGGGTAGCGGCGGATTTGTTTATGAAGAACCAGTTATCTAAAGATCCCGTGTGCACGATCATTAGCATCATCGTCACTTGACAAAGTAAGGTTGAGGATTTTGTCGACTCAAATCTAACATCGATATCAGTTATGACATAGATTGGCGTTTTATATAATTTCATTGTCTTTTTATCGATACTTTAAGAACTTGACCTTATTTTTTTTTTTTTTTTATAACTGACTAAACCCGCGTTTGACCTCAATCTCACCTGATGGTAAGTGATGATGAGGTCGAAGATGAAAGCACACGGGTTTAGGAAGGAACTGGCTCTTTATACAATATTGCCGGAACACATTACCGCCGGAGCGGTAACATTTAAGATGATTTCGTAACTTATATGCAATGACTTTTTAATTTTCATGGGAAGTCCGTATATCTGTCCAGTAAATCCGTATACCGTCTCGTCAAAGATACCGACAAAGTTTCCTCTCTCTGTTTTCCACAGAAAAAAGCAAATTAAGGTTTAGTTTAGAGCTAGTTGTGTCGGCATGGGCAATTAATTTATTTAATGATGTCAACAGATAATTAAAACTTAATTTCTCATTTCGCATATATTTAAAATATTCTTGATCTCAAAGCATTTCGTTGTACAGTTAAATCAAAAGCATCGCATAAAGCTTGCCTCTTTTCAAGTTTCATAATTAACAACATCGTTTTATCATTCCGCCTTAATTTAGGATGCTGCTACCTGTTGCCTGTCGGCCTCTGTTATAAGAAAATATCAGGTCATTATAAAAATATTTGTTAAATAAGAACATTTATGGAATGTTACTACAAAAGTGCCGAATTCTTATTAATGCGCCGCCCGTATGTATATACTTAATAACGTAAACATTTGATAGCGTCATAGAAACAAGTATTTGAACTAGGAAAGTTAGTACAATTGATTACATTAAAAACAACTAAGACTGCACAAATAAAAAAGAAATTGATAAATTTTTATTTTGTGTTGTGACAAAAATATTGATAGAGCCTGTTGTTTGTTGTTTTTTCAATCAGAAGTAAATAAATAATATCTAATAGATAGCACAAAGTATTTTTAAACTACACTAAACGATTCAAAAGATTGATGCTCTATAAACTTTTTACAAGAATCTGTAACCAGCGATTCGCGTAATCAGTCATTGGGTACCCAGCATCTACGTGTCGGGATTTCTAGGATCATAAATATAATTATGGCGTTAGAAACTGATTGATTTCTTAGTTATGAGACGTAGTCAGCAAGCGCAGGTTTATTGAACGATTATGTCCATATTAGTAAGATTATCTCGCATACATGGAGCGCACTGGCAGGTAGATAAAAACTGTAAGCTCAGGTGTATAAAAGAGTTAAATGAGATATCTGAGCAGTACCGAACATTCGTAGCCGAGCCAGTTAACTATGTAGATGTTCCCACGACTAATGGCGGCTTCGATTTCTTATAATGTAGACCTCCAGCTATGTGGGAAATGGATTTGCAGATATTGTTACGTGGTTAGAAAACAGTTGGACATACAGAGGTACGGTATTTCGATCTGTATCGACGTTTTGTTGACGTGATGGTTTAGGATTTTACATACTTATTTTGTTTTAAGGTTTCGTGATATTAAATATATTAAAAAATGTTGCTTATTGCGCCTTATTTTTGTTTTAGTATTATAATATGGAAAAAATACTGATACATTCAATGATAAAAATGAACTTAAGTTTTTAAACTTATTTTTGGTTAAAAGTTAGACCAGCTTTTCATGTTATATTTAGACTAAGATGCATCCAGTTATTAAACAGGTAAGTATTAAATATAAGCTTCATATATTTTATGAAGTGATTAATTGGTAAAATCTCAACGATATTATTCTATACAGTTAGTAAGGGAGCATCTAAATGTCAAGTTACGATGCGTTAAACGTCTTGCTTGATCTTGGTTTGAAGCGGAGCCTCCTTAATCAACTTAATGATGTATCAATTGCTGAACAGACTATAAAGACATTTATGACCAATTATAAATAATTATGATAGACTTCCACCATATATTTAAATAGCATGTTTGTCGATAAATTAGATTATAAATAAACAGTAAATTTACATAACAGTACATAATAATAGCTTTAGATTTAGAGCGTCCCTTTGTAATGGGTTTTGAGCTTTTGTTCATCAACTTAGTATTAATAATCTAATTTGAGTTTAGTAATGCCTTCAAAGTACCTATAATAAATACTGGGTGACTTATTAAAAATAAAGTACTGTTGAATATTTCATTAGTTGACTAATCAAAAAGTTAATAAATATTAAAGTAAAAAAGTAATAATGTTTTTGCAATGATAAGATTCGTATACCTAATTAAACTTAATTTCTAAATCTATACTAATATATAAAGCTGAAGAGTTTGTTTTTTTTGTTTGTTTGAAAGCGCTAATCTCAGAAACTACTAGTGGGATTTGAAAAATTCTTTTTGCATTTGATAGCCCAACTCTTGAGAAAGGATATAGGCTATATTTTATCCCGAAATTCCCATGGGATCAAAAGTTACGCGGGTAAAACCGCGCGCGGTATAAATATATCGTTGGTCTTAGATGCGGTTATCCTGAATAATTCAGGAAAAGTTATATGAATTGTTTTAACACGTTAAGGACGGGGCCCGATTATGGTAACCTATCGTTGGGCCGGCATAGGGTTTACAAGACCTGTTGATGAACTTCAATCATGGCCGGCATCAGGTGAAAAGGACCTGTTATACCTTTTGACATTAAAGTCAAATAAAACATCCAGTTGATGATATATTTAAATATTTTTTCCTGAAATGCATTGTTATTGAATCATTGCATAACAACATTAAACCCGTTTTTGAATAATTTATAATTAAAGGAGGTTAAATTAGTAGTAAAATTATAGGATCTTATACACCTGTTCCCGGCACTAGTGCAAATGATTGCTAGTGATGTCAAATGAAACGACTATAATTTAAAAAAAAATCAATTTATTTTCACCTCAAAAACAGTATGTGCTTCATTATAACAGTCATGACAATATGTTTTTGTACATTGGGCACAATGGGTCATCACTTTTTTAACTTTTTTGGCAGCCTCTTTGCAACTAAGGGTTCTTCTTAATTTATTGTAGCACCCAAAACAATTCCTTTTTTTTGAACCTTTTGTCAAGAAATGCTTATTGGCTTGATCTTCATCCTCACTTGCATTATTATTGTTAGCCCGAACGTTCCTATCTGTTAGTTGCGCATTTCCAAACTTTTCAATTATTCTTTCAACGAAGTCTAGTTTTGTCATTTTTTGACTATTTTTAATGTTGTAGACTATCCAGGCATTAATCAAAGCGGTCCCAAATAATAATTCCATCATTACCTTCCTGTACCATTTTAGACCTTTCTTGAGAGTAGAGTAATAGGACGACATTTGGTCACTATAATCAATCCCTTTTTTGTATTTATTGTAGCTTAGTATACATTCTGGTTTTTTTATATTTTCATTACATCCTCTTCTTTTCTTTCCAGTGTCTTTTATACCGATGTCATGATCTTTGCATGTGCTTAGCATTAATACAGGACGCTTATCGACCCACTTTATTACTCGTACTCCATTGCTTTTCATTTTCCCAAGAATTTGACCCTTTTTCAACTTATGAGTCACAATTTTTTTAGGCAAACCTCGTCTATTAGACCTTAAAGTACCACATATAAAAGTTTTCTTTGCAATTAATGCCTCGGCCAATGCAATAGACGTATAGAAGTTGTCTACAATGACAATCCTTCCTTCTTGCTCAAGACCTTGAATTAGCTTGAGTACAATATTTTGTCCATGATTTACGTCTCTACCACTGTCTTCTTTCCCAGTGTATACAATAATATTGTATGTATACCCTTCTGGTGTGCACAATTTGTAAAGCTTAACCCCGTATTTGTGGGATTTATTTTTAATATATTGGCGAAAGCGTAACCGGCCACGCCAAGGAATCATGGATTCGTCGATTACGAGTACTTTTCCCGGTGTCAACACTTTGTTAAATTGGGTCAAGATCATGTCGTACACTGTTCTGATTTTAGATAATTTGTCATTTTGAGTGCCACTGCTGTCATCAGAAAAGTGCCAGTATTTCAGTAGCAAGAAGAATCGATCGCGGCTCATTAATGATATAATATATTCATTTCTGTACATTTTTTTGTATGACCAATAGTATTTCAAATTCGGAACCTTTGTAAGTCCCATTACCAGCATAATAGCAAAAAATTTCAACATCTCATCTCTATCCGTTGGTTTCCAGTCTTTCACATGACTGTTGTTATTGTATTGTACTAAATTAGTGCCTTGGTTTTTGGTCAAACATTTGACTGCAAAATTATTTGTTTCGAGAACAATTTTATCGATTAACTCATCGGTCAAAAACAGTCTGTAAAACTCATCGGGGTTCTTAACATCAGAAGGGACAGATATCTTGCTAGTCCCAACGTACTCGTCGAATTCGGGGTGATCATCTGAAATATCTTGCCATCCATCATCATCATCAGTTTGTACTGAAAGTGCTTGGGGTGGTGGCGCTTCGAAATTGTTTTCATCTTCTCTCGATGTTTCAGACATTGAATCGGAAGAATAATCACTGCTTGGAGAATATGTCTTATCAGAACTAGATTCATCGCTGTCATTTTCAAATAAATGTATGTCTGTATCACAATCAACATTAGATATTGATGGCTCGGATACTGACGGATTGATTATTGATCTTAGGCAAGTTTCAGTATGCACCATAGTAGGTGTAACAGGACTTACATCACGTTTCGATGATGGTGTAGCAAGTAAATTAAAAAATTGCTCCTCATTAAATGAAGAATTGAGAGACACCAAATCGGAAACTGAAACATCATTTAGTGAGCTGCATTTACTCATAGAAGCTACGGAAAAAGTATCTTTTTCTGATGTAGGACTTTTGAAACTTAACAAATGCTTTGGAAATTTATATTGCTTAGATGTCGGAGTTGAAAAACAGTCTTCCTTAGACATCTGATTGACACAACTATCTTTGGAGCAACCTGGTTTTATAACTATGTCTTCAAGAACTTGTATACGTTTACTTCGAGGTTCTGCTGTTGACGGTGTTACAGAAGGTGTAAAACTTGCATTTTGAAGAGTACATAACGTTTGTCCACTTGAAGGACTGGTAAAAATATGATCTGGACTTACATTGCCCCGTCGTATCAATATTTTTCTCCAGCTTTTCCGAACTTCTTTGTTTTCGCTAGTTGTCTCAGCGGAATCACTTTCTTCCGAGCACATTAGTAGCATCCTTCTAGAACGTTTCATTTTGCACTTGATCTTAAATTACAGGGCAAATTAAAATCGTACGTAAATAGAATATCGCAACGTCTAATTACTATGCACATCACTAATTGACTGACCTGTCACCAAGGGCCGGCCATCGGGTTATCGGCCATCGGGTCTTTTAGATCCGATATCCGTCCTGCAAGGACAAACTTTCTTCGCAGGCCGTATCAGGTCTTCAAGATCCGATACAATATTTTTCCTTTTATTAGTACTATTTAGCCGCAGAATACCAGTCAATATATCTGTCACACTCTCACTACAAAAAATCCTAAAGAAAACTACCCCGGCCCATGCGATAGCAATAGAAATCTCTTCCGGCCCACGCAAATAGTTCACTTCAGGTGTTTTCGACCCGATGCCGTCCTGAACGTGTTAATATAAGTAAATACGTTTCTAAACTCTATGTTAGATTTTTTTAAATTGAGCTTTAGCACACAGTAAAATAATTAAAATACAATTGGTTTTGTAACTACAACAGGTTACAGGTACACAGGTTACAGGTACAGGCTTGTCTGGGACTTACGAGAAATGTAGTTAGAAATTAAAGTATTTGTTACTGCTTTAAGTTAAATAATACCTATGAAAAACTATGAATGAGGAACGCTTTTGATTGTATCCGACACATGAATTGGTTTTGTTACGTAAGCAGTTGTTGTGCGCAGCTCCGGCACAGCTCGCGGTCGTGACTTTACCAACACGCTTACTTAACTCTGCACTACCACTCCAATTGGGATCTAATACAAAAGAAGTTCCGATAACTGATCTAAGACTCATTTATATCATTAATTTTATAATTTGCATCATTGAAAAATCTCGTTAGCTAATGAATTATTACCAACTTATGTACCTACTCGCGTGAGAATTATGACCAATTGATTTATTTCATTACTCTTTTACCCTTGGAGATTTCATAGATCAGTATCACTACTTGCAATTTACGGTTCCGGACCTTCGAATACAATGGAAAATGGTATTTGAGATTAAAGTTGATTAAGGAAGAGTATAGGAATGTGGCACGCGTATTCGATCCTGGTAGCGGGTAGTTCTCTTGTTTCGTTCCGGTTGGTGGCCGCAGGTTACCGTTGGCAGTTGTGGTCGTGCGCCACCCGCCACCCGCCACCCGTACGCCGGCCGAGGCCCGCCGCCCGACACCCGACACCCTGCGCTAATTGAATAACTATTGTCGCGTGTCGGGTTCGCGGTCAACTGCACTGCTTTCTCCCTGCTGACATGTCGCCTCGTGAAATTGTCAGGTCATCAGGACATGCGAACACTATGCCGCCTACGGAATGTGGTCAACGCAGTCTGAGCGCAAAATAATGGCTCAAGCTCCCTTTATTCACTCACCTGTAAGCCATTTAAGTCGATGCTAAGTGCGCCACAAAATCAATATTAGAAATGTATCGGCGTTTAAATTGAGAGAATCGCGTTTGTGGACGATACTTAATGACACGGTTGCGCGGATGATTTCTCATCGGCTGACTTGAGGGTTGTTCCGATATACACCTTTTAGTACATTTTTATATTAAGGCTATAATTTTGAAAGCATACTCAATTTTGAACTCTGCTCGCTTCTTGACAGTTTTTTTTTGTATCGAGAATTAACCACAAATATGTAGGAACGAGGTGTTTGTTCCCACTCCCAAGAAAAGGGATGCCAGTGAGTCTGGAAAAGCTTCAAAGCTTGAGTCGGAGTGCCTTAGTGCGTCAAGGGGTGCTCTTCTGCAATGTCCCCAGTGAGTAGGGGTGGCTGGCGGCTGTTTCGGGCAGGAGAGTAGAATGCTCTGCTTATGACCAGCTGAAGTACAGGGTGCTGTGCCGAGTTGCAGTTGGAGGCTGAAGTTGGCAGACCAGGCTTGCAGCGCTACAAAAGTAGTGGTCCGCCATGGTAGCCCAGAGTGTGCTGACGGTTGGCGTGTGGTACTCGCTGCTGGTGGCTGGAGAGTGTTGGAGACGATGACGACGACGGCATAAATAACAATTCTCAATCCAAGATTATTAAGCTATGTAGTAAAAAGTAATCTGGTTTTTGTTTTCATTTCGACTAAGTTTTCAACATAAATGAATACTCACTCCAGTGAATTGTTTTGCTCGATTTATATTTCACTTATATGATACGTACCAAGACATATTAAAAAAAAACCTAAAAAACATACTACATGTTTAAATAAACATAGCACGTAAGTCTTCATCCAGATCAGCCCCATTCACTTCGTAATAGTCAACGTCTCATACAGCTACAGTAATAGCATTTGATCTGAATCTACGGCTCGATAAACATGGCGGCGCGGCGCTCGGTAATGCGCCAGCGCAGCGGAAAAATCAACCCTTCGTCATTTTAATGTTAACAATATGGACGCAGCGTCGCGAATGTGCCACGGACGTCAGTGAAATAATGCTGTCGGGGTATTAGTGGATACCTATTTCTAGAATCCTATTCGTTTATGGTAAAAGTTGGGAGCAATATTTTCAGAAAAACTTTATTTATCAATAGGTGCTAATATGATGCTGAAGTGTTCAAAGTTTGTTGGTTGGTTTGTTTGAAAGCGTTCATCTAGGAACTAGGCACTGCTCGAATATTAAAAACCCAGGGTTTGACGATTAAAAACCAACTTGAAATAAAAATCCTGGATTGGAAGTTACGCGGGAAAAACGGCGTGCGGCTCCTGTTTTTATATGAAGTACCCGTATATACAGCTATTTAGAAATAACATTGCGTGAAAACGCATTATTGATTTAAATATTATCTAAGTTTGTATTACAGAAGATAGTTTGTAGTCTGCTTTGTAGTCTTAACAAAAACGGTGTTTACTGTTATCTTTTTGTTTCATAGTTTCCTGCCATTTTAAAAGTTCATATTGAAGAGTGATTTACCGACGCGGCTTGTTTTCAGGACTCGGAAGCAGCTAATATGGTCGAAGTATAACTCAAACTTACCTAAGAATCGTGAAATTAGTTTAAAATATAGCTTGCTAAATTTGGATTTCCTCATGGCTGCTGTATTTCTATACCTAAATGGTACAAAGCATTTAATTAGTAGTTAATGTCTTTGTTTGGTTGTAATTATCTCATGACACGACTAAGGCTAGGCAGGTTTTAAAAAGATCACGAATCATTAAATACTAGAAAATAAGAGCGTTGCCATGACACTAGAAAATCAGATTGCCATTTTCTTTTTATAGATCGTGAAATTAAAATTGAATATTGAAGTCTATATTAAGTCTCTACAAAATGACCTGCATTTATGTATATTAGCGTCGTATAAAATAATGACGGGTTTTGATACGGAACTGCTACAGTTAATTCCCAAATATGATAGAGTCTCTATGATAGAGTTTTCTTAGAATTAGAAAGAATAGGTTTATAATAATTTAACCTAATTGTACCTCAAGAGGTTATTTATCAACCATTTTAGCGATACAAACTCATGTATGATGTACATTAATACGCGTTGAATATCCTACATTCTACCGTCGTCGTTAGGTTAGAATCACTATTATAGAAAAGATCTTATCAATATGCTTCAATATTCAAGTTGATAGTAAGATTTTGCTCTGTCTGGTCATGTCAAAAGATCTAAGATTTTCGTTTATATGCATGTTTTTTGACTGATGTACATGTCATAACCACCCATAAAAGTTTGTGCATACATATTTATGTAAAAAAATATTTAGAATACTGATATTATGGTATATCAAATATCTATGATAATCCATAGCTTAAAAATATAAGTTTTAAAAAAACAACCGGCAACTATTTCAATATTAGGCATTAATAACGTGTCCACCGACCATCGCCGCCCGGACATACTTCACTTTGTTTCACATACTTGTTTTAGTAAAAGGCGTGTACTTCTCAAACTGCAAATAGATGCCAATCGATAACTCCGAGCTGCGGCACAATCCCTTCAGCAACTAACATAATAGCTCACGCTCAGGCGCACCAATAACGAGACCGAATCTTTTTGAATAACTAACAAAATATTCTAATATCAAATGGAGCCATCAACGGAAACTAACGAATGCCTTCGTCATTGGGACCTTCACTGTTGGTATTTCAGCAGTCACATATCTCGAGCGGCAGTGTTAACATGACGACAAATACTTCGAGTTGGAGTTGCTCCAAGTTGGTAGCTTCCGCTATCAGCTGCACATATCTTTTGCATATTGGCAAATAAGATTCATAGTTCGGGAGTTTGAGCAATAAGGCTTTAGTGGCGTATTGGTTAGACAGTGTGAAGCTTACGTACTATGCGCTATGTAAATGAGCCTCACGACCTCTTTGTGATAAAACCTCCATCGATCACAATACGTCACATTGTTATTAAAGGGAAAATATGTATATTAATTTATGTGCATACTTATTTTTTATTCGAGGAAATCAAGGAAACATGCATGCATTGATATTTCGCAGAGTTGCTTCATGTACAAGGAGACATTACGATTTATGGACAATATGGAACCTATTATTATGTAGTTTGTAAGAAATAAGTGATGATCTAAAGTTATTCAATGTTCTCACAGTCAATATGAAGAAACATCAATAAAACATGTGATATAGATATAACACCATATCATTTCAACAGTTGCTCGGGCACCGGATGCTACGGTTTTTTAAATGTTATTGAGTTTTTACATACGATCTTTGTTATTTGCTATGCAAATACTGATATTTGCCTAAGATTTAATGATTTAATGCTATCCTTGACTTGTTTTATAAAAGTGTTGCAATGAAAAATTAAGATTTGGCTTGGACGGTGTGGATAAGTTAATAGTAGGTACTTAATAGTGATATGTGGGTATCACAGAGACAAAAGGGCGAAAACCTTAAATATTCAAATAGACATATAAAAGCTTATTTACAATATATTGTAAATTTTATGCTCATTAGGTCAGACGCAACTTTAGGCTGAAATAATTATGTAAAAAGTTTTCTTTCAGAAAAAAGTTTATAATAACATTAGTATATGTATAATAAAATAATTTTGTTGAGAAACGTATACTCGTTTATGGATTGTTAAGAACGGTATTTTTGGTAACTTTTGTCACTGATAGAAGCCAGTTCAGATGTAGCTAGGAGGGTATTATTTTCGACCACTATAATAAAGCTACGTTAAAGCGTAAGTAGATGTCAAAAACAAAAACAATAAATTTTAAAGCTGAAATCCTTGAGGAGGTAGACAACGAATCATTAATCCTATCATATGATGGTTGTCTGGTAGAAATCGCTCTTCAGTGATAAGACCGCCAAGTTTTAATTTCTAATAAAACTAATAACTGTTTTAAAGAATCGCGGTTATTTTCACTATAATTGAATTATTTGACAGTCTGCGATCATATTAACAGCATCGACATATCGGACGCGCGAAGTTAAAGTCGGATATTGTGGTAAGAATCACGCAAAATCATTAAATTGTAATGAAACTGTTCTTTTTTCTTTTACTGTACCTGTAATATAAACTGATATGTAAATAAATAAATAAATAGTGCTGCCACAGGCCTGGATGCCACTTCCAGTCAGGTGGCGCTGGAGCTCTTTTACCGGCTTCCTCTGTCTAAAAAATAAATCAGCTTTGGATGAAAATTCTGTGGCAAAATATGATGGTATATTGGAATATATCAGGACATAGATTTTTATATTGTTTTATATAACGTAATTAACTTAAGACAATTTAACGTAACTTACATTTAAAAATACCTAAGTATTTTATGTAAATGCATTTACATCTTAGTTTGTTTTATTTAAATATATTTATACCTAACTGTATTTCTGTTGGAATTAAAGATAATGTTGTTTGAAAGAGGGATTTGAAATACTAAATTACATAAAAAGTTCCATACAAGTTTAAAAAATTAATCTGTGCTCAAGGATGGTAAAAGAGATTAATCACATTGGTAGACATCTTTACTGATTGGTCAAGATTGAGCATAGATGTTTGTACTTAAATTACACGCTAATATTCAACATAATTTAATATAATTTACTGTTTCCATAATTGACATTCTCTTTTTAAGTTTGGATGCAGTTCTCTGTGTGCAGTTCCAATTCATTTATTAAAAAAAAATGATTCATACACGTATTACACCCGAAATTATTTACGATAGAAATGAAGTACAACACAAAAATATTCATAAATCATGGTCATAAATATCCTCTTTATTATAGATGTATTACGTACACAAACTTTTTTCAATAAGATAATAAAGATAAGAGATTTTATGTTGCCGTGGAGAACTCGTGCCACCCGTGATTTAATAACCTCCATATAACTTTGATATGCTTTAAAATTTAAGGTATACCAATAACTAATCATTATGTAAAAAATTTAAGTAGGAAGTTAAATCGTTTTGAAATAGGGCATTGTTCTCAAATTTCAAGTATGCCACGATCTGTTTGCTTGAAAGTATCGAGACGAGGTGCAACGAAATGGCTTTTAATAAAAAAAATGGCAACTACTTTGTTTACCCATTTTGGATTTTCATTGGAATGATAGTGATACCAATTGGATTTATATTGTATCGTAGTAAAACTGTGATATGAAATCCATGGAATATCCTAAGAATTCGAATTATATTTTAAGCCTTATAACCTAAGTAGACGTGATATTTTTGGTACTATGAATGTCAATGTATATGTACAATGAAGAGTAAATAAATAAATAAATATTTATGTATTTTTTATTAATTTTCAAATGCAGCACAAAAACTCGCGGTTTTTGCAATGCTTATACAACCATCTGTTAGATATTGATAACTAGAAGTTATAGTTAGAATTTTATATGCACTCGAATCAGTATTTTTATGTTTGTGTTATTCGTTTTTGTTCTTTAAACGAAGTTCTTAAGAATCCACATAATTTTATTGATTTCTCGAGTATTTTCATTATTGTTCATATACATTTAAAAAACGAATGATCTCACAATACATTTCGGAGAACAATATTTGCACCCTGTTACCAGTTTGCTTGCATTAATTTTATAACTTCATCAATGAACTGATAGACTTAAGTATTTGCGGTCTCGTGCAAAATATCCCGGTCAGCGACATTTGAATTAATGCTCTACAAATCTGTGGTGTGTACTAAATCAGGCATTTTATGAGTCATTGAAGTCGACACGAGACAGGCCGACCTCCGCTCTGATTTGCAGCCTCAAGAGCCTATTGCTCACGCGGCTCTTCCCTTCGACTACATAAACATTACAACAATGTATTAGAAACTTGTCGCTTCATTGTGCTCGAGCGGCGATAATGAGGTCTGATGTGAGCTAGATGTAGTTTAATTATATTTTATAGCAAGATTAATTACGTTATTCCTATTTTCAAAACTCAGTTACATAAATTTCGACTTTCGTTGTTTAGTCAAGCGGAGTTTTGAGATGCGTCATCATATCTAAAGAATTCAGCCATCTTCGCCGCCTACGGGAAGGCTTATTAATAGTTGATACACAGACTTGTTGCTGCAATTAAGAAGATGCTGTTTCTGTCCGATCACGTGTTCCTATTATGTGCAGTGAATGCGTATCCCTGCAGCCTTTTGTGTGTAGAGCTACCAGTTTTGGGCGCAGACATGTACACACTGAATGAGTTCCTTTATGAATATTTAGATCTGCTTGAGGCTACTATTGGAAGCGAACTCGCCTTACTTCGACTTTTGTATGGCGCGTTTATGTCTTTTACAACAAAGTTGTTTACATTTATAAATGGAATAAAATATGTTATTTGAAAAATGTTTAGATTGTCTGAAAATCGAATATATAAATGTTGATTATAATTTAGCACCGCTATAATTTACCATAATTTGATACGACTTGAAGTAGGATTCAGCTAAGTGATGTTGATTCGGTTAGGAAATTAATAATTCCAATCGTTTTTCTTAGTCCCATTTCCATGTTTTCCTGTGTTCTCTGACGTATATAGTACGATAGCTTACTTTGAGGAATGATTGATGCAGTAATCTACTAAGAGATTTATCTTGCAACAAAAAAAAATTAATTCAATGCCCTTTGCAAAAAGTGTATTTTTTACTTAATGCTTTTAAAAATAATATGATTATTTTGATGAGGAAATGTATGTAGATCTCGCATGTGAGCACCAATAGTAGGGGCCATCTCAACCTCACCACTCATACTTAGGTCAGTCACTTGTTGGAGGAAGTGGGAGTGGCAGGCAGCCCTGTGCTCCGGCGCAGCGCTGTCTGCGCACGGAACACACAGCGCTGTAAAAAAAATATATGTCCACAGCTTCTGTATCAACTAATATTATAAATTTATCTTATTAAAAAAAGCAAAAAACGGCTTTTGCTTAATAGAAATGATTCAGCAATCAATAAATTTACAATGAAGCATTCGACTAGAATATTTGTTCAACTTTAAACGAAGAAAGTGACAATTTATTTCAATAGTATTTTTTAATTTCATGAATACGTTTCTTAAGTTTCCTCTTTTTAAGACAGTTGATTGAAAAGTAATTATGCTAAGTTTTCTTTATTATAAGCAGCTTTCCGCCGCTTCGAACATAGAATATTGTCTTTCGAAAGCTGTCACATCTCTATTCTTACGTCTTTTGAGAAATCTGGCGAAACTATGGATCATCCTGATATTAATTGGCGTCCAAATCCATGGAGAACATTAACGAAAGCACAGATAATAACACAATTATTCTTTAAGTAATAATCGCCCATTGTTCCTGTAATTTTACTCCATGATATCCGCATCACAAGTATACATAATAGTAGTTTTCATCATGGCGTTCAAAATTAGAAGGATCTACCGCTGAAAATAACAACCGGAACTAGAGGCTGCCGGTAGCTTGCTGTCTCTAAGGATTCGTATGATTAAGTAAGGTTTGCAATTGAATTTAAGGAAATCCTACAGCCAGTGAAAGAATCATCAAACGATTCCACTTTGTGTCGAAAGTTGTAAGTAGTTGTGAGTTCATGATATCCAATAGGACGTTGAGATCTGTGATGATATCGTGGAACATGGTTGCTACTTCGTATCAGGTAGAGAGGATTTTTCGAAATTCCAATTTCCATTTACGACAAGTATTTTACTTAATATCTTAAGTTTAATATTTATTTAACAACATTTAACTTATTTATAACAATGTTAGGATATATTCTTATAGTGGGTGTCCAAAAACTCAAATACAAAGAAATTCGTTAAACGATATTGAACTAAGGACTATAATTATTTTTCGAATATTTAGGCACTCGCACATACTAAACTTGAGCCCGTGACGTGAAAACAGCTTGTAGCATAATTTTAATTCACTCTGTATAATAGCATCCGTTTTAAAATTTGACAAATAAGTACTTATAAAATAATACAAATCACAAACAAGTTATCAAATTAACAAATCAAATTGATGGTGAGTAATTATTTTAATAGCACAGTTTGTGAACGTGCAAAAGAACTTAATAATTACAATATACTTATCAACTTCAAGTAATGAGAGGTTATGTTTAGATTTCTTTTGCTTTTGATGTCGCTGGAGGCATTGTTATTTTACATTTATAGTTTGAATTATTAAAATATATTTAAAATAACAAAATTACAACTATCTGACTAGTCCTGAAATAAGTAAATGCGGGTGGGCCATGTTTGATAGTTATTCCTTCAGGATTCACCTTCAGTGATCAAAGTCTGTAGAAAGTCTGTGTTTAATTAGAGATTGCTGTAAGAATCAACAGATATGAGCCCGTGTAGATGCAAAAATTGCTCTAGCGCCCCTGGATGTCGTCGTGGAGTCCAGACAACCAATTTTCAGCTTGATGTCAAATGTCATCGCTGCGGTTTCTAATGAAGTTATTGGTAAGGCATTTATATTCGGATTCAGTTTCTTCTCATACTACCTATATTAGGTAAGGTTGGGGTGATACATAATTGTTATTTTCCTTCTTCACCTAAATAAATCTGTATGCAAAAAATATAAAGATAAAATTCTTAAATGCTATTATGAATTTGGGCTATGGTCGGCGTGTGTACTAAACTGGAACTTAATCTGTCAAACCGTTTCAGCGTGAAAAAGCGGCAAACATCCGTTCTCACAAACTTTCACGTACCTATTTAATATAAGGTAGGATATTAATGTATGCAAATACAACATTTATTTATTTTTTATTTTGTTGACAATTAAATGATTTCATAAACTTCTTTCCATTGTGAAAATCTAATTCAAATTAATATTTATTAATGTTGCATACACTACATCTGTATTAGGTATTACCGTACTAGGTTTCTTATATAATGAATGAAAAGCCCATAAAATGTCATAATTTTCGTTGATATGATTTTTAGTCGATGTATGAAATATGAGATTTATATGAATAATAGAAATAAAGATAAATATTATTAAATAAGACAAAATAAATCTATAGAAAAGGACAAACACTATGTTAAACGACTCGATGAACCCACTAAATCTATTACTTTATGTTCTAACATTTAATTTCGATTTAATGTTCATAACTATGAATAAATTAATTCTTCTTGAACTTTCACACTATTATACATGCAACCTTTCTATAAGGTGTCGACTAGCCAAACCCCCGCGAAATGCTGCTATTGTTCTGACAACCGAATGAAAGTTCTTTATATGCATATTTTACTGGGTTATTTATCGAGATGGCCCGGAATGTGTGCCGTATATGCTACACGAAATATTTCTAGCTAAATTAATGATATATTAATAGCTTCTGTTAAAGAATGTCTGATCTAACAGATAGAAATACATCAAGTTTTCTAAGAAGCTATTGTTAGATATTTTCAAATGAGAAGATATTTTTCTACATTTTGCCAAAGAAGTTTCGAATTTAGGAAAGCAATCTTGCCCTAAATCTCTCAAATCAACATGCTTACCTATTAAATTATTATGCCCTATCCTGCATCGTATTGAAGTCTAGATACTTATTTCGTACGGTGTCGAACGACTCCAACGACTCATGATTTATGATATCTCAATATATATTTGACTTGTCATCTTGTGCATGTACTTTAAAGAGAGCTACAAGATTTTGCCGTTGAATGCAAATCGGTAATCACGTTGGCAGTACGACACGTGCCGTATTGTAGTGGAACATGATGGGTTTTTGACGTTTGGCTTATTATATTTGTGAAAGTAAGATATTAGGCGGCGGGCGAGGTGCTTCGCTGACACGGACAAGCGCGGCGTGGGCGCGAGGCTCCTGTACGCCGCCCCGCCGATACCAGGCCTCACCCGGCACGCCTGCGCACCTATACACACGTCGCCGAACCACACTACATATTCAAATTGGTTAGCATCACAGTTATTATACTTTTGTCCATGAAACTTTTAAAGAAAAATAAAAAAACAACTAAGTAACTAGTTCATTTTATTATCTTTTAGTATGTCGCCAGACTCGTAATACCGATGACGGATCTTACACACAGCTCGTACTCCGATATTGAACACAAGAAATAAAAGAGGATGTTCATCAGACGCGAGATCATAAAAGGAGCCCTAAAATGTTAAACGACTGTTCAAAATTGGTGGTAAGAAGAAATTACAAAATAAAAGGACGAAATTACGGTACTTGGAATGATTTTTGAGAGAGACCGTCTTAACCCATATTTCATTTTATGGGTGAACGATTTTTACAGCCTCCTCGCGGACAATCCAAATAACTACGTCTCTGTAGAAAGTTTCTGAAATTATTTCGAAATGATTGGTCCATTCAGTCAGCCTACTTTCCTCTTTACGATCTCAGTTTTTGGCAGTGCATTGTACTCGTAGGATTCAAAAAATATGCATAAAATTCTACAGGAAACCCGATATTGTTTAACTCGTGAAGTATGTTTTGAGTACAAGTTAAATATTTTATGTTTTGTGTATAGGATACAAATCAGGTACTCTGGCAAATCAAAATGAAGAAAAAATAAAAGTTATTTTATTCAAACTATATCAAATGACCTATAAGTTAGCTTCGCTGATCTGATGCTTCTGAAATGTGATCCAGTAATAATTAATGTGCACTTAGGTAATCCATAAAATAAGATCAGGTGTTATTTCGATTATACGTGAATGCAGGTTTGAAAATAGGTCAAAGGTTTAGTAATATTCTATATTGAACAGGTTTGTTTTCTAAAATTATATTTAGTCCATCCAACATTTCATATGCAACGAGCTTGTATCGTGACGGACGCGTTCGTTGGCGCGTCGCGTCGCTAGACAAACGCACTTTATGACTGATTGTGTCCAAAGAGTAACTATTCTGGAGCATTTAAATATATTTAAAAAAACATTAAAGTTATATTTATTGTATTGGATCTTATATTCTGTTGTTCGATTCATTCTCATTGGGTTTTATGTTTTATTTATAATCATATGGTCTATTAAGAAAAACATATTTTGAAGTTCAAAAAATAACGTTTACTCATTTGCGTATTCCATTTCAACTCAAACATTTTGAGTTTACCATAAAATCAAAATGAACCTTAAGACTGACGTGAAAGACAATATCTTCAACTTAAGTATCGATAAGTTCATAAATATTATTTTGTACTAAAAAGGTTTGCCTTTAAAAGCAATTTGGTAAATAACACAACATTGGTCACTATTTATTAATTTAACCGTCACATTTATCCAAGGCTAATTTATCGACTGATCATTGCAAAAAAAAGGGTTGATGTTTGTATCAGCATATTTTTTTAGTTAAACTATGTCCACCCGCATGGGTGGACATCTGTGACTTAATCTCAGGAAAAACTCGTTCTATATAAAACTGATATCATTACGAAGTTAACGAGAAAACACCTTTTCTTTATATTCATAAAAAGTAAGATGGCTTTTATAATTCTAGAAAACGTTGGAATGAAACTTTAAATCAAGAACTTCCTTTATGGAATTCTGTTGGTACAAATAAATGTGCACTCAATACCAGATTTAAATTCCCTCGCACGGAGCCGTGTTGTGCCGAGATAAGGCTGTATTGCTCTCATTGTATCGAATAATCCGTCGTGTCGTGATCCGAACTATAACGGTGAGCACGGTTCCTTCATTCACTATGTACTCTCCACGTAATCACCACAATTTTTCAAGCTTTCACACAACACCTCACTAATAAGTATTAAACCAAAAAATTCTAACAAATGATCCACAATGGTTATGAATAGCATTATTTATGTCAAATTTGAACGTGTTCACTAATCGCTGGATATTAGTTACACAGGTCAAAGACTGTATGGTTTCATTTCTCTTGTTGCGGCCATTAGTTTACATAGCAGGTACTCGTGTTCGATATTTTAATTGATTAAACTTTTTGTAGAGTATTTGTGCTATTATTATTAATTCAATTATTGTCTTAATTTTATAATAAGTTAAGGGTAAATTTTTTGATAAATAACAACTAGGCGTCTTACTGGACAAAAAATTAGTAAAGGACCGTAATGGAAAATATGTATTAAATTAAGTTGAGATGTTGTTTTTTGACATCTTTGAAGAAACGGTTGAATTTCTGTCTAAACTATAAGTTTACGGCACACACCATAAAGACAAACACACTGAGTAAAAATAACTCAATAGCAGCACTAAACTAAAGTAATGTTTCAATTCGGACGTGAAAAACAATACTAAGGCAGAATAAAATAAGAGTTTGTGTTTAAGATACTGTTAAACTTGCTAAAGATAAAGTATGCTCGAGCTAAAAATAAGTGGCTATAAAACTAAATAAAGTGAAACTAAAAAGAAAACCATTTCTTTTCTGCGCGCTGTCCTCTTAATGCCCTTTTGTATACAGTCAGTGCATTACCAAGTGACAAGAGATGCTCTAAATTTAACGTCTATGCAAGTACATGGTTTATGATAGATTTACGTCTTCTTTTTATACACCAGTAATTATTAATAAAATAATTAGAAGTTGTATCTGAAAATCTATAAATAATCCTGTATTGAAATTGAAGTAATGCAAGAAGTTTGCAACTCTTCATTTGGGTGTCCTTGTTAACGCACGCGTGACTTTTCGCACTAAGGTTAACCCGATGCGAGCAAAATCTCAGATCTCACCTGCACACGGCCAGCCACCTGTTAACTGCGACTTTGCAATATAAAAAAGGAGTGAGCACCAGCCAGTGCAAAAAACAAGAATCCAAGACGACACGTATGGAAAATAAAAAACTTCTCGCCCACCAGATGGTCGCCCGACGCCGAGAAACCCGCTTTTGAGCAGGTTGTGACTTACCTCGCATATTGATTTGCACTTTTGACTGTAAAGAAAATTGAATAACAAGTTTGATTAAAGCATTATCATAAAAAAATGTTGCGTGATAGTAACTTCTGACCTGTTATTCTAAAATTTGACATAAGAAATTGGCAAAACATATGATTGTGTGTCATCCTTAAGTGGCTATGAGAATATATATTACAATTACTCACTGTTTATGTCTATATTTGTTTTGATTATTGTAGGTCATCCACCGAGGTTATAACCTTGGTCGATAAGCTTTTTTTTCGTATGATCTATGTTATTTTCTTTCATAATACTTATGCATGAATGTAAATGTTTAGCGCATATGTGCTACAATGTAACGATTGATTAAGTTACCCAATTAAGTATTCACCAGAATGCCATCGTTCAACGTTTTATTACACCTTTCGGATTCGTTCCAAGTAGAACTCATTTTGGAGTTAGCAGAAATTAATTGGCCATATGTTTGGTAACGCTATTCATTAACAGGCTCCAATGAAAGATAAAGAACCCCATATGGTGCAATATTTTTTTATAAACGTGCAAAAACAAGTCAGTTTAGTTAAACCGACAAAATAATCAAATAACGGCCTTATGAAAAAACCTTACGTACACAGCTCACGACTTGTTTATATTTTAAATTATGTGTCAAGTCATCTCATCACTTCAGTTCCCGTTTGTTCTTTTATCTTTTTAACAGTTTTATAATACAAATGAGACTCCAACAGGGCTTCATGTGGCGCTTTTGAAAAAGGTGTTAACCTTGTAAAATGCAGTTTCGACTATGTTTTGTTTTTATAGATTTCTCGGCAGTGAGTCGAGAGTGCTCAGTAACATAAATTAATTAAAGTCGGCGTGTTAGATTAAAGTGTCTTAAGAAATAGAAGATTACCTGCGGATTAAGTAAATAGTGTCGTCAGTTGTGTTATATTGATCACGATGCGAGTATTAATTGGCGCGGCACCGCTGCAGCGCTGCGCCCGCGCCGCCTCCGCGCTCGCCGCCACTAATGCCGGGTAAGTTATAGCCATCGATACCAGCCGTCGCATGTCGCTCATTAATGGATAGTTTCCATTACTAATCGCCTTTAAACAACATTTCACATTGTAATTTAAGAGGTAATTATCTTATTGAGCAAATATTTGTTCAGAAATAATTGTATGACGTAAGTTTTCGTAAAACTTTGACAGTTTGATTAGCTAACAGTTTTGGGTACTGTCAGAAGATAGCAGAATGAGTGAGTTGCCGCCTCCGCGTCGTGATTGCAATTAGTAACAGCTGTTTTAGAGTTGCTTTTACAGGTAAAGCGTAGAAGATTTGGTCAATATTAGCACCACAGGTGTAAGGATGCGTGTTGAGGCTACCTGCGAATCGGCCGGCGACCGCCGCGCCGCCGCACCTGTGCCCGCATGCCCGCGCTACTTAAATGGCGCTTACGCAGCGTGATGTCAAGCGATTTCCTAACACACACAAGCGCACGCACTGCTGTATAGCTCTAAGTAACAATTTAATATAATCAATAATTTCTTCTTATGAAACGATTATTACTTTTGGTTCAAGTGATTTCACTTGTTATGTAGTCTTTAAAAATAATGTTTAAGTTGATAATGTTTTTAAGTCGTTGAGATTTGCACGACTGTGCTACTTAATTCCCATATCTTACAAGTCAACTATAAAATGAAAAACTTTTCAGTGTTCATTATATTTCAAGGCTTCGCTGGCGCAATGATTAGAATGCTTGATTGGGGTCTTCGTTTTGATTCGCAGCCGGGTAATTTTGGAACTATCATCAACTGGCTTTTCGGTAAAGTATTCTAGTACTTTGTGGCTAAATAGATGTATAAACAGTGTGCTTAGTAAATATTGACAATTATTTAGCTTAAAAAAACTGCATCGCTAAATAAATGAATCTTCAGGGATATCCATTTAATCTTGAAAACATACGTTTTGAAATATTTAAAAGCATAAACTGCAGATACTTATTCAACCTTTGTACTAAGTTTTTTTTTATTGTTAAAGTCAAAGCTACGTATTAAAATCAATTTATCAAGAAAAATAAATAACGGAGTATGTGCAAGAAAATCATTAAAATATTTGTGAAGCATTAATAATTCTCATTGAATAATCAGACACTTGTGTAAGTTGGATTGAATCAAAAAACGAGATTCAATCTTGCGATAAAATAATAAATGATTGGAGTTGGATATATCAACACTTAAGGAAGGGTATGTCTCGAGCGGCGAGCGGTCGCGGCGCGCTGCGCGGGAGCAGGGCACGCGCGGACGATCGCGCACCGTTATTGTCGATCTGGTTTTTTTACGTGTGTCCAGGATGTCACGACTTATACTTAACTTTCAAACCCAGTAGTCAGTATTTAAGAACAATGATGTTTATAAAAGTAATTGAGCATTGACTTTATGATTGGGTAAACATTTTGCAATGATTAAAATGACTTATTGGACGTTTTTATCTGCTTATTTCTACAACTGCGAGTATTTTGGATTCGCAATGCAGGTCTAAAAAATTCAAAGAAGCATTAGATCTTGAATATGAGATTTTTGTACATAATAATTTGAATAAATAAAACTTAAGTTAATTTAAAGATTTATGTATACTAAATAGAATTATACACGAGATGAAGACGTGAGTGTGAAGCGACGATAGCCCGCGGCGCAAGCGCGGAAGGACGGGCCATTCCGCAGTGAGACGTTATCGCGTTTATCTGCCATATTGATTGCGACCGTGTCGAAAGCCTCTTCGCCCAGCGGACTTAAATCTGAACGTACAACGTGATTGATTACCCCGTAATGGACACTGACACACACGGGACTCACTGCGCGCATTCCAGCCGCGACGACCCAATCCTCGCGCTGTGATTCTACTATACAATCTTGTTTTGTACTTTCGGAATGTCGCATCTGACACATCTCCAAAAGTTTTTTCGAATGTCACAAAGCAATCAACTCTTACCCACCATAACCTACACGTATAAAATATTCAATCATGCGATAAATCATACTCGAGCAATATTTCTTTGACGTCGTTCGCAAACAATTATTATTGTATTTTAAATGTGCGAAATGTAACGCCTATATTTAATTTATGAAGATAAATTCCATTACCAAAAATGCATCTTCAGCGTTTTCTGGAAAATAATGACGAAGTGCAAGTACCACAATATTACCAATTACCAAAATTTCACGGTTTTATCGATCCATAACGGCAACGAAATGAGTTTCAAGGGCTTTTTCATCTTTGCCGAGTTCAAAATCTTTGTAAACAGCGAGGATCTTAATCTGAAGATTGAAGAATATTAAAATTTATCGCGGGAACGTATTTTATCGAATTTTCTTCGAAGCGCACTCTGACAAGACACAATAATTTACGTCAGTATTCTGGTAACAGACACTATTAAGGCGAGCGTGTTGCTGAGTGAGTTTTATGTGTTAAGGAGACACTTTAAATCCATTTGACATTTTGTGTGTCTCAAAATATTCCGTTTAGATGGTTGTGCAATTAAAGAACGCAAAAATGTTCATGTGCTTAATGCGTTGTCGCCGCGTGGTATGTTATTAAGAATAATAACGCATGATAAAGCTGTAAAATGTGGTCGCGAGCTTTTGCTCCGCGGCTCATTTTTTACGATGAGTTATCGAAAAAAGAAATACTATATTTGAGTTGTAAATGTACCTTTAAAATTAGGCAATAATGCGTATAAGTTATTTAGAAAAGCATCTAAGAGCTTGTCATGTCACAGCTATTGAACGTAATCAAAAGTTATAATAGTACCTAATAGTGATAATAGTGTAAACAAAACATGGTTATGCTACTGAAAGTTGAATCTAATTTTCTCACTGTGGACATGAAACGAGTATTTATTCAGGTATCTTGTCTATTTAAATAAACGAATAGACATGTTAGTACATAATATCTTAGACATATTATTATTACCTACTTATATGAACCTTATTGCTCATAAACTTAAGCTTGATGGTAAGTTCTTTTTAGTGTCTACCTGACTACAGACCAACCTTCATACAGAGGCTGCCTTAAAATATTATTGCTCCAACTATAATGTTTGCCAGCAATATTTTAAAGAGAACCTTATCCTTTTTTATCAACAGGCTAGATTGAAGTAAATTGCGAGTTACTTTACTTCAATTCAGTCAGAAAAAAACTATTATTATAGCAGTGCAATATTTTAATTTAATCATTTTCTCATTCACAGTTCTGATAATGAGGCCCTAAGAATTTATCATCATGTTCGTACCTGGGTACGAAAAGGTAAAGGTATACATACGTTTTGTCTATAAAGTAAATACTTCAATAAGGATAGATCAAACACTCTGAATTGTAAGAATAATTTACGCTTCTAAAACAGGAGTTTCAAGGAAAAAGGCAAGTGGCGAAATACGCAGATTAGGACAATTCAGAATTAGATAACGTATTTGCGTATATATTTGTACATCTTAGTAACGTGGTTGCTAGGTTTCTCTACAAGTTATCATCTATATGTGTTTATGAAACTGCTGTAAAATAAGTTAAACTCTTCGTGTTTTCAGATAAAGCATTCCATTTTTTGCAAAAACAGTTGATATTTGTTAGTGGATATTTGTTTTGGATTATACTATTCAGGCTCATTTAATGTTTCACGTTGTTGTTCGAATATTACAGAATCGACGTACAGGTGTTGGAATATACACAAATATTTTTTCACATAAATGAAGTAAAAATATATTACACAATTTTTTTATAAGATTTCTTTAGTAAGCTCTATTATACAGCTCTTTTGTAGCATTATTAACAAAACTTCAAAATAAAATAAATATAATTACGAGACAATATTAAATAAAAACTAAAAGAAGTGAGAACCAAGTGACATTCCGTAGTAGCGTAAAATTCCGGAATGCCCTCTTATTTTGATGGATAACGCCTGCCATCAAATCACTGAATACTACTTAATGCAAATGCACTTGTCAGGAGAGTTCACGATTACTGTTCCACTCGGCGAAGCGATAACGATTCCATTTCCAATGTACATTTTTATTACTTTGCGTTTTGTTGCGATACTCATTATAATTTAGTGACAGCAGTAAGACCTTTTTGAATGTTGTAAGACATTTCACTGTAATTTATATGAAACGAGGACCAATGCTCGAAATGGCTCTATATTTGGATGGAAATTGTTTAAGCCTTTTGTGGACTGTATTTTATCTCTGTACTGTATTTTAAAACTATAATTGTTTCATTTCAGAATAAATGAAAAATCTATAAGTTTGAACATAATTCTAATTAAAACGCTTTATGAAAGTATTAAAAAATACCGTTATACATTATCAAGGATGAACTTTGGAAAGCTCCGTTAACGTTTTTCTATTTCCTAGTGAATCAGGTGGTTAGTGCACCTAAGCGGGCGACTTGCGACTTGCGACGTGCGACGGGCAACGTTGCGTGAAGTCCACCTGTCGCGGTGCGGCGCGTGCGCAGCCCGAGCACGCCACTTGCCACCACCTCGACCGTGGAGCAGCACCTGACGCTCGACGTTACGTTGCTATGACGATCATGACCAAATAACGTCACACTCCAAAGAAAACCTAATGGGTGATGTATGTAAAGGTGTACGTCTACCCTTTTTGTAATTTAGGGCGAAAGACTTTTGAATGCTTTGAAATAAAATGTTCAATTGTTTTAATCACTTTGCTCTTAGATATCCAAATTAATAGCCCCTGAATGGTTAACGTCGGTTAACACCGACATGAAAGTCAGTGTTCAGATACTATGAGTGATTTTTATTTATTTATCGGTGATTGGACTCTTGAGGTTGAATAATGAATTGGTTCTTCATTAAATATTTCCGGAACAAACTGAGATACCGATGATATTTGGCAGCACACTTGATATGAAGAGCTGTCACTAAAAAAGCGGATCTGTAAGAGGACCTACCGTGAAGCGGGATTCAGTGAGGGCAGTATGGCTTTTCTCAGCTGACACTACGCAGATAAACCATATCTTTTACTTCAGGTACAAAAAGAGTAAAGGTTCACCTACTAGCATATTATTACAAATAATTCAAATTTAAACAGAGCTGCTTTGTTCTATCTCCCTCCACTCTCTCTGAGGTTTACTAGCTGCTACCCGAAGATTCACTACCATAAATTAGTGCAATGTTCTCCTGATGTTTCTGGTTTAAAAATCGTATGTTACCAAAACTGTTCAGTAGGCGTTTAATCCTTGACAAATTAACAAATATTCACAACTCAAACTTTCACGTTCATAAAATTTATAGCATGAATTGTCTTCGCTTACGCATCACTTACTGCTTTTGGTCATCGCAATATCTTCTTACTTTAACTGCAATTCAAATCATTCATGAAGTACCTAATAATAAAATATTAGGAAACTGACTGTTTATGTTTAATTTTTGGTTATTTGTTTTTATTTTAGAGGAAAGGACAAACGAGCATTTAGGTTGGTAAGCACCATCGCCCTTGGAGACTTGACATTCCAGGGGAACTGCTGATGCATTGGGGACTCTGGGACCCAGGTGGTACCTTAGGTGGTAAGCCCCAGTGGGATTTATCTAGTTATTACACGCTCATAGTATCTTTTCGGAAGCTGCAATAACTGCAAAATCTGTTTTTCCGTGTAGCAGGCAGCAGGACATACTTTACAAAGAATCCGCTCATTTTTACTTTTGAGTCAGGTATTTTTTTCTTAAATTTATGTCCAGAGTTTGAAAATTTCAATAGATTTTAATAATTCTGTGTCAATCAATTAGATTTAAGATATAATGTAACTTTTACTGGTGGTCCTAATAAATAAATAAATAAAATAATGTTCTATGATATCTATTCGGCTACGTGTATAAGTTTCATATGGATTGTGAGCTAACGTAGAGTCGGAACTCAGAACTAGCTTTGTGATGTTTCATTTAATTTATCTACATATTTTTTTGTTTAGATCATTTCAGTGTTTCGGCTTCGGTATGTGCCGAGCAGACAATTCGCAGATGAAAATTACTAAAATCCAGAAACTAATTCACAAATTTTTATTTAAACTGGGAATACCGAACATTTTCCATACCTCCGCAATATTTTACGTACATATTTATAGAGTAAATATCAATATCAAAATATACATTTTTGATAATCAGTAAATACACCACTAGAATATTACGAGAGTATTAAAATTTTATGTCGACAGGGCTCATAATTTATATTCGTCACTGTGACTCTCTACTTTTATTTAAGTATATTCGTAAATAAATAAATAAATAAGTAAATAAAGAGTTCTTTTACTACAACATTCTTTACAAACCGAAATATTTTCGATCAGTATAGTATGACAATTACAACCAGACTCAGAGTTTGGATCAATCTGCAACGTAGCGTTATGAGAGGTATTTTTAAGATTTTGACTCTGCCTGCCCCAAAGGGAGACAGACAGGTGTGAAGTGGTGTGTATGTTGATTTTCTCATATTTTGCACTTTTACATCCAGAGATGTGATGTTGACTGCGTTACAAGTATTTATATAAATTCTAATTCAATAATTTATTTGACTTACAACATACAGCACAAGAAGCAAAAAATAATATAATATAATGTATTTGATAAAATTAATAAAAGTAGGTATAAGAAAAAAAACGAATGTTCAACCAAAATAATAGAAGAGGTTATGATGTCAATTAAGACTCATGCTGTAGCCTAAAAACCATAGTGCTGGTTTTCAGAAGTGCCCTTGCTGACATGTCTGCGCAGTGTGCAAAGTGAAGAATATACATACATAACTTCACGTCTGTATACCTTGGTGGTAGCCAGAATACCAGAGGTTATAAAACCATCTGATCTCAGTTTTGACAAATTTGGAGGCATTGTAATGGTGGAGAGAGACTATTGCAGTGGCAAGGGGTCAGCCCACAAAACAAGCTCCAATAAAACCTGTGTTTTATTGAAGAACATAATGAAATATATTAGCGGCTAAGTTCAGTATAAGGATGGGTTATTATCCAAATTAGTGTCACAATGATTATCGTGCTCCAACGTAGAGGAAGACGTTGCTTGTCGCCAAGCGCTGTATACAATGGTCGTTATGATAAGTCTAAAGATATTTCGGTGCCTTCAAAATTCGTATACCCACCAACCGTGCACCAATCAGAGATGGGTTAGCTTGATGGTTTACTGCCCACGCCGTACTGTCACTCGAAGGAGTTAGTAGTCGTAGAGTCTTCAGGGTACTGATTATTTTTATAATAAAATAATAGGAGTTTGAAAGTGGCTGAGGGTAGTTTTAGTTTAT
The DNA here is from genome assembly GCA_944452665.1 of Stenoptilia bipunctidactyla. Taxonomy (NCBI): domain Eukaryota; kingdom Metazoa; phylum Arthropoda; class Insecta; order Lepidoptera; family Pterophoridae; genus Stenoptilia; species Stenoptilia bipunctidactyla. The sequence continues at coordinate 13,267,969 of OX101725.1, read as the reverse complement.
TTTACAAGAATATTACAAAGATATATTATTAGTTATTATTATTTATAATATTATACCATTTCATATAAAGGATTTAATTAATATTCAGCTATGTAGAGTTATTTCAAGGAGACCAGAATTTGTAATCTTGGAGTTCAATCTTCATGCCAAACACACGTACCATACCACACCCGCACCAATTATCTTCGGGCTAGATTTCACAATGTAAGAATGTCAGATTATTTTTATATAAAAATAATACTTTGGTTAAGAAGAAATTACATTGTCATTTGTTTGTCACACCTAAAATACTGTAGTCCACAATACTAGAAAACTAAGAAATCTAATATCCTGCGGCTGTCTCCGCGGCCACCCGCTAGCTGCGCGCCATCGCATCGCCCCTATTGATGAACAACTAGAATAAAATTTTAGAACCTGGATCTTATTACTGAGCTCTGTTGACAAGCTATTATGCCTGGATTATACTCGTAGATATTAATGAAATAAGAAGTTCGAAACGAGCAATGAAATGAAGTTCTATACCAAGTACAACATGTCAATAATAATAGGATTATAAATACATCCTGGCATATATGCGGGTAGCTGGGGGCAGTAAAATCACCTGTTTAATATACCTGCCCTGAACTCGCATCGCGGGACATAAAGATCAGTATGTGCGCTTGCTCATATAAGGAAGCGTCGTCGTGTGGGCAAACTAGCAATCGAAACGGCGATGTTACGTTTATCGCTAAGCTTCAAATTTTATGTGAAATTTTATCAAGATCTGCTTTCATAGGATTTTATTCGGTTCATTATTTATTGGCATACAGTTATACCTATATAATACGACAAATCGATGTGAAAATTTGAAACAAAATACTCAAACTTAAAGTATCTAAGTTAAAGATGTCTTCAAAATAACTAACTTATGCTTAAACTAAAAGTACATGTCACTTTCAAAACTCCGGATCATAATAATACAGATGTTAATGTATCTGTTCTTTGAAAGGCTATCGTAATTGAGAATGAAACTGATGTTATTTTAAAACAAATTCTGTAAAGAATCACCGATAAAACAAGCACCCAGTGGGAGATACGAAAATATTAAGGAAAGGATAATATCGACGCACTGGGTGGCCGGAGTCAGCGCACAACTAGATCGCCTACGCCGCTTGCCAGCCAAAGGTTATCAGCGACCGTCCATGCAAAAGTGATTACACAATTCATATCTCAGTTGTTTGTTTATTATTGAGTGGCTCAACGGCTATTGTCACGGGTCGCGGACTTAATCGTAGTGCGAGAGGGCACGTGCCGCGGCGGGCGCCCGCTCCGCCACGCTCGGCCGCGCGCTACCCTCTACCCCTATCCACGCGACTCCGATTAATTTACCAGTCGTACCGTACATGCTAACACTCATCAAACCGCCATGTGCGTGGCAACTGTCGTTCACAGATCTAGATAACAATTGGATCCACCGTGGCATGCCGCTTCATCCACGTGCCCTCAGCACAGAGCTCACCAGCTTGAACTACACCGCCTTCTGAATATTCATTCAACTAACACACTTATAATTGCCCAAAAGATTGTATCTCATTGGTAATAGTAAAGACAAATGCATATGATTCTAGTGAATTAATTGCATTAACCGTGTTATGTCAATAGCTATAGCACCGAACATTAATTTCTATTAACGTTGTATGACTCATTTTGTACTATTGACTTGTTACCCATTATTATTTGACTTGATAATTCTATACGGGTAGGTTTGCTATGCAATTTATAATGTAGTATTGGAACTTTACATTAATATAGGTACTCGTACAAAACTAATTAAACTATCTACAACTGATATTAAATTTATGACTGTTGTCAGGGTTTAAATAATTGCTTACAAGTTAATGTTCCTGAAACTTTTTTTAAAGGATTGATTTATAGTTTGTTTAATACACACAAATATCGTAACACATAAAAATGCTTAGTTATGCTGAATGCATGATTTTAGTCATAACATGGTGTTTTAATGGTTATCGCTGCTCTTTAAGAAACACTTAAAAATGACCAAAATAAACATGCATTATGATAATGAGTGTCGCAAATCCGTGGTGAGATAGGCCGTACGGAGCGGCGCGGGCGGGCGGCGGCCGCGGCGGCCGGGCGGCGGCGTTCGCCGGTCCGCTGCCGCCGGCCGGCCGACGACCCGAGCCGGACCTGCCGCGATTTCACCTGCTATTATTTCGATTTTATTCATTGTTATTGCATTTATTACGTCGCTTGTTACACATTTACTGTGCGTAGAATTTAATGAACGCCTTATAATGATGAGAGTATATCTTCGCTCTGATTTCTCCTTGTAAACACGGCAGTATAATGATCTCATCGGGCACCGCGGTTTTAATGCTAATTCTTGTGTACCTGTGAAAAGAAAGTAAAAGAAATTTCAGTAGGTACTAATGTTGACTTTCTATAATAAATGTTCCTGTTTTGGTGATTGAATAACGATGCAGTACTCATTATTCCGCCCGGCTGTGATATAATCTTCGGATACTTAAAGTTGAAAGTTGTTTTACGTACTCAGGTGGATAATCCAAAAAAGTTTATATTTAAATGTTGATCACCAAAAACGCCAACAAAATACTCTAGAAATGAAAACAGTGAAGTTTTTGAACGTAATTGCGACATGCGCACGCAGCCTACTCGGTACAAGTTTTTAATTTCGATTCCAACAACACGTGGATTAGGTATTGTTTGCACGCCCGCGCCCTTTCTCTTTGTAATACTATTTTAATAGTAATAGTCTCATTTTTCATTAATATCATTGCGTATGATCTCAGGTTAAATATGGATAGTCTATTAATTATAAGAGGTTGCATGTTACTCATACTCATACCATGTTGTTCATTCGACGAGCGCAGGTTGTATAACTTCATTGTTTGAAATAGGATCGATGATGTTATAGTTCTTTTCACTAAAAGGCAATAGATATATGTAGGATTAAAAAAGGAGTTGTTTCAAATTTTTGTGAGGTTATTTTTGAATAACAAATGTCTTTCGTACCTTTATATAGAGATTTGAATAATAGAGCTAGGTGAAAATGGTACAAATGTAACATAAACGCAATGACTCACATAACACATTGTAGACTTGTATTTAGCCTGTTGGTTCAGAGTTTTGATACAGATAAATGACAGAAAATGATTATTAAAAGCTCATGAGATAGTAATGTCAAAAAATCAGACCTCATCGGCAACGTGTTTAAGATTTAAATATAAGGAAATAAAATCCTATAGATTTCCGTACGCCGCCGCCGCCTTAGACACTAGACACTTCTCTAACGTCTTCCAATTAGTTTTCTATAGTGCTAATTTGTGAAGTTAGAGTTCCCGGTATGAAAATTAGATTTAAAATGAACAATAGCACTTGTTGTGTAGCAGTGTGTAAATGTGGCATGCGCGGGCGCCGACGACGGCGCGCCGGCCGTGTCGCGTCGGTCTGCCCGGTAATGAACCTGTTACGGTAACTTGCTGTAATACGCGAGACGCATTTAGACTTATAAGATTTGTAGTCCTTCAGTATTTTCATAAAAAATGAGAAGACTTTAAACAACCTATGTTATATGATTTAACCCAATTTTATATTTAAACTGGTTTTATTATAAGCCGAGAAATAATATTCCTAACGCCTTTTACCTGTTCGCCTAATATTGAAGCCAAAATTATAGTTGTCATTTCAGTCCTTATGCCTTATTTGTTTCCTATAATTTCTATACAGTATCGCAAATAAATGAATAAAAATGGTATTTGAAGCGACTGATTGTTTGCTTCACGCATATGTGACTTCACACTAAATTCGATACGGCGCTCATTAAAGGACTTAAAGTGCTAAAAGTTTACGTAGTCGGGTTTTATTATCATTGACTCATCATTCTGATTTTGAGAATTTCGCTATCGTACTATCTAATATAATAATTCATAGTTCGGAGGTGGTTTATTACTGATCCAGATTTGATGGTTGTAATTTTATTTATATTTCACTGTGCGACTAAGTTTCACCGCAGTACCTACTTATCTTTTATAGTCAAGTCTTTTACTACCTTTTAATAATATATCGTATTGACTGACATTTTCATGACATCAGAGCATATTTTTTAAACCCGTTTTTAATACAATGTAGTACGTATCTGAGCGTATGTTCTTTTCTGGCGAATCTATTTTAGGTATTTAAAGACATCCAAGTAACAGTGGTCTGAAAAACGTTATTATTTCTAAGATCGCTTTGCTAGCGTGTTCATTTTGCCATACTTGCATAAAATATTGCTAACTTTCATGTTTGACTTATACCTATTACTAATATTTATATGATCAATATTATAGTTTATATGGATCATTTAAATGTTTACAAAGGCGTACAGTGTCTAGCTACTTAATGCGCAAAAGAAATATAATAGAAATATAGAAATATAAAGGAAAAATAAAGATGTTTCATAAGACATGTAATTACTCATATTGGGGATATAGTGAATTGTTTTTTTTTGCAATATAATTTTTATATGAAAGATTTCATTTTGTCTATGTTATGTCCAACAATTTTTATGCTGATATAAGTAAACAATAAGAATTGATGTAAGCTTAAGTTACTGAAACAATTATGAGATTATCTCAAGTTTCTTATAAAATATTACTCGAACAGTTGACGTCGGAGCAATAATATTTGACACTGGATATACGGACCCTGAATAGGACCCTGAATAGTCGACAGCCGTTCTGTTACTGCCAACGCTGCGTCGCGCGTTCGAACGCGCTTTTCATACAAAACAGCAACGCCCTAACCATACGCGCGTTCGATACGGAAAATGTTATTAATGTTTGTATGTTTGAATCTCTCTTAGTAGGTGTTATATAAATCTATGAGTACGTGTGTCTATTTGAAAATACGGACGCACGGTACGGGCGTTCGAACGTGTAATAGTGTTGGCACTTAGGGCCTTCCTATACGTTTTTGTATGATTCTCGTTTTTATTTCCACTTACCACCCAGTGGTACTCAGGGCTCAAGCAAGGCATTTTTCTTCATTAAAATAATAGTGGAGGTGCGAACCTGCATATCACCACTTTCGTAATACTTAATTATTTTTTAATACCCTAAAACTTATTCCGTTGATTGTGGGTTATAAATCTCCATTAAAATATGTTTATCCTTTTATAATATTCAGTCATGACTTAATATTTATTGCCCATCAAATGAGGATACATAAAATTTCGGTAATCAAATATTTAATAGTCGATTAATTTTTTGCATTAAACTACGACCTACTTTACGCATAAGATATTTATAAAAGTTAATATCTTGGAAAATGCGTTTTGTACACATTATCATAATATCTCGAAGAGATGAATGATAGTCAATTGAAGAAGGGAGCGCAAAATGTCAAAAAAAAAGTCAAAAGGACGTTGCTGCTGATTCTTCAGCTAGTAATCTCCTGTAAAATGAAACGACACCCGTGGTAAGGGATCTGGGTTATCCGGAGACTAATACTTTACGCCATGGAATAAGAGCACAATAATGCGAAACATTTAGTACAATATTTTGCACTAAATTTGACCATATTAAGTAGTAAGCCCAAACAATTATTTGAAGATTGAAAATTAACAGATGATTTCTGTAATTACGCTTTTAGTATGGCCAAACAGCATGCGCCTGGCCGATCGGTCAAAAAGACATCAACGAGTATTAGGTGTAGATGTAATTTATTTTACTTCAAACATTCAACAAACGGGCTGTTTCTACAAATTCTTCAAGATAAATTTAAGTCGTTAAACATCGGTCTTGGTAATTATAGATACTACTAATATTACTTTTACAAAGAGCTTGAAAACTTCACTTGTTTTGCAATCTATCGACTTCCAGTTACAGACTATACAGTAAAGCAACACCCAAATCTCTGTTGGTCAGCTTTCACAGTTCGATAGTTCTTGTTTACATCGGCATATCGGCCATAGTTCACGCGTATCGCGCCTTCAGACCGCGATTACGCCGAGAGTCGCACGCGCATAAACCATACAAATCCATTTGCTGGATCTATGGCGTCTTGCTACTAGGGAATAATCATTTTGGCGGGAAGCGCGCCGTGTTGCACCCACGCTCGCCGAGGGCCATACCTTACCGTTTTTCAAGGCGATTCCAGTGTGATACTTAGGTTATGACTTATATATTGAAACTTCTTCGTTAGGTGAGCTAATTTATTTAGGCAGATATTTTTTAAATCAAGTTATTTTTTACAATTACTTAATTTGGATTAGTTTATTTTTATTAAAAAATAAAAACAGAAAGTGACCTTACTTTGGCTTAATGTTGAAAGGCAGATTTTTTTGACACCTTATTTCTATTCTTTATTTCATGTACATTTATCATGTTTGTGTTTTTTTAGTGTTAAAATAAATAACATTTTTAAAGGTTTTTGAAGAACAATACTGTATCACTACGGACATTTATTACATTTCTCTGCCTAGAAAAATGAATGCATAAGCAAGTGTAAGGACGAAGGTATTTGGGAGAGAAATGATAATAATAATAATAATAATAAATATTCTTTATTGCCAATGAACTTAAATAATAAACATTTTTACAAAATTAGCGACGACAATGACAATGATACCACAGGCTGCTCGAATAATACTGTCTGTATTCTATAATAACACACGATTATATAGAGTTTACATTATACGCATACATATACACTACACCTCCCAAGGTGGTGTAAAAATAAAATAAAATTACAATTTTGTTTTATTTTACTTAACTACATAATTAACACACTTAAATACTAAACTATTACAGTACGACACTGTAATGAAAAATTGGTACATAGATACAAAAAATATTTGCAAACAATTAGAATCAAAATTTTTATAAAAATAATTATTTATTGATTGTACAATTTAGTCCTATTCTTGTGAATTACATCAACTTTTCCATTCTTTAATATTTTAACATTTGGTGACTCATCAGAAATAACTTTGAATGGTCCAGTATAAACATCATCTAATTTATTACTCATATTATTTTTAACTAAAATTAAATCATTAGTATGGTAAGTTGTTGGATTTACATTTTTATCATAACGTTCCTTTTGCTCTAATTTACTATTGAGTAGGTTGTCTCGTGCCTCTTTTAATGACTTCTGTAGTCTAAATTTTAACTCAAAAGGATAATAATCATAATTATATAGGGGATCAATATTCACATTTGTTAAATTACTAGGTAAACAGCACCTTTTACCAAAAACTAACTCGTAAGGAGTATATTTAATGGAAGAGTGAACCGAGGTATTATAGCTAAAAGACCAAAATGGGAGCCATGTACTCCATGTCTCAGGATGATTGTCTGTCTGAATACGGAGATAAGAATTTAAATTTTTATGAGTGTTTTCTAACGCACCTATACTCTGATGATGATAAGCAGTGGAGCTTAGTTGTTTTATATTTAAAAGATTACATACCTCCTTGAATGTCGATGAGAGAAACTCTGTCCCCCGATCCGTCGCTATCACCTTCGGTACTCCATACCTTAATATAAAATTATTAACTAATGCCTTCGCTACTTCTTCAGTTTTCTTAGTAACTAAAGGATATGCCTCAATGTATTTAGTAAGTTCACATTGTAACGTGAGAATATAGCTATAATTATAATTATCTCTGTCTAGAGGTCCTACCAAATCAATATAAATCTTCTCAAACGCACTATGTGCTGTAGAAGTTATTTCCATTGGTTGTTTAATATTATGTGTAGGATATTTTTGTTTTTGACACTTATCGCATCGCTTGACAAATTCTTTAATATCATTTTCTAACCCTGTCCAGTAATAGTATTTTTTAATATTGTTGAACATTCGTCTCACACCCGCGTGGCCACTCGTAGGTAAGAGATGAAAATCGTTCAAAATTACTCGTTTATCGTCTTTATTTTCTATTCGATGTACATCTTTTACTATATTTAATCGGGGACCGGTCCATTTATCTATCTTATCTATCTCTTTTAATAGCTTATCTGTAAAAATATTATTTTTATTACTTTTTATTAAATATATTTCAGTAATATTTATACTTTTGCAAAAGTCTTGTAACTCTCTCACAAATTCGACTCGCGACCTTTGCGATGAAGAAGATACATATTTAACACAAATAGTCCTTTCATTAGGAACGTATACAAAAGTCTTACTTTCTTTACTTATTACTCCATTTTTCCTATATTCTTCTAGTTTGCACGTGTCTATAAAACGTAATTCTACCGATTCGTTCGTAGTTATACGAGAGACGTTTGGTTGATCAGACCAAACTGTAGAAGTACTACTCGTATCATTATTGGAAGTATTATTATTAGAATTATTTTCAGTCAAGTTTCTTGCCTGAGCTCTAGTCATAACCGAGACACACAATTCATGCATGTGTTTTAAATCATCAGATGTTATGGAAATTCGAGACAATGCGTCTGCCGCATTTTCCGAACCCTTCACATGTTCTATAGTGAAATCATATTCCTCCAATAAAAGTCTAAATTTAAATAATCTACTTGATGGGTCTTTCATGTTAAATAAAGACACTAAGGGTCTATGATCTGTTAAAATTTTGAAATGTTTTCCATATAAATATGGCCGAAAATGTTTAATTGCCCATACTATAGCTAGCAATTCCTTATCGATCGTTGGATAATTTATTTCTGCTTTATTAAGAGTCCTACTAGTAAAACATACTGGCCTACCATTTTTATTCCCTAAAATTGCACCGATTGCATAATTGGAAGCATCCGTCTGAACAATGAACTCATTTTGTTCAGAAAAATCTGGATATTCTAAAATAGGTGGAGATAATATTTTTTCTTTTAGTTTTCTAAATGAAGATTGACATGCTTCATCCCATTTAAAAGAAACATTTTTACGACATAATTTATTAAGTGGGTAAGCTAACTCCGCAAAGTTTGGTATAAATTTTCTATAAAAGTTAACAAAGGCTACAAATCTCCTAGTTTCATCTACATTTGTCGGACACGGATAATTTTCTACTACTTTTATTTTATCCGGGTCAGGTAAAACTCCGTCACCAGATACTACATGCCCTAAATAAAGCAATTGCTTCTTTAAGAAATTACATTTTTGAGGATTGAGTTTTAAATTGACTTTTCGTAACCGCTCAAACACGTCTTGCAGATTTTTATTATGCAAGGTTAAATTTCTTCCAAAAACCACGAGATCATCCAAATAAATTAGACATTTCTCATAAGTTAAACCAGTCATAGCCATAGTTATCATTCTAGAAAAAGATCCTGGACTCGTTTTTAAACCCATTGGCATTCGAGTCATCTGATATTGTCCTGAACAAAAAGCAGTGTACTTCCGGCTATTTTGTTCAAGCTCAATATTGTAGTAACCTTGATACATATCTAAATGCGAAAAATAAATTGAACCTGCGAGCGAATCTAGTACTTCAGAAATATTAGGAAGTGGAAACTTATCGTCTTCGATACAATTATTTAATTTACGGTAATCAATAACTAGCCGCCACTTTTTCTGTCCTGTTCCATCAGTCTTTTTCGGAACTAGTAACACGGGGCTAGACCATTCACTACGACAAGTTTCTATGACTCCTTCAGTCAACATTTTATCAATTTGCTGCTTAATCTCTCCCTTTTGAGAATGTGGCAAACGATAGGGCTTAGTAAAGACAGAAGAAACATTTGGTTTCAAAGTTATTGAATGTTTATAAATACTAGTGGTAGACAGTCTGTCTCCTGGCAAATAAAAAATGTCCGAGTACTTAGCGCACAAGTTCTCAATAGATATTTGTTCTTCCTTATTGAGATGTTTTAAATTCAAAACTGAAAATAATTGTTTCACTCGACTTGCATCACTTCCTGACTTATCAAAATTACAAATATTATAGTTACTCAATTTTTCTATATATGGATTAATGTTAGCTAATGTACAAGACTTATCCGTAGTATTTAGTATTTTAATCGGGATTGAACCGTTTATTGGCTTTGCTATACAACTAGCCAAAAATACACCCTCACTAATTTCCTTGGAATGTACTACACATTCGTCAGTAAAATCTGTCTTGAAATAATGTATAGATTCACATCTCGGTGAAAGTTCAATTGAATTATCATATTTAAGTAAAGGTAAAACTAATTTAAAATTATTTTGAATCACTAACGTAAAAGTATCGTTACTGAAATCTAATATGGATCTATGTTTTTTAATAAGATCTTGACCGATGATGCCATTTGCCCTACATGGCAGAGAATTAAAAACATAAAACTTGTTACATTTAAGGTGATGATCACCCGAAGTCAACGTTAAATAAACATGTCCTATTGCGTGGACTTTGCCACCAATTCCATTTATAATTATGTCCTCCTTTTGTACTGGAATGTTTTGTTCTAAAATATATTCATATTTCAACGCCGAAATGGTAGCGCCGGTGTCAACTAACCAAGTACATGGTTTGTTATTTGACGTCAACTTAATATAATAATTCGTATCAGTAGCTAAAATAATCTTATTATTCACGAAAAAACTGATTTATAGTCTCATTATTTTCCGATCCCGTTACAACATGAACCGAATGATTTTGGCTTATCCCTTGGTTACCGCGATTTCTGTAATAAGGTTTACCTTTACCACGTGATGATCCTCGACCACGATACTGCGTGGCTCCGTAGCTCTGCTGCTGCGCCTGCGCACCCCCACGATGGTTGTGATATCCGCGACGAGCACTGGAATCATTTTTACGATCTCTATTAAAATATGACCTATTATAATAGTTATTCCGAGAACCACGATAATTTTTTTGTCTCCCTCTCGGAGAATACATACCTAGGATCTCACCAGCACCGGAAGATGTACCAGCCGTGGATGTCTCCTCATCCTTCGCTCCTTGTATCGCGTCCTTCATCGTCTCGTAATTCCTAGCTGCAATGATAGTCGAAAGACGCCGGTTTCGCAAGCCATCGGAAAATCTTTTAATAACCAACTTTTCATTTAAAGGTTTAATTATTTTATATGTCTCTAAATTTCCTTTGGCTTGAGACACCGTAAGATCCACAAAAAGTTCCGAAAGCCGATTACCGTAATCCTCAATAGACAACTCATTTTGTTTTATTTGCTGTATTTTATTTTGAATCGCAGTAGGTGACTTCTGAGGCAATAGAACACTTCGCATATCTGTAATTAAGTCCTCAACCTTCGCATATTCTGATTTTAATTGCAATTTGGCATGCTGAGACAACCTGCTCTTTAATACAAACTGAATTAAATTCTTTTTACATTTATCACTATCTAATAACGAGCTATAATATTCTATGTTGTCAATTAACTGTTTACAGGCACATTCATTGTCAGATGTTAGCATAGGTAATAAACTAAGAGCTACTTTCAAATCAAAGAACTCCATCTTTTTATCCTGATTGCTACTACTACTATTACAATCCATCGAACACAACTCTACAATTCGATTATACAATGACACAAAATCCACACAAAATTTGTCAATTAATATCTTTTCATTCTGACCAACTTTACCTTTCTTTATATCATCTGATATTACTTGTATTAAATTAGTATATATTTCAAACACTTCTTTCGCTTCAGACAACTTTTTCTCTAATATAGAACCTTGTCTACGGCCAGGACCAATTTTTATTAAATACGTTCTAATAGCTTTAAGTTCCTCGTATAAAGGGTTTAAGGAATATGCCATAACTTACCATCATTATCACTAAACATATCATTATTTAGTACATATAGGAATAGAGTAGAAAAATACAATTACATAATGCACTTAAAGTTATAAAGTTCAAAGTCCATTGTACGCGCAAGTATTTTACCGAATATTTAACCTATTAGCCGACTTATTTTTTAACCGAACGGAATTCCACTCATCACTTTTATTAATTATATTCACTTTTTTTTTTTTTTTTTCACTCTCACCAGGGGTCGTAGATTGTAGTCGTCGTGGATATGCAGGGAACCGCTATCTTTGTTTTCCTTGTCATACCATCTCAACCTTGCCCGGTTTCGGTAGCACGTGTACTCCCCTTACAGGAGCATCGTCAATCCGCCTCGTCATCGACCTCCGAAATACTGCACTCCTATAAATCTCCTGGTTTATCCAGCGTACATGGCAACGTCGATACATCCGCATAACAAAATACAGAACGCCGATCCCCAGCACCAGCACCACTATAGCCAGCAGAATAGTGATTGTAGATACATGGAATTTCACCTCGTCTAGACGTGCGTTATTAGAACCGCCAGCTGCATTTTGTACCACCACGGTCTCCTCTTTAGTTTGTGAACCACCCATTGTAGAAAATAATGCTGACGAACTTTTGCACAGAGAAACGAACAAGACCTATTTCAATGGTTAGCGCGACTCGAGCTACTAAAATATTCATTTTTAAAACTTGCTCACCAAAGTCCAATCGAATGACGGGCCATATACGGCATAGAGGTGTCGGTAACGCGAGTAACGCGATCACTTAGGTACGCCCGCCATCGCCCGTAGGCAGGGTCGCCATGTAAGGACGAAGGTATTTGGGAGAGAAATGATACCACAGGCTGCTCGAATAATACTGTCTGTATTCTATAATAACACACGATTATATAGAGTTTACATTATACGCATACATATACACTACACAAGAAAATTTAATACTAAATCCGCTCTATGTCAGCAAATGTGACAGCTGTTTTGTTGAATTGCAGCTGGAGTCACAATGAAAAAAAGTTTTTATAACGATAGGACTTTTGTTTTCCATGACGACTGATGGAAAGTCATCATGAAGACCAAGCTATACACTTCCATTCACGAGAAACCTATTCACTTGCATCTTAAAAGCAGCTGGACTATACTGGTCAGGAAAAACATTTCACACTTTGGTGACTCATATCATAAGAGAATTCAACAGTTCTTTTTCGCTTAGTTTAATTTAATTTCATAAAGAATAGGTCAGTAATAAATTAAATGTTCCAATTAATATATGATAATTCTAATACCATCATCGGGGACAACCAGTCCGCTATCTAGGATAGGAGTCACAACACATCCCAATCGACTGATTCAAACCACCACAATCATATTTCAGCAGCCATTTCTTTTCTAGACGCTTTCATCTTTGTTGGCGCTAGGCCCTTTTTAAATGTCATTAAACTAGAAAAATACATGGGGCACACTAAAAGTTTTGCACTTCTAGCTAATTGAAACTATTTGAATTTCGAATTTAATCTTTTTTAAAAGACTTGTAAACACCTTAGTACAAATAATAACAAAAAATGGCGGTAAATCATTTGTCAATTGTCTTTTGTCACTCATCAAAATTCTACGTACGCAATGAAAATGGAATTAAGTCGAAAAGATTTTACAGCGACGATTTTTTATGATTTTAAAAGTTCTCTTTTTCCGCAAGGCTGTGCCGCTCGTCTTCAAAAGACAGAAGCAGTGTGTTTGAGCACCGTGAGACAATGGTTTGCTTAATTTGAGAAAAGTCGGGTTTGACGACAGTTTAAGGGTGGTTTTCAACTGTCATCAGCGAAAATAATGTGGTTACTGTTAAGCAGCAAATTGAAAAAACCCGGGGCTTACCTATGAGATAATTCGAGGACTATGGGGATTGGTATGAGCCAAATACAGAAAGTGTAAACGAAGAGTTTTAAAAGTTCGAAAACTTTGTTTTCGTTCGATCTCTCATGAACTGACAGCGGAGCAGAAGCGGGCTCGCGTGGAATGATATGTGTGATAAACTTTGATTGTGATAAAAAACAATTGACAAATGATATCCCGCCATATATTTTTTATTACAAAGAAGGTTACAAGTCGTTTCAAAAAATATATCTTTCGAAATTCAACTAGTTCCGATTAGCTAGAAGTGCAAAACTTGTATAAACCTCAAATGCGTCACTAAGATATTTCAAAAGCCTCGTATCTAGCGATAGTGATAGCTATTTAATCACTATATATTTACACTTTATTGTATAGTAACGAAAATGGGAAATACACAACATGGAACAAAAGGTACAAAAGGCGGTCTTATCGTCCTAGAGCGATAATTATAAAACATATTATAAAAATAAGTACCTAACACATAATGAAATAACGATATAAAACATAATATACCTACATATGATAGGTAACATATATAAAAATATACATAATATATAATCAAATACACAAAATACTTAATACATAATTAACGAATACTCTCCTAATCTTCTTTATGCTAAGATTAACCACCCGTAACGCCCATAACACGGAAAGTTCCAAAATTAGCAAATGATTTTGAAAACAAATTTCGTCACTGGAATAATGAAGAAATCAAATCTGGTAGATCTTTGTTATAAAGAACTCCTTTGATGTCTTAGAAGTGCACCTCAATGCAGGCCTCTCTCTTATTTAGTGCATGAAAGTAAACATAATCATAATCCATGATTGCGAAGCTGAAATAGCAGTGTGTTCATATTAGTAGCTCAAAAAACAGATGGATATAAGAGCAATAAGGCTTTTTACTGGAGCTTGGACCTCTTTTAAAAAAACTTTAGGTATATTTATTATTCAGCACACAGCCTTTTTATGTAATTATCAATTGAGATCCAGATATTAGTACGATTTTCTAAGAAATCTGATTTAACCTACAATTTCCAATTTGAATAGGTTTAAGCATACAGCTTGTGCCGGAATCGCCCCTTGTCAAAGTATCGACGCAATGTCGCGATTCTCAGTTGCGCCGGCCACGGCGCGGCGCATCTCCCGTGACAGCTCGCGTGACGCTCCGAACACTGTGACTATTTTATGGCACATCCTATGTCTTCAAATTGATTGTTTATATTTTGTTTTGTTCAAAAATAGGCGAGTAAGTTTACGATATGGTCGAGTTGTAAGCAAACGTGTGGTTTCCTTCATGCCTTTACATTAAGTTCAAGAATATTGTCTGCATGTAATGTTTTGCTATCATAACCAAGCACCATAACCAAGTTTTTATATAAATCATTCAGCGTACTAATAGTACAAATGTTTTTGATCTAAGTATATAAAATTTGTAAACGAGTAAACTTAAGAATTATCCAGGAAATCACACTAACGATTGCCATATAACCTACAAATATGTAGGTAGTGTAATAAGAGTTTTTTTTTTTAAATAAAAAAATACAGAATTTTACAGCTACGGTCAATAGCGATGGTATTGTAATTATCGTTTTCAATACGACTCGAAAATTTTAACATAACATAGCTTTATTAAATATTCAAATTTAAATGTCTCCACAAGAACATGCGCGTTGGCCATAATATGATTAGTGTACATGACAGTTGCTAACTTTATTGCTGTTGTAAATTAATAGACATGTTATTGAAAACAACCTATTACTATATAGTTTACTAACAACCAGACGGTCAGCTATAGGAAATATTACTATGTAATAATGTCCTGTTATTTATAATGAATGGAAGAAAATCTAATTGTTAACATTAAACTATATTAACATGTTGTAGTTATATATTTTAGATTTATATTTGACTTATACTTATTTTATACTCTTGAAAAGTTCTGACCTAAAGGTGCAATAATTGCAAATGTATCAAATTATATTGCTGGTACGCAAAATTTATGGCAAAACAATTTTAATTCAGAAACATATAGAGATAAATATTGATAGATAATAGATGGTAGGCAAAAACCTTGAAGTCTTCAAAGTCAGACCTGTATTTATAGACAATGTTCAAACGTCACTCCTCATCACCTATGCCGCTTGGCCTGCAGCGGGTTCTTTAAAACGGGTTTGATGACGCTGTAGTCTCGCGTAACTCAAACAAAGATTCCATATCAATTGATTACTAAGAATGTATTTTTTGTGGATCAACGATTCTTGAGGATTGTGAATAAATATCTAAGCTTTATTGCTTTGAGCCTCATCACTATTTAGTGGAACGGAGAGACGCTTCAATCGTTCTTCTTAATTTTGCTAGGACAATAAATGCTGCTACTTTGTGTCTTTATATCCAGCTATACAAATGCTTATTTATTTGTACATCAAATCAGCGTATCTACGTGCAAATGCAAAGTTAATTTGTTGCTATTAATGAAACATTCATCACTGATTTCTCTATCAAGGCATTTAAGCCGAGGTAATAATTAAGTATTGCGAGTGTACATTAAACAAAGTGCCGTGCCTTCTTGTAATAAATACAACGGAAATGTATTGTTCTATTCCACTTTCTTTACTCCTACACAACGTCGATACAGCCTTGATTTCCTACAGCTTTACCGTTAAAACGTACAAAATGTGTGGAGATTATAAATTGTAACATTGTCATATCAAGAGTGGGTTAGGTAATTTATTGAAAGGTGCGCATTGAAATCACGTGCATTGAGCGCACGCGCCGCCGCCGCCTCGCCGGTCGCTCTGCGACGATGCGACGCGCGAACGTTACAAATCATGCTTATCGGCGACGCGACCGGCTCCATTGTCGCCGCCACTAGATCAGCTACGAACTCAATATCTGCAACGCACACTGAGCTTGTGCATGCGCACTTACATCTCCATACGATCCTAGCATACCCACACTTAAAAGCACATTTCGTATTGTTTCTTTACAACCTATTCACCTAGTGCCACGGACTGCCACTCTGTATATATTACCTAATCGCTGAACTACTTTACTAATTTTGCTCGTTGAAAAGATAAAATAATTAAAACACAACAATAACACAGCATCGATCGAGGCCGAATAAGTGTCGAAATAAGTATGCGTTATCTGTAAGGCGATCCAATATCTAATAGAAAAGTTCAAAGTTCTATTAGAGTATTAGGTGTGAACTCTAATTGGGAAGGTTTATCGTCCGGTTGATCTGAGATTAGATAATCACGATGCAAATAGGAACAGAATTAATTAATGAGAATGAGGTGGATTGGTCGGCGAGCGCGCGCGCCGCTCGGCGGTGGTCGCGGGCCAATCACAGCGCACGCATGGGCGCTGCCTCTAATTGGCACTTGTGTAGGCTGATGTGGATGAACATCACACTCAACATTGTAATGCGTAAAACGCACATTACTTATTCACCATTGAAAGTGCTTAGAATTCACAATGAAACCTCATTAGCTAAAGATACAACAAATACTTGGGTTTGCAGTATTGTTATGAGAACTAGAATGAATTGTGTTCCATTATCTTTACTTTAGTGATTTGAAGTTACTATTATTTGCAGTTACTGTATTCATGATTAGGATTATAAATATTTATTTTCATATCACAGCAAAACTAATACTTAAGATATTTACCTTTAGGATTTTCGTCTTTGTTTATATGCCCAAATATACCTATAATTATTTAATTGCAAGAAATAGAAATGTTATAAACGCCGAAACATAGAACTAACGTAAGCGTGTTATGGCGTATCCATTTGTTGCGATAGTCATCTTAATTTCATACATTTCGAAAGAAAAGTGGCAATAGTTGGGTGGGTAGCCGTTCGATTGGGAATCGTGCACTTGTCTGACAGGGTCGGAGGTGGACCGTTGCGATTGTAATCTTATTGGACAACTTTCTTACAGTGAGCGCCATGAGTCGAAATAGAGCTAGATATGGCTCGCAGTTACTCGAGAACTTTTTTAATGTATACTTTACGAATTTACTGCACCCTTGAAATCTTACGATGAATACAAGTAGTTTGTGGATGTTAAAAATAATGTTACATTATTTCGTAGAATATCCATTTTAAGAAGATACAATATAAACAAAAAACAAATGTTTTTTATTATAATTGAAAAGATTTTAAATATAATTCATTTATAATAATTTATTTAGTAACGTAAATTATGTTTTAAATAAATTTCTGCAATTTAATGCTAGATGACCTAATTATCATTATTCTAATTAGATATCTGTTATACCTATACCTAAAGTGGTTTTGTGGGATTGCAGAAGCTGCGTGAAGGCCCGAGGCAAGGCTTTAGTTTTAAAAAGCGGAGTCGAAGGTACGCTTTCGTAACTGATGGTAAGAAATCAGCGTCTAATAAAACCAACTTAAGCAACCTTTTACGATATTTTCATCCCAAAAAAGGTTCATAATAAAATAAAATATTAATAAAATCAAGGAGGCGGATAAAAGAAAGCAAATAAATAATGTGATTCAATACCTAGGTATACTCTTTTTAAATTCTATTTAATTTTTTTATAAGTAATCGCGAGGCACAATTACCTATATCTTATATAATGCGAATAAATCCTTTAAAGTCGAATCACATTAAATCGCAAATATTGTTATTAGTATTTCAACGGATTATCCTCATCCTTTTTTGATTCTCACGAATAAAAATAGATGGCGTTGCCAGTTAACAAACCTCTCTACTTTGACTATATGGATACTGCAAAGATAAGGATACCAAACAAAGTTCTTGAGTTTCTTTAATCATGTTCTCAGCTACTTTAAAAATAAAGAATATTGTCCCTACCAATTAATTATGATTTTATAAAATATTGCCTTTTATTTTGACTTTCAGCGATTGGAAAAAAAATATTATTCTATCAGAATTTTCTGGTTCTGACATTATGTAGATTTGTCCGGAGTAACAAAATAAACCAATTAAATCTTGTATGATATTGGAATTGCCGTTACTCCTACGAAGGACCTAAGGTGCTTTGATATAATTGGTTATCTTTGATTCGTGGTGATGTGATGTCACTTGTCATGTTTTACATAACCTATTTTATTTGATTCATAACCCATCTTGTAGTAATAGCTTTAATTTTTTTTTCCTAAAACTACGTGATTTAACGTTAGCCTCAGCGTCACTTTCTATAAGGTGAGATTGAGGTCAAACACAGATTTGTACGAAAAACATTAAGAGGTAAAATGTAGTCTATTTTCTCGTTATACATAATTAAAACAACATCAAAGGCCACTGCCTTATAAAACAATGTTTGCTAATCTATAAGCAATACCAATTTACTTGGTTTTATAAAGGATTATCTCAAACTAAAGCCATTTATAGATACAAGGAAGGCATAAGTGGGAGCAAGCGTCGGGCATGACCCCTTGGCCGGGTGACCGAGCGGGCGGGCGCCCACCTTAAACTGATTCCTAGCGCTTTACGAACTATGTTTGCCTGGGTACCCATTGTTTCTTTTACGGTAACGGGAATTGAGAATGAAAAGATTTCGTGTTTTGTTAAATTGTTAATCGAGCTTAAAATTATTTCTTATTCGAAAATCATTACTTTAAATTGCGTTTATCCTCTTTTGAGAGACTTCATATTAGAAATTGGACTCGGCTACAATTTTCAAGGCGGAGAACAACGTTGATAATATCATTATTTGTCACCAGTATTATAATTGCTATAGTAAAGTAGTAAGTAGCTTTAGTATTAATGTTTTTAGAAAGCTATTAAATCGTTTATCATACCTTTGAGAAGTGACAAGTACTTTGAAAAATTTCCATGATATTTTAAGAGATACAATAGAGTCAGTAATAATTTTTTGCTCCTGTGTGTTTGGGTGTTACCACACAATCGTTCGACGTCGGTCAACGTCGATCAGATTTTTTCTTATTGTAAAAACCATCCATCGACGTTTCATCTGTTCGTTTCGACTGTTTCATTCGTCCGATGTTTCATCGACGGTCGATCGATTGGTGTGAAACACCCTTGAAGACGTAATCCTACTTGTGCATGTTTTTTTCTATATTGCGATGGATGAAATTACCCGTGTAGATAGGTATGCGAAGATGTTTCTATGTCTCCCTATGAAGGTTGTACGGTGTATTCAGGATACGGCTGTGATACTTAGCTTTGAATCGACGATAGGGTTGATTTTTTTCATTGTCAAGAGATGGTAAAACAACCAAATTGTAGTAGCAAAAACTTCAACTCTGTCAATTCTTATTAGAATTTTAGACACATTTAAATTATAATTGAGGGTTAACAGCAATAGAGGGTGATAATAGAAATACTTATGTCATTGTAAAAATTGTTTTTATTTTTTTCGTTATTTCTGCCTGTCAAGGTAACTGAGAGGAACGCATGGCTCAGTGTAGCCTCTTGTAGGTTGTACTTTATATAACATTATATTTTAATAGCATCTTGGGACTGATATATCTTTTCCACAGAATATATTAATTATTTATACTTAAGGCACTTTGTACATGGCTAAGAATACAACAATTAACATTAAATAAGTGTATGACACTCGGCAAATGCCACATGACTAGTAGAGCCGCGATTTGCGACTTAAATATTTACAAAATATATTAACTTATTATCTCTAAATTACTTAAGTCTACAATTGGAATTTACATTGGTCCCTATCATTCAAAATTTCAATCTATAAATAATATGCACACGACGAGATTAAAATCTTTTACAAAATAAATTTAGATCTTAAAATTAAGAAATCGTTTCTTTTAACAACGAAACTGAATTACAGAATAATAAATTCGAGATCGAGAACCCTACAAACTCAGTCTTTTCTAGTAGGCGTGCACCGGCGCGGGCGGCGAGTGCGGCTGGTGCGCGAGCGGCGCGGGCGCCTCGCCGCGGTACTCGAAGGGCGACGTGGACGGCGTGCCGCAGCCGCTCTCCAGGTGCTTGCTCAGCAGCGACATGCGCGAGAACGTCTTCCCACAGCCGGAGCACGAGTACTTCTTCACATCGGAGTGCGTTTGCAGGTGAGCCCTCAGGTTCGATCTGTCCGCGAACGCGCGGCGGCAGTGGTGGCACGAGAAGGGCTTCTCGCCAGTGTGAGTGCGGATGTGGCCCTGCAGCAGCCATGGCCGCGAGAAAGCCTTGCCGCACAAGTGGCACTTGCACGGTAAAGTGTGAGTGCGGATGTGCATTTTCAGCGCACCAAGGGAAGTGTAGACTTTAGCGCAGTACTTGCAGCTGAAGGACTTGCGGGCGAGGCTTCCTTCGGCAGCTGCACAGTGGTACTGTCGGTGCTTCGTAAGGCCAGAGTAGGTGGAGTAGGATTTGGCACAGTCAGGGCATTGGTAGCGTGGACGACGAGGAGCAGATACCGACACGCCGGAGTCGGAAGAGACGGATCCTGGCGAGCGAAGGTCTTCTGCGCAGGGGGGCGGCGAGACGGAGGAGGGCGGGGAGGCGGGGGAGTAGCGCGAGTAGAACTGCGGGTGCGCCGGCGGGGACAGCGCGGGCGCGCCGCTGTACAGCTCCTCCAGCGGGTATGGCGCGTACAGCGCGGGCAGGTACGGGTAGTGTGGCGTCGGCCGCGCCAACTCGGTGGGAGCTGGCTCGAGCCGAGTTTTGCACGCAGCCAGATAATCAAACCGCTGCTGAGACCAATCTTTAGGCTCTAGTTTGACAGCAGCTGTGGATATTGGTGAGGCTGCTTTGTTTGGGTAGTTTCCAGTTCTTGATAAATCTTCTGGTTTAGTACTCAAATTTTGGGGTTCATCATTTTCGTTATTATCTGTAGGCAAAAAAACGGCAAAATTAGTTTTTGTTATTTTTATCTCAAGATTCCGATTTAGGTACAATTTTTGAACTAAAAATAGTTTACTTTTCTAATAGCATGAACCTTTTTTCCTCAACTTTTTAATTCTGAACCTTTTGAATATTACAAATGGGTTAAAAAATTAAGTCACGATTGATATGAAAAAAACTACTCACTAAAGACTTTATTCATGCAAAAAATATGGTTAGTTATCTAAAAGGTACTTACAGTAATAGTCGTAGTAAGGCGTAGCGGGCATGTGGGCGGCGTGCGGCGGCGTGGTGGGCGGCGTCGCAGGCCGCTCCTCCTTGAGCACCGGCACTGGGCGCTTCTTCAGCGGACAGTGCGCATACTTCTTCGTCATCATAGCACGGGAACTGGCAGAATCCTCCACTAACATCGTTCACAAATTTCACAAACACTTAGTTGATAATGTTCAAAATTTCAAGTTCAATAGTCCAATAACGTATCACAAAAGTTCACTGACGAGACGAGTCCAATCAAAACAGAGCGTCGAAGTCGAGAGCTGTATGAGCGCGAGAGAATAACATGCGATCGCATCGAGTTGCGGATCCGGAGTGGTGCGGTGAGGGAAGGGCTGACGCTTATAAGCGCTCCCCGGCGCGCGGCCAGGTGGCGCGCGGGCAGGGTGCGCACGTGCGCCGTGCCCAATAGGCAGCGCGGGGGGCGCGGCCGCGGGCGGGGGGCGGCCGCACCTGCGCCAGCGCAGCCTCCGCGTGCGATATGCGCACCAAGCACCGCTACCAGCCAACCGTCTCCGATCTCAGTTTTTGCACACTCGGGGTTAAGCACCTCTGAACTCCTAAATTTCGTTTTGCAAATAGGCTTTGTTCGTTTGCATTTTCAACGTCCTCTAAATGATCCATTTGAGCAGCTGTTGAGCTAAGACGTTGAACTGGCTGGATGAATTTAACTGCTTGTACTCGTACGATTTTATTTACATTATCTCGATGTGTAGGAATGTTCATACTTGAACCATAAAGTGACCGACATATTAGGAATGTACCTACTAAGAAAGATACTTGATACCATGATGACACACTGCAATTTGACACAAGCCCACTATTCAAGAATCGAGTGGCCTTGTCCTTCTTCCTGTAGAGATTTCGTTTACCATATAGGTAGGTCCGTGTTGAATGATTTATGAGAAGATTACGCTTGAGCCCGATCAGGTCCGTTTATAAGTTATGCGCATAAGTTTATATAAGATATTTAAAAAACAAATTGCCTAACGTATTCCAACTTAAAGTCACTTTTTTTAATGCTGCGAAAACAAAATTAATCACTTATCAAAAGAATGCTTAGGACATGTTTGAACTTGCAGTTTGACATGTGAGATCAGAATGTTGGAACCGCTCAGTCAGCAGTCTGCGCGCCACGCGAACGTGTCATTGCGCATCCACCCGACTGTAGAACGAACATTCGTCATACTTGTACCTACAAATAACCTAGCTACCTTGAATGAACGCACTTTATCTTTTATTTGGTGCTACTGTTTATGTTACATAATTTAACTAAGATACTGTTCGTCAATCTGTGCTCGGCGTACGTAACATACTTCCGTTGAAGATAAACTATACTGTACAGCTAGGATGACAAAAATGCAAAAAATATAGCTCGTATTATTTTGATTTCAAATATAACTTTTTATGTAAAGTTCACAGTAACTTGATATAACGGTATTTTCAATTTCAAGGCGTTTATTACACTATCTAACCGACGTTTCCGTTAGTAATAATAATTCTGTACATGATAGCAGTAACCGGAAGGGTTCCAAACCCGTTTGTCGTAAAGATTTCCTTGTTCATATCAAATCAAACAAGATACATTCGCAACCCTACCGTACGCGGAACTGTGACGAGCGGTCCTTTGTTCGAGTCCCGCTCGAGTGTGATAATTCCCACAGGCGCTGCTTGCAGGGCTATTTCGGTTTCTCACAGAAACAAGTTCAATGTTGAATCCCGTAATGTGTATATTACGACAATAGCGACAATAGATACCTACTGTTGCATATATTATGCGGAAATGTCACGTTTCTGGACAGTCTTTTTATCCGGCGAACAACAGAAGATTGTAATGATATTTTCACTATTCAATTTAATCATGAAAAGATAAGCTGACCTCTGCGTTATTTAGTACAAATGTATTATAACTATTATATGTATTATAACTATTATAACTATAATACATTCACTTTAGGTTTTCCTGTGGCTTAGGGATTTGAATTCAATTAAAGTCCACAAGCTATTTAGAAAACTTTTTTTATTAAACTAATTTTTATCCTGGAAACATTTCATTATAATAAGGTCCTTACGTAAATCAATCAGACCAATGTCATCTCAAGGCCTTTCTTGTGTTAACTTGTCAAAAATACGATGTTCTCTAGTACATTATTAAAGTAAAAATCAAATTTAAACCAATCGATAAGCCCAAATAATGCCGACGTTCATGGTGACTCCGTTGTGAAACTTGCTCCGTGACTCAGCCACTAAATGTGTCAAGGAATCGACATGCATCCGACATCAATTGTTGATGATTTTATTTAGTTCAACTGTGACTAATCAGTGCGATCAACGATCAGACTTAACAAAGGAAATTTTGCAATTGATATCTCATATACACTTTCCTTGCATCTCAATCTGAGTTCTCAATAAGGCAAACAAATAAATTGTCTGTCGTTACCTAATTATACGAGCGCCTTGTGAATGGGCCTTATCTCTCAATTAGCGCCTGAGAACGGTAAACAAAAACCGGAAGATGACCGTTTGTAAACAAAGCATTAAACAAATTGTCGTATCGAGTGAAGTTCATACAAACAATTATAATAGACTCATTGACTGCTTAAGTAGATTTACTCGTACTTAAGATTTTAACTATGAGAATTTATCTGGAATTAGTATTCAATGGGAGGATGATAATTGGTGGCATTTTTTATCATTAGTAAATTACGTTTACCTACTAAAGTGAACTACTTAAAGCAAAGTGTATTAGAAACTCATTAAAGAGCTTCAATTAAAGATTATTTAGATTTACATAAATCACCTTTAATAGTTTTATTTACGCTTTTATTTTAACTTAAAGACCTTTGATTAAACTGTTTTAATTTTTTACGCCGATTACATAAACAATGATTAAGTAAACCATAAATAAAACATCCTCCAATAAGTAGGTAAAAGCTTTCTTTTTTTAAACTGCACATAATTTAAGCACAATTATGTTGACAATCTTAACCAGTACGTAGAAAGAAACTATAATAAATCGCCAAGGCTCGTCCAGTGTGGTTTAACAGTCGTTTAATAATATGTAAATAGTTACATAATGCGTATATAAATGCAAATCGGTGACACATAGAGCGTCGCGTCGCGTCGGCTGCGCGCGGCCAGGTGCGCGAGGGCGCGTGCTAACGGTCGGGCACGAGCGGCGCCATTACCTTCTACTACTGTATATGTACTCCCCACATACCGCTACTATTAATACTAATAATAGTTTTTTTTAAACATGCTAGAAATATGTTCCTGTCGTAATAGTATGTTGGAATTGAAAACTTGTTTTCTTTTTCATGGGAGTTCTATTAGTGTAAGGTTTATTAATATCAGAAATTGATTTTTAAAACAAACTTCCTATTTAAAGTAACTAAGTATAAATTACAAATAACTCGATAATTTAAGTAAAATTCGTAATACATAAAAATCCGACGCGTTTATGTCTTATCTATAGAAAATCCTTTATTTTGAAAAATGCATAAGTTTCTTTGAATGTTTATTCGTAAAAATAAAAAAGAATATTTGAGGCATGATCGGAATGGACTGAGGGCTGCGACGGCGCTGAGTGCGCTATGGTTGGCGGAAATAGCGGCGGACAGGGGCGCCCGCGCAGGTGCCCGCGCGAAGGTTACAGCAGCGTCCATGCCGACACATGCTACAATCTCCGCCATTCATGCTGCTTATTTCTCGTTAATTTGTCTCATTTAGACGCAGTTTATTCATTTACTTCATACTTCATATTAACTGATAATAATCCTCGTAATCGTGTTATTATTGAGACTTAATGATATATAAGTTGGTTTAGAGTAGTAAAGTATTGCTAGTTTGTTAAGAGTACATTTTTTCTGCTAAACTTTTGCTAATGACAATGCCAACCTCACAAGTTTAAATAATCCGTAAATGTTGAAAGATTTACAAATGACAAATTATGTTTAAGTATAAAAATAATTGCTACTAAGCGGAGCGTGTTAATTAATTATTTTGGGTAGAAGTTATAATTTCGTAAACTTGTATATAAATTAACTGATTGAGAGAATTTATAAGATAGTAAGCAGATTTTATTTTATTTACTTAGGTAATTTTACTGAAATCTAACCAAACAGCGACCACCTGAGCCGTTGTTGCATTTGTATCTTTGTCTGGCGATGTATGTGCGACGGAACACATAAACATGACAAAGCAGGCACCCACGAGCGGATCAATTGAATCAGTGCAGAGCTATGCTGCCAGCTGCCGCAGCCTCACATGTCTATACCCGAATCGCACATCTGCATTGCACCACACAATGCAATCCAAAACGACCCAACCGCCGCACTCAACCCCTCGGTATACCAATCCAAAAAGCAACACATACGACCTTTCGTTACCCAACAAATTGACTCGGGTCTCCCCATTCAATGTCCAGACGCTTCAACTTCAAAAGGTCGTATGTAACGAATTTCTGAACGTTACAAAGTCGTTTTAAAATCAAGTACTCAGTTCACATTACACTTTCTGATACTCACAGCAACAAAGCGAAAAAGAACTTTACATCGACCGAATAAAAGCTCGTACTAAGCGTCGATATAATTTTGATATTGAAAATAGGGTTGATTTTGATTTGAAAATTTGATTACACTTACGTCGCTTTTATCGTGAGCCGTGTGACTTGCAGGTAGGTGAGTAGTTTAATTTTAAATAATGGCATAGCTGTACAGATTTCTATGTAAAGCACACTGGGCCATTCAACGCTTTTATAAACACTTTTAATACAGATGGATCGGGTTTGATAGAGGGTGATCTAAAATGAAATTAAAAAATTTAAAATATAGGTAGAGATTTAGTAAACAAACTTGATAAGTTTTCATCGGCCCTTTTTTAATGTAACTTTGTGTTTTTGCTTTCAGAAAATTAAAAATATTTCAATTAATTTATACGGACATATCTAACGTTCATATAAGTATCAGATAAAGGTTCATATATTGGTATCAAATTGAAGATATATTAGAGTTATTAATACTAGGATTGCTACCTAATAAACGATTACATCTACAACATTGGCATGTTTAAAACTAGTTAAGTTCTAAGTAATTTTTTTCCGTCAGCTATTAAATTTTATTTTGTCACCAAAGCACCCTGTATCAGACGTCGGTAACAGCTGAGATTTGGGCACACGCTACGAGCCGGTGCCTCGACCACCACCTTTCACCCCTCGTTCACATTCCCTTGCCGAGTTTTTTTTACGCCTAGTGTATACCGAACATATTCATATACCACCTATTTATAGAATTATTATTTAAACTTCGAACTTTGTATATAACAACTGCTGGCAGGAGATAAAATAGCTAGTGAAGAGTGGATATAATCTACAATAAGTGAAACATAACTATACACATACTTAAGGATGATTTCAATATTTGCAAAATTGAGAAAACGGTGTGTTTATAGTATGTTTGATTATGTTATGTACTTTTGATCCGGTAGTTTGTCAATGCACTGTGTTTTCTTAGTTATTTATTAAATATATGCCTACAAGGATAATCCATTAACTATGTTCTTAAATAAACCTCGATAGAGTGTTTGGATTGCATATTGTGCTTCGGCTTTTAGCAGGAGCAACTTTATACTTTGTTCAGAGTTCGATGGAATAGTCTGTAGTTTTATAAAGGTAGTATATTTCTCATAGGAAAAATCATTTATTTAATAATTGTAAGAATATAAAAACTTTACGATTTCACTTGTATTACTTGTCTAATCATATATACAAAAAACTTTGATATTAATACTCGATTTTATTATTTTATTTTTGGAAATTACTCAAATCGTTAGGAATAAAAATAATATAAAGGCCATTTAAAGAGTTTTTAATATAAGACACAAGGAATAAACCAAGTGAGATGGCAGATATTCTAAACAATTATACTACTTGGTAAATTTTAAGAAATATTAATAAATTTAGATATATACAATAACATAATTTATATTTGACACTGTTCACACTTATATTTAACCCTCGGATGGATACCATTCTAATAGTACGACACTTAACCCACCAGGGCTTACGGTTGGCAAGACATTGATCTACACGTATGCAGACGATAACCGATGCCTGCTGATTTTCTTGCATACCCTTTCGAGAGACGGTTATCCTTAATTGTACGTAGAACTAATCTAGTTCTGGCTTAGGACTTAGGGTCCTCGAAATAATCATGTTCTAAGCACAAAATAAACTTACAGCTTAAGCTGCTTAGACACTATGAATACTGCTACAGATGATATTAAAGATATTAAACAATAAACAGTGGTAGTATACATTGCATATTGTATACCTGTGTGGGACGGTAACAGTCTTGTCGTGTATTTTTATTGCCATGTTCAGCCAAACTTGGATTTTAAAATAAGGAAAATCCGGTAAAATTTAAATCATTGCCATCTTTAATTCATGTTCAAGTAACCATTTCGACCATACTTTTACGTCTTGCTCGTTTAACAATATTTACTCGGAAAACATGTACATAATGTGAAGTGTAATGTGAGTGTAAAATGCAATTTAATATAATTCAATAAACAAAGTTTATTTTGAAGCAATAAATGAAATGCAATTGTCTAAGTCTTACTTCTTTAAACTTATTTATTTTGTATTTATTTCCTCGTATATCGTGATCACGATATACAAGGTATAAAATCTCGTCACGCTTATAAATTTTATCAATATTTGCAAAAAAACATCGATTGCACAAAAAATATAACTTTTCCCTATCATAGCTTTTGTAACATCAAATCCTCACCTTAAAATTATTATTATATTCAATATTTTGGGGTGATCGAGCCGAAATATTGAAAAGAACTTATCTAGGAAAGCATTTACTGTTCGTTTCCCACATTCTGCAGATTTTTTGAGGAATCTTACCGTTATTTGGATTTTTTGCATTTCTTCGCGACGCGTAAAGGTATTTATAGTGTTTGGAAGGGGACTGGAGAGCTGGGGTCACGGGCAGCTGCACTAGTGCGCCGGCGCAGCGAGCTCGCTGCTCCGGATTAACAAGACTGCTATTGACGGCTAACGGTCCCCATTTTATTTCCAATACGCAAACAGGAAACATAATTACAGGTATTCTAACTCATATTAGGCAAGTAAGTTAAGCAGTTGAGTTAAAATGAACAATTTAATTATCTCCCTAATGTTCAAAGTATTTGTAGAGCTTCGTGCTCGAGTACCTATCGAAAGTTTCCAATCACGGATGATATTCTATAAAAAAGTCATAGGTCAATACAGATAACAAATAGAGATGGTTCTATAAAGATAGATAGCAGAGAATGGTCACAATTAGAATATAGATATCCACCAATGCACATAAAAGATACAATGTTAGAAGTATATACATTTTTAATACGTAAAGATTTCGTAAGAGGCTTTAAAATATTTAAATCATTGCCAACAGAATAATGTATAATTTTATGCAGTAAGAGTCACAAAGAAAACCTTAAACTAGTTGAAGTATCAAACACTCGTATAAAGGACAATGACTAATAATAATTGTACTATAGTTAATTTACATAGTGCGCCGGACCAGTAGTGTAACTATAGCGGGTACCAAATGTAATGTAATTACTTAGAGCAAACGGCGACACACCCGTTCCGGGACACCTTTTCATTTAATCAAAACTTGTTTGCACACCCAACAAACGGTGTTTAGTTCGAGGGTCCGCACTACTAACGCAGCACTGCACTTTTACCCCGAGATTTAGTACATTACGTAATGGATGTTGTTCTTGCAAGTACGACTTCAGTCAGAGAAAGCAATGTATTTTGAAAACTTTTAATTCCTTTACTCTAATAATAGAGCGTTTATTTTGGGGTTGGCGTCTTTTGATAGATTCTTTTTTATGCGCGTAAGTTTGAAAGGGCAGCGAGGGTGCGCGTGCGCGCGACAACTGCGCGGATTGCGGCGCACCTGGCCCACGCGCTGAGGTGCTTTGATGATACGTTATGGTGCAAACCATTGTGACACGCGGTGATATATGCGCATACGAGAGCCTTTTTATTATCTATTATTTAGACTTTGTTCTTTGAAGAATAAATTAGAATTTATAAAGTTAAAGACCTTTTTCCTATCTGGTTTAACTGGTTTTAATTTGCACTCTTTTATTAGACTTCCAAAAAAAATTCAGGAAGTCGAAAAATATGTACATTTTGAATATGAATAAAAATAAGTAGGTATAATAAATGACTTAAAACTTGTTATTATAGAATAATAATGAAACATTACCTCTCTGCGTAATCTAGCCCTTAACTTAATTTAACTGCATGGCAGTTTGCAATTAACATCACTAACAAAAATTGACAAATCAAAGAAACACGTAGGATTAACATGCACTGCAGTAACAAAAGGACACACAGCTCAGCTTGTGTTTTGTAGCTAGGTGCGACATAGCGATGATTTTCAGTAGTAGGAATCGATTCTGCAACTTGACTTGTATCTGTTGGCTACGGAGGCCGTCCAAAAGTATTACTAGTATTATGCAAATAGTGATCAATTAAATAATAATTATAACGTACTATAATTCCAGTGTAAGCAGCGTGCATAGTTGAAGATAGGGCCACACGGTCGCGGGCATAGCGGGGTAGCTCTAAATACGAAGTTGCATAGATAGCGCGCAAAGATTGTGCGGCGATCGCGTGCCGTGCCGGCGCAGCTCTGTGGTCCGCGTGTAATGCAACGTTGATGCTTGTCATCCCGCCGACCGCCCTCGGAGACCGCTTACACACTCGTACGCAGCAACGTGCCCCGCAAACCACTTAATTCTAACATGGCAGATGCTGTGCAGCTTTATTTATCCAACATCTTTTATATCCAGCAAAGTTATTATACCCACCATCATATTGTTTCACAAAAGCAATTCATCAGCCCCTGGAACTAGGCTACCTTAACTGTAAATGTAACGTCGAAAACCTATTTCGTAAATTTCCCACATCGATCAATTCCAGCAAGATTACCCTGACTGACCTACAATTATTACCACAAAATCATTAATAAAGAAAGCTACAAGGAACTCCGGCCACTCAAAAGAAAGTTTATGTCTTAAGTCCATGCTATTACCGTTGACAAGACTATGTAAAAAATGCCCAATTTTGTGGCTATGTCCGATTTTATTTACAACTTCATCTTTTGGAACATAAAACGCATACGTGAGCTGGGTTGCAGTACTGCGAAACAACATCGCACGTATTAAAATGTGGTTGACTTGATAAAAAAAACTTTTCGAGTATACATACATAGGTACCTATTGAATAATCATCTTACAATACGTTTTGTGAAATATCGCAGAGTATGACACCCAAATTCATCTTGCAAAACCACCGCGATATAAGATAGCATGGAAAGTTGAAAAGACATAAATTATGCATTACCGCAGAAAGATACCGTTCATTGCAGATCTGAAACAGATTTCCTTGATATCGACTGCATATGTCACCGTGTACAGGAAATTACAAAGGTTCATATCAGTCGGTTGAACGGAGCCGAATGTCAGCGAAGGTCGCGCTCGCTGCGGGCTGCATGCTTTGTCCGCGGGGCGGCACGGCGGCGGCAGCGCGGCGGTGGCGCGGCGGCGACGGCGACGGCGCGACGGACGCGTCGTGCTCTCGGTCCGAGCTCGTAAAGTGTCATTACGGTAACAGTACCTCTTTGTTGTTTTCGGCGATATGGCCCTCTCCCTATTTTCTCCGCTGGACATGTAAAAGTTCGTCGTCACGGCAAATTATAACTAAAATGGGTTACGACCGACTCTTGCGAAACTTTTACGGACCATCCAACGAAATCTCGTTCCGTTTAATGGCCTTCGAATTTTAAGTGCCAAAGGAAGGTAAATCACTTTGACGTGTCTCGAACTTAAATTCATGATTTGATGAGGAGTGGTAATTTTGAAGTAGTGATAAATAACACAAGTCGTCGCCAAAATGCATGAATGTTTGCTTTCATAATAACATAACCTTTTGTTTCGCAGCACTTTCTGATTTATACACCTGCACTTATCCGCCATAAACTTTAAACTCGGAAATTGTTTCTCTGTATTAAATCCAAACGTGAGGCTACGAAATTACGTCCGTTATTTCACAAAGAACAATATCATAATTTTATGAGATCAAGAAAAAGCAAGTTGGCATACTTAGTTTAGCAAGGGATTTTACGAGAATTAAGATATGCGGCACTCTCTTAGTTTTCAAAAATAAATCGTGAATGTTAACTAAGTGATTAGTAGAACTATTGATTACACTGAAATGTGAGTTATTGTGAGAATACTGAGGGTTTTCTTTATAGATATTCTACTTTATATAGATATTCTATCTTAGGACCTTGAGCAATGCAAATTGTGTGCGTAACTGGGCAACATCAACACATCTTTTAGTCATAGGTGCCAATATGCATAGAAAACATTACACATTTGCTATTTAATTTTGGCCATTTTATCTATACTACATTAAATACTATAACAAAGTAAATACTGAAAAATTATGACGTTCGGCGTTCTTATGGCCATTAAGCTATATCTTCCAGTCAACCATCGGAGGCATATTACCCCCGCATATTACCGCGACGTTTAAAATGAGATGAAGTCGATAGAAATGAATTTGGTATCATTTAGCTCAATGTTCTTATATAAACTAAATTTAGTTTCAATATAACCTAACTGCAGGAAGAGGAAGTTTACCTTTAATTGAAGCCCTTACTACATTTGGAAAACGATTTGCATTTTTTTATTTACGACAATTAAGGCAGAGTTCATGAACTAAGCTATTTCATAAGTTCAAGAGGTCGGCAGCCTTATATATATTGAAAACAAACATATTGCGTAGTGACAACTTCGCTTATTTCCTTACCGTTAAATAAACTGTCTATATCGTGCATTACATAACATTTTCCATTGATGCGCATTGTCAATGACCTGTTTTTATTACTAGTTCAGGGATTTTATTTCAAGTTGGTGTCGTCGGAGTCAGTTTCAGCAATTGATGCCATACATGTGCGAGTATAAACTGCAAAGTATCCGATAACATAATTTATTGCATAATAACAACAATGATGACTGTTGTTTATTGTGATTTTGTAGACTCTACGTCACACGATGGGTTAACAGATACAACACGTATAGGAAGTTGAGGAAAACTTTTTAAAATCACTTAAATATCTCACTCATATTATGCGACAGTGAGTTAGCTTTTGGAAACTGAGTTGAATCATCACTTTTCGACAAGATTTAACTGCCTCACTTATTTAATAGGTGTAATCTCTTGTTATTGCTTAGCAAAACTTTGTACTTTGTTTTTTTTTTTAAATTAAAGACTGAGCCCGCGTTTGCTCTCAATCTTATCAGATGGGAAGTGAAGATGTAATTGTAGATGAAAAGACACGGGCCTAAGAAAGAATAAAAGTAAATAATATAATAAATAAATATTTCTGACACTCACACAACATTATCTAGCGAAAATTAAGATTCTTAAAGAACTTGATAACTGATATACTTAAGAAATAAGTATATAAACATACATATTGAATAAGTACATATTTTTTATTAGAATTAACTTAAATAAACATATTATAAACATCCATAACTTGACGACTAATATCTGTGTTCATCACACAAATATCCGCCGCCGCCGCCGGGATTCGAACCCAGGACTGGCATAGAAGGTAATGTATGTTACCGCTACACCAGCCGGTCGTCAATTAAAACTAACTAACTTACTTAAATTTATTTCTAATAAAAGTTAATAACTGTTAATTATTAAATATCTTCGATGTCTTCAAGTGATTAAAAAAATTTGCGATAAATGAGTCTTTAAATCGATGGTCACTACATTTCAGTAAGAGACTTACACTATCGTAATATATTTTTGAATTCTAAAAAAAAATGGTGCTGGTTTTTTTAAAGAAATTCAAAGTTAGCTTATGTATAGATCTCTACATGAATTCAATATAGTGCATCAGTGTAACACGAGTGAAGAGCGCGTGTTTTTTTTTTTAATATTTTATTTAAAATGAAAAACAGTTTACAATATTGTTACAGTGTTCTTCCGTATTGATAGCCTCGCGTTTTATCTGCAAATGATTTTGATTTTGCATAAAGTAGTTTTCTTTATTTTGATGAAATGGAATGATAGATATCAGTTACAAGTAGAAAACTTCACTACATTAATATATTTTGTAATCAATGCCATAAAATTTTTAGTAAAGTACCTAATCGAGGGTGTATAACAGTATATCTTCTATTATTTTTATTTCTCTGGTTGCGTATAATGTCTCCTATATTGTACTCGGCATGAACTTTTTTGAATATCTCTCTATATTTACGATTGTCGCTGTTAAGCTATTGCATAGCTTCTATCGCGGGCCTTGAGCGTGGGGACCGAATCCAGAAATT
The DNA here is from genome assembly GCA_944452665.1 of Stenoptilia bipunctidactyla. Taxonomy (NCBI): domain Eukaryota; kingdom Metazoa; phylum Arthropoda; class Insecta; order Lepidoptera; family Pterophoridae; genus Stenoptilia; species Stenoptilia bipunctidactyla. The sequence continues at coordinate 13,233,814 of OX101725.1, read as the reverse complement.
CTGTAACGAAAAAAACCTAACACCCTCCGACCGGCACAGCGGTGATACTTTGATTTCATAACTTTACATGCGGGCTTTAATAAACAATCAGCGCCATCTACTAGGAACTTGTGGAACTTCATATTAGATCAAACATTACTGCATTAATAAAATAAATAAATAATTATAATTGCATAAGTTGATAAAAAATGCTATGCAATAGCTTTACCGCGGCAGTCTCCGAGTGCCACACGTCTTTTTTTGAGTATAATTTATTAAGGTATTGATTTATTTTTCATAGGCTAAAGTAAATGTAGGTATATCATAAAAAGATAACTCCTATGTTATAAAAATAAACAAGTAAAATATAATAATGAGCTACTTCAATGTTGACAACTTAAGTGAACGTTAGTGTTAAAAGCGATAATATTACAATATTTTTTTTATGACATTGCAAGGTATTTATTTGTGTAGCTTAAACTTGGCATAGCTATTATAAAGAACCATTTAACTTAAACAATAAAACATGAGAAGAGAAACTTTCTTTCCGCTTCCTACATACAGTTCTCCAAATCTCACTCACAATTCCGTTTAACAAAATTATAAGTCGAGGTTATTATTAGCATTGTCTTTACGGCTATTGTTTGTGAATCATAAAACAATGATTATTGAAAATGATTATAAAGATGTCAGCCACTAATCAAAGTTATAATAACAAACGATAAAGGCTCGGTTGAACAAGCAAGTATAATGGGTTTAATGATATGAAGACAATGGCTGAGGCAGTGGGTGCAGCCTGAAGACACTTACTTGCCCGCGCCACTTGACTGGCACCGGACTCGCTCTACTGAACCTGTGAGCCTTACCACTGGCACCATATCATGCAAGTATGTACTTCACATATAATTCACGTTTTATTTGAAATCAATGTCATTTAGACATGATAAACAAAATCTGGTCAATAATGTTCCCTTATATGATCTTCTTTATCTAGAGCCAGTCACAAAGGAAACAGCAAGGCGATTCTTTTAAAATTTACGATCACACTATTCATCATAAGGTCAACGTATATGAAGTGAAATAAAACAAATGACGCAAGACTGATGACATTACGATGCTACCATTCCTAGAATTTCATTTGCGACTTGCCATCATTCGAATATGTTTCGTTGTTCTGAACTAGACAACAGTCGTTTTAATGTTTTACTTCGTTATTTATAGCTGTTTAAAACTTAGTAATATAACTAATAGAAAGATTACGTCAGTTAAACGCACTAAAGCGTACGAGTATAATAGGTCAGATTTAGATAGAATAACAGGTTGTGAGTTGCCTCTGAGGTGGTGAATGGTAAAGTGGTAAGTAATCAGTACCATTGAGGTGGCCGTCACCTGCGCAACCCGTTACCTTTGTGAGCGCTTAACACCGCCTGGGGCGTTATGGGCGCCCATTGAATTCGCTAAAAACTAGACGCAATTGTTCAACTGGTTCTAAACACTGTTCCAGACTGCGTACACGCAATGGTTTTGTAAAGTTGCGTTGATTTGTATTTGTTGTTTGTGTTTATAAAGGAAAATAAAGTTTGTATGGGTATCGAGTCATGGGTACCTATAGTCTTAGTATTAACCAAAAATACGTTTAAGTGAGTATCGTTTTAAATTCTGAGAAAACATGTTTCGGCAAACAAGTTTGCACTTTTTTTCAGGAGGTTTACTAAAGACAATAAATTTAATTTAAAATATTGGGTTGCGAAATATTCCAGTAACTTGCAAATTGATTTTCAGAAACAATGACGATGAATGGTGTCGAAGTATAAGTCGTTACTCATTTTGAATTTATAGTTAATTACAATTAACTTAATAAGGTTGTCTAAAGGATTCGATATAACTACTACCTGACAAAAAATACAACCGAAATTTCCTTGTCTTATTCATACTCTATGTAAGAACAAGTTTTGAGTGGTTTAAATAAATTCAACTAGTAAGGGCACTAACGCCGAAAGGGTTCCGTCAACTCTTAACTAAGAAACTAGTCATACATATGCTACATAAATATTAACTTACAGTAGTTGTTATTTACTATCTGACACATTTTTAACTTCATCGTCACTTAATATCAAGTCTTATTGAGTCATTAAGAGGTAAGTTTGGGATAAAAATCTCTACAGGTAGGTAAGTGACAGATATTGTACCGGAAATATTATTTGCATAATTAATGAAATATTTTTGTCTGTTAAGCATCTTTCTCTCTTTGAATAGCCTCTCTTAAATAAACTCATCGTAGCGTAGTAAGAGGCGGGAGACCTGAGAGGACTCGGTTTGCTAGTACGAAGCCATCGAGATCCGGTTGGTAAAGGATCAGCGGACAAATATCCACATTTTGGTGATATACACAGTATGAATGATGTTCCATCTACGACCTCATGATCACAAATTGAGGTAAAAAAGAACTGCTTGTCATAAAAAGACACGAAAATAAAAATAAAATTGCCCTACGCAAATTGTCAAACGTGACATCAGATGGTTTTATAGCCTTCTGCCTTCCCCATAAGGGATACGGCCGTGAAGTCATGTATGTGCCTATGTAAATAATTAATAAATAATTTTGTAGAATTAAAAACGTTTTGAAGGCAACACGCATTTCACGGAACCCCAAAAACACTACTCTTATTGACAAATGTAGAGTTTTAAGAAGTGTCCTGTTTTGTAACATATAAGTTAACTTGGTTTTTGGTTTTCATATAATAACTAAGCAGGATCAAACAAAGCCAATTCCAAATCCTTTGTAAATTTTGAAGATTGTTGAACTCTAAGCTATTTAAAGCCTTAAAACTTACGAATAAAAAAATATTCTTAAATAATAACTCACGTCATTCAAATGCATTATAAAATATTAATTGCATTCATACGCTATGAACTCTCCCGTGAAGGCATTTCAATTGAACCGGATATAGTTGCTCCCTGACCGGAAACACTTGTTTGAGTTGCGCAGGTACGCTCCCTTCAGATAAAGAAGCCCTTACATTACATACTTACTTGTGAGGAGAGTATTGAGGGCCCTTGGAACACGTGCATGTTCCATACACTCCCGTTGACGATTCGTATTCTTTGAGATCCGGATTTAACTGCGTCGTTGATCCTTAAAGTAAAGTTCTTAATGCATAAACGTAAGCCGGTTTTGTGATCTTCTCTTGAAGTTACGAGTTGAAAGTGTAATATTATTATTATGAAGTATATGACGAATGATTTTATAATAAATTTTACATTGCTTACGTATTCAGTTTTAGGCAGCAGTAGTGAGGTTTGTTTACTACAACTCTTATGTTTGAATGTAAGACTTTGAGACTCGTTTTTTAATAGTTTACAAAAACACTCACAAGAATACATTTGAACATAGATTGTCAGTCACCTATGGAGATTTGGTACCGAAACGTGATTAATGCTAAAATATATGAAGTAAAGCTTTGATCATCACTCTAGCATAGATATGTGGTCAATTCTTCATTGAAAACTGTCAAAATATATAAGTACATCGTAGAGATCAAGTCTCAGTAGGCTTTCATAAAACGAACCTCAGTCAGTATGGCATCTAAAACTGTAAAACTGTATTGTCTTGTGTTTGTTTTTTTTCATGTCACGGTCAATTTGTACTGTACCTATTTGTATTAATTTGATAATTCTGACTGAAAAAGAGTGCCAAGAGTTTTTTTCCGCCGGCTTTTTTTGTCTCTTGGTCTACTGTAAAATCTTATTTAACAACTATCAACAACTAGTTAAAGCCGAAGTATGTGATGACTGACTTCATCAAGTGTTTTGTGAAATTCCTAAGATGAATAAAACTTTTTGAACTATGAATTTTTTTATAACCAATCAAACTGTAGTGCAATGTAGTGGCTGAGAAAAGCATATGGCGAAAAGACGAGAGGTTGGATTGGAATTTGGACCGACCCTGCTTGGTAGTAATAGAAATGAGATTGAGTACAAATGAGAGTTTGGTCACCAAAACTTTAATATTGTCTTAAGTTTTCACGATTAACTAAAATTTAATAATTAAAATTTAACATTTTATATTTTAAATCACCGTTTCTTCAAAGACCGTGGGATCACGTTAAAGGAACTTAAAAATATTTCTTTAAGAGAATAAAATATGGAAACTTAAGATAATTTTTGTTAAATGAATACTTTTAGTAATTTTTAAATCCATCGTCCTTATTACAATGGCGTCATTCACACACCTCCATGAGAGCATTGCAACTCTCAAGCGTATGGCTTGAGTTTTGGCACAGTAGGTGACCATTAGCTGATCATCGCTAAAATCGATGTGAACTTTCCGGGTTTATGATCTACAACATGGCATCGTTTTAATAAAGTTCGTAAGGTATTTATTGTGTAATGAGCTGCTTATACAACGTGTAACATAATGAAGAGGGAATTGTATGTTTTGTGATGTAGTTTATAAGTAACAGTAACATAAATTTGTTATCCTTACGGTTCGGCCGAAAAACAAGTTCAAAGCTTAGATCAACATATCTAAGTGTCAATCCTAAAATAGCTTTTAATGAAATCAATTTGATAACAGATGGCGTTAAAATAAAGTGATGGGTAACTAAGACAGATACTACAAATTTCAGCCGGTTTGGGAAAGGTCATAAGGTCACTGACTGCGGCACAAGTCTTGTTTTAGCTTATTAGGTTAACTAGGGTAGTCAAAATATTTTGTTTTAAAATAACTAAATAAATTTGAATGAAAGTCTATACCAGCACTGATCATGCTAATTGTTTAACTGTATATTCTACGAATGGTATTATTACCATATTATAGTTTTATCTCTCCATTTTGTTACACGTTGTATAATTATTACTTAGAATTAATATTTAAGTCATCATCATCAGCAGCCAGTAGACGTTCACTGCTGGACATAGGCCACCTCCAAAATATTCAAGTATTTATATTTATTTATTAAGTTCACAGTTTGCAATCATATTAGGTAGGTACAATTAGCCTATTCTAATGGCAAAGGACGACGCATAACTTTGTATGAGAGCTGGTCCCGACTCAATAGACATGTGTGATATATCTTTTTTTTTATATATATTGTAAGGATAGGACGTTTGTCTTCCATGCCACCTGATGGAAAGTGCGCATGAAGACTATGGTGTTACACGTCCATCCACGAGAAACCTATTCACTCGACACTTAAAAGTTCCAGGACTGTAGTGGTCAGGAAAAAATCTTTGTAAATGATTACTTGATTAGCCATTTACCAAATATTAACATTTTTTAACATAATCCAGCGTCATTAAATAAAAAAAGCATATGAAACGAATGGTGGTTTTTAGTCGTATATACATATACGACCTTGGCGGAATGGACTCGAAAATATTTGTCGGTTATATCCGACCGTGGCGGTTAAAGGTTTAACACATATACCCTTTGGGGTAGACAGAGAAACGAGAATGCCAATTGCTACGATCCAGACATGCCTCTTTGTTACACGTAATATCAATTATTCAGCCAAGTTTCATATGAAAATTACATATTGTAGCTTTTTGATAAAATAAATCATTGACAACAACAGGCCGACACTCAGTTGGTACGTCACAAAACGCAGTTAATAGATTTCGACAGCAACACGCTTCCTGAAAATTGTTTCGACAATGCCATTTATTTTTGTATACCGTTATTTTTAGGAGTCAATTGCCTGGCAACATTCTCTTAGCAAATTAAAATAAATGATAGATTTATATTTTTGTGTATTTAATCTGAATTCGTATCACATTATCATCAAGCAAATTTTATAATGTCCTTTATTACATTATTCTATACATAGTTAGAACGCATAATACTATAGCAATATATTATATAATAGTTTGAACCTACTTGTATAATTGTATGACTGAATTTATGGAAAAAAACGTCTCGCATAATTAATGATGAAGATAAGATATACGTCTATTTACAGTCAGGCACTTCAAAGAATCAAATTGATAGCAATTTCCGTCGAATTTATTTATTTGAATTAATTTAAAACATAATTGCATGCTGCTTTCATATAAACATGTTCCTATGATAATCGTGACTTCATTGCTTTATGTCACTTTGGGTTGACCACTTGCGATTCCCATTATTTGATAAATACTTTATAACCAGCAACCATTCATACCGCAGAATTTTAGAAATAACCGTGTCATTAATTACTTCAACAGACATAACATCTCAAGTCTAATGTTGTAAGAGTTATAAGTAGGTACATGAGAGACCAGTCATATTCTAAGTACAACAAAGAATTCCTTTAAACCTTCAAACTATCTTAATGTATATGATATTGTTATAAACATAAATTGATATGCTTCAGTAACTACTTACTCATACCATCTAACTAAAGCACTTCCTTCAAGAAGTTCGAATGTTTATAGTTGAATGGTTTGGAATAATTGAACTAGTTATTTATAAGTTTCCTCTTAGGAAGCAAATCGTGTGCGCGATCGTCACCGGATGCCGCCACCCTTCAGAGGGCATGCCTTCACAAAGGCATTTAGTCTATTTAAAGACATCCTGCTTAGTGCGGAGCCCCGACTTCACTCGCACGTGCGTCAACTGTCCTGCGCCCGCGCATACCTGTCAATTACTGTCACCTTCAACTATCTACTAAAGCTCTGTTTTTGCGTTGATAGGCTGCTGTACATTCCATCAATCTGCATCTACCCGCTTAGCCACAACAACTCGCTCCCGTGTACAAGACAATAGAACCAGACGTGCCTCACCAACATTACAAATTTTCGATTTCATTTGCCAATTTATCGCTAAACAAAGATCGAGAGACAGTAAAGCAACAATCACTAAGTGAAATCCTGAATATGTTTGCAGTTATTTTACCATCATTTATCAAATCAGTAACGGAGGTGTGTACTGGAATTGCTAGATGCATCTATCTTATGGTGTGCCTGATGTGATTGCAACCATCAAGTCCTCGGGAAATTAAGTATCGTGTTACGCGCAATCGAACACAATATTGCTCAACGACGACAGAATTTATCGAAGGAACGCATCTGACAATATAATGGAGTTGAAGACAATACTGGTCGATTATAAAGAGCATTGGAGCGGAGATTATGGCCGCGACGGCGACTCGGAGCGCGGCGCGGCGCGGGCGCGGCCCCTGCCGCGGCGGACCGCGGAAGCTAATGGTCGAAACGCGCGCCGCGCTGCCACTGCGCTATCTATCATCAGCACTACACCTACGATTTTCCTTAGCAATCTATTTATCCTGAACCTGTGCTTGATACATCGTTCCGCGAACTTTCAATTCAATACAATAGACCAGTTCTTCATGATTGACAACCGCTGTTTGTTTGTCATATTTGAACTCCATTGTTTACTATGGAATAACTGTTAGGAATCAAAGGTTTTCCTTGATTTTTTTTGACTTAAATTGAGTAACGAATATTTTTGATATGACACTGATATTTTTTGTTCAACTATCATGCATGGCTTTAACGCTTAAAAGTGAAGAATTTTTGTGTCACATAAAATAATAATCCAAAGAATATATATTTCAGTAGCAATAATAACTATTCTTATTCCCTACAGATCTTACTTTTTTATTGGCCGGTTTACAGTTGTGGCCCCCGCAATATTATAGACACACCTAAACATCTCGTAAAAATCAAATAATTTTTAATTTATGTCGTCGTTATTCAAACAATATCCCAGAAACATTGTTTCTGCAAATATTTTATTACCTAAGCTCTACAATTTATCTTGATATTTGATACGTAGCTTAGTGCTTAAAGCAACAATATGAAATAAGTTTAACGGAGCTCATCACTTGATATTGCAAAATAGCAAAGACAATTAAAATTACTCTAGCTCAACAGCAAATCATTGTTTACAAGCCGTAAAATTTCAATTTCAATTTACGCACCCACAATTACGTAGTTGAAGGAACATTATGTTTGGTGTTTTGTCTATTTTGGAATGATTGTAGGGCGAGCAGCGTGCGTACGCGCCGCCCCGCGCCGAAGCATCCCTTCACCTGCGCGCACTTCCCGGGGTGAGACATTCGGCCTTCCTTCAAACAAAATTGTCGCGTCGGCTCCGACGCACCGGTGACAACCCTCTTTTTCTTTAAACAGAGCAATGACCCCACGGTTTCGTCTGCTCCCCTTACGGATTTCAGAAATATCGGAACCACATGTTTCTGACCTTCCTCATACTTTTTTCATGTAGGTGATCCTAAGTTAAGAAGGATTTTAATATGTTCGTTCTTTGTTTTTATTCAGTGTTTGTGTTTATTAAAATCTCAACTATGAATTATTTTAATGATCTGTCAGTATTTAGTAAGCGCCCTGTTTTCTGTTTTCTTTTCTTCGTCAAATATACCTACTGATATAAATCGAATCGAATATTAAAAGGTAGACACAGCTGCTATTGTAATATGCGCCTACTGTTTACCATACTAGTATATATTATGATTCTAGTACAGTACAGTATTAGAATCCTAGAAATTTATACGCAAAGGTGACCATTAGCTATCGTCACTTTTGGGGATAGTTGTACTTTTGCCCCGTTTATAAAATTTTATTACTCCTACATTTGTATGTTTTTTGATAATCGCGATACTAAGAAATAAGAGAACAAAACATTATGAAATAAGAGATGATATTTAAAACATTTCAAGCTATGGAAAGTCGGCTACATGTCATTTTATCAGATTTTTATTTAGATTATTTTATTTTATAAGATAGCATCTCATTTTACGAGCTTATTAATATACGTTAATATATGCACACATAAAGTCTATTCTATTTCCATTTAAGTGCATTTTTATATCGTCTCTAATAACATTATTTTTCGCTTTAGATTATTGTTCTTAAATCTTTGCAAAAATTTGGATCTATAATTTACAAGCCACATAAGAACATTTAAACAACATTGTGTTTATTAAATTCCTGATAAAGTATGTAAGTTTTTGAAATCATAAATTTGCCGAATTTTGTTTTTGTAATATTTCTGAAACGTATTTTATTTTCGATTTTCATTCTAGTGTTTATTGAAAGCAATGAAACTTAAGGAGAAGAAACAGTAAGATCATTAATTGATTTTTTTTTCAAAGTCTCTATTATGGCCATAGATCGTGATTAAAGCCAATGCTGCTCTATAATTTGTTGATTAAGGCATTAACGACAATATATTTCCATTATTTCAGACAGAACAATAATTGTAAAGTTAAATTAGAAAATTGGATAAAATAGACGGCAGACCAATAAACAAAAAGTTGTTGGTTACTCATATTAATACGTAGAAAAATAAATATAATTTAGAGCGAGTTGCTTAACACATTTATAAAAAAAAAACACTGACGATGGTTAAACGAAAATTTATGTTATCGATTACTATACAGTGACCGGTATCATATTAACTAAAAACTATATGTATAACATTTAATTATACATAAATATTAAATAAATAAATATTAGTAAATACAAAACATCTATTACGTACTTAAAAACAGATAGGCACCTATCTATATTATTACGGGACGGGGCAAATATTCGAGGACATGAACCTGAAATCTCTTTTAAAATACACAGCGTTATTACAAGGGCGACACTAAAAATTCTTAGAATACCAAAATACTGACTAAACTAGCATCCCGGGTAACTTCAAGCATTTTTAAGGGAATAATTCTTCAGTTTGTATACAGGGTGACTGGTGACAAATTTTAGATACTGAAGGAGAGCACTCTGTACTCGATTCTGGTCATAATAACCTAAAAAGTAGGTACTTAATTTTTCACTTGAATTCCCTATAAACAAATAAAGATTTTTTGCTATTTACATACGTCTGAGTCAATCGCGGTACGTGACCTGCGAAGCATATCCCTGCCAACGTTAGTGTAACCATGCGTTGCGTAATCAATTCTTTAACTGTCGGTTAAGTTTACTCAGTAATTTTTTTTTTATTCTATTTTTTCTCTTCACGTATGATCTCAAAATATCACGTCCTCGAATTTTAAAAGTGACCCACCAGTCACCCTGTATAAAACCCATCGCCTTACGTAATCGTCCTAATTCAACGTATGTATATTACTTCACCAATTTAATCAACCTGCCCTAAATCAACCCAGACATGATATCGCACGGGTCATCTTAATTTCTAATTGAAGAACTTGCAAAATTGGTTCAATCTGCAGTGACCGCATCAGTGATCGATCTCGTGGCACGATCAGTTGTGCAACTTTTAGTAATCGCCACTAATCGATGGGTTGTCGATAAAACCATCAATATTTCATCGACTCGGTTACCGAATCACTTGCTCTACATTCCGTAGAAATCTCTTTACAAAGAGGCCACTTCTGATTTATGTCAACGATTCACTTCATGTGATGTAGTTTTATTAATATTTAAGTGTTTGGCATATGACCTATGGAATGCTGTATGCCTCATGAAAGTAAGTTACTGACGAAAGCTTTTTCCATACACTTAACCTCAGTTATCTGCAACAATACCAACCCGTTTAACAATAACTTATGCTCATTTTACAACACATTGGAACTTATACCATGAATCATATTGCATTGTATTAGATAACTTATTTTGTACCTAGTAATTTTTATTCTAATAATGACTTAACAATAGCTTTGCCGCACCTGTGAATTCTGATATGCTGTTAACTGTGTTTATAGTAGCAAATATCTGAAATATATCCAATCTCATTTGTTTTAAATAATGCTCAGTTAAATTGTACTGTAATTACATAAATTAAATACAACCATCTATACTGAATCTCTATAGGGTCATTACTGAAAATCCTTTTCGAAGAGCACCGTACAGCTTGGTCCTCCACTTGGTTATAGGATGTCCTCAGGGACCACCTAGCTAACGTTTACAAACGATCTGCTGCCTCATGTCATCGCTAAGGCCATGAGGTTGTTGGCACTATTAATAAAGCGTCACACATATCAAATCGGAGGTGCTACTTAATTACTGCTAAATTACTCACTAAATAATTCAAGTGAGAAATTATGATATTCTGTTTTACCTTGTACGCAAATTTTATACTTAAAATGATGAATTTCAGGTTGATATCTGAACAATGCGTATTTAATGATCACTTCCGAAGGTACTCGTTATAGAACAGGTTTTATATGAATAAATATCGAGACCAAGACTAGGTTGTGTATTTTGCACATGGAACACCGTATCTCTTTTACAGTTCATAAGTAGTATCTGCCTTATTAATAAACGGGAAATAATAAAACGAGCGACTAAAAAACAAATTTGGACTGTCTTGGAAAAAATATGAAAATGAACGGTTTTAAATATTAATATTTCGACTGAATTACTGAGAGAGCGACTGAAATACAGATTATTTCATCATGAGAAAAGAAGTAGGTTGGTTAGGTGCAAAATATTGAAAATCATAATGTCTATATTCATACATTTATTTTATACTAAGTAATATATTCATTAACATTGCGATGAAAAACATTATGCGACAAGAAGGGCTCCCGTTCCGGAAGACGTAGTCGGTACGGTTAAGTGCGACGACGAGCGCAGCGAGAAGGACCAGTTAGGTTGCATATAGTTATACACGTGCGCGAGCCGAGCGAGCGAAGCGAGCGGTGCCGCGGCAGAGGCAGGCGAAGCGCCATAAACCCTAGAGCTTTTTTAAATAATCTCGACGTGGTTTGTGGCACGGATTGTGGCTGACATAGTAATTTAGAAGGCAACTTAGATTTTTAGAGGGGAATAACGCTATTTAAAAAAGTCTGAAAAGTCGCTGTTTCATTGCTTCTTCGTCACTCGCAGTCAGTCGCTCACTTAATTAAAACAGTAAGCCAAATTCTTTATTTTTGTCACCTATAATTTTTATATACAGTTGATTACTTGATTAAATACTACCTAATATATATGTTGACCTAATTAATTACTAGCCTTAATAAACGATACCTATGCGGACATAGTTACGCAGTGGTTTGTCCAATTCAGTTTTACGGAAAATGTAATTTTGGCCGAGGAAAGCAAAACGCAGTTTTACTATGTTTGGATCAACTTAATAGTGACTGTACAGTTACTATTATACCTGTATACCTGTTATACCCTTATACCTATTATACCTGTTTTACAATTATATTATTGTATTGGTATTTTCTGGGTTGGTTGTAGGATAGTTCCTATTTTAAAGCCCATCAAAGGGGCATTTAGATAATTCCAATAATGTTTTCAGTATCTCAATTAAATTAATTGACATTTTATTTAACATACCTACTAAAATAAAAGTTGCTAGGTACCGAACTGCACACTCAACCAAAGAAGTGTGTTTCAAACCCTATACCGGTTTTAGTACTGTAATAATAAAGCAATATATAAGCCATGGTGGTGCCTTCATAGCTAATTGAGACACTGCGTACAATATCCTCCCATGTCAAGACTACCATACAACACCCGCTCAAATAATTTCCGCGCAAGATTCTCCTCGCCGTGTTACAACTCTTATAAGCCTGTGCTCAAAGCATTAACTGCTGCATCCAGGTATAATGTAAGTCTTAAGTGCTGAACAAAAACCATATAAAATAATTTAAATAGAGCGTTGTCGGTGTATCAAGTGGTTGAGTTATTAGTGTCGGAGCGTAGATTGCGTGAACGCGTCCGCGGTGCGCGGGCGCGCTCCGCCCGCCTGGGTGGCCACGACTTCGTATGCGAACCCATATTGCACGCTGCAGGTACACCGACACACAAAACACACACAATAATGCTATTGCGCAATTTGCTGCGCTTTCTTAGGTGCCCATGTTTGCTCAAGGATTATGGATGACGATCACGAGAACGGATTATATACCGTCTTCTCCCAAATCATTTTGTATGAGAATTTAAGTAAGTTTTATCTACCTACTATTATATCAACAATTTATATTTAGATATGTAATAAATAAAGTTTAGGGAAGTAATTATGAATCAGCCACGGTGCAGTAGGTAAGCTAATACAATCGAAATAATTTTGAATTATGCTATCGCAGTAACATGGCGTTAAGTCGACGAAATAAACAAGACAAAGATAGTTTCTGTTGTCTTTATAGCAAACTAGTCCTATGAGTCAGACATGATTATTTAATTCAGTATTACTAAATGGTTGTCTAGGAGTGATTTTCTTACGGAAAATAATGTTCTATGTATGTTTATAGGCTAACAATGCCTTTAAAATATCTACATTTTAGTATGAGTTAAAGGATCGAAATTCTTAAAATGGTAATAATAATGGAGTCGAATTAGTCGCACGGGTTCTTATGCAAAGGTGGAACAAAATACATAAAGTTTTTCATATAGGTTTATAGTAAATGTTAATATATCTACAAATATTCGAAATGGTGTATTTTTAGAAATATTTTATCCATATGTATATTTATCCTTGTTTTATCCTTCGAAAATACATAGTTTACATTTAGAGCCTTGTGATTGAAGAAAAAGAGTAAAAGAAAGCGACTCACGTCACCCAAGCAATGGTAGATTGTCTATCTATGCAAGGGCATGTACCTGTTACGTCGCGCGCTCCTTTCATGGAATATTCTTCTTGTTATAAAGAGCACACGGTACAATGTGGGTTTATCTCCACGCATTATGAAGAGCATCTCCGCCAGATCGAGCGATAAGCTATCGTCATTGAGTCGCGGAGGTGTGCTCGAGACGCGACGCATCACGAACGGCGCGGGCGCAGCCGCGGAGGACCGAGTAAGGTGATCTGACCTTTGTGCGCCCGCGCCTCGGCAACTGAACTCCATTATATACCTGACAGCCTCTACACATACCCTGATATCGACAGAAAGAAAGTAGGTAGAAATATCGAAGCAGGTATTGTCCCGTCTTCAAGTTAATTTAATATAGCTGCTGACTATCGAACACCATTTTTGTTTAACATTTGAATAGACTTATTGTGCTTGCCTTTTGGAGTCTGAGTACCGAGCAGGTGTGCCCACAGAACTGTATGGTCTTGGTCTCGATCGCCGTGTTCATGTATAGGGACCGATTACAAATAAGGCCTTTTTGTTTGTTAATTCATATTCAACTGGTCTAATGCTACAGGCTTTATTGAAGATATCCAATTTCACAATGTAAAATTAGTTCCGTCTAACTCTCTCTACGTACAAGGTCAGCTAAGATGTTAAATACGTAAACATGAAACAGTTTAGGTTTCATAGGATTATAGTTTATTCAACTTGAATATCACTTTGGGAAGTGTTTAATGATGTTTTAAGAATCGAGTTATAACCAAGCGGATGGAAACACACAGTGGCTGAAATTAGGAGAAGTTAGTGAGCCATTGTGAAATAATAAAACGATAAAATACCAAACGAGATTATCATTTCTATGGTCACCCATTTCAAATGAGCGATGAAGAGATGAGATGTGTCAACGAAGTTGAGCGCTATTGAGAGCGACGTGTTTGTCAAATGCGGCCACTTTGTTGTGTCGTGAGATCGTCGCACAAGTTCCGTGGACACGCATCCGAATAAAGGCTTATTAAATTCGTTCATATGTTTGTAGCTAAAACTTTTTTCTTTTGCCTTTTTTGTTGCTGTGTCTTGAGGTCATATCTTTAAAACCCAGCGATTAAGTGTTGGGTAGTCGATTAATTAAAAAGGAGAGGCGAACATTATGTTGTTTCTATTTGGGTCGGCTAGCAGATGACGGTGGCCGGCGGCTAGACGGTTGTTTCAGACAGATGCGCCAATTTCGTTTGTGTCACCACTCGCTCTCATTCCGCTATAACGGCCACGCGTAGGTAAGCGGTCATCTGGTCTTTTTTTTCACTTCGTATAGTTTAGCCGAGTTTTATGCGTCTGCTGACCCATATGTCTCTCTCTACAACAGCCTGATCAGTTCGTAGAAAATGGTTTCCTATTAGAGAATTTCTACGTAAAGAAACCTTGTCAGTAATAATTGAAGAATAAAATGTAGGTTAAATATATTCCTATATTCATACACATCTGAAAGGGACACTACTATCAAGGACGATCCACATCAAATATTGATATAGATAAGCTACATAGCGGGCTCTGCGAACTAAAAAAGTGTGAGCATAGGTATAAGTAGGATTGCCAAGGATGTTTTATCTATCGAAAGCAAATATACTTGTTTTCCGAGATCTCAATAAACATTTCAATCAAATTTGGTAATAACTTTAAAAGCAGACTCGTGAACGTTAAGTAATCCTTCAAAAATGTTAATATAAATATTTACAGCGTCATTGATTTGCGTCGGCGCATACCTACATACACACGACGACGCAGTCCGAACACAAAGTATTCCTTGAATGTGTAATCAGAGAGTTTATTGATCGTCCCAAGATTAACACCCCTGTGCATTGTCTGACTTGGCACGTCTTAAATTTTCCCTTTTTGTGCCAATAACTTAAGGAATTCACGAATTAATTTTTTTCTTCACCTTTATGAATGTCGTCGTTTATCACATTGGGAAAGAATTATTCCTTCTTATGTTGCACTTTCGTAACCACTTTTCAATTGTAAATTGCCATGCTTTACGACTATCTCTTGCGCTAAAAATAGAATATTTTAATTCAGCTTCGAAAACAATTGCAACAGCGAACTTGATTGGCCTTTTGCACGACACTTGCATTATTATCATTACTTTTGATTTCGTCTATAACATCGATCACATTACAAAGTCCCTTCAGTCAGATACAAAGTGACTTCGAGAAGTTAAGTCTTTATGGTATCATAAATATGATATAAAATATGAAATAATTCCTCGGTTTCACATTTTAGCCTAATAGCTTTTTGTCATAAAATAAATTAATGAATCAGATTTATAATTATTTCAGTTATAGGTAACACTAAAACAAACAATCTATTTTTTAAAGTTGATACTGGTCGGAGTGCGTAGCGAACCGTTTAACTTTCACAAAGCTTTTGAAATGGATTGCGTTAAGAGTGTGCTTTCCCATAGTGCACATTAGAGGGGGTGTCTAGAAATGGCATAATGTGCATCCTGAGCGCGCGACACGTGCCCGCCACGCGCCCGGAAGTGCCTCGACGCTCTCCGCCGACGAGCCGGCTGCCCTGCGCCGACTTATGTACTTCTCTCAATCACACATTCACGTAAATAAATAAACTTTCGCCATCAAACAACCGTACAGACGACGACAGAAAACTTGTAAACAAACCAGATCTTAATTCAAATTTAGTACCTACTACATAATGATAATATGCTGAAATATTTTGCCAATCCTGACAAATCCTATATGATGAATTGAAAAAGAGTTAAGCTTCTTACGTTCCTGTTGTGATTTTGCAAAAAAATAACAGAAAGTCGGTGTTCACTTGATTATAACTGTACAGGTGAATTTAAATGCAATTTAAACAAACAACCCAACGACAAGTAACTGTTTGTGACAAGTTACTGACGTTGATGACAGCTATAAATAAACGATGGAACTTCACGAAATTATACGTTTCGATTGAATAATTATCTCTGGTAATGAGTAATTTATCGTATTCGTGAGAGCGATAAGATTTCAGTGTAGAAAACAATTTAGCTCGCGTATAAATAAAACCTGCCCACTCAAGTAGCTACGAAGTGACTACGTTATCAATTATAACTCGAATAAGGATAAATGTATGAACCCTAAAATACTTTAAAATTCAATAGTGAAAAAGCTAACAATAGCCGGAAATGTGCACGATATAGGAAACCCAACTTTGTGTACGCAAAAGCGATACGAATCCCGTATATTTAGGCAGATGAAATTGAAGGTTTTATCTTTGGACAAGACATGTAACACTACCCAGGCGATGTAAGTTACTTAAAAAAAGGACTATCGATGATATTTGCATAGGCACCGTTGACATGGCAGTCGATATCTGTGGACAGGTTGCGGCTTATCTCGGCGAGGCCGCGTTGTCGTCGGCGCGTCGCGTCGCTCGCTTCGCAGGCGCTTCGCGCGGACGTGCGTTATCCGACTAACACACTTTTGAACATCACATCCCGATCGTATCTATCGAACCATCTGTGTCGAAGCCACGTGATAAAATGCTCGAACTTTTGCTTATGAATTAGGTTTATTTAAATTTCTAAAAAGATCACTACGTACTGACAGTTGCCAGCTGTTTTTATGAAGTCATTGAATTTTGTAACCTTTGAAATCTTTGAATTTTGTAACAGTTGTATTTTTTGTGACCTGTTAACTAACGGATGTGTCAGTGGCTCTATTCTTGTAAATTTAACTGTACTACAGTTCAAGTATAGTAAATGTAGTATTCACCTAGTATCTACTCAGTATATTTCCTTATCAATATCATCTTTCAAAACTACAAGGTCAAAATTTCCCATATCATTTATTTTATTAATAAAGCCAACAGCTTATTTAAATTTATATAAGGATCATCATTAATCAACATTGCTTGAATAATATAAACATTTAATAATGATTATAATTGTTAATTTAACTTTCATAGGTACTCTTAAAATTGAGCAAAATCACCCCAACATGAATAAGCCGCAACGTATGATCGGATGCGTTTTATGACATGATCGAAAGAAATTAACTCCACTTTACCATCTTAAGTAAGATTTTTGAAGTTTTAACAATCTAAGAGAAGTAACGTACCATTAAAACAATAGGCCACTTCTAACGATGAACAATTAACATCTCTTTTAGCTTTGTTTGCAAAATCTATTAGCATATTCTCCAATTAAGAATCGATTAGATATAAAACTGTTATACCAAACAAGCACAAAATTTCTAATGTACTGGTATTTAGGCTATTTAGACGTTAATTTTAATGAAGCGCCTTTTTGAGAAGCGCACGTGCATGCAACGTGCGAGCTGATTACAGCATTTGTGAGGTGGATCTTAAATCAGCAGTACCAAGCAGCTCAGTGGAATCTTGTGGTCAATAGCATACTTCTATGTTAAGAGGTTACGTAAATTTTAGGTGTTAGGATCGTTTTTAATGGCCGACAAACAGCATCTAAAGGACAAATTTTGTATGACATTCCACACATCACAAACACCTTACTTATTTTTAAAGTGATGTTCAGGATTTAATATATGTACTAATTACTTAACTTTTGTATAGAAGTGGCCTGCTGGAAGAAATTTATTTACAAATAAGCTGACCCTTGTACATTTATTCCATTTTTATTTTCAATTGTCTTTTATCCTGTGTACAAAAATTGTTAAATAAATAAATAGAATCTTTTACAGAATTGTGCTCCAGATCTTTACTTTTTTTATTATAAATATCGTTTATGAATTAAGAATGTTAATATTTTAAAATTGTTCGTATCAAAAGGATAGTCCGCAAATATAGCTGTGCATTTCCCAGGGGTAGACAGAATTTAGTATTTTTTTTAAAGAACAGGGAGCTACACGGTATCGAGAGGCACGACCCAATAGCAATCAATCAGGGAGGCTGCTCATGCTGGCCCGTCCGGACTAAAATTGGTATACAGCCTGGCAGTATACACTCGAGCCTGCCCATATACAGTTTGTACACGATTTGTACACGACCACCAAAAATTTAACAATCTTGCTATATAAATCTTGCTAGGTTTGATGGTTAATAACAATAATTCACATACTTTATTAGTTAATTTATTAACAAATCACTTTGGTCGACAATTTATTCTAGTCTATTATCTAAATTTTCTTGTATACAGAGAGGTATGTTTCCTTTTTTTTGATATCATAAATGAGTACACAAGTGGGTATCACATTTGGGTTTGAGTTTAAGTCAACCCAAATGGAGATCTATATGAATAGAACGAAGTTAAAATTATGAAATTTTGTCAATAGGATACTCTAAAACATTGGCTTAGATAATGTGTAACCTGAGTGCAAAATGTGTAAATGAGGACCTGCGAAAGTGGATAAATGTTTCTTGCCACCTCCCAAGTTCGCTTTTTTGTGCTTAACACCCTTGGTGTTATCAACCTAAAGTGTCTATTTCACGCAAAAAACTGTTACTAAAAATTTCAGAAATAGGGGTTTCTACTGATAAATTAAGTCGTTTTTTTTTTGATATTTTTTAAAATTAAGTCCCGGGTTACCATTACGTCACATTTAATAGAACAAATAAGTTATCTTAAGCATCCAAAGTAAATAAATCTGAGGTAAGACTAGAGAAGAAAAAAAAGATGAAAGCTAGGCACATGAACCCTACATCAGCCCCGTATCAAGTACCTAAGCCTGATAAACCTGCGCGGACTAGGCGGCATCACAAAGCATACCCGGCCTAAGCGCAAACGGCTTTGCGTGCTTAACTGGAAAACATAACACACTGGGATTGTTCCCCAACAATAACCTGTTCGAGAGCGACAACCGATTTTTTTCCCAAATCTTTTATTCGCATTCAAAAAGTTTAATGGAATTTCGTATTGCGCCAGTCAGTGTATTGTACAACGGCGCGGAATGTGGATAAAATCAACAACGCACTAAATCACATATAGCCACCCGATTATACAATAGAATAAAAAAGTGTTTACGCTTCGTGCTGCGAAGACTTTACCTGCAAATTCTTTCAGCTGGAAATTGCGAATATGGATGGAGGCAGATTACTTAATAAATGCTTTTCTAAATGAAACCTTAGTTTGGGTGGTAGAAACCAAGATGCTACATTTAGCTACGGGATCGTACAATGTGTATTGGGCTCGATAGAGGCTTAGATAGTTGTTAATCATGATGTGAGCTGGTTCACATGGAGTGCGGTGCGCATGAACCTGTGTGTAGAACAGCGAGCGGCGGCGAACATAAATCTGCACGTGGCGGGTGCTGGCGCGGCGGCAGCGGCGCGGGCGCGGTGCGAACTTGGATATTCCGCCTACGGAGCGCGCCGCACCACGTTCTCAGCATATTATCTGAATCTGAGTACACGCAGTCGCTGCCGCTGCCCGATATGGGCAAAAATTCAAACACGGAACGTACATATCTGAGTGGGCCTCTGCCTACACATAAAGCGTTTCGTGCTTTCTTTATATCCCGCCCCTGTATGGTAAGTAAAATAAAATCTTGTCGAAACGATCTGAATTCCGTTGTGCCAAAGGTTATTATCAAAACTTTCAATTCAGTACATGAACAATGTAAAACATGCGGTGTAACTGTACAAGTGAAACATTTAAGTGTATTTTTATGTATCTTATCTCACCTATTGAGCCTACTTTTCCGAATAAGATTTATTCGTGTTGCTTTTATCGTGCGAGTCAAGTTGCGTACAGGTAAAAACGCAATGCGCTAAGTAATTACGTGTCTTATTACACTCTCATCGGCAACTGAAACCTGCTTGTGCTTGGAAACACATACGTTCGATTAAAATATACGTGGTTCGAATTAAAGAAAAAGGTAATGGGCAGTGTGTTCAGTTGTTTTGGAGTTGTTGAACGTTGGTTGGTTTGAATACCTGCTGACAGCGGCGGCGGGCGGCAGGGGAGGCGCCGCGTCAACAGGTGTGCACCTGAAGCACTTTTTCATAACGAACATACAAACAAACAAAATGAACGACAAGTTCGCTTTGAGAATGATGCCCTGATTCATTCATCCTTCGTCTGGAATGCTTTTATGTGTTCAACTCGATCTTATTTTTTATAGACAGCCCACTTTTGTTGTGTGCTAGCATATTATATTTAAATGCGTTCCGATATGGTCTCATGGTATGGTAAGCGGCCTTAAGTGCTTTGTTAAAGTTCACATTACGTGGTTAAAATATTAGTCATGGGGTTTAGAATTAAGCTAATAAATATGTTTAAGTTGGCAATAAGTGCTAAGAAAATTATCATTTCTTAGTTGTGTAAGTAGTATATGAGATGAAAAATATACTTTTAAAAAGTATAAAATAACTCTAGTTTAACTTCCAACAAAGAAGATAGACTTTCTATATGAGAAAAGATATAATATTTACATCTGTACTTTGTTTGTTCAGTGCATATCTACATACATAGTTACAGTTTTTTTTTGTTTGCTTTTTACATTAGATTTTTTTTAATGTTATGATCTGACCTAGGACTCATTTTTCGCGTGACAGCTACTTCCGGGCCAAAAAGGATAATTTTCATACAGCGGAGATCGAAAACGTATCGAATCTAAGGATATTTGGCGGAGGAGACACGGCGGCAGAATAGCTCTTATTATAAACAGCTGACATGATGCAGTAAATATACACTTTAAATTAAGATCAAAATATCATCATCTAACATGGTTGCATGGTTGTCTGGTAAAAATCGCTACTCAGCGTAAGACCGCCAAGTTTTTATGTTTAATGTAAGTGTTCTTTTTTCTTTTACTGTATCTGTATAAACTGAAGTGTAAATAAATAAATCTAACATATCGTCAGTGAGCCTATATATCTACAATTTAAAGTCACGCGCCCATCGAGCTCTCCTGTTCGATATCGGATCCGTTCTTATTACTCTCGTCTTTAAGACTGGTATTCCGTAAAGAAAAATCAAAGCAAACCAGAATGTATCAACTGAAATTTTTGGTTCACACATGCTAAACTATAGAAGGAATACAAACAGAGGATTCCAACATTCAATTTTATTACAATCCTCGATCTTATTCTAATACCTACCTTCAAATGTTTTCAAAGAAAAAATATTTTTGGAAAATTTATGTTTTGCAGTTTTGAAGGTGACCAAATTGTAGGATGCAAGCTTGGTGATAGCAAATATTCTACCACCTTTTTCAATCCTAGCTAGCAACTAGGAACCCTCCATAGTGACTTGGCTACTCAATATAAATATAGGTGCTGATGTGTTCCATACCGTATGAAGAGGCAGTTTTCTCCTTAGCCCGTGGGCTCCATCCATCTAGGGCCTTATCCTTACTTACCATTAGGGCTGAATAAAAATAGGAACAATGGCTCCAGTGCTAGTAGAGTCTAGAACAGGTGTATTGGTTAGTAACTAAGTGCGATTTGTAAAAGAAGTTTTTATATAACTTTATCGTAATCTTAATATTCCTTAGGTATCTATTCAACATTGTTATAAAGGAGCGCAATTTTTAAAACAGTACTTCGCTGAACAAGAATTCGCCTTAGCTCAGTTCGAAAACAATAATAGTAGGTAGGAACTGGATCACTTAAAGTATAGGTACATACATAATTTTAATATTACGACATTGTTACATCACAATTAAATAATTATTCCCTTAGTTGCCACACGTGACCATCCTGGGTTACTTACGGTTACAACATTGTCACGTGCCCGTTGCATAACTGAACGGAAAAAATGCAGAAGTTTTCTGTTACACAGCAAATGATCTAATTAATTTGATACCTCAAATTGAACTTATTATAAAATTTCAATAGTAAAAGAAAAACAATTAAAGTAGATCTATATAGGTATAGGTAGGTTTTTATATTTGACATGAAAATAATTTCGATTAAGAGGATAAAATTTCTTTTAACAATGAAATATATACTAAGTTTCGTAAAAGGTTTAAAATTTAACATTAAACATTTAACAGGATTGTTATTAATTGTTTTCGATTAGTCTTACATAGGTTATTAAAAGATGAAGGTTAAAAACACAATTAAGGAGTGAAACAGTTCATTATAACGTAATTCTGGTGAGGTATAGTCAAGACTTAAGGTCACATGGTTTCTCTACATGTCAGCATTATAGCCGTGTAGGGTTGGCTTACAATAGCTGTGATAAGCACGTCATGAAAGGCTACTCAAGTCGTCGTGGCAACCAACCAGCATTGGTTGGTGGATGTCAGAAAGAACAAAGGCGGATCCTTAGTTACGTGAAATAATGAGCGTTTAGAAATCTAATCTAATTTGAACACATTAGAATAAAGTGTGTCGCGTTTTTAAAATAAAAAAAATCGTCCAAAAATTTAATTGTAAGTGCCAAAGACATACAAAACATATAATATTCAAAATGCAATATCTTTTCGTGTACCTAACGTTCGTCTACGAGTAGGTATTTTTTTGCACTGAGTTACTCAGGAATGAATTCCGAATAGTCTAATATGTTTTTATTTGTTAAACGCCACAAAATAATATCAACTAATAGTATATTATGTAACAAGTGAGCGAAGTCTCGGCTCATTATTAAGCCCTCGCCTGCGGCTCGGGCTCAAATCACAGCCTCGACTGTAATTAGCAAGGCTCTCGAGTTACATACGACGTTTTTCAACACACTTGTGAGTAAAAGACAGACATACGTGGTCATAAAATAACAAACACACTTGATAACAAAGCTGTGAATTGTGATTGAAAAATGGCGCCAAACCTCGCGCATGCGCGTAGCTTTTTTTGTCCGTCAAATGTGTCAATGTCTGTATAGCATATACAGCCTATTTTAAGTGAAAATGTTTAATTTGGAGTGGTAAATGCAAATATTTTAATATTTTATGACAAATGATTGTAAATTGTGAATAATTTGTTTAATATACAAATTTATTTTACTAATATAAGGCGCAAACATTTAAAAATGTATATGGATTTGAAGTGGTATAAAACCTCTTTATTGTTTCTGAAAATATTTAGTGTATAACCCGGACCAATAAAATATGCTCTGTTTTCTCGCATGTTATTTGCACAAAGGTACAATTCAACTTTGTAGGATTCATTATATTATGCACTAGGGTATAATATATTATGCACACGTGACTTATAGCCCAGTTTATAGTTCTAAATTCAATAGAATAACGCTCACTTTACGAGCAAGTGTGTTGAAAAATCATATATGGCCCGCTGCTACTGTTCTTTAATATCGGCCTACACCTGCTCGTAACTCAGGGAAAGACTCATAGCCCTGCAGTGTGCTTATTACAAAAAGTTGAGATGATGATCATAAAAAACGACTAATACCAGTGCCCCCGCTTTGTGGTAGGTTGTAAACCCTTCTGGGTTTACTTGATAGGTCCATCTCTAAAATCATCACCAATCTCATCTTTACCTACCACCAGGTGAGATGGAAGTCAAACACGTATTCAGCAACGATAAAAAATTAATTTGTCATGAAACGGAGAAATATTTCATGTGATTTAAGTTAGCCATAGTGGGCGAGGTGAGGTGCAGATATAAAAATATCTGCACCTCATCAATAGTAGTAGGTAAGTTATAAATATGAACGCACTAAAGTTTTAGGTTATCCAGACATCCTTGCCCTAGACGATAATCGAAGCCAGCTGAGTTTATTAATAGCTTTTCACATTTAATTAAGATCAATTTAAAATGTTTGAAAGCGATAAATAAGCCCAAATGATCATACAAACAAGAAAATTCGTTATGAAAGGTTCAGTAAGTTATTTTACGCAATTTCACTGTTAACCTTTACCTTATCTGATGTAGATAATGATAAGACCAAATATAGAGCACGCGGTTCTAAAAAGTCTACAGTTTAATTATTTTGACCCCTGTGACAGTTGACTTTAAGGAAAAACAATCATGACCGATCAGCACTAACATTAGGTTAATTGGTTCCTAAGAAAGATCCAAAAAATCTAATTGATCGTAACTTGTCATCAATGCATAATTACAAGCCTTTTTACGGAGTCAACTGCAAGTCCATAAGTCACCTTGATAACAAGGAAGTATATTTTCAACACACTTGCTCGTAAAGTGAGCCTTATTCTATTGAATTTAGAACTATAAACTGGGCTATAAGTCACGCGTGCAGTAATATATTATACCCTAGTGCATAATATAATGAATCCTACAAAGTTGAATTGTACCTTAGTGCAAATTACATGCGAGTAAACAGAGTATATTTTATTGATCCGGGTTATACATTAAATATATGAGCGAGTCCAGGCGGCGCGGCCAGTGGACAGGCGGCGCGCGGACAGGCGGCGCGCGTGCAGCAGCAGCGGCCCGCACAGCAGCGCCTCCAAGCAACAATAGCGTATGTACGTGTAATGGGACAGGGCTACTGACGCGCAGCAGCTAACGGCTGCTTCAAATAAATTTTATGACCACGTATGTCTGTCTTTTACTCACAAGTGTGTTGAAAAACGTCGTATGTAACTCGTGAGCGTTGCTAATTACAGTCTCGGCTCATTATTAAGCCTTCGCCTGCGGCTCGGGCTCAAATCACAGCCTCGACTGTAATTAGCAACTTCGCTCACTTGTTACATAATATACTATAGGTATACATCTGCAAACATTATAAATACATAACATACTTGCTCTACAATAATAATAATATTTTTTAATAATTTATAATACTAGTAATACAAACAATTGTATCTATCGCAGGTCTAAATATAGCAATGAACACAAGTGGATTCATTTACAATACAAATCCACATTTACAATTGTATTGAGTGATTATAAATCTACAGAGCCCAGTGACGGAAAGCGATAACCTATGACCTGTTCAAAGAAACTCGAAGTTCGGCAAACAACGAGATGAAGAAATGCCGATAGCGCTAAGCGATTCAACCTTGAAATTCTTAAATCTTTTGTTATTGCATTGTTGTAATAGGTAATAATATATTTCTTGATAAATAGAAGTACCTACCTACGTTATGTATTAGCAACTTTTGGAATTTACAGGTTTGGAATTAATCAAGGTTGTGGTATTGATGGAGTTGAAGTTAAGGAAAAGAACACGATTTCAGTGGAAGACACGTATTTTCGAAGCATTTCAACGTTTATACATAGGTATGTATGTACGTATATGTAACTATCAACAACAAAATGCCAGGGCTAATTCAAAATACTTAATTTGTAGGAAATTATTGAATTATTAGTTAAAAATTGACGTAGCTGACTGTACATACGTTATAAAAGAATTACCTATGTATATTTACTGCAATATTATGCAGTAAGTTACTTAATGCATAGGTAACTTCTGAAAGTTATTTGTCTTTATTATTGATAATTATAAAATGCGAAAATATTAAGAAAACCGTTTATTGAAAAAATCATCGGTTAATACAACAAATAAACATAATTTAAGATTTCTAAGCTACTGATCTCGCAGTAGCGGAACGTATGCGTTGAGATCAACCACAATCACAATAGGTAATTGCCAAAACTTGAAGTCTAATATCAAGACGCAATACTTCCATAGGACGACCTGAAGTCACTGTGTGTGGTGGCAAAGACTATGGATTAAATTGTTAATAGTCTTTTTTAATTGTTTTTTTTTTTCCAAAATTGTTTTATTCTATGACCCAATTAATTATTCATTGATTCATTCGATACTACTTATTTAGTACGTTATAAGTAATTTTATTTACCTATTCTACAGAAACACTCAGAAACACTGATAATCAAACGAAAGAAAAATATTTGTCTCTTCTGTTTACATTTGCATAGATATCTCTAATATCTACGAAAAACATGGCTCCAAGTCGCATTATTATTAGCTTTGCGTCGTTTTATCGATCTTATTCCGTCGTTTACGACGGCCGTGAAAGATAAATGCAGTCCTAACCTTGATCTAAGTGCCCATCGCCCTTGGAGATTGGAGCCGGTGGCAAACAAAGGTGGGTCAATGTTACGTAATCGTGAAATTCGGGCTTATCAGGTAACTTGACAAAACCATTCAGAGAATCCTTTCTCACAATGTATGTGAAAAAGGATTCTCTGAGTGTAATATATTTGATATTTTTGCACATTTCTACTTTCCCACACATCCTGAGAATAACCGCGATACTTTCGCTCGAATCGTCCTACACGGTCCGTCTACCTGGATCAGCTGATCCGAACTGTTTCGAGAAATTAAAAAAACTTGTATTCATTTCGGTTTTGTTGATTTTGTATGGTTGCACGACTTGCATGCTCTGCTTGAGAACTTTGTACACATCTGAATGGTACCGAGCTTACAGGTGTTAAATTGAAGCATTTGAATAGTAACTTTCTTGTAAGTAGATAGTTGCCTATAATTTTGTAACGTTCATTCGAATGTCATCTGCGTTTATTATTGTGTCGTAATTGAAATGAAAGGATTTATCTTGTAATTAAAATTGAGTGTGTAGGTTGATTTAGGTTGGTATTGTGGTGTCGGTGGTCGGGTTGCGAGATCGACCTTATCTGCCGGCTTCGATCTGCCCGTGTTAATTACTTTCATTAGGGGCAATTGTACGGGCCACGGGCCGATCAGTCAGGGGCGCCGCCATTGCTGCCCGCTGCAGCACCGACCGCTGCCGATCGCTGCCGAACCTGCACGAACCCAGCGCTTGGCTAATGACCCAGATTTACTCTAACTTATTGGAAATATTGGTAGCCTTAATTATAATTCGGTAGGTTCCGACTAACAACGCTACTTGATTGAACTGCACGACTTGCAGATAATTAACGTATCTAGCTAGCTGCTTTGTCATGATCTCTTAGAGCTATACCTAATAGGTGGGTCGGTACATACATGTCTTTAATTAATTACACAATTATTACTTTTAATTGCTACCTACGTAATAAATGTGAGCTAACGAGATATGCGTTCGTTCGACAAAGTGTAGATATTTTAATATGTACTTATAAGTAGGTAGTATTTATGACTAGGTACCTACATATCTATTCAATTACTTACTAAAGTATCTAAAAGTTCAGTATGACATAAAAACGATAAAACAAAAAAGTATTTCTACATAATATGGGTAGTTTTTAAGATAAAAACACCGAGTTCTGACCAAAACGATTCATAGACATTCTTATCTCCTTATCGTGTTTAGTGAGCTATTAACTACTTGTGCCTATTTTTCTATCTAATAAACTAACGGCATTTGTGTGATTCAGTAGTATCTATTTCGTAACAATACCTACCAATTTGGTTGTGGGCCAGTGAACGCGGAACACGTCATAGCGCGGCAACGATCATGGCATGCGAGGGGGAGGCGCGGGTCGCGGGCGCGGAGGTAGACTTGGCACTTGTAGCGTTATTTCGTCCTCGCTTACATCGCTCCAGTGGCGCAATTGGTTAGCGCACGGTACTTATAAGACAGTGTTCGTGAGCAATGCCGGGGTTGTGAGTTCGAGCCTCACCTGGAGCATATTTTTTTGTTTTTTTTTTACTTGTTGGTTATTATTTTACTTTTTTTGCTGTTATATTTTTTGGTTTTATATTTTAAGTATTTAGAACCACATTTTTGTTTAACCTGACATTAGACATTATAGTTTTTTGTTTCAATGGGCAGATGGCGGTGATGTGCCAAACTTACCTATAAGTAGGTAATTGAATTTTAATAAAAACTTTGTTGAAAAAAAATAAGTACAAAGTTATAAAAACATCCATTTTAACGCTAGTGTTTTCCATCATTATTAAAAATAAAAAAACGAATTGCTTTATAAATATTTTTTATAAGTAATACTACGTAAAAAACCGACTTCACATCAAATTTTGGCTGAAGTAGAAGGTCGTCAAGGTAAACGATCTCTGAATTCATACATATTAAAAATTTCTTTCATTAAGTATTCAATCGATTTCGATGAAATTTGTATGGGACTAACTTTACTTTAACTGTGTAGTATACGCTATCATATGAAATAAGAATCATCAAAATCGACCGAACCGAGTCAAAAGTTATGAGGTTGGTAACAAACATTAAAAAAACATACGCGACGAATTGAGAACCTCCTCCTTTTTTTGAAGTCAGTTGAAAAGATTATTGCTGTTCAGTTTCTTGCCACTTCTTCTCAGCAGATCGACTTTCCAAACTGGTGGTAGATTCAGTTCAATTTGTAAATTAATTGACATATTTCAAGTTTATGTAAATACCTACGAAATAAATTTTTTTGACTTGGATTTTGAATAACATTTAGAAAAGCGACTCGCTGAAGCCCAGTCTTACCAGATATACCCAAGTTCGACCTTCACACATTGTCATTTTTAACATTTTATTGGATTAAAGAAATGTAGAAACCAGTTAATTAAAGTATAAATCAAATAATTGGCAAATATAGAAAAGCGAGAAATAGTGTAAGGGAGAAGTGGACGCTTGTGACGAAGTGTGCACAAAAAATAGAGTAACTCCATGTGAATTTGAAAAACTTTTGAAATCACACTTATATTGGAGAATTTAATGATTTTTAACTTAACACTCCATTCGTCTACAATTTGAATATAAGCTGCGAATCTGAATTACATTGAGAAAAACTTAACAATTATCAAATTGTTATACCTATGTAAGATCATTGCAATAAGTAGGTATGTGAGTGAGCTTTGCGCATAAAGAGATTTTTATGATAATGTTAACCTTCAGGGCTAGCATGCGACCATCGATAAAAACTCGAATCGACAAGATAAATGTTATTTTGTTATTTTCTCCTACTTTTTTAGCTTACATGCTCATCATAATAGATAGAATTAATAATAATAATAAACTCTTTATTGTACACCAACAAGGTTACAGAGTAAAAATTACATTAAATGTTGACATTAAAATACATTTGTACAAAGGCAACCTTATCCTAGGAATTAAAGGAAATTGAGGTGGATGGGTGCACGGCTTGTAAAAATAAATGAATAAACTAAATACTAATAATAACATGAACATAAATACCATATATGTATACATATATATTAAATATTATAATACATATATAAGTAGTTAAGATTAACAGTGTTTCACCTGGTAGTGTCGTTTAATATACTCAATCTCAAATAATACTCGATTTGATACCATGATTGCACAGAACCAAAGATGCCATATTCTTAAAAAAATACATTAGTAAGTGCCAAATTCTAAGTAAATATGGATAAAAGGCCCGATTTATCATTGTCGATGGTCGCATGCTAGCCCCACTGGCATTTAGTGGTAATATACCGATGGCAAAATGGGATGATATAGTTCTGTGTAAAGTGTTAGAAGTGTCGCTTTGTTTACTGTGACAGTATGGTCATATGGTGGCAATAACTAGCAAAATCTTAAAGCTAGTTATCTTAAAACTAAGTTGGCTCCCACGGAGGAAGTAGGCACCTTTATGAAATAAAGAATAAAAGTATATTTATTTACAAATTTTCGGTAAATAAGATAAAAAAATGACAACCAATCAAAAGTTAGTTTAATTTAGAGACTATGCAAAAACAATGAAAGTTCCAAAATACTCAAAATAAATCCACCTTATCTTTTTCACTTACTTAGAAGATTTACGTAGGATAATGTTAAGGTAAAACAAAAAATAACCTTTACAATAGCTTAAGTAGGCATTTTGGTAAGTACAGTTTTTTTTAATTAGAACATACTTATCTCATACTATATCTTCTATATCTATTGATAAAATTTTAGGTTCTGTTTGTAATATTGAAATAACCGTTTTTTACTATCTACATGCATATGAATATGCAGGGTTAATTTTAATTAGCGCATCCTCTTTCAAGCATCCTCTCCACATCAATCCCAACAACATTTGTTGTACGACTTTCTAAAATTAATAATTTAAAAAAATATATTTTTCCCGTAAAAAATATATTTTGTTCTCTCTAAACTTTACACTGATGCCACGCACTTCTATCACGCCACGTGACTTACCAAATACAAAGTAAAAAAATGAATAAATGAGGAAGCAAAAATTTTTTTGTTTTTCTCTTTTTATGTAATTTGTCAAAATTTGTGAAAAATCGTAGAAAAAATGTTGTTGGGATTGATGTGGAGAGGCTACATGTAAGATGTGATGCGCTAATTAAAATTAGCCCTGTATATACGGTACATACACCAAAATAACATTCTGTAAAATAATAACTCTCTGTTTGTTTGTTCAGGCTAATCTCTGAAATAGCTGGGCCGTTTTTGATGGCACTTTTATTAGCAGATAGCTGATGTAATAAGGAGTAACTTAGGTTACGTTTATTTAAGAAAAAATATTTTATTTTTGAGAAATAAAGTAATGTTTCAATGTAAAGGTACTGTACAACCTTATTAAAATTTTATTAGGTATATTTTTTATGGTCACCCTACGTTTATGTTATGAGCAAACGTATGATTTCGCGATATGTTCAGCTGTGTTCTCTTATTTCTCAATTATCTTTTAGTATTACGACTTTACTTACGACTATTATATTCGGATAATATGTATTTATTAGATTTTATTGACCGTTAGATTTTTTTAAAAATCAAACTGAATGGGACGAATCACTGAACAAGAAATAATATTTTGTTGAATTCAGTGTTTCTTCCTTTTGGGACAATGATGTGGTGGGAGTTTTATTTATTTTGGCGAAATGGCAATGTCGCATAAAAAGTCAGTTGAAATTCCCTATCTCAAAAACTACTGAACCCATTTTGATGAAACCCTGTGTTGAGCAATACCTAGTACAAAAATTATTCAAATCGGAATTGTAGTTCCGGAGATATGCGAACACAAACATGCAAACATACATAGAATACACTTTTGAAATTTGGGACATTTGTTCAGACGCTGATACAGACCAACGAAAACTGTACGAAAAATATACGAAAACTGGGCAATTCTGGAAATATTACATACATACGGGTCGAATTGATAACCTCCTTTTCTTTGAAGTCGGTTAAAAACAAAAAATTACATAATTATTACATTCGTTAATTAAAATGTGTCCCCCAATATGTAGGTAGGTATGTGTATTTATCATACCGGCCTTATCGGTCAACGCAATATGATAAATTCGGTACACTTATAAATACAACAGTTTTCTGCTACATTTAATTACCATGATTAGCATTAATGAACTGTTAAAGTGCTTCTGATTACCTGATTATGAAAATAGGTACTTTATTTATGTAGTTTATTTGAATCCATGTAGATAATCTTAATTTGTTAGTACAGTTAGTTAATTAATAATAACTATATACAGCTAGATATTGTGCGATGACAATTGGGCTTGAAATAAAAACATTGATCTAGTGTAGGTAAACTAATTAATTCAGGACGAGACACACGAAGTTTTCAAAAACCAGCTTTTTTAGTAACTATCACAGTATCAACTCGACAAAAAGTGCCTAGTCAAAGCATCACTTACTTTTTCAACGATTTCGCATATTGTCCGTAGACAGCCTGCAGCGTTGACGCCGCCTGCCCTGCAGTAGTTCGGGACACATAAACAGCCGACTACGCTACGTCCTCTGACCTCCTGATCTTCACCCCTATAATAGCTACCAACATGCAAACTTACTACGAATATTTATCTTCTCTCTTATTTCTATGACAAAGAACGAGACAACCTCACTCAACCGAATCAAATGAAATATATCCATGTAGCTGCAAGCTGGGCCCGCAGAGCATGCGCTATTACTCGCGGTTATTTGTTTAACTCTTGCCCTCATCTGATTACGACAAAACGACTTTTCATGGCAGGAAGTACTATAAATGCATTATAGTGCATCATGAAAATACTTAAACGCTCCGTTTTCTATGCCTTTTTTTAATCAATGAAATTGAAATTGGAATCCGAAATCGAATCGACCCGACCCGACACATACCGACCTTTGAAATCGTGAGGAATGTAAATTCGGTGCGCGTGCGCGAACGACCCTTTATCGAATTCTACTAACCCTTTGATTTTTTTCACCACCTATGGACGGTAAAATATTCGGACGCGGAACGTGCGGAACCGAAGTCAGTGGATACGCATTGTAGCGTGCGTCATGTGTAGTGCAGTGATGCGCGCGTATAAAAAGAACAGATTCGTTCAAGGTTGCTCAAAGAATACGAAACAAAAAATACAATTTCAAACTATTTCGTTTTTTCAATCTGTATACATTGATTTCCAGTTGACACACAGATAGAAGGCAAACAGTGAACGGAGATAGAAAGGCAGTAAAGATAAAGACCCCGTCGTCGTATCACATCATGATCAGCAATAATACAGGCACAACTGGATTTTAAAGCAATGAATACTATATTCCGTGCCACAACCTAAGTGTATGAGTCGTTCCGTCTATTAGAATTCTATATTCGATAATATCAATAACAGAGAAATCAGCCATAGCTAACAATAACGCTCTAGGTTGCTATCTGCCTACTGGTTAGTAACTTTCCTTCGTCAGATTTAATGCTAATATTGCATAAACGTTTTCTAACTCTACAGTGGCTTTGTATCATTTAGGATAATTGTCTGTTCACTTACAATGCTTAATTATCAACCCAGTAACTAGTCGAAATCGAATTAAAATTTCATTGTACTAGATTACTGTTACACAAAGGTTTCGCAGACGAGCGCAGGTAGTCTTTACTGAAGATTAAATAGATGGCTGTTCGATCACGATGTAAGCCTATTTCGACACTCTGTTCGCTGAGGTACTCGTACATAGGTACGTCAGTCTTCATTATCAAAAGTAACATGAGGAGGTACCATACGAGAGTTGTTCATATGCACCGAAAGCTACTAGATATAGACAGACACTGTTTAATAACAATCTAATCTCATGATCGTAATGAAGTGATGTGTAGTTTGGTTATTTGGCACGGTACGGAGCTGTCATAATAGGGATGACAGCCGGTAGCCGGTGAGCAGCGATAGTATCTGGAATGCTGTCAGCCGCGGCTACCGGCTTCCTCAGCTGTGCCTGCGCCGTCACCTGTCCATCATCACATTCACTATCAACTTTCTAATAATGACACGCGACTGATTTGCATAAGTATTTAGGTAAATAATTATTCGCATCTAAGAATTATTTTTAAGACTGTAAGTGATTGACAATTGTCACGAGGAACTCGTGCACGTCAGATTTGAATTGAAGCAAAAAACGTTAGAAAGTTGTTTGATTGGAACAATAACGCTAAGTGGGTGGGCGCCGATCGATATCATTTTCGGTAACAATAATGCTGCACTCGGAAAAATATTTCAAACAAATTATGGTTAAAGCCATTGACTACGTCTTGCAGCAGAGCCGCCTTGACAAAGTGACACCCATTTTTGTTATTTATTGGCGATATCAGATAATTGTGATTCATGTTTGCGATGCGTCGCGAATCGCCAATACTAAAGAGTTTGCCTAAACCGATTTATCAGCGAGCGGTCAAGCCAAGTGTATCTCACGAGCGCACAAAGAATTGAATCATAAATATTAATCAAGATCGCTATAAAATCGGAGAGCGTCGTCGTACCTGCGCCTGCGCGGGCCCGCGGCTCGCGGCAAGTGCCCGAGCCCACATAGCCCCTTCATCAATTATTTTTATTGACTAGAACCATAATCTAAGCCTAATAAGGCACGCGTGGAGCTGCGAAAGTTTTAATGGTTGACAAATGATATCTTCATGTAAATACGGCGCATTGGTGACTTACTTAATCTCTTCGACATTTACAAAGATGTGTGTGGGTTGAACTGACTAACTAACTAACAATTAACCACGTGTTAACAGTTAACTCGAAGTAGGTAATAAACAAATCAATGCGCAACTGCTTAGCATTCCGCGCGAACTTAAGTTCAAGGATGAAACCTGTCTAGTTGGTAATGCGATAGCAAAATAACGATCGCAAACAAAACGCCGCGCCTGATACGTTGAACTATAAGAAATGATTTAATCATCCATAAGTAATAACATTAAGTATGTAACGGTAAAATGGAACGATGGCTGAACTATAGCGACACGACATGCGACATTTTGTCCGGCAACTAATGGATTTCGTGCTCTTGTTACTGGAGCATGGTTTACACACATGCCTTTGCATTATTCCACATAAATGTATCTTAAATCTCTGTTGTAATTGCTTCTGGTACTCATATGTCCTGCTTTTTGTTTCTAGTAAAGCTCAGGAAGAATCATGAAATTAAAGTGGTATTGTTCGGCATGCTTACAACAGTAGTCCCACTCCTCTTACAAATTAGGCATGCCTTTCCATATTGTTTATCACTAACCTACCAGACAACTGTACAATAGTTGAGTTAATTCTAAAATTAACTTTAGTTAATAGCGGAATATTTTATGCAATTTACGGTAGGTACTAAGTTACATAAATTGTAATAATAATCGGCGAAATGACAAGCACAGTGAGGTTTGTGTTCGGTGGTATAGACGCGGAGATTAACGGCTGTAAGCAGTGACATTAATCGGTATACTGTGAAGTCAAAGACAATGCGTTGGCAGATCGTTTGGGCATAATGTCGTAGTGATAGTACGCAGGTTCGGAACAGGAATCCAGGGGCATGAGTCAGTCGCGCGGCGCAAGCGAGCCGGCTCCCCGACAGGCACACGCTCGTTGTGATCACTTCTCATTATTTTTTGTAAAAATAAATGATTCTAGAAAATCAATAAAAAAAAAATCATCCCTTTGACAGTATTATAAATAAAGGAAAGTTATGGCCCTGTAAAGCAAATTGGTATATACAAATGGAACGAAATTTAATTCACTTTAGATTGTGTTCAATAGAAACCAATATAATAGCAAATCTATTACAACCATAAATAAAACGTGTAAAATCCTTTTATTGGCGATTGGTAACAAACCTGAGGTGGCGACAGAAGGTGTCGCAATGTCGCCGCCCGCGACTCCTGCGCAGCTAATAGCGCCATTGTCTATATGTACCTCGCAAAATGGACACAATATAATATGAATTATGTGCACACCTTGTACTATCGATTTAGGTATGAAATAAAATTCTGAACGAACTAAATTGATTTACAATTAAACGCCTTAATTAATACAGAGATTGCTAATAGCTTTGCCATCGAATTAAGCGAAAGAAACCAAGAAAGCAAGCGATAATTTCTGTACCATTTACTTATTTTCGTTTATTATTTTCAAAAGTTATGTTATAAATTAAAACTTGTATAGTTAGGTACATTTATTGAACGTCGACAATAACGATTGATATAGGTACAACTACTTACATGAAATAATAATCAACGAATGCAGAGCATTAAAAAACCGACTTTACATCAAAACTTTGGCTGAGTTAGAATGTCATCCACGTAAACATTCCCCGAAACCACACATATTTAAAAAAAAAATTTTCAATTAAGTACTCAACCGATATCGATGTATATGGGCCTTTCGTACATAAATATTTTGGCCTCCACAATACAGCTTTAATAGATACTAATACGTATCAATATCGTCGGCTAGCTTTGTTTACTTTTTATCTCGTGAAGCTGAAATTTCCCACAGTTTGGTCGCTAACTTCCCCAATCGGCAGCACACCTAGCTCACACAATTGGCAGGTCACAAACCTGTATTGTGGCGGGCAGCGAGTGAACCAGTGAAACACGATATTTATATTGATTTGTTTCGTGGACTAATGAAAGCTCCTGAGAGCGATTCTCACGAGAGAGCACTGGGAGCAAACAATGCGACGCAAGTGTAAGGGTCGCACACAACGAGCCGGGAGTTGGACCACAGCTGACTGAGAATCACTACCTGCTCCATAAATTCATACGCAATTGCATCCCACTTTTTTTCACCCTTATCAAAAATAATAATTTGCACTGCGGAATTGTTACTTTGAGTTTCATAAACATAAGTATATCCAGAGACTTGACTAGTCTCTGGTATAACTTATGTTATCCATTTCTGCGTTCAAAACGGACGGAACGCAGTCATTACTTGAGCAATTTTCATTAATCTAAAATCGCATTGCTGTTCGGTGGCTAGTTCCTATGATAATAAAGATCTGCCTTATCCAAACCCGATCAAATTGCATTATTAATTAAGTCAATTGCCAATATCAGACAACAGTTTAACTGACTTCAAATGCAATTTGGACAATGATATAAAATTAACATATTTGGCAATGTAGGTTAATTAATACATAGTTATCACTTCGGCGAGATGCGTATAATTTGTGTCCAGAAGGTAGGTTGAGCAATATTTCTGACTATTCAAAATGTTTAATGATAGCCAATTTTAGACGATGATTACATCTTTTCCTCACCCTGAAAAGCGATCCATTCGAGAATGTAAGGCTGCAAACAGAACGGCAGCGACAGCGAGAGCGGCAAGTATTGAACAAGTTCAAATTATTCTAATATAATAATCTATTACTTCCCTCGATAAATTCTTTATCTACATTTACCTGAAAGGATTAAACTATCGTAAAATTCCAAGCAAATAAAAATTATCATCCTAGTTCAGCAATATTCCCGGATATGGATACTTTATTTGTTTGTAAAAGTCTAAGCTCTTGAAACTATTTTGGTGTGGTTAGAAAAAAAACAAATATAGGTACTTACAACAATTTTGCTCTAGATAAAACAAAATGCGTAAAAAATGTCGTTAAAGCGGTGAGTTAAAATTAAAGGAAAATATAGGTGGATAAAAGAAATCAACTACAATAATTCTAATTCTAGTATATTCGAGACTACATATAATTTAGCATTTATTATATTGGTAGAATTTAAATAAGCAGTGCAAGGAGTCTGCTCAGGGCTTGCCGCGTGAACCAGTTGCTCCAACGGCGACCTGCTAAATCACTTCCTGCATTATTTATGCTAAGTTATTGCACTCATGCGCACCACGCATACATTATTTCAGTAGACATTTAAATCATAAAGGCCCTAATGAAAGTCAATGCGATAATCTTTTGAAATGTGCTACAGTTTTTTTCTAAATTCACATCCAGCAAGTGACGAGAAGAATAGCATGATGCAGAGTTATGCAAAATGTAAATTTGCAAATTTTAAGGTTTTTTGTCGTGAAAAATGTGTAACGTCTATATGCGTGAGAAGTTTTTTTTCCCAAGGTTATTTTTATAAAAACACAATGTCCTTAATACGTACTCTTTTATTTAGAAAAATTAAAAAAAACTCGTTTTTTAGTAAGTATCTCAGTAATCAGTGTATCAGTAGGTTTTTTGTTTATATTTGTGAGTGAGGTTTTATATGGATTTTAGTTTAATACAAATCGTTTTCGAAGGTACTTCATCGTGGTCGATTAAAACTTGCACTTTAAGGACGCGTTTCCGCAAATCTTCAAAATAGGGTATTTTCTGGTACATATTGTGATAAAATGGCGCAAAGTTTAGTATAATTACAAGTACTAATAGATAGATAAGACTTTCATCTCCATTTATCATATAAAAATAATACAAATAAATTTGTTTTTGTGGCTTAAAAACTAATTTTGCGATGCCTCGTCGCACGAAAATGACGATTTTAAGCCAATTTACGGTACCACTTTTGGTATGAAAACACAAGTATTTATGAATAAAAAAAATACTATTCGATGGTTGACATGTTCATTTTTGATAATACGCATTTTTTTCTTAGAAATTACTACTAAAAACCCTTTAAAAAAAAATAAAACCAAACACGTAATTTTCTTCATGTTTGTATAAATGCGGCCCAAATAGACTGTTGGAAACAAAACATCAAACCAAGGTGACCTTGCTAGTTTACAACGTGTTTCCAACAGTGAAGATGGCTGTTGACAACCAAATTACATGACCTTGGCGGGTTGGAAACGGCGGTGTTTAGAATCACAGACATACATGTACATAGACAACGCAAGTGCCACGATTTGTATTCGAACCAAGCGTGCCGACTTTTTAAGACCTATTGTGACGTCACAGCTGATATTTATTACTGGAAAATACAAAAAGATTCAGAGACACCGATACCGCCGATGAAATCGATTATTAAGACCGATATTGATATTCTTGACTCGATTTTCTAACAGACATACATACACGCATATTACAATACATATTAAATCTAGAGGCGTCCAACCTTGACATTTGGGTGGGGTTCGGACACGCAAAGGACATGCATTTGCGTTATCTATGTAGATGTATGTCTGTGTTTAGGACTGTGTACGCTTGTTATTGTATATTTTACTATGTAACTATAACTATAAATGACTCGAGTTTTGTAGCTTTTTATCCTGCGTTTCAACCTTTCCTTCTTTGTATCCTCAATTGCATACAAAACTGCCATCGCGAAGATGTTGTCAACGCGAGAGATCAGAGCACACTGACGATTAAGGGGCGTGGCCTGGCGTGACCTTGGCTTGTGTTCTTGTTTGTCTCCTTGTTGGAAACCACCGTTTGTAACAGTGTGGATGACTCGGAATTGGTTGTCAACAAGTTAACCTTCCTTAACCTTGGTTGGAAGCATTGGTTTTCAACGTGTTTTCAACAGTCTGGCGGCCCCCTAAATCTTAACACACTGTGGTAAGGGTTATTATACTTTAGCAAATAATGTCAATATCATTCCAAACAAAAACTAGATATCTTCAGTCTGCGCTCAGCCGCTGTCGAGAGTGGACCTGTATCGCTTTTGAGTTATTTTTCGTGCTAAGAAACATCGCTGTACATACACAATTTATTACATCAAACAAGTCTCGATACTTGACGCTCTCTGAACTGAGTTGAAAAGGTAATAATATAATTTTATTGAAAAAAAAAAATTACAAAACCTTTTATGATTAGGATTGAATTTGGAAACTTGGAATCATTATGTTTGTTAGGACTAAACCTTATCTCCAGTTCTGGTAGTGGGGTCTGAAGGTATACCTCGAGGTGCTACTGGTACTCCTAGACGGGTAAAGCTAGGTATATCGAGTTTGGGCTCATTTTGATTCGAAGGAAGAGACCTTACCACCAGTTTTGGTAGTAGGAGCTGAAGGTATACCTCAAGGTGCTACTGGTACTCGTAGACCGATAGAGCTAGGCATGTCAAAATTGGGTTCATTTTGATTCGCAGGACGAGACCTTACCACCAGTTCTGGTAGTGGGAGCTGAAGGTATACCTCGAGGTGCTACTGGTACTCCTAGACGGGTAAAGCTAGGTATATCGAGTTTGGGCTCATTTTGATTCGAAGGAAGAGACCTTACCACCAGTTTTGGTAGTAGGAGCTGAAGGTATACCTCAAAGTGCTACTGGTACTCGTAGACCGATAGAGCTAGGCATGTCGAGTTTGGGTTAATTTTGATTCGCAGGACGAGACCTTACCACCAGTTCTGGTAGTAGGAGCTGAAGGTATACCTCAAGGTGCTACTGGTACTCGTAGACCGATAGAGCTAGGCATGTCGAGTTTGGGTTCATTTTGATTCGCAGGACGAGACCTTACCACCAATTCTGGTAGTGGGAGCTGAAGGTATACCTCGAGGTGCTACTGGTACTCCTAGACGGGTAAAGCTAGATATATCGAGTTTGGGTACATTTTGATTCGTAGGACGAGACCTTACCACCAGTTCTGGTAGTGGGAGCTGAAGGTATACCTCGAGGTGCCATTGGTACTCCTAGACGGGTAAAGCTAGTTATATCGAGTTTGGGTTCATTTTGATGCGTAGGACGAGACCTTACCACCAGTTCTGGTAGTGGGAGCTGAAGGTATACCTCGAGGTGCCATTGGTACTCCTAGACGGGTAAAGCTAGTTATATCGAGTTTGGGTTCATTTTTATGCGTAGGACGAGACCTTACCACCAGTTCTGGTAGTGGGAGCTGAAGGTACCATATTTTAAAAGAACTGAACAGGACACAAGGAACTGAAATCTATAGGCGGTCAGATTTGGTGGAATCGGGTTTTCATATTTTAAAAGAAATAATAAAATTTATGGACAAAGGATAATGCAAGTGATTGGGCTCCAAAAAAAAAGTCATTGTGCAGAGATGAGATGAGAGTCAGATTATAGATTAGACACATGTCATTCATATTTGTTAGGACGCCAAAAAAATTAGCCCTGGGAAAAAAAAGATATGACCAAAATTACATTTTGCGTTTAATCGAATAAAAATCGTTTTCTTTTATGATACAGAAACTGAACGCCCGTAGATTTCTACGAGTGTATTCGAATAACCTTTACAGCCATTGACTACGAAACGAGTGAATATTGTAAATAAATACGATTATTGGTAAGAAAAAGTGCTTGTGTGATCCTTATAAGTACCTAATGGGTTGGCTACACAGTAGTAAACCGCGATTAGTTCGTCTCTTTTCTTAGTATAGCGACTTCCCTTCTTATTATCGTCGAGCGAGACAGCAGTGCGCTGTCACAAAAGAGATGTTATTAATCTGTCTCTTTTCTTACTATAGCGAACTTTTTGCGGCACTGGTTCGGCGACATTGGAAGCACGGTTTACAACTGTGTAGCCACCCTTTTTGATTTGATTTGTCTTTTTTCTTACTTTAGCGATGTCTCTTATACGGCACTGGTTCGGCGACATTGGAAAAGCAGTTTACAAATGTGTAACCACCCCTTATGAAATAATGGTATGTATGGTTTATCTAATACTGCCATTTAGAATAAGCTAATGTGTTGGTATAAGTGTATACTAAGAAAAGAGACGAACTAATCGCGGTTTACAACTGTGTAGCCAACCCATTAGGTACTTATAAGGATCACACAAGCACTTTTTTTTACCAATAATCGTATTTATTTACAATATTCACTAGTTTCGTAGTCAATGGCTGTAAAGGTTATACGAATACACTCGTAGAAATCTACGGGCGTTCAGTTTCTGTATCATAAAAGAAAACGATTTTTATTCTATTAAATGCAAAATGTATTTTTGGTCATATCTTTTTTTTCCCAGGGCTAATTTTTTTAGCGTCCTAACAAATATGAATGACATGTGTCTAATCTATAATCTGACTTTCATCTCATCCCTGCACAATGACTTTTTTTTTGGAGCCCAATCACTTGCATTATCCTTTGTCCATAAATTTTATTATTTCTTTTAAAATATGAAAACCCGATTCCACCAAATCTGACCGCCTATAGATTTCAGTTCCTTGTGTCCTGTTCAGTTCTTTTAAAATATGGTACCTTCAGCTCCCACTACCAGAACTGGTAGTAAGGTCTCGTCCTACGCATCAAAATAAACCCAAACTCGATATACCTAGCTTTACCCGTCTAGGAGTACCAGTGGCACCTCGAGGTATACCTTCAGCTCCCACTACCAGAACTGGTGGTAAGGTCTCGTCCTACGAATCAAAATGAACCCAAACTCGATATACCTAGCTTTACCCGTCTAGGAGTACCAGTAGCACCTCGAGGTATACCTTCAGCTCCCACTATCAGAACTGGTGGTAAGGTCTCGTCCTAAGAATCAAAATGAACCCAAACTCGACATGCCTAGCTCTATCCGTCTAGGTGTATGTACCAGTAGCACCTCGAGGTATACCTTCAGCTTCCACTACCAGAACGGGTGGTAAGGTCTCGTCCTAAGAATCAAAATGAACCCAAACTCGACATGCCTAGCTCTACTCGTCTAGGAGTTCCAGTAGTACCTCAAGGCATACCTTCAGCTCCCACTACCAGGACTGATGGTAATGTCTCGTCTTATGAACTCGAACTTGACATGCCTAGGAATAGGAATTCCAGTAGAAGCCCTCGAGTGTACCACCAGCTCATCAGGTTCGATGGTGAGGTTTTATCGTTACGAATAAAACGAGCTCAAACTTTCCGAGCACTTTAATTAATCTTACCCAATTTAATCGTTTTAATAAAAGAATTTGCAAATATTTAAAACTAAAGTATCAAAACTGTTCAAAACCTTTCGTCTTTTTCACGGCACGCTTGTGTGCGTGAATCTTATACATGTAGTAGTAGAATTCGATACCTAGCCTTTTCGGAAACGCATCCTTAACAATAGGCAAAATACAAGAAATCGTAGTCACAGGTGACGATTTTATTTTTATTTTATTACCATCTAAAGTTATGCCGATACATTAAAACATAAATTTTCCTGATGATGATTTTTAATGAATAAGTATTTACTTTTTAATGATTAATTTTATTTACTTCCATCTACTACTATCTCTTTGGTATCCTTTTATTTGATTCTCATGCTCAATAACCATTTTTCAAGTATCTAATCCAAATCGTCTATCAATGAATAAAAAATGTATAAATATTAATTTGCCTACGTCTTAAGAGCATGATTATAAGGGGTTGTCTATCTCCCGGGGTGCGGAATTCCGAATATTGCTACATCCTGTTTAGGGTTGTCACATCCTTAGTAATAAAACGATTCAAATTTAAAGTACTCGATAAATAAATATTGCAAGAAACGTTTCATTTCTTGAAAGTGAAAAAATATAAATATTATTAAAAGAAAGCAAAACATTTATTTCATCAATTTAAGAAGGCACTTCATAAAATCCAAATATTTTAATTTTTATCTCCTTAATCTGATAAACGCTTACCTACTACTAAGCTTAATCTATACATAGCGTTTTTAAACATGCCAATCCATTAAAAAAATAGAAATAAGTCTTAAATCGATAACATAAAAGTATCAACCCTGACAGCCTACCTGACCGATACAGTTACCCACATACTGCACATTGAAATAATTATTCCAATTCCAAATATTTAATAAAGGAGTCGCCGGAAGCAGCTACCTGTCTCGTGAGAATCCCGCGCCGGATGTTGCAACACCAACTTTTTTACATACATGTGTAGCAATTGGAAGTTAAGGGTGATTCCGTCCGTCCCAGGGTGACGTGAGAGAATATTTTGATTCCTTTCGAGTGGATTCTAAATAAATACGATTTACCATAGAACGTGGATAGCAACAATGTGTTCAAGGGCGTGCTTATTTAATGACATGTCAATACAATTGTTGGTTGTTGGAATTTGATAGCTGCAGTGAAAAGATTTACATCAATAAATTGCAAAGAGGCTTGTACCGATATTCTCTTCAGTTTTACTAAAATGAACTAAAACAATAAAACCTAATTTTATTGTAAATTTACCTTTATCGCTGATAAATTATTTCTTTCAATATTCATGAACTATTCAATATTTACCTAGTTCATATATTATAATATCAAAACATTATAATGCCGATAATCATTAACACTCTTCTGTTAGTCAACAAATTATACACAAACATCTTAAAATTATCCTTTTGTCATACAACATTCAAGCTAAAAGATTACACACCATAATGAACCCTCTCGTGTGAATTTTTACTTCCATACACCTGCAAGTAAACACACACAAAAAACACACAGAGGAAGACAAACGTAAACCCCATGCCCCGGTTACAACTCGAACTTCAAAAAACTCTGTACGAGTCACATGGGCCTCACTTTCCCACACTAATCGATCAATGCATCGACGTCCCAATGCTCTATTAAGGCTACTTAAAATTTATTCTATGAGCAATGAGTTCAGTAACCTTCAAGTGGTCTGGTTATCTACAGGTATCACAATAAGG
The DNA here is from genome assembly GCA_944452665.1 of Stenoptilia bipunctidactyla. Classification (NCBI taxonomy): domain Eukaryota; kingdom Metazoa; phylum Arthropoda; class Insecta; order Lepidoptera; family Pterophoridae; genus Stenoptilia; species Stenoptilia bipunctidactyla. Next base: position 13,189,843 of record OX101725.1, on the reverse strand, counting down.
CTTTAACAATATAAAGGCAATCTATCATTTGAAATTAATATGATCAGTGTGGCGGCGCGGCGCGGCGAGGCGCTCGATATCTGCATGGCAGAATGCCGTTTAATCAGGTGTGCCCGTTACTTTACATTGTGCTGACCTGCGCGCAACCTGCTCGCACGCGACAAAAGAGCAGATTCCACGCGCATGGCAGTACCCAGTTGCACGAGTAGAACATGCCTGCCCTGCCCAGCAGCGGTCGCCGGAGTGCCCCGTGTCACTGCCTCGCCCACCTACGTGGACACTGCAACTTCTATACTTAATGATCCTAAAAACAAAAGCCTACCAATAAAAAACTGCTAAGAACCACATTCTGGTTCCGTGTAGGTACATTTTTGACCTCTGCGTGATTGATGGAACTGACATTATTAATAGCTCCAAGATTATACGTAATAGACGCAACCGCAGCCACAATATTGATCAATATTACTGTGTCATCTTCTCATCATTGTTTTTTTCTAATCAATAATATTGGTCAATGTGACTATGATAAATATCTTATTTAATACTCGTACCCATTGTCTTAAGTTTAGGATGATGGAGAATTGAAAAAAACATATTTTAGAATGAAGCATTACTTAAATGTAAAAAAAAAAAACAAATAAGTTTTACAGTAATCTTGTATCGTAAAACATGAACAATACGCATACATTTTAAATAAAATCTGTGCACCACCTGCTCCGCAGTTGGAGCCATTTTACTGCCACTGAAACAATGGCAACTCGTAGGTCGGTTTGAGCATTTGCGCCGGCGCATATGGTGACGTCCGCACCTGATTTAAATTACTTTACACCATCCTGAAACGTGAGAGTATAATTGTAATTGCAGACTGCGTGACGCTAGTCTGGAGAAGTTCACACGATGACCATCTGTTTTAATGTTGTTTGAGTAAACAAAAGTTGACAATATTGTCAGAAAACTAACAAAATACGAAAGTAATAGCCTCTAGATAAAGGGCAACAAATCACTGCTCACTAAAGCTATAAGCGAGCGTTTAGTTGCGTTTATAACCATTATGATGGGCGACGAGGCAATCGCCGCGTCATAATAAACAATTTGATAATTTATACGGTCATAAGGTGGCTGATGACGAACCGAAATAGAGCTCAGTGGAAGTCACAGCTGTGGCAGACACTCCGAGATCCTCGATACGATTACACACTGTTATTATAATCTATAACTGCTCGTAACGCCTTCACAAAAAGGGTTAACCGACCGACGGAAATTGATTTAAATTATGCTATTAACAATATTAATTTTAAAGGAAATTCATGGTACCGTTTTTGTGTCATAAGTTTTTTAAGCTAACCCGTGCTCGATAAAATAAAATATTCATTTGTCGATAATAACATGGTTTGTTTGCTTAATTCAATCAAAATCAAATTAAAAATTCATTACAAAAAATAAAGGTCTGAAACAGTTTTAATTATTTTGGATCTATTTATATCATACCTACTATTTTAGAAACGATCTTTTATTATTTATAGCTCTATAAACCAACAAAAGCTAAGCAAAACTAGAAATAACTTACAAGTCTGATTTTAATATTGACGTGGAAAAGATTACGTGTTAAAAAAATCGTTATTTTATCAAGTTTCGCTATAAATAACAATAGCAAAGGTGGATAGCTGCAAAATATTGATTGGTTTATATATCTACTTAAATGTTTGACTAGACATTATTTTTTGTCCGATTTGAAAGCTTTCGAAAATTTGCTTTTTTTTCTGAATATCTTTTTTCTTTCCTTTACGAATATTTTCTTCCGTCGTTTTAATTTAATATCATCAACATCACATTTTATTTAATATACAACATAAAAATAATGAAAAGTGTATGTGTAACTTGCGCTATTTGGAGTAATTATGTAAACGTCGGCCATTGTCAACATAAACTTTCATAGCTTTGCCTCGATATGTCACTAATCTTTATTGAACCAACCCAAAAATCATCCGCCCACATTCTATTATTGGTTTGTTTACGATATTTATTTGGTTACGAAACATTCATTAAGTAAAAAATGTTTAATTAAGAAAACACAATGTCGGCGGTCCATTACTGACCCAGCGGGCGCTATCCCGATTCGGTTCAACAGATGGTTATTTTTTCTGAATGTTTTGCCGTGAGGGCGGGGGTGCGCCCTCTAACCGTATAATTACACGTTGTAGTTGCGCGCGCGCTGGCACGCACAATCACCTCAAACGAGTGTTTGCTTTGATATGCCGCCGACCACAAGTCTTATCCACGTGCGGTCGCCTCAACCCGTTCTCATGTTAAGCTGATTATAAAGAGGCTACTCGTTTTACGGTTGTTTATACTCGACCGCAGTAAAAAATCCTCTTATTGCAATCTCCGTGGTATCTGGATAAGTACGCTCGTTACCAGTTACCTTCTTCCTACATGATGCCATAGAGCAGTAGTGAACGCTGCGTGCTCTTAATCATTGTCATTGTTTGCTGCGATTTGATCAATTTAACACGTGTCAATTCAACAACCCGCTAACTATATGTGCCATCTATTTGTTATGAAGTGTACAGTTATATCGCACAAATTCCAAGGGCTACATCGATCAATCCAGTGTTGTCGCAAGTGATTCTTGGTCGATTAAGAAAGTTGAGTAGCGACGTCGTGATGGTGAACTTAGCCTCCTTGCGTCTCGCCCGGCCCACATCGGGACGGTCGCGTCCGGCCTGTCTAAATAATCATTGTGACGTCGTTTAAAATAAAAAATTAATCTTGTTGTCGTGACTTGCATTGGGTCCATCTCATTTGCTCGGGCGCAGATTGAAAGTCCATATTGATATTGGAGCAATAATTCGCGAGTTAATGCGTTTAAATGTCGCAGCAATCGTAACTCAATCCTCCGCGAATACGCGGCTTGTCTGGTCACGAAGGCAGTCTTAATTGACTTCTTTAAATGTTATCGATCATCAATTCAATAAACAGTAATCATTAGCTACGTTTTCTGTTGAAAATAAGTTACTTAAAAGTTAATATCATATCTATACATATAATAAAATGGTAGGAAAGTCAAAACTGTACATTGAATATTTTTTTAAAAGAATACTTGGGGTATGATCTACAATCGAAACAGAAACAAAAAATATAGTTTTTAGAATTTTTGTCTGTTTGTCTGTTTGTCTTTCCGGGATAAACTCAAAAAGTACTGCATGGATTTACTTCAAATTTGGCATGAAGATAGTTAAGAAGTCGGGTCAACATATAGGCTACATATTATCACGCTAGCAGTGTTATAATCGTAGGTGCGTTTGGTGCTGCATAGCGTTCACGCAGACGACGTCGCGGGCAGCAGCTAGTTCTTAAATAGTTTAAAAGCAAAATGTATTGTAGATAACGTTGGCACCTTGTTAAGAATACCGACGAATCAAATAGAATGAAAGCAACAAAACTAAAATAGTGTATATCGAACAATAGTGATGATTTAATGTTGCGGTGCGATCAATGATCTAGCACCTCGCATTGAAGTGATTGAAAATCGATGGCAGGTGTTAGTTAAGGCGGCTCGATCGTCCGCATCATGCTGCAGTCCAAAACGACGATGACTACCAACTTAACACCTTGATCGATGGCTCGGCTGTTATAGATAGTTTACAGCGTTAATGAAACATAATATCCGACGATAAGTATCATATGGAGAACTTAATGGAATTAATCAACGCCTGTAAACGTTTGACGCGATAAGGAGAACCTATTTATGATTTATAGTTATTTTGATTCACCTGCTACATAATTTTGAACAAATTTAATAAATATACAGCCTTAAAAATAAAAAAAATAGTTCGTACATGAATGTTTTGTAGTGACCTAAAGACGTTTTGATGTCGATTCTTATCAATAACCGTGGTGCAATACAGCGTCATGAAGCCGCATGTCAACTACAAGACGTTAAAACTTTGAGTGCATTATCACAAAGCGTGAGTAATCTTGTCACTGCTGAACATTTACCTACGGCAGCGGCCGTATTACCCAACGTCAGAATCCGGTATCGATCGCTTTATTAAAAGTTGATTGTTTTAGTTGCCACATACGTTATGTATGTAGGGTATAGTGGAGATAATGATAGATAATAGAGCACAATGAGGCACGCGAGCGGCGGTTCGTTAGTGGAACCGTTGAGTCACGCCGAGATCACCTGACGACGGCGCGGCGGCGGCGCGGCACGGCGGCGAATCAGACGGTGACAGCCCTGACTGGACGAATGCACGACGCAACATACGTCGAACTAAAATACTTACATACATACGTAACGTCACGCTTGTATCGCTTGTGGAGTAGGCAGAACATCAGAAGCTATAAACCATCCGATGTCACATTTGACAAATTTGGAGGTATCATAATGATGGAGAGAGACCTGCGGTGATAAGGGGTCAGCGTATTGCGCACAAAAACGTCAATAAAACCTTCGTCCCTCAACTGATTTTTACAGTGTGCCCGGGAAGATAAGCAGCTGACACATTCTACGTTTTTCTTTTGCACCCAGTCCAACATGAAAGAATACTTCTATATTTTATATCATAATATTTAAAAAAATGGAATACAGAGCAAAAGTTTACTTTGAAAAATTGCAACACATAGGTACTTACAATAATAGTACATAGTTATAATCACAGAAACTGCTTGAAAAAAAACTACAATCGTTTTCTAATAAATATTTTGACTCTGAGTACCTATCTTAATATCATGACTGTGTAAAGGAATACGATTTAATTTCTTTTATATTATCTCTTACTCGTTATGCATAACTAGAATTAAATGAAAATATACTGCAATGAAAAAAAAATCCTATTTTAAAAATATATTTGCCTAAGTATGCAGATATTTTTATTAGAGCGATAACTACTACAGATAACCAAAGAGTGATAAGTCCAACTAAATTGTCTATTGTTCTACAATAGGGAAGAAAGCAGAAAGCTTGCATTTAACGCCGCACGCGCTTTACCCATAATAGCTGCAGTAAATAGTGAACTGCAGTTTTGTTGGCCGGTTTATTAACATATCATTTTTAAATTTTCAAGTATGTACTTAAAAATATTATTGAGCCCGATTTCTAATGGTTTTAACTGTTGTATCGGTTGTAATTATTTGTGAAAAGACTATTAAATCCTCATTTTCATATTTGAGAATATTTTACTTACTTAAGGATAGGGATAAGGAATGTAATCATAACTATCACATTGATTGCTAAACACATCAGGGTTTTTTACGATTTCCCTCGGGCTCAAAATTATAACTTTGTAAAATAAGGATTTGCTAGAATTTAATGTTCTATGCAGACATTGTTAGGTACAAGCAAGGGACTTATATTAATAAGTCATAAAACAAATTATGCAAATTACTTACTTTTGGCAGCAGTAGTTCCGTACGCAAAAATAAAAAAAAAGTCTACTTATCTCACTTATGTAATAAACATGAAAGTTTGCTGAGTTGGTGGATATTTGGATATTATCGCTTTAATATACGGATTTGGACTCCATCAAATAAAATTGTCTTAAGTTAACACTTAAATAAAATACTGCTAAATGAATATCAGATATTCTTGTCTTACATACAATGTAACAACACAGCTTCGAACATGAATAAAACTTGTGCTTTTTTCAACATACTTACTAAATTAAAAACCGATATCTATACTTAAAAAGCTGTTAATAATTTACCGATATAAAACACAAAACTTCACACCTTGTTATCTTCAAAAGGGGCTATAATCAAAAAGGTAGCAATTTAACATTTGCTCGCTAAACAAAAATTATAGGCATTAAAAAACGAAATAACAACTGAGCATTATCTCTAAACTGTGGTTTTGATGTTAAAAAAAGTTCTGTTGAAAAAGGTCTAATATTAACGTAGTAACGTATGGATAAATTACAAGTTTCGTAATACTATATAGTTGTATAAGTAAGTTATTAAAAAAAGTTCTGTTAAAAAAGGTCTAATATTAACGTAGTAACGTATGGATAAATCACAAGTTTCGTAATACTATATAATTGTATAAGAAAGGATTTATTTGTTGAGGCAGAAGTTTAGACAGGTCTTCAGGTCACCCAACGGAGATGGAGTCATAGGTCGACCTTCGGCAACGTGCCAACACTTCACGACTTCACACAAAGACTGTCTAGAATAATTAAAGTAATTACTGTTTACAGTAATTAATGACCCACATACCGCGATACAGTTTGATTGATCTCGGACTTATGACGAGATAATTATTGCTTGCTGCACCATGTTGCCACACTCTTTGACTATATTTTCAATTAATGAATACACTTTACCTATCACCGTGTTATGAAACAATATCTTATTGTTTCCGTTTATATCTCAGTCTCATCTAAATAATTGAAATTCAAAGTGCTGTTGCAAAGCTCGTTCACACTTACTCATTCGAGATTAAGAAGAAGTGAATTATTGATTCTGATCTATACGCTGGCATATAGATTACAAAATTATTCATATTGGTTTTATAATAATAACTAGCTTTAAAAAACGTAATGATAAAACAAACTAGATGTTAATTTAAATTCTATCAAGATCAAGAAAGATTGAGTAGGTACACGCGTTCAAATCTTTTTTAGTTTGCGAAAGAAATTTAACATCCATTTTGTTCTTTTATGTGTTTAACGGAGAAAAAGATAGTTGAAGTCTATGTAGCACCTTTTTTTTACGCATAAGGTTTAGCGATTGTAATTCCGTGCGAGTAGGCGCGGCGCTGGCGGCGGGGAGATAGCCGCGAGCTATCCGCGGACACCGCCTGTGCATTAGGGCTCCCGTGCCGTCCCGGCGGCTCCTTTACCCCTACCATAAGCGCATTTAACATGTAATTGCGCTTGCATTTCTCTTTTGTGCCCACAAAAAGAAAACCCCACGGACCTAAAAGGATAGTTAATTATTTGAAACGGCAACGCAATATGCAAATAAGCACTTAGTTTGAATATTATCAGAGATATGTGTTGACTGTCGAGCTTAGGTGTAGCCGTTAAAACCTCTAGGAATAGCGCTAGTTCTCGATGTTTTTTGTGATGATATCAGAAAGGTTTCTTGTTTTGTTTGGGAAATAAATTAAATGATCAGTGTTTTGGAGTGCTCTTAGAGTGATTCGTTAGCATCATAATGTTAGCATTAATAAGTGCTTACTGACCCTTAATGAACACTTTATAGATTCTTGTATTCCACTCCCTCAAAACATCTAATTTTGCGTGTCCACTGTAATATACAGGGTGTTTTGTGTACAGGATTTTTTTAGGGGTTGGGTTTAATTAGTTTTATGCACTAGTTTTCCCAGTTAGACTCTTTTTTTATTCTTTTTTTTATGATTCCCAAATTCATGCCTTTAAATCGTTTTTTTTTATTTGTGGTAACCAAAAGATAACTTGTATTCAATAATGTATTCTAATTCTAAATAAATGTTTCTTTGATACAATTCGTTTCGAAAAAAACCTTTAGAGCTTTCAATCTTGGAAATCTGTGCTAAGAATATGAAGACAAGTTATGTTGTGGTATAAAAATTACAAATAAAAAGGCATGAGTTTGGGATATTTTTATAAAAAAAAATAAACGTAGAGTCTAACGGAGATACTTGCGTATGGTCCCCCCAGCCCCTTAAAAAATCCTGTCGGCCCATGCGCCAAATATCCTGTATAAGTCACTTCTATTATGTTCTTATAAGATTTTTACATGCTGTTATGCAATTACTATGAACATGCAGCAAAACTGAAACGGTGAAATATACAGCTTCAATTAGTATTATTTTACACTCGGATTTTAATAATCAAGTGATCCAGTAGATAAACCTTGCATGGATTACAAGTAGACGTAAGAATAAGTATCTGCTACAAGTTGAGACTAAGAACCAATAACATAACATCACCGTACCTACATAAATTCAAATGTGCGACATAAAAAGTTTGTAACATTTTCTTTTACTCACGTAATGAGAGTACGCAAAAACCTACTTTAATTAGAACCTGAAAAGGTATGGACTGTGCTGTGGCTAGCATAACAAGTTTATTTTTAATCTTCTTCTTACTCTAAGTAAATCAAAACTTAGGAGTGAAACAGTGTTTGCTCTGTACCTTGTTCAAAATCAGATCAAATGTGTTATGGATTCGGAGTAGAGAGACGAAGACAAGTATTGACTTCAACACTGCACTTCTTTTTCAAAACTCTCCTGGCTGGGGTCAATCATCGATTAAAATACTTTTTAATTATTTAGTAGGAACTTTTATTTACACTAGAATAAGTCATATGATTTAAAAATTGAAATTCAAATAAAATAAATAAATAAAAAAATCTCCAGACAATCACATGGCCCCAAAGTAAGCATAGCTTGTGATATGGGATACCATGTAGCGAACTAGGGAGGAATATAGAATATAATACATAATTATAGATAAACGCCTAGACCCGGAACTTTTTAATTTCTAGTTTCTTTTTAACCCGCGACCACTGAAACAGCAAAAGAGGCCTACACGGATCTCTAAAATCTGCTCTACAAAGTGCTCTAATACCTCTTTTTCTGACTTAAAAACACTTGCTGAATATCTACAGAATTTCCCCATAAAATTAAACCATATCGCAAGAGTTTACAAACTGTAAAGAATCCACCTTAACTTCACCAGGTCGATCTGTTGAGATGAATTGGCAAAATACTCATCAGCAATCATTTGTCAAATAATTTACAATCAAGGACCTTTAACTTCTATATATTAAATTATTTAATAATAGCCTTATTTTAAAAAACCTTTGTTTTTAGCAACTTTAAATGTATCAAGTGATAAGAAACCCTGCTTAGCAGAATGACTCCCAGGGTCCACACGTCTAATCTCCACCTTTCAGAGTTTGCGTTCTTCTATCAATGACTACATTGACAGTGAGATTTAATCATAAACACAATAATATAGGTATCGTTTTCAAAGCAATCGAAATTTCAAAATCAATGAAATCCATGACTCAATTGGCAAAATGACTCTATCTTTCCCCAGCAATTGTTTGCCCACAAAGTTTGTTCACCGTTCAGCACTGACGTCCAGCAAGATACAAATTAATACAAACCCGATTAATCGGTGGAACCGGGCAAGTAAAGACGTGAAATTAATTGCGGGCGTGTGGTAAATTGGCTCGTTTGAGCGTAATGCGGAGCGCGGGCAGCGAGCGTGGGCGCGACGCGATTGACTCGTCGCCGTCGCCGGCCTGATATCAAACACTTAGCGCCTCAGTACTCCAGTGAAGCCTCGTAATGTACTGCTAGTGTTAGGAACTCTTCGTAACTATTTTTTTTTATTTAAATTTAGCATAACGTACTATGTAGCTGTAATTGCTCTTAATTGGTTACCTAGCAAGGTGCGGCCTGATTTTATTGTCTAAAGTTAAAAAATGTTTAAATTGCAGGCCTTGATCATCATATTTAAAATAAAAACGATAAAAAGGTGAAGATTTTAAAAGCTCATATGGGTATGCTGCTACTACGTAAGAGGCTATTCCAAATTGCCCTAGGTCGGCAACGCATCATTGCCTTTCAATCTGAGATTAATGATATCCTTAGGCGCGGTTATTATCAGCAAGATTCAGTGATTGTTTATCAATTTCATTAATAGAAAAGTTGTTATTATAAAGTATTTTCAAATATGTAATTTATTAATGAGATAACTATAATTATAGCTACAATGACCGAACTTTTTTTTTTAAACTAGTCAAACATTTTATTTTCCGACCATACAACACAGATAAAACTGAAAGCAAATTTTTACCCTTAAAATATAACACACGTAATTAAACCAGTTTTCCTGCCGACAATATTGCGCGCGTTGCATGTTAGATTCAACGATTTAACTGCCATTAAATCTACAGCGTTCCCTCTAAATCTATTCTTGTTTGGTAATAAAGCTGCTTTCTATCTTTTATTTACAATTTGCAGTCCGCGCCTATCGCGATCCCGGACGACCGGTAATTGAACGCTGCCATGTTATAAGCCGCAATTAAACTAACGAAAATACCCGTCCTTACATTATATCCAATTTGTACCCGCGAATAATGACAATACTACACGAGTGTGACGGCGCACTGGTTTATTCAATACCTGTATCTGATTCATTGATGATGTGGGTAACCTTAATAAGAACTTAATCTAATAGGATTTAAAAGTACCTAATTAAGTAATATAGAAAAGTAAGTAAGGGATTCAGGGAAAGTTTGTGTACCATATTATTTTTCATTTCAATTCGTACCTACTTTTGCTTCTATTTTTGCGCGCATTTGATGTTCGTGTCAATTGCTTTAGTTAACCCAGGAAATGTCTATTTCAATTCTGAAATCACAAGTAATTTAGTGATATGAAAGTAATAATTGCGTTTTAGATATTAAACACAGATCAATAGAAAAATTTGCTAAGATTTTTATATAATACTTATCGATATAGGATTCGCGTAAGTCAAATTTATAACCGCTAAACAATAAAATCATTAACTCATTCGAGTAAATTGCGTGCGAACGAGCCACATTCGCTATTATTCGAAGCCCATTTAAGCAGCCACTAGAAATATTAGCAGTGTCGACAATTCGGCAATTGACATTACACTTGGTGCTTTCATTGTTCAGCGAAGTGGCCTCCCCCTGTGAACCAGAAACGCAGCAATCAACCTTCAAATCCGAATGGTGTGGGATCATGAGAATATTTTTATTTATTTATTATTTAAATTTCCAATTGTTCGCTAATGAGGGGATCAAATATAATAACGGGTTGCGCTTACACTAAGCATACAGTATACAGTAATTGTAATGAAAGTAAACCTATAATATTTAAGCGATTTGGAAATGTTTCTCTCGGGCTCTCCAAGCAGTAATGGTAGGTTATTTCACTTTTTAACCGTTGTTATTGTACTCCACAATAATGCTTGAAAGAGAACAAAGCAACTGTAAAAATGGTCGGGTTTAAATGGCAGATTTGTGCATTAGCACCCGTGGGTCCTAGTTTAAATAAGACGTTAGAAGAAATCATTAAGACAAGTCTTTTATAATAAATTACATCTGTATTAGTCCATTATAGGATAATCAAATAGCGTAGAATCATCTCAAACTCATTAGTGGATGTAAATGGATATCGGTTAATGAAAATAAATGGGAGCAGGACAGGGAAGGGTGGTCGCAGCCGCAGGACGAGCCGTGACGAGCGTGGCGAATGCGTGAGCGCACCCGGTGCATATACCTGCGTGATGCATCCCCCACAGCCATTTGTTCATGCTTGTAACAAAAAAAAAACATCAGCATTATAAATGTTCTTAATTAATTGATTTAGTCGACTCACTCAAAGTTTCACTCAAAACAATAAGAATTTGAATGAGATTGCGTCATGCGATATGTTTTTTCTATTTTAAGATAGAAGTTGATTTCCGACAAAGCTACGTTGTTGGTGCACTCGTCTAATTCCTTTAAATACGAAGCACCCCTTGTGTAAACTTAAAGGTACAACAACAAACACTGGTACGGCGCTATCTTGTAGTCATCCCTATTTGTTTATCTGTCGCCTGTGCAGGGTATATTTATAAGACTGACGTCACAGCTCCCCAGATGTGCGCGTGCGCGCGGGCAGGTGAGGCCTGTATGGAACACATTGTTCGAAACCCATAAGTCTGTATCACGCTTTTTTTACTCAAAGTATCACGGCTGCATTGTACCAAACTGTAACGGTTATGAGCAGCCGGCGCTTTCAATCTCGCAGGTACCGACGAATCAAACTAACTCATTGTTGCTTCAGAGTTCAGAGACAGGCAGTATTTTATTTTACTGAATCGATGAATTTGTCATAGTTTGAACCGAACATAGTTTGAAAAGGAAGCAATGAGGGTTTTTTTACAAACAATCTCCAGCGTCAAACCAGCTGAGGATAATAATAACGAAAAAGACAAACTTCTTATATCAAAATAGTAAAAACCTTTGTAATAGACCAAGAAAATACTTCAATCCTTCATGTAAAAGCGGCAGCACCCATAACGAGATAACGACAAAGCTTAAAAATATGAAGTGCACATCTACTTAGTGTAAAATCTGAAATAAATAAAAAAGTAACAATCTCCATAACGGTTCTTAAGTGCAAATTTACTATAAGGTCACATACCAGTGCGTTTACTTCCAACCATTCCAATTTTACTAAGTTAAGCACTTTTTGCATAATTATAAAGCTAAATGGTCAATTACGCGGGTTAGCGCATACTTGTCGTACATTTTCTTAGTTGCGGTTGTTAGTATGGGTTTTATTTGCTTGACAATCTAGTGATAGTTGCATTAACAGCCGGTGCGGACAAGTACTTATTTTCCGCTTGCTTGTTCAAAGCGTACAGGATTATAAGCTTTAAAGCCATGGTGTAAGAGGTCTTGAGCTTGCGAGAGCGGCTTTTAGATAAACAAACTTATCTGGACGTAGTAGAATTGCGGGGCGCTTCCTATCATGATGTTCATATGTTTTAATATGAGAGGTTGAAGTTAGTTTTATCATCAACCTCCGAAATGCGCATTTGATATCAAGATACTGTGACGCAGGAACGAATAAAAGACAAAAAGGCGTGAAGTGCGGGTTCGTGCTCCGCTACATGAGAATATAAATAACAAGGTTTTTAATTATTGTGTACAGGGTGGAATTTTTGTATGCCCGCTGGAGGGAAAGTACTTACTTTAAATCTAGGGTCGGCAGACTAAAGCACTTAAGTCAAACAAGCACTTCCTGAAAACTTTATCTTTTTGACTTAAGTGCTTTAGTCTGCCGACCCTAGAAATAATAGAGATAGTAAATTTTATTCCAAAGAAACATTCCTTTATTTTCGAAAAGATATAAAATTCATTCAAAGATTTTTCAAAAATTCGCTCACTTCACCCGCAAATCAAACCGACTAAAATCTGTAAAAATGACACCATGTAATTTCATAGCATCGATCGTTAGGGTCAATCACAAGAATGAAATCTCTCTAACATACTAGGTTAATTTAATGAAAGGAAAACCATGAAATCTTCATTTTTAGATTTTAGTCGGTTCGATTTCTGGGTGAAGCAAGCAAATTTTCAAAAAATCTTTGAATCCATTTTTTTTTCTTTTCTAAAATAAAGGAATGTCTTTTAAAATTTAGAATACTTTCCCTCCAGAGGGCATTCAAAAATTCCATCTTTTTTATTAACGCTATCGTGTTTCAGCCGAGTTCTCACTTTTTATTTACCTACTATTCAAAGTTGGTGAAAGTGTCCATTTGAAAAGTTCAACTGTGTGTTCAATGTAAAACCTTTTTTGTAATCTTTGAGTCTAGCTATACAATCTGTAAATCCACATTATTTATATCTAAAATGAATTTTCCAACTAGTTTGTTTCCAGTAGTGTTATTTTTTTAAATAATTATCTGCTATTTCCCAAGAGATACAAAGCGAAGTCCGCGTAAGAAGCAACCTGGTTCGGCTTACTCACCGGCCCGAGCGCACGTGCGCGCGCGCCGCCGCTCTGTCGCGGTGCGCTAATCGTACCACTAGCCTGACCTTACGTACCAGTGATAGATTTGATTTCTTTTTCCAGATACTACATAAATTCAGACTGCTAAACCTATATAAGGGTTGATTCTCAGAACTGTCTCTATAGTAATAGATCGCAGAATGCCTCGTCACGCAGCTCACCAATGTAATGCACATATACACATCTACCTATCTATACCTCTGTGTAATCAATTAGATAGCTAGGTTTTTGTCTGTTTTCATTTATTACATTAAACATAAGTGGGAACAAGATAAACTTTAATGATTTCAAAAGGACTATTATTACGTACCTACTTCGAATTAATTTTAATGAAATTGAAGTAGGTGACTATAGTGCCTTTGTTAATCTCATTAACAAATCAAAAATTACTCGTATAATTGGACACCTAATCAAAAATATTGGCCATTTAACACACAGTTGTCTCGCCGGCCTGTGATTATAAATAGATCGCTCTGATACAATCGGCATGTTAACAATATCTGTCGATAGCCAATCCCGGCCGCGCAGGAACAAGGAAAACTTAAAACTTATTTTCACTGCCTTTAATATCCACTATTGCTAACACATTTGCCAGCTCTCAGTTCCGAAATGTTATCATTACAACTACACCCTACTCGAATTGTGCAACAATTTTCTTGCAACAAACATAATTTTTACTGATTGAAATTTTATGTCATCGATACTACCTTTTAAGCTCAGCTAGACTCAAACCCGATCAATTACTTCAATTTACGACTCACTATCGCCAAAGCACCGGTTAAAACGCAATATAATGCGACATGTTCCATATATTCGCAGAAACAGGTCTAGAAAAACCGTTCTTAGAAAGGCATCAGTGTTATTTTGACACTAACAATATAAATAATAAGATAGTGTCAGTTGACGTCTTCAGTAGGTTGTCTGCGCAGTAACGAGGAGTAATGACGCGGCGCGATGCGTGTGCGCCGATTGTAAGCAATACGGCCCGGTCGCCCGGTCGCATTGGAACGATGAATGAACGCCAAATGATGCCGCTGCGAAACACATATTTCATCTCACACGCCTGTTTATACGATGTGTTATTGATAGACGAACATCATCTTGCAATATAATTTACAATATCAAAACTTTGCCTTTGCGATTATTAAGAACGATATAATATTATATATTCTACGTACCTACTTAAAAAACCTTCTCTGGCTTTGTGATGCTTAGTTGTAGGAAAGCCATGATCTCGTTCGAAGATCTTAAACTTCTTAAAAAAACAATATTTATGAAAGCGTACAAATAGTTTTATTACATTGTTTTACACAATAGGTACTCTTGTTATAAATCCTGATAAATCAGAACTTTCCTAAATCAAGCTTGGACGTCAAGAAGAGATTTCTTTCTGATTTTTCTTATTGAATAATTTATTTTTCATTCTGTTTATTGCCGTTACAATCTTACAGAATGAGTATTACAAACATGGATACATAAATAAAACGTAACAAATCTATAAAACAACACAATCAATGTAACATATACAGTTTGTAAGCTTAACATAAGATATGGCAAAATAATTACATACCAGCTCTACAATCATTTAACGAAGCAATGAAAATCATGTCACGTACCTAAGAAAGGTGTTAACTAGAGATAAAATTAAAATTAGTGCGTTGTGATCAATCTAGCGACAGCCAGCAACTGGTTCAAGTCCATTAGTCGCCAGTGCACTCGCTCACTGATCACATCTAGCAGGCGCCAAACTTCCATTTGTTTCACTGATTGTTTGCTTACAATGTCCCTGAGTACGATGAATGTCAACGCCTGTGTCCCAATAAGATTAATACGCTCGCGGATTTATCCTAATTAGAGGTTTGATATGATACATTGTTTTCAAAGTTAGTTAATCCTCTACCTACTCATACGGAATAAAATGTGTTTTAACAAATTAAAGCCGATAAAGACTCAAATTAAATAATCAACGAATGCAGAGCGTTCAAAAAACATAACTACGAAATTTCAGCAAGTTCTTATTAAGTTCATTGTAGAAGATACGCTGTCTATCATATCGGTGGCTAATTTGTATAGGCACCTTATGGTGCTCCAGGGTCGAAAATGCATTTCTGGGAATCAGTTCTGACAAAAAGGAGTTTTTACACAAAACTCTATTAAACTTCAAAAAAAGAGAACCATTTAAGCTTTGGATTTTGGGTTGATTATGAAAATGAAAAACATCACATATAAATATGCATTTATTATTTATAGAGCTCTACATAAAACCATCAAATACATTTACTAACCGTTTTACTGATCCAGACGCAAATATCTTTTACAAACATAACTTGCTAATCGCATCGAAGTAAATCCCCGCGATGCTGACAAATTGGTACTTACAAGTGAACCAAATATCCCTTCGACTTAGAGCACGATCTGCGTACTTATAAATCTAAGGATCATGATAGTTTATCATCTTTACTTAGGGATATTATATTTTCAAGTGCGTTCTTTAAACCTGGATCTGAAACCTCTAGAGAGGTAGTTACGACAGTAATGCGGCTCATGAAAAATTGACACGGCGAACTAGTTTAGCGGGAGCCCGGCCGCCGCCGCCGGCCCCGGCTGCCGGCCGGAGTCTCGCTGAGCTAATAACTAGTTGTAAATTTATGAAGCAAGTCGCGCCACCGCCACGCCACCGCCCAGCCACTTGTTCCATTGTTTGCAATCGCGGAAACAGCCCACTTCTGACGCTGCATTGCTATCACAATTAAATTATTTATAATGCCAGATGTTTATTAACTTACTAACCTAGCTTGTTTTAATAAACTATTTGCATTGACCAGTAGTAATAACAATACAGTTAGAATTTGTATTTAAGATTTCTGAGAGAAAGTTTGCCTACAGCCTACTGCATTTGTTTAAGGTTTGATTTTGTCATAATTGCTTCTACCAACTCACTCATATTTCATAATAAGAAATTTATAGTACCCCTCCAATAGATTAGTTCAGTTTACTATCATCGCAAATCATCTAAACATAACAACTATCAGCGCAAGTTTAAGGTCAAACGTTTTCCCTCAGTGTAACCAATAAACAAATAAAATAAAAAATACTAACTACGGCATCAAAGCTCTTTAATTTTTGTCCATAATTATGGAGAGATAAAAGACAAGCCAGTTCGTACTAAGAGCAAATTGTATAGGAACGTCTGCCGGAGAGCCGGAGCCATCAGCGGGAGGATAGTAGATGACAAGTAATGCAACGTGCCCGGACAGGCCCGCCTCGCCGCGCGCGCAGCAAACATGGCAGTGTCGCAAGCGCTTCATTGTGAAGTGGTCCAAGTGATCGATGATTTGAAGCGTGCGCGGGCGCCGCTTGTCAATTAGGTTAGCTAAGTTCAGGACCTACCGTTATCTGCGCTCAGCTATCCATCGACAATTTGCGTAACCTCCACTTAACAAGAGAAAAGTTATTTTTAGCCGGTTTACCTGCTTACCCTGCTTTAGCGACAGCCTGATGAATTTAAAACGATTGGACAGATAAATCTGATGTTGAAAGGGAAAATAACCTGCACTTTCGGCTTCATTGTTTGTTGATTTAAATTAGATTTAGTAAGTTACCTCAGCTGTCTGCAGTTTCTAAGTTTTAAATAAATGTTACGCTCTTAATCCTTTTTTTTATCTTACATAAAATAGAATAAGTATATTAAAGTTTTGATTGGCGTCCAAATACATCAGCATATTTTTAAAAATCACCTTCAGTCTTTTATATTATCGAAACTAAAGCAGTTACCTACATCACGATTAACTTAGGAATGTTGCATGAATACAGGTAGTAAAGGAACAATGAGATTGAATACCCAAAATAAATAAAAACTGTTATTCATTTTGATTGCAAAAAATGTCGTAAAATGATGACGACCTCCATTCATTCTGCAGCATCCCTTTATAAAGTTGAATGAAAACGTCTACGCGGCGAAATATAAAAAGACAGCATCTATCCCACTTTGACTGTAGCTATTTATTTCTGCAAAGAAAGAGATGAAGAAACGATAGCCAAGCAAGGTGACAAGTGAACCATTTGGTAATTTTTTTTAGATCGGAGCAACAATGTTTATTTCACAGAATCTAGAGCTTGTGGTAGGTATCTGAAGTTCAATGCGTCACTTGATGTAAATTTAATGAATTTGATATTGGCTAATTAATTAAATTTCTATTCATTATTCAATCTGGCATTCAAAGTTTTACGCGGTTACAATATACGGTAAAATATTTCAGTTTAAATTTTTCAGGTGCATTCGATCTCCTAGCAGCTTTTTCAATTTCAGAAACATATCTCACGAAGATAGCGACATTTTGATTACCTTTATACCTGACTCGAAGTTCATCCACCGCAAATAATCAGCATTGTGTTGGTCTAGTATCTATAACATCGGTTTGCGCAATGTTGCAGCGGCGCGGGTGCATCGACTGCGCTGCGCCGGCGCAGCTGCGCGCCGGGTCGCTCGCAGACAAAGCCGCACGCAGGTTGCTGTGCCGCGACCGTCTCACTTTCAAAGAATTCGCCTCTTGCGACCCCCACAGGATACGGCCGGTCGTTGATCGCCGAACAAATGCGACTTGCCAAATATCAGCTGGTAATATTAAAGCGAACAAAAAATCATAACAATACAACGCTGAAGAAAGAACAAAACGCTTTTTATAAGCTCTTATTGAATACAGCTTTATCGGATCTCCGTTGTGTTTAGGAAAAGTGTGGTCAGGAAAACCTTAAATTGATATTTCCGCTAAATTTGGACGAAATTTAAAATGGTTTCTCCGCGTATCTTGGATAAAGCAGAGAATAATGAATAAATCTTTATTTCATTATCCTCTGCTGTATCCACCTTTATACGAAATTAATACGAACAAACGAACTATTTCTCAAAACAGTGATATGAGTGAAAATATCCTAACAGACCTAAACTTAACTTCCGACTAAGCCACGTCAAAGAAAAGGAAGCATATCCGAAAGGTTTCATAATCACAACGTTACAATTTCTTGCAACAATAACGTGCACACCCCAAACCGATCCCTAATGACAACATATCGTTTGCATAATCAAGATCCAGACACAGATGTAAGCTTTCTTTGCAAAAGTTTTTAAATGGACAATAAGCGTAAAGTCGTAGAGTGGCCTGGTTCAGCGGGCGTGGTTTAATGTTACTCTTGTGGAAACAGCTGTACGTTCCCCTTTAAACACTTACCTATATACAGAGCACGTGTCGTATGTGCCCTTACTTCTTAGGTAAATACGACTTTAGATTTGAAGTTATTACATCCGGAGTCGGACACGCTGATTCGTTAACCGCAACTTGATTTTATTTGCGTTGTTACAGAACGAATTCTTCGCGTTGCCCGAACTAAGGAGGTCACAGATAACCGGAGAAACGATTCCTGTATTGCCTAGTGATGGGATATGATCAAACACACCTGCCGTTGACTTCCGATAGAATATTGATTCAGTAACGTGATCAGTCTAATGCCTACGACCGCTCCACTTTGTTATTTATGTTGAAAGGTGACTTTTTTCTACTCACAAAATATACTTATTCATACAACACACAGTTTGCGATTTTGCGTGTTCCTAGAACTTTTAGGTTTCTTTCCCAGTCGTGCTTCGTTTGGAGAACGGTCTTTAATAAATCGGGTTTATGAGTGTACTAGGATATAGGTTCGCAGTTAAGTCTAAATAGCACTAGCTTTTATCCCCGGCCTTTCTATGAGCAGGAAAAAATAAAGTCACTCATGATTGTACGGTCTATTTTTATTTTTCACGTACAGCCTGGTTTTTGAGGCAGACTAAAGCAGATCTTCCTATGCCTAATTCTGATACTTAGTAAAAACATGTGTATTGGCATAAAAAAACGAGCTGCCGCCAGCAGTAGCATTCAAGTAAAGTAGAGCTGCATATTCAATTAGTAACATTTACATAGAATCCATTTCACGATGTGTTACAATAGAATCCCGATCAGGATTCATTCTCCTTTCGATAGCACTTTCCAGCGATCCCAGCAAAACCATGGGAACAAAACGTCCATAAATCAGATTTGAGTTATTCAAAAGTTAAATATAGAAGATACTAACGTATATGATAATTGAGATTTCCGAATTAGAATAATCAAACGTTCGGAGAGTGTGGGTATTGATCGTTCGGTAGCCGTCACAAAGGAAACCAGATCACTGTACCAGCGCATATTTGATGATGAATTTAATTATAAACTCGTTTGGTATTATATTTAATAAAGTAATGTCTGTCCCCTTTGTTGTCCCGATATAAGCAATCGGAAGCCAGGGGGAGCTTAACGGTTTTCCCAGTCCCAGGGTCACGCTGAAATAAATACAACACTTGCGCTGGGATTTTTATACACACAAGCTTTGTTGTAAGAAACATTGTGGTTACTTTCGATGACTTACATATTTTATGCCTACACGTAATAATATTAAATAATAAATTCATTTATTGCAGATGACATAGACCTATAGTAATATGAAACTTACCCATACAAAATTGTGAAAAAATAAATGTGTTTTCTGATATTTCACATTTAATTTTTATTTGTGTAGAAATCGTGAACCATTTTAGAATCTATATGAAATTCTACATCTTAGATTCAACAGTATTTCTGTTTTATACCTTTTGAATCTAAGATTTGAATCATTTGGTAGTGCTTAGGATTTTTTAAAGAATACAAATGAAAGCGAACATACTTCAGAAAGTAGTGCAATCTTTTTGAAACTGATGCAATAAAATACCTAAGCTGATAATAACATATCCGATAACTTCCATAAAACTTAACAAAAGTAAAGTTCTGTAAAAAAGTGGTACAAAGCAAAATAAAAACTTTAGAAAAATAATAATACGCTAATAAATCGATCTTATGAGTTCTTTCTTTAACTCTAAAGTTTGCATACATCATGCATGATAGAACCAGAAACTAGCTTTTCATATTGGTTTAAGACAGCCTTAGAGTCTGCCTTACAAACTACAGATAGGTAGGTAATCCTTAAAATTTAAAACTTCGTGGAAATAAAGACCACAAGGAAACTTTTGAGCTGCCATTCGGTCAGATTAGTAGGTATTATAAGATATAAATATCCATTTTAGAACAGGCACCACGTACAGAAATAAATAGTTACCTACAAAAGTAACTTTATCACCTACTTACTAACTATTTATATTTCGTTATGTTTTTTTTTATTATCACATTTATTATGCATTTCGAATTGCCAGTATTACTCGTAATTTTTGAAATAAGAACAAAATATATTATTAGGTTTGTTCAAGGCGGAGTGTGTTCACTCCCACCTGCGGTGGTATTGTTGTATCGTCACTCTTCCGCGTCACCCTCGTGGTTTATATTTGGAGTGCATCCCTCACGACCCTCGCCGAGCATATGTTGCACGTAATCATCACCAGTACTGTATTACTAAGACCCTTTTACTGTGAGGAAGACGGAAGTAATCTAGCTAAAGATATATTTTTGTGTTCAAATAAAAACTAAAGTGAGACTATTCATTTAAATCAAGTTATGAATTTAACTTTTTCTTCATTTTATCTGAATATCAATAGTTCTTCGTTCTTTTTTCTTTTTTGTTAGGTCATTTTATTTATAAACAAGTTTTACGAAAAATATACAAAAAGAGTCTAAAGCCGGCGCTACACTTAGCTTCAAATGTTTGAACAAATGTTTGAACAAATGTTTGCACAAATGTGTGGCGCTGGACTTTGCATATGTATTCAACGTTTGCACAAAGCTTTGCACTTTGCCATCCGGTGTCGGTCTTTTTCTATACATCAAAGCGTTCAAAGTTGAATGTGTGCAAATGTTTGCGTGGCCTGCCACACTTGTTCAGTGTCCAGTTGCTCGAGCGTTGTTGAGCGGGACGGTTGTGTGCATGTTATGTATTTATGCGGCCATATAATGGACTGGGGCAGCGACTGCGTTCTGGAATTTGTAGAGTTGTTACAGGGGCAACTATGTACAAGGAACCCGAAAAATAACAAATAAAAAAAATATAATTACATGCACACAAATAATACAGGCTAACTGAGTCTACAAAATCGTTGTCCATCTTGTTTGTTGTCTACTAGCATACTGTGGAGAAAAGTGTTTGCGAAGCAAGTCTGGCAGGTTACGTCAATATGTGTTCAAATGACTTTGCAAAGTCGTCAAAGATTTGTGCAAATCTTTGAAGCTAAGTGTAGCGCCCGGGTAAGATTTTGCGTTTATCAAATCTCTAAAAAGTTATTCATTCGTTTTGCAAGCCAAAAATATTCTAACAAGATCGGGACAAGACAAGCTGACACAATTGAAATAGACGTAACTTTTCAACGATAAGGTCAAGGAACTCTACCAAATAACTTAACCGGAAACTCATATTCCATTAAGACGTTTTTACGAAGCGATCGTCCCAGTTTTACGAGGGCCATAACTCATAGAGCGCGAGGTGCGAAGGGCCCGGGCACGTGTGAGATGTGACAACTGCAGGATAAAACTGATTTTATGACGCATTTCATACTCAACAGCTACTTCACTAGGTAAAGACGCAGGAATGCTTTCTTTTATTTAAATAACTTTAAGATTAACATAACTATTCAGTAACCGGACACTGCGAACTAACTTCAGTACAACCTGGGTCTGTGATGACATGGCTCGAGAAAACTCCTCTGCTCCTATAGTCAACTGACCAGCAGTCAAACTCAAGTGCTCCACTCACCTGGATTACCGCAGTAAGAAAAATCAAAGTTCCTTGACACCATGTACGGTGAGTTGTATTAGAGGACTCCTAAACCAATAATGATAAAATTATTTAGATAAACATAATCATATTTTTTGGACACAGTAAACATTTATTACTATTCAAGTTGACACGCTAAAGAATATAATACTGTGATAACAAATAATCTTTACTATTTCTTCAAAGTAATGTCTAGTTTATCAATAAACACACTGGCCACCACAATAACTACATTTTGAAGATGTCACAAAAAAGACTTAAGTATTTATTTACACTTCAGCTTACAGTACAGACAGTAAATGAAAAAAAAAACAGTATGTTTAGTATGTACTGCTTGGCGGTCTTATCACTAAAGAATTTCTTCCTATAAAAGACCCTTCTTACTAAATTACTTCATACAATAAACTTTTTCTCAAAAACATATTATAGAAACTCAGCAGCATTATCTTAGCAAAAATATGTTTATTGGCTGTAGAAAAATACATAGAGGTTATGTTTTTTCATTAATCTCAACAAAGATCTGAAAATGATCAAATTCCATTCCAGTCTATATCACTGGCGTCTCATTTCAACACCAAGTTTTCGCGTATAAACGCCCAAGAAAACTTATTTAAGTACCTACCAAAAAAATGTATGCATAAATCATGTGAACTAATTACCCCTGGCACCCCACTTATCTAATCAGTCGTTGAAAGGCGATGTGAATGCCGCTACACATATGTGCGCGCACGTGTTCCTTGCCAACAGATAATACATATAGAACTGGTACCTCAGCCACTATCTGCAAGCTCTCACAAGGGATCGCAACATTAAGCAAGCAGAAGGTAAACAACGATAGTCCTGCCCCTTTGATAGTGTTTATAAAGGAAAGCTTTATGATAGTTATTTGAATATTTTTACAGTTTCTTATCGGTAAAGCAACAAGGGTCACCCATGAAAGTAGACCATACATGTGTGTTTAAGATTTGACATTTTACTTATTTCAAAATTTTCACATTAACTTGGAGTAATATATTGTTTCCTTAATCCATTTAGAAGAATAATAAGTTAAGAAATTGAGAAATGATTTAGATAATAATAACTATTGCGTTTTTATATTATTAGGGTGAAATGAGCCTGCGAGTTACCTGATGTTAAGTAATTATTTCCTCCGCCCATGGATCAATTAGGTTTTACGATGGTAAGTTGCGGTGCTACTAATGCCTACTCCGCCTATCTTTCCGTTCTATTTGATACAGAGTAGAGCTGTTGTGGTGCGTACAGATTACTGTAATGGAACTTGTAATGTAACATTCTTCACACCACTCGTTCAAATACGCAACGTGCGCAGAATGTTACATTACTAGCAATCTGTACGCACCATTGGGTGGTGAATATAGTAGATTTGTAATACCTACGTAATATGCGCTTAAAATATTTGATCAATATAACTGCTACTACGAGTAGGTGGTCTTAACGATGTTAACTTACATGAACCTAACTAAGCATTTTCTCTTTTCGCATTGGGAAATAAAACCTACTCAAAACCTCCGCTTCTACTCGAACTCATATTTTCCAAAAAAAATGTAATATAAAAGCATATTATTAACTCCAATAACGTAATACAAAAGCCATAATCCAAACGATATTGTTTTAATGTGATAATTCGTTTTCGTTCCATTCGGCATGCGTACGAATGCATTAGAGGTAATTTATTCGGTAACAGGGTAGCGTATCAAACGAACTATACGAATTTGTAATTGTTCTGTTTTTGTCGGTCATCCCTGCAGTGGGCAATATGGCGGATGGCAACAGTCGTTAATTTCATTAAGAGCTTATTAGATCGGCACGCGACCGCCACCAGTTGCTGCTCGAGGGCGATACCATCGAAAAACTTATGGCCCGTGACATACAGCGCGTGTATTTACTGCTCTCTCTCAATAAAGTATTATTTGGGCACTCCAAAACTATGTTACAGAAATTGTAGTTGCTTCGTTATTTTTAATTTCGATGAATAATATTGCAAATATTCTTTCTTGAACTATAATTGAAATCAGTGTCAAGCTTGATCAAAGTCTGTTCAAAATCTTTTCCGTAATATAATAACAAACACACACAAATCCTTACAAACTATAACGTTTATAATTTTCAGAAGGCATATAAAATGTAAATAATAACATAAATCGTGTAATTGTTACCTAAATTAAACAACATATAAACGTAGGTAACAATTAACCTTCAGTTGAATGCTATAAAAGTAAGTTACGTGACGTGATTAACTTATGATACCTATGTCTAAATCAACCACATAGGGGATGGCCGTAGAATTAAAAACGCTATAATTTGTTGATGACACACGGGGCACGCGACGACGACGGTATGCGGTCACGCAGAGTTGGTCACCGCGTCAGGTGTGGCCGCACCCTTATCTTATTTTATGAATTTAAAACAGTTTGTACTTTTTACATACATTTTACGAGGCGCTTAATTATTTGGCTCGTGTATAGTAGTGTGTCTGTTTACCTCAACAGTGAATATTTTAAAGTCGGTTAGATGTAGTCTAATAAGCCTGTGTCAATAAATCAGTATAAATAACACCTTTATTTAATAGAAATATTGAAACAAAGGCTACAGCTATTCTCGTCTCGTATACTATTGAAGGAACTCTACAATAACTTAAATATCACGAGTGAAACAAATTGTAATACAATAGGAATCGTAACCAAATCTTTAAGACGATAAAAAATATTCCCATGGTTTGATCCAGGAGAATCCGCTACACCATTATCCAACAAATATAACAACGGTACATCATAGTTTCCGGTCAGTGTGCATCCATTGAGCGCAAGCGCACTCTCAGCCGTTTGTTTAGATTACGATGGGGATTTGCGAAATAATATTATTAATAGAGTAGTTCCCACAGCTTCCATAGGGGTGGCGTAGCAAGGGGGCGAGTGGACCTGTTAGTTGATTTGTGTGTTATTGTTGGCGAGGTTCCGCACTCCCACGACAGCCAGCAGATGGGTTGCGTTGCGCCGGCGCACCCCGCAGCCACCGACTGACACACACACTCATTACATTGTCTCTTGAGTGACCCTGTGGGAATCAAACGCGACATGGGAATACAGCGACTAGTTCAAATATTGTACAACCCTCTTGGTCCTGTCAATTACCCATTGTTTGCTGATTCGATATCATTGGTTAGTGTAATCAAACCCCATACTTATATTATATTAAGTTTAAATTGATTATCTGATTGTTAATTATTGACTTTTTATAGGTATTCTTAATACCAACTTTGCTTTTATTGTTATGTTATTATTTATAGTTTCAAATAATATTGAGCGGTAGAAGAATTCTAATTTCTTCAAAAACATCAAATGTTTTCAGGTCTTGAATAATGACAGCGTTCGTGTAGACATAATTAATTAACGTTGCCATTCTAGAGGTCTCGGATTCGAAATGTGGTAAGGGCGCTTGTTTATTGAAAGATTGAGTTTATTGTTGTCATGTCTTGCACTTTTTACGTTTATTGAATTTTGTATCAAAGTTAATCAATGAATAATTAATTACATGTTTTAACGGCGACTAAACCTACGTTTGAACTCAATGAAATCTCACCTGATGGTTGTGAGATGTGTTTGGCTAGTGAGGGGTTAATGTACAACTTTTAACAATTTGGTATTTTATATCACATAGATACAACTTTCATACAACATGAAGTCGTCGTGGCGCCGTTGTTACTGTGCATATCAAACGATATCGCAGGTTAAGCGCGCTCGGTGCGGCCGGTATTAGGATGGGTGACCACCGACCATTCATTTCTCACGACGACTTCCATGCTCGTTAAGCAGTCGGTCCTGGGCGCTGTATACTTGTATACAGTAGTCGTTAGGGTTTGTCAGAAGCCATTTCGGCACCCTGAATTATCTGACGTCCACCAACCAGCACCGGGCCAGCTTGGTGGATTATGGCTCGTCACCCTAAGGAGAGACTCATAGCCCTGCAGTGGATTACACGGAGTTGTGATGATGATGATGACAACTTTCATAAATAATATTAACCAAACAAGTTTTTCCTGCAGCATGAAGTTTAATAATATCAAAATCTCAAAAGATCTTCGTAATATATTTTCTCGTTTTTAGTTTTTTATTTAACTAAGTGTAGGCTCTTTAATTGTTACAATATTTTAACACGACATCTGACACCGACGAGTAGTAACATAATTTCTATGGTTTTATTTCGATATAAACATAAAAAGGGATGTAGTTATCAAAAATGTGATTCAAGCCGTAAATTTTATATGTAGTATAACTATAAAACAGCAATGAGACACTTGCCCCGTCAAAACACAGAATTATTCAACGCAAAAGCCGATTAAAATGCATTAGCTGCCGAATACCGTAGGGTACCCAACGACTTACTTTATTTAAAACATAAAGAATCTATAGCTCAATGAAAAAAAATACCTACATTGGCACATCGAGTATGCAGCCCCAAATGTAGCTGAAGTAAGCTTGAGTTATGGATTTTGTGTAGATAATAGCGAATCAAAGGGCTATCCAAGTACCAGACCTAAACCGTGTCAGAAAATATAAATATTTTCTGAATCTTAACTTGCTCGGCTGAGACTCAAACATTGGACATTTTATGTCACAGCCGAACTCTCAATCACTGTTCACTTTCGAAAAACGCTAAGAGTCTGCTTAAAGTCTGTTTGTCTTTAAGAAAATTCGCTCTCGGTCGACTTAAAAACGTAAGGGAAAATCATTTGAATAAACGAAGCGACCACGGGTGTCTACAAAAAAATCATATAATTAAAATGTTTAACATAATGAACACGACAAAATCCCGTAAAAAAACGTATATTTATATAATTTGACCTCCGACCTCTGTCGGCATGCTTTCAGCCTACTCGTATTACCGTGGTATAGGCCAAATGTCACTCTACAACATAGCCAATGACTGAGAATCAGCTCGACGAATGAGAATTAATCGCTATATTTTTTTAATCTTGGTTGTATAAATATATCAGCCTAGTGGAACAATGAAAATTACATTGTAGTTTATCAGTAACCCGAACTAAGCCGTCGCCCATTTGTTCCTACAAAATTAAGATTTTCTTGAGCCTAGATTAACAACTATGCTAAAAATAAGTCTTAACTGGAGCCAACTCTTGAACTTGGACTGCAATAATCTCATAAGAATAATTCTAATTGTCATGATCTAATAAGTCACCTTTTCCCAAAAGTGATAGACTCTGGGAATAAGAAAGATTACCGATATACGTTCAAGAACAATTTTGAATTTTGCATAACGCTAGTTGAAGGCTATTTTATTTAAAGTATTTTAACGACATTTTTATGTATATGACAGCCCTTAGGATCAATCTCGGACATTGCATACGTATTATGCGCAGCGTCCCGCGCAGCCCGCCGCCACCGCACGTCGCCAGCAGATGCTTCATTAATATTAATCGACGCATAACATTGGGCACTATTTGTACCCGTATTGCCATAACATCAACATTTTCATCCACACATCTGTCTGCTGAAACATGGAAATTTGTCAACTCTGAAAACATTTAGGCAAATATATGTGTGCTGCTAGTGTCTATCAATTTCCTAGAACGTCTATTCATTGAAAAATTCAGATTTCGTCGATTTCTAAATGTCTCGCATCTGGCTTTATGACATAAATAAATGATTTAGAACTTTTATTTATTTGAATGGACTCTTCTTTAAGCATAGCGCACAAGATACTACATTTGACATAGGTACCGACTTAAGTTTTATCATGGTTTTATGAGACGAACAATAGCTTGGAACATCGATCTCTGTTGCAAGCACAAACGTTTTGGCCACTGCGCATTCATGAAGATCACTTTAATTCACCAAAATTTGCATTTATAAGTTTTATTTAAATTTTCAAGATTCCAATTTTTGAAAGCTCGTATTAATCGTAGTAACTAAAGACTGAAGCATAGTCTGATCAGGAGCTTTATATGGCTTATGGAACGTAGCGTGGTAACGCTTCATCCACTGCATACAATTCATTAGTTTTCATTTGTACAGCTATGCATTTGTACTTTTGACGATTCTCTTGAAGTGATATCGAAAGGCGCCTAGCGCATTATATGTTTCACCTAGCAACCATTTTCTTGCAATTTGTAGAAGTACACTCTCAAAGTTCTTAGAATTTCAGTAGTCGATTAAATTGTCTGCAGCTCCGAAGTCATCGTCAGATTGTAGTTTGATAAAAAGCCTTTCTAGTTCAAGTTACTTTGGCTCTCGATGCGTGATGCGGTCAGATGTCATACATTATTAAGTACCCCCAACAGCTCTTAAAAGTTCCTTTCATGGTGCTATCTTTGTAGAATGAAACTTTCGACAAGCTCTTGTGAGACTTTCTTGTCACTTGCATGTAACTGATTAAAACCGCGATTATATATTAAAGAATGGCTAAACGCTTAGTATTAAGTATAAGAAACTCTTAAATATGTTTTGAGAACTTTATATCAGACTGTTTGGCAACATCACGAAAATGTTAACTCAATCGTTATCTATCTTGGCATAATAACATTTTATTCTTATCTACAATGACAAACAACCTATAGATAATTCAGTGACCATTCAATTTATCGGTTTAACTAAACGAAATTGAAAATCATAGATAGTCCATAAATAAAACAGCCACAGTACTTACTTACCGAATTACTTTGGTTTCTTGCCCACTCGTCTTTGATAGTTTCATCTTAAGGTCTGTATTTGTGTCGAATAGAAGGCCATGTACATCCGAATTTGATTAATTATAATAATAATAATAAAATCCCCAGACAATCACACCAACTACATGGCCCCAAAGTAAGCATAGCTTACTAGGGGAACTAGGGGAAACCTAGAATATAAATACATAAATAGACTAGCTGCTGCCCGCGACGTCGTCTGCGTGAACGCTATGCAGCACCAAACGCACCTACGATTATAACACTGCTAGCGTGATAATATGTAGCCTATATGTTGACCCGACTTCTTAACTATCTTCATGCCAAATTTGAAGTAAATCCATGCAGTACTTTTTGAGTTTATCCCGGAAAGACAAACAGACAAACAGACAAACAGACAAACAGACAAAAATTCTAAAAACTATATTTTTTGTTTCTGTTTCGATTGTAGATCATACCCCAAGTATTCTTTTAAAAAAATATTCAATGTACAGTTTTGACTTTCCTACCATTTTATTATATGTATAGATAAACACCCAGACACGGAACATTTTTTTTCTGGTTCCGTGCGGGAATCGAACCCGCAACCACGTGCGTCTGAGGCAGATAGGTTTACCCCAACGCCAAAGTGGTCGTCAATTGGTTTTAATTGGTTTTAATTGGTTTTAATTTTTGACCTATTCTGAAATAGAGCATGCTTCGGCAAAAGTTTTGATGGCTTGTTGTGATTTCAATGAAAGGAATGTAATACTAACAATTATAAACCAAGTAGATAGGTATATCAAGTGTAGTGAGTACTTGCACTGCAACAGACTTATGTATTCCATACCACCCAGTCTCACGCGCACACCCCGTACGGATACGCGCACTCGTCCAAAATACCAATACATGATTCTGATGCGCTGTGTACAAGATCGCAATCTACACAATAATTATGAACTAGGACTGTCACTGTCGCATTCCCAGCTCCTACATCCTCTGAAGCGTTAAAAAGTGTTTTAGGTACAGGTGATTGATTTGAATTCAGACAGTGTAGATAGTGTGAACTCTGAAGTTGTTTGGGAGCTATTTACAGATTCAAATGCGTATGCCTGATTGTTATTACTAAGTACCTATTACTCTTAGGAACGACACAAGAACTCTACAAAAAATCTTACGAGTAACGTGCTTTAAGCAACAAAGATAATTATTTATCATTTTGATTTTTTTTTTCCGCCACAGAAGGCAACCCTTAGAATACCCGTAGGCCTATTAACCGTGCGAGGTGCTCACTGAGGGGAAGAGGAGAATACGTCAAGAGTACGAAAGGGCACTTGCCAGGGGACAGGTCCCCGGCTAGATGATCCCAGACAGTGTGAGACTTCTGCTCACTAAACTCCCCCTTTGTTACCAGCTAGGAACTGGCAGATAGGAGATTGTCCAGATCTAAAGAGAGCTGGTTGGGACGATCAGAAAGAGCGTCCCTTGGCCTACGACAAGAAACCAACTTTGGATTAGGTTTGTAGGAGTCGCTCGAACTAGCCTATTGGGATGATTATCACAACGTTGGAAGTGGGATGAGGACAGGCTCTTTAGGTATTGTTGGATAGTAGAGATTTTGAGGACCCTATGTATGACAGAAGATGCTCTGAACTACCTGAAGTTTGTGAATCAACTGAGGCTTAGCGTGGGCGAATACAGGCGCGGCGTATGTCATGACTGGTTATTATTTTGAAGAAGTACAATCAATTCTAGCATGTGAACGACTTTAAGCGGCTACCATCTGAGCAATAAAGCTCCGTAGAGAAATAAGATATTCGTAAGTAAAGGAACGCAATGGTAGGCTAATTTAGGTAAATATAAAAATAGACAACTATACAAGGCAATTCTTATTTCCCAACATAAACCCCCAAAACTTTATTAACATGTGTGAGAGAAAAAGATATAGTGAAGTTTTTAATACACTAACTACCTAAATGTAATTTCAAATTATTTAGAATCCTCTTAGCTTTCAATCTTACTTTGCAGTTTGACAGTTTGATATAATATTAATATATACGAGAAATTCAAGATTCGAGTATTAACCAAAACGTTGAACGTTCATGCATTTAATTCTGTATCATAATGTAACATCCTCAAACGTCGCGTATAAATCACAGTAACAGTTCGGGTTCCGAATGATATTATCTTCAATAATAACAAATGCTTTGTTTTTGCAATCGACTACGGAGATTGATGTGCAACAATTACCTGATGTTCCTGCGATATACATCCGAAATGTGATGCATTCAAAACTAGCTTTTTATATCTGTCTGTGATGCTAATTTCAATGGAAATAAATGGAACATCGAGGGAACATCTATCGTCCCACTTTATTTCAAGCAAATTCATCTAACATCGGAATAAATTTGAATTCTGTGACTTAGTGACAAATTCGTTTGCTTTGTATTTATGAAGCATACTTACTTATATGGACTGATTTTTGATGTTACTTCTCAGTTGTTTAAAGACTTTTGCCTATTCAGTTATTTATAGATTTTCACAAAATCTTTAGCTCATGTATATCAAGTATACAAATGTCACTGAACAAATATTACTGACAGCCAATTTGGTACAGATTTATATTTATATTTATTAGTCAAAACAGAAAATTAAAACAGATGAAATAAATGTAACTTATAAAATTAATCAAAAGAAACGTAATGTTACATATCATATAGGTAAAATATTGGGGAAAATATGTATAAAAATATATCTGTCATTAGAAGTGTTCGAACGAGTGTACGTACGTCCACGTGCGTAGACGCGTGTTGTGTGTTTGCGTGCGAAAGTGTAAGTGTGGAGTACCTAAGTTAATTGTGTGTCTATAGCAACCATTATCAAGTAAACCCTTATCATATTTTATTTGGAGAACTACAGATCCGCGAGGGTTTATTAAAAGTTTAAGAGCTTATTTGAATTTATTTACTTCTTACTTACAAGCCTATTTTAAACAGATTATTTTCAATAAGCTATTAAGCGCATTTTTCGTACTCTTGAAATTCGTAGTTATTACATTATACTAACTTATTACAACAGCTTGTCAAAGTCGCATATATCCTGAGCGTGCTGGCACACTAGCGGATACCAATGCGTTTATGTCTTTCCCAAACATACATATAAATAATTCATTAAAATATGTATCAGTACCTATCCGATGTAATTTAAAATAATGTAACTTTTTTTTTTCTTTCATATTTTGATAAATATTATCAATTGATAACATTGCATTTCCCTACAAATATTACTACATAAGTAGTGTAAGGGTTCAAATATGGACATGATCTAAAATAAAATTATTTGATGTGATTGCTCTTAAATACCTACGACATTGTCCTACCGGTTTGCGTTTCTGGCTACAGTGTAGTGAGGTCTGTTTGAGTAATACAGTAAGGTATGAGACCCATCTCAAAAAGTGCGTTTTTTAAAAGCTAGCCCATCACCTCACAAACTGCTCGATTTTTGCATAATTCACAATAACTTCCTAAACGATTCCTCATTTCATACATACATACATACCCTTCTTGAGGCTCTTGTGGCTGCCTGAAAGTTCTGCAAGCAGGCGCCGTCCCAAAATCATACAACTCAAACTGATAAGTCCACCCCAAAATTTCAAATATTACCTTACCCGCCCCAGAATTTCAGCCTGCGATCGTGCCTGCCTGAAGGAGGTTGATCAAATTATGTAGGTGTGTACCTCCCAACTTATATGTATTCTGCTTGTTATAATATGCAACTAACGTTCTATCACTAGAAAGGAACGAAAAGCTGCCTATGAATCAACATTAAATTACACTAGGTACTTACCCACTAACCAACCTGTTTTAACTATACCATGCGCCATGCACAGAAGAATCTTATCAAAGATGATATTTACCAGTAGGTCGTAGGCAGAAGATCACTGATATGTTTCCAGCTAAAATGACTCTGTTAGACATGATCTTTGGTATCACAAAGGTAACGCATATCGCACACTTTCATCTGCGAACGCCGCGCCGACGAGGACGCATCAAAATTAAAATCGATTACGCCTCCGCTCTAAAGCTATGAATATTTTAAGTGATCTATAGGTATGATTGAATCTTTGTCGAGTTACGGTGTCATAAGCGGTAACGTTCAAATTGGATCCGGAAAGAAAGTGAGCTATTGTAACGGATGAAATGCACCACCCACCCAGGCCATTTCAATTACATATCTTACTAAAAAAGTGTTTGTAAACATGAGAATAATAGGAAATATATGTTTATTTTTAGTTGTCTGCGATAGAAACATTTAAATCATTTAGTCTTTTGTTATTTTATCGTTGTTGTGTAAGGGAAATGTTAATGTGTTCTTACAGAATCTCAGCCGCAAAGTGTTTTGTTGACTGAACTATGTTACGATGTAGATAACCATAACTTTTATATACAAGTATCTGGTATTTGTGTAGGACTACCGTAAAATTGTAATTCCCAACCAATGTTAAAAAAGCGAATAAAAAAATCGAGTTCCATCACTCCGTCACAGATGCTTCGAGTTTTTGTTTGTTCATCTTCAATACTTTGGTATTCTAAACTTCGACCCAATGGGTTAAGCCGTAAAAACGTTGCTACGCGGAAATATGCGGAGGTCGCGAGAGTCAAGTGTCACGGACAGCCGCACGGGAAGGACACGACCATCCTTTGTTGGGCGACATGCCGCGACGAATCGCGCCGCAGCCGTCATGACCCACGGAAACTCACTCACGACATCATTATACCACAATCTCTCACTGCCACCAGATCATCAAACAGAATAACAAAAGTGACATTCACTACGATCGATTCCCATGAACTTTCTGCACGAACTGTAACATCGCCACTGCAACCTGCAGATGCAGTGGCAGCTTATTGATCTGTGAAAAATATACATTTTAGTTTTTTGGGCTGAGATGCCTTTCCAAAAGTTGTAGCTGCTATCATAGTTTTATCCAACTATATCCTTTGCGTGCATTAAAGTTTGCAAATAATATAGAAGAGATAAAACGATAATGTGCCAATTGTTTCCTCTTGTCCGAAATTTTTCCTCAATCATACGTAAGTCGATTTTCGAAAGAAAATTAACATCTCAACCATAATGGTTTCTTATTGTTTTAAGACGGAACGGTCCAAAATGAATGACTTTTTAGGAATAAGCATATTTTAAAATGTATCGAAGTTCTCTGATTTCAGATGAAGGGGTATGGTATCATATATTTGTCTAGTATTTTTAGAAAGTAAAATGAGGACTTAAAAAAAAGTGTAATACCTACTTTTTACTTAAAAACAGGTGTTTATACGCGCACACGGTTTGCCTTTATGTTGTATGAAGTTGATATATAATTAGGTATATACGTAAAGTAAAACGTACTTGACATTAAAAAAAATACACTGGAACCGGCCTGTACCTATAGGGTGGCCAAGGCTATGGGACATCGATGGGAAGTAGGTACCTAAAATATCGTAGACCTTAGTATCTTGCTGAAAGAAGACTTAATATGATTTTAAATATTAGTAATTCTGCACTTAAAGATTTCACGTCCATTTCAACTTTTTTGAAGTCAGCGGTTTCATGTGTGTTTTTTATATGGTTAAAATGATTAATTTCTAGTAGTTCCTTTCTTTTCCAATACTAGGTTACGTAAAAGCATTATTATTTTTTGACCATACTTTCGATTGGCATCATAAAAATGAGGGATGGTTTTTTTCTAGCTTATTTTCATAGCTGACCTGTCAGATTTTCGACAACTAATGAAATGTATTAGAACAACATATAGTGCTCATGTTCAGTTAATTCCAAATCAATTACTTATTTTAGAATCCGCAACAAGGATTTTAATTCAACCCTCTCAAGTTACTCAATAGACTACCAGTATCAACCACTTGAAAGAAAATCCCGATATCGTTTCTAAGAAACTAAATCAAGTCTGCACCAATAGTTTAGATATAAACAGGCAGCATTTCAATGGCAATATCATCTTTATACATTCACATACCTAACAAAAAGTAGTTTGACAGGTCAGAGACTGTATGGACCGTGAACATTACTCTTTAAGGCGACATATTGAAAAAATGCATTGACTTTCATCGCAAACTATGAGAATATGACAAGACGAGTGGATCTGACATTTTGATATGTGTAAATTTATATCTTTATCTAAACTTTGCCTGCTCAAAAACATGATTTGATGATTTTGACTCGATAGTTTTCTTTTTCGAAAACACGTCTAAAAACATACTTTTGTTAAAATTACTGCGTAGTTATGCAATCCATATGCTTAGAATTTACTTAAATTCAATCTTCACATTATTGTTCGGATTTTGGTTGCTCAAAATTTACATAGCATTTACCGTTATTTTTTTATCGATTTTTGAAACGATTTCAGTGTCTGAGCGGTGTCGATGGTGGCGATTTCTATGCAATACGCGACCTTATTTCGGCGTGTTAAGGTGCTAAGATTTCAAGAAAAAACATTTCGATGTGTCGTCTTAAGTTGGTTCGATTAGTTGGTTCCCAGATGAAGGAAGTAATTTTTAGGAAATCTTTAAATGCAGAATTACTTATATTTAAAAATCACATACAGTCTTCTTTCAACAAAATACTCTATCTGCGATATTTAAGGTAATTTCCCTTACCCATTTCCCTTGATATCCTATAGCCTTGGGACGCCCTGTATAATCATAGAAAATTTATTGAGGGTAGTATTTTGAAATTTAAATTCATTCGTAAAAATGTATCTATTATTCTACGTTCACATCATTAAATTGATGGAATTGGATGTGGTACGTACCTATATCGAAATGGACATATGGAGCTTGTTCTTCCTTCCTACACAGGACATTTATTTGATTAGGTATTGTGTTTTTATAGTTTGTTACATCTTTACTTTACACATTCCTTTTGCTCATAATCAATAATAAAGATGCCAAATTAAACTACGGAAAAAACAATGTACATATTCTTAAATAAATGAAAAATGTGATAAATAAAAATTACCCGACCAGGATTCCAACCTGGGACCTCTCGTTTGCCGGACGAGTGCTCTTCCACTGAGCTACTGAGGCCCCGGTATTTTATCACATTTTTCATTTATTTAAGAATAATTGAGCAATATAAATGCAAAAAAACTTAGAAATAGAATTATTAAAAATACCTGATAAAAAACAAATAAGTTGCCCAAAACTCCAAAGTGAGCTTATAGGTGGGTAGGTACCTATTCTATTGAATATTAGCGCACTTTTTTCAACTTAGATGCTTTTTGGACGGCTGAGTGAGCGAATAGTTTTAGGAAACTTAAAGGTGAAGTACTAAGAGTTAATGTGGCCCGGTTTTTTGATAGGTTTCTTGTGAATTAATCCCGGGCAATCCAAAACCTACAGACTCAGAACTAAATAACTGCTGTGTAATCATTGAATCATTTTCCACATTCTTTCCCTTCTGAGACTTATATTTTTTTACAATTTAAATGCAATTTACTGATTGCATATTGAAAAGCCAGCTGAAAAACTTATCTTCTAAAATTGCAGCAGCAAATAGTAAATCTACGCACACGGGACACATTTGCTATTTTTAAAAGTACGAATCCCGGTTACCACGACGAACAAGAAGTTGGTTGGAACTTTTTGATCGAATTGCTACGCGAAACACCTTAGAAGATAAATATTTACCTAATACTTCTTTTGAGCACATTTGGGAAACGACTATATAGTCATTATTTATTGCGTTTTTTTATGTTCTTTTTTATATATAAAATAAGAATGGGACGTTTGTCTTCCATGACACCAGCTGGTAAGTGAACATGAAGACTAAAGTGGTACACGTCCATCCACGACACGAAAAACCTATTCAACCTTAAAAGTACCATGACTATAATGGTCTCGGAAAATAGAAGCAAAATTCAAAAAGTTTTATTCATCATAAGGCCATCGAATGGCCGCTTAATGACGTCACAATTTTGTACTTCGGCTTTAACAAGGTACGCAGGCAGTTCATTCCAAACCTTGGCGACCACTATCAAAAAGGAACTGTCAAAGTGCTTAGTTCGACTCTTTGGAATATCTAACACATACGGATGTAAGTTCTGTCTGCGTCAAGAAGTCAGATGGTAAAAGGGTGAGGACTTTGTTCAAACAGAGCACTCGCCCACTCTCCAACATGTAGGTATTCTATATTAGGTACACGGTACGTTAAAAATACGGTACACGGCACTTAAAAATATGTGTAAAGCACTGTATTTTATTGCCTGCCTTTTTTTCGACGGCGCAGATTTAAATGATTTTTGATTCAATGGAACTGAAGCCTAGACAAACTCGCTTCGTTCTTACGAATCACTCAGAATTTGACAAGTTAGCTAATTAGGGTCGGCTTAGATTAACCATACCGTCCCTGCCACGTTTCGTCAGACCATAGGACCCTGTCAACTTCGCCTGGCTAGCAACCCTTCATATACCTAAATGTTGCCGCCAAATATCAACGCACTAGCAGTCGTGTCCGGTAATGTCTAATGAAGAGCCGATTTCTACCAGTACCAAAACCCGTGTGCCGTCAAAGGTCATATAGTAAAGGTAAAAATACTAAATAGTATAATCGATCCTGATTGGGACTCGAAACCAGATCTCCCGAATGCCAGGCGGGCACTGTGCCATTGAGCTATCGGGTCTTTGCTGTAGCCATCGAATTTATTTAGTAAATATATTGGATTTTTTCGTTATAATGCTAAAGTAGTTTTTTTACCACCCGAGATTAAATTTCTTATAAGTAGGTAAGGAATCCTTGAATATGATTTAAGAAAAATAAATACTTAAAAATATTGCTTCATTTCATTATCATCTTTACGATTCTTTGTCATAAGCAGAGCTATGATTCTCTCCGCTGGGTGACGAGGAGGTTTAGGCCATAAACCACCGAGGTGACCCAGTGCTGGTTGGTGCATGTCAGAATTTTCAGGGCGCCGAAAACGACATTTAAGAAACGCTACGGCTGCAAACTTGACGGCAGCGACAGCTGGGCCGTTCTCAACGCCAGCGGTTTCATACAAACTCAATACTTTCTATCGTGTCGCGGAAATTGCTGCCCGCGCCGCTTTCGCTCTCGCTGTCGCTGCCAGCCAGTTTGCAGCCTAACGAATACTGTACACAAGTATACAGTCAGCACGAACTATTGCATAAAGTGCCCTCCGAAACATGGAAGTCACTCGATAAATACATATATTGTCGGCGGTCACCCTTCGATTGACCTGTTACATCGATTGACATACACACGAGCTAGGCGACTACTTATTTTCCTTGTTGCATTCGTTTTCGAAAATTAACACATGAACATGATTAAAATAGATAAAGTATGTACTAAAGTTTCACCCCTGACGACTCAAAAATCGTGAACTATTTCTGTTAGCAACTATTTTTTGGCGATGGGGTAAACCTATTTGCCTCAGACGCCAGAAAAAAATTGTTCCGGGTCTGGGCGTTTATCTATACAGGGTGACTGGTGACAAATTATAAATACTGAAGGAGAGCACTTTGTACTCGAATCTGATCATAATTATGTAATAAAAGTAGGTACTTAATCTTTCACTAGAATTGCCTTTAAATAAATACTACAATGTTACTACCAGGGACCGGAACCGCTTACCCTTAAAGAGGTTTTTGATTGGGTTTTTCATAGACTTGTTTTAAAAAACCCTATCAATTTGGTAACCGTATCGAAGATTTACCCTAATTTAAGGCTTACCATATCAATAGAGTTAGCTTCATGTAAGCAGTAAGCCTATCGAAAATCCTATTGAAGGTTACCGATTCAATAGGGTTTTAAAACCTGCAGGCAAATTTAATCTCTAAGAATATCAAATTGTGTCCGTATCGACCGCGCGGCCACGGCGTTTTTTCTTACATCTAACCATGCCAAGATTATGTAAAAATTTGTAAAAGTCGATTCCTAAAAACATAAATTTGTAAAAGGTATAGTTAAAAAGTTATGAGGGTTTGAACGTGGCCGCGCCATTGAAACAATGCGAACCGCGCGGCCACGTAGATCTTTAAAACTAAACATTGCAGAGACCTGAAGTTTAGGTAAAACACAGATTGAATATGTAAAAAATTTGTAAAAATATAGAAAAAAATCCTGGATTTACATTTAAGAAGTTGTAAGCTTATAACACCATGGCCGCGCCATTGACCGGTATAAAATTACGTTAGTGTCGATATCTCGCTGGAAAAGCATAGCAGAGGTTGGAAGTTTTTTGTAAAACCTGGATTCGAATTTGTAAAAACTTGTAAAAATATAATAAAAAATCATAGGTATACATAATAGGAGCTGTAAGACCAAAAACCCATGGCCGCGCCATCGAAACGTTAGAAAAGTACTTTACCGTCGATATCTTGCTGAAAAAGCATCGCAGAAGTCTGAAGTATTTTGTAAAACCAAGATTTAAATTTGTAGAAACGATTAAAGATGCACAAAAAACTCCTAGGGTCATATTTAAGGAACTTTAGCACTGAATCATTAGTACGGCTTGAATACGTCGATAGGGTGACCATGGCTTATTGATAATAGAAAACTTTCCACCCATTTAATAGAAATTACATCACAAATCCATATTTATTTCGCATAATAAATTTAATTTAATTTTAGAGCTCATCTGACATGTTACCTGTTACCATGAACAAGAAACAGACATAGTTACATTCGCGCTGAAAACATAACCCTCCTTTGCGTGCAGTAGTCGGGTAAAAATAATTAGGAAACAGTTCATTTTAAAACTTTCCTTAACAATAAGTTTGCTATAGGTTACCACTTTATCTCAGCGACACTTTGATGTAATTTTAAAATAATAATATACTATGATGCGTGTTTTGGTCGATGTCATAAAACTTTTGGAACAAGTAAACAAAAGCAAGACTATATTTCTACGAATAACATTGTTTGATAATTGGCCGGCAA
This sequence comes from Stenoptilia bipunctidactyla, assembly GCA_944452665.1. NCBI lineage: Eukaryota > Metazoa > Arthropoda > Insecta > Lepidoptera > Pterophoridae > Stenoptilia > Stenoptilia bipunctidactyla. The sequence goes on along the minus strand of OX101725.1, from coordinate 13,149,893 downwards.
GCCTTTGAGTGAGCGGCATGGACTTTCAAACAAAAATCAACAAAGATAAGGGTTGTACACCTGGTTTTTCCTGTTTCTTTTATTCCATTAGCAGAAGGGGGGGTGTTAGAGATGGCATAGCTAATTTCAATCACTCTGCTGTTCGCTTACGATTAGTACAGTGCTTCCGGTGTGTTATTTAAGTGCGATATTTCTTTTGACCTTAAGCTATCTAATCGGAGGACTGGAAGATGCCGTCATTATCGATGACGATTCAAATTTAAAGAAATTTTTTATTTGTAACAACGAAACCAAGAGGTATATATACGAATTAAATAATATTATTTTATTTGATCTTAATGGCATATATAAAATCAAACTCGAAGAAATACCCCATTTTATCAAATTAAAACAAAAAAAATATAGACTGATAGGTGCTGTAGAATATGTTCCCCCGTTTGTAGGACTCATTGGGCATTACAAGTGTCATTGCTTATTAAATACCTCTGAAATGATTTGTTACGACGATAACAAATTCGGAACACACGCAAGTTCATTACAACCTATGACAATCCATAATTTGACATATGGTCTAATAGACGAAGACTAAGATTATCTGTGTTTTTAAAGAAATCTAATATATAAAATTCTCGTGTCACAGTTTTCGTTGCCATACTCCTCCGAAACGGCTTGACCGATTTTGATGAAATTTTTTGTGCTTATCCGGTATGTATGAGAATCGGCCAACATCTTTTTTTTTAATATTTATATGGCAAAACAACGTTTGCCGGGTCAGCTAGTAAACATATATTTTTTACTTTATCGATTCATTTTATTCAATTTACAATCCTTTAGATATAATTTATAATATTGTCTTAAGTTTTCACGATTTACAATTTAAATAAAACTAATTTTTGAACCGGATTAATCGCGTATAATTTATTTGATCTCGTGACCAAGGGGTCTACAAAGACACCGAAACGTCGAGTTAAAATGTAATATATAAATTATACGCGATTAATCCGGTTAAAAAGTAGTTTTATACCATTTATATTATAAAGGACATTTCTGTCATCAACAAACCATGGTCACCCTATCGACGTATTCAAGACGTACTAAAGATTCAGTGCTACAGTACCTTAAATATGACCCTAGGAGTTTTTTGTGCATCTTTAATCGTTTCTACAAATTTAAATCTTGGTTTTACAAAATACTTCAGACTTCTGCGATGCTTTTTCAGCAAGATATCGACGGTAAAGTACTTTTCTAACGTTTCGATGGCGCGGCCATGGGTTTTTGGTCTTACAGCTCCTATTATGTATACCTATGATTTTTTATTATATTTTTACAAGTTTTTACAAATTCGAATCCAGGTTTTACAAAAAACTTCCAACCTCTGCTATGCTTTTCCAGCGAGATATCGACACTAACGTAATTTTATACCGGTCAATGGCGCGGCCATGGTGTTATAAGCTTACAGCTTCTTAAATGTAAATCCAGGATTTTTTTTTATATTTTTACAAATTTTTCACATATTCAATCTGTGTTTTACCTAAACTTCAGGTCTCTGCAATGTTTAGTTTTAAAGATCTACGTGGCCGCGCGGTTCGCATTGTTTCAATGGCGCGGCCACGTTCAAACCCTCATAACTTTTTAACTATACCTTTTACAAATTTATGTTTTTAGGAATCGACTTTTACAAATTTTTACATAATCTTGGCATGGTTAGATGTAAGAAAAAACGCCGTGGCCGCGCGGTCGATACGGACACTATCAAATTATCAAAAATATCACCATCTATTCAATCTCGCACTTCGAATTATACTTCCGAATTCAACAGCATGCGCGGAAAAGAGATAGAAATAGGCAACCCTATCACAGGGTAAGCGCATCCGAAAGTAGTTAACTTTATTCAAAGTGTTACCACGTCGATAGGCTTACCATATCAATAGGGTTACACTTCCATATGGTAAGATTTTGATAGGGTTACCCTATCAATAGGCTTAATCAAATAAAGGGGTTTTCCGGTCCCTGGTTACTACTGACTTTACATAGGTACAACTGCGTCACTCGCGGCACATGACCTGGCGCGCGGATCGCTGCCAACGCTAGCATATCTAACCATGCGTTGCGTAATCAATCCTTTAACTTTCGTTTAAGTTTACTCAGTAAACAACTAATAGTTTCTTTTTATTATATTTATCACTTCAGGTATGATCTCAAACTATCAGGTCCTTGAATTTCAAAAGTGACCCACCAGTCACCCTGTATGTCTACAATACATTTTTTTTCCTGCCAAAGAAATAGCACCCTACTGAGACGCCCCAAAGGGCCATCACAGATGGGAGGGGGTGAATACTCCTAATACGACCTGGACCCTGCACGGGAATAACCGACAGTGACAACTGCTCGCCGACGGATGCCACCGAATATCTAGACAGTGTGGGACTCCCCGCAGTGAGCCAACTCACTGCAGAGCCTGATTTACTAAACAAAGCCTTCTCCGATCCCTAACTCAAGAGTTATTCCTAGATCGTGTAATGAGCTACAGCCCCGTGGGTTCGGGACTGCGCACCAGGCATCCTGACGGATAACCCGTAGTAATACACTGTAAAGCTGCTATTGAGCGTAGAGGATGACTAGGGCTGGACGCCCAAAAGGTTAACCAGGTCCGCGGTGAACTGGTTAGGGGGGTCTGAGAGAATCCTACAATATCAGGTAACTTTATGGACTTCCCTAGTTTACTTTATAACTTTAGTTAAAAAAATATTCTAAAAAAATAAAACCCACTTTTTTTACTTTTTGTTCAATTTTGAAGTCGGTTTTGTTTTTTAGAATATTTCTACAGGGTTAATTTTAATTAGCGCATCACCTCTTGCAGGTAGCCTCTCCACATCAATCCCAACAACATTTGTTCAACAACTTTTCAAAATTAATAGTTTTTAAAATAATAATAAATAAATAAATAATAATAAGTACTTCTTACAAAATGTAGAGTTAGAAATTTTTTGTTTTAAATTTTTGAGTTATTTGTCAAGATTTGTAAAAGGTCGTAGAACAAATGTTATTGGGATTGATGTAGAGAGGATGCCTGCAAGAGATGAAGCGCTAATTAAAATTAACCCCGTATACTCTAGGTTCTCCCCTTGTTCGCTACATGGTATCCATAACAACAGCTTTGCTTACTTTGAGGCCATGAAGTTGATGTGATTGTCTGAGGATTTTATGTATTATTATTTGTTAAGTTTTTGTAACATCACTACATAGTATAAAACAAAGTCGCTTTCTCTGTCCCTATGTTCCTTTGTATGCTTAAATCTATGAAATTACGCAACGGATTTTGATGCGGTGTTTTTTAATAGATAGAGTGATTCAAGAGGAAGGTTTATATGTATAATAACATCCATTAAATAGTGGAGAAGTACTGTTATTTTTGAGGTTTCTAATGTGATGTCGCAAATAATTTAATTTTTTCCGCTTACATTGCAAACGCAGGCTGAACCCTACGAGTTTTATCAAAATAATGTACTAACTATTGTACACATTGAAAAGGTCTACAGAAAAGTCCGTAATGGTATATGTCTATCTCTTATGGATAACCCACAATAACTTTTTTTTGTCATTTACTTTTTACGACAAATAATGGCTAATTTTTGAAGCGATTTTAACCAATACAGCATTAATCCTTAACCAATTAAATACCTTGAATACATTGTTCATTTAATATAGATCTATATGGCTCTTTACACCGTATGATTTAAGTGAATATTTTCGAAGATATTACAGATTTAAAAATTGCGGGACGTAGCGTTTGCGGCGGTACCGACGGGCCGCCCGGTGCGGCAAGAGCGTGTATCAGCATTGCACCCGTGCGAAGCCGGGGCGGGTCGCTAGTCCCCTATGAAATGACAATAAGCAAGAAATTAAACTATGTTCCAGGTTGATTATAGTGTTGAAAGCTCTTACTTTAATTTCATCAACTCTTTCCCTAGGTTTTACGACTAAGAAAACATTCATCTTATTCATATTTTTATTTCTATATTAAAAAATATAATAAAATATTTTACACTATACAACAAAAGTCTGAACGAATACTTAATGATTTCATAAAATACAAGGATTTATAATTTCCCCCTAAGTCCATTGGCTGACAGCTTTCAGGCACTACAGTAATATGTAAGTTAGTTCTACCCTATATTCCTAAAATTACATAAATTTAACAGCAACAGCAATGAGTGCATGTACTTGAAATAAAATGCTTACAACATTAATTAAATAATTTATATAACTTGCTATGCGCATGTCATGATCAAAAGGCTGTTTAAACACTATTCACTACAGATAGTAATATATTTGTAATGGAATTTTATAATTATTACATTTAACACATACTCTATGGATCAATAACATGTTAATATAGCAAAATATACTTTTTTATTAAAAGGCTACAAACTCAAAATGGTTTTCAACAAAATAATGTACCATTCCTAAAATGTAACATCTTACATTTTAATCTATCCAAAATGTAACAAAAGCGAGTGGTAACCCAATTACTCAGTCTTGTTTTTAACTGTGTACAATATCTGATTGGTCTGGTGTATTAGATAAAGAGCGCTGACGAACACTGCATTTGCCCTGAAACAAAAAATCATGTTATTAAAATATTAAGAAAAATATTAAGTACTGATAATAAAACGCAGCCCTCAACTACAATGTTTGGGTGAAGCCTAATGTGCTTATCTATGGCTTTGACATTATTGTGTAGGAATTATTTGCTTAACTAAGTTAACTAGTTTAGCTCATCACATTAGTATAACACTCATGTATAAAAAGAGGAGAAACTAACAAATTTTAGCATATAAATTATAAGAAAAGATTAAGTCATACTAGCTGTTTACCCACACAATTTTGAATCCCGCGGTATCGGAATACTACGAGCCCCTATGCAAAATAGTTCGTCTAGTGTGAAATTTTCTCTGTAAGATTTTTTCAAACTTCATTGTTTTTGTCTATCTTTATAAAATATTAAGCTGTTCTACTATCGCATGTGGCGTCACTTATGGTTTAATTATGAACCAAAAAAATATTTTAGTTTCGTAAATTTAATAGCAAAATAGTTCGTCCAATTGTTAATTGATGCAAAAGAGTTCGATTACCGTTGAGTTAAATAAGGTTATTCCATCTTTGTTCGGTTATGTTCGATAATTTAAATTTATAAAAGTACTTCTGTATAATTTGTTAAGTGAGGCAGTATTAATTCTGAAAATTTCGGTTATTTTCATTAGTTTATATAACAATGGGTCGTAGCAAAACCGTGTGTGAAGAGCTTTGAAAGGGAATAATTTGTGGGGCCGATGCTAGCAAATAAAATTATCAAATATCTAAAGACATTAAGACCTAGATCTACAGTCCCATCTATCATTCAGCACTATAAAAAGAATAGAACGTTTGAAGAAAGCTGGTCGACCAAGCAACACAAGTGCAGCAGAAAACAGAGTCCTGAAGAAAATTAACAAAAATAACCGTCGTGCTCGAGCTGGAAAATTCACGGTGCAGTGGAAGGACATAATTTACAAAGACGTCTCAGTTGAAACTGGCAAAAGAGTCCTTAGAAGAATGGGTTATGGATTTTACAACGCTAAGGAGAAACCACTGTTGACTGCTGTACAAATGAAAAAGAGGTTGAAGTTTCCGATCAGTGGCGTAGTATAATTTGGAATGACGAGTTCAAAATTGAAGTGACAGTCGGTTATGAGAGGAAAAAAGTGATTCAGAACAAAAATGAGGCATTTCATACTGATTGTCTCAAATGAAAAGTAAAGTTTGCAGCGTCTCTTATGATATGGGGCTGCATGTCTACACAAGGTGTTGGTTGTATGCAGTTTGTGGGTGGTTCTATCAATGCATGTATCATAATTCTATCAAGCATCATGATTTCTTCATTTTTCAACAGGGTTTTGCTCCCTGCCATACTGTTAGGACAACAAAGAAGTGGCTACTGGCGAAAAGCATCCCTACAATCGAATGGCCATCTAACAGCCCGGACTATCGCCGATGGAAACCCTATGGTAGAAAAATGTTCTTCGTAATAATCCATCCAGCTCAAAGAGCGACTTATGGCGGGTTTCAATATTATGAAAACTGTTCGTTTTGCCTACGACCAATAGAATTCACTACCAAAATGCCTTTCTATATTCAAAATCTTGACATCTAAACCACTGCTTACGAACTGTTTGACTGTAATGGGTTGCTAGGTTACATTTGACCATTTACAAAATAAGTCATTATATCTAGCCAACGACGACGTAACAAGTTATTAATTTAAACCAATGAGGTAAAGGTAGCATGGCAGTCTGCTGCGGCCAATAAGAGTTATGTTTTCATTACGTATGACCAATTAAAGAATAGGTCATTTTATCTAGCCAACGACGTAAAAATTTATTCATTTAACGAAATATCCTATCAAATATCTGTCAACATATCAATAATCCAGTTTTCTCTTTCTAACTTATCTATAACTGTTTTTGAAAAAAAAGGACGAATATTATTGAATTACATAATTTTTCTTTTAAATATTTACTTTGACGTCATAAAAATGTGATTCAACCAATGGCAAAATTAGTCGAAGGATTGGCGTTTCGTTTTACGTAAGCAGTTAAACGCAATTATTAATAAAAAGCTCTAAAAACATACCATAATATATTTATCGAATACTTAAACATAGCAAACATAAATTGAATAAGTTTATATATTTATTTAGTTCAAATATCATACAAATAATTTGCGAATGCGTGATATTCTATAAATCACATATCACCTATTTTCTTGAAAGAACGTCACGCAAGGAGGGCCCATGCCAAATTTGAGAACTTACAGCCCGTAGCTAGTAGATATTGTGAAACGCTACTTTTTTCCTACCAGTTTTGTACCTGTACCGGTTACGCATAGCAGTCAGTTGAATATTGAAACCCGCCATTAAAGGCTAAACTCTTGGCTGTTTTAATTATTTTACCAATATATACTTTCTATATTTTACGCTTTGCACTACTTTCCATACTAGATTTTGCATCTGGGCTTGCATGTGCTATTCCAGACTGTACACACACTAACACTATGCCAAATTTCATCCATCCATCTGAACTTTCACATTTATAATATTAGTAAGAAGTGAGATTCATATACACTATGCTTTCAAAAACATATCAACGGTAAATAGCAAACCTGCTGTAACCCACAAAATGCAAAATGCTTAAAAGAGCTCAAAAACTTGATTGCTGATTTTTCAGGTCTCTTTTTGCATTTTGCGGATTACAGCAGGTTCGCTTTTTACCGTTGATATGTAGAAGAATAGGAAATATTCCTTCACATGTATTTTGCAATAAGGAGTTTAAACTTCGTATTAAACACAACTAGTTTGTAAAAATCAAATCTATTAAATAGCTAAATGTTACTTACTGTCCTTCCTTGAAATACTCTTTTAAAGTATTAGAAAATCTCTTGGAATACTTGACAAATTCCCTTTTCCTTTGCTCAAGTACTTGTTTCCCCGGTGCCGGCATGTAAGTAGACACCTCATTAACAGCATCAAGCAGCTTCTTTATAGCTGATGCTATTTCCCTGGAAATTAACGAAAATATTGATGCATTTTAATTTCATTCATATTTATTTATATTTTAAGAGGTAATTAAAAAAAATGAACGGTGCCTACTTTAAAAAATGTGTCGACACTATGCTTTTCTTTAGTTTTTTCCTTGTTAAAGAGACTCATTTGCTAGTTTAAATATACAGAGTGACTGGTGACAAATTTTAGATACTGAAGGAGAGCACTATGTACTCGATTCTGATCATAATTATATAATAAAAATAGGTACTTAATTTTTCACTAGAATGCCCTTGTTACTATTTAGAAAGGCAAAACTAGAAATCAATGGTAGTAACCATTAGATTCAAACCACACCGGGATGTCCACAAGACGGTGTGTTATCACAACTGCTTTGGACTCTCACGGTAGACCCTTAAGAGGTTGAGCCAGAAAGGTTTTGAGGTAATAGGATACGCGGACAACATCACTGTCATAGAGGTCCACGTCAGGAAGTCCTATCTAACCTCATTTAAGATGCAATTAATGTAACCTTAAAATGGTGTAAAGACAATGAACTGTCCATCAACGCCAACAAAACAATAATAGTACCATTCTGTAACAAAGGAAACTGGACAAACTCAGACCGCCTTCAGTCAACAGATTGCTGCTTACCTTTTCCAAGGAGGTGAATTGGATGGAACCTCCTTGGAAAAGGTACAAAGGAACACAAGATGGAACCTTCTGCTCGACCCTCTACTAAAAGGACTGGAGGATAAGGGTAAGTATGTACACCTTTGCCGATGATGTGGTGTTGAATTTTGTTGGTGAAACGGCTCGGGAAATAGAGAAACAAGCCAATTCCACTCTGGAGCATGTATGTATATGACTGGGGTCTCTCCAAAAATCTGAAGTTTGCGCCGAATAAGACCAATGCGATGGTTTTTACTCGGAAATTAAAATATGATACGCCACGGTCAAATACGAACCAAATAGAAATAGCAATTGCAAAGGAGTTTCAACTTTTAGGGGTTGACAACAACTTAACTTTCAATAGTCTCGTGACCACTATATGCGCTAGGGCGGTCGCCGCATATAAACAACTAACAAGAGCGGCAAAAATAGGCTGGGGGCTTCATGCTGAAGTCATATGGCTTATTTACACGGCAACGATAGAGCCAATAATTCTTTATGCAGCCAGTGCCTAGGCGCCAGCTGTATCCAAAATTTGCGTTAGGAAAAAGCTTGAGGTCACGCAACGCGGGTTCTTGCAGAAAATCTACAAAGCCTACCGCACCGTTTCCCTAAACTCGGCACTGGTGTTGACCGGAATTCTCCCCCTTGACCTTCGTGTACATGAAGCTGCTTCACTTTACGAGGCTAAGAGGGGGTTTGACCGGCTAGGACTAGGAAGTAGTGAAATGGAGCAGATGGCCCCAGCAAACGAAGACAAACATCCTGTGAATTATATAAGCCTTCAATTCGCCAACAGCGATTTTGATACTCGCATCTTCACGGACGGTAGTAAGATTGACGGGAAGGTCGGCGCCTCGCTTTCCCTATTAGATTAGAGAAACCGAAATCCGTGCCGTCAAACTTAGCCTACCGTCCTATTCAACCGTCTACCAGGCAGAATTGTTGGCAATATATGAAGCAAGTGTGCAGATTCTCCGCTTCAAGGGGGGAAATTCGCAATATACAGTGACTCTAGGGCCGCTCTTCAGACGTTGGTTAGTCTAAGGTGTCTCCCCTTAGCTTGCATTCGTATGCGATTGCTTGACGAATGGAACGGGAGATATACACATGCTCAAACGACATCAATAACAAAAATGTTTTTCCCTGACGCGATTGAGGCCTACAGAATCACCCGCAAAATACCTACGACGGGAGTTACGACCCAAATTCTTACGGGACGCGGTGGGTTCTCTGAATATCTGAACCGTTTCAGATGTAAGGAGAGCCCATCGTGCATATGCGAACCTAATAAGGACGAGACTATCCCACATTTAATTGTAGAATGCGCGGTAAATTTGGTAGAGAGAAATGACGCGAAACAGGAGATAGGCACCAAGATAGACACCAAATAAGGCAATTAGTTGAAACAAAGTTTAGGAATTAAGATATGTTCCTAGATATTGTATAATCATATGTAAGTGTAACATATACCTGTAAATGTAAAGTAAACAAAATACATAGATTAAGAAAATGTTATGTAATACAACAGAATGCAAATATTGAGTAATAAAATGTAATAAAGAAATATGTAAATTCGGATAAGAAATTGTTATTAGGAAATTTGTAAATATAGGGTAGGAAAGTGTTAAGGCAGAAATTATATTAGATAAGTAAGAAAATTGCACTTGATAAGTTGTATGAAGGAGGTAAAGGAGAGTGGTAAAGAGTTATTGTGTTCACCCTAATTAAAAACAATAATAATAATAAAAACCTGACAGTAGGCCTGAAAAGTAGGAGCCTAAGTAAAAAGGCATCCCACCTGTCACTGCAAACAGAGTAGTCGGGAAACCCACCGAATGCGGTCGAGTATGAAAGTGCAAGAAGCACACCAGTGAGAACTGGAATGAGAGAGCTAGCGTAGTCAAAGTCTGTGGCATTGTCGGCCAGCTACTAGAAATAAAAAAAAAAGCTGCAGTAATGGCACTCGACTCCAAACTGGTGAAGCAATGATATGAAATCCTAAACCGGCTGGGAAGCCAAAACAGAGTTTTTATCAAATGGGTTCCTGGCCATTCCTGTATAGAAGGCAATGAAGCCACTGATGGACTCTCAAGAGCAGGAGCAATGGGTAGTCGATATGGTCTCGAACCATTCTGCAGCGTCCGGAAGAGCTTAATGCATTTAGTATTCACCACCCAGTGCCTCTCAGAAAGCAAAAACCTATGGGGACTTTCACTATGCATGAAACACTCAAGGGAACTAAAAGAGGGATACACCAAATCCTACACATTATCAGTAGTCTCTTAACAAACCCCTACTATGCACAGTGACAAGATCACTAACAAGATACTGCAAACTAAACAAGCATATGTCCAACCTAGGTCTCATTTGCACGGCGCTCTGCAGATACTGCGAAAGCACACAGGAAATCCCTCTCTGGTCACCTGGATTATTTTATTTTTTTATACTTTTTACTTTACTTACGCTTGAGTAAGTCACGGCACATGACCTGGCACGGGGATTGTTGACAACGCTAGTGTAACCGTGTGCTGCGTAATCTATTCTTTAACTTTTGGGAAGGTCCACAAACTAAATCATTCATCATCATCATCATCATCATCACAACTCCGTGTAATGGGCCCATTGCAGGGCATGAGTCTCTCCTCTGGGTGACGAGGAGGTTTTAGGCCATAATCCACCGAGCTGGCCCAGTGCTGGGTGGTGGATGTCATAATTTTCAGGGTGCCGATATGGCTTCTGACAAACCCTAACGACTACTGTATACAAGTATACAGCACCCGGGACCGACAGCTTAACGTGCCCTCCGAAGCACGGAAGTCGCCGTGAGAAACGAATGGTCGGTGGTCACCCATCCAAGTACCGACCGCGCCGGACGTTGCTTAACCTGTGATATCGTAAGATACACACAGTAACCACGGCGCCACGACGACTTCTTCTAAATCATTAATATTTCTTTTTTATTATATTTTTTCATCATTTATGATCTCAAACTATCAAGTCCTTGAATTTCAAAAGTGACCCACCCTTGTACATTTTAAACAAAGTTATCAATCAATACATTTGATTAAACTATTTTTGGTAACTCACTTGATAGTCTCGAGGAATGTCTTCCTGTCAGTGATCTCATCAGGAATGCGACTGAGTATTTTCTTCAAAGCTGCTGACTTTTTGTTTAATTCTTGGAATGCCTCTTCAGATCTATTCAAACGAAGGTCAGCACCTGAGGGTATTCGAAATTTTTTTTTTTTTACATAATGGTAACACCTAACATGCTGCACCTACTAAGAACTAGTATAGTGGTTACAACTTTGCCTCCTACAGAGGTCCTGGGTTTAATATCCATTTTCATACTAATATTACCAAGCACACCAATGATTATATTGTGCATGGGTTGAAATACAACCACTAACACCTGAGTTAAATAGGTTATGCCAGCACCCTCAACCATGATGTAAATGGTCTACTGCAGTTCATTTGCGTATTACACCACATGTCAACTCCAAGTTTTAACAAAAATTAAGAATGTTGAATTTTACACCTTTTATCAATTTGGCTATAAATAAAATAACTTACATTCAGACTCAGTTAATGTTCCTTGTAGCCTCAGCAAGCTTTCATTCATATTAACAGGAATGTCTGCCCTGCGCATAATCCCAGCAACCAAGTCATAATTTAAGCCAGGCACTGCAGCTTCAACTTTAGTTAAGGCAGCCCTTAGAGTCTGGGAAGCCCCTGAATCATATTTCTCTAACTGAAAAATTATTTTAAATATAAAAATTAGCAATTTTCAAAAATAATTTTAAAACAAATGTGTTGGTAGTGCAAAATTAATCCTAAATATAAAAAAAAAAATAGTTTGTGAATATGCAAGTCTATTTCATTTCATATATTAATAACTATTGTAATGTTGAACTCATTATTCTCAACAAATTATTGTAATGTTGAGAATAATGAGCTGGTTATTTAAGTAAATCTTCACCGAATGTTTCTTTGAAACAATTCCAAGAATTTAGTATTACTCAATCACTACTTAAACATAATAAGGATTCTAATTCAATTATAAACCATAAAAATTAAGATAGTACTGTAAGTAAGCAATGTAATCATTGTAATGTCAACACCACTTATCAATAAAATGGGAGAACCCTTAAGACAACTTTTTATACAGAAGCATTCACTTCTGTTTTCTCTCAATGAGAGTTATTATCGGCGATTTTTTTTAATGTAGCTTATTTCTCGAGTCATAAAATCAGTCATCAAATATAAGATGTAATAATTAAAACACAATTACCTGAGTTAAAACAGGGCGTATTAGAACTGGCAAAACTAAAGAGGTGACAGGTAGTTCGTCGCCCATGGTCATTATGTCTAATTTGTTCGATGCACAGCCTGAGAGAAAATTATGGGCCAAGCGCTGATAGCAGAATTTTGATAAACCTGTAACCTGATACTTTTTTCTAATGTATAGCGAAAGTTAACAACATATATTTTTATTTATTTAAAGATTATTTAAAGAAAATGGTCTAATGGCTGACAAATTGACAAAACAATGACGTAAAAATAGACAACTGTCAACTTTTTTTTTCTTCTATAACTAGCTCTTTAGAACAATACGATTTTATGAACCTTCAGCCTACTATAACTTTCGAATTATAAATCAACATTACTTGTCTCTAACAGTAGACTGATTCCCGCACGGAACAAGAAAAAAAAATGTTCAGTGTCTGGGTGTTTATCTATTTATGTATTTATAATCTAGGTTCACCCCTAGTTCACTACATGGCATCTCATAACACAAGTTTTGCTTACTTTGGGGCTATGTAGTTGGTGTAATTGTCTCGGGATTTTATTTATTTATTTAAATATTGTAAATACGAAAGTTTGTATGTATGGACGGATGTCTGTTACTCTTTTGATTTGATGATTTGGACTTCATAAGGTATAACTGTGCCCATTTTCAAGACTACACAAATTAGGGCTGAATCGTGAAGACGCCAGTAGTAGCCGAAGACTAATGGAAATCTCGCACATCGAAAATTTCAACACATTGTAACTCGTGAAGTATTGGTCGTAGAGTAAAAACTAATATGACTAAATCAATAGTCAGAAGCAACTATTACCTACGCTATTTTTACAGTTTTTCGAGATATGAGCTAAAACCTGAAAATAGGGACCTTCACCCCCTCCCCCTACTCTGACAGCACACCAATGCAGCACACCCTTCACCCTTGAGGACATTTAATATGTTAATCCGAAGTGGACAAGGTATTCGTGTGCCAATTTTCAAAACTACACAAATTATTTCCCCTGATTCTGCTAATTTAAATGGACTATATAAAGAGTTTTTGTACGTAATGAGGTCGAATATGAAACATGCGATTTTATGAAGACCTAACTTTCGGATTACATCTTGTTCAACAGTAGAGGAGCGTGAGAATATACTATTGGGTTATAGATACTAGATAACGGATAATAAACATAAGTAAGTAATGTAGGAGTGGAGTGCGGATCTTCAACACAGAAAGCACAGTTTTAAATGTTTTAATTTTATTTTAGGGTTGTTTCTAATATGAAGACTAGAACAATTCTGATTTATAAAATTAATCAACATTTTGAAGGCATTCTATTTGAATAAAGCTAACACGCCACGAAATTATAACTAGCCAGTGCAATATAACGAGGTTGGATTCCACATTCCCCGGGCACCATAAATGTATCTTACCTTTATCAATATGATGTAAATAAATAAATAAAATCAAGATGTATCTTTTGTGCTTTTTCTTTGTATATTTTACAGAAATAAATCGTAAGTAACTATTTTTGAGATCTGTTTGTGTTAAATATTTTTATAATATGGTAATAAACCTAATAATACATAATCGTTATTTTATTTCTATTTTTTTATGAGATAGCTTAGATAGTAACCGACGCCCTTATTACGTGCATCACACCAGAATTAAGGCTTCTTTTAATTTTGCTTTCAGACAATCAATACAATGTGATTCGACTGCTTCTTATTAATTATATTAGGTTAATTACGTCACACATATCTATTGAAGCGGGTATCAGATCTCATACAAAGTTATGCATCGTCCTTTGTTATCCTTAAAAAATATAAAATAGATGGTGCGCTTTGTTTGCTTTCGGTGGAAGTTTTTCTTTCAATCACAGAAGTCAAGTGGCGCTCTCAACTCAATCATGAATGAATGCCAACGAGAAAAATGTTTTAACTGTCAATGCCATGGTCGGTATTACAGTGACAGTATTATTTACTTACTAATTCAAGGTATTCATAGGTACCTACATCGCCTAGATTAACTTTTACTTTCTTTTTATTATTCCGAAACAGCTTTAGTATGGCGAAAAATACTATTAGTTCAGCATTTCGAAAAATAGATATAGATCAATACAATGAAGATAATTTTAAAGAAGACGAAGCGGAACAATCCATGCCAACTGGACCAGATGAAGCAGAAATTTCTGCACTTTTAAATCAATATCCTTTTCAATAAGTTTATACTTTTCTTACTAACAGCAAGTGTTAAGGATTAACGAATCTTATTCGGTAAAATATATGTCATACTTATACTCAGAATGATTCATAACTTTCCATACAAGCACCCTTTTTAGTGTGTTCTACCTAACATTAGTGTATGTTATTGAATTATGTTGTTATTTGTATTTTCTTAACCATTTTACACAGGCAGATATGGAGATGCATTGAAAACTGTATTGAGCCATGCACCCTTGGGGTCATCAAATCAACAAATTAAGGTACTTTTTAACATTTATAACTATATTTTGCGTACCTTTCTAATAGCCTCAAGTCACGACTATTGCAGGAGTTATTTATATTCAACATTTCTTGTGTTAATATACAATATTAATGAAACCTCTCTCTCTACAAAATTCAGTAAATATAGAATAAGCTACTATCAGTATTCACTTTTATTCAAAAAGCTTTCGAGAAATTAATAGATTCACTTTTGTTGTAAAATTGTGAAAAACATTCATTAGATTATACTGTTAAATAATTATTTTAATGTATCTATGGTTATGAAAGTGTTAATGAAATATACATATAAATTGTTGTGAATGAAAAAAATTTTATAAGTTCATTCTACTAAAATTAAAATATAGAAATAAGTAGTGGGTCAGCCATAGAATTTTTTTTTATTGTATGAAATTATATCTCCAAAAAAATTCCATTATTTGATCCTTTTAATTTTGTTTTCAGGACAATGCATTGACATTAACTTTGAAAGTATTACTTGCTATTAAATCAGCTCAAATTGAAGAAGCAATGGAAAATTTGACTCATGATGACATAGATGTACTTATGAAGTATATTTACAGGGGCTTTGAATATCCATCTGAAGGCTCCAGTGGACACTTATTGCTGTGGCACGAGAAAGCATTTAATATTGGGGGTTCAGGCAGCATTGTAAGAGTTCTGTCTGATAGAATGAGAGTATAATTGAACTCCTGTAAGAATATAAGCAATCAATATTATTTAATTGTATCAAATTAATCTTATTTAAACTGTTTGTAAATTTATAATTGTAACATTATATTATTATTGTAAAGTAAAATAATTTGCTTTATTTAAATAGTTAATATACTTCGTTTTGAAGTATAATGTCAATTATTAATTTTGTTTTTTGTATTCTCTAACTGCAATAAGATATTTACTATAAGCGGATTTTTAATATCATGTACAGATGAGTTTCCATAAACTCCCAACAAGCACAAGTAGCTTTACAATAGATCACATTTAGTATAACTCTGAGCTTGAGGAATTAATAAACAGTTAGAATGGTTCAACCAAGAACTTAGAGTTCCGAATTACACTATAGTCTGTATAAGAGCATCATAGAAGTAGAAATGGATACTGTTTACGGGATCAGAGTCACAGTAGATTCTAAAAAATCCTATATAGATTCTAAGCCCTTATCGCATTGGTTTCATATGAGAATTTTAGTGGCAGTAAAATATGATAAATGCTGAATAAAGGCCTGAAACTAAACCACGGTAATGCTAGCATCTTAAAAGCGTCACTGTGAACTTCTGTACAGCCAACAGTTTGAGAGTGGTGTACACTTAGAGTTCACACAAAAAGTTCCACATTGGTTCACTCTAACTCTGTTATTATCCTACTTTTCAAAGCTGCTCAAAGGTGTTTTATTAGCATGCTTGAACACCAAAGGTGTTTGGAAATCCTCATCTAACTTAGAAATACAGCATTTGGCTGTTATATTTTGGCTACAGAAATACCACTAAGTATTTATATTGCCTTAGTCTGCATAGTAAAATTGATAACAGATATATCTGTAACTAGGTTCTCAATAGGTATATCTTTTGCAGACAGCATTTTATTTTTAGTGTTAGATGTTTCGCAAATGATTCCTAAAACTACAAAATAAATATTAACAAAAAGTAATGAATTAAAGCATATTATTATGGCTTTAGTGTTAATGGGAAACAATATAAAATTAATATAAGGCAGGCAAGCAAGCAGCATATTGGGACTTGAACTCTTATTTAATGGAGTACCTATACTCTTGTACAGTCATAGTAATGCATTCAGCATTAAAAGGGTTCACACAGGTTTCCTATAAAATCGCCATTTCATTACAATCTAAATTGATATAATAAATAATATTTTGTTGTTGATACAGTAGAACTCCAATTATCCGAATTAATGGGGACCGGGGCCCATTCGGATAATCAAATATTCGGATAATCGGATTTTAAAAAAAAAAATTGCCATTAGAGAGAATAAAAGCTACGTTTTGATATTGCACTATTTTTTTATTGAATTACATGAAAGAAACATGAAATTTTCACACGTTTTAAATATTAAATATAAATAAAATGTACTTATGTACAAGTTAATAAAAATCATTGTTTTTTAAACATCTCCGTTAATGTAAGCTGTTTTGCGGTCTTCAACCGTTTTCGGGCGGCTGACCTGGCTAGGTCACGCAAGTTTTTGGACAATTTTTTGTGATTCGGATAATCGGCGATTCGGATAGTCGGAGTTCGGATAATTGGAGTTCTACTGTATATATTTTACTAATGATATTTTGCTTAAAATACGTGTGACATATACCTACACTTTTTTTAATATAACTACAACTTAGTAAAACTTTACATATTTCAAACAAAATATAGGTATCTATATAGACATTGTCGTTATACTACTTTCACAATATTTCTAATTAGAAACGAAACCTTCCATGCTGGACTGGGAGCGAAAGAAAAACATAGAATGTGCCAGCTGCTTCTCTTCCCGGGCATACTGTAAAAGTCAGTTAAGGGACCCATGGGAACAGGAAATATGTTTTAGTTTGTATGAAAAATTCCCATCCCTTGAGTGCACGGATGTGATACTTGATATAAAGGTTCCTCATTAAGTGTCTGTTTGTATTATGAAAGGAATTCCTAAAATTCCCACGGGAAGGGGTTGGAATTTTTAGTTTGTATGAAAAACCTTATTCCTTGAGTGTACGGATGTGATACTTGGCATGAAGGTTCTTCAAAGAGTGACTGGTTGTGCTACGAAAAAAATTCCCACGGGCACGGGAAATATATGATTTTTAGTTTGTATGAAAAAAACTTATTCCTTGAGTGCATGGGTGTGATACTTGGTATAAAGGTTCTTTCAGTGGGTGTCTGGTTGTATAGTTTCTGTAATTTCCACGAGAAGGGTAGTTAAGCGCATACGAAGTTGCGGGATAAAGCTAGTGTAAGATAAGAAATCATCCTTTGATTGGTTGAGCGGGCGAGACAGTTTTTTAGTAATTTTTTTGTTGACTCTACTTCTCACTCTTGGGGTGTAAGTCGAAATAAAAATAACGATTTATAATTCTTTTTAAAAATGTTTTGGGGTGGAAGTGGATCTACTTTTGGGGTTAAATGGAATAAGCTCAACACATTGCTCTTTTGTACGGTCAACAAATAGCGCTACTTATATAGATCCAATCTATATCCATAGGTAGATAAAGCAAGCGCCTATACCTACATCAATCGACACATGAAACTAAAATTTTATCGTTAGATTTTGCAATAAGTAACTTAATGCCTAACTTTCTTAGGCTGAAATCGAACCATTTTATTTAAAAACTAGCTGACCCGGCAAACGTTGTTTTGCCATATAAATAAAAAAAAATAGATGTTGGCCGATTCTCATAGATACCGGATAGGCACAAAAAATTTCATCAAAATCGGTCAAGCTGTTTCGGAGGAGTATGGCAACGAAAACTGTGACACGAGAATTTTATATATTACATAAAACACAATCTCTTTCATTGTTCCATCCGATGTCATTAACATTTTTATATAATTAAGAGGCCGAATATTATCGTAGAGTTAGTTACCTCAAAGGAAGCTGCTGGTCGTGTCGGTCTACATTAGCAATTGCTGAGAAATACAATCACACTAGTTGGTCATGGCCTCAAAGTAAGCAAAGGTTGTGTTATGAGATAGGTACCATCGATCGAACTAGGGAATAGGAACCTAGAATATAAATAAGTACATATATGTAGGTATAAAAAACGGTCAGAACCGGAACATTTTTTTTAATTCCGTGCGGGAATCGAACCCGCGACCTAACGATTGGCGTATCAGGTAGTGTCTAGACCACTGCACCACGGATACCGTCAATTAGATATGTTTTATAGAATAAATATTTGATAGAGAATTAATAATTCCTCAAACTTATATTCAAAGCAAATATCTCGGGAAAGTATAAGTAAGTATCATATTTTTTTATAACTTCCAAAAAGCGTTAACAATACCAACTTTCAAATCAATAAAGGCTCCGAGGTACCTATATCCTAACTTTATTATTTCCAAAAAGCAGTAAGCAAAAACTTAGGAATCAAAAGATCTGCAACCTTTTCTAGGTCAGAGCATTTTTTTTATCTACCCGCAGTGAATGGAGTGTCCGAGGAAAGACATTCATGTCACACAAGAGAGAGTAATCGGTTACCTTAGGTCTGTGGTTACGTTATATTTGGTGGCATCTATGGCGCAATGGTGCGGTGTGCTTCGTTTGCCGTTCGAGCGGCCTAGGGTTTAGGATTCCATAATAGGTCTCGTTAGTAGGGCAAAACTAGGTTTTACTAACTGACTATTTACTACTAGATAGGAGAATTTACTATCGAACTAGCCCCTTAACCTATTCCTTCCATTGTTATGTACTTAACTTCCGCTTTAAAAGACTAAATTTCTAAGAGATAATTAGGGAGGTATATGGTACCTATAAGATTTAGTTGGGCTACCGACTTCAAAAATATTTTTCAAAACAAACAATATCCTAAGCTTTTCATAGCAATATAGATTTTTAGTTTATACTTTTTATATTTTTAGTATTTTTTGAGCTTTGTTCTATGATAGAACAATGTTTATATTAAGAGCTCCTAAAAAGTGAGAAGCAAACAATACATACATGCATCAGAGATTTACTTTACTAGTCTCTGCATTCATACATAATCTCACGCCTAGAAGCAAACAATAAAAGAGACAGAAAATGATATAAATATGAAAAATGTGTAGGTATTTGAAAAAGAACTGATTCAATACGTAGGCTATCTTATCATTACAGTCGACTGTAATGTAAGTACCCAATTAAAATTAAAAGATCTTTTTTTTCACCAGCGTTTTATTTAGACTTGGTGACTCAAATAAAAAGCTATAAGTACCTAAGTATATTCATTAATTACCCAAACTAAAACACCCGTGTTCCTCAATCTCACCTGACGGTAAATGAGGATGAGGTTGAAGATGAACGGCAAGAGGTTAGAAAAAAACTATCTCGTCATAAAATATTGCCGGAACACATCACCGCCGCTGGAGCGGTCATATTTGGCAGCAGATTTTTTATCGAAGGGTGGTCGCTAGCCAGTCGGCCCCCGGACGGGATCCTACCTAGTTACCTTATGTCATAGACATCGTGATAACAGAACGCAACTACGCGATAGCGCAAGGACAACTCGTACATACCGCAATCAGATACTCTACCGGTGCACCAGCGACATCGTTGTCGAATAAAAAATACCTCAGTATATGTTTTATAATGTCCAGCAGGGCCAGCATGCAACCATCGATAAATAGTCGAATCGACAAGATAAATATTATTTTGTTATTTTAACCTATTATGTAAGCTAATATGCGCACCATAATAGATAGAATTACTCGTTTTGATACCATGATTAAGACCACAGAACCAAATATGTCATAATCTTAATAAATTACATACACTAAATACCATATTCTAAGAAAATATCGATAAAAGGCCCGATTTATCGTTGTCGACGGTAGCATGCTAGCCCTGCAGGTACTAAGTATTAAGATTGACCTAGATTAAATGTCACTTCTTTCGGTCATTAAACCGTATCACATAATTATGTTACCGCATTTAACTAAGTAGGTACCTACCTAGTTTTATTATTTTTGTATCTATCCTTGGTGATACTCAGATCCGAGCCAGTGCAGTGTATCATAGTATTTTTTCTTTACTATCCCAGGAATCTCACTTGACTTTTTCATAGTAATTTAGCTTCTGATGAAAAGTAAGAGTACCTACAGTATAGATTACATTCGATGTCTAGGTACTCCAACACCTATTGACGTTTATTACTTTCAAACCAAAATTAAACCTTATTTGTCCATTTATATGACAAACTTGCGTGTAAAATGAGTCATAACCAAATATAGTAGGTACCTAATTAAGTACATTTATAATTAAATTTAACAAATATCACAAAAGAACTATTCGACATAGACTAAATCTTTTAATAATTAAAACTACCACTACCTATGCTATTTTGCCCAGCGAATGTAAGAAAGTGATTGGTAGAACAAACAATCTCTTGCTAAAGAGAATGCACTATAATATAAATTGGTCTGCTCTTGCTTGTCACTCGATAGTCACAAACTGCAGTGCCAACGTGAACACACGCATTCACGATGGGAATAACGGTCAGTGGGTCAACTTGTTTTTATCTTAGTTATATTACTTACGTTCTTTTACTTTTTTTAAATTGTTTTGTAAATTTTACACGGCCCAAATAAAATTACTTAACCATTTTATCCTCAATACAATAACAACTACTTCCGTATAATGCAACCATTAACGTCAAGTTTTTTTTTTTACAGAAACCATTCGTAATACTTTGCTGCGCTTACCTAATCCATGCATCGCACGACTATCATGGGCACCAAATTCCCGTGGAGGGCTATAAATCTGAATTACAGGATCTAGGCCAACACGTGGAAGTACCCGAAACACCTGTCAAAGTTATAAAAATTACGAAAACTATTGCGGTGAAGATTCCTGTGCCATATCCAGTTAAGGTTATACAAAAAGTACCTTATCCCGTACACGTCTCTAAACCATACCCTGTTCCAGTGCCACATATTGTCCATGTGCCCGGGCCAGCCCATTCGGAATATGGTCAGAATGGGCACGAAGCTGTAAGCGGTGGCCAAGGTGGACATAATACTGGCAACGCTTATTCAGTGCAAGAAAATGAACAGTACGGCGGCGGTGATCATTCTTACGATCCATCTTTGGATCATCAGGAGTACGTCGGAAATGGACTTGGAAGCAACGCACAAAGTTTTGATCTGTCCCACTTATCACACGGTGGTGAAGGCTCTAGCATAGGACACAGTGACGAAGGCTCGCTAGGTGGCTCTTACCAGGCTCCTTATCAGTACGGATCTAATCATGGTGCAGTAGGATCAGTAGAGTCTGACAGTTATGACCAAGCTCTAAAAGGTTATCTTGCGAATGGAGGTAATCAAAATAACTACGGACATCACTAGTTTGTTAGTTAATTTGAAATTTCTCATTCGTAGGAACTAGGACATGTTTTTGTCCCTGTAGATATATGAAGTAAGTATAAAATAAATTGTCAATCCACAGCAAAAGCTAGGGAAGCTGTACACGAACGGGAAGCAGCAATACGGTACCAAATAATGGCAATAATATCACAACAAGCTTTAGAATTTAAACATTTAATGATAAGTATAATATTTGATTTGTTACTATATGTGTAAGAAACTATTGATAATTTATTAAAAACATTCAACGCTATTTCATCTACTTATCTATTTATTTCTACACACCAATTAATAATACTTAATATACATTGATACACTGTAAATAGAACTCGTTGACAAAAAGTTATTATACTTAGGTACAATAATCCGTGAAGTACCTAATTTTGTTTAAATAATACCCAAAAAAAAATAGATTTGTGTTACATCGGGGTATTGTTCGTGTTTCGTTTACAGTCACTTAAAAGACACGGTGCAGTTTCTAAATACTAAAGGTAACTACGGTGAAATTCTACACACATAAAACAGTTTTATATTTGTCGATTTTATTAGCTTATACTAGTACTTTCTTTATGTTGGTAGAGTGAATTGTACGCGCGGGCGTTTAACTTTTTTTCGGTGTTCACTGGCCGCTTCGCTCTTGGAGCCCTTGGTACACCGAATTACTTCTGGCTTCTCATCTTCGTCAGATACGTACATGCGAGTCAGGTCAGATGCCACCGATGCAGTTTCACAAGCGCTGCGGAATGGAAAATATCATTTACTGTTGCACTTATAGCTGTTGTAGGTATTGCTTTGACACAATAGTGTCCCTATGACAATGAAAACGAGAGTTATCATGTGTAATTTATTGGAAAAAATGCTCTTAATTTGCTAGATATTCATTTTTTCCTATAGGTGTCCGTGTTTTGACATCGACGACGCCGAATAGGGGCTTTGGGAGAATTCGGCTCCTTATAAAGTTCATATATTCATAATTGCGTCCGAAGTACCTACACTTGAACGAGCAGACGATTGCACTATTGCACATATTTGCTAATCTATGCAAATCTACCACCACTCCAGAAAATTGACCTGATGAGAAGTGCCAAACAGCAATCATCTTTTCAAAAGAATTTACAGCCATGGCATTATCGTTCGTATATTTCGATATTAAGAATAGGCTTTTTGTAAACTATTATGTAATATCTATTATAAAAGTACCTAAGCTGTAAATCTGAAATATTTGGCGAGAACCTTATTAGGATACGAGTACGTTGACCGACACTTTATGAAGTATACTACTGTATACACAATATTTTAATAATTTTAGTTCGTCATATTGGTAAAATAAAAGAGACAACGAATTAAAATTTAAAAAAAACCGACTTCACCTACATTCTCAAGTAACTAGATACTTGTCAACACCATGGCTGAAGTAAAACGTCGTCATCTACGTAGGTATATATATTTCTGTTTTCATGCATATATTTTTTCGAAAATTGCAACCTTAAAAACATAAATTAATTTTCATAAATTTGTATGGGACCTTTGAAGTATCTTCTATCACATTCAACATCAAAATCGAGTCGTCACTGACCGAATAATCGCGTAACATTAAAAAAAGTCATACACACCTATTGAGAACCTTCTCCTTTTGGAAATCGGTTAAAAACCAGTAGACATGTTCAGTTAACAACTGTGTTTTCTCTGATCGATTTACGTCAGTAGTATTTAAGAGTATTTATTCATACCTTTCGACGTTGTCAGTAATTTTTGATTCTTGAGACTGCTG
Organism: Stenoptilia bipunctidactyla; assembly: GCA_944452665.1. NCBI lineage: Eukaryota > Metazoa > Arthropoda > Insecta > Lepidoptera > Pterophoridae > Stenoptilia > Stenoptilia bipunctidactyla. The sequence continues at coordinate 13,126,017 of OX101725.1, read as the reverse complement.
TATAATGTCCAGCCAATTCTGGCTTCCGTCACCGCTTTCAGGGATGTATGAAGGACCTGGCCTAAAAAGTATTTATATTTATTAATCTTGTCATTATATTAGGTATGCATGAGAAAATAATATACCTACTAGGGCTATTTAATGCAAAGTAATAAATTCAGCTATCGTTTTTGCATTAGAAAAAAACTAGGTATTTAATTTTTTATGAATGTTTTCTTCGCAGTACAAATCCTTTTTTATATTTTTTTTATTACATATTATGACCCAAACATATTCTACTAGATCTATAGAATTAGAGCTCACTATGATAAGTCGACACATCCTTGCCGAAAGCTCGCTTCACCGAAAATTAATAGTAACCTTGTTTACCTCCGACATGGACAAAAACTACACTTACCTAGATTGTTTTAAGACTTGCCATAGTGAGCTGTTAAAATTATTATTAGGTACCTACTTTACAAGTTATTTGTTAATTAGTTAGACAAAACAAGTTTCATTACTTATTTCATTATACATTTTCTCTATACCTACATCTAGTATAAGTAGGTATAAGTATCTACTATGAATTAATATTTTTTTCTATTGACGTTATGTATATGTAACATTATTTTCAACACACTTGCTCGTAAAGTGAGCCTTATTCTATTGAATTTAGAACTATAAACTGGGCTATAAGTCACGCGTGCATAATATATTATACCCTAGTGCATAATATAATTAATCCTACAAAGTTGAATTGTACCGAAGTGCAAATTACATGCGAGTAAACAGAGCATATTTTATTGATCCGGGTTATACATTAAATATATGAGCGCGCGTCCAGGCGGCGCGCGGCCACGTGCAGCAGCAGCAGCAGCACGGCGCCTCCAAGCAACAACAACGTGTGTGTACGTGTAATGGGACAGGGCTACTGACGCGCAGCAGCTAACAGCTGCTTCAAATACATTTTATGACCACGTATGTCTGTCTTTTACTCACAAGTGTGTTGAAAACAGGGACCGGAAAACCCCTTTATTTGATTAAGCCTATTGATAGGGTAACCCTATCAAAATCTTACCATATGGAAGTGTAACCCTATTGATATGGTAAGCCTATCGACGTGGTAACACTTTGAATAAAGTTAACTACTTTCGGATGCGCTTACCCTGTGATAGGGTTAGCCTATTTCTATCTCTTTCCGCGCATGCTGTTGAATTCGGAAGTATAATTCGAAGTGCGAGATTGAATAGATGGTGATATTTTTGATAATTTGGTATTCTTAGAGATTAAATTTGCCTGCAAGTTTTAAAACCCTATTGAATCGGTAACCTTTAATAGGGTTTTCGATAGGCTTACTGCTTACATGAAGCTAACTCTATTGATATGGTAAGCCTTAAATTAGGGTAAGTCTTCGATACGGTTACCAAATTGATAGGGTTTTTTAAAACAAGTCTATGAAAAACCCAATCAAAAACCTCTTTAAGGGTAAGCGGTTCCGGTCCCTGGTTGAAAAACGTCGTATGTAACTCGTGAGCGTTGCTAATTACAGTCGAGTAATAATGAGCCGAGACCTTAGCTCACTTGTTACATAATATACTATTATAAGAGGTTTTGTCTATAATATGTATAACTTGGTTTAATAAAGAAAGGAATCTTAAATGGCGGCCTGTTTTATCTAGTATCTTTCGAATTTTTGTATGTTGTACTTTTTTAAACCTCATTGACACGTTGGTATCATTTTGGTAATAAAATTGTTAGTTAATAGAGGTATTTTACATTCTACAATTAATTTTTTTATTGTTTTCTCGAAAGTTTCAGCAAACTTATTAGCAATTTTTTTCCACGTTACACAACGAATTGTCGTTAAAAGCTTTAAGAATAGATTCATCTAACGACGTTTTAATCTTACCTGTTATTTTATTTAAAACTTGCCACATTTTTTTGGATCAATCGATCCAAAAAAATGTGGCAAGTTACGATTTAAGTTAATTAAGTTTTTATAGTAAGTAATTATTTCGTGACCTCTCAATAAGTTTATTTGTTTTATTTCGAATTTTGTTATATTCTAATTGTATAATTTTATTTGTGTAATAATAATTTTTTATCTCGTTTTTTACACATATCTATTATTTTATTATTTATACAAGTCTCTCTGTTTCTTTTTGTGGTATGTACTAAGTTTTACAGTGACTTTGACTTTTTCACTTTGAGTATCAAACTGTATATTTTGTGATTCTTTGCTAACATAATGCTTAGACACACTTAAAGTTTTGCGTAATTTAAAAAAAACAACATGTTATAACCAAAATATTATGATAATTGCTTTTCAAAATACTCTTCTTTATATTTTAAATATTTTTCATACAATCGAACCATTTTTTAAAAGAGGAGGACTAAAGATCTGCATGCATGTTTTCTACTTGCTGATGGATCGCTATCACTGCCTTTTCGGATTCGGTAAAAGTGAAACCTCTCATAAAATCTTTGATATTGGGAAAAATAAAATATATGTGCAGGATGGGCGACGAGTTGTACTTTTTCGGAAGCTACAAATGACTTTGTTTTATTGGCCCTGTATGAAGAATCGTTGTTATATTGAGCTATTTTCAGTTTTGGTAAAAATAATTAATAGTGATTAATTTATTTAGAGTTTATAAAACGTAAATTCAAATAAATTTAATAAAAAGTAGATCTTTTATGTTAACTATTAATTATAATGTCATAAACCAATCATAAAGCAATAAATCAGCAGTCTTTATAAAATTAAAAGATTGATATCAAATCTCCTCCAGCTGCGTGTATAAAATTAATTCGATGTGGAACGACTTCATTCCATGCAACGATGCAAAACAACGTTTTTACTAACGCCTACCGTTTAAAACGCTTATTTAACGTTAGCATTTGTGGTATCGACAGCGTTGGCGAAAACAACAATGTCAACAACGGATTTTGTTTGGGAAAAAAGATGTACATCGATACCGAAAGATACCGAAAGCGACCATATCCAAATAAAATAATAAGTAATAAAAACATATGGCTATATTTATAAAAAAATTGAAAATTCTATTTTCAATTTTTTGATCGAAATATTTTTTTACTGACCGACAAGAGAGTGAATAAAGAAGGCACTATTGTGCGAGCGAGAGAACATGATAAGCGCCGCTATATTCAATTCCTTTCTTTAATGAACCATGCTTAAATAAACAATTATTTAATATAAATATGTTTTAACGCTCTCAGAAACTAAACAATATATAAGTACTTATATTTTAAATTCTGACGCACAAATTCTGACGCACAAATATAAAAATACACAAATTAATAAATAAACTGAAATATCAAACATTAGGTACAATTTTTGATATTTCAGTTTTCTTCCAATATAAAGAGCTTTCATATAAACTTACATGGGTGTAAAGTTGACCATGTTGGCAAAATGTTTCTGCTTGTTGATCTGGTACACGTTGTCTGTGGCGGCGTTCAGGGTCTCATGTTTCTGGTCTTGAACCGCCGGCGTGAATTCCATCGTACTGGGGGACCCCGATAACTCGCTCAACGAGAACTTTAGCTTTGCTGTGGAATTACAAAGAAAATTAATGACAAAATTTTAGGTTATTAATTAAAGAATATATATAGGTACTATATACAACGTGTAACAAAATGGAGAGATAAAACTTTAGGGTTAGCTTCTATACCATACGTAGAATGTACAGTAAAAGAATTAGCATGATCAGTGCTGGTAGGTATAGACTTTCATACAATTTTTTTAAATTATTTTACAATAAAATATTTTGACAACCCTAGTCAACCTAACAAGCTAAAAATAGACTTTCGCGGCAATCAGTGACCTTATGATCTTTCCCGCACCAGCTGAATAGCGAGCGATACGCCGCCGCGGCCGCCCACTGCGAGTAGCGCGGATATCAGCGCAGCTGATTGTTACTTACCTATCGTTTGGCACATTGCATGACACAATTTTTATCACACTACCTAGCTAATGAAAACAAATAAAACAACATGTTAGTACAACTTTCAAGTTTCTAATTATTAATCGGGTTGCCTGAAAGAAATCGCTTAAAGCTTTTTAAATCGCACAAATATTGTGTGCCACCCATATACAGTGCCATCATCATTAAGCGTGCGCCATATCATCATGTGATTACATCCAAAAGAGCGCCGACTGGTCGAGTGCTGCTCCTCGGATCCTCCTCGAAATGATCCAAGACTTGCTCTTCTAAGTTCTCGCAACGCGAAGGTGGCCGCGCTGGGTTTCGCGTGAAAAGAACCGGCGCACTGAGCCGCAGACTCATGCTTCGAAACACGCCGTAGCCGGGTAAATATCGCTGTTCAGCTGCCGGCCTGCACTCCACAAACCGCTGCCTGTAAAGCCTTCGAGCTTCGTTGATGCTGTGGTTACTAGCGGCTCCAACATACAGAATCATTTCGTAACATTTGTTGTTTGAATACACATGTCGTCGTGCATTACCTCCAACACTTTCAAGTCGAGAAGTTTTAAGAAAACTTCGAATAAAATAGCGATAGCAACTGACGTACACACTTCAAAACGGACATGAAAGAACTGTTGAAATAAATTTCTATTAATTTTGCTAATAACCGAACCAAACAGTTCTCTAGTACCTAATTTTTTTAGGGTTTTTCCGTATAGCGATATGATAAACAAAATCTTAGTAGGTACCCAATTTATTTCATAATACAGTGAGATGACTTCATTATCTTATGTTTTGTATTGTTAAGTTATTCTGTTACAAATAAATAGTTTTCAATCGTGAAATCACTTAAATAGTTTTTAAATTGTTTGTTCAATATCAAAATATTAAAAACTGTTATTTGTTAATTTACGTAACTTATTTTTACGCTTCACACATTTTAAATAAAGAAATTAATCCATTTTGTTTCTCAAGAAAGAGAATAATAATAAAAGATAAAGATTCCTCATAAAAAAATAAAATACAGGTATACTTAGGATATTTTTCCCTATAGCGTTAGAAAATAATTTCAGCTGCCTGAAACAAATAAGTTATTTAACTTTTTAAATAAAAAATTTAGTTGAGTTGAGAATTTGTTCATAATAAATATTGAACGGAACAACCTTTAGTTTGGCTTGGAAGCGGCGGCGGTAAATCTCAAAGGGTATAAATTCCATAGAATATAAGTACTAAAGTATAGATGACCCTCTCGCGGTTTTTGCACTTTAGCGCCATACAGTAGCCACTCTAGGAACCTTTTTGACCAAAACAACCATAGAATGCAGACCGCCCGTACCGCTACTTTCAAATTTTCAGAAATTCGTAGTACCAGTTATTACTATTGCGCAATTATAATTTGATTCGAGTAACGAGTCAAATTTAAACTGCACAATACTAATAAGTTGAAATAAACTGCACAAAACATGATGCTATGCGAGTTGGGAGTAGTAAAAAAAATATGCATCTGAGACAATTATTTATTTTTTCTTAATTATTTGTGTTTGATACAATAATTATAGGCCATAAGTTTTTTCGGGTCGTTTTCGTCAAACTCAATGCTTTTGCCACGCAAATTGTTCACCTCCTTGCACCAGTCATTCAAAATCAATGCTATTAATTTTCTTAACTCACAATCTCACTAGGAAGTCAGCATCCTATGTAAAAATATCACTTCACAAAAGTAAAATCTTCGATTTGAGATCGTAAAAACGCGAGGAATTAACACTCTACTCTACGTACTTTGTAGAAAACACTAAAAAAAGAATTCAGCTACAAAAAATACACAGAAAAATAAGCAAATGAAACGAGCGTAAAAAGATTGGTTGCCTATACTATAGATACGCTGCCTGGTACTATAGATATATCGATATCGAACGCAGCAAAAAATACGAAAAGTTCCAGTAGTGCCCGGCGTGTAGCGCTAGTAGTAATAGAATTTTGGTATTTGTATGGAAGACAAACTAGCATGATAAATTCCGAAACGCGCAAGTTCGCGACGAGACGCCGAAAGAAGTCCCTTGTGTGTTTGTTAAGCCCCGGATACACTAGGGAACATTTTGTCCCGCAACATGACGCGAAACACAAAATTTACGTGACGCTGCAACGTTGCATAGTGTCCCGCAACATGACCCGCAACATTTTACGTGACGCGGGGCATGTTGCTTGCTCCCGCCTCGAGAGCGGGCGCACGTGTCCCGCGTCAGTGTTGCGTCATTTGTCGCCAAGTGTAGTCGCGTACGCAACGTGCCTTTTAAAATGTCTATAGTGTGGGGAAATGAAACCGTGCTTTTGCTTATAGAGCTTTTTGAAAGTCATAACTTGTTGTGGGATACTTCACATAGTGACTATCAAAATAAAATAAAGAAGAATTATGCATGGGAGGATATTGCCAAGGCGCTTAAATTACCAAGAAAAGATATAGAAATGAAAGTTCATACCCTGCGTTCGCAATTTATTCGAGAAAGGAAGAAAGTGAAATCGTCAAAAAGTACTGGTAGTGGACGAGAGGACGCGAAGTCCAGTGCATTCCTTAATATTGTATCCTGTTTGGCTATGGAAGGTGCGATCATTTGCAATAAAGTTTCAAAATCAGATGATGACATGCGAGTAAAATTCACAAACGATCCGTCAGACATTCGGAGATCACTTAGAATATTAACTCTTCTTTCTCGTTGTAATAAGAAATTCCGCATCCACCACCTTCTCTTTCTCCGTTTCAACACACTCGATGTAATTACTATGTACGCAGCACTAATAGCCACAACCTCCTCGGGCGACATTTCTATAAACACTGAGAAGTGTGGTCGACAAAATGACCCGCGACATGTATCTCGGCACGTTCCACGTAGTTGTTGAGGAACATGTTCCGCAACATGTTGCTCCATTTGTCCCCTAGTGTATCCGTGGCTTTATAGGAGCTATGCACGGGTTATCTTTTATGAAAACGACTTTACTTAGTTGCTAATTTTATTAATTTAAAGCTTTGTTGTCGTATGTATTGATAGTTATAAGTATGTGAGAATACAAGAAGTACAAGAAGCTGTAAGTATTTTATCATAGTTTGAGGTTTACAAAATCATAGGTATTTACCGAATATGTTTCCTATTATAATTCTTAGAAAGTTTGAATGTAAGAGAGAGAGGATATTTCTTCATTTTTTATTAGAATTATGGGTAAGTTTGATTGTCTATTTGAGTCTCTCTTCATTAGGTATAAGTTGCGATTTGACGCCGTGCGAAAGAATTTCCACGTAATACCTACCGATAGATTTGTAATAATTTCATATTAGTTTCTTGCAATAGCGTATTTCTAAAGAAATGTGATAGTTTTTTGTATGACAAGTTTGATATCATAGTTCATTGAGAGTACCTAAATTAATGTTTTGTTTTACGTTTCTCTTAAATTGATGATTACTTATGCTTAATTTGATAACATTTTTGATTTTAGTCGTAAATGTATTTCGATCATGTATGTTGTTAAGTATTAGAAATAGAAGGCTACCGAGCCTCAGTGCGACTAAGAATAATTATTAAACCTTTTTAAACAGGGACTGCATATCGGTATAAAATTTTTAAATAGTACTAGTAAAATTTCAGTACCCTCATTAGTGTACTGCTTCATCAAACACAATAACTGTACAAGTTATTAAAATCTAAATTTATTATATCAGTACCCATATAATGTATACCGGATTAATTTCTGTAGATGTTTTAAGTACTTACAGAAATATTTTAACTTATTTAATTTCTGTACCGAAATGTATAGGTCAGCATATGCACCTACGCTTCATAGGTTCTAAATTAAACTATCGACAATTCTACGGTATTTAAAAATATAATTTTAATATTAATATTAATACCGGAAAATTTCAGTTAACTGAAAAAAAAATCAGTTATGCTACGATAATAAAAAAGGTAAGTACAAGAATTATTTCAGTATGAATTCCTGTACTGTTATTTTTAAATACACCTAATTTAACGGTCTGACGTCATACAGAAAAAAAATGTACGGAAATTCATACCGGTATACAGTCCTTGTTTTAAAATACGTAACACTTAAACGTGAGAGCCCGGGAGTACAAAGCGACGGGCGCCCGGGCGCTCCGCGTTAACTGCCACGTGAGCCGCGCGCGAGCGAGCGAGCGATCCGCGGCAGACAAAGGGCAGCGAACTTGCTATTTCATAGACTATAAAAATTATGTAGAATGCTGGATTACTTAAAATTTATTTCAAGCTTTATTGTATGGTGGTGATGATAGTTGTAAGTATGTGAAAATAAACAAGAAGTTAAATATCCTTGTCAGTGATGCATCATAGTTTAAGGTTAAGAAAATATATTCTCACGGATAGTTAAAATTAACGTGTTGTCGGTTCGAACGTGCAAATCTATTATTTCAGTAGAGTTTTAAATTGGTAAACCGCGTGATAAACGCACATATTGGTGAAAAGGTAGTTTTAAAAATATTCTGCACTTAGATACTACCGAAAAAACATTCCCGAGACGTTGTTGTCGTCTAATTTAGTAGGCATAAAATTACACTTTGTAGTATCAGCAGTGCGATCACAGAACTTTATCGAATCGTATATTAACGAATGTTTACGAATGCTCGTATAGTATGGAGTCGGTTGCAAGTTTTGAGTAACATTGTAATTTTTTATTTTACAGATATTTATGAGTACAACATGTTTACAAACATTCAAAATTAACAAGGCACACATTTATTTAAGCTGGCCGTGCGGCAATGGATAGATTTCATTTTTTTCTTAAAAACCGGCTCCATACTACACGAACATTCGTTAACAAACGATTCGATAAAGTTCTGTGACTGCTGTCTTGGTTACTTATCGCTTTATTTTAACGCCATCTGTTATCGAATAGATTCTATCAAAAGGTAACAGCTGTTTTTAGGATTGACACTTAGATATTTTGATCTAAACTTTGAACTTGTTTTCCGAACCAACCGTAAGGATTACAAGTTTATGTTACTGTTACTTATAAACTACACCACCAAACATACAACCCCCTTAAGTATTATCTCTTCATTATGTTACACGTTGTATATCTATCAGTGAATTTCAAAAATATAGAGATAAATATCGCAATAATGGCTTCATAAATAAACACGACACCTAGCAAGAAAACAAGCAAAGCTTGCAACAAAAAAACAAATGATATTTATTTTTAAAGGGCTCGTGGAAAATGTCTGCAAGTATTTCATTATTTGTGTTGCAGTGGAAATAAAATCTCTTGCATATTCGTCTGCAATAGATATGCTAATTCACGAAAGCCGTGAAATCTTTTGAAAGGTAACTGAGGCACCTAAGTAATAAATCAAGTTAACGGTTGCGAGTAGGTTATGTATGCAGTTCAAAATGAAAAAAAAGACCAGTCCGTCTCAGAACGGCCAAGGTTCTAATTATAATCAAGTAATAATTAGTCGAGGGTAAATCAACTGAAGTCTAAAGTGATAGGTTACCTAATAACCTGTGAGCTATGACCGCTAGACTTGCTAGTTGCGTAACTTCCAACTTGCCAAACTATCGAGAGCAAAAACCGTACCAAATAGGTGTTCATGTCAATTACAAAATTTCACTTCCACAAATGTTAATAAGGTATACAGGGTGACTGGTGACAAGTTTTCAATACTGAAGGACAGCACTCTGTACTCGATTTTGATTATAATTATGTAATAAAAGGAGGTAATTGTTCACCAGAAATCCCTATGAATAAATAAAGAGACCTTACTACACTTTTCCAGACGCGTTGCTTCAGTCAATACGCTCACAGCAGTGTTTCCGCCACACGCACACCACCACCCGCTAAGTATTTATTGTATTACGCTAATGTAACTATGCGTTGCGTAATGAAGTCTTTAACTTTCGGAGAAGTTTACTCATTAAATATATATTTTTATAACATATAACATTTATTTTTCAATTTTTTTTTCTCTTCGTGTATGATCGTAAACTATCACGTTCTGAAATTTTGCAAGTGACCCACCAGTCACCCTGTATACCTATTCAAATTCTGAGTTGCCTTTTGGACAGCTGTCTATTATCTATTTATAAAATTATTTATTATTCTTCTGTTCTATGGAAGCCTAGAAAAATGGTGATTATTCCACCTCCCAAGCAGCACGCAAGCGTTGCTGACATCAAATATACAGCACTATTAGAACTTAGAGTTCTACTGGTGACCCATAAAGGTGTCAAGAAAAGATTATTTACTTATAAAAGTGATTAAAACGTTATTATACAACTAAAGCTTTACTAAGTTTTTATAAAATACTCCGTGTAAACTTATGGCTTTAAAACAGAATATTTGAACTCCACTTTAAAACCCTAAGCATTTTTTGACACTTCAATCTAATGTTATCCTTCAAGCTGCATAGAGGCTGTATTTTGCATGTGATCACTTACTTACTACAGCTATTAGTTATAAAATGGTATCATTTTATACTTGTTTCTGTATAATGGTATATTAAAACTACTTTCTTAAGCTAATTATTAATGCGTAACTGTACACTCTTGTCAGTGTAATAGTTTCATAACTTCTGTCAAATATGATTTTATAGAACTACTATAATAAATGAATTCTGTAATACAGCTTTAATCTGTATTACTGACAGTTGTCCTGATTTGTAAAAACGTTGTGTGGTGAATAGAAATATGTGGAAAAAAAGAAAAACATGTGGTGGAGTAAAAAGGAAAATTAAAAGAGAATATCAAAATATTACTAACTAGCTGCTGCCCGCGACGTCGTCTGCGTGAACGCTATGCAGCACCAAACGCACCTACGATTATAACACTGCTAGCGTGATAATATGTAGCCTATATGTTGACCCGACTTCTTAACTATCTTCATGCCAAATTTGAAGTAAATCCATGCAGTACTTTTTGAGTTTATCCCGGAAAGACAAACAGACAAACAGACAAACAGACAAACAGACAAAAATTCTAAAAACTATATTTTTTGTTTCTGTTTCGATTGTAGATCATACCCCAAGTATTCTTTTAAAAAAATATTCAATGTACAGTTTTGACTTTCCTACCATTTTATTATATGTATAGATTATCAACCAAACAAAACCAGTGATACTGAGCCGTCATGTGAAGACATTGAAAAGAACAAATTCATTGATCGAACAACCGATAGTCAAGCGCGAGTTCAGTCAACGTCTAATGAAGGTTCCGTAGCAAAAACGTCATACGATAATAAAAGTGAGGATTTAGAAAAGCCTCTGGAACTTGATAGTGATTTAGATTCATGCAGCAGTGCAAGTTCAAATAATGATGATTTTTCAAAAAATTTAACATTTCGTAGTCAAATTAAGGAATGGGCTATTGAAAGAAATATATCTCAAATAGCTCTTAGCGACTTAGCTACAATTTTAAATTGCAGATTTCCGGGAATTTTACCAAAGGACGCCAGAACAATTTTAGGTACTGTCAAACAAATACATACAAAGACTATAGAAAATGGAGAATATTGGCACAATGGTCTAACTAAATGTCTACGTAAAACACTGGAAAACTGGGTTGATGTTCCTAACAAACTGAAATTAAATTTTAATTTTGACGGTCTGCCAATATTTAAAAGCTCCAATAAAGAATTTTGGCCAATATTATGCAATATCTATGAAAGACCTGACATTGATCCTTTTATTATTGGTATCTATTTTGGTGTTGGAAAACCAAAAGATATTGATCAATATTTAGATGATTTTGTAAAAGAAATAGGAAATTTAATAAAAGAAGGAATTTATATCGAAAAACCAAATAAAATAGTATCCATTGAAATCAGATGTTTTATATGTGATTCTCCAGCGAGAGCTTACATTAAAGGTACCCAAAGTATATAATCTTATTACAAATTACAGATTAAGCTAGCTTCTAGATATTATAAAGTATTCAAAACGTAATTATGTAAAATTATATATGCAGCTTAATTCGTAGTTTTGTTTAATTAAAATTTCGACTGTGGTATTGAATCAATAATTATTATTTTATTTTTTTATTTTTTAGGCACGTGTAATTTTAATGCAAAACACGGTTGTCTGAAATGTGTTACTGTAGGGGAATATTCACACTTATCACATACAGTGACGTTTCCTGAAACCAATTGCCGCCCTAAAACAGATCAAGAATTTCGTGATAAAAAATATGGGCCTCACCATAAAAAAGATTCTCCTATACTGAGGTTGCCTGTTGACATGATACAAGACTTTCCGATAGCAGATTCTCTACACCTTGTTGATTTAGGAATCATGAAGCGGCTCTTAGTTGGTTGGCGCAACGGTAATTTTGGAAAATACATTACCAAATGGAGTGCCAGAAATTCTGAAACAGTTTCGAATTTCCTTGTGAAACGAAAATTGCCATCTGAAATTCACAGATCAGTGAGAGGACTAGACTGTCTTTCTCACTGGAAAGCTTCCGAATATCGATCATTTTTACTATATTTGAGCATTGTAATACTTCCAGAAGTATTACAACATGACGCATTTTCACATTTTCTGGCGTTTTTTTGTGGTATAACAATATGCTCTTGTAAAAACTATAGCCATTTTCTTCCTTTGGCAAAAGAGCTCCTACAATATTTTGTTGAGCATTATAAAGACTTCTATGGGCCAGATTATATAACTAGCAATGTCCATAATGTAGTGCATCTCACAGACGAAGTGCAACGATTTGGCCCTCTACATACATTTAGCGCTTATCCTTTTGAGAATAAATTGTATTTAATAAAAAGAATGCTAAGACATGGCAACAAACCTCTTGCTCAAGTGGCAAAGAGATTTAGTGAAGATTCAGCATCAGAAATGAGTAAGAGCAGAGGAAGTCGGCAAATCGCATATGTGGAACCCTTTGTTACGACCAATAGCAGAAAAATAAATGCACTAAATTTTAGTGATTTTAAAATTTCTGTAAAGCTTCAAGATAAATATGTATTATGCAACAATAATGACATTTTGGAAGTGAAAAAAATAGAAACCGCTGTTAACAGTGAAATAAAGATAACATGTTATAAAATTACTGACATATCCGATGTTTTTGAACTACCAATTAAATCATCGTTTTTGAACATATTCAAAGCCAAACTACCTACTACCAGGCGGACAGAGACCATAGTTAGTCCCAAAGATATAAAAACAAAACTAGTATGTACTGATCACAAAAATTACTTATACTTCGTACCCCTTTTGCATACAGTTTAAATAAGAAATAAAAAACCTTGTCATTGAGAAAATATATTTTTATTCATTGCAAAACCCGTATAGGCACTTCAAACATAATAGAAATATCCATCAGTTGATATCTTAAGTAATTAAAAATAATCTAAGAGTTACTTATTTACTAGATACACAAAAAAAAAACAGTAACATAATTTTGTGTCTTAAACTATAATCGCAGTCACGAGATTACGTGTTTTTATAAATTCTGACAAACTAAATTATGCGACAATTATGGCACTTAATATAGGTACAGGATGTAACGGAAACGGTGTATCAAGCCGAAAGGACAGGAATCTATTTCCCAAAAAACATGGGTCGAAATATAAAAAAAATAAGCTCCCCATACTAAATCGATCAGCTGCGCGCCCAATTAGCATGGAATGACAAAATATTTTTTTCATATTTCGACCCGTGTTCCTTGGGGAAAATTGTTCGTTATCATGGGTAGATTTGTGACTATTCGGCTTGATACACTCTTTCCGTTACTCCCTGTATTATATAACGAGATCACTCATCAGGAAAAAAGAACTAAACATTGCGTAACGGACATCGCGGATAATACGTATCAACAGGGGTAAGTAATCCTACTAATTATGTTGAACAACTTCCGCTTTTTTCATGGGAAAGTCGTTCAGCATAACGTAGGATTACTCCTTATAAGTACTTATTGATTTATCCGCAATTTCCATTATATCATGTGTAGTTCTCATTTTTCTGGAGAGAGATTCCTACTTTAACATACTCTATTCCTTCTCCTCCTCTTCCTCTTGTTCTTTTCTTTCATTCGTAGCATCTTCGTTGGTGTTTACTGTTTCATTTGCAGCGTCGTTTACTATGACCACCACATTATCAATTTGATTGGTTTCAGATTCATTTTGATTAATAAGTTTAACTTTTTTTGTTCTACTACGTTTTGTTGATGCTCGTTCATTCTTGCTGTGTTTTCTCTTTACTGAATTTTTAAGCACAGTTTTGAAAAAGTTTTCATTGCTTTCAACCGTATAAGTTTGGTCCCAGATACGTATAAGTTGGTGGAAGAAATTGAGGACATTTTTAAAAGCCTTTAGAGGGACTTTTATGTCCTCACTCTTTCTACTGCCTCCTGTCCAGGAACACTTGCATAAAAAATCACGAGTAAAAAACATGTCTAATATTTTGTATGCACATGTTGCACCTTTTCCATCTGATTGTGAACATATAAAAGAATATTGCTTCAGCAGTTCATTTTTTTGCTGCTTGTCACTTAAACGTGATTCCAGTTCCTCTAGCTCTTTAACTGAATCAATTGGTTTTTTGACAAAAGCTTCATTTTCGATTGGATTGCTGGATTTACCCAGTGCAACCACATCAGTATTTTTGGTATTGTCACACTTGGAAAATTCGTATTCTATCTGCACAGATAGACTTGCAAGTTTACGTAACATTTTTTTCTGGTTATCCATTAAAACATTTATTGTTTGTGCCATATTAATTTGATTGTCTAAAATCAATTTTAGATAAGTTTCAATCTGATTTACATCATTGTTTTGCTGTGGAACCGTTGCCGCCACATCAGATTCATCCACATATTGAATGACGTATTGTGCTGCAGATGTTGAAACTACTGGTGTGGATGTTGTTGCTGACGTTTCTGTAGATGAAATTGACGGCTTTTCTGGTTGACTGAATACCTGAAATCACATTAAAAATTAATTAATGAGATATTTGTCAATAGTTATGTACAAAACTTGATCACGGACCTACATTGAAATCACAGGACCATAGTCTGGTGATTCTGATATTCTGAACTAAAGGCAAGTATAGTACATCGGACTCGGTTGCTGTTCCAGTTCTTATACAAGATTCTTATGTCAAAATACAATTAAGTAGTTTAAAAATTAATATCAAAATTGGTCTGACCGAGTAAAACTTGCACGATAAGAGAGATGTACAAAGACGCCATTTCTCACGCATAGATCACATGTAAAGACTTGCCACTACCGCCACAGAATATATAGGTAATATTACTAACGACCACCGGCTACCTATACACGAGCCATTTTGTTATATTTATAATTAACAACAGTTCTATTTTACTCTAATAATCTTTCAGATTACACCATACATTTTTTCCTTCGCCAAACATTCTTGCTAAATTGAAATCATCAAATCGAAAAAAGGTAATGTAATCGTAGGTATTATTAAGTAGGTACCTATCTAAAGAGACACAACTTGTAACCGAAAGGCCAAGTAGGTGTAATCTGAAGCATGTTTTAGGCATTAATGGCGCATGGCGAATCTCTTAGAACGCCGCCGCGCAGCGCGTCAAACTCGTGGAGGTGAGAGACGCTAGCACTGCCAGCACGGGAGATTTCAAATCAGCGCATCGGCGCAGCGTCGCAACTGCAGTGATACCCATGCTAATATGCTAGTATACACTACTTATAAAGCCAAGAAGATACTTCAATAATTATGCATGCGGGATGAGCTAATAATATTTAAAAAAATATGTTTACCAATTGACCAGCTAAAGTGTTGTAACTGAAGTTATTATTAGTACAGTTTGTTGTGATTAATTCTGTCTCATTATCAATTTCAGTGTCGCTATTTTGTAACATGAGATTTAGTTCTTGTGTTGCTTCTTCGTATGATGGTAGTAATTGTCTTTTTAGACAGCAACGTGAGGTAGACCAATTGTCTAGAGGCCGCGAATTCTCGTCCTTGACTAATTTGATGACATCTAGTCGCTTTCTGGGCCATCTTAAAATACCATTAGACTCCCAAAAACTCGGTACAATGCATAGTCTTTTTTGGCCCTTTTCAATTGTTTCAATTATTTTGAAAGTCATTATCCTGAAAAAAAAAGTGCAACACATTTGAGATATACGCACACAACACAAAACACTAGTTTCTATCTATCTATCTTACACTACTGCACAAAGGTATTAAATTATTTAATAGGTATCTAACTGCGTTTCGTTTTGACAAAAAGTACAAATAAATGCGTGCTTGCGTCCCTGGAACTTTCTTTCAACTAAACGTTGCGTTCGTTGCGATGCGGACGCTGCTTGCTGTCTTTATCTAACACACTCGGTGTAAGTGCTTGAAACGAGCAGGAGTGCGTCTAGACCATGATTGTGTATGTACACAACGCACACAATCATGATGGCCCAGACGCACTCGTGGGATAAAACATCTATACAGGTCGAAATAAACAAATTTATATTTTTATAAGTTGAACGGAAAGTTTTAGTTGAGAATAGTTCAAATAAGCGTCACTTGTTGGCAAAACTTATTGATATGAAATATGCTACAGGGTTTTTCATTTTTAACACATAACCCTAAAGGGCTGTATAATTTATTTGCTGAAAACTGATGTACAGCCTATATAATAAATATATTATATTATAACGGCAATTAAAGGGTAAAAGCTGTGTAATGGAATCCAGAAAGTGCGTAGTAAAACCAGCGAATCTATAATACTCTCCAGATATCTTTTAAGCTGTATAAAATCTGTCGCCATTTTCGAACAAATAACAACAAAAGAAAATATGACTTCTTACATTATTTTGAGTATTGCTGAAGTTATAGTTATGATTTCCAGATAAATAAATCATAAGTGATACCTTTTGTACAGTATTATTTAACAATATTATGATTCTAACCTCAAAACCATAAACTTACTTACTTGTTTTGGTAATATTCCTCGTGAATTCTTCAGTATTTCGCGTGCGCGTGAATATTTTTCCACAAAACCATGCACTATTTCACAGTAAAAATAAATCGGCACGTTGAATCTACAATTATCACTACCTAAAGTCCAACATTTATTCTTGACTTATAACTTCACAGAAAATTGGCGGCCCACCATTATCATAACTAAAAAGAATAAGCGGTTGTATTTCATGAATTTCACATTGTAATTCTCATAAAAAACGAATGAAGAACTATTATCTTTTTAAGAAACTTATAAGAGAATAACTATATGCCTATGGTTTTCTTCAACACCATACTACAGCTCTTCTGTAGCTATAGTACAGCCTATTTTTTAGCTATACAGCAACTATACAGCTATAATAACGCATTAGGCTGTATAACAAGGGGCCCAATTTTTACTTATAGAGGTTGTATAAGCGCTTATACAGCCCTTGTACAGCCTCACTATATAGCCTATGGAATACAATAAAACTATAATACAGCTTCTATACAGCCTGACGTGCTGCTTGGGCTATTTGTACCTATATATTACTCAGATCGACATGCCACTTTGCAACAATATTCGAGACGTTATATTCCACGCAATGAATGCAAATCTTCGATTATATCTGCTGATCGAGTTGACACTCTGAGCTGCGTCTGAAGACTTCCTAAAAGCTTTTATAGTTTTATTTTTATGTATCTAAAGAGTAAAAAGGCTTAAAAGGACTCTTTTTTAACAATAGTAAGTATTAACACAACTCACAGGTATCTATATAGGAGATCTTCCCAGCAACTTCATACAAGATATCTGCCGTCCAAAAGTGAGGTATCCGTATGAACACCTTCCCGGTATCGACAGGCATGTTGAACCCTAGTTTGTGAAGGAGCTGCAGAAATCTAAGGTCCTTGCACATAGATGCCTGTTCGCAGTTCCACGGCACGAGAGGAACTGAATTGTTCACCACTGAAAATTAGAATATCATTTAAAAATATCGTCAATATAATCAGGAATATATCTTGATTGTTTCAAATTATGGTACAAATTGCGTGGTTAACTATTTCAATTATTTTCAAGGTTTGATATTAAATAATGTTAATGAAGTAAACTTAAAAATAACCTGTTACTCTGAATAAAATGTAAAAAAAACATAGCATAGAAGGCACTGTTTTAACTGCTACACCAGGCCATAGTCGATAATTTTCCGTCTATATTTCTATTAAAAATGGTATGTAAGTATTAATTAAATTAAATTAAATTAAAGGAGAAGGTAAAGTCAACACATTATGATGGTAAAAATGCTTCGATGACTTACACAGAGAATGGTATGAAACTGGCGACATTACAGGAAAATCGTTAGCTTTCTTTTTGAATAATTCGAAGTTCAAGATCTTGGTATCCTCATTCATATCGTGTTCGTTCTCAGCCGCCTTTTTGTCTAAGTATATCTTTACAAAGCAAACTTCAAGCAGAACTGTTTGGACCCAGTCTAGGAATGTAGATTTACCATCTTTAGATAGTTGCTCACATAGTTTACCAATTTCATCGTCCCGCTTTTCTTTTTTAATTTGCACCCTTTTTTGGTTTTTCTCGGTTTCGGATTTCAAACAAGTATCGTATTCGCTCTTTGTAATGGTATTTTGTTTATATAACTCCAGCAAGATCGAATCTCTCGATTTCACAACTCCATCTTCTTTGTATAAATTCACCATTTCACCGATTACATCTGGCATTACTTTACATTGCATATAGTTCCAGTTAAGGGACAAAAGTTCGTTTTCGTTCCAACTGAAAGGTAGGAAAAGGTGTTTTAGATAGGTCTGAAATGTTAACTATTTTCTTTAGTTTGTTATGAAAGACTTCGTAAAGCAGATTAGTCACGTGTTGACCAATATTTCGCTACCAAATTTATTATTTTCCAATAAGACCCGAAAGTAGATAAAATAGCCCATATTGCCTTAGTTAATCCCAAGTTAGGTGGCTGCTTTGAACACTTTCAATCCTCTTAAGGTAGTAGAATACTTAAATATCAAAGAACTGGGATTAAATCGGTGCAATAAAACCAAAATCAGGGCAGCAAAAGTAATATTTGAAAAGGAAGTAATTTAGTTCTAAACGAACAGTAGGAGAAAGAGCGGCTAAAATAGGGTAAGAGGTGGGGCACATTGTTACATGGGGTACAAAAATGTTACAGCGCACACATCGTCGTCTCTTTTTTTAAGTTTTATCATGTTGGTATACAGTTTCTAGGAGCACATACGCTACATCTTTTTCGGATGCCGGTATTTTATTGTGGTTGTCAGTTGAATTAATAGATATTTTTGTCTCTACATTGCATTTTATTTTTTTGTAACACTGTGCCCAACTTTACTATACTGAATTGCCCACCAACCTGTCTTCACAAATGTTGATAAGGCTTTCATCTGCCTTCTTAATCTCTTCCCCGTCTTGCTTGATAGACTCTGCCTTGGATTCGTTTACTTTCTGGACATCGAAACATTCCGATTCAAGACGGATGTTAGTTCTGCTTTGCAATGACTGAGGTTTTTTTATAAAGGTGATTATAACGTGTTCTATGAGATCAGACCAATCCTATAAGAGTGAAAAAAGTTTATGTAAATAAAACGTGTGTAGAGCTAAAATATTTCTTAACAACAAGTACGTTAGGAGTTTATCACGAGAAAAAAAGACTACAATCATCTTAATATTTTACACTCTTTCGAGGTCCAGTATAAATATAAACAATACCTAGGTACACAAGATAAGAAAACAATCAAATCAAACTACTTAAATCATTAATCCTTGTTAGTAAAAACAGCGTTTAATTTACGTATCCTACTTATACGTAATATATAAAGTGCATCTAAAGCTGAAATTATATCATTTACATCAATTATAAATTAAAATGCCCAAATTGAGTTTCGCAGCGATGCTCCTGAGTGATAGAAGCTTTAAGGCGCTGGATGTCTTTCGTTGCCATTGTAAGACAAAGTGATTCAAACGTGCAAGAAGTTCTGTGCCTCGACTTTGTAACTTTAGAAAATACGAACACAAATCAACCAAAATTATTTATTTATTTATACTTTATTGCACACATTTACAAAAAGAAAACTTATAAAATAAAAAGAACATAAAGATGGGCACAACAGGCGGCCTTATCGCTGTCAAGCGATCTCTTACAGAAAACCTTGAAATTGTTTGAAAAAAAAGAACTATAACACATCAATAGGTTCGTACCTATACAAAGCACAAGATTACATTTTTAACAATAAACGTACTAAATATAAATATCACATAATATAATAATCTAATATACTTATATATAAATATATATGTACACATACAGAAAACATACTTATATACATAAATAAATATAAAACATAAATAATAATACATACAATTATAAGAATACCTACTTCTTCTAATGTTCGAGCAAAGACAGATCATGTTTTTTTAATTTAAATTTAAAGGACTTTAGTGAGGGGGCAGATTTTACTTCGTATGGTAGTTTATTCCACAAGGACACTGCTCTCACAGAAAAAGATTGATGAAAGCACTGCGATGTATGCATTGGAGTGCTTAGCATGAAATTATCTGTTGACCGTAATTGTCTCTTGTGAGTTTCATGTCGGAAACAAAATTGTTATCCGAAATAGCTCGGAACCACAGGACTAAACAGCACGCGGTACAGTAAAGAAAGAATAGGAGTATCCCGGCGAAGGAATTACTAAATTATGTCCGCATGAGTTAGCTATGGTGAAAATATCAAGGCTGTTATGTTTATGGAATTAAACTAAGTAAACGCAGTAGGTAAGTCATTGTTTTATACAAAGACTTATAATTAATTTGCATCGAAGCCTTCTAACAGCATGCTTCATAATCGTAGCTCAACCAATAAATCTTAGCTTTACCTACACTTTGCTTCATCCGCATCCGCGATTTCCTGACAGCATGATCTAACTTCTGGCATGAAATATGAATTGCAATCAACGGTTTTCGCCCACCAACAGTGGCCAAAGAAAACCATTACTATTCTAGACTGGTAGTCACGAATAAGCTAGGTTCGCTTATGCATCCCTTCATTTTATAATTGTAGTGCTGAATTATGAAACCCCAATACCTTTTACTAACATAATGCAAATCATATTCGATATGTAACATACTTACGTCACATATTTCGAATTCATTCTGCCATATTGAGGTAAACGTCTTTAGGATTCTAGGTTGAAAGAGGAATATCAGCGAGTCCAGGTCACCTCCTACGTGATGCATCACAGTAAATATGCAGTCGTTCACAAATTCTCCATTGCCTGCATAATCTTCTAACAGTAGACCATAATGATGCATTATTTCTGTACTTGCAAACCTGCAATTTACATAACCAGATCACAAATAAATCGAATAAGTAACTATAAAAACATACCTAGTACCTATACCAAAGCCTTCGAAATTTATATAATCTCAGAGAAGCGTAACTGCAGTTCAAATGAATCGACAACTAGGTATAAATTACGTAAGCATTGTCGAGCGAAGTCACGTTGTCAGTGGGCGGAAAATAATACGTACTGTTTAATGTGGTCGGCCATGTTTGCAGTTCCTTTATAGTCAGGCAGCTTCATACCATTGTCCAAGAACGTCAGCAAGACGTGGTTAGTAACGATAAGGTCCTGGAAAGTATTCAACCATTGTTAATTGATCAAAATTTTGCACCTAGAGACAGTGAGAAAAAAATCTCAGTGCCGATTGCTAAAACTTTAATTTAAAGATATTTTTTGATCGATCAATCTTATTAATAAACAGTTTAAGTTCAAAGCGTATACTATTAATATTCTATTTTAGACTTTATCGGTTCTTAAATCTTTTGGTTTTGTTAATTCTGAATTTTTGACTGTATGAGTATTGAATATTAAAATTCACGTCATTCTGAAAAATTAAATTAATTTTAAGACACGATACAAGCTAGGTACAACATTTATTGAAAATACTTATTTTACCCTCAAATATTGCTTGGAATGGTACTTGGGATTGTAATGTCTTAGTAACAATACTAAAAGCGAGCGTAGTTCCTGTGTTTCACACATTTTTATTTGTAGCTTAGCGAGTGAATCTTGGTCTTCCTTGCAAATGTGCGAGAACTTCTTATACGCTTGAATGGCTTGAATGAACTCTCGAATCGCAGTTACCACCTGAATATAAAGACATTGTAAATCAAATAATTTAGAGATATTAGTCTTTTTCATATTTCCTAACAAAGTGTCGGCACACCCTTTTAATTAATAGATTCGCATAAACAGTAAGTTAGATACTAAAGTTTAGTAAACAGCTAGTAATGTGCTAGTAATCTTAAAAATATGAATATAATTTGCATCTATGCAAAAAGGCGATGTACTAGTCACGTTACACGTTGTTGGTAGAGTTCAGAAAGCTTTTATCACGTGTTTCTCTATTCAAGCTCGGAAATCGCTGCTGCCATGGACATATAGTTAATCATGGAACTTTATTTATGTGTAAGGATTCATATTTAGGTATGCTTGTGATTATTAAAAAAGTTGTCGCATATATTTTCTTGTTTAGAATTAGAATGAGGGTAAAAAAGAAAACTTTAAAGGTAAAATTATCACTATAATCGTAAATGCACATCCACTTTTAACTACGATAAATATAGGGCGATAAGAACTGTTATACAAAAAAGTTACTTACCAGGTGTAATCTTCTAATACATGGTTTGATATCATTGCCGTCAAGTTTGATAGCAAGTTCGAATTGCTCGCACAAGTTGACTCCTTCTGCCGTGAGATACGTAACAATTTCGTAAGAAAGTACGGAAGAAATATGCTCAACATCCAGCTCGATCTGGGCCGCAAACTTCAAGAAGTACGTTACCAGCCAGAAAAAATGTGAAGTGTCTATTTCTAGTTGCACATTAGTCAGTATCTGGTTATGTAGCGTATGTACCAAAGAGTTGTAACCTTTGAGGAGAAAGTCAACCGTAAACTCTTTAAGGATATGGGATATCTCGTCATCTGTAGGAGTCTTATGCGACAAACCTTGTACGTTTATGCTAGAAATAAAGAGAAAATAAGGACTTAATGTGAAATTAAACTCGACATACTTAGTAACTCCTAAAAAGAAGAAAAGTACATACATATTTAATTTTCCTCTTTTTACTAGTTTTTTCCGTTTTTTTTCCTGCAGAGTAATTCCGATTCGTACTTTAGTATTAACCCTTTGTTTAGGATTGTGGGGTTTCTGATGCACAGGTTTCTGCAAAGGCAACTCATCTTCATTGCTCGATGTCGATATAGATCCCTGATTCTCTATTTGAGTTCCGTATCCACAATCCGAGTTTTCCGAAATAACAACCTTTTTGTCTCCCGCCGATATTTGGAATTCATTGGCGTCATTGTTTTGTGAATTTGAATCAGAATATTTTTTGGCCTAGAAAAATAAACAAAAGATAATTAAAATGATTGCCGTATTTATGTGTTGTTTTCTTACTCATAAGCTTTATTTAATTTCACTAATTGCGATACATTTACGTTTAATAATTCTGATCCCCAGAAACCCACTTACGTTCATATTTTCTGAATTTGCAAACTCTTCCATTTTCCGATTGTTAGATGATTTCCGTACCATATGTTTCCTTTTGTCAACTGGCGGAGGAGGTTGGAATGTTTGGTCCTTGCTGCTGTCACTAGAGTTACGACCAGATGAATCGTTACTCTTCCCGCTTGTACCAGTATCCGATGAATCTGAAATCGGATCAGATGTGAGACTTGGCGATGAATCACTCCCTAAATGTATTCAACATTAGCCTTCTTGCAACTTGGTAACATAGTTTTATAAATTATAACTGTATAATTAATTAACAATTAATAAAAAATAACAAAGAGTTGTGATGATGATAATGATGTATAATTAATTAAATTAATCAGATCAGCAAATTAATCAGAGAAGTACCTCTGTCATGAGGAGAAGTGTTGCTCTCATTATCCTCCGAGCTGTCTGAGAGTGACGCCTCAAGCCACAAGTTGAGCAGTTTGTGCAATGTTACAACATGCTGGTCTTTGTATAGCAAAGCAACTAGCTGCACCATAGTTACCCCCCAGTATGCCTAGGATAAAAAATAAATACAAAACACAAATCTCGAATCCAAAGTAAATAATGAAATTCCTTAATTAAAATATTTCAATGAAATTTTACCACAGTCATCATAGATTAATTATTGCGCTCCTTCTAGGTACCGTAGCCTATTTTCTAGTAACCAACGTTTTATGCTGACGTGCCTCTATACATTTTTTTACTGGCAATGAACTTTTAGTAGTAGGGATTTTCAAAGTCAAGCTTACTGTTATAGGCAAGAGAAGTTTTCACGATTGGAGTTATACATTTTCTAGCGGCTTCGGCACAGAACGCAGTAAATATATATGACAGTAATCATATTTTTACAACAAAAAAAATATAAAAACATACCATTGCGGCCAAATTGCACAAATATTGCATTTTGAATGACTTACCGCATCGGCAACAGTCATCAATTTAATAAGAATTTTGTCAATACTCTGGCTGAATATGTTCCACAAAACTTGATTTTGCACTGTGTGCGACGGTCCGCTGTAGTTGGTGCCACCCGGCATCTCCGGAATATGAAGCACATTGCGCAGGAGCAGCAAGCAGTTATTGATATTAGCGCAAAGCTCGGGAGGATACTGCACTTTTTGATCGAATTCCACGTTTTTCTTCAAGAATTCAATAACAATGCGAGTTGCTCTATGATCAGTAAACGCAGTTTTTGTAGCAGTGAGTAAGTTATTTATTTCAAAAATTGTATGCCTTCCGAAATCTGTTTTTGATAATACCTCTATAGAAAGTAAACATTCTACAGGTATTGTTAAATTAACTAGGATTTTCACTAGTAATTCAATTGTTTTATCTTCTTTGGCGTTAATGAGAAGAGGTATGAGATCCTTTTGAATATTCTGTCCAAAGCTTATACTCCTCCGATATGTGCGAAGGTATTTATCCTCCGACAGGATATTGTGCAAAATCGATTCCAGAACCGCTGAAACCAAGTACACAAAATTATAAATCACTAGCTGTGGCGCGCGGTTTTACCCGCGCAATTTCGAATCCCGCGGGAATTTCGGGATTAAAAGTAGCCTATGTGCTATTCCAGACTGTACACTATCTCTTAGCTAAAGTTAATCCAGATCCGTTGAGCCGTTCTCCCGTGATTGAGTCATCCATAAATCCAGTCATCCATACATCCAAACTTTCACATTTATAATATTAATAAGATAAAATCAACGCAGCAATGTGAAAAAACCCACATCAAGTTTGATTATGAAGAGGAAACCTTACAAATGCTCGAACAAAACCCTTGAATCCATAAAACGTCGAAGTTTATGTTTAAAAAGTATTATATAAATGAGAAAGAATTCAAGTATTGAAAAGAAAACTTTTGCAAAAAATATGGCTTCATTTTCGTTGCTAGTCTAGGATGGAATATTAATAATTTATTTTCTTTGGTCGACGGACAATATTCATATGTGTAGGTAGACTGGCTTTCCCAGCAAATTTATGTAAGAATCTCAATAATCAATTACTAGGTAATCCACTAAAATAAAATGCTTGATTGCGCATCTCCGAATAGCAAAGTCATCGATGCCGGGGATAGACAAGGAATGAAGGGGTATATTATAGTGCAAGATGCTGAATATTACAAGAAATAAAGGATTTGACGGTCACCAAAATAAAGCAGTACAAACAATAGTGTTTTAAAGCTGAAATAGGATTCTATAGGTATATCAAATTTACGTGGGACCATGCAAGTTAGTTTTACCTGCGCTTCGCGCGGGGCATTACTGGAACTTTTTGTACTTTTTCCTGTGTTCGAAATCGATATATCTATAGTTCCAGGTATCGTACCAGGCAGCGTATCTTTTGCATAGTATTCAACCAAGCAAGTTTTTGCGCTCGTTGCATTTGCTTATTTTGCTGTGTGTTTTTTTTCTTTGAATTCTTTTGTTAGTGTTTTCTGCAAAGTACGTTGAGTAGAGTATTTACTCTTCGCGTCTTTACGAACTCGAATCAAAGATTTTATCTTGTGAAGTGATATTTTTATGTAAAAGTATAGAAAACTTAATTTTACATCGATAAACAATGGAGCATTAATTTTTTTATAAATATCTACGCCTGTACATACTTCACAGAAGTCAGCGACGAACTGACGCCAGTGCCTCTAGTGCGGAGTAGCTTGAACTTGAGGCTGTGACGTGAGGACAACCCAAATTGAAGCTGTGCATCTTTGCTTACAGCAGCTCTACTATATATCTGCTTTGTGATTCTAAGGTTGCTTTGGTCAAAAAGGTTCCTGGAGTGGATACTGTATGGCGCTCATCTATGCAAAAACCGCTAGTGCAAAAACCGCGAGACGGTCATCTATACTTCAGCAGGCGTAGCACGGTTTTCATAAGAGATAAGTCACACGACAAGACATAATCTTGTCACAGTCCGGTAATTTGTCTTATATGACAGCACGGGCACACGACGTGACAAAAATGCTTGCCGCGACATATCTTTGTCTTGACGTTTATACAAAGAACGAGTTTAACCACTTCAAACCTCCAAATGTAATTTTTTAGTTGGTGAATTCTTAGTTTTAATATTATTTTTAAGTTTTGTGACCATGTCAAGTGCCAAAAAGCCGTAAGTACCTTTACCGTTGAAGTCTTAAAAGAATCTGATTATAATAATTGATAGACATAATTATTGTTCATCATCATCATCATCATCACAACTCTTTGTAATAAGCCCACTGCAGGGCATGAGTCTCTCCCCTGGGTGACGAGGAGGTTATAGGCCATAATCCACCAAGCTGGCCCAGTGCTGGGTGGTGGATGCCAGAATTTTCAGGGCGCCGAAATGGCTTCTGACAAACCCTAACGACTACTGTATACAAGTATACAGCACCCGGGACCGACTGCTTAACGTGCCCTCCGAAGCACGGAAGTCGTCGAGAGAAATGAATGGTCGGCGGTCCGTACCGACCGCGCCGAACGTTGCTTAACATGTGATATCGTATGATACACACATTAACCACGGCGCCACGACGACTTCATAATTATTATTATGAAAAAATAATAAACATTTTTTATCACTCCGAACCGCAGTGATAAAAAATGTTTGGCGATGTGTCAAATTGTGACAAAAATAAACAAAACGATGCTATAAAATAAGAGATAGAACTTGAAAGAAGTCTTAAACATTTGTCAAGATGTGTTTGTCACGCATTCTAGATAAATTAAACTTGCCCCGTGCTGCTGTATAAGACTAATGGAGCGTACGCATTGCTTGTAATGGAACCTGTAATGTAATATCCAGCGCTCGATGCTGCGCTCGGTGTATTTGTACGTGTATTTCGCACGAATTGAACATACACTGCGAGCATCCTGAGACAAAATGTTTCCGTATTTCGTCGCGAGCACGGTCCATCGACACGCGTTCTTTTCTGTCCGGGAGACTTCAGAAAATTAATAAATCACCCGAGCGAGACATGGATTGCGAAGTTTTTTATTATATTTTTCTCTTCGTGTAAGCACAGTTATCTATAACAGTAATTCAACCTCATACAAACGGACGAAACGCGAGCTATACCTACGCAACTCGATCTCAGCATGCGCTCGGCATGCGCCCAGTCGCGAATGTCTGCATACCTAAACAATTTTTGATTGAGCTTTACATTAATTTAGCGGATTGTTTATACTTTAAAATGTAACAATACATCTTTTCGTGCGTCTCTTCCTATTCAATTTACAAAGTATTTTATTTGTTTATATAAAAAAAGTATATCGCAGTCACAAAATTAAATGGAAGTAAACACAAAGTAGGCAAATGTCATTTAAACGCTGAAGGACATGTGAACGGACCGCGGCGCTGTAGGCATTTATTTCAATGATGGGGCCGAGTTGAATTACTGTAGATATCTGTACTGTGGTGTAAGTATGATATTGAACTATCACGTTCTCGCATTTGGAAAGTGATCTACCAGTCACCCTACATATATGAAGTTTCACCACAGCTAAAGTTTACACGAGGATTTAAAAATGTTATTGAAGTCGGTTTTTTAAATACATCAATATACATATAATGATAATACATCAATTCATAAAAAAAATGCTGAAGACCTAGACGTTGGTTGCGGCGCACCACATTTTATAAAAGGAGAAAAGGCAGAGAATTGCTTACAGTTGATAAAACAAAAACTTTACAAGTTCTGGTTTGTTTACATCTTTACCATTAAATTTAATTCTAATTTAACTCCTAAACGATTAAACTGATTAACATCATTCAAATGGATAAATTGGTTTTATGCCTAGAGCTTTCATTTGACATCATAATAATTAAGATAACTTAACAAACAAAATATCACACTTTCAAGTTGCTCTCGTAATTATCCAATATTTATGAAATGCAAAACAATAAAAAAATAATTAAATAATGAATTGCAATCCGCGTCTCTTTGATGTTGTCCAAAAAACCGACAATTCACGGATAGCGTAGAGCACGCTTCGAGCGTCACTACGCAGCACAGTGGATCGAAAATCGACTTTCATTGACATAGGAAAATAAAATTTTAGGTATAGTTTTTTTCGTTGCATTTCGCTTTGGCTTACCATAACTATGCTCACATATGACAAAAAAGTTAATTTAAGATATAATCAGATGAGTTATAACTTTTTTCCGAAAAATTTGTATGGAGCTCGTATGTAAAATCCGATTATCTTTGGATCTGCAAGTCAAACCGTAATATCCTTACAGAAGGTTTTAGAACTAATTATTTGTGATTTTTTGGCATACCACATATAACGGTTACAGCTGCAGAATTTTTTTTAAAAATCGTTTAGTAAAATATATTTTTTTGTTTCGTTAATTATACGTTTTTTTACATTCAGTCAAAATACTAAGTTACAAATAGTACCAATAACCTCTTATTATCTTCCTAATCCGAGTAAGACCTGGCCTAAGTAGATATTAAATAACCATTGTTGTTTAATAATGGCAAACAATAACATAAATGATTAACTATTATTATTCTGAGAAATGAGTCATGAAGGCTATGATTTAGGGTAAATAATACTTGGTTTAATTAACAGAACCGATTGCCGGCACATATCTGAGCTGAGCGCACCTCGTTAAAAAAGTATAATGCGACAACATAAAAATGGTTTTATTCCTAAGGATTATATTTTCCTTTGTATTTTATGCTAAGATTAAGGACTTTTGCTAGCAAAACTGATTAGAAAAATCTTTTGTCAGTGAGGGTAGTTAAGAAAAGGTAATTTGTTTATTACATACTTATATTTGTGGTTTAGCAGACATAAACATTGTCATTCAAAAATAGAATGCAGTAATAAAATAACATTTAATTAGCGTGGCAACTTGGCCCATTTGTTAGTTTACCTACTATCTTACAACTATGTTAGTACATTAAATTAGAAATCTAATAACAATATCGTTTATGTCTTTGTGTATACAATAAAAAATTTCAAACAAAATACAATTCAAAAATATGGAATGTATAAACAAATTACAGCAATAAAGTATCAAAAATCTATAAAATAGCTACACTAATTAATATTATACTTATATATTATTTTTAATATTCGAGATCACTCTCGTCGGATTCCAGTTCGGAATCAGGATCCAAGTTAGATATATCGATAAACTCGATATCAGGTCCCGAAGACTTAATCAGATCTAAAGTTTCACTGAATAAATCCTGGCTTTTCTTAGCATCTAATTTTGGTCTATGTGCTGATATCAAAGGATCAGATGAAAGAAGAAGCATGTTGAGGATATCTTCATTGGAAGCTTGCCTGGACTTCTTTCGTGAATGATGTTCACGGAACCTCCTAAAATCTTTGTTACGTGCCTCTGCGGCTTCTTCAGAGAGGCTTCCAATTGGCACAATATCGTTTGTGGCGATTATGTCTGCACCGTGAATCAACAGCTTGTGGACAGTCGACGACATGTAGTACCAATCGTACAACTCCACGTACCTTTCTGCTGTTTTCCGGGTATATTCTTTAAATTTCAAAACATCGATTTGCTCTCCAGATGTTATTGCTTGTAATATCACAGCAAACCTTCTAACGAGCTCTTCATCCAACCCAGTAATGGCTGCAGTTTTATCGGGGAATTTAAAGAATCTTCTTGCTGTATTCCCATCATTCGTTGTCCCTGAGCCTTGTTTAACAATGTCAATTAAAATATGAAGTTCCTCCTTAAATTTATTTTGGATATTTTTTTTTCTTGTCTCCAACAACGCTTTATGTTCATTTTCACGTGCTGCCCATTTTTTGAAGTCTAGTCTGTATGCTATATGTAAAAGACATTCCATCGTATTGATACGGGCATGTAAAGATGACAAACCAAATTCATATGCAACAGTCGATACATTCTTGGATATTACAACATCCAAGCGGTTCATTTCCGTAGGTTTAGCCAAACATAAGTAGCACGAGGCATTAGATCTGGCTTCAGAAAGATAGGTGCAAACTTTACCGTCGATCATTGTCATCATGAGTTGATGACTCACTGTATTACTATTGCACTCAGTGGGGATCAGAGATTGAATTTCGTCCTCCATTTGTCTCTTGTGACTGATGACTACTTCTTCGTTCTCCTTTACAAACGTGAATTGCACTGGACGACAATAAAAAACTGAGCTCGGCTTTGGATTGGTCCACACATTTTCGTCTCCAGCAGTTAGCTGTAATGGCACCAAGGACGTCATAAATATACTTGAATCGTCTTGCTGCCCGGGCCCGTCCATTTGTTGTTTATATTGCTTTTGGTTGGAAGCACCATCAAATCCCCACTTAGATGTTAGCTTCAAATCCCTGTTTTGTATGTTTTCAGGAAGACTTTCCAAGATCCTCTTCACTGTAATGTCGAGTAATGCTTGGAGATTAATCCTTGCTGATGTATCCGTAACTGTCACTGACTGTTTCGGTGGATAGCATTGTCGTTTGGCTAGTTGCACTTTGTAGTAAGACGGGTAAATATCTTTCTCGCCTTCGCGAATGGTTGTCTCTCGGAGTGTGATGTATTGCCACTTAGACAACTTTAAGGAAAGGAGCAACCCCAATGCTTTTTCTGGTGTAAAGATAATACTTTTGACTGGTTTTTCAAGCATTTCTTATTTTTTAAGTAGCTGCTTCTGGATTTTTCAGCATATATTCGATGACAGACGCGATATCCTGACGACCTTCTTCTTTTAAACGTAATGCAGCTGAATACGCTAATTCATTTGGATTACTGTTTTTATATTCCTCAGATCGTCGCTTTTTTTGTCTACTTCCTAGATCTTCAAATGCTTTTCTGGATTTTTTTGTCATTGTGCCACTAGACGATGTCGAAGGCCCAGAACAGACTAAATGTGCACTGGGCTCATGATGTTCTCCTTCATTTGGTTGTTGCATGACGAAACTAGTTGGCACGCAACTTGGCCAATCGATTTCAGCCTGAAGCCAATTTTCATACTCCATTCTGAACGTTTCAAGGATACGGTGAGATTTCTGCCACCTCTGTGAAGCAGCTCTTGTGAA
Organism: Stenoptilia bipunctidactyla; assembly: GCA_944452665.1. Lineage (NCBI taxonomy): Eukaryota > Metazoa > Arthropoda > Insecta > Lepidoptera > Pterophoridae > Stenoptilia > Stenoptilia bipunctidactyla. The sequence goes on along the minus strand of OX101725.1, from coordinate 13,094,529 downwards.
TCTTCGACAAAATTCCTTGAGTGTTACATGGTCTTCATCAGAAATACGATCACCAATGCGCTCTATTACTGCACTGAACAATACTTCATGATCAAATGAAGTTCCACTCCCTCGAAGAACAACAAATAAGTCTAAATTGGTACTAAGACTTTCCATTGTAAATATTGTATGGTGACAGAGAAAAATAATGATGATAGCAGGTCAAAAGTTTGAAATAAACTGAACTCTGAAGTAAAGTATTCGTATTTATAGGTGTTAAATGACAAACATAAGTAAATAACAAGTTAATTAGTTTTTCTTTAATTACCCTCACTCACTAAAAAAAATCGAATTAGACCTAATCTATTCTAATCTGTTTTGCTAGCCAAATCCCTTATCTTTACATAAAATACAAAGGCAAATATAATCCTTATGAATAACTTCTCGGAAAAAAACGATTGTTAAGTTGTTGTATTGTACTTTTTTAACGAGGTGCGCTCGGCTCACATATGTGCCGGCAATCGGTTCTGTTAATTAAAGCAAGTATTATTTACCCTAACTCATAGTCTGAGTGACTCATTTCTCAGAATAATAATAGTTAATCATTTATGTTATTGTTTGCCATTATTAAACAACAATGGTTATTTAATATCTACTTAGGCCAGGTCTTACTCGGATTAGGAAGATAATAAGAGGTTATTGGTACTATTTGTAACTTAGTATTTTGACTTAATGTAAAAAAACGTATAATTAACGAAACAAAAAAATATATTTTACTTAACGATTTTTAGAAAAAATTCTGCAGCTGTAACCGTTATATGTGGTATGCCAAAAAATCACAAATAATTAGTTCTAAAACCTTCTGTAAGGATATTACGGTTTGACTTGCAGATCCAAAGATAATCGGATTTTACATACGAGCTCCATACAAATTTTTCGGAAAAAAATTATAACTCATCTGATTATATCTCAAATTAACTTTTTTGTCGTATGTGAGCATAGTTATGGTAAGCCAAAGCGAAATACAACGAAAAAAACTATACCTAAAATTTTATTTTCCTATGTCAATGAAAGTCGATTTTCGATCCACTGTGGCAGGAGCAAGTCTCACGCACACAGGCGCAATTCCTGTTCGCGACCGGTGCTCGCGCAATGTGAACGCCCGTCCACATCGAGCATCGAGCATTTTTTGATGTTATTCAAAAAACAGAAAATGTACGGATAGCTTAGAGCAGGCCACGAGCGCGCTCTACTGCGGCTCAGTTCGCGCTCGAGAGGCGTACAAATCATGGGAACTTTTTTTGCAGATTACATTACTAGTTGCATTACTAGCAATGTGTACGCACCATAAGCAATTATGTCGCTCAAATTGTGATATAATCTGTGACACAAGTCTTGTCTTGACAAGCCGTGCTACGCCTGCTGTACTTCTATTCATCTCTGCGTGGGGCTGAGGTGGTTGGCGTCAGGTTGAAAGTAACAAAAGTTATTAATAATCACCTGCATCTCAGACTACAAACGTAGCGTTTAGGAAAGTGGGAGATTTGCCCTAACGTAGTGACCATAAGTTCAAAATTGACAAGAATCTTTAAAAAGCAACTGAATATCTTTAAAATATTTGTAGAATATTTTATCAGCAAAATTCAATTTGTGCACCTTGCTTGAACCCTTCAGTGTAAATTAAAGCTGCATAGTTACAAGTGCATGCACACATAGATTTGTAAATAGTTTGACTTATTTCAAGAATTTTTTGACTTTGACTTTGAGCCGTTCAACACGAGTTGAAAGAAATATCTCTACATACGTCATAAAGTTCATATTCTTTTATAGCTACGACAGCTAGAATATTTTTAGTATGGTAGGTAGGTAACTTAATCATGACATGACGAGCTTCTGAATAAATAAATGCATAAGTAATCACAATGACTCACCATTGCAGTTTTCGTTTACGTGATATCCATCCGCATGAGCAAATCCCAGGTTGCTGAAAGTACTGTGGATCTGCGGACTTCTGAGCACCCATTCCATCTTCTAACTAGAAAAACCAACACCAGACGGTTAATAATGTGCCTATCCATATAAGCTAGGTATCTTATTCAACATTTGGAAAATTTATTTTATTTATTTATTTTACAAATTGTTGGAAAGCTTACGGCTAAATATTACAATATAATAGTTACAATTGACTCTGATGGCCATCTAAAAGCTTCCACAGACAATTAATAGGTACCGTTCTTATTCAGCAGTGGATACATTATTTTGAACAAAATAATTAAAATTAGCTAACATTTGTATATAGAATAATTGATTAATTTTTCTCAAGAAAAACTTTGTACTTAATGTATTCCTAAGGGTTGCTAGCGAGGTGTTAAATAGGTCAATATCATTGTCACCACTAATGTCGTTAAAACATCTGCTTGCTCTAATAAGGTACGAGTTCTGTCCATACTTTGATTTTGTGAATGGCACGTATAGCGAAGTCGTCGTGGCGCCGTGGTTACTGTGTGTATCATACGATATCACAGATTAAGCAACGTTTGGTGCGGTCGGTGCTTGGATGGGTGACCGCCGACCATTCATTTCTCACGACGACTTCCGTGCTTCGGAGGGCACGTTAAGCAGTCGGTCCCGGGTGCTGTATACTTGTATACAGTAGTCGTTAGGGATTGTCAGAAGCCACTTTGGCACCCTGAAAATTCTGACATCCACCACCCAGCACTGGGCGAGCTTGGTGGATTATGGCCTAAACCTCCTCGTCACCCAGAGGAGAGACTCATAGCCCTGCAGTGGGCTCATTACACGGAGTTGTGATGATGATGATGATGATGACGTATAGCAGAGCTGGCCTTCTAAACGACCCCGTATTTGTACGTAGTCCCAGTCGACTAAGTAGCTCTGGACAATCAATTGAACCGTTAGCGGCACGCAATAGGTATGCGATATCTGCTACTTTTCTCCTTTCACTAAGTGGGAGATAGTGGAATTTGCGACATCTTGCTTCATAGTCAGGTAAGCATACTTTTGCTCGGAATTGCAAGTATCGCGGAAACTTTCCTTGAACACGTTCAACTCGTGAAATATACACGTTGTATTGGGGATTCCACATTCACACATAGGTTCATGCCTGTATTCCTTATGGGGTAGGAAGATCACCAGAGGCTATAAAAACCATCTAATGTCACATTTGACACGTTCGGAGGAATTATAATGATGGAGAGAGGCTATTGAGGTGACAGGGGGTCAGCCTATCGCCCACAAAAACGCCAATAAAACGTCTGTCATTTAACTGACTTTTACAGTACCTATTCCCGGGAAAAGAAGCAGCTAGTACCTAGTACATTCTATGTTTTTCTTTCGCTCCCAGTCCAGTTGATATCAAATGTTTATATATTATTTTTTTGATAATCAACGAATGCAGAGCATCAAAAAGCCGATTTCACTAACATTTTTAAATTCTAGTCAAAGCTTTAGCTGCAGTATTAGGTCATCACGATACAATTCTCCGTATTGATACATATTTCTTTTTTTTAAGTTTAAAATTTTTCAAAAAGGACCACCTCTGAAACATCCTCTGTTATATGAAATAAGAATATTCAAAATCAATTCATAATTGTCCCTTAAATCGTGTAAAAAAAGACACAAATAAAGAACATATTTACGATTGAGAACCTCCTCGTTTTGGAAGTTGAAAACGCGACTTCACTAACATTTTTAAATCCTTGTCAAAACCTTCTTAAGCATGAGGTCATCAACGTAAATATTCTCCGTTTATACAACGTGTAACAAAATGGAGAGATAAAACTTAAGGGTTAGCTTCTATACCATACATAGAACATACAGTAAAAGAATAAGCATGATTAGTGCTGGCATAGACTTTCATAAATTATTTAATTATTTTACAACAAAATATTTTGACAACCCTAGTCAACCTAATAAGCTAAAACCACGGAGGAAATATATAGAGGAGCTGACCTATCCAGTTTTCTCTAGGGACTCAAGTGAAGCCTACGGGCGGGGTGCGGGAGGGGTAAGCGGTGGGTTATGACTTATGGCCAATCATAGCCAAACAGGCGACGGCATTAGTCACCTAGTAGCGAGAAGTAAAAACTGGTTGAAACATAAGGTTAAAATAATCAAAAGATCATCAAAAAAGTTCAGCTATACTTTATTAAGTGGCTCTAGTGTTTTAACGAAATTTCAAACGTTCCAAATCTGTCAGAAAAAAACCGCGAAATAAAAGTATTTCTACTTGACGCTAGATAGCGCAACATTTTTCGAGGCATAAAAATCACCTACACGCAACAAATAACAATCTGGAATTTTGGACATCAATAATTGGAAAACAAACAATTTGTAAAAAATAATTATGAATGAAATTATCTTCGTGGTTGGTTATTTTATTTGGATTGTCAATGATAATGAACTTTGTAGTATCTGTCTTAGGTATCCATCACTTTATTTTTATGCCATCAGCTGCTATCGAATAGATTTCATCAAAAGCTAACAGCTGATTTAGGGTTGACACTTAGATATTTTGATCTAAACTTTGAACTTGTTTTTCTGCCGAACCGTAAGGATTACTTTATGTACCTAACTATTACTTATAAACTACATCACCAAATATACAATCTCATTAAGTATTATCTCTTCATTATGTTGCACGTTGTATATTAACGTAAATAATATGTTTTTCGAAAATTTCAAATTTCTCAAAAAGTGCTCAATTGATATCGATGAAATTTATACGGGTACACTTCTGAAGTATCTTATAGCATATGAAACAAGAATATTCAAGATCAATCCATAACATCGCGTGACAAAGATACAAAATACATACACAGAAATTGAGAACCTCTGTCGAGGACCTGTCTCCTTTTGGAAGTCGGTTGAAATTTTATATTAATGATTATCTAATTATAATCAAATCATAGTATCAAGTTTACATTAAGAACTTTGAAGTGCATTTGTCATTTTAAGTTTAAGATTTAAGGTCGTCTATGCTGTCATGAAAAATTGCAAGCATTATCTGCTCACATTTAATTACAAAAAATAAAGTTCTTAAATATGGCGTAAGTATAATAACTGTTCGGTTCTAACGATCAATGCTTTTTTATTAAAATCTCATTTTAAGAACTGTTGAAGCGTATTCATAAAGTAAAGAAATAAATAGCTGTGAAGAAATCAACAAAAGCGTTGCCATAGGCAACCTACTCTTTGCTCTTATTCTGTAATCGTAAATAAGGGCAACAAGTATTGCAAAACTTAATTATCTAGAAACCAACTAAATAATTCCGAAGTTGGAAAAAAAGAACAATAACTTATCTTTTTTTTTTTTTTTTATGAGTGACTAAACCCGCGTTTGACCTCAATCTCACCTGATGGTAAGTGACGATGAGGTCGAAGATGAAAGCACACAGGTTTAGGAAGGAGCTGGCTCTTTATACAATATTGCCGGAACACATTACCGCCGGAGCGGTAACATTTGGCGGCAGACTTTATATAAAGGGTGGTCGCTAGCCAGGCGGATCCAGAAGGGATCCTACCACCAAGCAAAGCAATCTATCACAAAACATGAAATACAATATAATTAGATTACGTCTTACTTTATTTTATTTAGAGACTAAGGATCAGCTATATGAACGATCTTTGTATAGCTAAAGATAGCCAGAGCTAGGTTGTGGAAAAACTCGTTTCACTCACACGCACTAGGACGAGTAGGTATGTCAAAAGGCAGGGCTTAATGCAATGTTAAAATGCAGTGCCTAAGTAGTTCTCTTCATTTCATTATTAAGTTTATAATAATTCCGTTGTAAATTAAATACTTATTTAAATTATTATGTTCTATTTTTATCTTCCTGTACTTATAGATAAGTGGAGTTATAATGTTTTTCATGTTATTTTACATTCTCATTTTATATTGTTTTAATTCAATAATTCACTCTCTCTGTTACTGTTATGAGCTTCAAAGGATTTAATGGATGAGCTGAAATTTCCCTCAAAACGAAAACAAATGAATTCCTGCCTTTCAATATAGTGAAACCGCGGGAAACTCCTTGTATACTGTGTTCTATTACTCGTGCACAAAGGTACCGTTTGTTTCAACAAGTCTACTGCAGGGCCTTAGATTGCAATTGAGGACAAAACACAGCTTATTACGATATAATATACCATTTATCTCATTTCTAATAACTTTATGGCGCAGCCCACCACCAACGATTGCCTGACTATCTTGTGTAAGATGCTCGTCTGCCGTCTATGCTCCTTTAAGCATCCCTTTGACACTATCTCTAGCTCTATTGCCCATGTCACCGATAAAAATCTGATCCCAGCCGGGAGCGATTTTCAACCGACCTCCAAAAAAGGAGGAGGTTCTCAATTCGTCTGTATGTTTTTTTTGTGTCTTTGTTACACGATATTTCAGACAATTATGAACGTATTTTGAAAATTGTGGTTTCATATGATAGAGGGTACTTCATAGTTAGTTCTATATAAATTTCATCGTAATCGGTTGAGAACTTCATTGAAAATATAAAACTTTTGAAAAAATATGTATGATTTCGGAGCATATTTACGTTGATGAAATTCTCAACTTAGCCAAAGCGTTGACGTGAAGTCGGTTTTTTAATGCCCTGCATTCGTTGTATTTGGTATTTTTATCTATAGAATGTGAACAAATTCAACGAGAAACTAAGAAAATGTTTAGTTGAGCGTAAGTCAGTTCTAGTCAATCCAGTCCTCTCTTTTCCAAAGGGAAAGCTAGATAGTTTAAATAACGTGTAAAGAGTTGTTTCTCTATACCTATGAGAAACTTAATTGAATTGACTGAAAATATAACACAACAAGGAAGCACAACTTTTAAAGACCTCTTGAATGCATAACTATAAATTACAATCAGAACTACTATAAAAAGTTATTTTGCTAATTCCGCGACTTGTACTTGCACTAGTGATGCAGGATTTTCATGCGTAGGTTCACCGCCCTCCCTCCCTCAAGCAAGAAGCAAGACATGCAATGAACACACACCTGGAAACCCACACCACAAGCTATCACCGACACGTGTTTCGCTTCAACCAGAAGCATCCTCAGGGTGCAACGACCACCACCGTTGCATGTCTTGCTTCTTGCTTGAGGGAGGGAGGGCGGTGACCCTACGCATGAAAATCCTGCATCCCTAGTGCAAGTACAAGTCATGGAATTAGCAAAATAACTTTTTATAGTAGTTGTCATGGATTTCCGCAAAGTAACGCCTGATTCAATCAATTATACAATCAGAACATTTTGCTTTTTTGATGGGTCGACTAAACAAAGACTAAACTGGGGTATTTGCGATTTAAAAGGGTCTGCTATTTTATCCCACTAATCAACAAGTAAATAATCACAAAGAAACTGTACTTGAATAGCTTGTGGTGTAATTATTATCAAAATAATTGCACAGGACAGTCTAGTAGATTCTACTTTAAAAAATGAAAACATAGATTTAAATAGTATTGTACCATCTGATATTAACGAGACAGGGGGCCACCTAAGGAATAAGAAATATTTGTTGGGGCCAAGGTGATGTTTCCTTTCAATATTGATGTGTCTAAGGGTCTAGTAGATGGTGCCATTGGACATATTACAGAAATCATATGGCCCTGCTTACGGAGATCACAAATGTATGAAACTGACATACCTTCCATTCGTATAGACTTCAGGTAAGGCGTTCATCACGTTCAACTCAATACTGTGCAATTTCCAGCAAAATATAGAAACGGCACTACAGAACGCAGAATGCTGACAATTATATTTTGTTGCTTTTGTATAGTATATAAAATTCAGCGTAGTACCGTTGACTGTGCCATTTTATACTAAGGTTCAAAGCTCTTTGCTACTAGTCGAGCATACGTAGCCTAAAGTAGGGTGAAATCATTAGAAGGAAAATTCTTATTGAAGAACTAGACTGTTCAAAATTAAATGATGATGCATTAGATGAGATGAACAGACTGAGAAACATGTCCAGATAACTAAAAAGTAAAAAATAAATTAAATAACAAAAACCTTTTTAAAAACAAGCTTTTATTTAAATGCACTCATAAGAAAAAAATAAACTTTTACTGTACACTTGTAACGTAATTTCATATTTGACACAATTTATATGATACTAGCTGACCCGGCAAACGTTGTTTTGCCATATAAAAAAAATAGATCTTGGCCGATTCTCATAGATACCGGATAAGCACAAAAAATTTCATCAAAATCGGTCAAGCCGTTTCGAAGGAGTATGGCAACGAAAACTGTGACACGAGAATTTTATATATTAGATAAAAGCTTGTCGCGAGATGTAAGTACTCATATTTACTTAGTTTGATAAAACATTGAAATCAAATTACTTAATTAACATGTTTATATCCACAACAGGTAAATTTCGCGACGGTTTTACTCGAGAAATTTCAAAAGGTAACCTATGTGCTATTCCAGATTAATCTCTATTACTATGCCAAATTTCATTAAAATACGTTGAACCGTTTTGCCGTGATTGAGGAACAAACATCCATACATCCAAACATTCACATTTATAATATTCAAGATAAATTGTGTCAAATGTGAAATTACGTTATAAGTGTACCTACAGTAAAAGTTTTGGTGTAAAAGTATTTTTTTTTCTTTTAAGTGCATTTAAATAAAAGCTTGTTTTTAAAAAAGTTTTTTCTTATATAATTTATTATTATCATAAAACACAAATATAGATCAATAAAATAAAGTAAGTATAGTAAATGACATTCATCCATAAATTGAATTTACGGCTGTTGACCCTCGGTAATCCGCCAAACTTGCAAAGGCCGTGACAGATGAAGAATAATGTCAAACTACCTACGCCTGCGACCCATGTAATCCGGTATTTTCATGAAAAGGAGTACTTTGTAATCCAAGAAACTCTGTAAAATCTAAAAATAAGATTTAATCTATTTGCACTGCATATTATCCTAAATAAATTAAACTTAAAGCTATTAACAATGTTGGTAGCATTGAGTTTTTTTTTGTTAACTCACTTGAAGAAATCGATATAGCTAAACAATTAAATACAATGTAGGTAGGTACAAGTATTTCAATGGCTTAAGTGTACTCGTGGTGTAATCTTAATTTTATCTTCTTACTAATATTATAAACTAGCTATTGCCCGCGACTTCGTACGCGCATGGTTAACACAGCCAGTCACTCATTGAAGAAATTTTATTCCAAGTAACACATGAGTGCATTCAAGGAAAAAGATTTTTTATAAAAATTAAAAAGTACAATACTTCTGGGAATTTTGGGAACTCCTTGCACAAATCAACCAGTCATTCTTTGAGGAACCTTTATGTTAAGTGTCATTTCCCTGCATTCAAGGAATAAGATTTTTCATACAAACTAAAAAGTCCAATAATTCCCGTTCCCATGGAAATTTCGGGAATACCCTCTTCCATCCCGATTCCATCCTTAGTACTCCCCCAAAACCTCTAACGAATGATTGTTCCAAATTTCAGCTTTCTACGGCCAGTAGTTGTGGCTGTACGTAGTCTGTCAGTCACTCGTCACTAACGTAAGAGTTGTTTTTTAAAGAGAAAAGATATTAGATATATCAGCTCAAGTAGATACTTATTGAGCATTAGCGACATATTTTATACTATAATTTGTACCAAAAACAGTTTAAAACAACCTCGCGTCTCGCACTCCTCATAAGATTTCAAAGAATTTCAAACAATATCCAAGTCTTATCTAACAAAATCTAAGTGATGACGACCGGGTGATGTAGAGGTTACATTTCCTTACCTTCTATACCAGAGGTCCTGGGTTCGAATCCCGTCGACGGCGGATATTTGTGTGATGTACAAAGATATTAGTCGTCAAGTCATGGATGTTTATATGTTTATTTTAGTTTATTCTAATAAAAAATATGTATTTATTCAATATGTATGTTTATATATTTCTTAAGTATATCAGTTATCTAGTATCCATAACACAAGTTCTTTAAGAAACTTAATTTGGGCTAGATAATGTTGTGTGAGTGTCAGAAATATTTATTTATTTATTATTTAACTAGCTGCTGCCCGCGACGTCGTCTGCGTGAACGCTATGCAGCACCAAACGCACCTACGATTATAACACTGCTAGCGTGATAATATGTAGCCTATATGTTGACCCGACTTCTTAACTATCTTCATGCCAAATTTGAAGTAAATCCATGCAGTACTTTTTGAGTTTATCCCGGAAAGACAAACAGACAAACAGACAAACAGACAAACAGACAAAAATTCTAAAAACTATATTTTTTGTTTCTGTTTCGATTGTAGATCATACCCCAAGTATTCTTTTAAAAAAATATTCAATGTACAGTTTTGACTTTCCTACCATTTTATTATATGTATAGATTTATAGTCAAAAGAAAGGAATCCAACTCAAAACTCCATGTTTCTAAGCCCAGTTCAATATGATGAAATATATATGATCCTAAAAAATCTGAAAAATAAAAGAAGCTGCGGCGTCGATGAGCTACCTCCCATCCTAATAAAACAGTGCGCTGAATTTCTAACTATGCCCTTCTATCTTTTAGTAAATCAGTCTTTCCATAGTGGCGTTTTCCCCGATTTGTTAAAGGTAGCTTTGGTAAAACCGATATATAAGAATAGCGATAAAACGAACCCGAACAATTACCGCCCTATCGCGCGCCTCACAACCTCTGCAAAAATATTTGAAAAGTCAATGTGTAACCGTGTATTTAAATTTTGTGAAAAATACAAAATTTTTGACGACTCCCAAAATGGTTTTAGAAAAAAAAGATCAACTACTTTGGCTGTCTACAAGTACATCCAGGAAGCCCTAAACATAATTAACAACAAAAAATACGCGATAGGTATACTAATTGACATGACCAAGGCATACGATAGAGTTCGATTTGATATATTGCTCAATAAACTCTATGGCATAGGTATACGCGGCAACGCCCATAAATGGTTCACATCTTATTTGACGAACAGACATCAATACACAGAAATAGAATATTATAATCTAAATACTAACGAAATCCAAACTATCAGATCAAAATGTAAGGTAATGAACGCATCTATACCCCAAGGTAGTGTGCTAGGTTGTTTGCTTTTCCTAATTTACATAAACGACCTTCCAAAAGTAATTAACACACCTTCGGTGTTATTTGCAGACGACATCTCCCTACTAACATCTTTTGAATCCAACTCTGACATTAATAATAAATTACACTTAACTTTTGACATTATAATAAACTGGTTAAATGACCATAATCTAAACATAAATTTTAATAAAACTAAATTAATTCCATTCCACCCCTATCAAAAAAAACAAATTGACATAAATTTTACATACAATAAAACAAAAATTGAAAAAGTAAGCGTATTCACCCTATTAGGACTTAACATAGACTCAAACATAAATTGGAAAACTCACGTTGATACAGTCAGGCTAAAACTAGCTAGATTCGCATATGCGCTCCGTGAAGTAAAAAAATCGACTAACTTTAAAACAGCACTAATAGCTTACTATGCCTATGCTTACTCTTGGCTTACCTATGGCGTAATCCTCTGGGGAAATAGTGTCAATGCCACTGCTGTTTTTATAGCGCAAAAAAGATTAGTTCGAATAATGTCAAATATTGAAAACACTGACAGCTGTAAATCCTTTTTTAAAAACCTTAAAATTCTTTTTTAAAAACCTTAAAATTCTTACCCTCAGCTGTCTTAACCTTATAGGTGTATAGCTTTCTAAATAAAGATTTAAAAAAAAAAAAAAATTCTTACCCTCCCTTGCATATACATTCTAGAAATTTGTAAATTTGTCCGAAAATATCCCGATTTCTACAAAAAAAGAGAAAATGTATCCAACAAATATCAGCTCAGACCCTCTAGGAAAAATAAACTAAATCAGCCAACATCCCGACTGCATATACACTCAACCGGCCCTCAGTCATCTTCTATTAAATTGTACAATCATCTTCCCACACACATACGCAATGAAGTAACAGATAAACCATTTATACATTTATTAAAACAACTTTTACTGACAAAGTGCTACTACACGGTGAATGAATATTTAAATGATAAATTTTAATAAGAAAGTATTAACCATTAATAATTACATTTAAAATAATATTAATATAAAATAATTTAAGACTTAAATCAAATGTTCACTGACGAATCCTCTCTTGCATTGCAGTACCTATACTAGGTCCATAATTTTACGTATTATTTAATAACTACAACAATGTATACCTACCACCTGTAAAATTTGGAAAGCAATAAAGAATTGATTGATTGATTGATTGATTGAACCGCATGAGCATTGATTTAATAAAGGCGGAATTAATAATAATTCGTTTATATGTTTATTTTAGTTTATTCTAATATAAAAAATGTATTTATTCAATATGTATCTTTATATATTTCTTAAGTATATTAGTTATCTAGTATCCATAACACAAGTTCTTTAAGAAACTTAATTTGGGCTAGATAATGTTGTGTGAGTGACAGAAATATTTATTTATTTATCATCTAAGTATCTTAAAATCTCAATATAGGTTTTAAATAACTATGTGCCACCTATAGGTAGGTACTATTATGGACGAAACAAACGGTCTATTCACCCTCCGCAGACTTGAAATATCGTTATTTTTAATTCAATCATATCTTTATAAATTACTAGCTGACCCGGCAAACGTTGTTTTACCATATAAATAAAAAAAAAATAGATGTCGGCCGATTCTCATAGATACCGGATAAGCACAAAAAATTTCATCAAACTCGGTCAAGCCGTTTCGGAGGAGTATGGCAACGAAAACTGTGACACGAGAATTTTATATATTAGATAAAATCATATGTTAGCCTGATTTACAAGTTATAGTATTGTAAAGTTTCATAAATTTCTATTTGGTGGTTTTTGCGAAGAAGAGGAACACAGTATGCATGTTGGTATCTTTGATTATCCCTAACGCACAAACGACTTAGCCGATTTTAATGTAATTTGGTGTGGTAGTTTATTTGGTCCTGGACTAATAAGTAAGACACAGAAACCGACCATTAAAAGTCAGAAACTATTTTGGTTCCAAAATTTTAGTTTGCTTTTTATTCGATAGATGTCGCTGTACGTCGATTAAAGCGCGCAATAACTTTGCAGACTTCCATTATTCATCCTCACTTCCACACGTATAATATTAGTACGATATTGCGATATTAGTATGATTAGTACGATAGTACGAAGTAGGATAATATTTATTAGTAGGATTAAAGAGCGCAAGCAAAGTTTTAAATGATTTAGCATGAATAACTTTGTAGACTACCATTATTCATCTCACTTCCACATCACAATTATAAGATTAGTAGGATGTGAAAGTTTGGCTGGATGACTGCATGCTTGTTCCTCAAGCACGGCATAACGGCTCAACAGATTTGGGTGGAATTTGGCATAGTGATAGTGAACAGTCTGGAATATCGCATAGGATACTATTGTCCTTTTGATAATATTCCCGCGGGTAATTGTGGGGGTAAAACGGCGCGAAACAGCTACTTTAAAATAATACAAAATAAAATTTTCGTTACACGCAATTAAAAATCACAAAGGCACTGCTTACGTCTGATGGTGCTTACAGATTGCTGTAATGGAACTAGTAATGTAATATCCAGCGCTCGATGCCTGCGCTCGATGTATTCGGACGTGTCTTGCGCACGAACTGAGCATTAAATACGGGCATACTGAGAAAGATTTTTTCCGTATTTCGTCGCGAGCACGGTCCGTCGCCGCACTCGTTCTTTTCAACTAACTTCCAATTGTTTAAAAAAAAATTGTTTGACGCCACATTATCTAGGCCAAATAAAGTTTTCTTAAGAACTTATGCTATGGATACTAGATAGACAATGTTTATTCGCCAACGGAGTCAAGCTAATCGCTGTACTCATGAAAAAACTCCAAGGACATCGGCGTTGGTGGCGCACAGAATTGTATAAAAGGAGAGACGGCTTAAAGATGATAAAACAAAAACTTTAAATTAATTCTTAAATCATCTCCTAATCGAGTAAACTGATTTACATGATTCAAATGGATAAATTGGTTTTTATACCCAGAGCTTTCATTTGACATCAAAATCGTTAGGTACGATAACTTAACAAACAAAAAATCACATTTTCAAGTTGCTCTCGTAATTATCAAATCGAGTCCCTTTGATGTCTAAAAAACCGACAATTCACGGATTACGTCGAGCAGGGTACAACGTCACTCTATTGGCGGCGTGACCTATTGACAATTTGGACGGGCACATACGCCCGTCCAAATTAAGCATCGAGCATTTTTTGATGTTATCCAAAAAATAGAAAATGTACGGATAGCTTAGAGCAGGCCACGAGCGCGCTCTACTGCGGCTCAGTTCGTGCTCGAGAGGCGTCCAAATCATGGGAACTTTTTGTGCAGGTTACATTACTAGTTGCATTACTAGCAATCTGTACGCACCATGAAAGGCACATTGTTGGTTTGCTAGATTTAGCACAGCCGGTTTACCTCGAGCTAACTGTGGGTGCTTTCCTTTAAATCTGTCAATCTAGAGTAAAATATTGTTAACCTGGTTAAAATCTGGTTAATGTGCAACGCAGCGCATGTTCTATTTGTTCGAAATAGTCTGCGTCGATAGCTTCATTAGGTAATTTTTAAGATAAGGCGGTATGCCAGGTATTACCTATACGATACGGTATAGTATACTTAATTAGTTTTTTTCAGAGTTTCTTCCTTTTGTGCCGTTTAGTTGTTGCTGCTGATTGCAACTGCTAAATAAAGGGACTGTTATTTATTTTAAAAAGATCGTGGCTATCTGACTCTCTGAGCGACTAAAAGTTTTGTGCCAGGAAGCTAGAAATTAGAATTTTCAAAATGCCGGAATAGCTTTAAACAGACTCTTATAAACACATTATAAGTACAGTTACGTGTAATACTATGTATACATTTTTGAGGTAAGTATAGCTCGCGTTTCGTCTGTTATGAAGTTGAATTACTGTAGATATATGTACTGTGCTAGGACCTGTGGCTCCCGCTCCTTGGGCGAGTAAGTAGACATTTAAACCACTGCACAAGGTAGACATACCTAATGAACAATTTTGTATTTTTAACCGACTTCCAAAAAGAGGAGTTTCTCAATTCGCGTGTATTTGTTTTCTTGTTACACGAGTTTTGGACAATCATGAATCAATTTTGAATATTCTTGTTCCATAATATGATAGAAGAGGGTATGTCCCATATAATTTTCATCGAAATCGATTGGACTTAGAACCTTATTAAAACCGAATAAGTTACATGTGACTGTACAACAACCGGAGCTGACGGGGCGCTACGGTTAAGCGATTGCCCGCCGCAATGGGCAGTCCTCTATGTCGACTCGGCCTAGAGGTAGATACTGTATATTCCATATCGATCTTTTTTCTTAATGACTAAAACCGCGTCTGACAAGACAAGGACGAAATGTTTTATTCATTAATTAATGTCTAAAATATAAGACCACCTACCTAATGCTTCCAGCGGTAAAAAAAATCTCTCAGCTCTAACCAGGCGCGGTCGCAGAATGAAATTTTGGGGGGGGTCACATCTGAATTTTGGGGGTCATTTCCCCTGTGACCCCCCCCCCCCCCGGTACCGCGCCTGGCTCTAACGACGGCGACGGTCTTAAATACATAGGTACCGTTAAACATAATTAATTATGACATTTGCAAACTTAAGATCGTCATTAGACTTGAGAGCGTTTTATTAATACACGCCTAGTACACGACCACTTCTCTCTGCTGAGATGTCGTCGTGACTTAGAAGCATTCAGATTAGTAAATGTTATAGGAAACAAAATTATTATATTACTTCAATTAACCAATATCCATACCATATAGTCAATGAATGCTGAGCATTAAAAAACCGGCTTCACGTCAAAACTTTGGCTGAAGTATAAGGTCGATTTTATATGGGACTGTGCAGTATCCTCTATCATAGAAATAAAAATCATCAAAATCGGTTCACCCACGCAAAAGTTATAAGGTAACAAACATAAAAAAAACATACAGAAGAATTGAAAACCTCCTCTTTTTTTGAAGTCGGTTCAAAACATACCTACTTTAACCGCTAAGCAGATTAACTAAAGCTTTATTATTTTTCTGTTTATCTTTTTTTGTGGACCAATGAACCAAAAAATAATGTAAAGAAAATCTCTACAAAATCCAAAAAAAAGGCCTTCTTAATTAGCTTCCTAACATTAATATACTATAACTTTCCCTAACCCGAAATCGAATCCACAACATTCCATTAATCAATAACATAAATATTATTCCATTCTGAATTAAAGTAAATAATAACAATCTGCAATGCATACCTTTTCACGATGAATGAAAATGTATTGTATTGAAAACCTTGCCACCATTTCAATCAACACTCAAATTCATAACACTTGATAGACAAGATGTTAGTGCACTTTCCCACTAAGCGATTAAGCGAAGCTGAGGATTCACTGGGGATGGGAGAGACTTCAAAATATGTTTTTGTAGAAAGCGTCCTCGCCACGTGACGGTAAACAACGTTATGAGCGGTCCTCGGGGCAGGTCACGCGAATCACGTGGCCAGTCCACGTGCGTTCGTTGCCTCGCTCGCTCGTTGTCGCGTCGCGTTGCCGCAAATACTTATAGATACATGCTATCTATAGCTACAAATATTAGTACATAAATAAGTACGTGGGCTTGTTTGTTTGTTTCTTTAAATCTTTTGCTTACCTCAGAAGACAGAGACCAGCTCTTCAGAAAGCTTTGAGGCTAAATACGTTTTACTAGATATTCCTACAAAATGTATTTACGCGGTTTAAGACGCCAATTAAACAATTGGTGGCTACAACCACGCGCGGTGGCTAGTCTAAGATGAACAGACGCACACAAATCCATAACGGGGGGGGGCAGGAATTTAACAATAGAAAATGTTTTCCACAGAAAGCGAAAGTACCTTTGTAATAATGGCAAACAAGTAAATGTAAACTTAATTTCTGTAGTCGCGTTCGTTTTTTAAATACTGACCCGAAATAGGTATAACTCGCTGAGTAAGTTATCAAGAACTATTAAACTTTTTTTATAGCTGAATAAACCCGCATTTCACCTCAATTCACCTGATGTTACGTAAAAATGAGGTCGAAGGTGACACATCTGAGCATGATTTAATAAGTAGGTATAATTTAGATATAGTACTTCATCTTATTGAAGGGTTCAAAATAAATCTGGAAGAATCATTTAAGCAGCTAAATCAATACAATACGCCGAATGGCGCATTCAACCAATTCTTCAGCAAGGTAAAGCTGAAGAATTGGTTGAAAGCGCTGATGTCGAGGATTTCAATTCGCATGTGATAGTTTTTTGGAACTTTTGAGGACTAAAGGCTATTTTATCAAGAAATTATTACGGGATGAACATTTTCGAAAATCAAACCTCAAAAACTGCTGGAATTACACATCAATTCAAAAGGACCAAAATCCTAAAATCTAGCTTAGTTACGTCCGCAATCAATACATATTTTTTATCAGTGACTGATGCTATATCACAGTATACATTATTCGATCTTATGTAACACTAAAGAGGGTAAGAAACAGGAAAACTAGGGTGGAGGCATTGAGACATAGTAACTCAAAGGGTGGGGGTGGGGCTTTTCATTTCAAATACTGACGGAACATTAATTGGGACGTGATACGCCAAATGATATGACGTCTATGGATAATTTGTTAATTAGCTTACTTGCTATGTTTGAAATTGAACAGTTCAATTCAATTTGAAGAATTTCAGGTATATCGTCATTTCTCCAAAATTTTTATCTCTTTTTACGAGTATTGATGCAAATTACTTGAGTTTTTTTTCAGATCTGTATATCTACGCTAAGATAACTTGGGCACTGCCTCAATTAAGGCTTAAAATATACAGAGTGACTAGTGGGTCACTTTCGAAATTCGAAGACGTGATAGTTCGAGATCATACAGGAAGAGAAAAATAAAATTAAAATATTAACTATTTACCGAATAAACTTAACCGAAAGTAAAAGAATAAATTACGTAACGCATGGTTACATAAGCGTAATACAATAGATACTTAGCGGGTGGTGGTTGGGTGTGACGGGAACACTACTGTGTGCGTGTTGACTGAGGCGGCGCGTCGGGAAAAGTGTAGTAATATCTCTTCACTCTATTTATAGGGAATTCTGGTGAAAAATTAAGTACCTATTTTTATTACATAATTATGATCAGAATCGAGTGCAGAGTGCTCTCCTTCAATACCCAAAATTGGGTCAGGAAAGGTGTAGGAATGTCACTTTATTTATTTATAGGGAATTCTTGTGAAATTCTAAGTAGGTACCAACTTTTATTACATAATTATGATCAGTATAGAGTACAGAGTGCTCTCTTTCACTATCTAATGTCAGCAGTCTCCCTATATAAATAAAGAAATAATAAACACCCTAAAAATAACCTCTACGACGGTACTGTGTCTGACTTCTTATTACAGGCCGAAAAGTCTTTTTCATCATAATAAAATACTGTTTGTCAGACAAAAGTTGTCTTATATTCGCTTTTAATGAGGCCTTGCCTGATCGTTGATTTAATATAAGAAAACGATACTAAATACGTCATCAAACGTCATTTAGCGTTACATAAGCTCCCGCCACCGCCTCCACCGCAACGTCATCTACCGCCTCAAACTCAGATTTAACTTAGGTACAAGAATAGAACCTCCCCGCCAGAGTTAATTTCAAATTCAATGTAAATTAAATTATTCTATAGGTAACGAAAACTTCTTCCAACAGATTACTTAAGTTTTTAATATTTTAAAATTATTGATGTACCTATAGGTACCTACATACATACCTAACTTCACACCTGTACCCGTTATGTGGTAGGCATAACACCAGATAAAACCATCTGATGGCACGTTTGACAAATATGGAGGCATTAGGCGTGGACAGAGACTATTGCAGTGACAGTGACGGACACAGTCAGTATTGCATCGATCGTTAGGGACAATCACAAGGATGAAATATCTTACATACATACGGGGTTAATTTAATGAAAAGAAATCCATGAAATCTGTACTTATATGGTTGTTTTAGTTCACGTGTACGAAGAACATTTAAACACTGTCAAGTATCTGGAAATACTGAACCTCTTGAACAATTAATTAATTCTCAATCTTCAATTATTATAAGTATTTACAAAAAAATGTAAACTAACTTATTAGTTGTTCGAAATGGGCTCCATTTTCTAGGAAGTACAAATCTAATCTTTTGACAAATTCATTTCTAGTCTCTCAAATCGTTTACACTGCATAAGATTTATTGTTTTGTTTTTACAAAAAAAAAAGGATAGGTGAGATCTGGTGATCTCTCAGGCCATCTGATTGTGCCGTTTCTATCAATCCAGGTATTATAATGGTTTTTAATGTAGTAAGTGGTGGTTCTGCTGTTATGGGCTGGAGCACCATCTTGTTGTATAATTATTTGCTTTCGCTCTTCATAGGGAAAACCATTTAAATCATTGTTCAAGAGGTTCAGTATTTCAAGATACTTGACAGTATTTAAATGACCTTCGTACACGTGAACTAAAACTATATACTTAAGTACAGATTTCATGGTTTGGCTTTCATTAAATTACCCAAGTATGTTAAAGAGTATGATAAATTTTTATTGCTACAAATTATTTTCTCTATGTGAGTATTTTAATTTAATTTAATCAATTGTCGATTTAATCACTTATTTGTAATGAATTTCATAGTTTCACTGACAATTTATTATTGCCTTTAATTTTTGATTTTAGTTTTAATTTAAATTGTATAATATTTCGATGACTTGTTTTTATTTATTGTTTTATGAAATAGCTTTTTTATTTAAATTTAATAACAAAAATGACATTTCATACTGTATTTATATTAATGTAGGTATTTGTAGTTTAATTTAATTTATTCTTGTTAACCGTAACTTGATTAATTAATTCTAAATTTTTTTTTTCTTTTTTAATTTGTGCTCGGTTTGTGAATTTTGTGAATGTTGTGTGTGCCTGTAATTGATGTATATACTAGATTTAAGAACTTTGCTGAGTGTTTATTGAATTTGTTATGTATGTATATTGCTGGCATGCCTTTTAGTAAATAAAAAAAAAAAAAGGGATTTCATCTTTGCGATTGACCCTAACGATCGATGCAATAAAATCACAGAGTGTAATCCCGGGTGAAGGAAGCGAATTTTCGAAAATCTTTGTAAGCGGCTTAATTTTTTTTCCAAAATAAAGAAATGTTTCTTTGGAGTATTTGCTATCTCTATTATTTAGAGTACTTACTTTCCCTCCACGTGGCATTAAAAAATTCCACCCCGTATACAGGGTGACTGGTGACCAATTTTGGGTATTAAAGGAGAGCACTCTCCATCATAATTGTATAATAAAAATAGGAACTTAATTTTTCACCAGAATTCTCTATGAATAAAGTGAAGTAAATTTAACTTGACGTTTCGGTGTCTTTGCAGACCCCGTGGTCACGAGCGACTGAAAATATTTAACATGTAAATACACGCGATAAATCCGGTATTAAAAAGTGTTTTATTTAAAATAGTATGAATCGCGAAAACTTAAGACAATATTATAAAATAAATATTTCCCATAATAGCCAATGTTAGCGTAATCAATAGTTGTCATTAAAACATCTGTCTCTCAAAGAGTTTCATTAAAGTCTTTCCATCTCTAACACTAAGCTGAATATCAGTCCAACACTTACCAATCCGCTTGGACAACTATCGCCTAAGTACTATGCACAACTTTATCACCAAGTAGGTACTATAAACAATGAGTTAGCTATGTTTCCTACGTCTAACGACATTGACGAGGCCACGCCTCCGGCTACGTCAGTAAACCTGCTGCGTAGAGCACATGGCCATTATAGGTGAGAGAGAAAGTAATATATGATTCTAGTACGCAGTTATCGTCAGCCCTGACGTCACTTCAACACAAAACTATTTTTTGTGTAATAGGTATTTGACGTCAGCATCGCCCTGATGTCACTTCAATACAAAACTTTTTTTTGGACAGTGCATTTAAACATAGGTAGGCACATAGGTAAATCTATTTCGCCTCGCAAAAGACAGGACTCGTTATGCAGTGCTGACTGCCAACCTCCGATAGTCGGAGAGGCATATCAAGAAGAAGAAGAAGGTAAAACCATCATAGCAGAACAAGATAGAGTGCAATGACGGAGTTATTGCTAAAAACGAAGTCTATGTAATGGACAAATGGACCTTGGAATGGACCAGAATTATTCTGTCGCGATAGCTCTTCGTGTTTATCATGGCACGTATACTTTCTAAGGGCATTAACTTATTTTTTTCGGCTTAGGATACTATTAAAAACATGGATCAACTTTTTGGGAAAATCTAACATCCAAATAGAAGTGGAATATAACTTTTTGGAAGTATAATTGACTTTTACAGTAAACAAGGCACACTGTTAAAAATGATGTGATTTTATTTGCAAAAAAAGTAGGTACATAAACCTGTAAAATGTCCCGAAAACAGCTGTAAATTTCAATAAATTATGGAAAAGAACATAATTTTCGGTTATTTTACAGATTTTTAATCATTTTTATGTAATTATACATAAACGTGTATAATGACAGAACAATTTGTATTTTTACACATGAGCTGGGATTATTACAAAAGCAATACATAAAAAATGTGTAAATATACATTAAAAATTATACGTGAATTTACATAAATTACTTATAGAAAAAATACACAATTATGTAATGTAAAATTATATCATGTAAAACTGCATCAACATTTATTATTACATAAATGTTTGGGCAACGAGAGTTGCCCAAGCTTTTATGTAATTTTCACTAAACAATTTTAACAGTGCATTTGTTAACAAAAAAAACTTAGAACATGAGATATCAATATGTTAAAAAAGGATAATTAAGTAAAATGTACATATCTTTGAATTCACTCTACATAAAAAAAGTATTATCTCATTAAGTATTAATTTAAGTCTAAATGCCATTGTTATTTAATATACTTACATCCCACCGCACTAAGATGAAATCACGATACTGATGATTCTACATTACAATGTAACATGTAAAATTTATCGGCAGTAAGCACTTTGCTCCAAATAAAAACTCCCCACTAATTGTAACTTTTTGTCCATTATCGTTTTTAACTGATAAAAAAGTCCGCCAGTGAACAAACTAAATGGAGACCTCTTCCTTCTTCAATTCGGTTGAATGAAAAGAGCGCCCCGTTACCGAATAGGAGATAATTTCATGTTAAGTTTTAAACACTGCATTATTTTATTTGAGACACGCACGTTACCTTACAAATTCAACACTACATTTTGTGCAAGTAAACTTTTTGAAAAAAAAGTTATAGCTACTAAGTATTGCAATATTTCAGATAGGTACATCGCTGAAGTTGATATGGGCAGATCAAATTAACGCTCTACAATTAAAGCCATAATAAAGGTAAGTAGTCATGTATGAACCTATTATTAAATAATCAACTAACATAGACAAAACTCTAGCAGTATGTACACATATCTGGAGCTCTAACACAAAAAAGTATACTTTTTGTAACTATTTGGTTTGTTCACGATCTGAAAATCTATTACAAAGTCGATACGGAGCTGTCAAGAGTACCAAATGTATGAACACGATCGAGCAAACTCGATTGATTTTTGTTCTAAATAAAACTAAAAAACGTAAAAGTAATTAGAAAAACTAAAAAAACCCGACTGCGGAATACAGTAAGTTTTAACTAAAAAACCCAAAACAAGCATAAGACTATAAGAACTTTTAAATAATATTTGTAGGTAATAAAAAATAGTGGCAGAAACAAATAATTTCTGATTTCATTAAAATGAGTAAGTATCAAATGAAAGCTAATGGTCAGCCTATTCTAAATATATAGGGTAAATTTTAATTAACGCATCACCTTTTGCAGGCGCCTCTCCACATCAATCCCAACAACCTTTGTTCTACAACACCATCACCATCATAGGGCCATCATGCTGTAGCCACATCCTATTTCGAACTTCCTCGGTACATCGTTTAACAAATTACCAAGCCCTACTTTTAAATAATGAGCTCCATTTAGTCGTAGTGGGAGTTCAAATGGACCGATGATGATTTGTCTGTTTAGTATCCCAGCCCATAAATTAACCCCAAACTGGTACTGAAACCTGTCTTCCCTTACTGCAAGGGGGTTTTCGACGGCCCATTCATGGAGGTTTGCATGTTAAAGACGCCGATTCTCTTAAAACAAGATTAATCACTCATTCATCAGTCTGTCCAGAGATTCGCGGGCGCGATCACTAAATCGATAACTAACAAAAATGTCGAATTACGCGATTATGGCACGTTTAATCCACGTGTCACAGACGCCGGCAGACCTCGATTGGTTCACTCGAAGACGACATGCTGGAGTTTTTCGAACAGCATCCGATAGCCAGCACAAACGATGCGGCTCAGGTTTTCGACGTCAGCAGCTCGTGGGTGCGGCGCTTGCTGCGACGAGAGGGCCTAAGTCTTACCACTTTACGAAAGTGCAAGAACTGAAGCAAAGTGACTACCTATGCTCCGCGTGTGCAGTTTTATGGTTGGTTACTGGAGCACATTCTATGGACTGACGAGTCCACCTACCGCTGCTACCAAATTCAATATTCAAGTGACTGGTATGAATACCGATACAGGTACAAAACTGGTAGAAAAAAAATAGCGTTTCACAATATCGATTAGCTACGAGTTGTTAGTTCTCAAATTGGGCATGGGCCCTCTTTACATGACGTTCTTCCAAGAAACTAGGCGATATGTGATTTAGCTGATAACCTGCCAAGAGAACGACCTGAGTTCGCCGCATTTGTAGAACAAAATGCTGTGTTAGAGGTTAGTTATTTTCATTAATACTTACTTATTTTACTATTATTTTTTTTGAAATCACACAAAACACTTAAAATGTTTACGAATATCGACATTTGGGTTAATGTAAGTAGACCATGTCGGCTTTTTTAAAACCGGTCATTCTTTTGTTTCCCGTATACTTAATTAGGTGGAAGATAAAACACCCCAATAACCCCGCGTCTTACCAAAAAAACGGGGCACTTCTAGTGCCTCTTGAGCGTGACAATAAAACAATGCTGTGGTATTTGTGATAGTGTCATCTACAATATGTTGTGAATAATATATTGTTTCCTAATTATCTTAATTAGTTGAATTCCACTGAGCACCGGTAGCTCAGTGGACGAGCACTCGTCCGGCAAACGAGAGATCCCAGAGTCGAGTCCTGGTCGGGTAATGTTTATTTAACACTTTTTTTCAATTATTCAAGAGTAATTTATCATTTAACATTTTAACGAGTGCCTGGAACATTGCTCTCTCGAAATTATTCGAGGGCGCCAAATACACCAGTGCATTGTTTTTTTAACAATTGTGATAATGTTATCCGTCATCGTATACCTAATGCGATTAGAGTGAACGTGTTTTCAGAGAGTAAACTTTTTATTCCTGGTGGAGCTAGGGCGTGCACTGAACATTTTGAAAACAATGAATAGAATTCTACCGCAACTATGTAATGTAACACATGATTTTAATGACGCTCAGTTTACATCGCTGTGTGATTAGCTGCCAGGAATTATTAAAATTATTATCAAAACGATAATACGACGATTTCATCACAATTTTTTGGCACAAACCTTAACTTGAAAGTCGAAGGCGTTCCGAAGAAATTCGAAGTTTTTAAATATTCAAGCTGTAATCCTCACCTTTATATCCCTGGAGTCGTAAGCCGACTATATATGGGATTTGGCATGTCGTTATCACTATATCACAACTATTTTTTGGAACTTAAACCAAGTCGATAGACCTTACCGTTAACGTGCACGAGGGGTGAAGATTACAGCTTGACATTCAAGCTGTAATCCTCACCAACCTATAGCCATACCGCCGAAACTAGAATACGACTATTATTTTTATATGCGTCACTATTTATGACTATTTCATCATTATCTTTTGGTATAGTGATGAAATCTGATCTCCGTTCGATTGAGATTTCAAAAGTGAGAATTACAGCTTGAAGGACACTAAAAAAGCCTTGTCGGGCTGTAAATTAATCGCGCTCGAGTATTTCGAGGTAAAATTTTTTTTGCAACTTTGTGACCCTCCCTTTTCTTATGTCACGTTCAAATTCATATTATTGAAATATTGTAGCGTGGGGATTCCGACCCTGTGTAAACTTGTAAAGTAGGGCCCTGTATCCCTCACTCCCGCTCGTATGAGATCCGCAACTTGCGTCGCCTGCGCCACCCGCTCGCTCGCTCGCGCCTCACGTGGCAGTCATAGATGAATATAAGTAAGTAGTAAAGGTGGCGTGGTAAACTCCCGGGCTCGTTAACGAACTTTTGAGTGTTACGTATTTAATATTTTACAAGTGGCATAGGCGTCCCCCAAGGTCTTCGTCGTCATATTCATAGTCAAGGTCGTCATATTGTCTTAAGTCTTCCACGTCGCTCGGTACCGCGCCGCCCTCATCCAGCATTTACCGGCGACTTTGACCAGGTCGTCGGTCCATCGTGCGGGGGGCCTGCCTACGCTGCGTCTCCCAGTACGTGGCCGCCACTCGAGAACTTTTTTGCCCCACCGGCCATCTGTTCTGTGAGCTATGTGCCCTGCCCATTGCCACTTCAGCTTTGCAATCCTTCTGGCTATGTCGGTGACATTGGTCCGCCTGCGAATCTCCTCATTCCTACTTCGATCCCATAGGGAGACTCCGAGCATGGCCCTTTCCATTGCCCGCTGAGCGACTCTAAGCTTATTTATAAGGCCCATAGTTAGCGACCACGTCTCAGTGCCGTATGTCATCACTGGCAACACACACTGGTCAAAAACCTTTGTCTTCAGACACTGCGGTATTTGCGACGTGAAGATTTTACGGAGCTTCCCGAACGCTGCCCAGCCGAGATGGATCCGACGATTGACCTCTTTCTCAAAGTTGGACCTACCTAACTGGATTTTATGTCCTAGGTATAGATAATCGTCAACAACTTCGAGCGTGGTGCCTCCAACTACCACAGGAGCAGGTGCAACATGGACGTTCGACATGATCTTCGTCTTATCCATGTTCATTTTAAGGCCCACTCGCTGCGAGGCTCCACTGAGGTCATCGAGCATTTTACTCAGGTCCTGCAGGGTCTCAGCCATGACTACGATGTCATCCGCGAATCGAAGGTGAGTGATGTACTCGCCGTTAATGTTGATGCCGAGCCCATCCCAGTCTAGAAGCTTGAAGACATCTTCTAACGCTGCGGTGAAGAGCTTAGGCGATATAACATCGCCCTGCCTGACGCCCCGCTGCAGTTGGATACGCTTCGAATTCTGATCCTGAAGACGGACTGACATAGTGGCGTTTTTGTACAAAAACTTCAACGCTTCGATGTGTCGATAGTCAATTTGACACCGCTGCAAAGACTGCAGTACAGCCCAGGTCTCGATCGAATCAAAGGCTTTCTCATAGTCCACAAACGCCAAGCAAAGTGGCTGGTTATACTCCTCCGTCTTTTCTAAAACCTGCCGCAGCGTATGGATATGGTCTATGGTGCTAAAGCCTTTTCGGAAACCAGCTTGTTCGGGAGGCTGGAAGTCGTCAAACCTGCGTGCGAGACGGTTCGTAATGACTCTTGAAAACAGCTTGTATACATGGCTCAACAAAGTAATGGGTGTGAAGTTCTTCAAAAGGGCTTTATCACCTTTTTTGTAGAACAAGACCACTATGCCTTGGAGCCACGCTTTGGGCGTTTTGCCCTCGAGAATGATGGGATTGAACAGCTTCTGAAGGGTCTTAAGCACAGGTTTGCCACCAGCTTTCAGAAGCTCGGCTGTAATTCCATCATCACCCGGCGCCTTGTTGTTTTTAAGCTGTTTAAGGGCCATACTAATCTCGTACAGGCTGACGTCTGGGATATCTTCGGTATAGTGTCGGGCTAATTTGGCTCGTGGGTCTTTTGCCATGTCTTGAACAGGTGCCCGTGTTGTCGTGTATAACTGCCCGTAGAACTTCTCAACTTCCCTCAAAAGTTCGGGTTTAGACGAAACAACCCTGCCGTCGTCCGTTTTCAACTTCGTCAGTTGGTTCTGGCCTATAGACAAATCTCTCGCGAAGACCTTTGAGCCCTCGTTTTGCTCGATAGCCCTTTCAATACGGTCTGTATTAAACTGGCGTAGGTCGCGTTTTAGGGACTTGGAGATTTGTCTATTAAGCCGCCGATACTGAGAAGCATCTTCCGGGGACTGCAGAATCATTGTGCGTCTTTCTTCCATAAGTTTAAGGGTAGAGTCTGAGATTTTTACGGTTCCTTTTGTACGGCGGGTTTTAAAGAACTTAGACCCAGCCGTGGAGACAGTTTGCACAAACCTGTTATTGAAGTCGTCCATATCGACGCAGTCGCCGAGGCATTCAAAGCGGTTCTGCAATTCGAGCTGAAAGCTTTCGGGGTTTTGGATCTGGATGGGTGCAGGACGAAGTACAGACTTTATCAGTCGAGATCCCTCCAGTTTTGGATTCAGACTCAATGTGCCTCTTACTATGCGGTGATCGCTACCGATTTTCACGGCATTGATCACAGAGACATCATTGAAAATCTGTTTTCTCGTTGACATGATAAAGTCTATCTCGTTTTTGGTGTGACCATCGGGGCTTATCCAAGTCCATTTGCGGTGTTCCGGTTTCTTGAAGAATGAGTTTATCATAAAGAGGCCCTCTTTCTCCAAGAAGTCAGCCAGCATCTGGCCTCGGACGTTCCGGACTCCGACTCCAAATTGCCCCACTTTCTGCTCATCGCCGCTTTGTTTGCCTAATTTTGCGTTAAAATCCCCCATGACCACGTTGAAATGAGTTTTGGATCTGTGTATGGCTTTGGAGATGTCCTCATACATAGCCTCCACCTCATCATCGGAGTGTGTCGAGGTCGGAGCATAGACCTGTATGACCTTCAGCGAATACCATTTGGTAATTCTGAGTATCAGGTACGCTACCCTATTTGACACGCTCTCAATTTTTGTAACATTGGTCACGAGGGTTTTGTGGACGAGAAACCCGACACCACCTTGGGACAGTTGGTCGCCCTCCCGGAAGTAGAGAAGATTGCCGGATTTCAGGATTATCGATTCCTCTCCCTGTCTACGGCCTCCAGATAACCCCAGGATATCCCAATGTAATCCACTCAATACTTCCTCCAGCTCAACAATCTTTTCGTCTGTCCGCAGTGTCCTAACATTGTATGTCGCCAGGGCCAAGGGTCGTCGTTGGTAGCCTGGTCGAACCCGGGGATTCTTAGCACCCCCTGCCCCGCCGTTTCCTCGATCGCTACCTTGATCGAGACTAGCGGGACCGCCGGTGACTAGGGACATTTTTTGCGATTCATTGTTTGGGGGGAAATGCCGTAATCGCCACGCTTGGCAGGCGGTTTGGCGATCGCAGTGCGATGTTAATATACACAAAAGGACGCACTCGAGTAACTCGCTAAATTCCCGCTTGGGCTCCGCTACTGTTATATCTGTGTTAAAGGAATCTGCGGGCGCCATCAGATCCCATACAATATTTTTATTTGCATAGCATTTCCATAGGTTTTCTCTATTCTGTGATGAGCATACCACACACAGTGATTGATTTTAATATTTTATTTAACGGGCCTGGAAACGAGTCCTTTTAGCCACACAAATTAACAATATACAGTTTACAAATAAAGTTCACTTCTTAAATGTTAACACTTCTTAAAATTACAGTTTCATTTCTATGTTCAATAAAAATTGGAATAAAGATTTATAAAACTTCTTCTCTGAAAGTAAACTTTTCAACGATGTTTCTTCTTGTCGCTCTTGTCTGTCAGTGTCATTGTCGATTTCACTACACAATAACAATCTTTGTAGGTTATATTTTCTACATTTCATAACAACGTGTTCTAAGTCCTCTTCCTCGTTGCACTCCTCACATAGTCCACTATCCACAAGCTTCAGTCTGCACAAATGGGATTTTGTTTGGCAGTGCCCAAATCTCATTCTATTGATGGAAGTTATGAAGCTTCTCGATCCAAAGATTTTGTGGTACCAGGGTTGGGCGGGCGGGACCTTTTGTATGTCATAGTACCATTTTCCCTTATCGGACGATACATTCCTCCAGTAATCATTGAAAAGTTCTCTGTGGCATTCCTTCATGGGAGCGTATAAATCGGTAAAAGGTATGTGCATTGAATCACTATGATCTTCACTTGGATCTCCCCTTGCTATTTTATCTGCTTCTTCATTTCCCGATATACCGGAGTGAGAAGGGACCCACATAAATTTTACAAATTTACTATTTACAGACATATTATACAATACTTGCTTTATCTTAAAAATCAAATGATTGGTACTGAATTTTAAAATCCTATTTTCAAGAGCTTTAATAACACTAAGTGAATCGGTAAGTATTAAAAAATTATTACTATTAATATTACATAAATATAAAAGAGAACAATAAATCGCATAACATTCAGCAGTGAATATACTACAATTAGAGGGTGTGCTTTAGTAGTGAGCCGTCAAAATTAGGGTGTGGGAGGGGGATGGGGGGTGGGAGGGAGGGGTACTACCCCTCCCCATGTGGTCCCCCCTTGTGGAGATGCCTAGTTTCAGAGATATTAATGTTTAAAGTTTCAGTTTTGAGGTTATAATTTTACTTAAAAAGGTAAAACTATAGTCTATGGACCGTCGAATTTAGGGGGGGTTGAGGGTGGGAGGGGGGAGGGCGGTGGTTGGTGACCTCCCACTCGAAGGGGGAGGTGCGGAGCCTTGTAGTTAGTGAGAAAATCGAAGGTAAAGTTTTGGGGTTAGACTCGGTTTTGTGCGATTATAAAAAAAACTAACCTCGGAGGTCAATGCAAGGAGCTCCGCTTTGCTTCGCTCCTTGCATTAACCTCCTAACCTAACCGGTCCATGTCGGTCTGTGACACAAATTGTAAAAGTTACAATTATTAAGTTAATACTGGACTCTTATCGTTTATAAGGGCGAACAAAAGGGAACCAAAATGGCAGTAACGGGGAAACAGCAGGGAAAGCGCAGAGAGTACATTCACGTAACTACGAAAGAAACGGAATGCCAAGACTCAATCACTTGGCCGCTCCAAATGTCAATCACTCAGAGCAAGATGGCGGCTGTCACGTTCCGATTTACCATTAAAGTGCAAATTGATGAGACAAATTCGTAATATATAATTTTTCGCGATGTTTTTGAACCGGAATCTATATATAGTGCTTAGTTAATGTACATTTTAACTATAGTTACTCTTAATTTGATTGTTTTGCTTAAAAATACGGAATAAAGACGTTCCGTTTTACGGACACAAAATCGGCTGTAAAAAAAAACTAAGCATTTCCACAACCTGGGACTAGTATTTTTGGAATGGGGGGATCACCCCCGACCTATTTCACCTCCCATCACCCCCAAAATTTGACGGCTCACTACTAAAGCGCACCCCAATTAGAATCTATTTTAATACACTTTCTGGATTTAGTTTGGGGGTCATAATATGCTGATGTAACAGTGCTCAAGGTTTTAGAACCATCAGTGTATATACTGTAATAATCAGTTTCATCAAGCATATTCAAAAGTTCTACTTGATTAATGACATCCCTCTTAAGTACTGCTACATCAATCATATTAGCATTATAATCTATATTATACAAAGGCCAATGGCTCTCTCTAAATACACTTTTACCAAATTTAAGATGTATTTGTATCATTATTCTTAAGAGTTCCGGTAATTTTCTTGATAAAATATTTGAAGAGTCCATATAAGTACCTACACAAGTGATATCTAATGGGAGCACAGGAAGTATTCTATTCATTATATGATTGTTATTAGAAGCAAAAACCTTTAAACAAAACCTTTCAGCTATTCTTAATCTTATCAAAGTTAAAGGAGGAATACATGTCTCTGCTTCCATAACATGTATAGGAGTAGAACACATAGCACCTGATATGATTCTTAGTGCTTTGTTTTGGATAATATCTAATTTTCTTAATAAAGTATAATTACAGTTAAAATAGGCTAAGGCGCTATAATCAAAGTGACTACGCACTAGACTTTTATAAAGTAACGATAAAGTTTTGGGATCTGATCCCCAGTGAACCCCTGCCAAAGATCTAATTATGTTCAGACCTCGGCAGGCATTTTTAATAATTTGTTCTATATGGTTATGAAATTGTAATTTACTATCAAGGTGAATTCCCAAAAACTTTTTACCTTCTATCCATTTTAAACTATTATCATGAAGTTTTACAATATTAATAGAAGTAGTGTATGTTTTAGAGAAAATCATTGCTGCACTTTTATTTAAACTTAGAGGTAACTTTAATTTACAGGTATAATAATAATGAACTTGTTGTAATGCATTATTTAAATTATTTACAGCAATATTTACATCCTTATGACTACTATATACAACCAGGTCATCTGCATACTGCAGGTATTTGACATTATATTGGGAAATATATCTATTCAAATGGCATGTGTACAAATTGTACAAAAGAGGTGATATAGTGGCACCTTGCATTGTGCCTTTAAAAACTTGTCTAGGTCCGTATAAAATATTATTAAATTTTACATACATTGTCCTGTCATACAAAAAATTAAAAATCCATTTACAGACCTTGCCTGGGATACTTATGTCAATTAAGACATCTACAAGAATGGACGGAATCACATTATCAAATGCCCCCTGTACATCAAGAAAGGCACAAACTGTAGATGAATGAGAAGAAAAGGATTGCTTTATATCTGATATCAAAGCAACAAAACTTTCTGCAGAGCTTTTACCTTTACGGAAACCATACTGTTCCTTTGGTAAGATATTATTAGATTCCACATACCAGTCTAACCTAACCTTTATCATATATTCAAATACTTTTCCAACACAAGATGACAATGATATAGGTCTGTATGAGTTACAGTGGCTTTCAGATTTGTCTGGTTTTATGATAGGAATGATGCATTGGGTTTTCCATGAAGTTGGAATTAGTTCATTATCCCAGAGTAAATTGAAAATATTGAGTAAAATCTTTTGAGCATTCTCATGTAAATGATTTAAAAGTTTGTAAGGAATATCATCCAAGCCTGGAGTAGTGTCTTTTCTAGATTTTAAAGCAGATTGAAATTCTTGCCATGTAAAAGAATTAGATAAGAATGCACTTTGTGAATTACCTTCTTGCATAAAAAAAGTATCTAACAAATTGCTGTCTACTAATTTTTCAGGTGGATCAGTGGGAGCATACTTATCAAGAAAAGATGGAATCCATTCACAATTTTTTGGAGGTGCATTTGAAGATGCTCTTTTGAATCTGCGGATATAGTTCCAGACTACAGTAATAGGTGTGTATCTATTAAATGACTCACAGAGTTTTTTCCAACTATTCTTTTTCTTTTCTTTCAAAAGTCTTTTTTTAATGGCATCTGTTTTTTTATAATGTATGTAATTTTCTAAAGAGGAATGATTTCTATAATAATTCAAAGCTGCTTTACTCTTTTTAACTGCTTCTGAGCATTCATCGTCCCACCAGGGAACAGGTTTTTTCATAATTGTTGGACAAGTTATTTTAAGTTTTGGTATACATTTTTCTTTAATTTGATTTAAGATATCACAAAATTGATTGTATGACAACAAAGGATTACTAGGATCAATAGAGAATGATTTGAATGTTTTTTCTGTTTCAGATTCAAAAAGTTTCCAGTCAGCTTTGTTATACAGAAATCTTTCTGATGGTTGACCTACTTCAAAAGTTTGTGGTGATAGCTGTATGACTGTGATAGTGGGGTAATGATAGCTGCCCATTGGATCATCATGAACACTCCACTGACTTAGTGGAGCAATGTTGGGACTGACACAAGTTATATCAATGGAAGACTGTTTATTACGCACACTACCTACTGTGGTTGGAGCTCCAGAATTCAAGATACATAAATCACACTCATCTAACATGTTATATACATCTGTACCTCTGGGTTTTGTTGAAAAACACCCAAAGGCCACATGATGTGCATTTAAATCCCCAGATAGTAAGATAGGTTTAGGTAAACTATTAATTATTTGTTTAAGCTGTCTAGATTTAAAATGTCCTGGTCTTGGTGGACTATAGACACATAGGATGGATATATCACCTGTATCAGTTTTAAGAACTATAGCTGCAGATTGTAAATCATCATAAAAAGGCATATCTATACTATTGTATTTAAAATGATTCTTAATAAGTATACCGACTCCACCACGACCCTTAGGGCCATGTTGAAAAATAAAATTATAACCAGCTAATTTAAAATGCATATTATTTTTGAGATAAGTTTCATTTAACAGACATATATCAATGTCATTCTGCTCTAAAAAGGAAATAAGAAGTGGCTTTTTGCTATTGATACTTTCTACATTAAATTGGCAAATCTTTAAGAACTTATTATCCATGTTTTAAATTGTTTACTAATGTTTCTTTTATGAAAGATGTAGTCATTTTTTTATTACTATTTCCTAAATTTACTAACGTCGCCACTAACGATTTTAAGATACTATCATTCTTTAAAATACCTTGAACTATTTCATCTGTTGTAATTTCTTTGGGTTTTGTAACCATGTTTGTAACTTTCTTTGGGAGTAATGTAGGGTAATCTGAGTTATAATGTGTTAAACTATATGTGTGATCTGTTTTTTTCATTAAATTGGCATATGTTACTTTATTCTTTTTATCTAGTATTCTTTTTTGTTTAACAGGACAATCTCGCGAAATAGCAAGGTGTTGACCACCACAGTTAGCACAATGCAAAGCCTGATCATCGGGGCATTCTAAGTAATGATGATCTTTGGCACAAATTGAACATTTTTGTTGAGACTTACATATTTTTGCATGATGATTGAATTTGAAACACTTGAAGCATTGCAATAAGGGAGGATCATATTCATAGACCTTAAAATTAAATAAATCCAAAGATACAGATTCTGGCAATGAATTAGCTAAAAAAGTTACGGAGACAGTTTCAAATGGTTTAGTTTTACCATTGACTTTTTTAGTGAACCTTCTCACTCCGATAATCTCATAGGATGAGATTAATTTCTTGAAAAGGTCTTCGTTGCTTATATTTGTAGGAACATACCTCAATACTCCAATTTTTTCAATACTTCTCGCTGGGATAAATGCCTTAAAATTGTGTCGTCTTTGGAATGTCTCGTTGAGTAAATAATTGTTTGCGTTACTTGCCTGGGAGAAAAATATGCCTATTTTATTTGCAGACATTCTTTTAATGCCTGTCACTCCTTTAACTTCGTCTTTAAAAAGTCCCGCCAAAGTAAGTGGGTTTCTGTTGCCAACATTTCCTTCAGTACTGGTACTCTCGGTAAAAACTACATATTCCTGGGACGCAGAAGTTTCCGGAAAAAGTCTTCGATATCCTGGTTTTAGGAACGGTAAGTACATTTTTTCGTCTAAAGAGTCCATGTCGGCTGGAATAGGAGGCCTCCGCAGTCGCTTCCTATCGGGTCTCCCAGGGGACGACTCCCCTGGGTCCTCCTCCATGTCTGCACTTATTAACGGTTCGGATGCGATAAACTATCAATGAAATTTGCTTAACAGAACATAAAATAAATATTTTCTTTCAAAAGTTGACAAAATGCGCCTATCTCTTAAAAAAGCCCGCCAAGGAATCTCCACAGTGATTGACTACCTACTTCATTGCCAGCTTGAAAAAAGGAATAGACTACTCTCACTGTCAGTCAGTCAATCACAAAAATAATGAATTGATTGTAAGGATTGTTGTTTGTTTTACCTTCTTGCCTTTGCTTACGGCGCAAACAGGCACTTTCTGTCAAGTTTTCTGTAGTAAAATAACAACAAATTAAAATGACTCTGAACTTTCGAGGCCTTGAGGACGACGACTCTGAACAGAGCAGTGATGATGATTTTAATGATTCCGATTCTTCGATGAATGGTCAGAAAACTACAAACCAATGTGATAAGCATGTATTCACAGGAAACATAACCTTTCTTAATTTTTGTGTCAATAATAATTGGCAAAACAAACAGATACCAACATACTTTGATTTATCTTTTTTCACCTTACCATTCGGCAGGAACCTTTCTCTTAATATTAAGTCATTTATGTTCAATTGTCACACATATTTGTTTTGTTTAAATGATTTCGATTTAAATATCATTACTTACTACAAACTAATTAAGAAACATGTGACCTCAATGATACCTAAAGATCTCTCATCCTCTATAGGAACATTAGCCTGAGCATGTGCACATGGGTATAGTAATGATATACTGGCATTTTATAAAACAGTCTATTTGGAAACAGACTTTCTTAGTTATAATTTTAGGTTTATCATATATTATCTTGAGTGTCTGATTCTAGTCGCAGTAAATGTTTACTTCTTATTAAGGTTCTTGGATAATCAGCTTTTACATTACATCATTTTGTGGTAAGGTTTATTAGATGAATGTGTTTTAATTTACCATATCTTAATTTTATGTTTCCACATAGTTTCAATGTAGACTTATGCATTCTAAATCAAATGAACACAGCATTTGTATTGCTATATCACTAACCAAACTGACACCAAAAGTCTTTCAGCTGATGATGTTTTTAAACATATTTTTTCTTTTCCAAAGATATATCACAAGATGACAGTATAAGTGACAATGAATCTACGACTGGAGACAAACCCATGCCTTGTACTTCAACTGCTGATAATGAAGAGGAAGAAGATGAAATTATTAAAGCCATTAAGGCTGAAAAAAACAAACCTAGGGACCATCCACCTACTATCAACTGTGAAGACTTTATAGTGGACATTTCATTTCATCCTTCAAAGGATATTATAGCATTGGCAAACATAGCTGGTGATGTTTTATTATATGAATACAACAATGATGAATCAAAATTAATAAATACACTTGAATTACATCTCAAAGCCTGCAGAGTGGTAGAATTTGATGCTGAGGGCACTACAATGTATACAACCGCAAAGGTGTGTTAAATTTTGAAAGATTTGGAATGGGTCTGCATTTAACAAAATAGTGCAAAAATAGTTGTCAAGTTAAAATGTAAAATATAAATTATATGCGATTAATCCGGTTAAAAAGTAGTTTTATTTAGTGCAAAAATTTTACTAAAGTTATTACAATTACTTTCAGGATAAAGCAGTAATGGCTACAGACATAGCAACAGGAAAGTTAAAAACATGTTATGAAAATGCACATGAAGAACCTATCTATACTATGAGATCACTGAATAATAATAAATTTGTCACAGGTAACTAAAACATTGTTTATTAAAATTTACCAAGAACTATAGTTTAGTATCCAAGGCCCGGGTGCCGGTTAAACTAAACCGTTATCATGTACTTGGCGTAACCTCTGGGGTCTGCTGGTCTCTGACAATACAGATTTATTGGAATAAAATCATTATAACTTAAAGTCTATATATAACTTTAAGCGCTATGTGGATACTTTGTCAGTGACAATAATAACTAGGTACTGTTTAAAAGTACTTCAAAAAATACAATAATTTACAAAAAATTGACTTACCTTGCTTTTGCTCTTACATGCTGAATTATTTAGGCAAAAATATAATTTTGGAAAGCTATATTATATGTATTTAAAATTACATACTTCATATCTATAAACTCAAATTTTATATAGGTGATGATGCTGGCCATGTAAAACTTTGGGATATAAGAAAACCTGAACCTATATTTGATCTAAAGATTGGTGAAGAACATGTTGCAGATATGATAACAAATGAAGCTCAAAAATATTTAGTTTGTGCTGGAGGAGATGGTGTCCTTACAGCTATTGATTTAAAAGCAAGGTAAAAAAGCAAAAAATGCTGTGTAAATAAATTAAAAAATATATATTAAATGCTTCATAACTTTTTCTTTTCAGTAAAATATATGTGACTTCAGAAGAGTATGACTCGGAATTAACTTGCATGGGATTGTTCCGGACTGAAACAAAACTGTTAGTTGGATCAACAAAGGGCAAGTTTTATGTTTTTAACTGGAAGGAGTTTGGTTATCACAGTGATGAATATCAAGGTCCCAAACAATCTATACAGTGTATGGTACCAATTACGCAGAACATTGTTGTCAGTTCTGGAGAAGATGGGATTGTCAGAGCAAATCATATGTTTCCTCAGAGGCAACTAGGAATAGTAGGGCAACATACCATGCCAGTGGAATGTCTAGATATAAGTCATGATGGACAATATATAGCTTCTTGCTCACACAACAATGATGTTAAGTTTTGGAATATTTCTTATTTTGAATCAATTGAAAATGTAATAGATGTAGATCATAAACAGAACAAAAGAAGAGATATGATCAATAATTTGCCTTCTAGTAGCATAAAGAATGCCTCAGATTTTTTTTCTGGTATGTTGTAACTTGTAAGAGAAACCTAATAATAAAATTAAAATAAAATGCTGTTTTTCTCATTAATCCTTGTATTATTGATAATTACAATAGACTCCTAATCTATAAATTAACAATATGCATTGAAAAGATGTTCCATGATATCCAATATTTACTTTATCACTGTTTTTATAGTAAAAAAGGTATCAAAAATTATTTAAATACTTATAATACTGTCCAGTGCAAAAGCTCCCTGACATTTCTCAAAACTAATTAAAGCAAAACAATTTCCTAGAAATATAGGACTTATTAACAGACCTACATTAACGATTCCATTTTTAAAGCAACATATTAAAATAGAAATCTTCATCATAATTCTTCATGTTTACCTTTTTTTCGACTGGGAAAAGACCAAAATTCAGATGGAAGTCCTCTTATGTCTCGTTCACGTTTGACAAAAGCAGAATATGATGAAACACAGTTACCAATGAAATAGTTAGCTTGTCCCAAGATAGCTAAATCCTCATGGGGATTTGAATTATTTAATTTTAATATTTTGACATCAAATGATTGCAGTGCTGTCTTCAAATCATTTATCATGTGGTTTGAGTCAGAAGCCACAAATATGTACTTTATATCAGGTACTTTTTTCAATGCTCGTTTTATTTGTCTGAAAATAATATTTGCATTCATTTTAATAAATTAATAGGAAATGTGTATTTTTAATTTTAAACATGTTTCCAATTTTCATGGTTAAATACTCACTTAATTATCTCTTTTGGTTTTGGATAGCACATTGAATAGGTTAATGGACCTCTTTCATTCTTGTAGCCTACGCATTGTGGAGCAGAAAAGAGCATAGAACTGTCCTTCACATGTTCACAGGCATTAAGCCAATCTTGGCCATTTCTCAGGTGGATACCCAAAAATGCACCCCTTGGCATATTTTCTTTAAGAAATATCATTATTTTATCTGTGATTTCATTACTCCAAACTAAATACTTCTGCAAGCCAACATTCTCTTTTTGCACTGGAAAACTTGCTGGTGCTCCTGTAATTGACTAAATTTTTTACTGCAGTCTAACAGAGCAGTAAATAACAGATTACACAGAAAAAAATAAAATTTTATTCTACACAGAAAAATAATAAGTGATAATTTTGATTGGAAAATAAATTTAAATTTTATCTTATTAAAAACTATCAATACTGAAACTTGCTATAGTTCAGTAAAGAAAAATCTAAACCTGTATGCATCATCTTCAATCAAATCACTAATTATCAAGAGACATAGTTATTTTTAAATTTTTAGTTTATGGCTGTTCAGTGATTTTACATTTTCCTAAACATATTTGTTTACCTGTGAAAGCTAACACAGGCCATTGACCCGGTGGGTATTTTTGCTTCCACTTTAACATCATTTCTGTATTATGAGCATCATAATGTAAGGGGCCATAGAATTCAGATGCTGCAAAATCAATATTGTATTCATCCCAAAAAGGTCCAAATGGATTTCCAGACTTTGCATTACAACTTTCTTCAATTTCACCATGCCTCTTTGTGTAACAAAATGATATTCTACTCTCTGTTGGCCACAATGTTGGTGCAATAGTGTTCATAAAATCATCCATAGTAATAACTTTATGATATTCATTCAGTGGATCAACTTGGAAGTAAACCTTAAATGGAACTTGAATTGCTTTCGATACACCATATCTATATTCAACCCAAGGGGGTAATATTAAAGTTCTGTTCAATGATTTACTAAATGCAAGAACACCCAAGAACTGATCTGCTTGATTTCCAAACCTTCCTGAAACATTAAGTATGAAAAATATTATGTTTTGACTATATCTTCGTCAGTTATCCTAAATTGATTAAACATGTTATTAATAAGTAAGTTATCCCAAGATATACACAGTATTGATACCACAATGTCGTAGTTAAAACTTGTACCAAGATTTAAGTAAGAAGTTCGGTATTTGGAATATTGATAAATAAGATGGGCTTACCCATACATGGACAAAAGGCAACATATCCATATTTATCGAAATTTAACGCAGTCACCGAAACCAAAAAGCTTAACCGTACGACCCACAGTATTAATCTCGATATGTACATTATATTAAGTATATAAAAATATAAGTTTTCATGTTCTAATATGTTAACATCATTGATTTATGAATGATAAGCAGCACTTAGTTTATAACACAGGTTTATAACCTTGTTGGATCTATTAAAGGAAATCAACATTTAAAGGACAACATGCAAAAGTTAGACAAACTTTTAAAAGTTTTGTTATGGAGCGGTATCGATTGATTGACTGACACTATTGACAGCTAGGCTAGCAGTACAATAGCACAGAATAAGTAATAGTACCGGTACAGAAGAATTACTCCGCAAGAAGATCTAAATAAATTCGAGTCTTGCTACAACGCGATACGGTGGAATTCAGCTCGCACAGTATTACATACCTGCATACCTAGAAGTTTTGTCTCTTTCTATCGCATGCCTCTTACCTTTTCTTACGCTGTTAGGGTTGCTGCCTAGTGAAGAATCATTAATCTCCTTATTTGTAATTAAGTATCTACCGATGTAGGTATTACTGTTATTCTACCTTTGTAAAAAATATTATTTCAACTAACCTAAAGTACAAAATGAAAAAAAAGTTACGACGAATAATTAGTAATACTACCTATGTTTTGTTTACTAAATTTAACATAATCAAATCTAAACATAATCTAACTGAATTTGTTTCTTTTTATGTCTATTTTTAAATACTATTTGCGACCTCGATCATAGAATTACTGTGAGTGCTATTAGGTAGGTAGGTATCTACAACGTCCCGACGACGGGTGCGCGCGTGACGCACGACCCATTCGAAATACGCCGGCGGAGTGCTTCGCTGTAGGTAAACAACGAATGTACCGCGCGGAGTGAGCCAGGCCTGACAATAGATAATATAACTGGTTCATTAAAGAAAGGAATCTTAAATGGCGGTCTGTACTTACGTTGACAGATAGCACAGTTGACAAAAAAAAATCAAAAATATTTTTTCTATTTAAAAATAATAATAAAAAAAGACGTGTGGCACTCGGAGACTGCCGCGGTAAAGCTATTGCATAGCATTTTTTATCAACAAATGCAATTATAATTATTTATTTATTTTATTAATGCAGTAATGTTCTACAAGTTCCTAGTAGATGGCGCTGATTGTTTATTAAAGCCCGCATGTAAAGTTATATAATCAAAGTATCACCGCTGTGCCGGTCGGAGTGGGGGGTGTTAGGTTTTTTTCGTTACGGAATTTCTGGATTCGGTCTCTACGCTCAAGGCCCGCGCATAAACTAAAATGCCCTACTGCGTAATATAGTTTCAAGTTCAACTAAAAAGGTCAAAACAAACACATAAGACTATAAGTGCCTTTAAATAATGTTTTTAATAAAAAATTGTAGCGACAGGTGTGAGCGATGACGCTTATTAAACACGATATAAATAATCACAAGGCAGTTACTCAGTCCTGAGAATGTCGGCTTGGTCATAATACCGGCTTATTCACAATACAATCTTTATTCGCTGTTACGTTCCGCTATTACTTTACCATTACAACGCTAAAACCAATTAATACCGAGCTACTATAAACCGTCCGTTTGAGACACGTCCGCACGCCTAGCCTTCCTAAACATCTATATCACAAATTAGAAAGTAGGTATTATGTACAAGTACAGATAGGACACATAAATATTATAGGGAGTTTGGAATGCAAGCTTTTTTGCCGCTTCGTGGCACTTATGTGCTTAAGGTTTTTTGGGTGGACTATGCACTATAGTAGTTTTTTGTTATTATTGTTGATAAATATTGTTTTTCATATGTGAAAGGAAGGGCGCTAATTTAACAGTACAAGGGCCACAAACTAACGAACCTCTTACTAAAATAATCAAAAACCAACACTCGTTAGCATGTTTGATAGTTATTCCTCGAAATATGTGAATCATGAAGTTTATCAAGCATCACAACAATTCAGTTACAAAAATGATAAACTTAAGTTCACTTGACGCTACTTAGAAGTAGTTTGCAGGAAATGATATTAACACAGCTGATATGTGCAGTTTACAACTGATATGCATAGGACTTTCACAAGCTGGCAGCGTCTTGTGATCAAATGGCAAATGATTGTTTATCACTCACTCAAATCACTCATATTAAGTTGTTATTGGCAGTAATAAGTGGCGCCACCAAACGTTAAAATGGTGCTATGGCCAAACTCTTGAAATTGAATAAAATGCTTTGATTGTCAATGCCGTGGTCTATATCTCACTTGCCATCACCCTACTTCAAGATATAACCTATGGCGATGCAATCGAATGTCAGTCATTTATTGCATTTAGCGCCCTCTTTAACAGTACTACCAACATGCTTCCGCTACCATGAAGTCATACAAACATCTTAATATCGCAAACTCATCGTTATCGCCAACACAGGCGAGAAAAGCTAACATAATATAAAGTATTAAACTGTATATTTTGTTATGATTTACTACTATAATGCTTACATACATAGATCACACTAAACGTTTTGCGTAACTTAACATGTATGTAATTACCAAAAAACTATAGTTATTGCTTTTCAAAATAATCTTTTTTATAAAAGCTCAGCGAATTAAGACCTGTCAACTGATTGAAGTGATTGATAGCCAGAAAACGCGTCTTAATTTCAATATATTTGTCATTTTTTTTTATATGCGTCACTATTTGTGACTATTTCATCACTATTTTTTGGAAAATTCTAAATTCCTGCCATTGAGATTTCAAAAGCGAGGATTACAGCGTGAAGGACACCTAAGCTATCGGGTCCTGGCTGTAGCTATCGAAATTATTTGTGAGAATGCGCCACTGGCATGCAAAAGATCTGGGGTCGAAACCCAGCTGAGATTGATTTTATTACGTATTTAAATTTATAAAATCTGGAGTATTTGTGTTACCTGTAGAAGACAAATCTGTTTCTGTTTTTAAAGTAGGTATACTTATTGTATAAATATTTAACTGTTCATTCATAAAAAAATTAAAACTAAAAATAATGACATAGATCGTCTATCGATTGGTGTGGTAAGAGACCTTTACACAGAATCAAATTTTTATTATCGCTTTAAAATAGATAAATAAGTATAGAGCAAAAAATATTAAAACTTAGTATTTAGAAATACTTCCATGCTGGACTGGGAGTGAAAGAAAAACATAGAATGTGCCAGCTGCTTCTCTTCCCGGGCATACTGTAAAAGTAGGTTAAGGGACAGAGGTTTTATTGGCATTTTTGTGGGCGACAGGCTGACCCCCTGTCACTGCAATAGCCTCTCGCAATCATTATAATACCTCATTAGTCAAACGTGACATCAGTTGGTCTTATAACCTCTGATGTTCTGCCTTCCCCATAAGGGATACAGGCGTGAAGTTATGTATGTATGTATGTATTTAGAAATAAAAAAATTGTGATCACTTAATCGATCTTTTTAATTTAATTGGTCACCTAATGTTTCAGAAGTCTAAATTGAACGAGTTTTTGTTTAGGTACCTAGAAATGTAGCATGGTATAGGTTTGAATGCAGCCCTGGTGCTGTCAATTGCTTCAATCAATCAGAGAATGACAACTATCTTTCATTTTTTCTTTCTACTTGTCAAGAGTTCTTTTACGTCATTTTAGTGTCGGGTTAGGTTAAGATTTCCAAAATGGTACGTTTAGAAAATCCTTAAAAATGTATTTAATCCAGTGATTTAATTGATCTGACTAATTTGCAAACGTTCGATGCCACTATTATATTAATAATCCACATTTTATTTGTCCTATCACATAGTTGTGTTTACATTTTAAACTCATTGCTGTGTTTATGTAGTGTTTAAAAGTTCACTATAAATTATGATTTATTTAGTATTTAATAAAATGTATCTTTATAGGGTAAAGTTAAGTGCTCTGAGTTGCGCACGAAGAACAAGAAGGAACTCTTCAAACAACTTGAAGAGTTGAAAACCGAGCTGACAAATCTCCGGGTAGCTAAAGTTACCGGAGGAGTCGCTTCAAAGCTTTCGAAAATGTAAGATGAAAACTAGTTTTATGCTCCAGGTACCCTTTTTTTAATTAACTTCAACATAATTCTACTAAAATCTATTGTTTCAGACGTGTGGTTCGGAAGGCTATTGCTCGGGTGTACATTGTGTACCATCAAAAAATGAAGGTTAACCTTCGTAATCACTACAAAAACAAGAAGTACAAACCTCTTGACTTGCGACCCAAGAAGACCCGGGCAATGCGTAAGGCCTTGACAAAGCATGAATCTAAAATCAAAACTATGAAGGAAATTAGGAAGAAATCCCTTTTCCCACCTAGAGTGTATGCTGTTAAGGCTTAAATAAATTAAGAAAAACATTTGTTTGTATTATTCAGTATACTTTCCCAAACCAATCAGCTTTAATTAATTATATACATGAGTTCTAAGTGGGGATGTCATTTTTTATGTAAGTACTTGCTTTTCTATTCATACTATTGTAACTATTCAAGAAAAGCATTCCAGATTTGTAAATACACAACAGTGGAACTGTGCTAATAGTGTGTTTCAAGGTACTTACTAGACTATTGTTCAGAGCTAGTTGTGCTGTTTACCTGAAACATGGATCAACAGACAAAAATCTATAATTGTATTATAAATTGCGAGCCATTAGCACACATTCCACCTGTTCACCTTTTATGTACAATCGCCTCCCGTCCCGGTGTTCCAGTAAAGAAAATTTTCCCTAGAACGGCTTTTGGATCAAAGCTCCGCCTACTTTTCTCATTGGTGTGCTTGCACTTTGTGCCTCCGTCGCAACTGGACATATTCTCAGCTGGACAGATTCTCAACTGGACAGATTAGCAACTGGACAGAGTACAGTCGTGGAAAAAATATTTTATAAACCAAAAAACATAGTGAATCAATTTTATATGTGTGTATTCAAGGAAAGTCTTTAATAATATACAAAGGCACGACAATAGAATAAAATGTATAATAATAATATAATGATACATCTATGGCCTTAATTTCCCTTGACTGTACTGTAGTCTCTAGGAAACGCTTAAAATGTGTACAATTGAGAATTTTTTCAAGGTAGCATTAAACCAAATCTTCAATTTGTACACTTCTGATTACGGGGAGAAAACTAATTCTTAGCATGTTATGACTATATTTTTCGTTACTGTGTATATCATACGATATCACAGGTTTAGCGAAGTTCGGTGCGGTCGGTACTTGGATGGGAGACCGCCGATCATTTATTTTTCACGACGACTTCCATGCTTCGGAGGGTAAGTTAAGCAGCAGTCGGTCCCGGGGGCTGTATACTTGTATACAGT
Organism: Stenoptilia bipunctidactyla; assembly: GCA_944452665.1. Lineage (NCBI taxonomy): Eukaryota > Metazoa > Arthropoda > Insecta > Lepidoptera > Pterophoridae > Stenoptilia > Stenoptilia bipunctidactyla. Next base: position 13,049,689 of record OX101725.1, on the reverse strand, counting down.
AGTCGTTAGGGTTTGTCAGAAGCTATTTCAGCACCTTGAAATTTCTGACAGGCACAGCTATGTGTGGAAGTATGTGGAAGGCATAGAATTTATTTTATTAATATTTGATGGTCTCCATCAATTTCTATTATAAAGAGTTTCTATTCTATTCACTTTCAGATCAATAAAAAATAACTTTAATTATGTCATGGACTGTACAAGTTCTGTCCAGTTGCTAATCTGTCCTGATGCGAATCTGTCCAGCTGAGAATCTGTCCAATTGCGAATCTGTCCAGTTGCGACGGAGGCCACTTTGTTTACTCCTTGTTATTTACTTAGTCGCAGGTAAACACTTGTCGATGCCGGTTAGTTTTTTTGTGATCCCTTTTTCTCCGCATATTATTAAAACACTGATTAAATGTGTTGGCTCATTTTGCAAAAGAGTGAAAGCAAGAAAACATTTTATAAACTCTTTTAATTTGATATTTCTTATGAATAAGGGGGTAATACTAAATTTTTTTAACTTGTCTTATTTGTTAAACAAGATTTCGAGTTCAAATGATGTCTCTTTTTTTAACATAACAATAAAGTATAATAATAAATAGTAACTAAACAGTGAAACCATTTAAATGTAATCATTTGTTTATTTAATATTTTTTTATTGAAATAAAAATACATGACTTGTTCTCGAAATCTTGTTTACCATATAAGACAAGTTACAAGGCGGAGTTAACCGAGCTGCCTAGTTATTAAAGTGCAAGTGAATTTAGCCTTAAAGGTGGAACACCGGAACATTTTTCGATAGTACATCGAAGGAGCTTGAGCTGATAAATTTATTATTTGGTTTGGAGATCCAAAGACCATGAATCTTGATTTTGTTGGGTTAAGAACAAGTGTATTAGATTCCAACCATGCAACAATTCTGGCTAAATCTTTGTTAATGTTATCCACTGCCGTTTTTGTGTCATTGGGATCAAGGATATTATGTACAATTGCGTGTTATCTGCATACATGCTGATACTGACCATGGTGAATGAGCAGATGTTAGCTATGTATAATGTGTAAAGAAGGGGCTTTAATATGTAACCATGTGGGACGCCTATAGTTATGGATTAAGGAGAGGAAGGGAGATAGTTACCATTACCGTTGGCCAATCTAACCATCTGAGCTTGATTACTTAGATATCTCAAGAACCATTTGACTGTGTTTACAGCAAAACCGTAATAAGTCATTTTGGAAGGAAAAAAAGGGACATTTATTGCGTCAAAAGTGCTTGAGCAGTCCAGTAAGACCATGGAGTTTCCTCTGTCTTGGGCGAACAAATTATTATCTGTTATGTCAATCAGAGCTGTCACTGTACTATGTGACTTTCGAAAGCCTGATTGCAGAACTGGTAATTAGTTGAATATGCACTTCGCGTTCCAGTACTTTGGACAGACTTGAAAGCATGCTTATAGGATGTATATCATTGTAATCTATAACGTTGGATTTTTTGGGTAGTGGCGTAACCAGTGTCATTTTCCAGGCCTCAGGAAACACACCTGTGGCAAGTTATTGGTTGATTATTGCAGTAATGGTGCTCAGGGACTGTAAGAAGTAACATTTTAAGCGATATGCCATCAGCTCCAACAGCATTCGTTTTTGAGAAGTTAGTATCCTTCAGTACAATACATGCCAGCTGCTTCTCTTCCCGGGAAAACTGTAAAAGTCCGTTTTAAGGGACGGAGGTTTTACTGGCGCTTTTGCGGGCGATAGGATGACCCCCTGTCACTGCAATAATCTCTCTCCATCATAATAATACCTCCAAATTTGTCAAACGAGATATCACATGGTTTTTTTTTTTTTTTTTATAAAATATGGATGGGACGTTTGTCTTCCATGACACCTGATGTTAAGTGAACATGAAGACTAAGGTGGTACACGTCCATCCACGAGAAACCTATTCACTCGACGCTTAAAAGTACTAGGACTATACTGGTCAGGGAAAATAGACGCAGGCAGTTCATTCCAAACCTTGGCGACCCGTATCAAAAAGGAACTGTCAAAGCGCTTAGTTCGACTTTTCGGAATATCAACCACATACGGATGGAAGTTCTGTCTGCGTCTAGTAGTCCGATGGTAAAAGGGTGAGGGTTCAATTTGCTCAAACAAAGCACTCGCGCACTCACCAAAATGTATCCTGTAGTACACGGTTAAACAGGCAACCTTACGACGATGCTCTAGGGTCTGTAGTTTTTTGGTCGTAAGGTCGACGTTGTTAATTAATTTACGGGCTCTTCGGTCAACGGAGTCCAGCGCTTCTAGTTGATATTTGGCTGAACCATCCCAAAGATGACTGCAGTACTCCATGCATGATCGCACTTGAGCTGTATATAAGTTAAGAAGCTGTGCAGGGCTGAAGTACCGCCGTACCTTCGAGATGATTCCCAACTTTTTCGAAGCTACTTGAGCCATGGACACAATTTGTTGACCGAAGTTTAAACTAGATGTTATAGTTACGCCTAAAAGCCCTAGATGGTCAGTGATGGGGACAGATACATTTTGGAAAGTGGGCGTTAATGTGAAGGTGCTCTTTTTTGCGGAGAATAGACACGCCTGAGTTTTGGACGCGTTGAATTTGACCAAATTCGACTCACCCCAATCGGATACTTTCCGTAAGGTCAAATCAACGCGCTCAATCATTGACTTTCTTAAACTTTGGATTTCACGGGGGCTCGCTCGCGCATTGGATACGTATCTCTCTACAACAGTGCTGTCATCAGCATAACTAATAATGCCCGGTGTCAAAAGGTCATTAATGTGCAGCAAGAATAATGTTGCAGAGAGAACAGATCCCTGAGGCACCCCGGCATTAATTGCCATTTGGTCGGAGGAGAAGCCATCTAAGACTACTCGAATTGACCGTTCCCTCAGAAAATCAGATATCCAGTCGCAGAGCCCAATCGGTATGCCATAAGCTGGAAGCTTACTTAAGAGACCATCATGCCAGACCCTGTCAAAGGCCTTGGAAATGTCTAAGGATACAGCTATTGCTTCACCATGACCCTCCAAGGCCTCGCTCCATAAGCGAGTGGCATACACGAGAAGATCGCCGGTCGAGCGCCCGTTGCGGAAACCATATTGGCTATCGCTTAGGAGCTCGTTGGTCTCGAGGTATGCCAGGAGTCGATTGTTCAATACACGTTCCATGACTTTGCAAAGTATGGAAGTGATTGAAATTGGTCGGTAGTTGACAGGATCGGCACGGCTTCCCTTCTTTGGTACTGGTTGTACGTTAGCAAGCTTCCAGGATTTGGGAACCTTACCGGATTCCAATGAAAGTCGATAAAGACGCGTCAAAACGGGAGACAACTCAGCTGCGCAGCGTTTTAAGACCACTGCAGGAATACCGTCTGGACCACTAGCTTTGTTCTCGTCTAGGTGCAGCAAGCATTTAAGAACCTCCTTTTGGCGAATGTGAACGGTACCCATTGTAGGTCCGAACTGAGGTAATTGGGGTGGGATTTTTCCTTGGCAATCTAGACGAGAATTTTCTGCGAAGATACTAGCAAATAAATCTGCTTTCTCCTTAGAAGTATGGGCCAGAGAACCATCGGGTTTCCTCAGTGGTGGCAGCGACGGGCGACAAAAGTTCGTTTCGACCGACTTGGCAAGGGACCAGAAAGCTTTACTGCCCGAAGGGTATGCTGCTATTCTGTCTCCGATACGGCCTATGTGGGCAAAACGAGCTCTTTTGATTACCTTTTTGCAGGACTTGGCGGCATCATTGTATCTTTTCTTAAGTTCATGCGAATCCAGGACTTTGCTTCTGCGAGCATTTGCCCAGGCTTTGTATGCTTCCCGCTTTCGCTTTTCAGCGGCTAGGCAAGCAGTATTAAACCATGGGCGAGCTTTGGTTTCAAGGGATAGATCAGCGTGGGGAATGAAGTACTCCATTGCTTGAACTATCACACTTGAGACAGCATCAGCGCAGCACGATGGATCGGTTGATGTAAAACAAGTTTGCCGCCATGGATAAGATGCGAAGAAATGTCGCATTTCATCCCAATCTGCTGACTTGTAACGCCATACTCGCCTGGAGCCTTTTGGGCGGGTGTCAGGTGGCGAGTACAGCGATACAGATTTCACCATACAGTGATCGGATGTCCCTAAAGGTGCAGTGACGGACACCGAGTATCTGTCAGGATCGGTTGTCAGCAGAAGGTCCAAGCAATACGCAGTGTGGCCAGCAACGTCGGGGATGCGCGTAGGCTAGTTAACAAGCTGTGAGAGACCATAAGTCAGCGAAAACTTAAAGGCCTCTCTGCCAGCATGGTCAGCGTCCTGATACGGGTATAAAACCACTGCCCATGGTGAGCATTAAAATCCCCCAGAAACACCAACTGCGCCGTGGGAAAACGTTGCTGAATCTTATCTGCTGTATTGCCAAGGTATTCCATAAGCCTCGTTGTCTCCCGATCTCCGCTATGTGAACGATAGATACAGGCGTAAACCACTTGGTCTAGGCCAGTATCTATGTGAACCCACATGACTGAAAGGTCCGGCACTTCCAAGTAACGGAGACGCTGATAACAGATCGCGTCACTGGCATACATGCACACCCCGGCGTGCGGGCGGAAAAGAGACTCCAGGATATAGCCTGGGTAACCAAGGTATGCCGAGTCTGACGGATCGCAGATCTGCGTCTCCGTTAGAAAGAGTAGGTGTGGTCTCTCCGTCTCAAGATGGTGGTGGACATCATTCAGATTGGAGTGCACTCCTCGGATGTTACAGAAGTGCACTTTAAGGGAGAGGAAGTGCAACCGCTGTTGAACCGTACTCTTTTTAGGACCTTTCATTGTGAATTGGTAGTGGAGTGAATAGGGAGGAGAATAGAAGTTGAGTGAAGCGCTGCAAATGGAACCAAGCAACTCGTAGGAAACAACGCACCATTGGGGAACTCGCCTGGAGACTGCGGGGACGCCCGAACCCCCCCGAGGTCGCCATCGGGTCCTCTCTAACCGGTCGCCAACCGGCACGATGGAGCCTCCCGGGATTTTTCGCGAGGTGGCGGGGCAGCCTTTCGCATGTGGCTGGCATGCTACTTGGGCCCCCTACTACCTGCGGTCGGCCAGCGGTGCACCGTGCTTCGGATCCCGCTACCCTCCAAAACGAGTTACCCGGTGAGTCATTATCCTACGAGTTGAAAACTGTTCTCCGATGCAGCACGATTACTCAGACCTATATCCTCCTCAATGGCTACACAAGACATCATGCCGGAACGCAACTAGGTTACTTGGCGGCATGGTTTTGTCTAGTGGGTGGTGACAAGCCACGGCCGAAGCCTACCACCAGATTTTACTGCTCGTTTAGCACCACCCAGGGACCACGTACAAGGCATCGAGGGCTAAACCTTGCGGACGCGAGCAGTTTTCAGTCCCCAAATGGTTTTATAGCCTCTGGTGTTCGGCCTACCCCATTAGGGATACAGGCGTGAAGTTATGTATATGTATGTACACTACATTCGTCGAACGGTTTTAATACAAATTCGACAGTAGAGTGAGTGGGGGCAAGATCGGATGGTTTTTTAATGAGACAAGTAGTGTTATTCAGGCCTATGCAACTCTAGTGTCAATGAAATTGAATTCTGCACCATCTAGGATATAACGGACTACAACTTTTTGGCAAGTTATTTCTCCTGTTATTAACTAGGTAGCGCTGGGATAGCCGATTTGTTAATATCTCGTCAGGAACGGGAAAAGATGTTGACTTTGACAGACTAGTCAACAGACTATTATAATAGTCTATGAATGATCGTGTGCGTGTGAGTCTGTTGCGTTTTGTGTTTTCTCCGCCATTTTATTTAAGACTTAGATTATTTTAACAAATTCACTGTGAACTTAAAAGACTTCAGCAACAAAAGTGCGGGAAGGCGAAAACAGTGTAAAAATTGTGTAAAATATTGTGTAAATATACAGTGATTGTGCATGTGATTTAGGTATGATTTGCTGTAAGTCATAAGGTTAATTTGGTCGATTTCATAAAAAAAATGTCTATGAAAATGTTGATTCACAGTTGCTGTAATGGGGTGAACCGAATAATAAATGGACAATTGACAAAATTTGATGAGGAAGATGGAGCGAAGAAATAGGTTTTTGAATATTCCACGAAAAGAAAACAAAAACAATAAATAACCTTAAAAAATAAAGATTTTCGTTTTTTTTTGACCACTTAGTTACTATAAATACCTTATTCTGTATTTTTTTAAAGCAGTTATCATAATAAAATTCTCTAAAATGTTACATTAAATGTGATAAACAGGATAAGATATTTTCACCTTAATTTTTTTTATAATGGAGACTTATCTACTAAGGCTGTGCATTTTTTTAATTAAATTTAGTTACTAGCGCCATCTATGATTTGAGGTATTATTCTGTTTTGCCAATAAAATCAAGTTGCCCATCTATCTCATATTAACTGTATCGTCTATGGTGTTATTTTTGAATCCCTATGAAACACTACATATCAATCAAAATGTAAACTTGGTGTCTTGCGAATGACGACCAGAGAGTATATTTTTAAACTTTTTTGTTAAATTTCATTTAAATCTATAAAGTAATGAATAATTTGCAATGGACAAAAATAAAACAGGGGAAAGACGGAAAGATGACGGGGAACAATCAATCAAAGTATTTTCTAAAATCGTTCAAGAGAATGACAGACATTCTTGACCAATACTAGACTCTGGAATTTAATGCCCTGAAAACAAAATAACAGACTAATAATTTGATTTTTGTATTTCAATCTTACCCCACCGGGGAAAGATCGAAGTAGATGTTCTCGAACATTGCTGAGCGATTGTTTTAAGTAAAATTGATAATAAAAGTTAAAGGTAAAATCAGCAAAAAACAAAAAATCTGATTATGTTACATTTGTCATATTTGGTAGCATAATATTATTCTAAATATCTTACTCGGAAATTTATATGTTCATCTTACCCCATCAAAATGTAATAGGTAAAGATTGTGTCAATTCCTAAAATACGAGTAATAGCAAAAAATCTATTTAATAACTCAAACGTAAATAAAAAGTAATTATGAAATATCCAAAAGAATCAGTTGTACCTAGTTTTTTATGGAAGATACAGGATGCGGGGTAAGATAAAAATACTTGAAGAAACACACAAAAAGTCAGATTGTATAATTTTGTAAAAAAAACATGTTTCTGTGCAATAACCTTCAAATAATGACTAAGGCATAGGAAAAAATTAAATGGCGGCATAAACAGTGATACAAACACTTCAAAAAGTCTGCTTGATGTGGCGTTATTGTTGACTTTCTATATTGCCCCGTTTTTAATCTTCCCCCCACTTACTATACTGAGTTTTATACTTTTATACAAGAGCAAAATTTAGATACAGACTTCAACAGTAGGTTGAAAAGCACTTTAACTACTCAATCATAAGGTTTAATTTTCTTAATGAAATATATTTTTGGTGCCTAGATACCATTGAATGTTCTGTTCGCCAACATAAATTTGAGCATCCTGAGGGCTTAAATGAATTTGTAAACATTGTTGCTTAGTTATAATGATCAGTTTAGATGCTGACTACTATATGAATACTCTGCCTGCATAGATCTTTACGAATTCATGCATGCGAGATTTTGGCTGCTCTGAATGCTTATATGAATTTGACGCTGACTGTACAGACACTTTTACAAATTATAACGACGGTTAAGAATTATAATGTCCTATCTCAAAAAAGTCAACTTTACAGGAGACGAAAAAAACATTTCTTCGCTTCAGGTATTCAGTTATCAGAAATGTTTGAATTGATAAATAAATAGGTAAATGAAAGGCAAATAAATGCTGGAAAATGTTAAGTAAACTTAAATTGTCTTAGCATTGGTAAATACCATGATAACTTGAGTCAGTTGGTATTGGTTCAAACAGACTTAAAATTATTTGATTTATTTACTAGTTAGGTGTTATTGAACGAAAACAACAAATCAAATAGGTTTTTTATGCCAAAATGTCATTGGACTTGCCCAGTTTACAGCGAAACACCCATAGAACATTTTTGGAGTACCTACCAATTTTCGCAGTCAAAATTTTAAGTGAACTTGACGCAGCCATTTGTATAACATTAAGGACCGTTTTTGTAACAGCTTTAAATTCTAACAAATATCTACCTTAGGGGCGTGGACTCCATACATTTAGCTTACCTTAATAACATTTATATACATAGACAAAAAAAAATTAAAAAGCTGTTTAAAAAGTCTTCAGGAGCTTATGTGCTGGAAAAGGAATTAGAAAAAAAAACGTCATTGGAACAAAAAATTAGAACTATATTGATTTATAAATTATTTACTGAACATTATAGATGAACTTTTTTAAATAGTTCAAATAAAATATTTCTTATATAACTGACGATACACTAATAATATCTACATACATAATAGTTATAGTAAACAAAATATTCATACAATTTATTTGGTTGGTCTTTTAATGACAGCACCATATTGGTGAACAATTCCTCTAACCGAGGCGGTGCAATTAAACTCATGTGATAATAATGTACAATAATATTTTTCTAAATGAATGCTTAGAAATTGTGATTCAAGTAAACATATCTACATACTTATTATAAATATTAACGGTTCTTTCTTTGTAGAATTAAAGCTAAATAAACAGCGTTACTGAAGTCATAGACGGATTTACGTGAAGCACAATATCTAAAGTAAAATTTGTATAACTTATTCCTGGCCGAATCCTTCCGTCTCCTCTATTGCATAGTTAACTTTTTCACACAATTGTTCGTAACTTTTGTAAGGTGGCAAGTCGAGTCGATTAAAGCATGTGTGAGATCTCGGTAGCCAGGTGTCCTTGCCCACCTGAAAAAGAAAAAAATATATATTATTTATAATATAATTAAAATATAAAAATAGGTCGATAAGATTTATTAAGCTATTGCATAGCTTCTATCGCGGGCCTTGAGCGTGGGGACCGAATCCAGAAATTCCGTAACGAAAAAAACCTAACAACCTAACCTAACACTCCGACCGGCACAGCGGTGATACTTTGATTTCATAACTTTGCATGAGGGCTTTAATAAACAATCAGCGCCATCTACTAGGAACTTGTGGAACTTCATATTAGATCAAACATTACTGCATTAATGAAATAAATAAATAATTATAATTGCATAAGTTGATAAAAAATGCTATGCAATAGCTTTACCGCGGCAGTCTCCGAGTGCCACACGTCTTTTTTATCCAATCTTGAGAATATTTGATATTTCGTTTTTAATTGCTACTATAGAAACTACACCAAATTATGGTGGGAATTTCAGTGTCAACCTTTACATTAAGGCTTTTTATTAACAGAACATTTCGGCTATTGCTTAGAGCAACCACAAACATACATTATAAACCCAATCACATTGTCTTTAGATAAGCAACTTAACAATATATTTTCTAAATTATAATAAACATTCCCACCCACCCCATTATTTAGCCCAAAGGTAAGCTCAAATAAAAACCCAGCTCCGGAGAAAACGAGATGTATCTTAAAAATCAATAATAACAAGTAATAAAAAATAAGTTCAAAAACTAAAACCCGACTACTAAAAACACGCTCTAAAATGTAGGAAACAAGTAATAGTTTCCGCTGAAATACGTCATATTGATAGAGATATTATGTTGAAAGGGTAGCCGTATGCCATTTTGATTTTATTTTATTTTTAAAATGAATCTGTTTTGCTATATAAGGTGGCATATGACCACGGCTATCCTTTAAACATATCTCTATCAATATGACATGATTCATAAATATTTCAGAGGAGACTTTTACTTGTTTCCTACTTTTTAGAGCATGTTTTTAGTACTCGGGTTTTAGTATTTGAACTTATTTTTTTTACACGTTTTAGCTATTACTACGTGTAAAAAAAAATAAGTTTTTACATATTTGAAACGTGCTAACTAAGTTCTTTTATTTGATATCCCACACGTAACCGTCCAGTTTTATTTTTTAATTCTTTACTATAATTATTATTTCACTTATTTTGGAGTAATAGTTTTTACATATTTGAGCTGTGCTAACACAGCTCTTTCATTTGATACCCCACACAAAACCAAAACATGTAAAAATTGCCAGTTTTATTCTTCAGGCGTCAACTAAAAAAATAATAGCTTAATATTATTTTTAACCCCCGACGCAAAAAAGGGGTCTTATAAGTTTGACGTGTCTGTGTGTGTGTGTGTTACTCTGTCTGCGGCATCATAGCTACCAAACGGGTGAACCGATTTGGATAATTATTTTTTGTTAGATAGGTGATTTAATAGAGAGAGTTCTTAGCTAGTGTTCTGTTTTATGTAAATCTGTGCAGCCACTTGAAGGTTGATGACAATGTATTTATTCAAATGGCAGCTCTTTTCCGACGTGATGTAGAGGTAATCATTCATTAATGGCGAGTTTCAATATTCAACTGACTGGTATGAGTAACCGATACAGGTACAAAACTGGTAGACAAAAAATAGCGTTTCACAATACCTATTAGCTACGAGCTATAAGTTCTCAAATTTGGCGCAGACCCTCTTTACATGACGTTCTTCCAAGAAACTAGGCGATAAGTGATATATAGAATATCATCAAATTATTTGTAGGTATGATATTTGCACTAAATAAATTTATAAACTTATTCAATTTATTCTTGATATGTTTTGGTATTCGATAAATACATTATAGTATATTTTTAGAGCATAATAATTGCGTAATAATTTTTAGTTAATAATTGCGTTTAATACCTTACGTAAAACGAAACGCCAATCCTTTGACTTATGTTGCCATTGGTTAAATCACATTTTTATCGACGTCAAAGTAAATATATAAAAGATAAATTATGTCATTCAATAATACTCGTCCTTTTTTTTAAGAACTGTTATAGATAAGTTAGAAAGAGAAAACTGGATTATTGATATGTTGACAGATATTTGATAAGATATTTAGTTAAATTCATAAATTGTTACGTCGTTGGCTAGATAAAATTACTTATCCTGTAATTGGTCATATGTAATGAAAACTTAACTCGCTATTGGCCGCAGCAGACCGCCATGCCACCTTTACCTCATTGGTTTAAATTAGTAACTTGTTACGTCGCCGTTGGCTTATTTTGTAATGACTTATTTTGTAAATGGTCAAATGTAACCTAGCAACCCATTAAAGTCAAAAAGTTCGTAAGCAGTGGTTGAGATGTCAAGATTTTGAATATAGAAAGGCATTTTGGTAGTAAATTCTATACTTCGTAGGCAAAACGAACAGTTTTCATGATATTGAAACCCGCCATTAATGGACTCTTAATACACTTCTACTGCACTGATTGAGTTGAAACTGGATACATATAGCAAATCATATAACATGATAATGATTTGGTGACTTTGACTTGATGCTTCAGCCAGGATATTCTCCAGAGTACCTAACTCCTCCACAACTACTAGCAGATATATCGTGTTAAGGCTCATTGAAAAGGGCTCAATGAGTTGATAAACGTATTGTTAGTGACAAATACCGATATACATGGAGACCTGATGCTGCAGCAAGGATAGTTCGCTTTATCCTGCTGTCACAGGTATCAAGCTATGTTGTACAAACTATGAGGAAAACAATAATGTTTATAAATAATCATTCTCAAAGATATAGTTGGGAACAATACGGCTTCTTTCTATTATTTCTGCTCTGCTAATGTGACCCAGGCCCAAATATAGTGGTACAAAATCATTGTGAACACACTCTTTCGCCAATTTAATTTTTCTATCTATTGATCGTCTCGATTTATTATAAAGTGTTGCCAGTCGTAAACATGGTTCGCAGGTTCTTATTTTTGATAAATAAATACCCAAGTCTTCACATGCTCAATTTGATCTGCGAGACAAAGTTGGCACTTGTTCATAACAACTATTGAACTGTTCTTTATTTAAGCCAGTCCAGAAATGTAAGTCTTCTGCTGGGATTTCGCTATATTATTGAAATTCAATTGGCCTCTGTTTTCTAGTGCCAATGTACATATTTACTATATCTCCGAAACTGTCACTATGAAAATCTGTGAGAGCATGTTGCAGATGATTTTCGCAAATCTTCGCAAGTGGGGTATGTACATTAATAACTGATCAAAAATACTTTAATTGAATTCGGCATATGTCGAAGTTGCATAGTACCACAATCCACCATCATACATCGAAAGGAAGTGTTGGCTGCCCTAGTAAAACCTGGAACTAGGGTAAAGCTGGAAGCTTGACGTATTAGTGGAGCAGGTGGTACTTGTTGTGCGGATCGAATTGATAAACTCCTTTTTTTTAAGTCGGTTAAAAATAACAAAAATGTGGTCTTGCATATCAAAAGGAACCTTAGTGCGGAGATGAGTTATCTACAGGGCTGAAATCTACATAAACGTTCCTAACTATAGACCCGAGAACCATCCTCCTAACCCTTATAGTCTGGCAAATGAAAGTAGAGACTGGAAAAACTTGGCGAATTAAAAAAAATGTTATCATATTAACCCCGACAATCATCCACAGCCGACAATAGCACGAAATAAATAAATTAAACAGACTTTATACTTGATTAATTTTTTTTTATAAAATTATCGTAAAAAAATAACAATATTGGTACTGTCCTACTTTAGGATGAAAAATATATTATTAAAATAGTATTACAACTAGTATTAATCAGTTTTAATAAAAAAAAAAAAACGAAATACAATAATTATTCATTGTAATCAAAATCTGAATCCAGCAATTCTATATGGAATGAATCGTCAGAGTCACTGGTATCACTGTTTTCTATATTGATTATGAAACTATCAAAAATTTTTTTTTTATTCATTTTCAAATACAAAACTTACAAGATCTCATATTACCAAAACCACCAACAACCGTTCGATTGACAACAGGGGCACCAGAAAAACGACTATCATGCTAGTACTGCCATATAAAAAGTTTGCAATAACTCCCAGTGTCTACTTTCGTTAGCCAGACTCTTGACATGAATTTTTTATGAATTTTTGAAGTAAGAATAAGTTTCGAGATAATTGCAATTTATGTGAAGTTATGTAGCTGATGGTAGACCTACTATGATTGACTATGGTTATTACTAATGGAAATACTTACAATCGCAGTATAGACTTGTCTGTTAATGAAACTAGACCCGCCAACATAATGCATTATCAATAAGGTGAAAAGTATCACTAATGGTGTTAAAAATAAGGAAACTACCTGTTTCTTACAAAAATGTGTTCGTTTTTATATTGCTACTGTAACATAGATTTGCGAAAGACCTTACATGTAAATAAAATGAACATATATTATAAATAAATTATATATTAACTAGCAATGAAATATTATTTTTTATAAACTTCGAGATCTGACAGTAACAAAATTAATATTCAATCAATAACTAGGCTATTATTTATTTAGATTTTTTTTGTGCATAGTGAAGCTTATTTACAAAAGGAAAACAATCATGTATTATAAATAATCAATTAAACATAGCTAAGAACACTCTCGACTAAGTCACCTTTTTAATAAAAAAAAATATCCAAATCGGTTGATCCATTTGGGACCTATGATGCCACAGACAGAGTAACACACACACACGATCACAATCATAACCGATTATTTTTTTACTTATTATTATTGATTTTTTGAGACACATCTCTTTTTCCCCGGAGCTGGGCTTTCTATATGGAAAATGAGCATTCTCCTTCGTTCTTCGAGAACTTGTGTTAAGGAATAAGGATACTAGACAAGAGATAAAGAAACTTGAGAAATATCTTAACATATATTAAATATAAGAATAGACATAAACCTCCACGTGGGAGTGAATATCTATCTGTGTTCATCGCACAGATATTCACTCCCACAGAAGACAATGTTTGTTACCACTAAACCAGTAAACTAAACATTAAAATTGCGACCCCTTATACTATGTAGGTATTTGAAATATGAAGTTTGCTTCCTCACTGAACAAGGCCTGTTAACTGGCGGGGCGGATAGCCAATGGGGTAAGGTCCAAATTATCTTACTACTATTATGAATGTGGAAGTTTGGATTTATATATGTTTGTTCTTCAATCACGGCAAACTGCTCTATGGATTTGGATGAAATTTAGCATAGTGATAGTGTACAGTCTGGAATAGTACATAGGCTTTTTATTCCGATATTTCCGCGGGATTCTAAATTGCGCGGGTAAAACAACGCGAAACAGCTAGTTAAAAAGAAATAGTACCTTTTCTATGCAAAATCTTTGAGGTCCATTGGAGCCCATGAGCTCAGCGAACCCGCCGACGGGAACCCGACAAGTGCCCGTCACGAACTGCAGTAACCGAGCGCGTTTCTCATTGTCCATTTGACGCACGAACTGCAATCATAAATAACATTTAATTCAATAATGATAATAATTGTAAATAAATCACTTTGTTTGATTGTTTAAATAACTTATAAGCACTTTTAACATTTAAGGCGACTCATTTAAGCGACAGCTTGCTGCACAGGGCTATTCGCGTAACTAAATACGAGCTCGTCGACGAAATGTCAAACAGTTCGACGAATGTCAGTCTTACTCACACCGTAATCAGCGGCGAGCGCTGGGGTCGAGTTATGTGTTATGTGAATACCAATTCTCGCTCGCCGCTGATGCATTGATGAACTCGACGACGTTGTTTAGGAGAATAGGCCTGCTGGTCTACTTCTCAGGGTTCGCCTAGCGATCACTATGATGTCTACCGCCAAATACCACCGCTACGGCAATGATGTCACCTACACTTTTTTGAAAAGCGAGTTATTTTCTGAACCCGTGTGTATCTCCGTGTGTATCTTCAACATATTTTTTTACGATCAGGTGAGATTTAGGTTAAAAGAGGATTCAGTCAACATTATAAAAAAATATTCGACGTCTGCTTTTACTTTAATTGAGGTTTCTTGTTAGGTACAGCCTTTTTTTTTGCTTTTATTTGGACTAAATTAGTTAGAAAATGCCGCCCTTTGTTGGCCATTAAATGTACTAACTAGGCAGAACCTAGTAAAAATGGCGTGTCTCTGAGGCTAAATTCACCTTACTGCTTTATAATTTAGCTAATAGCAATAAGAGTCATAATTCTATAAAAAGAGAAACAGCCCCCTCAGTTAGCTAGTAGCTTGGCAATGACATAAATTGATCTTGATTGAAAAAAAACTTAACTACTTTAATTGTAAATCGATTTTAAATCTAAAACAATTGAAATAAGGTAAGATTTACATTACAATAGGTCGAGATGTATAATCTGTTTCGAACTAAAATAGAAGCAAGCAATCCGTACCGTTGTTTTCCTGTTGTGTAGTGTATGGACAAACGGCTTATTTGTTTGCGTTTGGCGGCTCCCATGTATTTTTATTTTCATGGCATTTCTAGTTTCTCTATTTCGTGATTTTATGTATGTTTCTTTTAGATTTCTAACTCGACGTTTTGGTGACTTTACAGACGCTGTAGCCTGGTGGCATGGTGACATGAATCTTAACTTCAAACCATTTTCCATTATGTTTTAAGTATTCCTTACCTGCCAAAACCAAGCGACTTGCTTGCTGCTTCTCGTGTAATGCCGGTAGATGGCGTTGCGCTGCCAGTCGTCGACATCCACTTCTTGCATACCACACAGCATCAGCTCTAGTTCCCGCTCGTCGAAGTATTTCAACCATTCGAGGGGGACCACCTGTGTAATGAAGATGCAATTGAATGATCAATCAAACTTTACTAATTTGTTTGAATCATAAAAATAAGAAATAAGCAAAGTTTTTGTAATTTTTATTCTATTGTGATATGAGGGTTTCAGGTAGTTAAAATAAGAAGACGTGTAGTCCATCAGACGGAGGTTTATTCACTCAATCCAACATTAAAAAGTTTCACACGAGAACACAAGTTTTAAGGATACAACATCAGCATAAAGTGACTTATGGGAACGACACAATCTGATACATTTGTTTACTTCAATTTAAATCTATATGTTAAAATAATGTATGTACCTACTCACATACTACACTATACACTAAATATATGCACTTCAATTTAGCGTTGTCATAACTTTAGCATATGGCAGGTATTTTTAATTGAATTATCCCTTGTTATTCTTCAACAAAAGAAGCGGAATATCTGATACACAGGAGTAAAACATACCAATTCTAAGATTAGCAAAGTTAAAATTAACTTGTATAGTGATGATGCTTAACTAAAACTTTACGAAGATCCAATTCGTTCCTGAGCCTAAGTGCGCCGATTTTCATTGTCAGTTGTGATAAGGCTGAACACAAATCAAATATGTGTCCATTTCAATATAATATTCTTGATTCTTTTAGGGTTCACCTGGCTACCGACCATGTAATTTAATACATTATACCATATTGTCTTATTTAATATTGTATCAAGCGCTTCTTACCTCGTTAAACCCGTCTAGGAATGCATTAGTCTGTTCTTCTATCCCTCTTGTCATTCTCCACTGCGTCACTAACTGTATATATTGCTCTTTGTTTGCCTGAAATATGTATTCATTATTTATAATATTTTGTATCTTAGTAATATTAGGTATGCTTAGATATTATAGTGTAAATAAATGTAATATTTATGCCACGGACGTAGTATAAATGTATTATAATTCCTAATATCAAATTTATTTCACAACGATTTAAATTAAATTCACTTGGTGAATCTACCTGTCAACCACTCTTCATGTAAATTAGTCTTCCAGCAAGTATAATTTTGTGGTCATTTTGTGTTCCAGCTATGTTATTGCATTTTTATTTAAGAGACATACTATACTTAAATCAGATAGTGTATTTATATTGTGTAACCGTTATTTAACCATAAATACCGGTACAATTAGACATACCTAACTGTGCAGTCATTATATCCATCACTTTCAGCTAATTAACAAGTATTTCACTTGATGTTTCATACTATTTTGATGTCCTTAGGATTTGATTAAAAATATATTTGATTTTAGAACGCTAGAATTTTTCGTTCAGGCATAACATAAACTTTTGTGCACAGAAATTGCGGATATAACGAACCATTGCTGTTCTCACCTCAGTAACTCTCTCTTTATCACCAGCCGGCTTCAACTCGTGATGTATAACTTGTCCTAAAACCTCAAAGTCCACACTAAACCACATTTCCAAGCCGCATTCATCGATATTATTATCTCTTATCCACACCAAGGAGTTATAGAACTCTGGATCTATCGACTCTATGTCTTTTGTAGTTAACTTCTTGTTCAACATCCTTTTATAAAACGGCATCGTGAAACCGGAATAAATAAATCTGCCGTGGTATAACGCCATCGCTATAAACCTTCCTATAAACTTGAAATATAACAAATGATCTGGGTTAACATAACTGGCTGGGTTGATTTGTAAACTGTAGTTGTTCTTGTTGGCGTACTCAAATAGACAGTACATGGGATTTAGAACTTCGTGTGATAGTAAGAAGAACCATTCTCGACTGACACCGCCATAATCCAAGCCTTCTTCTCCTCTGAATATTATATACAATCTTCTTCTTAATTCATATGCGTATAGCCTCATAATCTGAAAATGAAATATTTATGGGTAAGTAAAGTGAATAATTAAATTAAAAGTAGATCTACACATTTTTATGCAACATGAATTTATGGAAGAATTTATTTAAATGGAAGTGAGACATTTGAAAATAATATAACATTTGAAACATTAAAAGAAACATTGTTCAATGCTTATTAAGTGTAAAAGCAGCGATTTTGTACAAATAAATACAGTATGAAACGGGCTATACTATATTTAGAAGCAAGTCTCTGCACTACTGCCGTAATTACAAATAATTTCAAGGCTTAGATATTTCAAGGTAGAACTGAATATTTTATTAGAATCGATTATATTTATACGACAGTATTCTTGCTAGTGACAAACTCAGTTAGTATTAATTTTATGCATTTTTGAACAGTTTAAGTTTTAAAAACAATATAGGTATTTTATCAAGAAATCGTCCAAATTTTGCGTCGCTTGGAACATCTCTACCGCCACAGGATAGACGACTAATCCGAGTGACTGGCGCTTGGGGTTAGGTTTCACTGGGGAGTTCGGCGCGATGTTATCTTGGTCACCACAATCACTTACCGTCAGTTGAGATTTGGTTCAAACAAGGGTTTAATCAACGAAAAGGCTTTCGGAATGTGTGTTCGTTTGACATAAACTCTTAATTTACATCATTTAAATAATTATTTGAAGTAACTGATTAATAAGCTACGCTTATTGGCTTTGAACTTTAATATTTTCTATATTGAATGACTTACTTTTATCGAACATTGCGTCAAACATGTTTTTTTAAAAACCATATACTTCAAAGTTTATTTAATTATACGAACACTATGTAGTCTCAAAAGGTTTTTTTAAATATTTTGCGTCCCGAATTCTGTAAGAATGTATCGTGCATCTCAAGAAACATGTTAACCCGTCAAAATAATTATTTAAATTAAACCGCCAGGGAAGTTGAGTAAATTAGCATTATATTTTCGCCGAGCTCAACAACGAGATTTTTACCGAAATGCCCACTCTTACGAACGCTTTCACAATGCGGGTCTAGAACTATGTAAAATAAAGTATTAAAAATGACTCACTTGGTGATAGGAATCCTCGAACAACGTCTGCCTAGTGAGCGTGATCTTGATATGGCTGGGCAGCACGTTGCTCTGGCACAGATACCGGAACTGGCTCAGCTTCCACCGGAATGAGCGCTCGTATGCGCGCGGCACCCCGTAGGCGCCTTGCGGACCCTTTGGCGCGCCGGGCCGAGGGTCCTAAAGGGAGATATGAATATATTGATATGATGGGCTCCGATAAATAATGGTGGAGTTTTCTAAGATATCTAGATTTGCTGAGTGGTGTTCATTATGCAAGTAAGGGTAGGTACTTTAGGTCTACGCGATTAGTTATTAAGTAAAGGTCACAATGGAAAACATAAAAAAGGAAAAAAAAAAAAAAAAAAAAAAAAGGTTAAAAATGGAAGGAATAACTTCATTAATTGGACGGCCTCCGTGGAACATTGGTGGAGTTTTCTGCGATATCTAGCTAGGGCTGTGGTCTTCATAATACAAACATAGGTACGGTACTTTGGGTCTACATAAATGGTAACTCAGTTAGGGTTGTGTAAAAAAAATTAGGTTTAAGATAGAGGCGTTTGGAGTTTGATTACATTTTATTATTTCTAGATAGGTACTACTATTATTTTCATAATAAAAACAATAAATTTTAGTCCAAAACTGAGACTGCCGTACGACTATTTTGTATGTAATGCCAAGATGAACAATAAAATCAACAAATTGATCACCAGACGGAGTCAATAGGTACATATTTTGAATATTTCATTATCCATTCCAACGCTATCAATTTAAGTAAAAAGTTCATACTCACTTGGAATGTAGTAGTTCTCGTGTTATGGTCCACGAAGTAGCGTGTTCCATCTTCCGTAAATCGGATCTCCCAGCCAGTCGGCAGGGCTTCCTCCAGTGCACTCACTTCTTGACCCTAAAGAAAAAAAATATAAGAATTATTATATTAGGATTGACAATAAAATTTACAGGGTGACTGGAGGTCAGGTGACAGGAGGTATCACTTTTAAAATTCAAGGATGTGATAGTTTGAGATCATACATAAAGAGAAAAAATATATATTAATTATTTACTGGGTAAACTTAACCGAATGTTAAAGAATTCCATCACGCAACGCATGGTTACTCTAGCACACATACTACTTTTGCGGCGGCGCGCGGCTTACTGCTTTTGATGCGGCGGCTACCAGAGTTGTGATTGCCGCGAAAAAGATACTTTATTTATTTATGTATAGGGAAATTTGGAGAAAACTTAAGTACCTACTTTTATTGCATAATTACGATCAGAATCGAGTACAGAATGATCTCCTTCAATATTTAAAATTTGTCACTAGTCACTCTGTATAGGTAGTATAAGTATTAATATCCTTTGCAGGTACAGTCAAGTTCATTAATATGTAAACACGCAAAAAAGGTCTGCAAATAATAAAATAAAAATAAATAAATAAAGACACCGAAATGTCGAGTTAAAATTTAAAATGTAAATATACACGATAAATCCGCTTAAAAAGTGTTTTATCTAATAGTATTTAGATACTTTAAAGAAGTAAGGGCCTAAGAGAATACTGATTTACACATATGAAATTGACTTTTAAAACTTGAACTTGTTTGACTTGATCAACAAAATAAGCGGAGTCATCAGCTACCATATCATTAATATCCTAATCACGCTTGAAATGCATCGACATCAAAGCCTTTTACTATAAAATAACATTGAAAGCGTTTGTTGACTTTGCACGTTTGACGTTGGTCTTCTAAAGCATCGGTCTGCTGCATCTGTTTGAAATGGTCCGTAAAACCTAAGTTCGAATCTTCAACTGCCGGTTTTTTGCATTTCTTAAATATATTATTTATGAAAATTAATTATTAATATTAGTTTTTGAGGATATAAATATACTATTTTTTTATCGCTCTTATATTCAAACATTTTTTCTCAATTTTTCTTGTGTTCTTTTTTCTTTCGTAAATCTATTTCCCATACCGAGGTCTCCTGGTAGAAATCGCTTTCAAGCGATAAGGCCGCATTTTTGTAAAGAATTTAAAAAATTGTTTGTTTTAGATTTGCTGTTTACATAAAGGATAAATAAATTTCGATTAAAATTCAGCCTTTGATAAATTGAATTGAAATGACACCTAAAATACTTCTATTCAAATATTACTCCATATTAATTTTACATTTTATGTAAAAGTAAAAAAGGACAATAATCAAACCATAAACTATAAAAGATTTACATGTTATCAAGAGAGTGTTGGGTTCATCCATTGTTACAAAAGGAATTTTCAAATATTCGTCTCGTAATCCTCCACCTCCAAATAACTCCACTATTTCTTCATTTCCAATATAAATAAAAAATATATACGGCCCTCATGTACGCCGGTTCACCTTGCGCGGAGCCTGCCTACGCTGAGTCTACGTGACATGGACGTTCAGTATGACTTTCGTCTTATGTTCATTTTAAGACTTACCGGCTACGAGGCTCCACTGAGCTCATCAGAATCTGGTGGTCCTGCGGAATCTCACCCATGACTACGATATCATCCGTGAATCAAAGGCAAGTGATACATTTGCCGTTGAAGTTGATGCCTCTCATCCTCATCTTTACTTGCCATCAGTGTAGATTGAATTCGAACGCGGGTTTAATCATGACAAAAATAAATAAAAAGAATATTGTATACATATTTATGGTGATACATTTGCCGTTGAAGTTGATGCCTCTCATCCTCATCTTTACTTGCCATCAGTGTAGATTGAAGTCGAACGCGGGTTTAATCATGACAAAAATAAATAAAAAGAATATTGTATACATATTTATGGAACCTAAAGTAAATACATATTTATGTTTCCAATATTGTGTACATATTTATTTGCTTCAAGATAACTACATTTTTTTTTAACTTTGTATGAATACTTATATACTGCATTTTACTTGTATACAATTTTAAGGAGTTGACTGTACATATTATACCTCCAGCATATTAGTTTACTGTAGGACTTGTGAATAAATGTCCAATATTATTAATGCTTCCATGCTGAACTGGGAGCGAAAGAAAAACATAGAATGTACCAGCTGCTTCTCTTCCCGGGCATACTGTAAAAGTCAGTTAAGGGACAGAGGTTTTATTGGCATTTTTGTGGGCGATAGGCTGACCCCCTGTCACTGCAATAGCCTCTCTCCATCATTATAATACCTTATTTGTCAAACGTGACATCAGATGGTCTCATAACCTCTGGTGTTCTGCCTACCCCATAAGGGATGCAGGCGTGAAGTTATGTATGTATGTATTATTATAACTGACCTGCGTCCTCGGGTCCTCCCACTGCGAGGTCCTGTTCTTATGATTGACATAGTAAACCCGGCCTTCGGCGTCGACGCGGCGCTCCCAGCCGGCCGGCAGCGGGCCCAGCGCGTCGTCCGCCGGCAGCGCCGCCGCCGCCGTGCTGCCGGCCGACACCGGCGCCGCGATCGGCACGGGAGCCACTGCAGGAGCCACCGTGCTGGCAGTAGGCCCGCCCGCCGGGGTCGCTACTGTTGGATTAAAGTTAACAACATTTATCAACACCCACTGCAGGGCATGAGTCTCTCCCCAGGGTGACGAGGACGTATAGGCCATAATCCACCAAGCTGGCTTCTGACAAACCTATACAGCACCCGGGACTGACTGCTTAACGTGCCCTTCGAAGCACGGAAGTCGCCGTGAGAAATTAATGGTCGGCGGTCGCCCATTCAAGTACCGACCGCGCCGAACGTTGCTTAGCCCTACTTTTGTTATCGAAGTTTTATCAAATAGATGTTTTCACCTACTTAGTTGTCATGCTTCGTTCATTCGTATATTGTGATGATAGATGAAAAGCAAAATAAGGTATTTTATAATCAAGAATTTTCAGAATTGTATGAAACAAAACTATTATGCTGAAGTTTCAACATTTTGTATTTGTACTTTATGTCAACGGTGCGATTACACGAACTTTACTTCCAATACTTTTCCATCGAATTCCGATAACGTTTTTAACCGATCAAATTAAAAAGTTTTAGTGATAGCCCCAAAATAAACATCACAAAAGAAAAAGGTGACTTAAGTAGGTATTTCAAAATAATGTCATTGCAGTGAATGGCTTGTTGTTGTGAGTTTGATTGATCAAACGGTTTCCGCGTCAACAAATTCTTTTATATTCTTTGTAGCGTAACCCGATATACTCGATTGGCAGGATATTAAAGTCGAACAAGAAGCTGGTGATTCTTACCTAAAGCAAAGATTGAATGTCATTATGAAGAAAACATACGACGGCAATTTTCACCGATGGAAACCAACGTAAATGTAATTTTTCCAATATTGTTATCGAAAGTAAGAGTTCGACAAACTTTATTGAATTACTTGTAAACAATCATTACAGGTCGTTCCACTTGATATTTCAAAGTAATTGATTTTATTATATTATGCCAAACTATAGGTCATACCGCAAATTATGTGCACATCGCATAATAGCATCTTACAATTTGAATCTTCTAGAGAGTTTTACAAATAGATTTCGTCATTCTGTATTCTTGTTATAACTTGACACCTAATTCTAATTCCTAACGTTCAGTCTGCATACCTACGATTTTATTAGCTGTATCTGCAGTATAATTAATTAATTACCTATTAGATATAGTTAATCGTATTCTTAAATATAAACAATTATGATATTATAATACAAAGGACACAACATATCGTTGAGTAATGACAATCGTAGCTTCATAAAACGTTTGCAAAAACCGTTCATTATCGGTTTTGATTTTTCTAGAACCGTACCTATTATGAAAAATATTGATTAGGTACATGATACATTAAAGAAATATTAAGTGTCCAATATATTTTTATTATATTATCTACCTATACAAAAGTTATATATTTCTGTATCATTAAGATAAAACAAAAGCTATTATCTATGTTTAGTTCAATAAGATAGCCTGTATCTTGATAAAATAAGTGCGTCAGCATATGTATACAAATAAGTTACAGGTATTAGTAAACCCGTCTCTATTTCTATTTCAATTCTTTTTACTCTATTTTTAACTATCATTTCTATATCACATCTATTTAAAATTCGTGTAAAATAAGGGAGGTAGATAGTTCA
The DNA here is from genome assembly GCA_944452665.1 of Stenoptilia bipunctidactyla. Classification (NCBI taxonomy): domain Eukaryota; kingdom Metazoa; phylum Arthropoda; class Insecta; order Lepidoptera; family Pterophoridae; genus Stenoptilia; species Stenoptilia bipunctidactyla. Next base: position 13,025,955 of record OX101725.1, on the reverse strand, counting down.
ATAAGGCAATTAAATTATAATATATACGATTTTTTGTGGGTTAATAATATCGTATTACATGTTTTCTCCAGTTTTTGTGTTAAATAAATAAACCAAATAAACAGTCTGATGAGTCTTATCGAACAAATTATATTTAATTAATATTAACAAAAGCAATTTTGCAAACAAATGAAAGCTGTATTGTTGTGTTAACTTTACAATCGAAATAATTTCTTATGTACCTATACGAGAGTTCGCCAACTGGGCACCTAGACGTACTAATACAGTCATTGAATTCTATATGAAATTACGAATTTCGTCACCTAGCAACTAGCAACTGAACAAACTATCTCAGTGTTTCCAATACGAAAATGAAAACGAAATCTTTTTATTCGTAGTAGGTAATTTTGTACACTTTACGAACGTCAAACGCTGGATGAGGGCGGCGCGGGTCCGGACGACATGACGAATCCTGGGGGAGGACTCCGTCGAAAAGTGTGCATCTCTCGGCTCATGAAGATAATAATAAATAAATAATTCTGACACACAGCATTATCTAGCCCAAATTAAGTTTCTTAAAGAACTTGTGTTATGGATACTAGATAATTGATATACTTAAGAAATATATAAACATACGTATTGAATAAATACATATTTTTTATTGGAATAAACTTAAATAAACATACAAACATCCATGACTTGACGGCTAATATCTATGTTCATCACACCGATATCCGCCGCCGCCGGGATTCGAACCCAGGACCTCTGGTATAGAAGGCAATGTATGTTACCACTACACCAGCCGGTCGTCGGAAAATGATCGCCCATTTTCCACCAATGTCTTGGTGTTGTATACTACTACTTATAGCATATCGATACCTCTTGTTTACTAAAGAAGCCTTAATAAACTACCAGTTGCAATGCAACGTAATCGATTGCTAACACTAGCGAGGGTGCGCCGCAGAAAAAAATAAGTGGGTAGAAAGGGCACGATCAGTCGACTGTGCGAAAAAGCAATTTGCGGCTTTATTTGCATTAAAACAATCGTCAGAAATACAAGTTATTAATAACGTAACACAGTTGTAGTAAAAAGTGGCCAACTGCAATGAGTTTCAATTAACTTTATATGAAAATATACAAAAGTAAATAATAGTTATTTACTTAATGCTCTATATGGTATTGATTACGTTCGATATGAGTTTGAACTTATTTATCTCTTATGTTATGAAACAATGGGTACACTTAACGATTACACGCGGTATAATTGTATTGGTTCTATTTTCAAAGATTCAAAAGTGCACCCCGATAGTTAGACTGACCTACAGTGGGCTAGCGTGTGCGGGCAGCGTTTTTATTTTCAAATGTCACGAATATTTAATTGTATTGTCCTAAGTTTTCACGATTCATAATTTAAATAAAACTACTTTTTAACCGGATTAATCGCGTATAATTTATATTTTACATTTTAACTCGATGTTTCGGTGTCTTTGCAGACCCCGTGGTCACGAGCGACTGATCAGAATATTTAATTGACCTGCAGAGGGCATGGGGAAAGCGGCGGCGCGTCTCTTCTATTTTCAAAGATTCAAAAGTGCGCCCGGATAGTATGACTATCCCACAGAGTGCTAGCGTGTTCAGGGCAGCGTTTCCATGTTCAAACGTCACGGATAGTTAACTGACCTGCAGAGGGCGCGGCGTGGGCGCCGGGCGTGGCGTCGGGCGGCTGCGGGTACAAGAAGCGCTGGTTGCCCTGCGCGACCACGTGCCTGCGCTCGCCGCGCCAGTGCTGGAAGCGCGCAAGGCGCTCCGTGTCCGGCCGCTGCCAAGTGGTTGTACGAGTATTGTGATCCACATAGTAGATGCGACCTCGTCCGTCGCGCCGGACTTCCCAGCCTGGAGGTAGAGGCTGCGGCCGCTCCCAGGATGTCGATCGCGTGTTGTGGTCTACGTAGTATCTGGTGGGCAAAAGTTCTAAGTAAGATTCTACTGAGCCAAAGTCGCCGTTTTGCTTATCAAAACTTCTATTTGTAAATATTCATTATTTAAGTCGAAATTTTCATTAAAATTAGGGTACAAATATGGATTTTTCAATGTTCATTATTCTAGTAAGCGTACTGTTGAGAGCACGTTAATCAGTCGGTCCCGGATGCTTAACGTGGTACTTATTATAATTAGTCGTCACGGTGAGTTAGATGCCATTTCGACACCCTGAAAATTCTGATATCTACTAAGTAACACTGCGCCAGCTAGGTGGCTTACTACTTAAACCATAATAGCCCTGCGATGGGCTCATTAAAAAAGTTGTTATGAGTAAAATTAAAAATCCAGTGGATGTGATAATAAAGATTTATTAAATCGGTTTAATAGTGTCGAAGTTAATTTAAACAAACACACAAAATTCATTCCTATGCATATATACTTAGGTATATATTTTACCGGTGAATTAAACCGCGTATGACTGCAATCTCATATGATGGTAATTGACGATGAAGTCGAACATAATCGAACTATCGCACGCCATGTTGAGGCGCAGCGGGGAACGTTTGATACAAAATGTAAACAAGTGACCTAAGCGAATGTTTACGCTTCGATGCGACCCGATATGATGTTCCTACCGCCCCTAGATAAGCGTGTCGTAAAAAGCGACTAATCTAAGTTCTTGCTGGTTTCAGCCACCGAATATCACCACTCCGGCAGCAACATGTGCCGGCAATATTTTATGGAAGCCAGTTTAATCCTAAACCCGTATGCCTGTAATCTTCGATGTCATCTTCACTTACCATCAGGTGAGATTGAGAACAATCGCGGGTTTAAGCACCGATAAGTTTCATATTTTCTTTTGATGTAGGTAGAGTCATCATCATCATCACAACTCCGTGTAATGAGCCCACTGCAGGGCTATGAGTTTCTACTCTGGGTGATGCGGAGGTTTAGATCGTAATCTACCAAGCTGGCCTAGTGCTGGTTGATGTCAGAATTTTCAGGGTGCCGAAATCTCTTCTGACAAACCCTAACTACTACTGTATACAAGTATACAGCACCAGGGACCGACTACTTAACGTCCCCTTCGAAGCACGGAAGTCGTTGTGAGAAATAAGTAATCGGCCATCACCCATCCTGTTACCGACCGCGACGAACGTTGGTTAACCTGCGATATCGTATGATTTGAACAGTAACCACGGCGCGGCGCCACAACGACTTCTAGAGTCAATTTGGCTCAATTTATCATTTTAATTATTGTCGTATTTGTGTTAGACAATTGTCTACTACTAGTAAGAAACTGTCTAATTATGACCTCAATTGTATTATAAAATTCGCTTTAGTTCTTCAAGGCTAGCCACCATTCTACTGCCACGAAATTTCTTCAATTCCGCAATGATGTGTTACGTAAAGATTTATGAAGGCGGTTTTTTCTACTGAAACCTTGACATTGACGTCAAATGCTAGTTTAGTCTCCAACAAACAAAAGACTGAAATATAAAAGCTTTGTTTGATTATTTTGCAAGATATTATTTAAGGTATTCAGGGTTTATATGATTTATTTTATAATCATATAATACCCTGAGCTCAAAATTATATTTCAAAAGACACACTATTGTGTATATTAGACATCTCATATTTTTTTCTATTTCACTCGCAATATTTTTGTTTAATGTGTCAGTAGTATTTTATTTTAACTTCATAAAACAACATTCAATTAATACAACGGTAATAATGAAAATTTCAAAGTTTCTTATGGCAGTTCTTAATTAATAATTAACAAATAAATGTCATTTAGTAATGCTATTATTCAAATAACCTCACCCTACGTGTGAACTGCAGAAACTACTAATTATATTAAAACGTGGGTAAAATAATAATCATTGAAAGTTAACCTTATCTGACACACCTCGCAACCCAATTTGTGGTAAAGTAAAAGTGGACACAATATGAATATCAAATAGATTACTAATCCTATTTGTTTGTATAGGTAAACAACTTTCTTGTTTTCACAGGTTTCTATTTGAATACTACCATAAAACATTCAGAATGTCAAAGAGTAAATGAGTTTCGTATTTGAGACAAGATTTAGACATTTAGAAATTTGAAATACAACATCCTACAGGTCCTGTCAGGTGTTATAAGAGGGTGTGGTAGGCAGAACGGCCTTATTTTTAACAGGGTTTACATACATACTTCACTCCTGTATCCCTTATGGAGTAGGCAGAACACTAGAGGCTATAAAACTATTTGATAATACGTTTGACAAATTTGGAGAGACTATTGCAGGGTTTACTATTATTATATTATTTACTATTATATTTATATTTTACTATTATAACTAGCAGCTTCGCGCGGTTAAACCTGCGTAACTTCTGAGTCCGTGGGAATTCCTATACATAAAATAAGCTTCCTCAAGAATTATCTTATAAAAGCAAGTAGCTTTTTTCAAATCAGACCGGTAGATTGTCGTTTTCAACCAAACAAACTCCCTAGCTTTGTTTAATTGGGTATACAGAATTAGATATACCACGTCAATTTTTGTTCATGGGAAATCCAGTACTCGGGTCAAATATTTTAGTTCCAAAAATTGGACTACAAAAAATTATGGTATTATCTTAAAAACTCAGCAAGTTTCAAGCCTTTAAGCCGTAAAGTCTTGCTTTTGACGCGCGAGTGAGGACACCACGCTCGCGGCTCTCGCTCGCTACCGCTTCATACGACCCGACGTAGGTACCTACTTGCATACTAGGATCACGTAGGATATGCGTTCGAGTGAGTGTGTACATAATTTAAGGCTCTATGAAGATTATTGAGTTAAAATATAACATGGTATAAAAACTATTGCAATTGATTTTGCTACCGATTGTGAACAAACTGTTACCAGGTTTCGCATGAACAAAAAATAAGGCTGTATATCATATGTCTACAAAGTGTAACATAACCTTTTTAAGCCTTCTTCTATATTGCATCCTAAAAATCTTATAAAATGCACGACGATTGTTTGTTTAGATAACGCTAAATACGTAGTCTCATAATCCCTCAATTTTAAATGTTGTAAATGATAAGCGTTGATTATTCGAAAGACTATTCAATTAATGTATTTTTCACTCAGATTATAAGATTTTGGATTATCTGTAATTTTGTGTTTATGTTCTTTACTCAAAGTAAAGTAATGTTTGAAAGTTGAAGATTGTAAACCAGAGTATGACAAAGCGTAAACAATGCGAGCGAAGCCTAAACAATCCACGTTTGACCGTAAACTATCTGAAAATGATAATGATAAATCTTAAAATAAAAGGTTGTCCCTAGCCAGGTAAAATCTGAAAGACTGGCTGTCGACTTTTATGACACGGTTATCCAGAGGCGGTAGTAGTGTTGGACACTTTATTGGTCCAAAGTAAAGTTGCTTATCCATGACTAATCAAGAACGATAAATTACGTCTCTATCTCTGTATTTGTTTCGAGATATTATTAGTTCGTTTGACTTCGATCTCACATGGTAAGTGAAGATGAGGTCGGAGAATTAGGCACACCGGCTAAGAAAAGAACTGGCTCCCCATAAAATAATACCGGTACACATCACCGTCGGAGCCCTAATATTAAGCGGCAGATTTTTATGAAGGGTGATAGCTTGTCAGTTGGATCCTGACGGGATTCTACCACCAAGCGGGGGTGATTCAGATTAGTTGCCTTTCACTATAGCCGACCCTACACATAGACAACTAAAGATAAACGCTAAACCGAACATACCTTCTGCCATAAACATCATATCGCATCTCCCAGCCCGGAGGCAGCGGTTCCTCCGGGCCTGCGTTATCAGGCGCAGCGACAGTTGTTGTGGTAGCGGCAGCGGCCGTAGATGTCGCTGGCAACTGCGGGGGATCCTGCGCAGGCGCGGGCAACTCGGGTGGCGGGTATGAGGGACCCGGCACACCCTCTAAGGCGGGTGTTGCGTTGTTGTGAGCGACGCCATTGCTCAATGGCGGTGGCCCTGGCGGGGGCTGCATTAGAAAATATTTGCGTTATAAGTTGATATGATATGTTATTGTAAATAGATGTCATGGGCGCTAATGTTCGCAGGTTCGACTCCGGTATGTCGATGAAATCAATGGAACATATTTGTTAATTATTTATATTTATAAGGTCATTATGTAGCATTTGTAGTATGGACAAGAAAAAGGTAAAGTAAGGTATCTATTGTCTGTAACTGATAACCTATATGAATACTTATAATGTAAAGTAAAAAAATATTTTTAATCCAATTTTTTCTTGTATTATGATAACTTGTTAAATCCAGACAATTTATGTTTTTATTTATGTGGCTTGTCAACTTAAACAAAATTACTCATTTACTTAAAACAAAAAAATATCAATTACATACCCGTAGATTTTGTGACCTCCGCACAGATCGTCCAGTATCGGAACTATTACGCATGCGAACAACAGCCCGAATACCATCAGTGAGTGGATTAAGAGGAGTTATATCATTAAGTACGTCGTGTGGTTGGCTTAGAATAGCAGGGTGTATTCTAAGTCCGTCCAAAACAAGTACTAACTCAGCTGATTTAAGCTCTGCATTTACATTAGAAGTGCTCTCTTGTGATACTGATTTCATTAGATCTGTAATAAAAAATTTCAAAATATATATTTTCCATCTATCTATGATAACTGTTAATAGTAAGTGCCTTCCTAAAAATCCCTCTATATTTTAGCTAGTAGCAACCACTCATCAATTTTATGCTAAATCCGAAAATCCTTTTTTTTTTGTAAGGACTTGGCGAACTTGTTGGCTAATGGCCAACACCTCAAGCAGCCAGGGGAGGTACTCATTAAAAAGAGTGTGATGATAATGATATTAATAATAAGTCATAATATTAAGTTATATAATAACCAACCTAATGTCAATTCCACATTTTCACATTGCCCATTGAAATATAGCAAGATTTTGATTAAATTTACACGCTTTTCCCCAATAACATTGTCTTTTCTGAAACTGTGACGATCAGCTATCCTGAACAGTAGTTGTGACATTGGTGTCACTAATATTGTGAAATCCTCTTTCCATTTTGGATGCAAGCTGTTCTTTATAACTTCAGTTTTCCTTGAAATTTTATCATCAACAATAACTTGCACATATGGATTAGGTTTGAATAGTCCTGAGTTTCTAATAGAGGCAGAATCAACTGAAAGAAAAATTCTATAAATATTACTAGATTCTTAATAAATTAATAAATAAATAGTTAACATTTATAGATTCATCACCTGTCACACTAAGCTGATGATATGTAGATAACGAAATAGGAGCTGTTAGGGTAGGAATAGTAGTTTCAGTCATTTTAGTTGGGTTGTTTGATTTGTTGGGTATCACATGATCAAATCATAGTTGAAGATTTGCATCTGAAACAATATAAAAAAATATATTATGTATATAACAGTACTAGTACAATGATTGTATTATATTTTACATCATAATAATAATTTCATATTTCCACTTTGTAAGATTTTGAGAAATACATTGAAAACCATAAAATTTTAAGGTAATTGTAACATTTACAATACAGATGTTTGGATTTGTAGTCACACAAACACCTCATTCACCAATGGAGCAGCTGAAGGTAAACAAACATTGTAATTCCTAAGATAACTACAATCAATAGCTTACAAACGAAAAACATGAAATTTATTTTGTGAAATAAACTTAAAGTAATAGGAACCTAAAATAACTACTTTTCTACAAAGGTAAGGTAATTCCCACTATTTATAATGCCCATCCAAGTATTTTAGACAGTTTATTTTTATCATTAAACACATATTCTGCTCCTTTATTTAAAAAACTATCACAATATTATTAAACACATTACAAGTGAGAATGTAGTACAAAGTGCAGTTACATTCTAACCATAACAAACTGATTATCTTTTGTTTTAGATTTAAAACTGTAAGGTAAACATTTGATTGAGGTTTGTATTAGTGTGTTGACAAAAAAATATGTATTACTTGAATTATTTACCCATTAAATATATAAGTTTGAAAATAATTGTGAAGTGAAGAAGTGTGCATGTCAATTGACATAAAACATATGCATAATTTAGGTGCTTAGAATGCTAGCCAGTGTGCAGAAACTAAGCTGAATATTTCTCCTGTTTCAGGCAAATTATTTTTGACAACTAATAAATTGAATGAAAATGAAGGCCTTTGCAAATTTAATTTAATAATACTTTTTAAACTTATTTAATACCAAGAATTGTAAGTCAGTATTCCAATGTGGGTTTTTTTTTAAATGTCTATAAATAAGACTTTAATGAAAAATGAGTTGTGAAGAGACCTGCATTAAGAAAACAAATTTTAGATAAAATAATTAATATATAAGTTTAATTAGTATAGTTGATTTGAAAATGAACCATTACAAAGTAAACAATATAGGAAGAACAGCATAAGATAAGATACACTACTTATGAAATATCCCTTTGTACATATTTAATAAAACTATGGTTTGAGTAATTGGCTTGAAAGTATACTTCTGCTTTTGAAAATACTTTTATAGACAAGCACACCAAGCATACACCATAAAAAATAATATCTACTTTCTTACTTTGGTAATAATATATAAAATAACTATAACAATTTCAAAATAAAAATTTCCCAAAGATATAAAGTATAAGACCTTTATAGTTTAAGTTTTTTTTAGCTACAAATAGTGAGGTTAAGTTTTTAACATTATTGTGCACAGAACTGAGAGTTGCATGCAATTAATTTATCTCAGTGTGCTGCTTTCAATACTTAAGTCTATTAAAAAAATATGAGGATGATTATAAAAACAAATGAGTAATAATTGTTATCATTATTTCAGCACTTCTTGCCATATACTCAAGAGATAAGAGCTTAAATCTCAATAATCATACAGTGACAAAATGCTTCATAAACAGGATCAAATGAGCAGAATTAGTCACTTCACAGCATAGTAACATGCACTGTGACCCTAGTTATATCATAATCATTAATATCTCAACATGAATAATGAAACTGAAACGAATTATGAGACAGTGCTTCAAATTACAGGATCTTTAGATTAGTTCAGTATCGTCCTCTTATCATAATGGAAGAATGCTGACAAGAATTCTTTATTGAAATTCTTACGACGAATCAAATAATCATAGCTAACAGTAAACTTACTTCAGCAACTTGATTTTATACGTAGGTTACAAATGTGGACACTGATTTCTAAAACTGTATGGACACAAAAATTTACTTTAAATAAGCCAAATTGTAAAAATAATATTGTTTTCGCTTTGCTCTTTCATTCACTCAAGCCTGTTTGACGTTTAAAAATTATTTTGATTGATGATTGACTGATTGCGATTACCATAGACCAGATAATTTGAAGGGTTCTTGGAAAATATGCTAAAACGAAATGCAGAAGTTTATAATACTTTTTCCATGAACGAAATAATCTTTACATTTAAAATAACATTGAAAATAAATAAACCCCATCCATAACGGAGACTATAAAGAAGAACAAACAATATATTTTACACCCACAACACGAAAGAACCACGATATTTTCTCATGCATGCATTATATATTAAAAAATAGCCACTTATGCCTTAAATTAGAAAATAATGAAATAATTATATAAAAAAGAAGAATTTAAAATATTTTCCTCAAAATAATCCTGTCTGCTGCTAGTTCCTGAATAATAAAATAATTTACATTTTGAACAACTTAAGCAACGTCACTGTCAATTATGTGAATCAATCAATCTTTACAGGGCCAGCTGATGGCATGAATGAAAACAAAATATTGATTTTTCGTACTACAAATTGAAAAGAGTGATTTAACAAACGGAAACCAACAGATAGATACAAAAACACTAATAGATGCAGAAAACATTAAGAAAAGTGGTTAGTATTTCTAAGTTTATCTATTATACAGTTACTATTATACATGACAAAAAACATGGTTTACCAATTGAGTTGATTTTTTATAAACATATTTACACAATTTTAATTGAAATCAAACAAACAAAATTTCAACGAGCATAAATTCTATCTCTAAATAACTTATTTTATTAAAAAGTGTTATGCATATATTTTTACGTTTTGACCTTAACGCACATAGTAGGCGTTATTACTGCAATACTGTTGAAGGTAATCGTCCAATTTAGATGTTTAAGTAAGCGCAAATTACGTCATATTAAAGTGTATTTTATTTTACAGATTAATTTTGTAATCTGTATTAAAAAAGTATGAGCCCAGTTGAAAGTGTTCCAATGGCAGTATTAAGTAGTATTGATGACTATGTTGAGCTGCTCTATGATGATATCCCTGAAAAAATTAAAGGATCTGCACTAATCCTTCAATTAGCTAGAAATCCTGATAACTTATTACAGTTATCTAGAAATGGTAAGTTAAGATCTCATTTATCACATTGATGTTATAGTATCAACTAAAAAGTTTAGATCTATTTTTAACAAATTACTTACACATCAGTGGGTGCCACCAGGCTGATGATGATTATTTTGACACAGACACTTAGTTCTTAGTTGAATTTGATACTTGATCCACATTATACAAGGTGACTGGTGTGTCACTTATGAAATTCAAGGATGTGATAGTTTGAAATTGTTTTTCCCATTAAGTCAGTATTTTATGGTGTAATTTTATGTTGAACTATATATTTACAGAAGCGTTACTAAGTGCTTTGTCCAGAGTTCTTAGAGAAGAATGGAAAAGAAGCATTGAGCTGAGTACCAACATAGTTTACACATTTTTCTGCTTTTCAACATACAATGATTTTCACCCTGTCATAATTCAATACAAGATAGGATCTTTATGTATGGATGTTATAGATTATGAACTTAAAAGATATGATCAATGGAAAGAGAAAGTTGAAGGGAAAAAACCAATACCTAGCCCTGATAAGGTAAATTGTTGATAATTTTATTTGTTAGTACTTCATACTTTATCTACCTAACAATAAGTTATATTTCTTTAATTTTTATTCTATATTAGATTTTAAATGAGATTCATGACTGATGTGTATAAAAATTAGGAGATGTTGAGTTAAAATATAAAGTATAATTAAGTATTTATAAAATCTGTATTTAAAAAAATAATGTCTACTCCTACTGTTATACGTATTGTATTTTGAATTGGAGAAGTAAAATAGTCTATCAATTAGTAAATCTATTCTTAATTATCTTCAGCTTTTTATAAAGCAGCATTTAAGACAACCATTGTATCATTCTCTCCAATTTGTGAGGCTGCACTGAATGTTAGTAGTTCAGTCACTATTTCCAGCCTGACTGATTATTTATGTACTCATTCAATGGGTTTCAATTATAGTTTTAACCAGTGTAATTTATAAATCAATGAAAAAATATGTTTAATGCAAAAACTTTAAAAATATTATCAGTGTAATTTATGTTTAATCTTTTTATCTAATAACAGAGTGAACCGCCCAGGAGTAGAATCCCAGAACCAAAACGAAGACCAAAATCTGGAACTTGGGCGGTTGCTGATGTAAATATGCAAAAATCCAAATCTATGATGTCAAGCTACCATGAAGATCTCTGTAATGCATCTGATGAGGGATGGCTAAAAAATGATGAAGAACAAATGAAACGAAAACTAAAAACATTGTCTAAGAGACAGGAACAACTTCTTAGAGTAGCCTTTTACATGTTATTAAACATTGCAGACAATGTCAAAGTTGAAGAGAAGATGCATAGAAAGGACATTGTTGGCCTTTTAATAGGTGCTATGGAAAGACACACAAATGTTGACCTGCTTATACTTATTGTGTCATTCCTACAAAAGTTGTCAATTTTTGTAGAAAATAAGAATAACATGGCTACCAAAAATATCATTGAGAAGATTGCTCCTTTGTTAGATTCCACTAATGCAGATTTAGTAAATGTATCTCTGAAGTTATTATTTAACCTCACTTTTGATACAAAGCTAAGAAACAAAATGATAAAAATAGGACTATTACCAAAATTTATTAAATTCACAAGTAAGTGAATTCTTTGCTCTTTTAAATTGATTTTTTTTTAGCAAGGCTATTTATAAATTGCTTTGATAACTATTATGGTTTATTATAATTAAATAATTTGCTAATTTTGCTTTCAGGCGATGATAAGCATATCAACCTCGCAATGAAGATTCTGTATCATTTGAGTATGGATGATCGTGTTAAGCTTATGTTTACCCAATCTGATTGTGTGAAACTTGTAAGTGTGATTGTTGTTCATTCTAGTGACTTAATGTTGGGCGATTATCTGTAAATGTAATTATTCTTTAGGAAAATATATAATTAGGCAAACATACGAACAAACTCATTGACACCCACCATTTTGTCGTAGGTTGGTACCAGACGGTAACCCACCATTTTGTCGTAGGTTGGTACCAGACGGTAGCCCACCATTTTGTCGTAGGTTGGTTCAGAGTTTGACAGGCTAACGACGACACTTCGATTAAAATCTTCCGCCAAATATCTGGAGTGATATTTTTTAAAGAGTCAGTAACATTCTAAACTCCCGTGCAGTCAAGTTCGATCTCAACTTCAAGTTTTGATGGAGGTCAAACACAAATTTAGTCACTGATACAATAATAGGACGTATTTTTGTTGGACGTTTACAAAGTAAAGTCAAAGTCCAAAAATTCTTTATTTCGTAGGTATTTACATACACTTGAAATACGTTAAATTATTTACCTAACTGTATTCTTCACATGTTCCCCGGAAGGGCCAACTGTGGCATCCACATGTGGCATTGGCGCTTTCTAGAGGAAGCCGTGCAGCCCAAAGAATTGGGATGGCCCTAGGGACGCGTTGAGGCGGCTTCACGGCAGCCTAGTGCGTATCAAGATCAATTCTGCCAGCGGTCGTTCTCTCGCCTCTCGAGAGGCGAGCGGTTACTATCTCCAACTGGAAATGCCAGCGGTCTTCGGTGTTCTCATGTTCCAGCAGGGGCAATCTTGACTCTTTCCCATAATGCAGCGTTGGCCCTTATCCATTACATTTGCAGCTGACAGATATGCTACTGTTGAACGTGGGCAGCGAGAGTGCGGGCGGCGGCGCGGACGTGCTCCTGGCTCTATGCGTGAACATCGCGTGGTGCGAGCGCGCGTCAAAGCAAATGGCCGCCGAGGGGCGGTTGCGAGAATTGCTCACGCGCGCGTTCCGATATCGCAATATGATGCTCATGAAATTGGCCAGGAACTTGTCGCATCACGCACAGAACAAGCCGCTGTTTGTTGTAAGTTCTACTTGAGGGTTGAATTCAAATATATTTTTTTGACTGAAGAATAAACTCCTTTAGAATCTAAAAAAGGATTTTTTTGCTTTTTTTTAAGTTGTGGTTTCAAACAAGCAATCAAATTCTTCATTATATTCGTTTTATTAGGTGTATTAGAACAAATTTATTCGAAAACTGTAAGTAATATAGCTTATCGTGTAGCTGTAATATAAACTCCAGCGGATGCAGCATAAGTAACGGAAATGCTTTTAAACGTATCAATATACAATATAATAACGATAAAAATAATTTAAAAATTCAATGAAATAAATCCAAAACCAAAGACTTCTCTAAATAAAATTATAGTCGTTTATTTAATTTAGTTAGTGTAACTATAATTGTTATAAACAATGTTTCAAGGAATTCGTTGGCGACATCGCTGGTGCTGTGACAAACAATGAAACTCCTGAAGAGTTCGTCATCGAATGCATCGGCACCCTGAGCAACATACTACACCCGCAGACTGACATCGACATTCACGCTGTGGTAGAGAGGTACAACCTCATAACGTGCATTCTGAAGATTATCCAGCCTGGTAAGTTTTGTTGCAGATCAAGAACATGTCATAGTTCGCAATCATTTATTTGTAAGTATTGTATTTTATAGAAGACGATAACTTCGTTCGTTGTTTCATTTTGAGTGTTTATGTATAAACTTATTAAAAGTCCACTCTGAGTGGTATAACTTCACAATATTTGTATAAGCGACCCATTCGGTTCTGATCACTCATTAGATTTATACAGGGTGTTATTTTATTAGAGCATAATCCGTTAAGGGGTTATAGTGCAGGTCATTTGCAACATTTTTTGGTATGGGCACTCATGTGCGAAAGTGAACCATTATTGAGATATTTTTATTTTAGTGTTAACTTGAAAAAATCATGGGTGGTAACTTAAAATCTAAAGATAGAAATAAAAATTCAAATGATATTTACTTAATATCTTATTTTTTTTATCTATCAGGGCCTAGTTACATATCTTGAGCAAAAAATGTACAATAACAACGTTTTTTTAAACGCAATGCTCCCATATTCAAGAACAGAAGAAAAAAAATATTAGTATTTCACGCAAATTTGCCCCTTTAACACAAAAAGTCACTATGACATTTGTGGTGCATATTATAAGAAAAACATCTACATTTCCTAAGCTTTCTAATGAGGTATACAACTTTTACACAAGTGTTCAAACGCCTAAGATATCATACAAACAATGGAGCAGGTAGCAGGGCAGGAGCAGGGAGCAGGTCGTAGTGAATGAGAATGGTTAAAAATGATAGACTCTTTGTCATTCGTTTTGCTTTAAAAAACGCAATTTATGAATAATTGAATTTGAGGTGTTTACTTTATCTTCAAAGTAACTTTAATGAAAATAATTAATTTTCAAACATGCCTAGTGCTTTAAAACGATTACAGTAGAAGTAAAATCGAAAAAACCGACGTTATGCGGCTAGAAAGAAACCAAGTGCTGTATACCCTGACTATAAAATTTCCTTTTTAACTACACACAGATGAATCTACCGACCCGGAGCTCGTTTTGGAAGGCGTAATCGCCGCCGGCGCTATCAGCGTCGACGAGCGAAGCGCCTCAGCGTTCCTCCAAGCAGGTGGTGCCGAAGCCCTCGTTGCGCTGCTGAAGCTGCGGCAAGCTGATGATGAGCACGTGCTGCAGACCGTGTTCGCATTCCGCCAGCTGCTGTCCCATGCGCACACCGCCACCTACCTCGTCGACAACACCGGTGAGCGATATAGATGGTGTTTGGTACACAGTTGGCCAAATTGAAATGAGGGGTAGATGGGCCTATTCTAAACATAGTTTCTTCAATACTACTTGCCTATCTTTTATATGCTCATCTACCTCAATGCAAGAACAAAGAGCTGTGCTCCTGTACATCACTTGAACGTGACTCCACTATTTAATATCTGGGGATAATAGTGGATCAAAATTGAAATTTTAGACAACATATCACGCAACTTACTTCTAGAATCAGAAAACTAATATATACCTTTAAAATCTCCGACAAGTAATGGACCCGTATATGATAAAACGTATGTATTTAGCACTATATCAGTCCATCTTAACCTACTGCGTAACGTCCTGGGGTGGTACTCATAAAACTTTTTTATTAGAACTCGAAAGATCGCAAAGAATTCTCCTCTAAGTGTGTGTTACCGATTTCCGACCCATTTTTTACAACCCAAGTTTTTACAGTACGGCTATTATTTATTCAGTCCGTTATGTTACAACAACATAAAAATATACCGTATGATGCAACCTTACTTCGGAAACGTAGGGCTGACATTGAATGTCTTAAAGAAAAATACAATACCATGTTTAGCAACAAATACTGTCCTTCTCTCGGCTCATATCTCTATAATCTACGAAACACATCCTTGAATCTTTATAGCTTTAGTAAATTCAAGTGCAAAAATAGGATTTTACACTGGCTTTTAAGAATATAAATAAAACTAATATTAATTTGTTAATCTTTAAATTGTTTGTATGGACTACGTTTATATAAATGTACTCCAAAGACAAAGACACAACACTACTACCAACACATACTCACTCACTGACATACACGAAAACACACACACATACACTTATTCAATCTACACATAAAAAAATCTTCATGCCTAATTTCTTATAAACTTCTATTTTATCTGATATGTTTTCTTTCTTTTAATTAAGAAATTTTTTAAAACTAAAATAAAAATGTAAATATGCAGTTGTTATACGCAATAGCTCCGCTACTATGTAATTGATAGTGTAACAATTTCTTTGGGTCGAGCAAACTAGTCATCCTAAGTTCACAGGGCTTTGCCCTTTATTATGGAGTAGTGCACTCAGATTGTTTAATTTAATTTAAGATAATTAAATAGAATTTAAGTACCTACTTGTTTTTACTGATATCTGTATTTTGTTCGAAATAAACAATTATTTGTAAAATTTATTGTTTATTAGTGCTAGTATTATTATCCCTTGGTTAAGCTGTTACGTGGTTAAAGGCCAATAATTTAATTTTCACCCGAGCACGACGTTTCGATTTCTTTAGAAAGACAAGGTCACACGTATCCAGTTATCCAAACGTATCATAAGAATTATTTTTATTTCAAATGAAAAATATTTTGTTTTACAGAAGCCCCTGCGTATTTGATAGACCTGATGCAAGACAAAAACGTCGAGATTCGAAACATGTGCGACGCCTGTCTCGACATCATCTCGCAGATGCCCAACGAATGGGCCGAAAGGGTCAAGGTAATGGGAATTCCAGCCAAAGAACGAGAATCTAAACGGGGAAATGTCAATTTTTGTTGCTAGTAGAGGCACTGTTAATTTTTTGCAAACTGTTTGCGCCTGTAGGTATTCATTCGCAAAGTTTTCAGTGCTGCAGACAAAACCTTTCCTTTATCTATCTCACTCATTCTCATATCCTTCCTAAGTGTGAGCGAGACAACACACTCTGACGCAACGACGACAGTTCAGCTGTCAAACGCGAAATCGTTGTTGTAATGGCACACATGCTTTGAAATTAGAATAATTTTTGTTTACCCAAGTACTGATCAAATTGAACTGCGCTTGTTAAGTGTGTTGAGATCCCCGGGGAAGAAGAAGCAGCGGTCATCAGGTCAGTCTCGCTCCCTTTTTTCCTAATTTTCCCAAGAATTGCCTGCAGTAACAAGGAACCTTCGCGCGCCCCCCCAAATGACTTGAGATTGTAAAAATAGGCGAAAAATATTTTGTTTTTAAAATTTGGACCATTAACATATTTTTGAAACCTTTTTTTGTTTTTTGGGCGGCTTCCAGTTTTCCCCTTTTTTTCTACAAATACTAGCTATAACTATACCTAATGATGATGTAGACGATAATAGAAAATCGGAGTTCTGAATTGTGTACGTAATAGTACAGTAAGTGAAACATCTGTAAAACCAAACAATTTTTAAACGAGTGTACATACTAAACCTTGTTCCCATACTAAACTTTGTGACTCGGAGAACTTTTGAACTCCTTTAATCATCTGATTATAAAAGAAATATTTACGAGGTCAAAATATCCAGTAATAAATAAATGTCATTTGTGATATGTATGTTCGTTTGTTAATGTCGAATAATTGTTTGATTTTTAAATTTCAATTTGTATCCCAGGTGGAGCGTTTCCGCTGTCACAACGGGCAATGGCTGACCGCGGTAGAGACGCTCGGGTCAGAGGGCGGCGCCGCCGAAGCGCCCGACGATCTACCCCCGTATCTCAGCGCTGAATATCTGACTACGCATCGCCTTACTACTTCAGGTAAATTATCGTCTTAAGTTTTCGCAGCTCATAATCTAAAATAAAACACTTTTTAACGAATTTATCGCGCATATTTTACTTTTTATCTCGACGTTTCGGTGTCTATTCTTATACGCGTCAAATCCCGTTAAAAGTGTTTTATTTTAAATGGGTGCTAATTAAACAGACTTCTTTTAAATAGCATTATTCCTCTCTAAAAATCTAAGTTGCCTTCTAAATTACTATGTCAGCCACAATCCGTGCCACAAACAACGTCGCAGGTTCGGGGCGTCGGGGTTATTTAAAAATGCTCTTGGGTTTATGGCGCTTCGCCGGCCGCTGCCGCGGCACCGCTCGCGCACGTGTATAACTATATGCAACCTAACAGCTCCTCCTCGCTGCGCTCGTCGTCGCACCTAACCGTGGCGACTACGTCTACCGGAACGGGAGCCCTTCTTGTCGCAAAATATTTTTCATCGCAATGTTAATGAATATATAACTAAGTATAAATTATTATGTTATAATTATAGTATAAATTGCTTCAAGACACATTTTTCGCAACAGTTATTGTCTCGTGGCTAAGTTATGAAAATAGAAGCTTGATCACGTGGCCAAAAAAATATATTCTGTGGCTGGACTTATTATTTCTCATTTTAAATTCTATTTGAATTCTATTATTATAATATTTGAATTCTATTCATTGTTTTTTAACAATGATTTTGACATAAAGAGCTATCTATAGGCGCGTCGTCGCCGGCATTCTCGTTGCATACTTTCAACAGAAGCATATCTGTCAGCTGCATATAACAATTCTACCTATGAAATTGAAGATTTTGTTTTTTAGAAATTTTGTTGTATAGAAGATTAACATTTTCAGATTTATGGTTTGGCGGTTGACTTTTGAAGTAAAAAAAAAATT
The DNA here is from genome assembly GCA_944452665.1 of Stenoptilia bipunctidactyla. Taxonomy (NCBI): domain Eukaryota; kingdom Metazoa; phylum Arthropoda; class Insecta; order Lepidoptera; family Pterophoridae; genus Stenoptilia; species Stenoptilia bipunctidactyla. The sequence continues at coordinate 13,007,513 of OX101725.1, read as the reverse complement.
GTTTACAGCCGTGTTTGCTCATTTTAAATTCAGTCATTTGTTTTGTGAAGTTAGCGTTTTGTTCTTGTGAAATGTTCGTAGTTCTTGCAGCCATGGACAAACTGAAAAAACTTGTAGATATACAGGGTTGATTTGTAGTCATCGGCCAATTTTTTTTACACAATAAGTATAATTTATAGAAAAAAAGTATTTATTTTTTTACAAAGAAATAAATATTATATCCGCTAACACATTAAGCAAACCATGGTCACTCTAAATTACCATTAAAATAAAGGTCGATACCCAATTTTTTCGAAGCCGTTTTAGCCATAGACTCAATTTGTTGTCCGAAGTTTAATTTGGACAAGCCACGGCCGAAGCCTACCACCAGATTTTACTGCTCGTTTAGCACCACCCAGGGACCACGAACAAGGCATCGAGGACTAAACCTTGCGGACGCGAGCAGTTTTCAGTTCCCAAAATAAAAACGATAAAATAAATATGCAGGTATGTTTATATCGTATCAAAGAAACTAACATTTAAATTTGGCTGGGGACTACAAATCAACCCTGATACACGAAATGGCTAAAATGTTCCTAGTATGTTGTTCTTAGCTTTAGAGCTTCATTGGGCCGCCACAAAACTTAAGGGGCGTATTTTTCCATTACAGATTCACAATCGTCATTAAACGATGATTCGGACAGCATCTCGGGTGAATTGGACATCAACGAACTCAGCAAGTAAGGGTTATCTTTAAATAATTTGCCTCAGTAAAGTATGGATCAAGGAAATGATTCATTAAGAAGCATGAATTTAACATTCCAATGCAATGCCTACTTTCGAAATGCATTAATAAATAAATAACAGGCAAACTGTTGTCGAAGATATTTTTTTGCTTGGGATAGCCTCTCTGTACACCTTATACTTCATTCAGCTTCAATAAAAGAGATCGCATGGATTTAAATAAGTCGAGCACGCCAAGCGGTTGTGCCTGGTACAAACTGTCTAGACCGTCTTCGTTACTCAACAGACGAAGCATTTGCATTGAAGTGCCGTATCTGTTGATTTCAAGAGATCAACTTAGTCTTCACCTCGTAGGTGCTCTTTTTTTGCTGTTTGCAATATTTATCTGATGTAGAGATGAGATTCAATTATTTAAAAGAAAACCATTTCCTGTGTATAATACAAAAACCTTATGTAGTCTTTCGTAATTCAACGGTTAAATTCACAACAAAACAAGCCGCTGAACAGAGCAATGGCTTCTTGGCTACTTAGTTACCTTCACGTGTATATCTGGTAACTATCTCAAAGTTGAAGTAAAAGGCTGAAGTATAAGGTCATCAATGTAAATATTCTACGTTTTCATACATATTTTTTCGAAAATTTAAATTTTTAGATAGTTCTCCATCGATTTCGATGAAATTAATATGGTCCCTCCTCTATCATATGAAACGAGAATATTCAAAACCGATTCTCAATTGTCCAAAAAATCGCGTTACGAAGATTCAAAATAATTAAAAAGAACATACACACGAATTGGGAACCTCTCTGTGCATATAATACGTTCAACAAACATAACTATTATTTCCTCTGTGACACGTTATTTATTATTATTAGCACAACTTGAATAAATCAAAGAAATCAAATCATTTATTTCAGCCAGAGCCATATTTTACATCAGAAAATAAAGATTAAATTAAAGTAGGCATATACAATTCAAAACAGTAATTACAATAAAAAAAGAACACTGTTAATAAATTTTGCAAGTAATGTCAATAGGAATTAGATATATATTATCAGATTTAATAATTATTTAAAATATAAAAAAAAAACTAAATTTAATAATAGTACAAGTAAGCAAAATGTCAGTAAAAATTCAAAAAATATGTGAAATTAAATTATTATTAGACTTCCTAATGTAAACTTTCAATTAGTCACAATTAATATTTATAGGACACAAATTAATATATTTAAAAAAAAATCAGTTACTTAATTAACGAAAGCGCCTGGCTGGTTGCCAGTCGCATGAAAACCTACTATTTTTTGGAGTAGGGGAGAATCCCATCTGTTCACCAACGCATCCAGAATGGTATTGGAGGTGCCGCGCACGCGTCGCAACAACGAGGCTCTACGCTTGCGAATAATTATATAATAACAATCTATATGCGCCTCCGCGAACATAGTCGAAGCGCTGCAAGAAATCGCGGCAAACCAAACAACAACCTGAATGCGTTGTTGTACTGCACACGTAAGACTCTGTATGCACGCTGCGTGTAATTGACCCATAGACTGCAGGTGTAAAATGACTGAGAGTATGCTTTAAAAATAAAAGTAGATACTACCTGAAATATTCTCAGTTTTTTTTTTATTTTTTTTTTTATTTTTTCAGACAAAAAACGGGGCGCATGGATGAGTTCCTGGAGTCAGTAGAATCACTTCCCGGCAACTCTTTGGATAGCGAGTTTTTATTCACTAAGGATCTCAATGTATTTGCTTAAAATATGTAACGTATTTAAAACGCTTTAACAATTATAGCTCTTATAAAAGAAACGTGTGCTTTTTACTTTGAAAGTTTCTTAAAAAAGTTTGGTACAGTCCAAAGCCTGCAAGTGTGATGGTAAATGTTATCACCACATCATTGACCGATTCATTGCGATAGTAATTTTTACAAACTTCTGCCTGTGGCGGACTTACATTGTTTTATGAAGCACTTTAGGCGTCTCACACAACTGTTACAAATGACGAAGGTACCTAAGACATCATCCGCCATGTACGTAAACTTTTTGCTTTTCCTTCTACTTCAGCGTTATTGAGGCTAGTTTTCAAGGATTTGCCATCTGATATCATATCTACGGACTTTGTTTATTAGTTTTAGGGTGTTTTCTAAGCATATTTGTAGTGTTTTATTTGAAATTGAGGGCGAGTGACCTTTTTGAAACACCTGCAGAAGTAGTTGCAAATATTACTATAATCGTGAGCAAGAGCTTCATGAATTACCTACAAACGACATAATAAAATAGTTTCATAAAAAGTAGAAAAAAATAAATAAATGGTAGTTGATTAATTCATTTGAAATAAGAAAAACCTGATCAAAATAATAATAATCTATCCAAATTAATAAATATTGCCTTTATAGAATTTTTTCAACCCCAATATATTCCTGAATCGCTAAATCTGAATGACGAAGATGCAACTCAATGCGAAATGATGAGTGATCAGGTTGCCTGGAACTCTCAATCGTATTCGGACTATGATGCGATATTGGCGTCTGCACTGATCGTACAGAGGACAGGGGTGTTCCTTGGGTCTTAGATTTGGATAGATGTAAATATTTCGGCCATCCATCACATAACCTATTATTTGCTTTAACCATTGTCTGATTTTACTTCCTTCATTTTCACTTAAATAAACAAAAGTCACACAGTTTACGTTGTGTATTTATAATAGGTCTCCTGCCTTATCGCATGTTATTGAAAAGAATGAATACATAAAAATTGGCATTAAACCTATCTAAGAAATTCATTAGGTATACAATTATTGCCGCCTTTCTTGTCACAAAATATTATTTGGGAAACGAAGTTATGCTGACTAAAAGTTCTTTTATTTCATAAAACTAGCCTCCGCGCGCGGTTTTACCCGCGTAACTTTTGATCCCGTGGGAATTTCGGTATAAAATATAGCCTATAACCTTCCTCAAGAGTTGGGCTATGAAATGCAAAAAGAATTTTTCAAATCCCACTTGTAGTTTCTGAGATTAGCGCGGTCAAACAAACAAACAAACTCCTCAGCTTTATATATTAGTATAGATGTATGCTAGACCTCATTAGCATGACTGTGAAATGTACTCTATGAACGTTGAAATTTTTGTGTTAAGTCATGTGTCAGCTAGCCAAGAATAAACTTTTTTCATTAAGTTGTAAATCGATTTCGATGAAATTTGTATGGGGCTACTTCTGAGGTATCCTCTACCATATGAAACAAGAATATTGAAAATCAATTCATAATTGTCCAAAAATCGTGTAAAAAAGACACAAAAAAACATACACACGAATTGAGAACCTCCTCATTTTGGAAGTCGGTTGAAAAGAATTGTAAGTGTTTAGAAATAAGAAATTGAAAAATTCAATATGTATTTTGTCAACAATATTTGAAAAATATTATATGGCCTTTTATAGCATTCAGTCTTATGTAAGAATATTTGGAAGAGTTTATTATGAACACAAGTTGTGTTTGAGCCTTGTTGTAAAAGGTACTGGCACCAATAAAGGAATGGTGTAACGGAATCGTTTCTTTATTTTTTATACATATAAGTATTCCCTGAATGTTATCAATAGAAGGAGTTAAATAATCAGTCAAAGTTTGGGCCCAGCATGCACGCGAAGTTCTAGATTAGCTAGTAGAAGACAAAGAAAATACCAAGAAGACCTGTTAACACCCAATGAATATGGTACCCAAATGCAATATTATTTTATGCCTCAAAAACAACATTTAAATACAGGTAAACCTCAAGAGTAGCAGTAAAATAAGAGAACGCGATAACAAATTGTTTATAGAAATATTTTATCTAAATTATAGTTTTACTAGGAAATTGTAAACAATAAATAATTAAGCTTGCTTTCATAAAATACCTATAGCCCAGTAAAGTCGAAAATTGGCAAACAGGGGAAATACTTCGTGTAGTTTTGAAAATTGGTACACGTTTATTTATTTATTTATTACAGACAGTACCTAAATGAGAAAACAAAAATAGTGTGTTGAGTAAGTACTCGTCAGCGACAATTCTTACAGGCAACCATAGATGTATACCTTGTGTAGTCCAAATTAACATATTAAAAGTCCTCGAGGATGGTGAGGGGAGGGAGGTGTATGCTGTAGTGTAGGGGGAATGAAGGTCCCTATTTTCAGGTTTTTGCTCATATCTCGAAAATCTATACAGATAGCGTAATAGTTGCTTCTGACCAAATTTTATCCATAAAAATTCCTGTTGATTTGGATTTATTAGTTTTTACTCTACGACCAATTCTTCACGAGCTACAGGGTGTTGAAATTTGCAGTGTGTGAGATTTCCGTGAGTCCTCGGCTACTACAGGCGTCCTCACGATACAACCATAATTTGTGTTGTCTTGAAAATGGGCATATTTGTACCTCCAGTCTCTTCTCCAGCAATTATTTTCACCACTAAATGATGGAAATTGCTATAGCTCTACTTTAGCTGATAAATCTACCCCATCTTAGGAAAGTCCCTTTGTGGCTATAAGCATATTAAAAGGGCTTTCATTGAGGGTGCGCCAGCAAGAGGCTGGCCAGAGGGGGGGGATTGGAGACGCGATGCCTGCGCGGGAGTTCAACCTTAGGCCAGTTAGTGGTATGCTAAGAACTCACGGTAATCTCGCACATGGCAAATTTCAACACCCTGTAGTTTCTAAAGTATTAGTCGATGAGTAAAAATTTCTTTCTAAAAAACCCGAGTTTCTAGCGGACGTGTGGCCGGCCACGACCGATCACTGTGGAGGCCGTTCGCCCAGTCTTGAAGAAGTGGGTGAACAGGAGACACGGGTCGCTCACATCCTGGTGCAGATTCTGTCCGGACATGGGAGCTTCGGCAGATATTTGTGCCACATACCCCGAAGAGAGCCGACGGTGGTGTGTCTTCACTGCAGCAGTGGCAGCGAAGGTGAAGACACAGCCCAGCATGCGCTGGAAGAGTGCCGGCGTGGACCCGCGAACGCGCAGCCCTTGTGGCAATTGTGGGATACGACTTCGCCTTGCCGGACGTTATAAAAGCCCTGGTCGTGGGAGGCAGTCGTCACTTTTTGCGAGGGTGTTATGACGTAAAAAGATGCTTCGGAGAGGACTCGAGAGGATGACCCCATCTCGGCTCCAAGCCGCCGCAGAAGGACCAGTCGGCGAAGGAGGGCTTATGCCAACCTGACGTGATCCGGTGAACATACGGGGGTGTCAACCGCTCGTTTGCAAAGGTCTTCGCTGGCAGTGGCGTGCCACGTGTTCCCGGCACGCTGCTGAGCGAGGGAGGTTCCGCGCTGCGGAGGCAGGTTCGGATCACAACTGAATCTTAGGGGGCTCACAACAAAATTTTTAATCTCAAGTATCTCTACGTACATGATGACGTCTACATGATTTTGGGAGGGGTCATATCCCCTGTGCCCGCGCCTGCAATAAGCGTGGGAAAAGTCAATAAGAGGTTTTCTGACATTCCATTTAAAAAACAAAATGGTACAAAAGGCTTCGATAGATGGCGCTTTATAAAAGGCGAAGTTTACTTTACATATAACGATACAACGATACAACATACAATAAATACTAGAAAAAATAACATGAAACATCTAATAGAAACACGTGCTTATAATTTTTATGGTGAACGGACTACCGCGTATATAATACCTAGATTAATAAATCAATTACCCAGAGAAATAAGAAATAACCTTAATATAAACAACATATAAAGGACACTTAAAAAACATTTCATAAATAACCTTAATTAAAAACAAATATACCTATTATGTACTTAAAAAATCAATATAATATTTATATTTTAAGCTAACAACATTATTAAAATAAAATATAAACAGGGAGTCCTTGGCGGGCTTTTTTAAGAGATAGGCGCATTTTTTCAACTTTTGAAAGAAAATATTTATTTTATGTTCTGTTAAGCAAATTTCATTGATAGTTTATCGCATCCGAACCGTTAATAAGTGCAGACATGGAGGAGGACCCAGGGGAGTCGTCCCCTGGGAGACCCGATAGGAAGCGACTGCGGAGGCCTCCTATTCCAGCCGACATGGACTCTTTAGACGAAAAAATGTACTTACCGTTCCTAAAACCAGGATATCGAAGACTTTTTCCGGAAACTTCTGCGTCCCAGGAATATGTAGTTTTTACCGAGAGTACCAGTACTGAAGGAAATGTTGGCAACAGAAACCCACTTACTTTGGCGGGACTTTTTAAAGACGAAGTTAAAGGAGTGACAGGCATTAAAAGAATGTCTGCAAATAAAATAGGCATATTTTTCTCCCAGGCAAGTAACGCAAACAATTATTTACTCAACGAGACATTCCAAAGACGACACAATTTTAAGGCATTTATCCCAGCGAGAAGTATTGAAAAAATTGGAGTATTGAGGTATGTTCCTACAAATATAAGCAACGAAGACCTTTTCAAGAAATTAATCTCATCCTGTGAGATTATCGGAGTGAGAAGGTTCACTAAAAAAGTCAATGGTAAAACTAAACCATTTGAAACTGTCTCCGTAACTTTTTTAGCTAATTCATTGCCAGAATCTGTATCTTTGGATTTATTTAATTTTAAGGTCTATGAATATGATCCTCCCTTATTGCAATGCTTCAAGTGTTTCAAATTCAATCATCATGCAAAAATATGTAAGTCTCAACAAAAATGTTCAATTTGTGCCAAAGATCATCATTACTTAGAATGCCCCGATGATCAGGCTTTGCATTGTGCTAACTGTGGTGGTCAACACCTTGCTATTTCGCGAGATTGTCCTGTTAAACAAAAAAGAATACTAGATAAAAAGAATAAAGTAACGTATGCCAATTTAATGAAAAAAACAGATCACACATATAGTTTAACACATTATAACTCAGATTACCCTACATTACTCCCAAAGAAAGTTACAAACATGGTTACAAAACCCAAAGAAATTACAACAGATGAAATAGTTCAAGGTATTTTAAAGAATGATAGTATCTTAAAATCGTTAGTGGCGACGTTAGTAAATTTAGGAAATAGTAATAAAAAAATGACTACATCTTTCATAAAAGAAACATTAGTAAACAATTTAAAACATGGATAATAAGTTCTTAAAGATTTGCCAATTTAATGTAGAAAGTATCAATAGCAAAAAGCCACTTCTTATTTCCTTTTTAGAGCAGAATGACATTGATATATGTCTGTTAAATGAAACTTATCTCAAAAATAATATGCATTTTAAATTAGCTGGTTATAATTTTATTTTTCAACATGGCCCTAAGGGTCGTGGTGGAGTCGGTATACTTATTAAGAATCATTTTAAATACAATAGTATAGATATGCCTTTTTATGATGATTTACAATCTGCAGCTATAGTTCTTAAAACTGATACAGGTGATATATCCATCCTATGTGTCTATAGTCCACCAAGACCAGGACATTTTAAATCTAGACAGCTTAAACAAATAATTAATAGTTTACCTAAACCTATCTTACTATCTGGGGATTTAAATGCACATCATGTGGCCTTTGGGTGTTTTTCAACAAAACCCAGAGGTACAGATGTATATAACATGTTAGATGAGTGTGATTTATGTATCTTGAATTCTGGAGCTCCAACCACAGTAGGTAGTGTGCGTAATAAACAGTCTTCCATTGATATAACTTGTGTCAGTCCCAACATTGCTCCACTAAGTCAGTGGAGTGTTCATGATGATCCAATGGGCAGCTATCATTACCCCACTATCACAGTCATACAGCTATCACCACAAACTTTTGAAGTAGGTCAACCATCAGAAAGATTTCTGTATAACAAAGCTGACTGGAAACTTTTTGAATCTGAAACAGAAAAAACATTCAAATCATTCTCTATTGATCCTAGTAATCCTTTGTTGTCATACAATCAATTTTGTGATATCTTAAATCAAATTAAAGAAAAATGTATACCAAAACTTAAAATAACTTGTCCAACAATTATGAAAAAACCTGTTCCCTGGTGGGACGATGAATGCTCAGAAGCAGTTAAAAAGAGTAAAGCAGCTTTGAATTATTATAGAAATCATTCCTCTTTAGAAAATTACATACATTATAAAAAAACAGATGCCATTAAAAAAAGACTTTTGAAAGAAAAGAAAAAGAATAGTTGGAAAAAACTCTGTGAGTCATTTAATAGATACACACCTATTACTGTAGTCTGGAACTATATCCGCAGATTCAAAAGAGCATCTTCAAATGCACCTCCAAAAAATTGTGAATGGATTCCATCTTTTCTTGATAAGTATGCTCCCACTGATCCACCTGAAAAATTAGTAGACAACAATTTGTTAGATACTTTTTTTATGCAAGAAGGTAATTCACAAAGTGCATTCTTATCTAATTCTTTTACATGGCAAGAATTTCAATCTGCTTTAAAATCTAGAAAAGACACTACTCCAGGCTTGGATGATATTCCTTACAAACTTTTAAATCATTTACATGAGAATGCTCAAAAGATTTTACTCAATATTTTCAATTTACTCTGGGATAATGAACTAATTCCAACTTCATGGAAAACCCAATGCATCATTCCTATCATAAAACCAGACAAATCTGAAAGCCACTGTAACTCATACAGACCTATATCATTGTCATCTTGTGTTGGAAAAGTATTTGAATATATGATAAAGGTTAGGTTAGACTGGTATGTGGAATCTAATAATATCTTACCAAAGGAACAGTATGGTTTCCGTAAAGGTAAAAGCTCTGCAGAAAGTTTTGTTGCTTTGATATCAGATATAAAGCAATCCTTTTCTTCTCATTCATCTACAGTTTGTGCCTTTCTTGATGTACAGGGGGCATTTGATAATGTGATTCCGTCCATTCTTGTAGATGTCTTAATTGACATAAGTATCCCAGGCAAGGTCTGTAAATGGATTTTTAATTTTTTGTATGACAGGACAATGTATGTAAAATTTAATAATATTTTATACGGACCTAGACAAGTTTTTAAAGGCACAATGCAAGGTGCCACTATATCACCTCTTTTGTACAATTTGTACACATGCCATTTGAATAGATATATTTCCCAATATAATGTCAAATACCTGCAGTATGCAGATGACCTGGTTGTATATAGTAGTCATAAGGATGTAAATATTGCTGTAAATAATTTAAATAATGCATTACAACAAGTTCATTATTATTATACCTGTAAATTAAAGTTACCTCTAAGTTTAAATAAAAGTGCAGCAATGATTTTCTCTAAAACATACACTACTTCTATTAATATTGTAAAACTTCATGATAATAGTTTAAAATGGATAGAAGGTAAAAAGTTTTTGGGAATTCACCTTGATAGTAAATTACAATTTCATAACCATATAGAACAAATTATTAAAAATGCCTGCCGAGGTCTGAACATAATTAGATCTTTGGCAGGGGTTCACTGGGGATCAGATCCCAAAACTTTATCGTTACTTTATAAAAGTCTAGTGCGTAGTCACTTTGATTATAGCGCCTTAGCCTATTTTAACTGTAATTATACTTTATTAAGAAAATTAGATATTATCCAAAACAAAGCACTAAGAATCATATCAGGTGCTATGTGTTCTACTCCTATACATGTTATGGAAGCAGAGACATGTATTCCTCCTTTAACTTTGATAAGATTAAGAATAGCTGAAAGGTTTTGTTTAAAGGTTTTTGCTTCTAATAACAATCATATAATGAATAGAATACTTCCTGTGCTCCCATTAGATATCACTTGTGTAGGTACTTATATGGACTCTTCAAATATTTTATCAAGAAAATTACCGGAACTCTTAAGAATAATGATACAAATACATCTTAAATTTGGTAAAAGTGTATTTAGAGAGAGCCATTGGCCTTTGTATAATATAGATTATAATGCTAATATGATTGATGTAGCAGTACTTAAGAGGGATGTCATTAATCAAGTAGAACTTTTGAATATGCTTGATGAAACTGATTATTACAGTATATACACTGATGGTTCTAAAACCTTGAGTACAGTTACATCAGCATATTATGACCCCCAAACTAAATCCAGAAAGTGTATTAAAATAGATTCTAATTGTAGTATATTCACTGCTGAATGTTATGCGATTTATTGTTCTCTTTTATATTTATGTAATATTAATAGTAATAATTTTTTAATACTTACCGATTCACTTAGTGTTATTAAAGCTCTTGAAAATAGGATTTTAAAATTCAGTACCAATCATTTGATTTTTAAGATAAAGCAAGTATTGTATAATATGTCTGTAAATAGTAAATTTGTAAAATTTATGTGGGTCCCTTCTCACTCCGGTATATCGGGAAATGAAGAAGCAGATAAAATAGCAAGGGGAGATCCAGATGAAGATCATAGTGATTCAATGCACATACCTTTTACCGATTTATACGCTCCCATGAAGGAATGCCACAGAGAACTTTTCAATGATTACTGGAGGAATGTATCGTCCGATAAGGGAAAATGGTACTATGACATACAAAAGGTCCCGCCCGCCCAACCCTGGTACCACAAAATCTTTGGATCGAGAAGCTTCATAACTTCCATCAATAGAATGAGATTTGGGCACTGCCAAACAAAATCCCATTTGTGCAGACTGAAGCTTGTGGATAGTGGACTATGTGAGGAGTGCAACGAGGAAGAGGACTTAGAACACGTTGTTATGAAATGTAGAAAATATAACCTACAAAGATTGTTATTGTGTAGTGAAATCGACAATGACACTGACAGACAAGAGCGACAAGAAGAAACATCGTTGAAAAGTTTACTTTCAGAGAAGAAGTTTTATAAATCTTTATTCCAATTTTTATTGAACATAGAAATGAAACTGTAATTTTAAGAAGTGTTAACATTTAAGAAGTGAACTTTATTTGTAAACTGTATATTGTTAATTTGTGTGGCTAAAAGGACTCGTTTCCAGGCCCGTTAAATAAAATATTAAAAAAAAAAAAAAAAAAAATATAAACATAACTTGTAACAAATAAAAAAAAAAATAACTATCAAAACAAGAGCATCTTTTACATGATCGTGTTGACCTGTCTTTTGTTCTTGCGTAAACCGGTCCAGTGAGTATGAGCGGGACGAGAGATGCTAGACTGGCGATAACACTATATTCATATGCACGCACAATAATTTTATAATATCGCTCCCGCGCATTTCTATTTGTATTTGTTTATAGTATAAAAAATAGGTTAAATCAAGTATTTTTATTTTTTTTGTATTTTTATTTCATATTAGTGGTCTACTTTAGTTCATAAGTATTTACCTTTAATTTGTGCTTAGTAGATATAGTTAAAATTAGTTATAAGTATAGAATAAGAGGAATTGCAACTTCCAGACAAACCAGTCATGGTTTTTGGAAGTCAAGAAATGTATAATATATATGTAAAATGTAATTAAATAAATAAAAAAAAAAAAAAAAGTCTTGTCTTTTATATAGCCACTTATTCCACACTGCGTTTTTAAAAGTGTAATAAATTAATTGACATCTGTATCAGAAATTGAACTTATAAATAACCATAGATGGTAGATAACACTTACCTACATTATCGTATACAGACTTAACGCCTTCGGCTTTTTAAAAGTGCCATCTATAGAGGTTTTTTGAACTAATCTTTATGAGCTGTCAGAAAACTCCTCATTGCTCATATTGTACATAGATCATGTTTCGCATCCAACCAATGAAGTTAAGGAGAACAACTATAATCACTGATATCCATCCACAGGATTGAAATAAAAAAAACCTTACATGTTTTCTGGTATTACTTTCTGTTTTTTTAACTTGTTTATTAAGGATATTTAATTTATTTCCTGAATAATTTGTTTCTCAATACTACAACCCAGTTTTTGATTATCTGTACTAAAATTGCCGTAATAATAAAACTTTATAGATTTTTCCTCGGCAACACATGTATTATTTTGAATTTGAAGTATTTTTTACTTGGAAAAAATTTCAGTGTTTTCTGGTTTTCGATTTAGTTTCAATAATTTGAGTTCTTACGTTTACACGAGAGATTATAAATTATCGAGTCGCTAAAATATGTCGTCCATAAGAATAATATCTAATATACAACGGTGCAATGTATCAAACACTAAGAAAGCAATATCAGCCATTGCGACTCGCACCTATAGCGCTAAAAATGATTGCCCTACACACACAGGCCAAGTAAAAAATATTAGCTTTTTCTCAATAAAGATTTTTTTGCCCATTTACTAATGTCCATGAATTTATTCTGTTGTATTTAGAAGTAAGCAAAGCTTTTCAGCCTATGTTTTATTATGTAATTCTAGAAAAAAAACCTATAATAAGTGCTATTTGTGTTCTGTCCTGCATATATTCGTATAGATAGAGGCATTAACATTTTCTTTAATATAGATAATTTTATCATACAGAGATTGGAGGATGGTGATTATAGGCTAGCTAGATTTCAAAACGCCCCAAAACAAGTTAATCCCAATTGGGCAGTCCATTTGATAGCAAGAGTTCCTCCAAAAGAAGTATCAGAGCGTGTTGTATGGTGTGATGGGGGAAGTGGCCCAGAAGGACATCCTCGAGTGTATATAAATCTTGTATGTATCACAAAATGTTGCGAATTTAAGGTACTTTTTCCTCCTCAATCTTACTCATTCAATTTTATTTTCAGGACAAACCCGGTGAACATTCTTGTGGATACTGTGGATTAAGATTTCTTAGAAAGGATCATTGAAACTATGATAAAGAATTAAAGATTAGAAATAATTTGTTGTTTTGTTCATGGTTATTAAATTTTAATTATAGTCAATAGCTATTTCTATCTTTTATTTCATGGTATTCTAAAATCCACATATTCTGAAGATGAAATCTTTTAAATATAAAAGTGACAGATCGCTATTTATTAGTGAATTTAATCCTCTGTTGGCAACACTTAAGCGATTCAATGCAGTGGTCATTTTCACAAATTCTGCCTGGTGCAGCAATACAATTCTTTTATGACGGTTTTAAGGCGTCTCAAGCAACATTTAAAAGAGACGCCCCTAAGCCATCATCCTCAATTTAGGAAAACTTTACTATTTACGACATATATACTAGTTTTTGTTCATTTGGCATGTGATATCAGACCTAAGGACTTTGTTTATTAGTTAAAGAGTGTTTCGAAGCATAGTTGAAGCCTTTTCTTCGAAATTGAGATCGTCTCCGATTAATGTCAGGTGCTGTGAACCTTTTTGGAAAACCGAAAGAAGTTGTTGCAAATATTCCTTTCATATGCAAGTCCTCGGGATGGAGAGGTTCGTGAATTACAAAGGAACACAAACAAAACAGAATCATTAAAAATTCAAATAAACCCACAACCATTATATTTCTATGATCACAGGAAACCAGTGTATTTCCAATGAAATGGAAACAATCTTTAATCACCCCCATTCCTAAAAATAATATAATCAACAAATGCAGAGCATTAAAAAAACCGACTTCACATCAACTTTGAGTTGAGAATGTCATCAACATAAACATTCTCCGAAATCATACATATTTTTTCAAAAGTTTGAAATTTTCAAGGTAGTACCTAACTGATTTTGATGAAATTTATATGGGAACAACTATGAAATATTCTCTTATATTGTCTTAAGTTTTCACGATTCATAATTTAAATAAAACTACTTTTTAACCGGATTAATCGCGTATAATTTACTGAGTAAACTTCTCCGAAAGTTAAAGAATTCATTAGGTACGCAACGCATGGTTACATTAGCGTAATACAATAAATACTTAGCGGGTGGCGTGCGTGTGTCGGGAACACTGCTGTGTGTGTGTTGAGTGTTGACTGAGGCAGCGCGTCGGGAAAAGTGCAGCAAGGTCTCTTTATTTATTCATAGGGTTTTCGGGTGAAAAATTAAGTAGGGTAGGTTGTCGAACAGTAAACCAACCAGATACATTGAACCACCACCATATTGAAAAATCTGTGACGTTGCCAGTTAGGGCAACCAAGTTAAAACCTGCCTGGTGCACACCCTTCTCCTCTCCTGTAGTGTGCCAGTGACTGCGGTAAACCGTGATGTGGGAGAGCCACTTGTTTGTTTCCCGCCAAAAAACATTGTTTTTTTACGTAATTGTCACGATTTTTGTATTTTTTGTTTTTAATTGTAAAAAAATAAGATGAATGGTATTGCATTTCTTGTAGTTTTGGTCATGTTATGAGAGATTTGCTTTGTATCCAGTAAGTGTACAATCTATTTTTTTAAATATTATTGGTTATCTACTGTGCATATTGAACAGTGAACTATGTCCGCATGGTACACAGGGAACCGGTTCACAGTGTATGTTTCTGGCTCACATTTTCTTGATAGTTTGATGTTCAAAGTAAATACCTAGTATATTTCTAAAGTTAATAGTATCAAAATGCCAAAGTTTTGTTAAAGAGATGGATTGGCAGGTTTGGAGTGGTTCATTTAAAAAAAGACTCGCCGACATTTCTGTCAAGAATTCAGAAGCATATTTTTTTAGAACTCGGAAGAGTTATTAAAACAGGAGCCAAGATTTGCATATTGAACATGTATATTCTTCTTAGATAAAGACGTCTAGTATTGATGAAACTGGTACTACTACAATCCTCAAAAAATTATAGCTCCTACAGGAGCTAAGTTAGGCATAGTGACCAGTGGACAAAAGAAACCCTTTTCACAACATGCTGTATGGTCAGTGAAACAGGACACGCTTTTGCCCCCTGCAATAATATTTAAATAATGATGCATGGTGCACCTCTAGGTAGTTTAGGGCTTGCTTGTCCGTCAGGGTGGATGAATAGTGAGTTGTTTGATGAGATGATGAGATATTTCATGTAATTAATAGTTTATTTATCAAAAATTGCGCAGTTTTTTTTTATAAGTATTTTTTTATAATGAAAATAAAATCATGGTTCACTCTTAAAATATGGTTGGTTCAGTGTGAACCACCCAAGGTACACAGTGAGCCAATTTTTTTTTTAAAACTTCATTATGCCGGTCATATTTTTATTCTTGCTTTCTGTAACATATGATTAAGTATATATATGTTATAACCTAAACGATGGTGCCAAAATGACATGCTTCGCTTTATTTTGAAGAAAGTTATGACTTAGAAAAAAGGTTGGTTCACTGTTCAACAACGCACCCTACCTACTTTTATTACATAATTATGATCAGAATCGAGTACAGAGTGCTCGTCTTCAGTATTAAAAATTTGTCACCAGTCACTCTGTATACTTCACTGTACCTGCCAACTTATTATTTACAACTTATTATATTATTTTAAAACCCTAAATCAGATTTGTTAGTCGCCGTGTTAAATACATGCCTATTACAAGCATATCTTTGTGAATTTACATTTAATAATAATGGGGCATTATTTAACTTCCTTAGGCAAAAGGGAGTTCCGGTCTAATGTAGGAAAGACATTCTGAAAGATCTATGATATGAATGAGTATGTGCAACACATTTATATATTCTTCATTTTAGTATGACTAAATAAAACATTGAATTTAAATGTTACTTTTATTTCATATTCATGTCTTGCCAATAAATAATTAATTAAAATTAGAAAATTTCAACAACATTTTTTATTAAACTATATTAGGTAACTAAATCTTTCTATGAATGGTTTAGTGATTACAAAGGAATATAATATATCAATTCATCCAGTAGGTTATCCATTTTTCATTGCTGATCAGAAGTGGTATTCTCTTCCCGAATTTGCTGCCTGATTTCAATATTTGATTGCAGAAGAAGCTTCAGTTTTGCTTGTATGTCGTCATTCTTTTGCTCTAAGAAATCAAGAGCAGTATTAAGTTCATCTAGCTTCGAGTCTAATTGGTTGTATTCTGAAAATACAACAATATTTATATACAAAACAGCTACTATGATAACAAGGTTAGGCTATTATGGAAATTAAAAAAGGTCCTTCCTTACCCTCGACAACGATTTCATTGGATGTCTCCCCTGGTGGATCAACGACAACAATATCATTGCCTCCTTCATCTTTCATATTACCATCATCTTGCCCTGCCATATCAAGAGGTAGAAAAATAATAAGTTATCGGATAAGTACGATTGATTAGTCAGCCAGCAACAAACAAACAGTGATATTATTCAGACAACATTCGGACCACAGAACATTGTTACTCTTTATCTTGAGAGCAGATTTGTAACTTTATTTATGTAGTTATGAGTTCTTTGATGCAGTGTGGTGGGTGATGATTTGATTGATTTTATTTACCTTAGGGATGCACGTTACGATTCGATTTTTATGAAGATCGATTCAAGTGAATACGATCTAGCTATTTTTTGAATCGATTCACTTCAATACGATCTTCATTTGAATCGATTCATAAGTAAGGTGAATCCTTTAGATCGTATTCACAAACTACGTATTAATGTATTGTTAGAAGATTTATAATGATGAAAGATCGATAAAAAACGCATGCTGACAGTATATATACGTCATTAGCCTCAAGACATTTGGCTATTGTAGCTACCTCTACGCCATCAAAACGCCTTTTATCTCTCGCTAATGTTACATTACTTAGATAAAAGTCGAAATAGAGTGCTACCGGAAAGGCTT
Source organism: Stenoptilia bipunctidactyla (assembly GCA_944452665.1). Classification (NCBI taxonomy): domain Eukaryota; kingdom Metazoa; phylum Arthropoda; class Insecta; order Lepidoptera; family Pterophoridae; genus Stenoptilia; species Stenoptilia bipunctidactyla. The sequence continues at coordinate 12,990,225 of OX101725.1, read as the reverse complement.
TCAAAAATATTTTTAAAAAGTTTGAACGTGCCATTGATAATTTTAAGATTGTTTTTTTCATGATTGTAAAAGTAAAATTTCCAGGCTAATGTTTTTTTTAGGTTCAAATCATTAAAGTTTTTATTCTTAATGTAAAAAAAAGTTTTTTGGTTTTTACAAATCATGAGTAAATGTTGATTTGATTTTTGAACCAATTTTTTGAGATTGATTCAAGGGCATACGATCCGATCCAAGAATCGATTTAGAGGCCTACGATCCAAAAAATCGATTCAAAGGGAAAAGTCGTGCATCCCTAAATGTGAATTACCTTGTGGTAATTACCTTGCGATGATATAAATAAATATAAACAGGGCTTGCTTCATTCATCAGTATACATATAACAAAATATATTTTTGCTAAAGCCACGCCATCTATATGTCATTTCTGTAATATGACTTGAAAAAAATGTAGACTTATTTTATTTGTTTGTAGTAATGTTATCTATAAGATTATTTAAATACCTATTCAAAATTGATTGAACGACTATTTCAAAAGTAAAATGGCAGTATAATGAAGATATTCATATTTTTTTATAATCTCAAATAAATAATCAACCGACTTCCAAAAAAGATTCGTCTGAATGGATTTTGAAAATTGTTGTTTCATATGAAAGAGGATACTTCATAAGTAGTTGGCTCTATATAAATTTTGTCGAGATCGGTGGAGTACTAAATTGAAAATTTCAAACTTTTGAAAAAATATGAATGATTTCGGAGAATGTTTACGTTTGTGACATTCTCAATTCAGCCAAAGATTGGACGTGAAATCGGTTTTTTTAATGCTCTGCATTCGTTGATTATTTTTAATGCCTACTTTGATTGTTTATCTTACATAAATACTATTACTTTTTAAATGAGAATAAGAACGTCAATGACCTCTATCTGTCAAAGTCACTTGAAAATGAAATTTTTTTCCTCTTGTTTGCGTGGAATTTTTCGATAAAGAGTTAGAGTAATAAAAAATATATTTTTAAAGACCTACGGTGTCAGAGTTTTGTGCGTTCACACAAAAAAAACAACATTTTTTATATCAGGACCAACAGCTGCGCATTTATATTATATTATTATAGATATATCTCCACGCATGAAAGCCTTTAATGACACCACTCGCTCGATACTACTATTTATGAAAACGTATTTACTTGAATAGAAAATCCAGAAAACTTCAGACAATTCAATATTTAGCCAGCGATTTATCTAATATTTAATTAAGAAAGGTGCGTTTAGGGTTTATAATGCAGATGGCGCTTTTAGCGACAAGAGATTCACGTACAAGTAGTAGTGTAGTAGCACTCGAATTCTATAAATTTCTTCATAGACACGATAAACAGCAATCAAGTGACCATCACAGACAAAAAATACAGGAACAAACGGAAATCAATCAATTAAAGTGTTATTATAGATTAATACCTTGCGCACAATTCTCGAACAGGCATCAGAATGGCAGAGGGAAATATATTTGACCTTTGTGGACTTCGAAAAAGCCTCCGATACGCTGAATTGGAATTGCATCTGGAGTGAACTGCGTAAAATTGGAGTCCCCAAAAATCATCAACATGATTATGGCCATCTACAGGAAATAGCCTTGTAGAGTGACACACAATAGCCTTGTCTCGTAGGACATTCCGGTACATGCGGGCGTACGACTGGGGTGTCTTCTTTCGTCTCTCCTATTTCTTGTAGTTCTCGATGGCATCATGCGAAAAACATTAAATAACAATCAACGCGGCATAGAGTGGGGAGTTTCCAGTGTCTTTAAAAACCTGGATTAGGCCAATGACCTATGTTTGCTGAGTCATACACGCGCCGACATGCAGGCCAAGATAGACGACTTACAATGAGAGGCAAAGGAGACAGGACTCAGAATCAACACTTGGAAGACCCAGGAAATAACGTGCGGTTCAACGAGCTCCTTGCCATTGCGTATTGGCATAGAGGATGTGGAGAGAGTTCATAAAGTCCAATACCACGGTAGTTTTGTGTCGGAAACTGTAGGCACCGAAGAGGACATAACTTTCAGCTATGTCCAAGCTGAAAGTTATGTCCTCCAATTGTGGCAACTGACCAGGAGAGTTAAGCTCAAGATATTCCGGTCCAACGTCGAAACCGTGATGCTGTACGGATGCGAGACGTGAAAAGTTACCAAAGACATCACACACCGGCTACTACTAACCGCTGTCTTCGCCGTATTCTCGGAGTTTACTGGCCCGAGAAAATCTCCTATATTGAACCGTGGGATCGCAGAGGTGACGAAGATAGGGAAGACCTGGAGCGGAATGAAGCGCGAAGCTCAAGACCGAGCGGGATGGCGAAGCACTGTGGAAGCCCTCTGCTCCAACTAGGGGACATAGGAACTTAAGTATGGCCAGGGTTACTATGACGGTATTTTTAAAATTTGCAGCGGGTTTTCATTCTCTACTTTAATAAGCCAAACTCTACTAAGAAAATTAAATAACATGACACACTAATTTTATGACAAGGTTTGGTTACATATCATGGCTACATTGGATCAATCTTTAGCTACTACGGTTTGATAAACTGGGGTTACAGTGTATAAACTGCAGGAGTGATAGTAGAGAAAGAAGTTTCCAAGATGAAGATATATTACCCTACTGAAAGAGACAGGGGTCTTTGTATTTACCATCTTTATAAACTCGGTGCTGCCTGAATATAAATTATTTTCTATTCTTATTTAATATAATGAAGGGGAAAGGTTTAAATAAATAATAAAGACAATCCCCAGACAATCACACCAACTACATGGCCCCATGGAGCGAACTAGGGGAGAACCTAGAGTATAAATACATACATAGATAAACAGTTAAACACCCAGACACAGAACATTTTTTTTCTTGTTCCATGCGGTAGTCAAACCCATAACCACTGGTGTCTAAGGTAAACAGGTTTACCCCATCGCCAAAGTGGTCGTCAAAAAAGGTTTCATTGTTTGCTCCGAAATTACTAACCCTATTTCCAAAAATCTTTCACTGTTGGGAAGCTACACTATCCCCGAAGAACATAGGCTATATTTTTTTATTATAAAAAAAATAGGGATCCTCATTATAACTTACAACTGCAGTATTATCTTGATCATGGCGCTAACATTTTATTTTATTATATTAAAATCTTCAGTAATTTTATTCGAATTTTATAGGTAGTATTGATGGTTGAAATAAAAGAGAAAAATAGTATACCGGTGGTTACACGACGTACGTACCTACCCTTCCCTATATCACGTTGGGTGTCAATCAATTCAATCATACTAATTTGACGTCTGTCCGTCCCACCCACCCGTTTGCGTACCTATCAATCGTTTGTTTTTTTTTGTATGTGTTGTGTGTATACATTTGCGATAATTTGTGACTTTGTTGAATAGAGTGTAATTCAATTTCTCGCTTACGACACTACATTTTACTTTACTTTGATTGCTATAATTTTGGTTATCGAAAGCATGTACGTATATGAACTTAAGATCTTCGTAATTACTTTATCTCCATAAGTGTCACGCACGTACAATTACGTTGCTGGCTATGCAACAGTACTGCTCATTGTTGTTATAAACTTTTCAATAGTTTTGATTAAGGTTTATCAACATGTAGACTTTTAATATATGTCTTTCTTCTGCCTAAAAGGTGGCTTTATTTTGACGGTAGTAAGGTGAACGTGACTCACTCACTGTTTTATTAAATATGCTCTTTCATTCGGTATTCTTATTTCCTGAAATATAAGATAATATTATTTAATAAATATTTTCAGAAACATGACTTCTGGACCATACAACTACTCTTATATCTTCAAGTACATTATTATAGGAGACATGGGAGTTGGAAAGTCATGTCTGCTACATCAATTTACAGAGAAAAAATGTGAGTGATGATTTTTGAAATGTCTTATTTTTTGTTGATTTTTTGAGTTTTTTTATATATTTTATTTACTCAATATAGTCTATTCACTATTCATTGCCCAATTTATTGAACTAGCTGTTTATGCACAAATATAAATTTCCTTTGCCTCTAGACTTACAGTAATGTGTGTATAAGTTAGTGTTTTATTCAAGTAAGAGTTTGAGAGGTTGATCTTTAGTTCAAGTATTTGACAAGCTTAGCAGTACTTAAAGACTTGCTTCTAATGACAGCAATGAGTAATGTTCACGGTCCATACAGTCTCTGACCTGTCAAACTACTTTTTGTTAGGTATGTGAATGTTTAAAGATGATAATTTTTGTCATTGAAATGCTGCTGAAAACTATTGGTGCAGACTTGATTTAATTTCTTTGACACTATGATCCTAGTAGTCTATTGAGTAACTTGAGGGGGTAAAATATTAAATTGTTGCTGCGGTTTAATGTATGTGAATGATTTGGAATTAAGACCCCAGTGTGCGAGCTTGGGAACTTATGATTGAATACGAACATTTACGTTTTACATGCACAACGACAGATCGTGCATTATTCACATGCTCTCCCTCAAAATTAGTCAATCTACCATTGGTTTTTTGAATAACTTAGATATTCATCAAGCTTCTTATTTGTGGGATGTTTAGGAATGTCTCAAAAAACCCACAATGTATTTAACCCCGCCCTTAATATAATGTTCAGAGGCGAACCGTAGTACTTTAGGCACTGAGATGACGCCACCAGGAGCTCACACGGGATGTAAAAAATTCTCGCGCCATTCAGTTGACATTACACTTCATAGTATAAAATATATCAGTGGATAAAGTATGGCGAAGTTTAAATCCATACGTAAAATAAAATTAGCTATATTTATCAATTGTGTATTTTGGTTTTATTTCAATAAATGAAATTTAAGAAAACTTGCACTATAAAGTTAGATTTCATCATCGTTATCATCATGTGTTGACGCCCACTGCTTTACATATGGCTCCCCGAAGGATTTCCACGCTGTTAATCTGAATTAAATTTATTTAACGTAATCCTACGGCTCCACTATCACGATAACGCGAAGAAATGTATTGTCGTGCGTGACACGTCTGGCCAAGTAGTTCGTCCTATCGTGATACAACATCGCGACACCTTTTGTACTCCGCGCCGCTGTCGGTTACACACGATTATTGGAAGCAGCACACAAGTGAAATAAATGAACGCATAAACTAATAGATAGAAGTGACTACACTAACCAGCCGAATTTTAAGATCTTAATTCTAATATCTTTTGCTTATATTTTAATGGTATTTCTTCCATATATTTTGTCATTTCTAGAGTTGCTAGTATAAAACTTGGTACTTATGTAAGTTCTCAGTTGCGATAACAAATGATCTGTGTAGATATAAAGGACAAAATTTCTCCCCCACACGGGAAAAAAATGGGGCTGTAAAGTTTATATGTAAATTTTCTCATTTATGGACTTAGCAGTTTAAAATTTGGTATATAGGGAACGGGCACAACGGCGGTGCTGCCAACTAGCGTTGCAAATCCGCAACTGGTACTCCGTAATAATACTAGACTAGCTGTGGTATTAAAATATGCCAAATATTGTTACTAGCGATACTAATTTGTAAAATAACGGCTGTTTAATTTTAATTTCTTGTATATTAAGAAGAAATAGATGGGTTAACGGTTATTTTTCACAAAAAAAAACGTTCCAGTTGCGCTAAAATACTGTTAAAAATAAGCTTTGCTCCTTAAGAAATTACATAAAAAAAGCAGTTATTTCTTTGCTTTGAGTTACTTAATCCTTTGTCTTTAAAATAAGACTAATATTGAGCTCTTATAAGACTTTGAGCTTGAACAGCCGCAGTTTTACTTTAGGTAAATTTTGTCATTGCTTGGAAAGGGTTCTTTTTGGGCAACAATAGTTCTTAAACTGTAAGACCGCGAAAAAATATGATTTCTCTCGATAATTTATCCATGAGTACAAAAATTATGACCACAAAATGTTGTAAATGTAAAAAATAATAATAACGAGTTTTTGACTTGCAAGAAAACTTTACTTCATTATCATCTAGATACATGGGTATAACTTCACGCCTGTATCCTTTATGGGGTAGGCAGCACAAATGAGGCTACAAGAGCACCTGATGTCAGGTTTGGAGGTAGGTATTATATTGATGCAGAGAGACTATTGCAGTGACACGGGGTCAGCCTCAGTCAATAATAAATGCCCTTCTGTGTAATAAAAAAAATTTTTTTAAACATGACTTTGTGTATCGTATTGTGATGTCCAGCAATACTAGCCTGACCACATGAAAAAAATTATTCAATTGGCAATATAAGAAAATAATAATAACAGTTAATATGATTCTTTTATACCAGTGTAGAAAACACAAAATTAAAAAATGCTAATTCTCAGAAAAATACTGCGTAATTTATTTTGTAAAAAAAAAAACAAGATAATTATCATGCAAGAAGCTAAAACCACGCTTAATCTTACACAAATGTATCGAAAAAAAAATATAAAACAGTTCACGCCATTTCGAAGTTTGCAAGATCTGAACTCAATTAGACTCGCTCAAGAGGGTAGCTAGTAGCTACGAAACCGCCGAGCCAAATCTACTTCTGACAATGAGAGTGAAATAAGCTTTCAGTTTTTCTCCGCAACTAATATAATGAATTCATGTTAGACGAGAGTGACCAAAAATCACATTCTGACATCAGTGACAACTGGTTATAGCCGATTTATTTGTTGCCTTCAAAGTAAAACTGTACCTAAAATAATAATAAAAAAAAAAACTATATAGTTGTTTTAGCTTATATCCACTACAAGAAAACATACAAAAAAGGTTAAATATCTGAGCTCATATTTTGCGTCGTCATTTTGATTATTTTTTAGAAACCATAGGCCTTGTTGATATCAAATAGTTTTCGTTACTTCGTACGTATATTTATCATCATCATCATCATCACAACTCCGTGTAATGAGCCCACTGCAGGGCAAAAGAGAAAATTGATTAGGTGTGATCAATATATCTGTATTCATTGTGTAACCCAACTTACTCTGAGGGAACACGAAATTTTATTGGGTAAATATAAATTTTATTTTTCGCTGCACTTTAAATATAAGTTATCATATAATAGATCAGGTTAAGTCATGTTCAACACCATATGGGTGACAGCCATCAGCCAACCATTCATTTCTCACAACGACTTCCATGCTTCCGAGGTCATGTTAAGCAATCAGTCCCAACTGCTGTATACATACAGATGCTCTAAAAATTCTGACATACACCAACATATACTGGGCCAGCTTAGTGTTTACAACTTCCTAGAAACTCGGGCTATTACAAAGAGTTGTGGTCATTATTTATTTATTATGACCCTTCTTGAATACTACTTACACTGTCACAATCTCTTATGCCTATTGCAGTGGTTCTGAATATTTAATATTATTTATTTCTTTACTAATATTATAAATGTGAAAGTTTGGATGGATGTTTGTTCCTCAATCATGTCAGTGGATTTAGTTCACTACCACTATGCCAAATTTCATATATTTTGGAATAGCGTATGTATCGGCTACTTTATATACCGCGGGAGTCAAAATTTCGCGGGTAACACCGTATATATGTGGCAAATCCCAAGACATAATAACTTCATTATACTAATATACTCTTATCCAATATTTCTATCATGCAGGTAGAGGGCGAAATAAAAGCTTGAGTCAAAGTAGTCAGAATCAAAATGATTACTGCAATTGACTTTATGTCCTATAAATACTTTTAATTCCAACAAAACCAAAATAAATCATATAAACCAGACATCGAATAAAAAGCTGATAACATATGGATCAACGAATGCAGATCATTAAAAAAAGCCGACTTCACGTCAATACTTCGGCTGAGTTATAATGTCATCCACGTAAACATTCTCCGAACTCAACAATATTTTTTCAAAAATTTAAAATTTTCAATGAAGTACACAACCGATTTCGATGAAATTTATATGGGGCAAACTATGAAGTATTCTTTATCATATGAAACAATAATTTTCAAAATCTTTTCATAATTGTCCGAAATATCGTGTAACAAAGACACAAAAAAAACATACAGACGAATTGAGAACCTCCTCCTTTTTTGGAAGTCGGTTGAAAAATAACAAATATCAGCTGTCGATCTCTCGAAATATCTTAGATAGAAATAGGCAAGGCATGACTTTATTACTTCAATCAGCAGCCAACACACTACGCGATTGGCATCGGAAGCAGGGAATTGAGTTCGCTGTTGATGCACGTACCTACTACGAAACGGCATTTCCTTGATAACTACGACGTAGTACTACAAGATGTTTTGTAGTAGCATGTAGTTGCCTTTACGAGACGAAATAAGGTCTCGAACCTTAAACACCGGCTCATTCATCTGAATCAGTGATTCATCAAGCGTGTTGTTGTCGTATTTAGACCTTTCGGTGTTTTCATTCACAAAAAAGTGCAGCATACCCACAAACTGGATAACCAACTTTATCTGTTATTCTGATCCCATGGGAAAAGTTCATAAAATATTCGTATAAATAAAATAAAAAATTTGTATAGTCTTTAGTTCGATTAATATAACAAGTAACGAGACGATACCGAGTCTGAAAATTCACCGAAAAACAAATTAAATTTAAAATTATAGTGCGATTAATCCGATTAAAAACGTGTTTAAATGAAGATTAAAAGGACGACTTGGAGAACCTTGTGTGGCGTCTCCCTGCAGATTATGATAATGATGATGATTACTAACGTTAAAACTTAAGAAAATACCTACTAAGTATTTTATCTACTCTAGCTTTATACAAAATGAGTAGTTGTCTTTGAGTCGATTTTCTTTACTGAAGGTCATCTTTGAGGGTGTGGGGGGTTGATTGAAGGTTTTTGCTCATATATCGAAAATCTGTACAAAGCGTAATTGATTTGGTCATATTAATTTTAAATCTACGACCAACATTTTACGTGCTTCAAGGTATTGAAATTTGCGACGTGCGAGATTTCCGTGAGTCCTTGGCTACTACTGGTATCTACACGGTGCAGCCATAATTTGTGTAATTTTGATAATGGGCATAGACCTTATGAAGTCCAAATCATAATACTAAAATTCCTCATTGGTAGGGGTTATAAATGTGTAGGGGGGTTGAAGTTTCCTATTTTCAGATTCGTAGTCAGAGAAAATTAATAAAATCAGTGGAAATAATTAGTGAACTTAGTTTGTAAAATTGGCACACGTATACCATGTGCAGTCCAGAAAAAGTGTAAAAGTAAAAGTGGGGGGTTTGCTGAGGGTGCCTGCCTGGAATCCGGGATATATGGGGTCGAGTCCCAACGAGGGTCGGTTTTATTTAGGACCAAAAAGGATAGAATCACTACGTTTTAGGACTTATATCTATAAAATAAATGTTTTTATTCTTGAATTGAGACTATAAAATAATAGGCCGATATGACGAAGCATTTTCCAATGTCATTTTTTTATTATGAATTGAACGAGAATAATCAAAAACTAAAACCATACTTAATACAACTTAACATTTCCATGCATAGTCTTTCCACGATCAATGCAGCAGAAAAGTATTTTTATTTCGTCATGCTCCCTCAGGCGGCATGGCTAGCGGTAGCGTCGGGTGTCGGGTCACCCTCTTCCCTAAAATATGGTTGAGGAGGGTGATGGCTGGTGCTTGCGTTATACTCGTGAACGGGTGCTGCTAGCGCTGCCAGGTCGTTTTGCTGAAGACTTTATGACTCTGTTACTTTTTTGAATTTTATTCTGACTTCCCCATGTCCACGTCCGTGTTAGTGTCCCGTCTCTGTCCACGACAATCCTCATCTCCATCCACATTATCTGTTTTATCTCTCACCTCTATCGCTACATCTATCTACTTCTATCTTTACCTCTATATCTATGTCTACGTTTCTGTCTAGTACTTGATTGCCTAATGAATGTGTAAATATAATAGTAGACTCCAGAAGATCACCAACTCGTTCATGGGTAAATGTGTACGCATTTATAATAAAATTCCAAAATATTTAAGATTAACCATTCGATAGATTTAAGGACAAGTATATAGTTTTACTATAAGATATCCAGATGCAAGAAGATTGTTAATTGTTATTGTGTATTTTTAAAAGATGATTGCTGTTGAGTTTCTTGCCACTTCTTCTCAACAGATCCACTTTCCGAAGTGGTTGTAGATTCAGTTCAATTTGTAAATTGTGACTTATTTCAAATGTATTTAAATACTTACGAAATAAAGATTCTTTTGACTTTGATTTATTATTTAAACAAAAAGTTTATAATTCTGTTTCTTTGTGTTTAAGTTATGGCTGATTGTCCCCACACTATTGGCGTTGAATTCGGCACACGTATAATTGAAGTAGCTGGCCAGAAAATTAAGCTCCAAATATGGGATACCGCAGGACAGGAAAGATTTAGAGCTGTGACAAGATCCTATTATAGAGGCGCGGCTGGAGCACTGATGGTTTATGATATCACCAGAAGGTACAAGAAGTTATACAGTCAAAGCAAAATACTTCTATTTACTACTAGGTCATAAAACTAACACTATGTTTAATTGTTTCAGATCGACCTACAACCATTTAAGCAGTTGGTTGACCGATACACGAAATTTGACAAACCCTAGCACTGTCATATTTTTAATTGGAAATAAATCTGATTTGGATGGCCAGAGAGATGTAACGTATGAGGAGGCAAAACAGTTTGCTGACGAAAATGGATTGATGTTTGTTGAAGCTAGTGCAAAAACGTAAACTTATTTTCATATTTTTTATATGCCAATTACGGTTAGATCCAGAAATACTAATTAGAAAATAAGATATTCCTTAATATAATGAACACAATCTACTTGAAATTACATGGACTGTTTCGATGCAAAACTAATATGAGCAAAGTCATATTTCTTATAATAACAAGTATGTTTCTGGTCATATTTAAAGATAGTGACTATTAATTCAATGCTATGTTATTATAATTAAGTTATAGCTTTTTCAAATGTTCTGTGAATGCATTGACTATTGACAATGCATTGATATGTTGTTACATTCTTGTGCATCTTTTATAGGCGAACTAAAAAGCCTTCGTTATATCACGTTTAGTCGCCGCGGGCTCGTGATTTATGAAATCGAAATAGTTTTATGTTTATACGTTCCATTATATTAAACTAGGTATTAAGATGCCATCTGGTGTATTTTGACTTTGAATAGTTGCTGTCTCTGCAGATAATGTCTGTTCAAATTTATATTTTCACCAACTTCGTTATCATAGGTATTGTATTGTGATGTAAAAAGCAAATTTTAAAGTCTAAAAACTAGCTTATCTCTTTGGAATAACCCCCAACACACGGAGACGTTTCCGTTTTGATGGTGTCTTAAATAAGGGACATTTAATTCTCTGAACCTTTTCAGTTTTCAGAGACCGAGTAAATGGAAACGTATAAAATAATGAATCCTGATCCTATTGAAAATGTCTTTTATTTAAAAAGAATTTAAAAATTTAATAACACATCATCTCCTCAGGGGTCAAAATGTCGAGGAGGCATTCCTCGAGACTGCCAAGAAGATTTACCAAAGCATCCAAGATGGTCGCTTGGACCTGAACGCGGCCGAGTCCGGCGTGCAGCACAAGCCGGCGGCGCCCGGCCGCACGCTCTCCGCCCCGCCCGCGCCCCGCGACAATTGCGCGTGCTAACTCGCGCCCGCCCGCACGCAATCTTCATCCATTCGATGTTCTGACAAGGCTACCTGTATGTATATTTCACCGGCATATCATCAAATCTCAACTAATTAAACACCGTCTTTTCATTTATCTTTCAGTCGAATAATTAACAACTTGATAAACAAACGGAATAGTGGTTGGGTCTACATTGTGCTACGTCTAGATACTGCTCTACTTAGGAATAATTTCAAGAATGCGGCAACTCAATATTGAAGTGTCCAATTACTAAAATAACGAGACCTTTTATTGGTAACCTCAAATAGAGGTTGTTAGGAGACAGTCTTGAGTACCCAAACTTATGTACGTCACACAGTGGTTGCTAAGACACCACTAAGTACGCCGTTACAAGTGTGTTGGCGATATCTAGTTGTAGCGCAGAGTAGAACAATAATTTATCACTTATTTAGTAAAAGCAGTAAATGTACAATTTATCTTCTTGGCATAAACTACCAGTTTTGACAATTTCGCGGGGTCGCCCGGTCGTATAGAAACATTAACCTTATCAATATCACACCTCACTCATACAAAAATAGTAAACATTTTTGTTATGTAAGTACAGGAATATTATAAATATAATATCTAGTTTAATATTATCAAGAAATAAGATTATCATTTTAAAATTAAGAGTATTAAATTGGAGAAAAGGTTAAGTGTCAAGCAACACTGTATGTAAGGTCCATCTAATGTAAGTTTAATAATTTTATAAATTATGTTATGCTTCATATAAGTAGATGTTTTTATTCAATCAACACTTCTGTTAGCACATATAATAATATTGCACTATTGTTTCCTGTTGATGTTTTATCCATAAATTTGTAGTAAGTACTTAATGGTATTAGAAAATAGTAAATCTGAAAAAGGGTTTTATAAATTCTGTACAAATAATTGACGAAAAGTAAGATACAATTAATTTGTTTAATTGAAAATGAATATAAGGTTGAACCACTTGTTCAAGGATTGATAGTGTTCAAAAACATTCCATAACAATGACAACAATATAGAACTCCTTAATTTACCTCAAAAATCAATATAAACTTGACGATTTTACCTTATGGGGCTTCAGATCTGTAATATTAATGTATATAATGGGCTTTGTGTATTTTTTTTTTGCACAGACTATATTTTGCTCCTAATGTTAAAAATATTCTCCATTTAAACTAGTATGGGAATGTTTCACACCACTATAAGATCGCATCTTTGTTTTAGATCCTTCTTTCGTTGCCCAACTTTGGAGCAACTGTAATAAAAAAAATATTTTTGAATTTGATAGCCCAACTCTTTGGGCACCTTTAAAGGGGATTATACACCAAACGACATGTAAGATAAAACTTGGATTTCTTGAAAATATACGGCCCTAAGGGCACTTGAACGGACAAGTCTAACTCGTTTTAACTACATCGCCGGCTTTACTATGGAAATACCCGCTGGTTTGGAGTAAAGTCGGCCATGTAACGAAAACGTGCCTCCTGTGCTTAATGATCATGGGAAAGTTGATTCCGCGATGCACTGCCTATATGATGTGAAACGTCCCCATACGCATTTAATCAAGTTATATTTAGTTTTAATTAAAAGTTTGGTGTGGTTGGTAACCTATAATGAATTGTAAAATAATTACATTATTGTTGTATTTCAAATAAGATTTATTTATTATTTTACATAAAATCAAATATTGATCTACTAGCAATTTCGTGCGAATGAGAAATTATTATATATATATTGCTAATTGCTAATAAATCGTAGTGGGGAGTAGGAATCAATAAATATTTTGCTGTGCAGGTCTATCATAGAAGCATTTTGAATAGAGTTAGACCAATATTGGAAATAATGAAGCACTGCAATTCTAAGGTCTTGGCTATTTGCGACCCGTTACATAGTTGTTAAAGGAGCAGTGCTGATTAATATTTCAGGGTAATTTTGTCAAAGACCAGAACAAAGATTATTGAAATACAAACTTATGAAATTATTTTTATTTATTATTGTTAGAATAAAATATGTAGACAATGTATATGTATCAATACTAAAATAAACGTTTGTACAGTACATTATTGTGTTTTTTTTATTTATAAAATAATCTGCAGTCTTATCTCTCCTTTGTTTTGCATTTGATGGAAGCGTACGATAATGATGCGCTATCGTACATGTGTGATAATAATTGTATCAATGGTGTAGGTAGAACTGCTGTTGAAAGCGTCTATTATTAGTGAAAAAATATGTTGTATACTGACACTAAGAACAATGAGCCGGCTGGCATTTGATATTGCCTCTGTCACCCGCTTGAAAAAACGAAATCATTCCACAACGCACAACTTCATACTAGCGGAATAAAATTATCTATATAAAATATGGTGTCTTTATTTTCTTATTATAGACTAAGCCCGGAGAAAAGAACTGGATCTTCATAAAATATGTTACGTACTCATAGTTGGCGGCAAATTTGTTTTAGGTACAGTAACCGATCCATCCTGCATCACTGATATTGTTTCAAGTGTGACAGATCAAGCAATGGAGTGCTTGATTCCCTACGCTGCGCTGATCTATCCCTTAAAGCTAAGACTTGACCTTGAAAAGCATAAAGCCGATTCCACCGCCAACTAAACAAAAGGTGGCTTGTTTAACCGTGTACTACAGGACACATTTTGGTGAGTGCGCGAGTGCTCTGTTTTTTGAACAAATTGAACCCTCGCCATTTTACCATCGGACTACTAGACGCAAACAGGACTTCCATCCGTATGTGGTGGTTCCTTTTTGATACGGGTCGTCAAGGTTTAGAATAAACTGCCTGCTTCTATTTTCCCTTACCAGTATAGTCCTGTCACTTTTAAGCATCGAGTGAATAGGTGTCTCGTAGATGGACGTTTACCGTGGACGTTTACGTGGAAGTCTTCATGTTTACTTACTATCAGGTGTAATGGAAGGCAAACATCCCATCCTTACATCATAAAAAAAAATGTTGAGTCAATAATGTTTTTAAGTTTTTGCATTTAAAATGCTCAATTATTCTTAAATAAATGAAAAATGTGATAAATAAAAATTACCCGACCAGGATTCGAACCTGGGACCTCTCGTTTGCCGGACGAGTGCTCTTCCGCTGAGCTACCGGGGCCTGGTGGTGCGCCTCGAAATTACTTACCACATTTTTGTTTTTACGTTATATTGCTAGCGTAGCTCCATCTTATGGTATATAGCTTTGCAGCTAAGACCACCCAAGACCAATGAATCCCAGTTAAAGTGAAGCATTGCAATATTTTAATAATGTTTTTAAGTTTTTGCATTTAAAATGCTCAATTATTCTTATATAAATGAAAATGTTGAGTCAGTTTTTCATACATGTGCGTCCACCGCAAAGTATGCTTATTTTTTGCTGGACTTAGTTTAGTTAGCGGTGGACGATCGGCTTAAAGTTATATACCTTAACGTTACCTGTCAAGTCTTGCAAAAACGTGATCAAGAGCTCGTTTCACCAACATTAGCTGTATCAGAGACATGAAAGCCTCATAAGCAGAAATCTGGAAATAAACCATTTTTACAGGTGCAAGAGACAAAGAGATCGTCAACGACGTGGTTTCAGGATTTGAGCGACATGGAGTTATACCTACCTACATTGGAGTTTATATAAATGTAAGATTGAGCTTGAAATCACTGTTAGACAGTTTTAAGATGCATACTACCAAAATCAATGCCACCCTATGTAGGTATCCTCGCACCGCACATCTCTGGTAGAAACACTCTCATTATTCTACGCACACCTAGCCGCACTGCAGTGCGATCACAGAACTTTATTGAATCGTATATTAACGAATGTTTACAAATGCTCGTATAGTATGGAGTCGGTTGCAAGTTTTGAGTAACATTGTATTTTTTTATTTTACAGATATTTATGAGTAGGTACAACATGTTTACAAACATTCAAAATTGACAAGGCACACATTTATTTAAGCTGGCCGTGCGGCAATGGATAGATTTCAATTTTTTCTTTAAAACCGTCTCCATACTATACGAACATTCGTTAACAAACGATTCGATAAAGTTCTGTGATCGCACTGCAGCTTAGTTACCTCGCACATCTCAACACAGCCTAGACCGGGTGGTAGGCCTCTGTTGCGTTATTATGCTGCACATCAAAATTTTGAGGCAAATAGGTGCAACCCATTTTGATCTTACGTTTTTATCGAATTTCTGCAGAATCTGTCCCTGTCCCCAAATACTTGATGCTGGCGAATGTACCCAGTGTATATCTTGTCAACTGTCGGCCAATTGAATTAACCTCCGTACCTACTTTGCAAAGTTATTGAATGCGTATTTTGCTGTGAACAATACTGATGTGAAGAAATACTAGGGTGAATTAAAAAGTTCTTAGAAACTTATATGTATTTAACCTTTTTGGAGGCAGTTCGATATTTTTTTTAAAGATTGACAATTACATATTAAATAACTTGACCGTAATTCTAAGCTTAGCTTAAATATTTGAGATAGGTATATCTATCCTTTTCCCGTTCGCTCTGGTACCTACATTTCGACTCACTCTTCACTCGGATGTTTCCGGTTTGTCTTTGGTCGGGCTTCCGTCACGTAAATTATTAAGCTATCACTGCTGCGTTTTATTTTAAATACAGTGAAAACTAATTGTGTTGGAGTTATATCTTGTGACATTGTACTATAATATGTAAGTGTTTCTTTTGTCCTTCTAACTAGTAATACTTTAATTTAGACAACAGTGAATCAACATATTTTATTTATTGAAAAAGATAAATATGTTTTGCAAAATTGTTTTTGATAAAAAATAATTTATGTTGTATAACGGTTTTTCCGTTCGATAATATTTACTAAATAATCTTAGTATAGACGGAGTCTTAATTTGGATAAAAAGTGAATTTTATAAAGACAGTTTTTGCTAAAGATTTCGATTTCAGATAATGGATCAAAACGAAGTAATGTTCAATGATGGTTCGACAGCGGTGCCTGGGCCTAGTGAACAACGCAAAAGATCCAGAAGCAGCAGCAGTAGTAGCTCCTCGTCTAGTTCGTCTTCGAGCTCGTTTTCGGAGCCGAGAAAGAAGCGATCGCGTCGCCATCACCGCCATCGCAAAAATAAACGTGGCCGTAAAACGAGCCAAATACTGGACAAACTGTGCAAAGAAATGAGTGAGTTTCGTAAATATATTTCTCATAATACGAAAAATGATGGCACTTGTCACGACACACGTTTCAGTTTGCTCTGCAGTGAGTGGTGACTGGTGACCTTTACCAGGACTCTAAGGATGACTTTGAACCAGATCATGTTCAAAATACTAACTCAGAGTTTACTTTTGATATTGAAACAAAATTGAAGGAACCATAAGACCCCCGACTATTTTTTTAAAATGTTGGTAGACATGCAGCGTTTCGATAGCAGTTCATGGGCAGAGGTTCGATACTCTGAAACTCAGAAACTGTATAATCATACACCAGGCTTCATAGACCTGGAAACAAACGATGAAGTGGGCTTTCATCACCCAATCTCCAGAAGGCTATCCCAATACAATTTCATTTCTGCTGAACTACCTGAGCTGGATATCTTTAATGACAATTTGTATGCATTTAAAAATAGACTTTTTGTTAAATTTAAATCCTAAATCTATAAGTTTTCAGTAAAAATTCAATGTTTGACTTTTTCTTTTTTTTTTATCCCAGAATATCGCTGTATAATTTTGCATCACATTGTTATTATTGTTATTAATTTTTAATTTTAATCTTATAATTGAAATTGTTGTATTCATAAATCTTTAATTTTTATTCTTAGTTTAATTTTTAATTCTTATTCTTATTTTTAATTATGATTGTTATTTAATTTAATCTTATTGTATTTGAGAACTCATTACAATTGTTTACTCCTTTTCTTACCAAAGTTGTGTACGCCTATAATAGGCATACATATAAGAAATGTACCGGAACAATTTTTCTTGTAAATTTTATTTTATGTTATGCTGTTGGTGTACCTTATGAATAAATAAATAAAGTAAAATCGTATGATACCTTGCGTCACCTGGCACATGCTGATAAATCGTATGCTGCCATCACTTATTGAAAATGAAAATGAAAACTTTTTTATTCGTAGTAGGTAATTTTATACACTTTACGAACGTCAAATGCTGGATGAGGGCGGCGCGGGTCCGGACGACATGAAGAATCCAGGGGAAGGCCTCCGTCGAGAAGTGTGCGTCTCTCAGCTTATAAAGATAATGATCGCCCATAATCCACCAATGTCTTGGTGATGTCTACTACTACTTCTTCTTCGGCTTTAAAAAACGAAATGAAAGTAGAACCCTAGGTAGACCGAGAGGAAAAAAGCCGGCGGAAAAAAAACTCTCGGCACTCTTTTGTAAAAAGTGCTTATTTGGCAGAAATACAGCTCTGCTATGACATGAACAAACAAACAGAAGACAGCTATTCGTGCTTGCCAATATCATGTCGCAGCCAAGCTGCTTACATAGTGATTAATGTTTAATATTTGGAAATAACCTGTGGAGACATCAATCCCACGCTCTTTTGTCATCTAAATAATCTTGGAGTTTATAGTAGCCTTTTTTGCATAATGATTCTTTGATAGTTCTTTTAAATTTATTAAACGTTAGAGATTGAATTGACTGTGGTATTTTATTATAAATACGTATTGACATTCCCATAAATGATTTGGTGCTTTTAGCCAGCCTTAATTTGGGAAACGCTAATTTATGGTCGCTCCTTGTCATTACAGAATAATTTTTATCATGCTTATCTTTCATGGTTTTAAATTTACTACTATTCTTATAAATATACATAATGTTTTCATATATATATTGTGATGCAAAGGTCAAGATACCAATCTCTTTAAACTTTTCTCTTAGAGATTCTCTACTTCCAAGTTTATACATTCCACGAATAGCCCTTTTCTGCAGTGTAAATATCGTGTCAATGTCTGCGGCATTGCCCCAAAGTAGGATGCCGTAGGACATTATACTATGAAAATAACTAAAATAAACCAGCTTCGCCGTATTAACATCAGTCAATGAGCGAATTTTCTTTACCGCGAACGCTGCAGAACTAAGTCTACTCGCTAGCTGTGAGATATGGGCGCCCCATTGCAATTTAGAATCTAAGGTAATTCCAAGAAAAACAGTGTTATCTACTAGATTCAACCTGTTCCCATTAAGCCGCAGATCAGACTCAACTTGTTTTACATTTGGTGCGGAGAATTTTATACATTTAGTTTTTTTATCATTGAAAGCTAGATTATTTACATTAAACCACTGTACTACATTAGAGAGAGCATTGTTTACATCGTCGTAGTTGGTTTTCTGCCTTATCATTTTAAAAATTAATGATGTGTCATCAGCAAACAATACAATATCGTGATTATTGCCTACCATATAGGGTAGATCATTTATATAGACTAAAAATAAAAATGGGCCCAGAATTGAACCTTGAGGCACTCCCATTCTCACAACCGACCCAGCTGACCTTTTCCGGTTAACCTCAACCTTCTGGATTCTATCACTCAGGTAAGAATTCAAAAGTTTGAGGTCAGTGCCTTTGATGCCGTAGTGGTGGAGTTTCCTGATGAGAGTGTCATGCTGAACACAGTCAAATGCCTTGGATAGGTCACAAAATACACCTGGAGCATCCTGTGACCCCTCCCAGGCACCAGCTATTACTTCAAACAGTTCAACACCAGCATCAGTTGTCGAACGACCCTTTGTGAATCCAAATTGTTTGTTATGAAGTAAATTGTTTTTTGTGAAGTGAGCTAATAGCTGGTTGAGAATAATTTTTTCATAAATTTTGCTACATGTTGGTAAAATCGAAATTGGTCTAAAATTAGTAGGGTCCGTAGAGCTACCCGATTTAAATAAAGGAATAACCTTACTATGCTTCATTAAATCAGGAAACTCCCCACTTATAATACAGTTGTTAAATATTTCAACAAGGCAAGGAGCTATTACATCTATGATAGAACTTAAGATTTCAACAGATATGCCCCACAAATCAGTTGTCTTTTTAACATCAATTGTCTTAAATGTTTTAAAAATGTCCCCGGTGTCTATGGGTTGGAACTTGAAAGACTCCTTGCACTCACTTACATGATTTTTCAGCAATGATTCAGCCACCACAGGTGAAGAATTTAACAATTTAGTAGTTGGTGGTAGGATCCCTTCTGGGTCCGCCTGGCTAGCGACCACCCTTTATATAAAGTCTGCCGCCAAATGTTACCGCTCCGGCGGTAATGTGTTCCGGCAATATTGTATAAAGAGCCAGTTCCTTCCTAAACCCGTGTGCTTTTATCTTCGACCTCATCGTCACTTACCATCAGGTGAGATTGAGGTCAAACGCGGGTTTAGTCACATATAAAAAAAAAAAAAAAAAAAAAAAAAAGTTGAAACTGGAATGTCAGCAAAACAATTTTCGAATGCTGTCGCAACATTTTCATCTACGTTAATGGTTTTATTGTCAATTACAAGTTTAAACTCAGTATTGCGATCCTTAACTTTTCCAGTTTCCTTATTTATTATGTTCCATGTTGTTTTAGTCTTATTAGAACTATTTTTTATCTTATTACTTAGATATATAGATTTGGCTGCGGCACATACTCTTTTAAATAATTTTGAGTAAATTCTAACGTAGTTGCAAAAACTTTCACTTTTGTTATATGATTTCTCATGATAGAGATCATATAGGTGCTTTCTACTTATATGGTTACCTGTGGTAGCCCAATCACTGAAGGATTTACAATTGTTTGGAGAGACTTTTTTCGGAATAGATACACTCTCATGTTGTTTATTTATTATACTACTTAAATTACTGTATTGTAAATTTACATTGTTGGAGTGGGCTATATGGGGCATATTTTTAATAATACTACATCTAAATCTCTCCAAACGCTTTTTATTGACCGGAACAACCATTATATTCTTATTAACCTGTATTTTCTTTGAGTATTTAAAAGTAACCAACTGACCGCTGTGATCAGAACTTAGTTTATTTATAACTGATGAACTTACCGGAGTAACATTAGAAAACACATTATCTAGGCAAGTTGCACTGGTCCTTGTTATTCTAGTTGGTTCTAGGAACAGGTTACTAAGATTATTACATTTAAACAAATTTATTAGTTTTTTACTCATTGATGAATTTTCTAATAAATTAACATTAAAGTCCCCGCAAACAAATATTTTCTTAGTTTTATTACATAATTTATCCAATACTTGTTCTAAAACAAGTTCAAAACTATTTGTTATTATTTACTTAAACAAAAAGAGTCACACTGCAGGATAACATTAGTAGCCTTCTAACATGGGCTACAACATCGGATGGCAATATTGAACAGCTGAGCAGTAAAGTCGAGGAGTTATATTTAAAGGGGGACTTTCAGAAAATTTCCGCTGATCTTTTACAGCTGGTTTGCGTCCATAGAGCTGAGGCCATCGAAATGCGAAGAGAGGCTATCACAAGCCAGGTTCGAGATCCTTTGGTAAAAGCTGCTTTGAACAAGATTCCCCCTTCGCACACACATATATTTAATCCCGATTCTTTTACCTCGACATTAGAAAAAGTTGGTGGAATGCAAAAAACCTTTTGGCCCCAAAAGCCAGACAGGTCCTTGAAAGCGAGACAAGGCAGAACAAAAAATTACTCTTTGTGAGGGTAATAACACTGACGTGCCATCGCGTGGTACGCATTGTGCTCTTCATGAGACTGGCATGCTTCATACGCATTGCGACAATTCATCCTCGCGGGATGAATATTATCAGCACAATAAGTCCAACAAAGGATTTCACCACAGGCAATCTGGAAGAAGAACATTTCACAACCGAGGCTTGCGGCCCAACCGTAGTTCCCAAAGAGGTAATCGAGGGCGATCCTACTACCCTCAGAGCCGCAGGAGTTCAGCCAAAAGACAATGACTCGAATCTATTTCGGGCAGGTGAGTTGTCACAGTATTACAGACAATGGGTGGTAATGGGTGCGCCACAAATAATATTAAAAATGATTCAAGGGTATCGCATACCATTCACTCAAAAACCCCCGCTGATAATACCGAATTTAAAGGTAGGCCCACTTCACACTCCAATCTCCAACGAAATGACTGTAATAATAAACAAAATGGAAACCCAGGGTATTCTAAAAGAAGTCCAACTGTCTCCAAGTTTCATCTCTCCACTTTTTTCACTTTTTTCATTCGATCTAAGTACGGCTCCCAAAGCTTTCGCCATTCTAAGGAACTGGTTGCCGAAAAGCTGCGAGAGAAAAATATAAGAATTGGGGTCTATCTAGACGACTTTATGATTGTCAATCAACAAGCCAGCGTTCTTCAGATCAATGTCGATGTTACAGTTCGTACCCTACAACGTCTAGGCTGGAAGGTAAACCACGAGAAATCTGTCACCATTCCGCACCAAATAATCAGTTATTTGGGCGTAATATGGGATCCTTGGAACAATATAAAGGTTCTGCCAAAAGAAAAGACCGCTGTGATTGTCCGAAAAATAAGTCAACTTCTCACAAAACTAAAAGTCAACTTAAAAGAAATGCAGAGCATTGTAGGTCTCTTGAATTTCGCGAGTTTTGTTGTCCCACGTGGTCGACTCAACCACCGACAAACGGTCATGTTCATGAACCATTACTAACCCAACCATCACAAAATCACCCTTTACCTGTAAATGTACAGAAGGAACTTATCTGGTGGGTCAATCATTGTCATCTTCCGACACCTATGCATTATCCCCCGCCGACAAACTTCTTGACAACGGATGCGTCGGATATAGGCTGGGGAGCGCAAATGAACAATTTAGCTCTCTCAGGAACCTAAAGACAAAAAGAAATGAGTCTCCACTGCAATCAGAAAGAGATGCTAGCGATACTGTATGCTCTCAAGAACCAGGCCCACCTAATACCTCGCAGTCGCATCTTAATTCAATGCGACAACAAGACTGCGGTCGCACATCTCAGAAAAGAAGGGGGACCAAATCACTTCAGCTCATGGATCTAACATACCGAATTCTGCGATTGCTCGACCAGTATTGCATCTCATTCAGCATACACCATATCCCAGGCAAGTACAACAGTCATGCTGATCACCTTCCAGGCATCACTTACCACCGGAATGGCATCTGTTACCAAAGTCCGTGAATTTTGTGAGTGCAAAGTGGGGCACACCTATTGTGGATCTCTTTGCATCAGAAAAGGCACACGTTGTCTCAAATTACGTAACAAATTACTGGACCAGGAGGATCGCCGGGCGATGTTTCACGATGCTTTCAGTATCCCATGGAACTTTCAACTAGCATGGCTGTTCCCACCACCATTCCTAGTGCCAAAAGTACTGATTCACCTGAATCAGTCTTCAGGAATCTTCCTCATAGTAGTTCCCAAGTGAAAAAATGTATTTTGGAGAGCGGATCTCAAGGCCCGGGCTCTCGCAGCTCCTCTCACACTGAGGAACCTGCGCAAGGTTCTAATCGACACGTCAACCGGTCGCTTACCCCCGAACGTCGATCAAATGACACTCGAGGTATGGAAATGTGGGGATGGTCTCCGGAGATAGCTTCATGGTGCCCAAGACAAATAGCGTTACTTAAGAACTCTTGGCGAACGGGTACTTTGAGAACATACGAATGGGCGTGGAAGCGTTGGATTTCTTGAAGCAATCAAAACAAAGTTGATTCTCTAAAGCCTACAGGATCACAACTAGCCCAATTCCTAGCAGATCTGCACCTGGTTCATGGACTGGCATATAATACTGTTGTCTTGCATAAATCTGTTGTGTCCACTCTTTGTAATGCAGATCCGTCCAGTCAACTTAGCTCTCATGTATTGGTCAAACATATTTTAAAATCAATATCCCTAAAATATCTAAGCCACCTATTTGGGACACTAGTGAATTAGTTTCATTTCTGTCTAATGGGAGGTTTTCTGACAGCTCATTAAAAAAACAAAACAGCACAAAAATAGTACAAAAGGCTTCGATAGGTGGCGCTTTACAAAAGGCGAAGTCTTGTCTTAGATATAGCCATTTATTCCACACTGCGTTTTTAAAAGTATAATAAATTAATTGATGTCTGTATCAGAAATTGAACTTATAAATTACCATAGAAGGTAGATACCACTTACCTACAATATAGTATAAAGACTTGACGCCTTCGGCTTTTTAAAAGTGCCATCTATAGAGGTGTTTTGAACTAATCTTTATGAGCTGTCAGAAAACTCCTCATTGTACTATAGATCCAAATAACATTTATCAGACATCACGACATGCGGCCGTTCTTTTGCTTCTTTGCTGAGGCCGCCGTATTCATGATCTGACATTACTAAGAGTGGATTCCAGCCATTGCATCAAAACAAACAGTCATATTATATTTTGGCCCGAGTATGGCTCAAAAACTGATGGTTATGACTAGACAGTCTGGCTGGAAACTATACCGAAATAATGATAATCATAACCTAGATCCCGTTTTTTGGGTAGCACAAACAATACAATTATTAAAACAAAGACGTGATAGTTCTAATTCTTCCAACTTATTTATAACAGTAAGAGGTAACGCTAGCCAAGCTTCTCGAACCGTAATAGCCGGCTGGATAAAACATATTTTTAAAGATGCTAACATCACGGCTACGCCAGGAAGTGTACGATCGGCCGTAGCTTCGAAAATAGGCTGGAGAATCATCCTATAGAAGACATTTTGACATGCGGAAATTGGCGTTCAATTAATACATTTCAGAGGTTTTATCACCGCGAAGTAATGAAAAGTAGTTGTGATTCCCAAAGTGTCTCACAATTATTTCAACCAATTGATGACTGATTCCTTATTCGATTGTTTTTATTAGTTGATTCATATGTTGTACAATTTACATAATTGATAAATCTACAGTACAAGAATAAATAATTTTATACGTCACATTGGCGTTTTTATTGTAAACAATCAGCTTCCGTCACCAGGCGATAACAAACAGGTCTCAAATATTTAAGCTAAGCTTAGAATTACGGTCAAGTTATTTAATAGAAGCGTTTTACCTGAAAATAAAACGCATATTAAAATACTTACTTACCTACCTAATTCTAAGCTTAGACTTTTATACCTGCCTGCAGGGCTAGCACGGCCGCTCTTATCTCCCGATTTTATCCCTTTTTGAGGGAGAAATCTATACTCCACCGCCTAGGGCACGGCGACAGGAGAGAAGGTAGATTTTGTCACTTTGACATTTGTCTAGGGTTTATCTCTCCCGAGTCTTCGCATTAGAGCACGGACTCCGTCTATCGAAGATAAATTGCTCGTCGTTTGACATTAGGTTGAGAGACGTTATCTGCGATCATATTAATTAGGTAGGTTTAAATTTGTTGTAAAGATAAGAATGTCCCGTGCTTATTTTAATTATATTATTTCTTGGCAATTGAGGTTGCCGAGCGAAAAGTGCATCGGAAACGCATCGGAGATGCCTAAACCATTTGAATTCCCAGACAATGAATTTCAAAGAACAAAAGAAAAGACAGCCGTCTCAAAAGTAAAACAGTTGATTCATTACTTACTTTTTTCCACTCATTTTAAAGATAAATATTGAGTCGATTTCAAATATATTTAAAACTGGTTTTCTTTGATCTTGAACTTGTTGTTTTTTTATGTTGGATTGTTGACATAAAAACGAATGAAAGAATGAATGAATATCGATATTGATGTAAATACTGTTTGATTTCTTGATATTAACCTATGGTTTAATTTTATATTGTCATTTCTGTAAATGGCAATACTAAAGGGAGTAGAAGGCCTTATCCATAGATGAAAATAAGTACTAAAGTATAGATGGCCGTCTCGCCGATTTTGCACTAGGGCGCCAACTAGGCCCCGGGACCGGAAATAAAAAGCGGGGAAAGGGTGCGGGCGGGAGATGCTTCATCTAAAATATTGAAGAAAGTTTTAGAACTACTTGCAGAACTTCAGCCTAAACGGAAATAATCCTCGAACAACAAAAAGTCTTAATTGGTAAAAAGTTGAAAACGCAAACGTATTTCACTGAAAACCAACGGATTATCAGTGATACAAAGTCTTTGAATCGCATAGTACGTACAACACAAAATTTGTGTTGCCAGGATTTAAAAAAATATTCCTCCCAGCTATTGATACTCATTCAGTTTAGTAGTTTTTTTTATTTGCTCACAAAAGTTGTTACAGGAAACATATGAAAAAACACGAAAGTTGATGAAAAAAACAATGAAAAAACACTAAGGGACAACTCAGACCATGTTTATCTGTAAAATTGTAGCCATAGATATGCTAATTCAAGATTTTAGTAAAACAAATATTACCTACTCAATAATTAGGTGAGTAATAATACGTGTTTTTCATTAGGCAAGCTACAATAGGTTTATTTGAATTAAAGTGAATAGCTTAATAGTGTGTTATTAAATCTACTATTAATTGTTACTTTTTTTGAGTGGCAGCTCTATTATGAACGCTATTTGAACGCATTTTTTCTACTCGTAATAGTTCCGAGCCCAAGGGTATGGTGGCGTTAGTTTATATCAGAATTTCCCAATTGTATGGAAGACGAACTAGCATGGCCTTATCCTCGGCGATGAGCGTTCTCCACTAACAAGCCCGTGCTCGCAGGGAAGATACAATTGACAAGCGGTATAAAATGTTATCCTAAAACGCTTCTATTATTTATCCAGACTTTCAATTGTTTTCGACAGATCGTTCGCAAAATATTAATGTTATTGTTGAGTGTTCTGTAAAAAAACAAAACTTTGGAGAAAAACGAGTTACGCGCGGCAGTATCTGTTCCTGAAAAAAATGTCAACGACCATCCTCACCACCCGTGAAGAAATTTCGAGT
The DNA here is from genome assembly GCA_944452665.1 of Stenoptilia bipunctidactyla. Lineage (NCBI taxonomy): Eukaryota > Metazoa > Arthropoda > Insecta > Lepidoptera > Pterophoridae > Stenoptilia > Stenoptilia bipunctidactyla. The sequence continues at coordinate 12,963,689 of OX101725.1, read as the reverse complement.
TTCTCCTTCCGCTGGCAAAGTTTTGGCCTCGGTATTCTGGGATAGTGAAGGAATCCTTTTTATTGATTACTTGCCAAAAGGGCAAACGATAACTGGATGAACTGGATCCTATTATGCAAACTTAATTCCGAAATTACGTGAAACGATTAAAGAAAAACGTCGTGGGAAATTGTCATTGGGCGTATTGTTTCTCCAAGATAACGCACCGCAATCCGCAGTGCTGGCTTCGAAGTCCTTGATCACCATCACCCACCATATTCTCCTGACTTAGCCCCAAGTGATTTTCACTTATTTCCAAAATTAAAGGAGCATAAAACAACGACCAGTCGCTCGTGACCACGGGGTCTGGAAAGACACCGAAACGTCGAGTCAAAATTTAAAATGTAAATATACGCGATAAATCCGGTTAAAAAGTGTTTTATTTAATAGTATGAATCGCGAAAACTTAAGACAATATTAAAGGAGCATATTCGTGGAACTAAATTTGACGATGATGACGCGGTTATGACTGCCGTAGAGAAGTTTTTTTATAGTCGAGAAAATGTTTTGTTTTTGCGGAAGGAATAAGAAAGTTGGAGATGCGGTATTCTAAGTGTATTAGATTCGAAGGAGATTACGTAGAAAAATAATATATTTTGTTATTTTTTTTTTTGTATTCATTCTAAGAACTTTTTGATTTGCCCTCGTACTTATGTATGTCCACCGCGCGAGCAAACCTTCGCAAACTACAGGTTTTAAAAAAGTCTATGATTGAATTCAGTTGGTTTGGCTTTGAGGAAAATGTCTGATTTGGGTGAATGCAACTTGATCAAATACTCTACTCACACCCCTCCAATGTCTCTGCTAAAAAGAACACATGGACGTTAGTACCCACGTATCAAATTGGATCCATGTGTGTCCATGGTTGTTCTTCAGACTATGTGTCCAAATGGCATGGTTCTGCCAAGTACCAACGAGAAGCGCTAGACACAGCTGACCGAAGAATCCGTTACCTAGATCATAATGATGACCTTAAAAATTAAAACGAGACTTTGGTGCTCTTACATAAAAGCCAGCAAGCTGGAGCCACTTAAACTATTTGCCTTTAATTTATCCTGCGGCTATCCCTTGCTTGGACGATCCTTACGTTCATTTTTACAGATGTCTAGGATTTAAGGACATAATAATCGTTTTATCAGCCGTTTAAGTATAGATGGTACCTATACTTGAATTGAATTATTTCTGTGTGTTTGATTATTTCTCTTAACACTTTTTTAAATACGTTTAACTTTGGTTACTAGGTAGGTACTTACTTACTGTATTACCTACGGAGGTGACAAGCACGACCTAAGTTTTCCTGTGACATGAAACTAGATAAATCTAAACCGTGTAAGAGCGGTTACGCAATACCTTCCGGTAGTATCCTTCAAGCTGTAAACCTCACTTTTGAAATCTCAATGGACACGAACTTTGACTATGCTAAAAAATACTGATGAAATAGTCATAAATAGTGTCGCATATAAAAAAGTCGTATTATAGTTTCGTGGGTACCTATAGCTAGAGGTTGTTGAGGATCACAGCTTGAATGTCAAGTTGTAATCCTCACCTCATCATCATCATCATCATCATAACTCCGTGTAATGAGCCCACTGCGGGGCTATGTATGAGTCTCTCCTCTGGGTGACGAGGAGGTTTAGGCCGTAATCCACCAAGCTGGCCCAGTGCTGGTTGGTGGATGTCAGATATTTCAGGGTGCCGAAATGGCTTCTGACAAACCCTAACGACTACTGCATACAAGTATACAGCACCCGGGACCGACTGCTTAGCGTGCCCCACGAAGCACGAAAGTCGTCGTGAGAAATGAATGGTCGGCGGCGGTCACCTATCCTAATACAGGCTGTACTGTGTAATACAGGCTGGCAATCAAAATGGTAGCGGGACTTTTGCCCCAACCTGTACAATAGAAATGTTGCATGACATGACGGAGGACGGATTTGTACGTCAGCTACCATAAAAATAGTTAGCGTCGCGCGACGTACCGTATTTTCTTGGAATTATGATAAACCGCTGCTGTTGTTAATCATTCATTGGGCGTACCTATGAATATCTACCAATGTTGACACTTGAAGTGTAAAAAATGATTTTGGTAGATACCTACCTATAATATTCCTATAAGAGTACAGTTCAAAAGTCTATTATTATTGTGCTATAGAAATGATGTTGAAGTTGTTGGTAGGTATTAGAATAGTCTTATCAGTATTTTTACAGCATCAATAATTAACAAAGAAGAATTCAAAGGCGCTGTCAAAGGTGCCGTTCGGTAACAAAACAACACTGACCTCTATATTTACCACTGGACTGGCTGTTCCGTAAGTTTGACAGCTATTTTTTTGTGCCTATTTGAAGCGCCACTAGCGAGTAGCGAGTGTCCGCAGAACAAATTTTGACGTATATTGCAAGTGGCCGCCAGAGAAGTGCTTGCTTATTGTTAAGTGATTTTATATTTTTTAAATATTAATTTGAATTTTATGTTGTTATTGTTATAAGCATTATATAAAAGTTATCAAGAATGAGGACATGTGACATATGTGTAAGCGACTAGTTTTAGTACCACGGACACTCGCTACTGCTCGCTACGTCCGACAGCGCCAAAATGGCGATTATCAAACGGGCACAAAAGCACTTTGACAGCCGCCAGTCCAGTGGTAAATATAGAGGTCAGTGCAAAACAACCATTCTCATTTACGTACTCCTTGCTGTATGATTGAAATATTCTGCCTGTCATGTCATCTGTCAATGCCAAAGCCTAGTGAGAACCACAGACTAAGGAAGAGATAAACATAGCACAGATAATTTATTTATAAAAGTAAAAGGGCATTTCGTTCGTGCACTATTTAAAATTTTAAATCGAGAATCTTATCAAAGTGAAAGGTAAGGAAACACAAAACTTGTTTTCGTGATGAATTTAGTGTGACGCTGTGCCGGCCGACGTATGCTTTGGGTACGTTTTACGAGGAATAAATTTATTTTCTAACAAGTGGTTTTACTTTAGGCGATCCAGGTAAACTTTTTTTGTTTGTTATAAAATTAGAGACTCTTGCACTTTGTACCTGATAGCAAATTCGTGCATTACTTTTGCTGCAATAGTGCACTTTGCAGCGCCAATATTATGAATTTCAAGCCATCAAAAATAAGAGCAAATGTATTGTCCCTTAAACTTAAACAAATATCATTATGTATGTAAAAGTTTGGGTTTAATGTATTATGTATTGTTGGCTATTAATTCAAATAGTACAACTGAACAAATTAAGATTAATGTCAGCAGTGTTATCATTAAGATCCAGACTGGGATATCAAACATATGCTACATTTTATAACTTATAAAATTAATATTTAAGATAGCTGAGGACAGAACTGTTTGAAAAAGTCTAAATATAATTCACTGAACTAAGTATAATTAATTATTATAAAAACAAGTTAAGTAATTTAATAAATAATAAAAGTAATACATATTATTTCAAATAATTATTGTAAAACTATAAGTACCTATTTAAATGAACTATAAATGTACATTAGATTTAATTGATATTCTGCAACCAGTTAAATGATTGCAAAATGGTTAATTTTTTATACTTACCTATTGTTGTTTGAAAGTAAACTGGTTTTCTTAATTAACAGGTTTTATTAATGAAGTTATAAACTGAATGCTAATGAAAGCTTTAAAGTTTTCCAGGATCTTCAATATCTATTAAGTAAATTCCAAGGAATATGTAGGAAATACAACCATTTTTTACTAGTCTTTGAAATGAAGTAATAAATTAAAATCATAAAACAGTTGGAAAATGCTGGGACTTTATTGGATTTCATCAACGGAGGTGTTTGTGACAGTACATTAATGTGAAGTATATCTATATGCAATAATATTATTTTTATTTCAGAAACAAATAATGATGCGAGGAATTCAACATATTGTAAGTTATACATTTTGCCTATTTTTTTTCCGATAATAGGGTTAATTAAAAATATTGTTTTTCTACATCTTAATATCTTTTTTTTTAACTTACCATACTGTTTCTTATTTAATAATAAAAATGCTATTTAAATTAAATCTATCTTCATGCAACAAATTTAGGTACTTTTTTCAAAACTCTTTCAATGAGTTGTTACTAGATATAATTTTCTTTTTTAGAACTGATATCAAGGCCATAAACCTATTCCTGATTTACTGAGGGTTGCACCTAAAAACTCTGCAACTCTGCCTGCATTTCTGTGCTACGGCATTTGTTTTATCTATTAAATATTGTATTTATGCCTATTACTTTTCAGTGTGCTACCAAAGGAGCCTTTTTGGAACCTTATGTTACAGCAATACCAATATCCAGCCACTTTTCTTCTAAAAGTAACTGTTCTTCAAAACATAAAAACCCTCACAATTTGCCAAGACTTCCAGTGCCAAAGCTTGAAGATACTTTATGCAAATATTTGAAATCTGTCAAACCACACCTTAATGATGAAGAGCTTGCCGTCACTACAAAGCTTATTAGTGATTTTACGGAATGTGATGCTGGTGAAAAGTTACAGGTAACATTAATACTGTCTATAACTTTAACATTTTTATTTAGCTTTTATATCCAAAGAGTAAAACGAGACGAGTCCTATCATCAGTCTGTATCTCATGAACCATGATAGGCAGATATTTAAAATTTTCACAGATGATGTATTTTTGTTGCTACTATAACAAAAATACTAAAAAACAGAACAAAATAAATTATATCTAACGGACTTTCCATACAATACACACGCAGTATGTTAATGGGCAGTTTCCTACCGCACTCACTAGATGGTTTTCATATGAAATCATGCTATGAAAAAATAGAGAGTTTTTATCCCGACCTTGCATGGTAGGTATTATCAATGTTATGTTTCTAAATTTAATTTAATTTTACCTACATGATAAAGTTTATTACAAAATTTTAAATACTACTTGTTATTCATAATTTTAGTGTATATTACAAAAGCGGGCTGAAGAGACAGACAACTGGCTTGAGGACTGGTGGTTGAACACAGCATACCTAGAGTACAGAGACCCTGTGGTTGTCTACTCAAGTCCTGGCTTGGTTTTTCCCTTTAGAAGATTCAAGAACCAGCAAGAACAAATTGAATTTACTGCAAAAACAATTGTAGCTGCCATGGAGTATAAAACATTAATTGATTGGTAATATTTTTTGTAGATTTTTGTGCTCCGCCAACAATGATATTCTCCGCGAACGATGATGTGTTCCACCATCGGTGATGTGGTCCGCGAACGATGATGTATTCCGCCAAACATGATGCGTTCCGTCTACTGTGATGTACTCTAGTAATATTTTAAAACGACGCTTAAAATATCTTTGAATATCACAATAAGATCAAACGTGGGCTTAGTCGGAAAGGAAAAGTTATTTAATAAGCTTGTAAATGTTTTTTTATACATTAGGTATCTTATAGCAAGACAATAGACACAAGTACCTAATGACTTTTTGAAAGTTTGTAATATTCTTACTCATAATGTCTTGAAACATAATCACCATTAAACCACAAGTTGTTATTGATAAACAGAAATTCATTCCAAAGTACCAACAAACACAATAGCGGTTTTGCTTCTAATTACAAGTTAATTTATTTACAGTGATAAAATTCCATTGGAGAAAATGGGGAAGCATCCATTAGACATGGCCCAGTACAAGAAAATATTTGGCACCTGCAGAGTTCCTGGTGAAAAACGAGACAGACTGTCTTACAACAGTGACAGTAAGCACATTACTGTGATTCACAATAATCATGTGAGTATGTTTCGCAAGATATTTATTATTATTACATAATATGTATTTCTTACATTGATGAATGCATGACAAGGAACCAGAAATTTTTATTGCATTTCTTTTAAGATACTTATATTCCCTGCTATTCCTGTATGAGCAGGGAGGGTTATTTAAATTGTCTTATCGGGCTCAATTCCTCTGACTTTCCCCGTACGGGACTTGATTCGATATTAAATTTTATGGCGCGCTGGAAAAGATAGACAATTTAGAAGTTAAATTCACAGCAATTTTTATTTTTATTTATTTTTTTATACACAATAATAACTACATATTACACCACTAGATAAATAGACTCAGGTAAGCGCTTACAGTAGCAATTAAGGTGGGAACTAAGGCAACCCCAATAGACCAATATCTGTGCTAGGGTTAGCCAGGTTTTAAGGAGCATAGTTTTTGACCAGAGCATAATAAGGTGTATATTGCTAAAATCTTTTAGTATGTAAAAATAAAATAAAATGAAATAAAAAAAATATTTAAAATTTAATAATTCATAGATAGAATTGTTATATTGCTATAGTTAATACATACATACATATACGTACATAAAATATAGTGTTCATTTTAAATAGATACAAATTAGTACACCTAGTTATATAAGTTTATTATATAATATGGAGAATTCTGAATAACTTAGTTCTTGTAGATATGTTTTTACTTTAGATTTTACAGCGTTTGTTATACATTTAATTTGCCTTTGAACAAAATAGTTCCTAATGCTATCAATAAGCTCTCTAACATCCGCTGGCAAGTGTTCGTACATCCGGGGAACAATTTGTGAGACATGTCTGCGAGTTGCTGAAAAATGTCTGAATGGGATGTCGTAGGTCTTTATTGATGTATTTCTTAAATTTCTAGTTTTACTGTTAATTGGGAATTTATCCGAATGTTGAACTAAATAAAGAATAGATTGCCAAATAAATAACTTACGAGGTGACAGTACTTTAGCCAATTTAAATAATAATAATAATAATAATAAATTCTTTATTGTAAACCAACATTATAAAAAAGAAAGTAAAAAAGGTACATTTTAATTCAGTATTGGCACAAAGGCGGCCTTATCGCTGTAGAGCGATTTCTTCCAGACAACCGAGTCTTGACAGGATTAGGTAGTGGGAATAGGATGGGCGTTGGGACACAAGCTATAAAAATAGACTTCATACAAATAATTACATAGATATACCTACATATTACTAAAAAATACATATAAATTTTAATAATACATACAAATACATTCAAATAATACATATACATACATTCTAATAATACATACATATTACATATATATATATTGATAATCACAATGAGATCGTTATGATGAACAATATTTCATAAGGTAATACTGTTTAAGCAGTCTTTTGAAGGTGTATGGATTGCGAGCAGTGAGATGATATCCATGGAGATGTTCTATTTTTCTATACATACTTTATAGTTATATAGATATTAAGTAGGTATAACTAAAACTCTTTTATCTCACTCTCCCAATACAAAAACCATTGAAGAAAAAAAGAGATAGTACTATTTTCATTCTCCTACCGAATGAAAAAATTAAAGGCATGACGTCATACGAATGTCATTAGAGTGCCTTGCCGCCATGTTGTATTTCAGAATTCAGAGTACCTAAGATGTCAAATTGTGTTTTGGCTGAAAGGTTTTTTCAATTTACTAATTAAGTGGCTGCAAATTTGTGTTTTATATGTTAATATCTGCAAAAAGTGCAAGCAGTTTTCAATATGAAATGTTCAATTTTGTGGTGTGGTGCGAAGAAAGATGATAAATACCCTAATTTAACTTTACAAAGGTTAGTAAGATTTTCATTGATTAAAACAAGTAAATTTTTGTTATAAAGTGCTCCACATAACTTTTTTTGTGATTTGGACATGCAATCTTAACTATACACTACATTTTTTTATATTAAACATGTTTTACTTTGCCGAAAACTATTGTTGAAACTGTCTTGTTTGTTTACATTAGAATTTAATAGTGATGTATTTTTTTTAAAACTCTATATCGATATTTATAATTTTAGGTTTCCAAGAAATGTTAACTTAAAGGGACGGTGGTTAGAAGCCATTGGAAGCGAGAACTTAAACCCAAAAGTTAAAGTTTGGTATATTTGCTCTTTACATTTTGAGGAAAATAGCTTTTATAAGACCCTTGATGTAATTAGATTGCGAGATGACACAGTACCTTAAATTTTCCAAAAGGTAAGAAATCTTATTTTGTATTATTCAATAAAAATAGACTTTGTACCTTTTTTTTAGAAATGAATAAATATTTGTAAAAATTACTATGTTGTTTTACTGCTACCTGCATAATACGAGTGTAAAATCTTTCCAACTTTCATAATATAAAAGGAAGGTATGGTTAATTATTACATAGTGGCCATGTGGATAGTTATATTTTATAATTACTATTATTTTGATCAGATTTCACTTTTTATAATTGCAATGTCCACTTTCATTTATTTATTTATTTTCATTTTTATTGTTACTATTTTGTGTTCCTTCGTAATTCATAAACCTCTCCCTCTCCCTCCCCAGTATCGAAAGAATCGAAGGAATATTCTTTCAATACTTCTTTCGATTTTCCAAAAAGGTAAACAACACCTGTCATTAATTCGATACTTGCTCTCAATTTCGAATAAAACGCTTCAAATATGCTTCGAAAACACTCGTAGACTAATAATCAAAGTCAAAGAAAAAGAAAAAACTGGTATATATAAGTAGTAAATGGAAAAAAAGGCAGAAAGTTTTACTAAATGGCAGATGACGGCTAAGGGGCGTCTCTTTTAATAGTTGCATAAGACGCCCTAGGACCGTTATAAAAAATGGTATGACCGCACCAGGCAGAAGTTTGTAAAAATAACCGTCGCAATTAATCGGATGTGTGTTCCTTCCCTGTCAAATACTGTCAATAGGAGAACGTAAGTTTTGAACCCCTAAATTTTGGTAAGACAATTTATTTCTGTTGGCGTGATAAAGTTATAAACAAAGCTATTTAGAAAAAGCGTATATTTTTCCTGACAAATAATAAGTTAATAAATCCCAAGATGAATCATTTCAAGCTTTTTCATGGTAAGCATGTGGGATAACTTTAGTAATTTATATATTTTTTTCCAATACCAGGATAAAGCACAGACCTAAAAAATTTTTTTAAAAATATCTTTGATCATCAAGTTTTCAGTTATTTACTAATAAATGATGCTACACCCGAATAGTTTCCTTTCTCTATCAATAGGATAAAGCTTCATTTCGCATTTTTGAATACACATTTGCTCAAGAAAACAAAATAATCGTCCGATGAATCGGACATTTTCGCTGATAAGCGCTTATAAGTTTCCAGCTTTAATTCTGTATACGGCCTTAGAAGTATCGATATCGATACAACTTTAGTATGCTCACTATTGGCGGCCATTTTATGCTACGATTTAACTTTAGGTATGCACCCATTTTTTGCTGTTATTTCAGATCCATAGTGTTAGAGATCTATGATTGCGAGCTAAGCGGATCTCAATCGGCAGCTCGTTCCATAGTGACACCGATCGGACAAAAAACGACTTGCCCAAAAATGTGGTAGTATGTGATGGTGTCGCTAAAAGGAGATTTGACGAAGAGCGCAAGTTGCGATCATTATTGTTAAACCGATAGTTGATGCGATTTTTCAAATAATCGGGTATAGCTTTATCATACAGAATACGGTAAACTACAGATAGGATGTGAGTATTCCGGCGAAGGCGAATAGGAAGCCACTTGAGATTAGTTCGGAATTCAGATATGTGGTCGTATTTGCGTAATCCAAATACGAATCTTATACAGAGATTTTGGAGCCGCTCAAGTTTATTAAGGAGTTCTTCAGTTAAGTCAAGATAGCTGGCATCAGCATAGTCGAGAATAGGAAGTAAGAGAGATTGTGCTAGCGCAATTTTAGTGGCAACGGGGAGGAAATTGCGAAAACGCTTGAGCGAATTCACCGCGGAAAACATCTTCCTGCTCACTTCGGCAATCTGTGGTGCCCAGGAGAGCGTGCGATCAAAGATGATACCGAGATTCTTCACGGTCTCACTAAAATGAATGGAAATGCCATTAAATTCTACTTGAGGTAGTGAATTCACGTTTATACGAGGAGTCATTTTGTTGCTGCCGATAATGATAGTTTGCGTCTTGAGAGGGTTGACAATGAGCCCGTGTTTGTGACTCCAGTCTGATATCAATTTCAAGTCCGCATTGTGTAGCGCTACAGCATTAGGCAGATCTTCGAGACTGCTATGAGTATAGATTTGAAGATCGTCCGCATACAGATGGTAGGAAGAAGATAAATTGAGAGTAATCGAATTGATGAATACGGCAAAGAGGAGTGGAGACAACACGCCACCTTGCGGTACACCGGCATTAATATCACACCAATCAGAAACATCCATCTCAGTAGTAATACGTTGCCGGCGTCCATGCAAGTAAGTACGAAACCAGTCAATAGTCGATGGAGATATGTTAAGAGAACGGAGCATTTGCAAAAGAATTTCAAAATCTACTGTATTAAAAGCATTGCTGAAATCCAGTAGAGTTAGAATAGTAAACTTCTTCTGCTCCATGCCCATGCGAATATCTTCCGTGATTTTAAGTAATGCCGTAGTTGTACTGTGCCCAGGACGGAAACCAGACTGGAAAGGGTTAAGTAGTTTATGGTTTTGCAGGAAAGTACTGAGCTGTTGGTGAACTAGTCCCTCTAGTACTTTGGCAAGGAAAGGTAAGATGGCAATAGGACGATAGTCGGAAAAGGAAAGAGGATTGGCTTTTTTAGGAAGTGGTATGATGTTGGCATCCTTCCATGCGTCAGGGAAAACGCTATTAGCAATGGAATTATTAAGTATAGAGGTGATTACAGGAAGGATAATGTCTAGGATAGGGATGAGCATCTTACGACTAATACAGTCTGATCCACTTGCATTAGAGGCCACGGAGAGTATCTTTCTTTTAACATCACATTCCGAAAATTGACTTATTGAAAAATACGGAATATTTGGCGTCGGTAAACTAGATATGTGATTCAAAGTATGGATTTTTGTAGAAGCGTCTATAGAGCTAGAAGAAGTGAAATGACTATTTAATAAGTTTAGATTAGTGTTTTTAAGGGAGTTGTCACTTTTAGATTTACCGATTCCCAACGTTCTGAGGAATTTCCAGACTTTAGCTGAATCGCCGTTAGAAACTGATTTATGAATGTGGCGCCGTTGTGCGTCCCTACACATCGTATTGCAGCGGTTCCTCAAATTTCTATATACTTGTAAGTTTTCTTCAGTAGCATTCAATTTGAATTTGGCTTTTGCACTATCCCTTTTACGCATCCATAACTTTATATCATCAGTCAGCCAAGGAGCAGGGAGATGCTTTATTTTAACTGGACGTAACGGCGCATGTCCGTCATATAGGTCGATGATGAGATTGTTAAAAATGCTTATTTGACTGTCAACAGATGAGTTACTGAGAGCAGCTGACCAATCAATATTAGCAGCATCGTCAATAAGCTTTTCGACGTTAATGCCATTAAAATTACGCCGCAGAAGGATTCTCGGCTTTGCTTTGGGAGGACGTATTTTGTATGAAAGGAATAATAAGTCATGATAGGAGAAAGCATCCGCGTCTAACTGACCAAAAAGTGATACGTGATTTAAGGAGGAGACGATGGCTAAATCAATAAGAGAAGGAATACTGTGAGGGTAATGGTGTGTGGCCTTGGACGGGATAATATTTAGGTTGGTTGACCTAATTAATGTGCGAAGCCTAGTGGACCGACAATTAGTTTTCAGGAGACAGGTGTTGAAATCACCCATCAAAATGGAATGCCCATAGATGGGTACCAGGTCCTCTAATAGGTGTTCTAAAGTCGGAAAGTAATTTACGTTTGGTGGACTGTACATAACTCCCAGTAGCAATTTAGTGTGGTTCAACGTAATCTCAAGAAATAAGTAGTCGACTGCGCTAGTCGGTGTTGTGGTAGATGCGTTGATCACACTAAAAGGGATATGAGAGCGAAGGTATATTGCTACACCTCCACCGGTCCGTTCTGTGCGATCACTGCGAATTAGACGAAAACCTGGCAATGAATAGGAAGCAGAAGAGAGACATGGCTTAAACCAAGTTTCAGAAATAAGGATAGCATGTATAGAAGTACTATCAAAAGCTGCCAGCATATCGGGGTAATGAGCTGGAATACTCTGCGCATTGATGTGAACAACATTAAAGTTTTTGTGAAAATTGGAAAATTGAGTGTCGAGTGCAGTGTTCAAGGAGGGAGATAGACTGTGGTAGCTACCGGTACTCTGCGATGAAGGTGACGAACATGAAACATAGTTAGGTAAAACATTATCATCTTGACCATCATACATATTATAGTAGTTAAAATAAAAAATAATAAAAATAATAATAAATAAATAAAATAAGTACTTAAAATACTAAAACAAAAAAAAAAAAACAAAAACTATATCTAACAAACAAGCTCTGCCTCCGGCTAAGTACCAAAATATAGATATACATATAAAAGAAAACAATTTTTTAATATATATTCATGTGCAAATATTCATATTGTCAATAATATTGATCAATAACAATATTGTCAATAAGTGCCGAAATATTGACTTGACTGTCAGCTGGCACTAACAGAGTGAATTATGATTGATATTGATGGATAGTTTGGCATAAATTTTAGATAAACAAATAGAAATTATTATTTTTACTGGAGGTAGACATAGCAAGAAAAGAAATAGAGATATAAATATATAAAATGTACATACCAGGAACTAGGACATAAGGAAAGGAAATAGATCAGACTATTTACGGTTTATGCGCCTACTTCTTGCTGGCTTCGGTTGCTCCGGAGATTTGAGATCAGCCTTGTCGTTCTCTGGTGGATTCGGGATTGCATCGAGGTCGACCAGGGTGACGATACGGTGTCGCACATCATCATTTCCCAGTACGAATATAGAACCGTCACGGGTCCAACACCGCTTCACTCCGAATCTTTGTCGAGCAGCAACGAATGTACCGTGTCTCAGTTTCGTCAAAAACTCCGATAAAGTTACGCCAGACCCTTTGAGGGCCGTCTTTGATTTCCAAACCTTATCCTTACAAGTGTAATTAGAAAATTTGACCAGGATTGGGCGAGGCTTGTCTGGCTTGACTGAGTGACCCAAGCGATAACAGTTACTAATATCGGTTTTGCTGAACTCTGTAACTTTCATCTGTTCACTTACAACTTTAGTCACTGCACAGGCGACGTCTTCGTTTTTGTGCTCTGGTATACCGTGGAAAAGGATAAATTTTCTTCGGCCTTGCATCTGCAATTTATCTAGTTCAACTGCTAAGAACTGAATCTGCTTCTGCAAGTTATCCAACGCAGCATTTATGAACATTTGGAACTTGTTAAAATCTTCAGGAAGTGAGGAAGAAATTGAAGCAGGGCTTTGTGATTGATTTTTGTTCAGCTCCTTACGAAATTCTGCCATTTCATTTTTGAAAAGATCTGCCATTGCATCTATTGATTTTTGAATGGAATCCATTGTGATAAAGTGAAGTCAGGACGAAAAGTGATGTGAAGTGTTTCAGATGGAGATTCTTAGCTTGAGAGGTAGAGCTTGCCTTTTACTAGTAATACATTAACTTTAACTAATTGATAATTGTAAATTTTCAATAAAATAACTTTAAATCAGCAGAGTGATGTTACTTGTTCAATAGTTCAAATAGTGATTCAGTTGAAAAAGTTCTAGGTCTTCTTTCAATTATTTTTAAATTTATTTTTTGAGAAACTTCAACCTTTTTCATAAGAGTTGAGCCGCAACTACCTCAGCCTGCAATAGCATATAAAAGTAAAGATTGGGAAAGAGCAAAATAGACAGACTTTAAGGTGTTTTTATATGTAGTATGTATGTTTTTATTAAGATCGGAATAAATAAAAGATAAACTCCTGAGACGTTTTGCCAATGATTCCACATGTAGATCCCATCCTAAGTGTTCATCTATCTCAATACCTAAATAACGTACAGACGCTGATCTATCAATACTTTTACAATTACAATCATAAACGGAGAGACTCTTTGTATACGATTCCTGAAGGGATTGTGTAAACTGTTGATATCTCCGTTGTGTTCCGCATAAACGCCCTCTCGGGCCGGGTCGGGCGCACACAGCGCTGGCGAGCGCGCTCCCTCGTCGGCGCCCTCCACGGAGACATTCTGGGTTGCTGTCACTGCAAACATGTACTTTCATATTCAACGCCTCCTTTGGTAGTCCTGCTTTAGTTAGAGCAAAGCACATAAAGGTAGTCTTATCTTCGTTAAGGGATAAGAGATTATTATCGTACCATTTTTTTACGGTGCGAAGACCTATTAAAATTAAAATGTACGTGCTGTGAATCTATGTAAAATGTAGGTATAGTTAAAACATTTTAATGTATATGACTGTACAAGCACAGTACATATACATACATACATAACATCACGCCTGTATCCCTTGTGAGGTAGGCAGAACACCAGAGGTTACAAGACCATCTGATGTCACGTTTGACAAATTTGGAGGTATTATAAAGATGGAGAGAGACTATTGTAGTGACAGGGGTTCAGCCTATCGCCCACAAAAACGCCTTTAAAACCTCTGTCCCTTAACTGACTTTTACAGTATGCCCGGGAAGAGAAGCAGCTGGCACATTCTACGTTTTTCTTTCGCTCCCAGTCCAGCATGGAAGCAAATCTACACAGTACAGATATCTACATTAATTCAACTTCATTCAAACGGACGAAACGCGAGCTATACCTACGCGGCTCGATCTCGGTATGAGCTCGGCATGCGGCCAGTCGCGAGTGTCTGCATACCGAAACATTTGTTGATTGAGCTTGTTAATATGCGGATTGTTTATACTTAAAAATTTAATAATACATCTTTTCGTGCATCTCAGTCGGGGCAAGTATTTTTCGGTCGGTAATTTATAAGACCGATTTCTTATTTAAACTTAAACATGGTATTTTTACACAAATCTATTTTTGTTGAACACTTCCTATTCGATTTTATTTGAAGTATTTTATTTGTTTATATAAAAAAAAAATATTTGCAGACACAAAACTAAATGGAAGAAAACACAAAGTAGGCAAAATGTAATTTAAATGCTGGAGGCGGGCAGCCCTATCACATGTGAACGGACCACGGCGCTGTAGGCATTATTTCAAAGATAAGGCCGAGTTAAATTACTGTAGATATCTATTCTGTGGTACAAATAATCAATGTATCATTTTACTACCTATTGTTTATTAAATCTATTGCATAGATTTAGCTATAAAAGATTGTTCAACAGATGTTCTTGGCTTTTACAGATATTTCACCTGGATTTATGGGGTGATGATGATACAATGCTAAGTGAGCTTCAAATTGCGAACCGGCTGAACAAGATTATCGAATGTTCAAGCACACGGAACGAACAACCTGTTGGCATTCTCACTTCTGAAAACCGAAATGCATGGGCAAAGGCGTACAATGCGTTATCGAAAAGTAAGTAGTAATTTTAATCAATCGCGGTTATCAGGGTGTAAAAAGCAATGTAGTTCAAGTATCAAAGTCTACCTACTTATTTTTTTATTAAGTATGGCTCGAGTTTGATAGATCGTTATGACCCACAGTTTCTTCCAAATCGACTCACCTTGAAAGACGACGTGGCGTTTTTTTTAAATATAAATTAGAGGCACCACATTCATTGTCGAAATAAAATGTCTATTCCCTTGTGGTGTTTAAACATCTTTATATGAAAGAATAGCAGCAGGATGTTCTGTTTCCCCGCTTTATGACAAATGAAAAAATCCCAGACAATCACACCCACTACATGGCCCCAAAGTAAGCATAGCTTGTGTTATGGGATACCATGTAGCGAACTAGGGGGGAACCTTGAATATAAATACATTGAAGATATTCCAGCTATGAAGAAACACTTATACGGCATTTACAGTTACAACAAATTGAAAAAAGACCTAAAAGACAATTTACAAGAACATGAGATAATGATACAAATAGACTTTTCAGAGAACTATACTCTGAAGTACGCAAATGAAATACAGTCAACACATTTTGCTAAGAAACAGCTATCTATTCACACAGGCGTATATTATTTACGAAAGAGTCACAGGGATTTAAAATCAAACTCTTTTGCCACAGTAAGCGAAAATTTAGACCACCAAGCACATGCAGTATGGGCTCATATGAAACCGATATTAACAACAATTTTAGAAAACACACATATTGACACGCTTCATATTTACTCTGACGGTCCAACATCGCAATACCGAAACCGTACAAATGTAACTCTTTGGATACTAACGTTGATTAAGTATTTTAAACAAATAAACCAATCTACTTGGACTTTTAGTGAGTCTGGGCATGGTAAGGGCCCTATGGATGGCATAGGGGGATACCTTAAAAGGACCGCGGACAGTCACGTCTTGATGGGCAATGACGTAAGAACAGCCTCAGAGTTTGTGGACTTGTTCAAAAACTCTACTATTGACGTAAAGGTAATCCATGAAGACGACGTGATAAAGGGTAAAAACAACGTACCAAATGGTTTGGATGCCATTCCAGGCATTATGGATATCACAAAAATATATTGGAAAAGAGGAATAGACGTAATAAAATTATATAAATACGGAAATTTTCACAAAGAGCTAAAGCTTTCGAAGCTTTTTAGTCTTTGCAACGTAAGTTCAGTTGAACCTGAGGATGTTGTGACACCTGAAATTGAATCTCCAGATGACGAAGAGCCCATGATCACAGATGTGCAATTTAAGAATAGAGTAAGCATTTATAAGTCTATATACAGCTCATCTTCCTCGGATGATGAAGATTTAATGGCAATATCTCTTCGTCAGCAGATTAAAGAAAAAGAAATTGATGTTGAAGCAAGTACCTCTTATGACAAAGAAAATAAACATCCAAATCTCGTATCCCCTGGGACATTCTTGCTTGTAAACGTTCCTACTGAAAAGCCAAATATTTGCTTTAGATATGTCGCTACCTGCAACACATGTGTCGATGAAGATGATGGGGAAATTTTAGTAACTTTTTTGAGATCTGTGCGCAACAATATCAGGAAATTAAAACTGGAACCAAAGGATGTGTCCTATATTAACTTTGAGCAAATAATCAGTATTATTCCGACACCTTTACTGAAAAGAGAACAAAATAAAGAATATTATTATTTTGATAAAGATATTAATGTTTTAGAAAAATAATAAGTATTGTTGAGTTTTTTAATTTTTTTTGAACTTGTTGATTGATACAGAAGTTAATGCTGATTTTTTTACTTGTTGATTGTTACAGAATTTATTTTTGATTTTTTTTACGTTACTAATATTATTCCATTATTTTAGAAGTTTAGTGATGTAGACTGTAATTTTAGGTCAAAGGGCTCAAAGATTTTAGGGTAGAGGTTTAAGATTAAAACTAAGAGAAGATTATTACTATGATTATAGAAGTTCCACTAGACTGATTATTATACTCCAAAAGACTTATTAATTATAAGTATTAATACTAAGAGTGTTTTTAGTATGTGCAAATAAATAAACAATTTTCTTATCTAAATCGTTGTTCAAACATTTCCTTATTTTACCTTATAATATTAATATCGTCATTCTGCCAACATTTTTGTCATTACGGGAACGGTTGATCATTTCCGGGAACATCACAACATTTCAATCAAATATGTATATTTTGAGCTACTTTTTAGAAAATGAATTATTTATTACCTTAAAGAATCTTCACTCTGTTCATTTTATTTTAATTTCATTGTAAAAGTTTGGCATATTCCGAAATTTCTTAAATTTTATGCACGGTAATATTAATTTATTTAATTTTTTTACGTATTTTGCAAGTAGAAAATTTTGTATAGTTTGTTTTTATTATTTATCATATAATATTGATACATTATACACACATGCTACTTGACAACACTTACATTATGTATTTTTTTTTGTTTTTCGTCATTTTATCCAACATAGAAAAACGTTCACGGAATGATAGTTTTTTGCTACATATCCATTAAAAAATAATACTAAAAAGAAACTATAAAATTCTGTGCGCTGCCTTTTCAAAGTTTATTAATATATAAATTTTGCGACAATATGAGCCAAGAGTCATCATTATAGCTTGATTTTTTTTTTTTCATAAACTATATTTTGAAATTTGCAACCTTGGTGATTTTGAGCCATAAGTTAAGAAGCTGTGCAGGGCTGAAGTACCGCCGTACCTTCGAGATGATTCCCAACTTTTTCGAAGCTACTTGAGCCATGGACACAATTTGTTGACCGAAGTTTAAACTGGATGTTATAGTTACGCCTAAAAGACCTAGATGGTCAGTGATGGGGACAGATACATTTTGGAAAGTGGGCGTTAATGTGAAGGTGCTCTTTTTTTATATATTAAAAAATGTTATATTTATTTTTATTAAGTATATTAATTTTATTTTATAGGTGATTATAGAGTAAGTCAAAACGAACCATTTTCACTACTGAACTACCCCTAAAATTTACCGTTTTGGAGATATTTCACTTTTTATGATTTTACTGCAAACACCCATTTTTCACTAGTTTTTGTAAGAAATAAAAAGAAAACTTCACTTTATAACTGATTTTTTGACGTTATCATGTAAATGACTAATGAGTTCTTGATATAAAGCAAAAAAAATCCCTAAAATAATGTCAAAGCAGCGCATGTTATGGTCTAACTAAATAATAATAAAAAATAACCTTGTATATTTTACATGACGTATGAAATAAGTTTAATCTTTAAATAAGTTATTCTGTCTCATTAAGCATAAATAAATAATAATAAATAAAATCCCCAGACAATCACACGAACTACATGGCCCCAAAGCAAGCATAGCTTGTCTTATGGGATACCATATAGCGAACTAGGGGGCAACCTAGAAAATAAATACATAAATAGATAAACACCCAGACACGGAACATTTTTTTTTTCTGGTTCCGTGCGGTAATCGAACGTGCGTCTGAGGCAGATAGGTTTACCCCAACGCCAAAGTTGTCGTCAAAGCATGACCCGTTATTACAGATATAAGGGATAAAAATATGACGATCTCCGTTTGCGTAGAGGACGAGTGTTCGGCTGCATTGTTAGAGGACCATCTAGCTAGGGCTAGCTAGAAGAATATGCGTTCATTGGTTCTTTGGACTTGATCATGGAATCGAATCGAGTAATTCTATCTATTATGGTGCGCATTTTAGATAACACGATATGATGAAATAATAAAATGATATATATGATGCTAGCCCTGCGGGGCTCGAAATAGCCAGGCCACTTTAGGAGACGAACTTTTCTCTGCTGGCTCGTGTCTGGGGCCTACTATACTCTGACAAAACATTCAATACAGTAAAATGACAGTTCCAGTGTGCCCACTTTCGGGAATAAAAAAATTAGTGATGTGGTTTAAGTGAATGAATGTAATTATTTTTTAAATAATAATATCGATAAGGCCGCCCTTTATACATTATTTTTTCTTTTATTTGCTTTTTTTTTGTTCTGGATTTGTTTTTGTGTATAATAAAAGTAAATTAATAAATAAATATCGTATGGAAAAAAAAATATTTTGGCTCACAAGATTTTTCTTTTTTTATGGTGCTGTTAGCGAAGGGCAGCTATTCTTGAAATTTAATTTTTAACGACAAAACGAATTTAAAAAACAAGAAGTTATCAAGTCGATTTTACTTCGATTGTAACCGTTTTAAAGCACAAGGTATGTTTGGTAATTCATTATTTTCATTAAAGTTACTCTAAAGATATAGTACACACAGTATAATTAAATATTTTTTTAAGTAGGTAAGTACGCACGCACGCACTAATTTGCTCTTTTTTTACACCTGTCCAACTGGCAGTCAGCTGACAGAAATTTCTATTAGAAATAAGCTGTACCTTTGTACATTGTTCAGCCTTTAAGATAAACTGTATTTTATACCACTGTGTGTTCATGAATAATAAAATAAAATAAATAAATACACACCTCAAATTAATTTATTTTTAAAATTTAATGCCAAACGAGTGACAAATATTCGTTCTCTTTTAATCATTCTCATTTAGTACTTACACTACGAAGTTTTTAACTGGTATCATTATTTTTCTATTTGAAATTTCGATCTGTCAGTTTACTGCATTGAATTATTTGCCAGAGTATAGGATACCCCTAGTTCCGCTGTGTGGTCTCCATAACACAAGCTTATACACGGTGACTGGTGACAAATTTTAGATATTGAAGGAGAGCACTCTGTACTCGATTCTAATCATAATTATGTAATAAAACTAGGTAATTACTTTTTCACCTGAATTCCCTATAAATAAATAATGCGTTGCGTAATGAATTCTTTAACTTTCGGTTAATTTTACTCAGTAAATAGTTAATATTTATTTCTTCTCTTCGTGTATGATCTGAAGCTATCACATCCTCGAAATTCGAAAGTGAACCACCAGTCATCCTGTATAAACAAGCTTGCTTTGGGCCGCATTGTTGATGTGGTTTGGGTAATTTCAGTGTGTTTTATAAAGTTGCCAGTTCTCTAATACCGTTAAATTAATAAAATTTCCTAAATAATATTATATATGGTACCTATAGGAACATACCTATTTATTTCAAAAATATGAATGTATGAATTAAAACGAGAAATAATAAGTCTAGCCACAGAATATTTTTTTGGTTTTTTGATCAAGCTTCTATTTTCATAACTTAGCCATGAGACAATAACTTTTGGGAAAAATGTGTCTTGAAGCAATTGATACTATAATTATACCATAATAATTTATACTAAGTAATATATTAACATTGCGATGAAAAATATTATGCGACAAGTTCCGGAAGACGTAGTCGGTACGGAAGCAGTTAGGTTGTAATATACGCCATAAGGCCTAGAGCTTTTTTGAATAACCCCGGCGTGGTTTGTGGCACGGATTGTGGCTGACATAGTACCTACCCAATTTAGAAGGCAACTTAGATTTTAAGAGGGGAATAATGCTATTTAAAAGAAGTCTGTTTAATTAGCACCCAATTAAAACGAGAAATTATTTAAGACGAGAAGATTTAACATAAAAAAAAGTTATAAATCATATTTTTGGTAACCTTGTTCAATAGCGGTCAAATACAGCTATTCAATTGCCTTATAATACTTACAGACTTCCGAGAGTTTAAAATGTCTTTTTACCTAACTGCAGTGCGAGCACGGTTCTTCTATCACGATCGTGTTTACGCTTCCGAATTAAGCGATTATTGTCTATGATCGGTAGCACGGTTCTTCTATCACGATCGTGATGTCGTGTATTTAAGTAAACAAAGGTCCGGTTTCATAAAAACATAATTTCAATGTTGCCATACGGTTTTTCAATTATCAATGATGGTTTTCAATCTAATTCACGAGTATCCTAGCAACAAAAAACTGAATTAGGGACTAAATTAAAAACTTAAATGTCATGTTGCCTCCATTGTTGTTGTTTGTTAATTTGGGAAATAAAATATGTAAACGGCTGGTTGGTTGCCAATTAACCAAAAGAAGAAGAAGAAGGGAATTATTTATTAAAAATGAATAATATCAAATAAATAATATGCGTAATATATGTGAAGATCCAATTTATACAGGAAGCGATAAATATACTGCAACTTGCTTTTCTTCCAAATGAGGAAAAGAATATTGACTTCGATCCACTTGTTCAAGAGAAAACATTAAAGCGCATAACACGGTTCTTCCAACACAAGAAATATGTGATTTATAGTACTTCTTCTGCGATACGAATGTAATAGAAAGTTTCGTTTTTGAAGAAGACACCATTCAATAAAAATCCTACTCGGTATCAATAAGACTAGATGCTTATGCTTTAAACTAGATACTATACTTTCGGGGCATAATTACTGGATCGAGCCGATTGAAAAGGACCAATGAATAATATAAATAAAGCAGCTTTATGTCTATAGTTTGAACATTTTATTTAAACTGTATTTTGTTTATATTAATAAAATCTGATACCCACTTTTATGAAGTTTTGTCATTAATGCAAATCCTATTTATTTGTTTTTGAAAAACTTAACTAAAATTGTAAATTTTATTGTAAATTTAAAGTTAATTGTAAATTTTTCTCAGCACCAAGTGGCTAGTTCGTTCAATAGACAGACAGCAATACATGGGGGCTCTTTAATAATATTAAATAAATCTTTAAAATTTAGAGAACGTACCGACATAGTGAGCCTATCTATTGAACAAACTATTGAAATATCCTGTGTAGAATTGACAAACTGCATAATTGTTTGTATATATAGACCCCCTAAATCACACTATGATAGTTTTGAACTTGTTTTAGAACAAGTATTGGATAAATTATGTAATAAAACTAAGAAAATATTTGTTTGCGGGGACTTTAATGTTAATTTATTAGAAAATTCATCATTGAGTAAAAAACTAATAAATTTGTTTAAATGTAATAATCTTAGTAACCTGTTCCTAGAACCAACTAGAATAACAAGGACCAGTGCAACTTGCCTAGATAATGTGTTTTCTAATGTTACTCCGGTAAGTTCATCAGTTATAAATAAACTAAGTTCTGATCACAGCGGTCAGTTGGTTACTTTTAAATACTCAAAGAAAATACAGGTTAATAAGAATATAATGGTTGTTCCGGTCAATAAAAAGCGTTTGGAGAGATTTAGATGTAGTATTATTAAAAATATGCCCCATATAGCCCACTCCAACAATGTAAATTTACAATACAGTAATTTAAGTAGTATAATAAATAAACAACATGAGAGTGTATTTATTCCGAAAAAAGTCTCTCCAAACAATTGTAAATCCTTCAGTGATTGGGCTACCACAGGTATACATATAAGTAGAAAGCACCTATATGATCTCTATCATGAGAAATCATATAACAAAAGTGAAAGTTTTTGCAACTACGTTAGAATTTACTCAAAATTATTTAAAAGAGTATGTGCCGCAGCCAAATCTATATATCTAAGTAATAAGATAAAAAATAGTTCTAATAAGACTAAAACAACATGGAACATAATAAATAAGGAAACTGGAAAAGTTAAGGATCGCAATACTGAGTTTAAACTTGTAATTGACAATAAAACCATTAATGTAGATGAAAATGTTGCGACAGCATTCGAAAATTGTTTTGCTGACATTCCAGTTTCAACTACTAAATTGTTAAATTCTTCACCTGTGGTGGCTGAATCATTGCTGAAAAATCATGTAAGTGAGTGCAAGGAGTCTTTCAAGTTCCAACCCATAGACACCGGGGACATTTTTAAAACATTTAAGACAATTGATGTTAAAAAGACAACTGATTTGTGGGGCATATCTGTTGAAATCTTAAGTTCTATCATAGATGTAATAGCTCCTTGCCTTGTTGAAATATTTAACAACTGTATTATAAGTGGGGAGTTTCCTGATTTAATGAAGCATAGTAAGGTTATTCCTTTATTTAAATCGGGTAGCTCTACGGACCCTACTAATTTTAGACCAATTTCGATTTTACCAACATGTAGCAAAATTTATGAAAAAATTATTCTCAACCAGCTATTAGCTCACTTCACAAAAAACAATTTACTTCATAACAAACAATTTGGATTCACAAGGGGTCGTTCGACAACTGATGCTGGTGTTGAACTGTTTGAAGTAATAGCTGGTGCCTGGGAGGGGTCACAGGATGCTCTAGGTGTATTTTGTGACCTATCCAAGGCATTTGACTGTGTTCAGCATGACACTCTCATCAGGAAACTCCACCACTACGGCATCAAAGGCACTGACCTCAAACTTTTGAATTCTTACCTGAGTGATAGAATCCAGAAGGTTGAGGTTAACCGGAAAAGGTCAGCTGGGTCGGTTGTGAGAATGGGAGTGCCTCAAGGTTCAATTCTGGGCCCATTTTTATTTTTAGTCTATATAAATGATCTACCCTATATGGTAGGCAATAATCACGATATTGTATTGTTTGCTGATGACACATCATTAATTTTTAAAATGATAAGGCAGAAAACCAACTACGACGATGTAAACAATGCTCTCTCTAATGTAGTACAGTGGTTTAATGTAAATAATCTAGCTTTCAATGATAAAAAAACTAAATGTATAAAATTCTCCGCACCAAATGTAAAACAAGTTGAGTCTGATCTGCGGCTTAATGGGAACAGGTTGAATCTAGTAGATAACACTGTTTTTCTTGGAATTACCTTAGATTCTAAATTGCAATGGGGCGCCCATATCTCACAGCTAGCGAGTAGACTTAGTTCTGCAGCGTTCGCGGTAAAGAAAATTCGCTCATTGACTGATGTTAATACGGCGAAGCTGGTTTATTTTAGTTATTTTCATAGTATAATGTCCTACGGCATTCTACTTTGGGGCAATGCCGCAGACATTGACACGATATTTACACTGCAGAAAAGGGCTATTCGTGGAATGTATAAACTTGGAAGTAGAGAATCTCTAAGAGAAAAGTTTAAAGAGATTGGTATCTTGACCTTTGCATCACAATATATATATGAAAACATTATGTATATTTATAAGAATAGTAGTAAATTTAAAACCATGAAAGATAAGCATGATAAAAATTATTCTGTAATGACAAGGAACGACCATAAATTAGCGTTTCCCAAATTAAGGCTGGCTAAAAGCACCAAATCATTTATGGGAATGTCAATACGTATTTATAATAAAATACCACAGTCAATTCAATCTCTAACGTTTAATAAATTTAAAAGAACTATCAAAGAAACATTATGCAAAAAAGGCTACTATAAACTCCAAGATTATTTAGATGACAAAAGAGCGTGGGATTGATGTCTCCACAGGTTATTTCCAAATATTAAACATTAATCACTATGTAAGCAGCTTGGCTGCGACATGATATTGGCAAGCACGAATAGCTGTCTTCTGTTTGTTTGTTCATGTCATAGCAGAGCTGTATTTCTGCCAAATTGTACCTATAATAAGCACTTTTTACAAAAGAGTGCCGAGAGTTTTTTTTCCGCCGGCTTTTTTCCTCTCGGTCTACCTAGGGTTCTACTTTCATTTCGTTTTTTAAAGCCGAAGAAGTAGTAGTAGACATCACCAAGACATTGGTGGATAATGGGCGATCATTATCTTTATAAGCTGAGAGACGCACACTTCTCGACGGAGGCCTTCCCCTGGATTCTTCATGTCGTCCGGACCCGCGCCGCCCTCATCCAGCATTTGACGTTCGTAAAGTGTATAAAATTACCTACTACGAATAAAAAAGTTTTCATTTTCATTTTCATTTTCATTTTCAAAATATGATGTATTGTATGGGTCAAAAGCCACTTCAAGGTTTTCGCAGATATACATACAGTATTATAAACAAAACAAGCATGGTTAAGTTTAATAACCTTATAGTGTTAAAGCCTTATAAGGAGCAGTGAATATTTATGAAAATTAAATGTATCTGAAATACACTAGGTATGTTGTGTTTTTCTGAATGGAACGATAAAAGTAATACTGAACTAAGTGATATACATGTACAGTATTACTTTTCTGTAAGTAAGGTCTGGCCACTTTGAGGGGAATTTATTGTGATAAATTAAACGGGTACAAGGTTTTCAATTTTAATAGTTTTTTATTTTAATATTCTACAAGATATCTGAAATATAAAATACACTTATAAAAAAGCTTCTCAATGACTTAACTGCGAAAAACAACTTGAAATCATATAAAAAGGCATTGTCATTCACATTTCAACTTACTTAACATATTAATTTACTTTTAAATCTGTCTGACAATGCTATAAAACTCTATGCTAAAATCAAAACCTTCGACAATACAGACCGTTACATTTCAGTGAGGTAAAATCTTAATAAACAAATAATAACATTTATAAGGCAGGTTTGGTTGTATGGTTGAACATAAAACATGTTTACTATAAGTTTAGACCTGGGTCTCCATGAGTGTATTCTACAAATAAAAAACATTTTCGATTATAATCTATAATCTTTATTAATACGAGAGCATTGCATAGTTGTTCAATTATTAAGGTAATTTGAAATATGACACCTATAGTCATACAATAAGTTTAGTAAACAATACATGATAAAATACACAAGTATACATAAGACAAAATATAGCCTTAAGAGGTCTTAACTGATTGAAAATAAAATGAGATATTGATTTATATAACAGTATTATTATTTAAACATTAATTTATTTGGTTTCATACTGTCCGGAGTACATGATAGATTCTGTATGGTAGTAGTCTAGTTTACGGAGCATTGAATGGTTTTTGAAACCTTAATATTTGTAAAATACTCGAGCTATGCCAATGGGAACAATAAAAGTAAGACTGGACTGAGTGATATACAGTTGGGCACAATCTTTTAGTAAACAAGTTATGACATAGTACGGTCCTTGCACACCATATGAAACAAACCCTCTGAACTCAATATGCGATTGGTATGGGGATTGAGGTATGTTGTGTTTGTTATTCTGAATGGAACAATAAAATAATACTGAACTTAGTGATATACATGTTCAGTATTACTTTTCTGTAAGTAAGGTCTGGCCACTTTGAGGGGAATTTAGTGATAAATTAAATGGGTGCAAGATTTTCAATTTTAATAGTTTTTTTATTTTAATATTTTAGAAGATATCTAAAAAATAAAATACACTTAGCTTCTCAATGACTGAACTGCGAAAAACAACTTGAAATCATATAAAAAGGCATTGTCATTCACATTTCAACTTACTTCACATATTAATTTACTTTTAAATCTGTCTGAAAATGCTATAAAACTCTATGCTAAAATTAAAACCTTCGACAATACAGACCGTTACATTTCAGTGAGGTAAAATCTTAGTAAACAATTTATAGGATTACTTCACACTTAAATAAACCTGGTCACTTTATAATTGAATGGTTAGTATTTGAAATTCCTGATGCAAGTAGGTTACAAACAAATAATAACATTTATAAGGCAGGTTTGGGTGTATGGTTGAACATAAAACATGTTTACTATAAGTTTAGACCTGGGTCTCCATGAGTGTATTGTACAAATAAAAAACATTTTCGATAATAATCTATAATCTTTATTAATACGAGAGCATTGCATAGTTGTTCAATTATTAAGGTAATTTGAAATATGCTACCTAATAGTAATACAATAAGTTTAGTAAACAATACATGATAAAATACACAAGTATACATAAGACAAAACATAGCCTTAAGAGGTCTTAACTTATTGCTTTATATAACGGTATTATTATTTATACATTAATTTATTTAGTTTCATACTGTCCGGAGTACATGATAGATTCTGTATGGCAGTAGTCTAGTTTACGGAGCATTGAATGGTTTTTGAAACCTTAATATTTGTAAAATACTCTAGCTATGCAAATTGGAACAATAAAAGTAAGACTGGACTGAGTGATATACAGTTGGGCACAAACTTTTAGTAAACAAGTTATGACAAAGTACGGTCCTGGCACACAATATGAAACAAACCCTCTCAACTCAATATGTGATTGGTATGGGGATTGCAAATTAAAGCTTGCATATATGTTATATGATGTTTCCAAACCCAGCAAACTCTTTGGTTCACTTAAATTTAAAAGTTTGCTTATTGCGGCATAATGAAAACATGCAATGATCAAAATATTTATTATTTTTTTCAAAATCGCAACATCACAAGTCCTTATTCACTTTGTATTAGCTTTAAAAGAATTATTGTGTACACTAAAATCACTGTTCACACTTATTTCTCTCACATTTTAAACTTCATTCTTATCCTTGTAAGATATTATGTTTATTCCATTATGCTAGTTTCTTTATTTTCTTATTTATATTTGTAATAGGCATTTCTCTTAAGTTTTAAAGTTTCTCCTTATATCTGAAACAAAACATAACAAAATGATTAGGAGTTGTATTATGTGTCATATACTTATTAAAGTGTATTGGTCAATTGTTAACTTTTTACTAAACCTTAATTTTTTTTAAGTAGGTAACCTATAGATGATAAAATTTTATATGATTTAGGAATAGCATTGTGGAGTTTAACAGAGATTGTTTAACATAGCCTGCGATATAGCTACCTACAGATATGGGAAATCTTTATAAATCAATCTTTCTGCATGTCCAGTAACTCTTGTTCATTCCTAGCTTTAGCTTCCAATATGTAATTTGAAGGCAGTGTCAATAAACTCAGAGATAAATAGTGGTTTGCAGGGTTCGTAAGGTAGCCTTGCCTAAAATAGTTCTCACACACGATTTTTAAGCAACAAAAAAATTTTCAATGTCCGTCGTTTTTCCCCAAATTAATAAACCACACCTTAGTATTGGTGCTGCAAAACTCTTCAAATGATATTAGTTAAAATACACGTAGGAACTTACCATTATATGAACAGGCAATCCATTAGATCGTCTCCGCTGCAAATCTTGTTGTAAATTTAAAACAAGGACAGTGGCGATGTCTTCATTAATGCGAAATAGCTTATTATTTGGATTATTGGCGTCCCGTATCAATCTTCTGGATATCATTTGCATAGTAATATATCTCCGCCTCTCTTCCTCGGCAATTAATGCGAATCCAAAGTCCTTACAAAAGACATGGTCGGCAAGCTCAAAGGGATTGTTAGCGTCCCGTATTAATCTTCTGGACATCATTTGTGAATTAATGTATCTCCTCCTCTCTTCCTCGGCAATTAATACGAATCCAAAATCCATTATTTCACTAAAATATGAGCGCGAGTCAAATGGCGGCTTCACGATTTTTACTCTACAAACTTTTTGACAGTCGCCACCAGGTCGTCTTCTATGAGTTCCATGCTACTGAATTCGGTTTACTCGGTAATTTCGTGATAGATTCGAGATACATTACCAATCGTGAGGAATCGTGTTGTCTATGCTACCGTTAACAGCTATCACGAAAATAACCGTCGTTTATGTCAAATACACGATCGTGAAAAGATCCGTGCTAGCACTGCAGATTCGAAGAACCGCGAAAACCTCTGCGACATAGAGCAAAGCTTAGCGGTGGTCTGTCTAGACCAAGCGTCAGGCTTGTGGGACACCACTAAGAACAGGAGGAGTCTGGCCGCGGGACAGTGTATACACGGCGGGGGCAGCGGTTGCAATGGCGGCAACCGCTGGTTCGATAAGACTATACAGGTAACCATGTTATTTTCAATTATTTTAATAATAGGTAGGATTATTTGACACATCTTAAAAATAAATTAAGGTTTTTTTTAATTTAATTTTGATTGTAGAACTACCTGATTTTTTATTTTTACTTTTTGTCTTTTTCATAAGGTACAGCGCTATTTTTTGTTTATGCAAAACATAATACATGGGTAAAATATTTTTGTTCTAAGAACCGGTATACAACAATAGTATATTATGTAACAAGTGAGCGAAGTTGATCACTTGTTACATAATAATTATATCATTATTAAGCCCTCTCCTGCGGCTCGGGCTCAAATCACAGCCTCGACTGTAATTAGCAACGCTCACGAGTTATATACGACGTTTTTCAACACACTTGTGAGTAAAAGACAGACATACGTGGTCATAAAATAACAAGCACACTTGATAACAAAGCTGTGAATTATGATTGAAAAATGGCGCCGAACTTCGCGCATGCGCGTAGGTTTTTTTTTCCGCCAAATGTGTCAATGGCTGTATAGCATATACAGCCTATTTTACATGAAAATATTTAATTTGGAGTGGTAAATCCAAATATTTTAATATTTTGTAACAAATTATTGTGAATTGTGAATAATTTGTTTGATATACAATTTTGTTTAACTAATATAAGGCGTAAACATTTAAAAATGTATATGGATTTGAAGTGGTATAAAACCTCTTTGTTGTTTCTGAAAAAATTTAATGTACCTATAACCCGGATCAATAAAATATGCTCTGTTTACTCGCATTTAATTTGCACAAAGGTACAATTCAACTTTGTAGGATTCATTATATTATGCACTAGGGTATAATATATTATGCAAGCGTGACTTATAGCCCAGTTTATAGTTCTAAATTCAATAGAATAACGCTCACTTTACGAGCAAGTGTGTTGAAAAATATATTATAAGGTATTTTTCTTCCAACTATGCTTTAATTTCATCACAATCACAATAAAAACTCAGTACAAAGCGAGTCTTTAATGCTTTTAGACCAAAAGATGCCAATCTCTATGGATTAGCTCTATTCTGCCAGCCGATATCAATACCTTTTTTACCATTTCTACTATTAAAAACTGAACAAGTTTCAAGCAGCTTGTGGCGCCTTGCTTTAGTCGCGCGACACGTAACGTGGACACTTCTTGCGCGGCGTATTGCACTCACTGGCTCGCTACCACTTCATGCAACGTAGGTTGGTGGGGGCGGAGCGCGGATCTCCTACTATGAAACACAGTTTTATTATTTTAATTTTTATTTCAGGCCTTTGCCCTTCACCTATGAAGGGCAAAGCCCTGAACGCCAAAGCCAGAACATGTCTCAATTATAAAATTAATCAAAAGCGTAATTTTGAAGGCTGTCTATTTAAATAAAGCTAGCACGTAACAAATTTATAACAAGCCAGTGCAATACAACGAGGTACCTCCTTTCATCCGGGGATCGCTTACGAAGCGCACGAGTTAATGTACAATTATTTAAGATTCTGTAGAGATTATTGACATAAAATATAACATGGTATAAAAACTTCTGCTATCGATTCTGAACAAGTTGTTTTCAGGTTTCGTATAAACAAAAGATAACGCTGGGTAGTTTTGGTGTTACAATATAATAAGTTTTGTCGCGCGTCGTCCGCAGTTTATCTTCGGCGCAGACGGCGTCACCGGGCTCACGTATGAGCACTCGCCGGCAGAGGGCCAGCCCATTGCAGTCCTCACCGACTTTATTATAAACTTTATGTATGCACTCCAATTTATACTAATCTTTATTTCTATGGGTGGTGGTTTCTTGGTTAATAATTATAGTTGAAGAGATTTTATCATAAAATTAATCGACGATTGTTACGTTGTGTTCTATGCCAGAGTCTTGGGTTCGAATCCCGGTGGTGGTGGATATTTGTGAGAGGAATACGGATATTAGCTGACGATTCCTGGGTGTTGATATGAAAATAATTAAAAAAAAAAGTATTTATTTAATATACAACGTGTAACATAATGAAGAGATTGTAAATATATTCGTGTGGTGAATAATTAAAATACAACACGTGGTAGGTGTGTCTGTCTGTATGTATAGGGATAAGGGGTCCCCTTGGGAGGAAATCAAAGTCAACCTAAACTAGATAATTACAAGGCTCATTAAAATTAAGAAGGGAAAGAGAAATATTTGTAAAGGTATCAACCTGAACTCCACGTGTCACAACTGGATATCACTTATACAATATAATGCACTCGGCGTTACTTAATTACGCCACGAAAACGTTTCTTCGATTATTATAAACAATGCGCGCAACCAAATCTTCGCGTTTAAAGAAATACTAATATATAAACGGCGAGATAATAAACTTTAAACTGTGCAAGGGACTAACACTTGCGTACCACTCAAACTCTCAAAGCAACCTATCTTCCACTGACGAGCGATGACGGCTCGGCCGCTCTCAATATTTTTAGGTTGCGGTAGAATTATCACAAAATAATTTTAATATATTTTTCTACCCGCAGATTTCAACTTAGGCTTGCTATCTATTCCGAACAATCCCCCGCCCCAGGCAGGCGTTACCTGACTGAGCCTAAACAACCGGAGAATCAGGAATAGATAGCCTAAACTTATGGCACAGGGAGTCGCGACAAACTTGCGACAGCTCTTTTGAGAATAGAGCTTCCCACTAAAACCTCTGTGACACGCGGAGTTCCATCAGCACCTAGGAATAGCCTCAAAATTCGATCACGTCTCCAAGACAGTGGATATTCATCTTCTTAACTAGGACGAGGTCACCAACCTTAGGTGGGTCAATTTTATCCAACCAACGAACACGCTGCTGCAACAAGTGAAGATATTCCACATTGACCCTCTTCCAAAAGCTCTGCGAGAGCTGTTGCAGCAGTTCAAAACATGAAAGGCGATTAACTGGAATATCCTCAAATGGATATTCTGGAAGATCTGCCAAAGGACCTCTAATCAAAAAATGACCTGGAGTTAAAACTTCCAAGTCATTTGGATCCGAAGAGATAGGGCAAAGCGGCCGTGAGTTAAGAACAGCTTCGATTTTACAAAAGACCGTTGCGAATTCTTCAAAGGTAAGAACTGTTTCTCCAATCACCCTTCGAAGATCGGTCTTAGCCACCTTAACAACTGCTTCAAAAATACCGCCCCAAGAAGGGTAAGCAGGAGGACTAAATTGCCACTTAATACCCCGACGCGACAAAGAAGTTTCAATTAAAACTTGATTCTCATCTAAAAACTTATAAATTTCTGAGAAGTGACGATCACATCCCTTAAAGTTTGTCCCGCAGTCGGACCGAATTAAACTAGGTAAACCACGACGACTGACGAATCGAGACAAACAAGCAACAAAGGCTTCAATACTAAGAGCTAAAACTATTTCCAAATGTACTGCCTTAGTCACAAGACAAACAAAAACGCACAGGTAGGCCTTAACTACCTTGGCATTCCGCAACGATGAAACCTTAATGGAAAATGGACCTGCAAAATCTGTGCCAACACCAGAGAAGGGCCTAGCAGGCACGATTCTATCTGGGGGCAAGTCTCCCATTTGAGGTTGTACAATAGTCGCTCTAAGTTTATAACACTGAATACAACGAAAAATTACATTCCTAATGGCTCTCCTGGCCGATAAAATCCAATATTCTCGATGAAGAATCGCTAGAAGACTATTCAATCCGGCATGACAATTTTTCTCATGTCTGTCAGTTATTAGCAACGTAACTAAAGGACTCTCCTTAGGTAAAAGTAGGGGATGTCGAGTTTCATATGGCAAATTAGAATGACGCAGCCTTCCTCCTACTCGCAACAAACCGTCGCGTCGTTAGCAATGAAGGGGTTCAAACGTGCAATAGCACCCTTTAACTTACATCCTTCTGTCAGACCCTTCAAAACTGACTCAAAATGAGCGACCTGAACCTGCCGTACCCAAAACAGTAGCGATTCTTCTCTTTCCTTGGGAGACAACACAAGAGAAGACAATCTATTAGACCCCTTCCTTAAATTATGAGCAAATCTCTTGATCCAACCTGTTACACCTATCAGTTTGTCAAGAGAGCTAAATCGATTTAGCAACCAATCCGGTTCTAAAGCAGGATCCCTTACAACAGCTAGAACCTTCAAACCAGGAAGAGGGTCAACAGTTTCAACTAATTTCTGAGGCCAAAAATCCTCTGACTGGAACAGCCACTCTGGGCCCCACCGCAAATTATGATCTAACAAAACGGGAGCCTCGCAGCCACGTGACGCACAGTCTGCAGGATTTATTTCTCCCGGTACATGTCTCCATTCTAACGCTGCTTTTGACTGCTGGATTTGAGAAACTCGATTTGCGACAAATACTTCGAAGGAATGGACAGAAGTCTGTAACCAAGACAAAACAATCTGGCTGTCTGTCCATGCAAATACATTGTTAATGCCAACCTTCTGACCCAAGGTTTCTTCCAAGTGATTTAGGAGGCGAGTCAAGAGAGCAGCTCCTGACAACTCTAATTTTGGTATGGTCAAACGCATCCTAACCGGTGCAACCACGTCACGAGAAGCTGTAGGGGGCTCTTCCACTTCCCAAAAGCGCTGAACAGCTTCAGCGAGGGAGAGTCCTACCTGCAAGTCACCATCGTTACCGTGAAAAGTATTAGCTGAAAATACAGGGCCCATAAGGACACTACCAAGGTCGGTTGAAACTGCTACTAACCCTCCAGGTTGCAGAAGGGTGCTGCTTCCCAATTGCAGCACTCTTAAACCATCTGCACCGAGCAGAAGATTAACAGGACCTGGAACATGACAGTTTGGATCAGCCAATCTAAACCCAGATGCTAACCGAACAACATCCGCTGGCAATGTAATTAGAGGATGTCTGCCCATAACATTTTTCAAAACAATCGCAGAAATTGTAAAACAAGTCCTTGAGCCATGAAGCAGAGAAAAGGAGAGTGAGACATGACCCACTAAACCAGACACCTTGACTCCTCCTACTCCTCGAATGGCTCCCGCTGCAGAAGTTACCTTCAGCCGCAGTCTTACTACCAGCCACCTGGATGCTATACTCCCCTGTGCACCCGAATCCAAAATCGCATGAACCTGCTCGCCCGATGGGGAACCGACGCAGACCTGTGCAGTGGGCAACAACACAGTTAACGCAGAAGGGGAGTTGCAGGTGGGGGGTGTGGATGTGCGAGTCGATTGTGTTTAGGGTTATAACTAGGTGTTTGTGCAGTAGAACAACCTCGCTGGGCAACCTGATTCCATTGCTGAATTGATTGGTGCCCACCGGTGGGCGAATGCATCTGATTTGCATTATTATACTGATGACCTAGCCGCGGCCAATCTGTGAAGTGAAATAGCATACCACAAACCTGATGTTGTTCACTAGCAGCATCGAGGCACACACGGGGTGGTGCACGGCTACCCCCGCCCGTGAAGGGTCGCGGTTGACCATTGGAGTTACGAACAGATACTCTTTTCTTACTTCTACGCGAGCCAGAACTACCAATTTGAGGTCCAACCTGCATGCCACCAGCCCATTGATTGTCAGCTTCATCCTGATTCTGCTGCGTAACGGCCTGCTGGTTTGGATCAGCTGGCACCGGCGCACCGTTACGATTACCACAAAGCAGAAGATGATGATTACCACCGCACTGCCTGCAAGGTCGAGTAGAATTGCATTGAGATGCAAGATGGTCGCCGAGGCAACTATAGCACCACCTACGCTGGCGAGCTATGTTGCGACGCGCCTGCCACCGTAGTAGTTCCTGAGCTACCGGGGGGTCAGTTGGAAGAGCACTCGTCCGGCAAACGAGAGGTCCCAGGTTCGAATCCTGGTCGGGTAATTTTTATTTATCACATTTTTCATTTATTTAAGAACAATTGAGCATTTAAAATGCAAAAAACTTAAAAAACATTATTATTGTAATTTTTTTTTATTCCAGAAAAAGTACACCATGTTACAGTTTTTTCATTCCTGTTGCTACAAATATTTACTTTTTGTCAGTTTTTTTTCTCTTACGTCATCCCGAATAGTGCTTACCAAGTTTTCAAAGTTAATTTTTTGCACTACTTCAAGTGACCGTCCTGAAAATAAAATGTACTACTCCAGTTTGGCAAGTAGCTTTAAAAGTTAGCGCATTTAATAAGGATTCTAACGTGGTATAACACTTATTCCATTATTTCATAGATAGGCCATAAAAAAAAAATTGTGAAACAAAGTCGGTTTTTAACAATTTCTTTGAACTTACAAAAAACAATTCTAGTGTACCCAAAGCATTCATAATAACCACAGCGTGGTTTCAATGAGATGGAGAGAGACATTCCATAAAGTGTGAGCGAGACAGATAGTGATGCTTATGACATACGGACGCAAATCAGTGAACGAGACAGAAAGTCATGTTAAGTGTGAGCAAGACAGGTAGTGACGCCACTTATTGGTATTGACACACGCACTCCAGATCAGTACGCAACGCTCCTTCGTTTACTACGCATCTTTTCTTTCTTTTCTTTCTTTCTTTTCTTTTCTTTTCTTTTCTTTTCTTTTCTTTTCTTTTCTTTTCTTTTCTTTTCTTTTCTTTTCTTTTCTTTTCTTTTCTTTTCTTTTCTTTTCTTTTCTTTTCTTTTCTTTTCTTTTCTTTTAGTATATTCCAAGCCGATTGAAAATGTAGAAGAGCTTAGACAGAGAATAATAATAATAATAAAATCGTTTATTCGACGGAAAAAAGCACTTATCATAAAATAGCGGAAGCAGTTGAATTTGTTAATAGTGGGAGATTTGCCCGCCTGATTTCACGATCTTTTTTAAGGAGATTTCGGGCTTGTATTGCAGCTGAAGGGCGGCAATTTGAACATCTTTTGTAAAAAAAGTAATAAATTTAATCCTAAAAAAGAAACTGACTGTCTTTATTTTACTTAAGTTCACTTATTTTTGTCCGTGTGTCATAAGCGTCGCTATCTGTATCGCTCACACTTTATGGAATGTCTCTCTGCATCTTATTAGGAACGCTTTGGGTACACTAGAATCGTTTTTTTGTAAGTACAAAGAAATTTAAAAACAGACTTTGGTCAACAATACTTTTTTAATGGCCGATCTAAGAAATAATGGAGTAAGTGTTATACCACGTTAGAATCCATATTAAATGTGCTAACTTTTAAAGCTACTTGCCAAACTGGAGTAGTACATTTTTTTTCAGGACGGTCAGTTGAAATAGTGCAAAAAATTAACTTTGAAAACTTAGTATGGTAAAAAATTACATTTTCATTCAAGCTGGAGTGATCGGCACAGGGTTTAGGATCACAAGTTACATAAGCACTATTCGGGATGACGTAAGAGTAAATAAATTGGCAAAAAGTAAATATTTGTAGCAACAGGAATGAAAAAACTGTAACATGGTGTACTATTTCTGGAATAAAAAAAAATACCATAATTTCAAAAATACATGACTTAGATTTTTATATTTATTTTTCTGATAACTGGTGTGGCCTTAACTATCAGAAGATTTCGGCTTGGCGTCGACTTTTGGGGCCCCTGTATAAAATTGTAATCCTTACGGTTCGGCCGAAAAACAAGTTCAAAGTTTAGATCAAAATATCTAAGTGTCACCCTAAAAACAGCTGTTAGCTTTTGATGAAATCTATTCGATAACAGATAGCGTAAAAATAAAGTGATGGGTAACTAAGACAGATACTACAAAGTTCATCCGGTGCGGGAAAGGTCATAAGGTCACTGATTGCGGTATAAGTCTTGTTTTAGCTTATTAGGTTGACTAAGGCTGTCAAAATATTTTTTTGTAAAATAATTAAATAAATGTGTATGAAAGTCTATACCAGCACTGATCATGCTATTTTTTTTACTGTATAGAAGCTAACGCTTAAGTTTTATCTTTCCATTTTGTTACACGTTGTATAAGTATATTCGTTGCATATTTCTTAAGTTTTATTTATTTATTTACATTCATAGATTGGATATAAATTATATCAAAAGTTTTTTCTGTCATTTTTTGTTGGATATCTATTTTTGTGATCATGTTTGCTTTCTTTCCTTCTTTAACTAACGGGCTGAATTTTGATTAAGTAAATAAAAATAAATATTTGATTATTTTCTCCCAGTGACCAAAGCAAAACGTCAAGCACCTGCTCCATGTCGCCAAAGGATCCAAAAAGATTAGATTTTGATGTGGATTGTGATGTTTCAAAAATGATAGAGAAAGCACAGAACAATTTGGACAGGTAAAATACATATATTATTTAAAGCAATGTAGACATTCTAAAGGCCACCACTTTGGCGATGGGGTAACACTGTCTGCCTCAAATGCTAGTGGTCGCGGGTTCGATTTCCGCACGAACAAGAAAAAAAAATGTTCCGAGTCTGGGCGTTTATGTACATGTATATGTATTTATATTCTAGGTTCCCCCCTAGTTCGCTACGGTGTGATTGTCTGGGGATTTAAAAAAAAAAGGTGTACGTACGTAATGTTTTAATTTAAGGTTCTTCGGACAAACAAAAAGAGGCGCGGAGTGTTATCCGTAGACGGATGGTGCGCGCATAGATAATTGCGGATTTTGTCATGTGACGCGGACAGAGAAAAGATTGTTAGTGACGATGGCCTGTGTTCACGATAAAAACGAAAACAGGCGTTCTCGTCACACGCGTGGCCTGTGGTTACACTACTCTATACCCACCATACTTTCAGCTGGACTCGGACCGAAAGAAAAACATAGAATGTGCTGTTTCTCTTCCCGGGCATACTGTAAATATCAGCTAA
The DNA here is from genome assembly GCA_944452665.1 of Stenoptilia bipunctidactyla. Lineage (NCBI taxonomy): Eukaryota > Metazoa > Arthropoda > Insecta > Lepidoptera > Pterophoridae > Stenoptilia > Stenoptilia bipunctidactyla. The sequence goes on along the minus strand of OX101725.1, from coordinate 12,925,905 downwards.
GGGAAAGACGTTTCATAAGAGGTTTTTTGTGGGCGATAGGTTGACCCCTGTCAATGTAATAGCCTCTCTCAATCATTATAATACCTCCGAATTTGTCAGACGCAACATCAGATGGTTCTATAGCGTCTGGTGTTCTGCCTACCCCATAAGGGATACAGGCGTGAAGTTATCTATGTATGTATGTCTATCCGCTAATTCCGTGTCTAAGTAGGTCACGAAGTCACCCGGACTCCAGGGTGAACCGCGCCGCACAAAAATATTGTCTTGGCTAGGTCATTTTTAACTCATGTCTGAAAAGAAATGGATGGAAAGATTTTTACTTCTTGCCATGTAGTCGTAAATTACAAATTCAAATATACTATTCTTTTTTTTTGAAAATTACACATCATTCTAAACTTGCTTTTAAAATATTACTATTTAAGGAGGACCCTGTATACTAAAACAATATTTTTTTAATTTTTTTTGTTATTGTGTGGTATAATTTAATTGGGAATTGTTGCCTGAATACTTCACATATTTTATTCTTTTTTGTATATTTTTATTTCAGACTTGTATGTGACCTTGAGATCAACTGCTTCAAGTACGACAAGTATGGAAAAGGTTTCATAAAGTCCCAAAAGCTGAGTCCTGACAGTTACTTACAGATGGCTATGCAGTATGCTTTCTACAGGTAATTGAATTATGATTATAAAAACTAATCTTAATGACCAAAATGATTAAACTAGAACATGTTATCAACGTAGATAAAAAAAAAGTAAAAAAGTCATAAGACCAAAATGAAAGCAACCTATTATTTCTTTTTCAGAAAAAGAGAACCGCCTTCAAAAAACCAACCCACTAAAATATTTAAATAATTTTTATAAACGCCATCCTGTTCCGTCCATATTATTACCCTAAATTTCCGACAAAAATTAATTAATACGAAATAATGTAATAAGAACATTAATAATTTATTTGGGTAGGTATTTGTACATCGGTTTTGAAGTCGGTGCCAAACCAATAAAAGTAAGACTGGTGCCGAAAATTTAAATATGATGTTCTTAACCACAGATCAACAAATTTTCATACATGGACGAAGTGATTCATAAGAAAGGTTAACATATTTAATTAAATTTATGTGCAAATAGTTTTAGTAGACGAAAATTGTTAAATATGTCGAAAAGTTGAACTATGGACTGTATGCTTAAAGTGACCATACGTCCCGCTTTGGGCGAGACTGTCCCGCTTTTAGGCAGTCTGTCTTGGCGTCCCTAGCATGGCCGAAATTGTCCCGCTTTTTTAAACTGGTCCAACGATAACTCAAAATGTATTTTTTATACTCAAGATTTTGAAAAAAAAATATATTCAGTCCATAAATTCGAAAATACTACTTAGAAGTCGCGCCAGTACTGGGGCTTAGTAAGTCGTACCAACTTAACTATTTCTGTGCATCGTGCTTTGATTGTTTAATTCAATCTTCTATACGTTACAAAAACTTGTACAACACAAACAAATGCGTAGATTAAATATATGATCACGTTATGTATGCTATACTCACATTTTGCTACGTACCTATACGTGTCAAGCTGGGACGAGTCGCTTGTAGCATAGTAAATAAGGTAATAACTTCGAGCGCCTCCAAAAAATAATTTATCGGTTAACTATTACCGGTATCTTTTTATATAACGATTTTTTTCGAATTTCTTTTTATATGAAGAAATAAACTTTATTTTTATTTATTTATTTTTATTTCTATAAAATAAATTGAAGTAATTTATCATTGTTAAATCTGTTTATTTAACGCTTTGTAGAAAAAACCAGCGGCAATGATACAGAAATCACAAGACAGTTTTTTATATTTTCAACTGTCTCAAGCAGGCAATACGGGGAGCAGAAAAAAGCTTGACACAACCCTTCTGAAGCACTTTAGGCTCCAACCGTTGCTAAACCATGAGTGTATCAAGCTTTTCTCTAAAACCACTTAACTGCGATAATGAAGATGCTAGAGCTTAACCAGCCACTATGCTAAGCGTTTGTAGACTATGAGAAAGTCTCCGAAAATAACACAAAAATTATTTAATGTTGTCTGGTAGAGATCGCTCTAGACCAAAAAGACCGCCTTTATGTACCTTTTGTCCTATGTTGTCTGTTTCCCATTTTTGTTATTGTACAATAAAGCGTAAATAAATAAATTAATTTCTCCCAATCTGCGATGAAGTTGGTCGTTGTTTAGTGAAACCACATAAATTAAAAAATTACTGAAATCCCCATATTTTCCTTTTATTTCTGTCTTTAGAGTTAATTCGACCATTATATAAATTCAACAAACAATGTATTGATTCCAGGTTGCATAAGACCCCCGCCGCGCATTACGAGTCGGCCGCGACTAGAATGTTCCTCGGCGGGCGCACCGAGACCATTCGCTCGTGCTCCGTAGAATCTGTCGCTTTTGCCAAAACTATGCTCGACAAAAACTGTTCCTCGAAGGAAAAGGCGAACGCTATGAAAAAGGCTATCACGGCACATAAAGATTATACAGTTCAGGTGAGTCAATATAACAAAAAAAGTGATTTTATTAATTTATGTGCTAAGTATGTAGGTATTACAAGTTTAAACATCGTCTGTAGATACTCGGATTGATTCAATAACTTTTAACGAAAAAAACCTAACACCCCCCACTCCGACCGGCACAGCGGTGATACTTTGATTTCATAACTTTACATGCGGGCTTTAATAAACAATCAGCGCCTTGATAAAAAATACTACGCAATAGCTTTACCGCGGCAGTCTCCGAGTGCCACACGTCTTTTTTTCTTAGGCTAAACTTTATTAGCAAAAATCCGATTTAGATCATTAATCATATCCAGGATTACAATAATTATCAAAACTTCATACAGTGCAGATGTAGCTATAATATGTTGTGATCGTGAAGTTCGTCCTTCACCCTTTTTGTTCGCCTTTTTATTTTTATTTTATTTGATTTTTTTTACTTCAGGCGCTACAAGGCCTAGGCGTGGACAGACACTTGCTTGGCCTGAAACTGGCGGCAATTGAAAACGGCATCGACCTCCCAAAGCTATACCTCGACGTCAGCTTTAAAAGAAGCACTCATATGAGACTGTCTACTAGCCAGGTTTGTATCAATAAACTCAAACTCAAAATGCAAAAAATTGATAAGAAGCTTTAACTAAACTTGGCATGCTTTTGTTTTGAATACAGTCTGCTATCACAGGCTTCATTATGGCACACCGATATTATGGGTGATATTTATAACTGGCAACTTTATTATGAACGTTTATTTTCGCTTATGGATGTGTAAAATTCCAACACTTATGTAAATTATTATCAAGTATATGTCTCGAATGGTCATTAGCCATGAATTCTGAACTGATCCTGCCACCAAGTGGAGGGTCACTTGGATTAATCGCCTTTAACGACACGCTTATCCACCAGGGCTATTCTAAGCTAACTACGTGGCAAAAACAGGCGGGCTATAACGGTCATTCTGTAGCGACATCTAGCGAAGCTCCATAGAACGATGTCGACTCGATGAAATTTCCTACATCGCGCTAACAAAGTTCTTATAGTGACTAGCACGTAAACAACATCCCGAAATCAACCGTCGGGACGTCGTCCGCGGCCTGCCATCCCTTTTCTGGAGATTGGGAACACCCTGTTCCCAAAATACTAATCTTTTTTTTCTGTTGTGTAAAACTAACTGTGTTATGCTCGTATTACAGAACGAGACTTAATACTCGTTTCACGTAAGCGTGGTTCACCAGCTGATTCTTGACTTGAGCTTTAGTCTTATTACAAAACAATTATCAAAACCAGATTACCTGAAACTAGTTTCAAATATCTGACTCAGTTGATACTGGGTTTTCTTTGAAAAAAATTTGTTTACCATTACATTTAATAACAAAAACTAATGGTCTGTTACGTTATACGCAACGTTTAGATTACAATGTCTTATAAAATGCGTTAAATTGTATATGATATTATGACACAATTGTCAATGTTTTGAATTATTTATCTGTTTTTCGATAGAAGCAGTACGGTTAAATTATAACTGTCGCTTCTTTTTACTATGAAAATATATTTATATTTTATATTTATCACTCAAAAATAAAACGAAACGTAAAACAATCTACAGCCCCATCAATATTAGGCAATCCTGGCCAGGTACCAATTTACCCTAAATTATTAAATTGAGTCCAGACATTTTGCATACTCTGAGGAAATTTTATAAAGCGTTGACATAATCGGGCCAATAAATTAGATACTTTTGCAATAATTATTGACACAACAGGTTGTGATAAATTCAGTAAGTCTCCACACACAATCTGAAATAATAAAATTATATACTAACATGTTTTTTTATTAAAATCATACAACAATTGTTATCTTATCAAAAATTTACCAGCATGTAATAATGCCCTACACTTACTTGAAATGATGCTGTGGCATAAAATCTTAAGCACACGAGAATTTGAAGTTCAGGCGCAATGGGGCACCCTCGCTGATCATATTTAGATAATTCATTATAAATCATGGGTAAAATCACATCTTTTACTGTAGATTGTGTAAACCTATATATTTTTTTAAAGTTTAGCTCGTCCATGGCGAAGGGATCCTGTACATCTCGTAATAATTGTCGTGGAATACGCACTTCGTGTATAAAAATATTATCGTAATGGTCAATATCACTGAAAGGATCCATTGTAGTTAATTAATACAGATCACTATTAAACAAGGCACGAATCGCGTACCTATCTAGTTTTTCTGTAAGCCACAGTTCACAACAACACAAACTTAATTTGAAGTACGCTCAAGTATGGTAGAAAGCACACTCAAGTGAATACAGTTGTGAAACTAGTTTCAATCATTGGCATATGCATAAGTAAAGTTCTATAATAAGCGTGAACACAGTTCAAATCATTTAGTACTCAAGTGATATCTGATCATTGAATCTAGTATTAGGCAACGTTTTGTAATAAAGAAAGTCGTTGATACTAGTTTCAAAACTAGTATCAATACATGAGTACTATTCTGTAATACGACCATTAGTTATGTAACTGGGCACTGTCCGTGTAACTAACAATAAATAAAATAAATATTCAGTTCATTAACAGTACACATACCAACAAGCAAAACTAATCGTTTTCTTCGAAAAATTTTATGAGCGTAGGTCGATATGTTCGACGCTTGATAAAAGTGCTTTATCAAGTCGAATTTAGTCCTTTAAAATAAACTTATTCAAACTAACTGATTTGGTATATCACTATCAAATCATACTTTTATAATAATATAAGTATTCTGTTAACCCTAAGCTTTAGATTGACGAAACAAAACACTATCGCAGTCACTTTTTGAAATTTATCGCCAAATGTTGAAGGCTATGTGCGAGGTTCGTAAGATAATACGGGAAAATTAAATTGTCTAAAGCAAAGAATTTACAGGAGAAACATAAAAATCTGGATCGAACGCTGGATCAAATCAAATGACGCGTAATTTAATTGACAAGAGACTTTATTAATTTTCTCCTCATGTTTCAGGTGGCGTGTAAGTGTGACGGGTACATGGCCTACGGACCTCTCGTGCCCGACGGCTACTCAACTTGTTACAATCCTAGAGAAGAAGATATCAACTTCGCGACGTCTGCTTTCTGTTCAAACAAGGAAACTTCTTGCGAGAAATACCGCGATGCACTCGAAAATTCTTTGAAGGATATGCATGATGTTCTTGTCAAAACAGTTTGTTCGAAGCTGTAATCTATTACAGATATGTATTTTTTGTAATTAATCGTTATAAAAGGTAATCAAGAAAGGCTATTGCCGTCTTATCTTGGCGACTGAAAAGTGGCAATCTTGAGATTTGACCTGATAAGATCTTCGGACAAAATCATATGCCTGAATATAGGCACACAGCTATTCATATACATAAAATATAAATTAATGAAATTAAATTATACAACATAGTTAATTTTACACATCAGAATTTCCCAAATGAAGCAAAGCATATGCTATGGGAATTATATAAAGTATAAAATACTGAAATTTATAATATATTAAAAATGTTTGTAAGTTTTTTTTATTAAGTCTTAAGTTTGCACGATTCATATATTATGATATTAAATAAACGAAGCTTTTAACTGGATGTTATTGCGTTTAATTGTATTATACTTAACGACTGAATGTGGTGACTCGTGATTGCCTTTATTGTTGTCTTGGCGCGCCACATTTCATTTTCACTTATGTCCTTTCAGCTTCTTATACAGCAAATATTAGTGCGGTGGACGCTATTGACATGCTAAATTAAAATTCAAAAAATTCTTTATTTCGCAGCTACTCAGAGATATTCCTGAATTGGTCAAATTGTACCTACTGAATCTACCACCACTTCGGAAAGTCCATTGCCGGTGCGGTCTGCCGAGTGCTGAATACTTGTTACGACAAATACGTATGTGCAGAGTTAAATATTAAGAAAAATATTCATCAACAATAATCATTGTTTTACCACAGATTAGGCAATAGGTTTTACTTTTATTGCACTGTCGGCGCTTGTCATACCGCTCATGATGTGCAAGCTCAAATGACTCTTATTACCAAACTTATTACTTAGGCTACCAAAATTATTAATCTAGTTAAAAAAGATTTGGAGCAATAGTTTAAACAGTTGTTATCTGATGCAAAATTAATTGCTGAATAATTAGAAACGGAATTTAAAGAAACTGCTCGTCCATGTCCCCGAAAATTAGCTGTTTCCTTAGACATATCCAAGGCCTTTGACAGGGCCTGGCATGATGGTCTCTTAAGCAAGCTTCCAGCATATGGCATACCGACCGGGCTCTGCGACTGGATATCTGATTTTCTGAGGGAACGGTCGATTCAAGTAGTCTTAGACGGCTACTCCTCTGACCTAATGGCGATTAATGCAGGGGTACCTCAGGGATCTGTTCTCTCTACAACTTTATTCTTACTGCACATTAATGACCTCCTAACAACAGGCATTATTGGATATGCTGATGACAGCACTGTTGTTGAGAGATATATATCCAATGCGCGAACGAACGCCCATGAAATCCAGGTTTTGAGAAAGTCTATGATTGAGCGCGTTGATTCGACCTTGCGGAATGTGTCCGATTGGGGGGAATCTAACTTGTTCAAATTTAACGCCTCCAAAACACAAGCGTGTCTATTGTCCGCAAAAAAGAGCACCTTTAGTTTTACGCCCACTTTCCAGAATGTATCTGTTCCCATCACCGACCAACTAGGGCTTTTGGGCGTCACTATAACGTCCAAATTAAACTTCGGTCAACAAATAGAGTCTATGGCAAAAGCGGCTTCAAAAAAATTGGGTGTCATCTCGAAGGTCCGGCGGTACTTAAGCCCTGAACGGCTGGCCAACTTATACACAGCCCAAGTGAGGTCGTGCATGGAGAACTGTAGTCACCTTTGGGATGGTTCTGCCAAATACCAGCTCGAAGCGCTAGACTCTGTTGACCGAAGAGCCCGTAAAATCATAAATAACAACAACCTTACAAATAAAAAATTGCAGACGCTGGAGCATCGTCGTAAGGTTGCTTGTTTGACAGTATTTTATCGGCTACATTTTGGTGAGTGTGCGAGTGCTCTTTTTGACCAAATTGAACCCACCCCTTTTTACCACCGGACTACCAGACGCAGACAGAACTTCCATCCCTACATAGTGGATTTACCAAGAAATCGAACAAAACGCTTCGATAGTTCCTTTTTGGTACGGATTGCTGCCTGCGTCTGTTTTTCCTGACCACTACAGCCCTGGAACTTTTAAGTGTCGAGTGAATAGTTTTCTCGTGGATGGACGTGTAACACCATAGTCTTCATGCGCACTTTCTATCAGGTGGCATAATGGAAGACAAACGTCCTATCCTTACAATATATATAAAAAAAAAATACATTTTGATTACGAGGCTGCAGATGCGTTTTAGACCCAACAAACAAACAAATATGTTTCTATTTTTTTCTACTGGACACTGCCACCCCAAAATTTAATATAATAAAAAATAGATTTGATATTGACGGGGAGGATCTATATGTATCAATAAGTACTACCACTGATATTTTAATCTACATACGGGGTTATTTTTTATTCGACCCGCATCTGTTGAAGGTTTATAGAGTACTTAGGTCAAAACAAACGATTTTCACTATGGGACCAGCCCTCCTAAAATTTACCGTTTTTGAGTTATTTCACTTTTTAGGATTTTACTGTAAGCACCCACTATTTCACTAGTTTTTGTTAGGAATAAAAAAACCTTCGCTATAGAACTGCTTTTTGACGTTATCATGTAAAAAATAATGAGTTTATGATATGAAGTAAAAAAACTTAAAAAGCCGTGAAAAGAGCGCATGTTATGGTCTTTCAAGCACTATTATCCTTTTAAGTTAAACCTATATATCGCACTAGCCACCGCGCGCGGTTTTACCCGCTTAACTTTTGATCCCGTGGGAATTTTGGGATAAAATATAGCCTATAACCTTCCTCCAGAGTTGGGCTATCAAATGCAAAAAGAATTTTTTAATACAGTTGCTCAAAAAGTGGCGTATTGCAGGGACGTTTAGCGTTCGGGATGTGGGCTATTACACACTTGTGCTTTTTCTTTACCTTTTCCGCACTCGTGCGTTCTCTTTCCCAAATGTCAAAATAATGTCTATTAAAAAGAAAAAATCAACCACGAAGTTTTTACTAAAAAAAATTCATAGAAGTTTTTACGATTCATGCAAATATTTCTGAAAAGAAGCTACTAATTTGTTTCAATATCAGATATAATGATTTGATGCAATGAGTAAGGTTAGGTTTCAATTAATTTTATCTCATTAAATTCATTTTCATTTCATGTCAATACAAAAAATCTACTAAAGACTTGGCTGTATGGGCATAGTTCCCTTTGCCTACCTAGAATGGGTAAACAAAAAAAAAAATCTCTGTTTATAATCTTTCACGGCTGGCGCCATTTTGTATATTTTGTAAAATTGCTTAATTTTTTCGCAACTGTATTAAAAATAGTCGTTCAGTACACGTGCGGAACCGTCATTGCAACTCGTTCCGACTGTCAACCCTCGCCTTCGGCTGCGCCTCGGCTCGTGTAGACATTTGTCGGAACTCTTTGCAATGACAGGCTTTCCGCACTCGTAATGAAATATACTATTTCAAATCCCACTTGTAGTTTCTGAGATTAGTGCGTTCAAACAAACAAACTCTTCAGCTTTATATATTAGTATAGATTTAAAAAGCGTCTCCTGTAAAAAACCTCGTAGTAACTTACTGTTCAGATTACATCATAATAAAGGACATTGCTTAAGCTATCTAACAAGGTATAATACTTAGATGTGAAGTAACTATTGTGATGGAAAATGTTGGTTTAAAAATGATTGGGACAGTCTTGGAGATAACGAGTTTGATTCTTTGATTCTTCTTTTCTTTTATAAAAGTAGGTATAGAGTCAGGATCGCACTCTCCTGTGGCATTAAATGGCGTGTAATAAAAGGAGAATAGACTTATATTTTGCATGGTATGCAAAACTTTCCAAAATAATATTCCAAGGCATCTCGTAACTGCGTTAGAAGTCACATTAGTTTGATCTCATCCTCTTCGCCCGCTTTGCACACACGTGGCTTACTTTTGTCTGATTTTCTTATTCTTATTAGATTTTCTAATTCTGGATAGAACCACTATATCTTAGACACCAGTCGATTCAATGGAATACCAACGCATCGGGCAGTCGACGACGGCCTGGATAACGTGGCGCGAGTTCTTTGCGTGCTGCCCAGGATTCTCTTCGTTAAAATAGGCAGCCAAAGTAAAAAATATCAAAATTACAAGCAATTATCGTAAAAAAACTAACTTAGGTCGCAGGTTCAAGAAAACCATCAGTCCAGAATACAAGCACAGTCGCTATTTTACGGAATTTATTTGAAAATAAGTTTGAAAACTTAAACAGAACTACTAAAAAAAATTTAAAAACTTAAGCCCGACTACTAATATCACGCTCTAAAAAGTACGAAACAAGAAAATACTTAGTCTTCGCTGAAATTTTGATGTATTTTATACGTCATACTGACTGAGCGATTTGTTCAAAGGATAGCCTTGATCGTATGCCACTTGGATTTTATTTTATTATTATGATCAGTTTCATTTGCTACAGTAGGTGGCATATCCTATACACGTATCCCCATCAGTATGACGCATAAAAATACATAAGTATTTCAGCGGAGACAATTTTTTTGTTTCGTATTTGCCACAAACACAATTGCACAATTGCTCAAGTGGCTTCCAATTCGATTTCGCCGGAATACTCATATTCTCTGTCTTCTTTATCTTTATCGCGCTGTTCAATTCTGCTATTCCGAGGTATTTATCAGATAAATTTGATTACATTTACTCCACACATACACGTAATTTGAGATGAAGTAACTTTTTTTTTTTTTTATAAAATATGGATGGGACGTTTGTCTTCCATGACACCTGATGTTAAGTGAACATGAAGACTAAGGTGGTACACGTCCATCCACGAGAAACTGGTCAGGGAAAATAGACGCAGGCAGTTCATTCCAAACCTTGGCGACCCGTATAAAAAAGGAACTGTCAAAGCGCTTAGTTCGACTTTTCGGAATATCAACCACATACGGATGGAAGTTCTGTCTGCGTCTAGTAGTCCGATGGTAAAAGGGTGAGGGTTCAATTTGCTCAAACAGAGCACTCGCGCACTCACCAAAATGTATCCTGTAGTACACGGTTAAACAAGCAACCTTACGACGATGCTCTAGGTTCTGCAGTTTTTTGGTCGTAAGGTCGACGTTGTTAATTAGATTACGGGCTCTTCGGTCAACGGAGTCCAGCGCTTCTAGTTGATATTTGGCTGAACCATCCCAAAGATGACTGCAGTACTCCATGCATGATCGCACTTGAGCTGTATATAAGTTAAGAAGCTGTGCAGGGCTGAAGTACCGCCGTACCTTCGAGATGATTCCCAACTATTTCGAAGCTACTTGAGCCATGGACACAATTTGTTGACCGAAGTTTAAACTGGATGTTATAGTTACGCCTAAAAGCCCTAGATGGTCAGTGATGGGGACAGATACATTTTGGAAAGTGGGCGTTAATGTGAAGGTGCTCTTTTTTGCGGAGAATAGACACGCCTGAGTTTTGGACGCGTTGAATTTGACCAAATTCGACTCACCCCAATCGGATACTTTCCGTAGGGTCAAATCAACGCGCTCAATCATTGACTTTCTTAAACTCTGGATTTCACGGGGGCTCGCTCGCGCATTGGATACGTATCTCTCTACAACAGTGCTGTAATCAGCATAACTAATAATGCCCGGTGTTAAAAGGTCATTAATGTGCAGCAAGAATAATGTTGCAGACAGAACAGATCCCTTAGGTACCCCGGCATTAATTGCCATTTGGTCGGAGGAGAAGCCATCTAAGACTACTCGAATTGATCGTTCCCTCAGAAAATCAGATATCCAGTCGCAGAGCCCAATCGGTATGCCATAAGCTGGAAGCTTACTTAAGCCAGACCCTGTCAAAGGCCTTGGAAATGTCTAAGGATACAGCTATTGCTTCACCATGACTCTCCAAGGCCTCGCTCCATAAGTGAGTGGCATACACGAGAAGATCTCCGGTCGAGCGCCCGTTGCGAAAACCATATTGGCTATCGCTTAGGAGCTCGTTGGTCTCGAGGTATGCCAGGAGTCGATTGTTCAATACACGTTCCATGACTTTGCAAAGTATGGAGGTGGTTGAAATTGGTCGATAGTTGACAGGATCGGCACGGCTTCCCTTCTTCGGTTCTGGCTGTACGTTAGCAAGCTTCCAGGACTTGGGAACCTTACCGGATTCCAACGAAAGTCGATAAAGACGCGTCAAAACGGGAGACAACTCAGCTGCGCAGCGTTTTAAGACCACTGCAGGAATACCGTCTGGACCACTAGCTTTGTTCTCGTCTAGGTGCAGCAAGCATTTAAGAACCTCCTTTTGGCGAATGTGAACGGTACCCATTGTAGGTCCGAACTGAGGTAATTGGGGTGGGATTTTTCCTTGGCAATCTAGGCGAGAATTTTCCGCGAAGATACTAGCAAATAAATCTGCTCCTTAGCAGTGTGGGCCAGAGAACCATCGGGTTTCCTCAGTGGTGGCAGCGACGGGCGACAAAAGTTCGTTTCGACCGACTTGGCAAGGGACCAGAAAGCTTTACTTCCCGAAGGGTATGCTGCTATTCTGTCTCCGATACGGCCTATGTGGGCAAAACGAGCTCTTTTGATTACCTTTTTGCAGGACTTGGCGGCAGCATTGTACCTCTTTTTGTGTTCATGCGAATCCAGGGCTTTGCTTCTGCGAGCATTTGCCCAGGCTTTGTATGCTTCCCGCTTTCGCTTTTCAGCGGCAAGGCAAGCAGTATTAAACCATGGGCGAGCTTTGGTTTCAAGGGATAGATCAGCGTGGGGAATGAAATACTCCATTGCTTGAACTATCACACTTTAGACAGCATCAGCGCAGCACGATGGATCGGTTGATGTAAAACAAGTTTGCCGCCATGGATAAGATGCGAAGAAATGTCGCATTTCATCCCAATCTGCTGACTTGTAACGCCATACTCGCCTGGAGCCTTTAGGGCGGGTGTCAGGTGGCGAGTACAGCGACACAGATTTCACCATACAGTGATCGGATGTCCCTAAAGGTGCAGTGACGGACACCGAGTATCTGTCAGGATCGGTTGTCAGCAGAAGGTCCAAGCAATACGCAGTGTGGCCAGCAACGTCGGGGATGCGCGTAGGCTCGTTAACAAGCCGTGAGAGACCATAAGTCAGCGATAACTTAAAGGCCTCTCTGCCAGCATGGTCAGTGTCCTGATACGGGTATAACCACTGCCCGTGGTGAGCAATAAAATCCCCCAGAAACACCAACTGCGCCGTGGGAAAACGTTGCTGAATCTTATCTGCTGTATTGCCAAGGTATTCCATAAGCCTCGTTGTCTCCCGATCTCCGCTATGTGAACGATAGATACAGGCGTAATCCACTTGGTCTAGGCCAGTATCTATGTGAACCCACATGACTGAAAGGTCCGGCACTTCCAAGTAACGGAGACGCTGATAACAGATCGCATACATGCACACCCCGGCGTGTGGGCGGAAAAGAGACTCCAGGATATAGCCTGGGTAACCAAGGTATGCCGAGTCTGACGGATCGCAGATCTGCGTCTCCGTAAGAAAGAGTAGGTGTGGTCTCTCCGTCTCAAAATGGTGGTGGACATCATTCAGATTGGAGTGCACTCCTCGGATGTTACAGAAGTGCACTTTAAGGGAGAGGAAGTGCAACCGCTGTTGAACCGTACTCTTTTTAGGACCTTTCATTGTGAATTGGTAGTTGAGTGAATAGGGAGGAGAATAGAAGTTGAGTGAAGCGCTGCAAATGGAACCAAGCAACTCGTAGGGAACAACGTACCATTGGGGAACTCGCTTGGAGACTGCGGGGACGCCCGAAACCCCCGAGGTCGCCATCGGGTCCTCTCTAACCGGTCGCCAACCGGCACGATGGAGCCTCCCGGGATTTTTCGTGAGGTGGCGGGGCAGCCTTTCGCATGTGGCTGGCATGCTACTTGGGCCCCCTACTACCTGCGGTCGTCCAGCGGTGCACCGTGCTTCGGATCCCGCTACCCTCCAAAACGAGTTACCCGGTGAGTCATTATCCTACGAGTTGAAAACTGTTCTCCGATGCAGCACGATTACTCAGACCTATCCTCCTCAATGGCTACACTAGACATCATGCGGGAACGCAACTAGGTTACTTGGCGGCATGGTTTTGTCTAGTGGGTGGTGACAAGCCACGGCCGAAGCCTACCACCAGATTTTACTGCTCGTTTAGCACCACCCAGGGTCCCTGTACAACGCATCGAGGGCTAAACCTTGCGGACGCGAGCAGTTTTCAGTCCCCAAGCACTGTCACTAATTTCAAAATTAGTGACACCGATGCACACGACGGATTACTTCGGTAAATCGTTTTCAATCCATGCGGTACGCTTATGGAACGAATTATCGTTACAAAATAAATCCGCACAAACTTTAGCGTATTTAAAAAACTTTTAAAGATGCACTATTTCACAAAAGTTGAAGAATTACCAAGACTATTTTTATTTTATACTTTTATTATTAAATCTGTGAGTAAAAACATCTTTTATTATGGTATATGTATTGGAGTCTATAAGTATTGTAAATATTAAATATATGTATGTGTATGTATACCTATTTTAGATATGAGATCTTATTTTTAATACATCATTATTTATATATTTATACATATTTTGTTTTAAATACTATTGTACGACATGACACCCTTTAACGCATATAAAATCCTCTGCCCTAAGGTTGTCTGGAACAGATCGCTTTTTAGGGATTTGTACTCAAAGATTTGTTTTTCCAAATACATTGTATATTTATAGTTGTGCAATAAAGAGTTTTTATTATTATTATTATGCATGCTTACAGCTACACGCCTTTCACGGATCGCATGCTGGCGCGCCCAGCGCCAGCAACAGACGCGCCCCGGCGGCGTATTTACAAAGGCTATACCATTAGAGTGAAAGTGCAAACTGAACTGGCTTAGCTTTTGTATGACAAAAACTTGCCAAAACCCTTATCTATTCTAGTACAGAAATTGACCGAAGTCGTGTAGACTTCAATGGAACATTGCAGCAACAAAAGCTATCCCATTTGATATCGATATTTACCGATCGTTGGCTTCAATTTGATACTTAAATGGCAATTGTTCTGATTTTCAAAGATAGAATTAAAATGTGCAAGCATTATGACCATCGTTATTTTGATGACTTAACGTTTGACTTTTGACCATGTCGGGATTGTCCAGGGTTGACTATAATAGCTGACCAGGTTTATGGCGCTTCGCCGGCCGCTACCGCGGCACCGCTCGCTTCGCTCGCTCGGCTCGCGCACGTGTATCACTATATGCAACCTAACATGCTCCTCCTCGCTGCGCTCGTCGTCGCACCTAACCGTACTGATTCCGCCTTCCGGTGCGGGAGCCCTTCTCGTAGCGTATCTCTTTCATCGCAATGTATATCAAACAAAGATATTCCTACTTTTCATCTTCAGAAAAGGTTATCTATTTGAGTGAATATGTATTATACAGTACTAGGTTTTGTCATTGCATTTCTTTGAAAATTACAACAGCAAAAGCTAATCCATTTCAGTCAATTTTTTTACTGAGTTCGATTAGGTATTGTCAAGTAATATGCATAAACAAAAGCTCCTCTATTAGAGTCTGACTCGTGACTCAAATAGTATAGCCTTTGTATATTCGCGCCCCGGCGGCGTATTTACAAAAGCTATACCATTAGAGTGAAAGTGCAAACTGAACTGGCTTAGCTTTTGTATGACAAAAACTTGCCCAAACCCTAATCCATTCTAGTACAGAAATTGACCGAAGTCGTGTAGACTTTGTGAGATAACTTCAATTGAACATTGCAGCAACAAAAGCTATCCCATTTGATATCCATATTTACCGATCGTTGGCTTCAATTTGATACTTAAATGGCAATTGTTCTGATTTTCAAAGATAGAAATAAAATGTGCATGCATTATGACCATCGTTATTTTGATGACTTAACGTTTGACTTTTGACCATGTCGGGATTGTCCAGGGTTGACTATAATAGCTGACCAGGTTTATGGCGCTTCGCCGGCCGCTGCCGCGGCACCGCTCGCTTCGCTCGCTCGGCTCGCGCACGTGTATAACTACCTATATGCAACCTAACATGCTCCTCCTCGCTGCGCTCGTCGTCGCACCTAACCGTACTGATTCCGCCTTCCGGTGCGGGAGCCCTTCTTGTAGCTTATCTCTTTCATCGCAATTTATATCAAACAAAGATATACCTACTTTTCATCTTGACAAAAGCTTATCTATTTGAGTGAATATGTATTATACAGTACTAGGTTTTGTCATTGCATTTCTTTGAAAATTACAAGAGCAAAAGCTAATCCATTTCAGTCAATTTTTTTACTGTTTTTTTTACTTTTTTACAAAAGCTCCTGTATTAGAGTCTGACTCGTGACTCAAATAGTATACAGGGTTCATTTGACAACATCTACCAATTTTTTTTTACGTAATAAGTATCATTAATAGAAACCATTTCTGCAAAAAAAAAGTAGTTATTTTTTTACACGGAAATTCATATTATTCACTAAAATGTTAAGCACAACATGGTCATACTGTTTTACGAATGAATACTATAAAGACTACGCGCAGTGGTACAACTTGTTTAACCGAATGAATTACATCACAGACGTCTAAATTTTAGTATTATGTTATTATGTTAAAACCTTTTGCAATTTGCAGGTTCTGAGCCTGTAAAAGTATGAAGAAAAGATTGTACGTAACTTATGTAGGTAACTTTTTTTATTGCCTGTAGGTATGCATAACTACTGAACTCAAAGTGTGACCTTGCAACCTCATATCGTTAACATGTTTTGTCGCGCGACAAAACATCTTGTAGTACTACGTCTTCGTAGTATTATTAAACGTAATCAATAAAGTGCCGCGTCATAGTATCGTATTGTGTGTAGGGTGTTCATCAATAACAACTATTCGTGAAACAAATCAAGGTGCCATATCTTTACTTTTTTCTAGTGAGCGATACTAAAATAAAAATGCAGGTTATTCGTATTATATCAAAGTACGTAATATTTAAATTTGGCAAGTGCCTACAAAACAACCCTGTATATAGCCTTTGTATATACGCGCCCCGGCGCCGGCCCCCGGGTAGCGGCCCTATACGTGTATCTTAATTATTATTATAAGCTAATTAAGTAAGTAGATGATCATCAGTCTTATCAACACCCTCCATTGTTGTATAATCTCACAAATTCTGGACGAGCCAATGAAAACTGATGAGATACTTTGTTCCATCGTCTTGCTTCATCCTGTTCTATTATTCTAAAAAAGTTTAAAGCAAAAACTTCGCCTTTGTGTTCCACCCACTTTACAACAACACATCTGTGTTGTAATCAATAACTTGTTCAGAATATGCTCTCTTTTTTTGTGCCTTCTCTATCTGTAATTAGAGGTGGTTTTCCAAAAAGATCCATTCTAATTGTACCCAGCATAATTAAATTTATCTTTTGGGAAGATCCAGTAGCATCATATAATTGGAAAAACAGTTGTGGCTGCTTGGTTATTCTGATTATTCTTTCTCCTTTGATATGTCCTCTGGATTTTCAATATCCTTAGAAATAAAATATAAAATAAATATCAAGGGTACTGTACTTTCTGAGGAAGTCTGCAACATTTCTTCATAATTTTTTCGTCAATATCTGATATTGGTCCACTTTCTAATAAGCCCACTTAATTCTCCAAGACCACGAGGTCTACAGACATCAAATTTTAAAGGAAATAAAATAAAATATTGCTATAAATATGGATCTTTCTATTCCTTGTAAACTATATAATACAAATTGTACATTATCAACCGAGACCTACTGTCCATTGCAATAGACATAAAAATAAACACCGCCTACTTAGATAGGTTTTCTCAATTCCGTGGGGTCAAAGTTTTATTCAGGCCTGATGATCACCTAAACAATGTACCTATGCAGCCCATTCCGAAACAATGCGTTGAAAATGTAATTATCTAATAATGTAATTAAATCAACTTTTATTAAGTTAAATTACTTCTAGGTACGATGTTTGTCTTTACTTATAACTCTGGGCTAGTCACCATTAGTTCAATTGCTCACTACATCGACCGTTGAACTAGTGAGACTAGTTATTAACTAGGTAGTTTTTTTCTCAGTAGGTAGTTCAAGTAAGTATTTATGTAGGTACGTACAATCCTCCTCCCGAAAGTTGAATTACCAGTACATTATACAGCTACCTACTGACACAAAAAAATGTACTGACAAATGTTCCCAAAAGTTTGTCGGAGGATAGCGGAGCGGCGCGAAGGACAGCGAAGCGGTGCGATGCAGAGCAGAGGGCAGCTAGGTTGAGTAGTGGTTGAATGGGTGTTAACAGTAGGTAGTGTTTAAAGTACGTAAACACAAAAAAAAACATCAATTATTCAATTATCACCTTTTCTAAAAAAACATTAGGACGGGAATCAATAAAATCTTTGAAGGCGGTTTGGACTGCCTCATCGGAGTTGAATTTTTTCCCCCGCAAAAAGTTATCCAAACTTCTAAAAAAATGGTAGTCTGTTGGAGCAAGGTCCGTGGAGTACGGTGGATGTCTTAAGCATTCCAATTGAAGCTCCTTCAATTTGGTAGCAGTCTGTTCTTGAGTTGTCCTGAAGCAGCAGTGGCCTTGTGCGATTGACCAGTCTCGGTTGTTTAGCGGCTAGTTTATCCATCATTATTTGGAGCTGACTACAGTAGATATCTGCAGTAATCGTCTGGCCGGATTTAAGGAAGCTGTAGTGCACCACACCGGCACTAGTCCACCAAACGCTGACCAATAACTTTATTCTAGTTAATTTTCTCTTGGGGCAGAATTTGGATGGTTCACCGGGGTTCAGCCATTGCAATCTGTGCTTCCTATTGTTGTAGAGTATCCTCTTTTGATCACAGGTAATGATTTGATTTAAAATCCTTTCATTATTGTGACGGTTCAGTAATGTAAAGCAGCAGTCGTCGCGCGTTTGTCGGTTTGCTTCACTCAATTCATGAGGTACCCACCTTTCGAGCTTTCTTATCTTCTCAATTTGTTTCAAGTGGATTAAAACAGTTTTATCACTAACACCGCAGCCTACAGCTAACTCGGACGTAGTTTGCGATGGATCCGCTTCCACAATAGCCTTCAATTCTTCATTGTCGACTTTGGTCTCCGGCCGTCCACGGGGATTGTTCTGTAGGTTGAAATTTCCAGAACGAAAACGTTGGAACCAAAAATGCACTGCTTTCTCTAGCGACACCACTGCCATACACATAATTAATTCTTCGAGCCGTTTCTGCAGCACTGGTGCCAGGGCGGAACTCGTATTCGTAAATAACGTGAATTTTCAATTTTCAATTTTGTAAACGCCATGACGCAGAAAAAAAACAAAAGAAATACGGTTTTCGAGACACAAATTGATGAGTAAATAGCTGTATAAATTTGAATTTGGAATTCTAAACCAAAGAGGAGATATTTAAGATGAAAGTGGCCAGTACGACGAAACACCAATTTTATATGTAAGGACCTAATACCTAGTTTGGGTAATTTATTGACAAACTGTTTTTCATATGATCTGTGTAGTGTATTCATAGTTGGTATTTAATTAAGTTTTCATAATAAGTTTACAATTAAAGGGAATATGTATCTAAGTCTAAGCTTTCATCTTAAATTTAATTAAAATACAAAAGTATGCTCCACTCACTCAACTCCACTCCGCTCTGCTCCATTTCAATGGAAACACTCAACACTTTTCACCGCCCTTCTCCGCGTCAGTATTCAACAGCCTTAGGTGCCCAAGTTCGATTGTGCAAAAATCGTTCAGTAACAAGTTTTGCCGAAGCGTTGGAGCCAGGGTGACTAAGAGAATGAAGGCTTTCGAAAGTTTGCTTTCGTTGACAAAAGTTTGCTTCGGAACAAACGGCCTGGGGGTCAGTGTACTGACGTCGCAATACAAAGTGGCTTGACTTCCAGGCATGTTGTATTTTTGAAGCTGCAGGGATGAGCCCTCAGTTAATAGCTTCTGAAATTCAGTAACTGAAGCTTGGACCCTCAAGCTCGGGTGTAAAGGCTAAGGTGTGTGTTATTTATCTCCGCAGGTGGCGAGTGATAGAGACGATGATGCCGACAGAGATGATGGTCCTCTTCTTCGAAGGCTGTGAAGGTTGTTCAGCTCGGGGTCACACCACTTTGGGAACAAGGTGTTCGTCCCCAATCCCCAGAAAAAGGGTTGCAGGCTGCAGCCCTCGGCCCGACGGTTGTTGTCGGCAAGCTGTATATATAAGCTGTGTTAGTTATGTAACTGGGACTGTCCGTATAACTAACAATAAATATAGTGGCTGCTATTAAATTAGTTGATAGCGCGTTGTCAGATTCGTTGTGTCGTCATCGTCGTAGTTACTATGAAGCGGTATTGCTATGTACCTATATCTTTTTTATAAAAGAGTAAACCCATGTTAGGCCTCGAGCTCATCTATTAGTCAAAAATGAGGTTGACATTGTACTTGTGGTGGTAATTGCTAAGATGGAACTTGCTCTTCAGAACACTGCTGAAAACCAGGTGGCACCACCATCTGCCATTCTACCATCATTATTTATATTTCTTTAAAACTAGGATAGAACAAAAAGTAAAACAATGCATTATTACAAAATTTATTTTACCTACAGTTTATTAGGAGCTAGCTGACATTTTCAAAACATAGGTACATAAAAATGTATTATTATTATGGGCTAAAAACCTTCCAGTTTGATTTAACACATGTATATACAAAGATACATATATTACGTACCTATGAAGTTAATTCAGTACAAATCTCAATAAATTGTAATTACCAACATTTGCTCATTATATAAAATATTTACAGAAATAAACTGGAATGAAATGAAACACACAAGGTACAAAATGCTAGACTAAATCAGCCTGATTAAATTTTAGTAACAAATAAACTTACAGTAGCTATTTTCTGTTTAATTAAAGGCTAATTTTACCCTAGTTGTACAATACTAATTGTAAATTAATACTTCACATGAAATAATATACTAGGCCATTTGATATTTTTCTAGTCTGTATTATTAAATAATGGTTAAGGAGCCCAGCAAAAGTTAGTTTTAGAAATTTTGAGATATATTTACAAAAAAAAAACAAAATGTGGTGCTGCAATGGGGCTTGCTTGTAAGCTCTTATTCTAGGAAAGATGAACAATGGCTTCCTATCATGTTACATCATTCTAGATCCAACCAACCAGTACTGTTTGTGCATTTAAGATTCAATTAATTACAATTAGAATGATTTAATAAATTAGTATTATTTTCAACTTATGAAACAGTTTTTAAACTCATAATATAAACTGACAATATTAATTAACACTTTATTTTTCATGTCAAATAGCCTAATATAAATTGTTAATATGAGCATAAATTAAGATAGTTAAACAAAAAAATAAAGTTGATATATATTTTATAGAGATTGCTATATGTAATCTAAAACTACATTATAAAAACTTGGGTTCATCTTACTGCATATTTGAAAAGTTTGAATACATCCTAGTGATTAGAAAGATAGGAAACAGCATAGCTATTGGCCCTCATATAGTTCATAGCCATTTTAACTTTCACACAAAAATTTATCCATACTTTCACATTTATAATATAAGTAATATCTTGCTTCTTACTTATATTATAAATGTGAAAGTATGGACGTCTGGATGTATGGATGCTGGTTCCTCAATCACGGGAGAACAGCTCAACAGATTTGGATGAAATTTGGCACAGTGATTTTGCACAGTCTGGCACATAGCCTACTTTTTATCCCGAAATTCCCGCGGGATCAAAATTGCATAGGATTCAAAATATAAAACCGCGCAGATCATCTAGTTAAATATAAAACTTTAGTGCACACAGTATCTTTAGAAATCTAACTCTTGTCAACACATTCCTAGTAAGCACTAGGAGTATATTCCAGATGGTTTGCCGTTTGGTCCAGATGTTTTGACTTTATAAGCCAAGCTTTATGAAGATCAATTTATGAGTCATGACTCATGAGTCAAATTTTTGTTATATATTACTTAAAATGTCATAGATATAAGAAGTGCTTATAACAATAGTATATGGACATTTTAAGTCTGAAATAAAATGTTTAATTAATATAGATAAGATACAAAAGATTTTTTTATTGGTAAATGACTTTCATCACAGAAGGATATAAGACTTCAATTTTAATTGTTATAGATTTACCTACTTAATTTTATGTTTTTAATAGGGAATAGCTGTTTGATCTAATGGCTAATTACATGAATGTGGCCAGTAGGTAGCAGTTTAACTATAATAACATGTTACAAAAAGTTTTATCAATAGCTTATAGATTTTATTTCAATGATAGATGAAATTAACAAATACATTAATTAACATTTACCTAGTATCTTAGCATAAATTGCTTATTATATGAAACTATCAAATTTTTTTATAAAAAAATGTCAATAGCTATAACTGTTTCCTAAGTAGACATTATTTTGTTTATAATCTACTATAAATGCAAATCTAACTTTTTACTGTAATTTTGAATGACATAAAAATGAGCCAAAATACTTAGTTTATATGAATATATGATATGATTTAGTTTCATTATTCTATATTGTCATAATGCAAAATCTACTAATGGATGCCTTAAATCTTAAACAGACATTTCTGCCTTAACTGTAATAATATTCTTAATCTAGTTCTTTGTCCTATAAGCAGCTAAAAAAGAGTTATTCATTTTATTTATGACCCAGTGTCTACAAAGAGTTGAAAAATGAATTTACTGCTAGCATGTTGGCTAAATTAATTTATAAGAAATGTCTTATTTTTCACTAACTCAAACATCTTCTATCGTAGGAAGCCAAAATGCCATATTGGTACAAGCTGAAGCTAACATCATATACTTAGGATTGAATTGAACACATTGTATAGGGGCTGGATGATCACCATTTAATACACAAACTTTGTATCCGGTATCAGCATTCCATACATGAACTCTGCCATCAGTTGAACCACTGAATATGTATTGTGAGTCTGGACTAAATGAAGCTTCAATTGGTATTCCCTTGTTATTCAAGTGCCCTGTAAATGTCTGTAAAGGTGTTCCATGATATGCATCAACAAGTCTTATGATTGATCCATTAGTACTTATTAACATTGTTTTTCCATCACGGGAAAATTTTAATCCAGTCCAATCACATTCCTTTTCTTGATTCAGTTTGAAAGTTACAAAAGGCCCTTTATCAAATGATCTTAGGTCATACAATTTGATGCTTTCGGAATTAACACCCGCAGCAAATATTAATCCTTCGGGATCATAGGCTGCGACTGGTCGACCAGACAAATGCATAAGACCCTGACAGTTAGGAGATCTTAAGTCCCACAGCCTGAGTGTTTTATCTAATGAACCTGACAAAAATGTGTCTTCAACTGGCGATAAACATAACGTCACAACTTTCTTCGTATGACCTGGAAAATATCGGATGTACTTATTGTCATGAAGAGATAAATATCTTATGTTATCATCGACTTTTGTCGAACTATGGATAGCAGTATTCTTCGCATGTGCAAAATGAATTAGGTCGACGCCGTATTTTTTGCTATTAACAGTTATCATCTGTGTCCCTTTTTCACAATCATATATAACAATTTGATCATCTTCACTACAGGAAATTAATGTCTCTCCACTTGGTGAAAAATCTATACTGTTTATTTTGTCAGTGTTTTCCCGGAATACTTTAGCAACCTTAAAGCTACGAACAACTTGGTCTACTAATTTCATCATTTGTGCTGATTTTAGGTATACTGCTGGTAATATAAATACAACATTACGAGCAATAAATACAACAATCTGAAAAGAAATGATAAATTGCAAACGGGAGTAACAAAACAGAGAGAAAATTTCGTTCGACTTGCTTGCGGAATCAAACTAACAAACATAAATTCCGGCCTTTTTTACAGTATATCGCATTCATTCGTCATCCACAGACAGTAAATATGTATTATCTATGAAAGGCGGTGTAAAGGAGCACGTTCACTGGGCCGCCCGCGCCGGACGGACTGCATGTGACTGAACGGATTGGCCAATGGAATGCTTCCACTGTATCCGGATTGTTTATTTATTTTACACTATTTTCTTAATGTGAGTTTCGTCTTCAGTCATGGAGAAAGACAGCGGCACGAGCGGATGACTGCACTGAACGGATTTTTGTGACGTCAAAATTCGTTGTAGTATTATTATTATTTGTTATTTATTCATAAGTTTTTACAAAATTCAATGATCTTGTAAAAACTCAAATTTCAATTTTCATTTCAATTTTGTGAGCAGTGCGTGCGTTCCGTCCGGCGTGGGCTAAAGTAGTCGTATGAAACGATAATAATTTTGGACTGATTTAATTTGAAAATAAGAAATTTATGTTTTCCCTACATTTCTAAGGTGGACAGTCGCGTACAAAATCATTATTTAACTTTGTTTAGTAAAAAACTTGGGCTCTTTGGGTATGTTACTAATTAATATTAATGTTTATTCTTTTATAAGTGCTTTTTCTAAATGCTGATACTCCAGATTCATAAATAGAAATATTTAACTCTCTTCTTCTGCAGCTATATGATCGTAATGCCCCAGTTCGACTGGTGAAAATGAAACATCTTCCTGCTCCATGGATTGATGCCAAAATTAAATCTCTAATGAAGAAACGTGATCGGGCTCGCAATAAATATAAGCACAACCCTACTGTCAAAAATGGTGAAAAATATCTTCTGCTACGAAATCGCTGCAACATTTTGTGTAGGAATGCACAGCAACGCCATATCCATAAATCTTTTTCCAATGTAAATTCTGCAAAAGTCTGGAGTTTCCTCAAAAGTATAGGTGTTGGTAAAAACAAAACTACAAAGATTCCTAATCATCTAAATTTAAATTCTCTCAACTCACATTTTGAATCTCCTAGTTCTATGGATGCCTCTACTAAAGCCAGCACCCTGAACCAGCTTTCCTCTTTGCCCACACTTCCTCATGAACCATTTTACTTTACGCAATTTACTGAATATGATGTTGAGCGAGCCATAAAATCTATTCCGTCTAATGCAGTTGGGTCTGACCTCATTAGCCGCAAAATGATTCTCATCTTGCTCGATTTCCTCTTTCCTATCATTACTCACGTCCTAAATAAATCAATAACATCCCATAAGTTGTCTCCTCTCTTTTTTCTATTTTTATCCATTCTATTACTAAAAATTTGACTTCTTCTTACCATATCTATGCAGACGATCTTCAAATATACACTCATACTAGACTTAAAAATCTATCTCAAGCCATTACGAGTATAAATCACGACTTCGATAAAATTTCTTCCTGGAGTAATTGGCAGCCCAAAACAAACTAGCCAAATTGACTGGACCTTATGCCCACGTATTATGGTAGATGGTGGGTGTCACAGTTGAATTTAGCAACTCTGTTAAAAATCTTGGAGTATTTTTTGATACCAATCTTATCTGGAAAACTCAAATCGATGCAGTGAGCAGGAAGATGTTTGTAGCTACATTTTCTTTAAAACGTTTGCGCAATCTCCTGCCAACTTCCACCGAAAGGAGACAGAACCTGCTCTATACATTTCTGGGCCATGGTGTTAACAACTTGACATTTGCTTTTTTTTATTTAAAATATTATCATGTTTCATCACCGAAATTTTCAAGATAAACCAGTGTTGAGGAATTGAGATATCCATAATTTAGTCTATAGGTATACAGAGAAGTTAAGTGAGCTTAGAATCACTTCCGAAAGCTATTCTTTTTCTTATTGTTGAGATCTATAAATGAATTATTGTATTTTGAATTATTTAGAGAAATTATAATTAAAAATAAATAGTAGCACATTTTACTTAGATAGCATACTAGATAAAATAGGACATTATAAGACATTAGCTATACTTACTTAGTTATAAGTTATAGTTTTAAACAACTATTTAAACTAATAAATTGATACTAACAACTTTCACTTTTCTTAGTTCTATCTATTTATTTTATTAAAATCTCTCACATCATGTCAACCAAGTTGTAGTAATTGTATGAAGTCGTTAAAAATAGAAAAAAACCATGAAAATACTCAAGCGCAAGGAAAGAAACCAAACAAACGAGTGAACTAATAGATCGATTGACTTACTTACTACTGAACGAGTCAATTACCATAGTTTCGTTCTTAATTCTCTCAGTATTGCAAAACCTTATAAAGAATTTCGCCTATTTTAAATACAAAATAATTATTTAAAATAAAACTAAAGCGGTTAGGTTACATTCATTTAACCTTATAATGATTCTCATTTAATATTTCTTCAATTTTACTCAGTGTATTTTCAATTATATTATGAGTTATTCATCCATACTAAAAACCCATGACAGTGATTTCCATATCTTGAATTAACTTGTTTCTTATTTTTTTTTGACCAAAGTCAACCTGTTAACCCTGTGGCCCAGGCTTACTCAGTATCCTTTAGGGCATGCAAAACCGGAAAGTCATCAAAACCGGTTTTGAACATCGTTTTTTTGGGACCAAAACCGAAAACCGGAGCTAGGTCCGGTTTTAGCAAAAAAAATTGAATGTAGTATAATTTAAAAAGAAACACCATTTTTTTTTAAATACCCACTAAGTCTACAAATAAAACAAATTGTATGTTACATTTCTTTTTAATCCAAACCATAATAATTGTACAGATAACAATGAACCTATTAAGTCTGCTATCAAATATAATATAATAGGTTGGGGAAAAAGTCTTTTCGCATTATAGTATGTATGAACTTGTAATAAATAAATAAATATTTCTGACACTCACACAACATTATCTAGCCCAAATTAAGTTTCTTAAAGAACTTGTGTTATGGATACTAGATGACTGATATACTTAAGAAATATATAAACATACATATTGAATAAATACACATTTTTTATAAGAATAAACTTAAATAAACATATAAACATCCATGACTTGACGACTAATATCTGTGTTCATCACACAAATATCCGCCGCCGCCGGGATTCGAACCCAGGACCTCTGGCATAGAAGGCAATTTATGTTACCGCTATACCAGCCGGTCGTCAATGTTATAAAATCTCTTTAGCTATAGTATTTGTATCTGGCTGGTTTTGGTATCATTGAAAGTTAAAATTTTAAAGAATATAATTCCAAATTCAAATTAGGAAAATGTGTGATTTTCATTTGTTTTTCGTACTGTCAAGATGAGTGTATCTAATGAAGAAATTCGATACATTTTAAAATATTACTACAAAAAGGTAAAAATGCAACGCAAGCCGCGAAAAAAATTTGCGATGTTTATGGACCTAGTGCAGTGTCTGTGAGAGTAGCACAAATTTGGTTTAAGCGTTTTCAATCCGGAAATTTTGATGTCAATGATGCACCTCGCTCTGGTCGGACTATTACGGATAAAATGGATGACATTTACGACGTAGCTGAAGAACTGGGAATTGACCACAAAACAGTTTTGGCGCATTTGAAAAAAGTTGCGTACACAAAAAAGCTCGATATTTGGGCACCTCACGAGCTCACTGAAAGAAACCTAATGAACCGTGTACTCATTTGTGATTCTTTATTACGACGTAACGAAACCGAATCATTTTTGAAGAAGCTGATAACTGGTGATGAAAAGTGGATCACGTACGACAAGAACGTGCGAAAAAGGTCGTGGTCAAAGGCCGGTCAGGCTTCACAGACTGTGGCGAAACCCGGCTTAACTCGCAATAAGGTTATGTTGTGTGTGGTGGGATTGGAAGGGCATTATTCATTATGAGCTGTTACCTCCTGGCAGGACTATCGATTCTGAACTCTACTGCGAACAACTTATGAGATTAAAACAAGAAGTTGAGAGAAAGCGGTCGGAATTGATCAACAGAAGGGGTGTGGTGTTTCATCATGATAACGCTAGACCTCACACATCTATAGCCACCCAGCAAAAATTAAGAGAGTTTGGCTGGGAGGTGTAAATGCATCCGCCGTATAGTCCTGACCTTGCACCTTTAGATTTCCACTTGTTTCGGTCTCTTCAGAATTCTTTAGGCAGTGTTAGGTTAACATCATGAGAGGACTGCCAAATCCACATGTCGCGGTATTTTGATGAGAGGTCCCAAAATTATTATAGCAATGGGATCATATCCCTACCTACAAGATGGCAAAAGGTTATCAAACAAAATGGTACATACATACTTTAGTTAAATGTCAATAAACTATATTAAAAAATGTTTTGAATTTTCTTAAAAAATGCGAAGAAACTTTTTCCCAAACCCAATATTTTAAACATAGAAAACACAATCAGCATCTTCAAATATTAAACACAGCCACCCACAATTACCAAAAAAATCAACATTTTTGTAACTTTGAAGACGAACTACAAAATAACATTATTATAATATGATTCATATTGCACTAAAAAGAGATCAATAATCAACTAATTTAAATAAAGCATAAATCACTTGTTTTCAAGAGATCGCTGTTCTTGATAGTGTACATTTGATGCCTCAAAATTAATTATTTTTGAGTGTTCGAAAAAAATGTTGATTGTTACTCAATAATGGGAAAACCGGAGCTGAGCTCCGGTTTTGGCTCTCAAAACCGGTTTTCAAAAATCGTTAAATTTTGGCCGATTTCCGGTTTTGCATGCCCTAGTATCCTTTCTATTGCACGGTCCTTATTCTTTCCTATCCGTGACTAAGCGGACACTTGCAATCTCGATATTAAAGAGGCTGTAGGTACACGAAAATGATTTGGATTTCTAAAACGGGTTTCCATATCTTAGAGTTAAGTATGAAAAATTTGTCGTTCTACGCGTAAATGAAAATAAGTACTTTTCGGTTGATTTTGCATTGCACGTTTTGGTTTATTTATACTCATGTAAAATTTATTGGTATAATACTAAATTATTAAGTTAATATTTTAGGTATCATCACCCGTGAAACGACATAAATGTAGGAAATATTACAGAATACATTAAAATCCATTTATTATGACCTCGTTTACATTGACTAACCGCTTAGTATGACGTAAAGTAGATAGCGAAGTTTGGGTTTCACATAATTTTCTATAATAACCGATATAGTGATATTGTTTATAGTGACATCACAAATTGTACACCTTCGACAGTGTTTGTGAGTGTTCCGTGATACCCTACGAGGTTTAGCGCGTGCAAGGTTTTTTTTTGAGTCTCTGTGGGTAAATGTGCTTATTGGGATAATACCTATTTTG
The DNA here is from genome assembly GCA_944452665.1 of Stenoptilia bipunctidactyla. Classification (NCBI taxonomy): domain Eukaryota; kingdom Metazoa; phylum Arthropoda; class Insecta; order Lepidoptera; family Pterophoridae; genus Stenoptilia; species Stenoptilia bipunctidactyla. Next base: position 12,896,960 of record OX101725.1, on the reverse strand, counting down.
ATTTATCTCTACTTTATGCCTCTGTATTAAAATAAGTTCCATACATAAATCCAAAAAAAATATCAAACAATTAGCGCCAACCCTTTTGTAACATATGACAAGGCAGACTGTTTCATATTGGCTTAAAGTCCTGCATGCAGTAGACTTATCAACATGTCACGTTAACATTTTTACTAATCCCGTATTTGAACTCAATTTAAAGGCGCGACATATGACTAAGATTCTATTACATTTAAGATAAAATACCGCTCGCCATGAAATTAAATGGGATATCACAGATGTCTTTAACGACTTAGGAAAGAAAAAAAGAACCCATTTTTAAGATACGAAACTTTGAAATATACAGATAGACTGTTTGGTCACTTTCAAAACAGGACGTGATAGTTTAAGATCATACTTGAAGACAAAAAATAAATTAAGATATAAATATTAATTATTTACTGAGTAAACTTCTCCGAAAGTTAAAGAATTCATTACGCAACGCATGGTTTCATTAGCGTAATACAATAAATACTTAGCGGGTGGTGGTGTGCGTGTGGCGGGAACACTGCTGTTGCATGTTGACTGAGGCAGTGCGTTGGAAAAAGTGTAGTAAGGCCTCTTTATTTATTCATAGGGAATCAATATTAGGGATTTCTAATGAAAAATTAAGTACCTACTTTTATTAAATAATCGAGTACAGAGTGGTCTCCTTCAGTATTGCAAATTTGTCACCAGTCACCCTGTATATTATATTCGTCGTATGTGATGATGGTCAATTGAATTGTATGACGAACGAAAACGTATCTCTAATATATAAAATTCTCGTGTCACAGTTTTCATTGCCATACTCCTCCGAAACGGCTTGACCGATTTGATGAGAATCGGCTAATATCTATTTTTTTTTATTTATATGGCAAAACAACGTTTGCCGGGTCAGTTAGTCTTAATATAAAATATTATAGTCTCGAGTGTAGCGCCCTGTCATTTTAAAATAAAAAATGTGACTACAGGAAAAATCAAGAGGCAAATTCTAACTTGAAAAACTTATAGCTACAATATATTATCGTATCTTTATCGACTGTGGTGGCCCAATATACACTGGACAACAAATAAACCTAGGCCAGGTTGGAACTCTGATTCGATTATCTCAATAAAAATTAAACTCACAACTATCAAAGTTCTATATACTTACCTACCTAGTTATATTTTCAGTTAATGATTCATGAACGATTAACAAAACTAAACCGACTCTACATTGTAAAATGATTAATAAAAACTCTAAAAAAAACTTAAAAATGTATAATTTGGTACCTAATGAGTTTCATAGTTGTAAGTTTCATTGTTTCTAAGAAAATCGATTCAGATTTCTAAGGTCTGGGATGGTCTAGTTTATATGCTGTCCAACGCTATACAACTTGTAACAAAATGGAGAGATAAAACTTAAAGGTAAGCCATACGTAGAATATAGAGTAAAATAATTGTCATGATCAGTGCTGATATAGACTTTCATATGTACATAGCTTAACAATTCAGTCGTCACAAAAAGGCCACCGAGCCTCAACATCCGTTCATAGCCACAAATAGTGCGACTAAGAATATGAAATATTTTTAAAATACGTAACACTTAAACGTTCATTAGCGAGCCCGGGAGTCCAAAGCGACGTGCGCTCCGCATCGAAGCGGCCCGCGGCAGACAAAAGGGCAGCGAACTTGCCATTTCATAGACTATAAAAATTATGCAGAATTCCAGACTACTTAAAATTTATTTTAGGCTTTGTTGTATGGTGGTGATGATAGTTGTAAGTATGTGAGAATAAACAAGAAGTTAAATATTCTTGTCATTGATGCATCATAGTTTAAGGTTAAGAAAATATATCAAAAGGTAACAGCTGTTTTCAGGGTTGACACTTAGATATTTTGATCTAAACTTTGAACTTGTTTTCCGAAGGTACCGTAAAAATTACAAGTTTATGTTACTGTCACTTATAAACTACACCACCAAACATACAATCTCCTCATATAGCATTAACAGCTAAATATTACAATAGGTAGTTATAATTGATTCTGATGATAATTAACTAGTTACTATTTCATATGCACACACTAGTACTAAATCTATTGCAGAGCACTTATAAAAATAATGATCATTAATATAAATTAGGGTCATACCAAAAGAGCCCCAGTTTTTTACTAAACAAAGTTAAGTAGGAATGATTTTGTACGCGACTGTCCGCCTTAGAAATGTAGGGAAAGTATAAAGTTTTTATTTTCAAATTAAATCATCCCAAAATAATTATCGTTTCATACGACTATTTCATCACCATTTATTGGTACAAACCTTAATTTGAAAGTCAAAGGCTTTCCGGAGAAATTCAAGGTTTTCAAATGTTTAAGCTGTAATCCTCACCAGGGTACCAATATATCTCTTTAGCCAACTATTTTGAGATTTAGCATGTCGTTATCACTATTTCATCACTATTTTTTGGAACTTAAACCAAGTCGATAGACCTTACCGTTTTCGTGCACGAGAGGTGAGGATTGAACGTCAAGGTGTAATCCTCACCAATCTACCATTGAACTTACTAAATATAATGCCATAATCATAGTAATATTGAAAACTTTTTGACTTGAAACATTACGGTAAAAAAAAAATACAAAATAAACTTTGTCACTTAAACATCAATTGATTCATTTCATTTACTGAAAAATCTATTCGTCCTATTCATAATGACAAATACTTTCTTCATTACCTAAAAAAATTGTATAGTGAAGGTTTCGTATAAATATCTGCTCATCTTACTTCCTTTTTCATGCAGACTTTACAACTGTGGCAAACCCACTAATTATTATCCAGTTTCATTTATTTAAATGATTATTTATATTTCCTACAGAGTAAATTAAACATAGAAGATTCATATTAAATAGTTTTCACCATCTCATATTTTACTCAATTTGCACAGTCATAACTAAATAGAAACATATTACATAGTTTTTTACACTTTTGGGTAAGGACATTTCAACTTTTACATTTATAGTTTCCTTGTCTTTCCTTGGGTTATGTGAGTATTTAAATAATTTAGACAAATAAATCTAAATAAAATGAAATTATTGCCAAACTTTGTGTATTTTTGGGTCATATTATTGTTATTGACAATGTGAAAAAGCCTTATTTTTATGCTGTCAGTCAATACATTATACAGCTAAGCGATGGAATGGGAAATGGGGAAGGGAAAAAATGAAAGAAAAGAAAGGAAACAAAATGGACGGAGTGTAATGGCGTACGTTAGTGATAAATTGATAAAGTGGTGTTAATAATTGTATTGATAGCGCATGGAATCTCTATTTAAACTTAGTACATCAATGTGAACTTATTAAGTAAATTTACTTTTTAATTACAGTGATTGTAGTTTATAAATGTTAGCGACAAATGATAGCACTTAGGAGTATGGTATCCATTTTGTGAACAACTTTGTTGTGTGGCGTTTTCTGTAGGTAAGCAAAAAAACTCCATTGCATCTAATCCTCTTCAAATACATTTCTACATATATTGTAATTAATATAATAAACCTTATATTCATAAAATAGGTACCTTAAATCTTTCCATCGGCTTACTAAACTGAGCCCCCCGTGTTATACGGTACTTTTTGCAAATGTGGTATAAAAGTTAAAAACTCACTATAATTTTGCTAGAATTTGCTTTTCTTATGTATCGAACCCTATTCTTTTCTTATATATCGAACCCTATTTCTTCCATCCCCAAACTTTCATTGTTCCAAATTAAATAAATAATAACTAGGCCTTATTTGTTACACAATGCTCATCTTATGTCATGACTCTTTTAATATTGATCTTTAAGTACATCTTTTAAAAATAATTTGTCATGTAATAGCAGAAGATATATGTAAAGTTTTGATAGCTGAGCTGATCAATGCAATATTGTGATACTCCTCTGTACAAACCTCTAACTTTATCATGCTTTATAGTAACTTTGCTGTATGCTTCAAATTTTGATCCACACTAGAGTCTGTTATCATACTTACCACTTAATCTACTTTAGAAATAATATATTGTAATATTTGATTTAAAAAAAGTTTCTGATTAATATTCTGATGTGGAATGGATTATTTCAATGTGTTTATTTGTGGTTTAATAACAATGAAGTTAAAATTGTACATAATTAAATGAATGTGTATTATTAACTTATATAATTTTTTAGAAGTGTGACGTTTTAATATAAAAAAAAAGAATACCCGTTTTTGTTAGTTTAGTTGTTAATGTTTGAACCACCCAAATATTTTTGTTGTGAAGAGAATGCCGGAACATGCTGTAGAACTAAACGGGAGAAGTTACTATGCTTTATGTTACTATTTTTATTCATAAGCGTATAGCTTTTCCCCTTGGTAATACATGCAAATTCATCACTGATCAAGAGAGAAATTATACAATAAATTGTGAAGAATAATATAGTTATTTTGCAGAAATTATTTATCTATCCTTAAATATAGAATAAGGAGGAATTGTGAATGTATTACACTTAAAGTTATGTACTTAGTATTACTTACTTAAAGTAGGTTTCAATATTCAAACCTTTAATCTAAATATACAAATGTTGCTATAAATAAGATGATTTTACCACAATATAAATTGTTGATAATAAATAAGATTGTGGACTAGCGCGGGCTGAGATGATGATGATGATGATGAAATGAGATTGAATATTGAAATTCACTATTAGTTCATGAACCATTTTTAGACTACTATTAACTTTGTTTATTAACAGTTCTTAATTTGTGTGAGAATTAATTAAACAACTTGATGTTATTTTATATGTATATTTTTGAATCCACTAGTAATTTTTGTATAATATTGTTCCATTTATAAATTCAAACCAAAATTGAGTATGTCTTGAAAGATCTTTTTTCAAAATAGGATTTGATTTGAAATTTTCACTAAACCTATTAGATGAAATGTTTTCTTGTAATCGCAGAAATAATTGAATGTGTAGTTCATATGTACAATTAAGTAATTAATGAACAAATATTTGTTTGGTTTTTAAAGCCATGTTATATTACTTAATAAACAAACCAATTGTTTTAGGATAAGATGGACCCATATATGAATCCTTGGATTCTTGAAAGCAACTTATTTTTGATACACTCTTTATAGAGTGATGGACTCATATAATTTATTTGGTGATGATGGAAGCGGAATGTTGGAAGGACTTACTGACCTTGGTGGCTCAGATACTTTTCCTGGAGCATCATCATCAAGTGTAACCGGAGACAATAAAGATAGTTCTGATAATAGGTCTGTTTTAAAATTGTAGATGAAGTATAATATAATGAATACAAAATAACTTTCAATGTATGTATTTTTTAGCTACAGGCAACCTTACAATCCAGCTAGTGTGGCGCAGGAAGGTACAATTCAAAAGCTGGCATCATTTGGAGGTGGGGGTGGTGGGGGAATAAGTAGTGGTAGCCAGCCAGGAGCAAATCCTACAAGTGGGCCTCCTGCACCAGAGTACCATGACTATGGCGCATATCCACCCCGCCCCCGCGTACCTCAGCCCCCACACGCCTCCCTTCATCCACCACATCATGTTCACCCCTCGCATTCCTACCCAGGCTATCACCCAGGTCCTGACCCTATGTATGGTATGCCTGAACAGCCAGGTACTTATTGAAAACATGTTTTGTTTTGACTTGTTTTCGGTACATTTAATGTTTATACTGAAATACCATTAATTTTTAGGAATGGGTGATATGTGGTCAGGAGCCCCTGGTGCCAATCGATATGCTTCAATGGCACCAGGATATAGGCATGGATATGAACATCAACAAAAAATGCATCAATATCCTCCACAACAGGTATTTTTTATTTTATTTTAAGAATATTCTCTGTGTTGTATTTATTTTGTAATAAGTATTACCAAGCAGATTACTTCATTATAGCCAGGTAAAATATTGAAATCAAAAAATTTCATAAATTATTCTAATAATCAAATTGGTAATGCAAGTTGTGCTAAGCTATCTAAAAAATAAAGGTTTCAAGTTCTAAGTATTGCCCTGTTATTTCACCCCTGATGGAAAGTGACCATGTGCTTGAAAAGAGAAAAAAGAAATTGAAATGAAAAAGAAAAAAGAATTGAAGAAATTTGTATCTCAAGTATGAAAAATGCAAAAATATTTTAACAGTTATGAATATAAGGCACATAAAGAGAATTCACAAAGATAATGATGATATAGAACATCATTTACAAGAATAAACCATCACAACTGTGCATGGTGCAAAAAAAACAGACAATGCTAATGGTAAAATGTGCTTAGGGTTCCAAGATGACGGAAATACTGTTTAGGTGTTCAGAATCCCTCTTCAATGGAGAAATAAACTGCTTATCTGTAAAGTTTTTGTCATGGTGTGATTGTGAACTGAAGGCTGTCATAGCCACACTAACTCACATAAACAGTAGCAGGAGGATAGAGTTAAGAATGATTGAAGAACTTTGGAAATGACGTCAATAAAAATAAACTAGACGACAAATTTACTAGGTGAAGTTTTGAATTTTAACAAACTGATTTATTGATTTGTTATAATGTTGAATTCTTTCATTTAACCATTACCACTTGGCACATAATGAACAAAACAAAATCAAATCAAAATGAATCAAAATTAAATAAAAACAATCAAAATGAATGTTTAGTTATTTTTTTACAATGTAAGTTTCAATATCTAAAATAAATAATGAGGTGTAAAAATAGATTGTGCATCTTAAATTAATGGTTCAACTAATGGTACTGTAGCTTTAACCTTTCATATATTTTTTTCTTTAACAGGGACCTGGTGGATTAGCAAACCTACAGCCCCAAAATGGGCCCTATTTACCAAGACAACCCCATTTCTCTCAGCCAACATCACAACAATTATATGGTCAACAGCAAGTGAGACAAGTAAGACACTTAATGGAATATAAAATCAGCTGCAACTAACTTCAAATATGTATGGCACATTAATTCTTTTCTTGCCTTTCAGAACTACCCTAACTACACTCAAATGCAACCTCCACCTTCAGCAAGGATAAGCCAACATCCAACCTACCACCAACAAATGGAAGTGAATCCTCATCAATATGGATTACCCCCACATGGCCCTCAAAGTCACAGTGCAATACCTCAACATCAATCTCATCAAAGTATGACAAGCCATGCAGCAGGTTTGACACCTGGCATGCAAAGTCACCCAAATGTTCATCTTCATCATGTTGGACCAAATCCACTTCATCATGTGGGACGTCAAACATCGGCATCAGGGCCTACTGGCCCCAGTTCACATCCAGTGCCTTCACAACTTCCCTATGGGACTCCACATCACATGAACTATCAATCACACCAAGTCCAGCATCCTCTTGATGTAAATGTGTCAAATCAATTTAACCCAGCTAAACCAGGAGGTTTAGAAACAGCAAGTCCCCAATATCGACCGCCATTTCCTCAGCTCTCTCCTCAAATGTCTCCAAGAGCGCAAATGTCTCCACGACAGCAAACACAAACGCAGCTTTCTCCTCGCCCAGTTATGTCACCAGTAAAAGGCCCTAGTGCATCCCCTCATGGGCCTAGAAATTTAGTGCAGTCTCCAGTACCGCCTGGGCCAACTGCGACAAATTCATTTACATCACAAAATACTCTACAAGCATTAGAACAAATGGTATTACCTGGTGGACCAGAGTATCCATACCAGCGAAATCCATTGTCTCCAGCCGTCAGTAACATCGTATCTTCGCCATCACAATGGAATCAAAATAAAGTACCTGTACCTATTGGTAATACTCCTCCGACTGAAAATACTGAAGTGAATGTTTCATCAGTCGAAACTGTAGTTTCAATGCAACCCAAAATGGAAATAAGTAAAAATATTGGTCCTATAAATCCAGTTGCAATTGCCAGTGTAGCCCCATCAGAAACTAAAGATAGTGAGACTAGACAAATCGAAACTGAAAAGTTGTCAAAAGAAAAGCCTGCTTCACCCCACCTCAATTATTCACAATCTCAACTAAATCAAAGTAATGTGAATGACATTCAAGAAATGAGAAGCGATAGTAATGTATCAGCGAAGAATTCCCCATCCCTGGATAACTCTGCTATAAGTGAAAACTCATCAAATATTCAACAAACAAGAAATAAAGAAGAGCCTGCACCAATCCTAAAAGAACTTGAAAAACCAACAGAGTTAGACACTGTACAAGCATCTGAACAAAAGGTTGAATCAAAACAGTTAACTCCAGAAAACTCTAATCAAAGTGTTAATGAGAAGTTGGGACCCTTAAGTTCGCCTTTGCCACCATCTCTTGCTAATTTAGGTCCATCAAATATGAATGATCCCACGCAACATACTAATCAGCAGGTGCAATTGATGCGTAGCTTACCTAAGTCTATGCCAGCCGCCAGTCAAAGCAGTCAATTTGATAATTTGAGCACCATGCAGCCGCTTGTCCGGCCGCCGATTTATCAAAATATACCCAGCAATATTCAACATATGCCCGCAAATGTATCATCTGCCGCATCAAATACAACAATAGGTTCAGCGCCTGTTAATGTGAGTGGTCAAGTGCCAGTGCCTTTTCAAAACGTTCCCATTTCAGGACCTACTGGCGCGCCTCAGAGCCAGTCAAACCATTCTATACAACACACAAATTCGACCAACACCTTGCCTTCAACATTGGCTAATCCGAATCAACAAGGAACACCATTACATAGTGTAGCAGCAATAAATTCTAGTATGCCTGTTAACATACCAGCAACTATTAATACTATACTGCCGCCAAATAGTAATGTTAACATTCCTAGCCCACAGATAGGAGTACCTATATCAATGGCAGTTCAAACCATGCATTCCAATATAACGAATAATGCACCTCCTAATTTACCAAACATGCCACCAAATATGCCACCAAACATGCCACCAAACATGCCACCAAACATGCCTCCAAACATGCCACCAAACATGACTTCTAATCTTCCACCCAATATAGCGCCTAATATTCCTCCGAATTTAGGTTCAAATATTCCACCAAATATGCCTTCAACCATGCCACATGGTATGAACCAAAATATGATGATGATGGGTCCTAACACGATAAGCCACCCGAATATGCCTGGTATATATGCAACTTCTCACCATCAAGAAAGGATGGCCCTCCAACAACAAATACAAGAAATTTACTGTTTGCCTCCCTCAAATGAAAATCAAGAAAAGGTTCGCTGTCTACAGGAAAGACTTGCTATTTTACAACAACACGAAGCAAACGACAAATGTAATGGAGGTCCAAATTGTATTATGCAAAGTCCTGTTTATGGTTCGAAAATGGTTGAGAGCCCACAAGTCACTAGCACAACGGGTCGTGGCAGAGGTAAAGGTCCAGTAAAACCAAGAAAACCCAGAGCGAAAAAAGAAAAAAATTTAATTACGCAGCCTTTAGACCAAATGCCTGTATCTGAAGACTGTGTGACAGCTGGTACAGGATTAAAAAATAATTCTGAAGCAGATCAAGACTTAGGAGAAGATGTTAGTAACATGGACAGTAGTTTATTATCAGTTGATGAAATGAATGGGGGAAAAGTTAAAAAGCAACGAGGTCCTCGTAAAAACAAAGAAAGAAAGCCACGACAAAAACTACCCAAAGATCCAAAACTCCCTGAAGATAAAGAGAAACCAGTAAAAGAGCGCAAAAAACGACAGCCAAAAGACCCAAATACTCCTAGAAAAAAGAGAAACGCAAAGAAAGACTTGTCTGAAATCCAGGCTGATACAACATCCTGTTATGACTTTACCGACAAAGAAGATTTAACCTTGAATGAAAGTCAACCTGAGGGAGCACAAGACTCATCAAAATTAGACGATAGTGTTACCGATTTCGATGACATACCGGTTTCCAAAATAGCTATCAAAGATTTACTTGATGAAGCAGAAGCGAAACGAGAAGAAGAAAGAGAAGATGAATCTGAATTTACGTGTCAAAAAAAGAGACCTGGTAAAAAAAGGCCTGTAGCAAGTGGTAGTAGTGGTAATAGAAAAGTAATAGGCAAAAGATCTATGGGTGGTAAAAGAAAAAGACGTGGAGGAATAGTGCCCGATTCCGATGGAGAGCCTGATGACATGATGTCAACACCGCCACCATCACCACCTCCGGAAGCTGATGAAAGTTTAAAGCGGCGATCAGCTAGAAATACTCAGCGTAAGAAATATACAGATGATGTAATGCTTCGTTTGTCAGATGAAGAATTCAGTGCATCAACTCCAAAACTGGACAAAGAAGTTAAACTTGATGATTCTGCTATTGATATTAAAGATATTGTTCGGCCAGATTTAACGCCAAAAAAAAGTTATATGTATGTTAACACAACTGAGGATGACTCAATGATCGTTCAACATGTGCTAGCTTGTCGCATGGGAAAAAGGGAATATAAAAATGAACCTGTTTTGCCTGAAAAAGAAAAGGCGGATGAACAGGATGAAACAAAAATCAAAGATGAGCCTAAAGAGGAAGAGAGTGAATCTGTAGTAGACGATGTAAAACAAGAACCTAACAATCCTGAACTGGTTAAAGAAAGCGAATCTGAGATTAAAGAAGGTTTAAAGATAAAAGACGAAATAGTAGAAATTCAGAAAAAAGAAGATGAAATTAAAGATTTTGAACTAAAAGATGATAAGGAACCAGTCATGGTAGATGTGGAAGAATATTACGTAAAATATAGGAACTTTTCATATTTGCATTGTGAGTGGAAAACTGAAGAAGAGTTGTATAAGGGTGATAAAAGAATATTTTCTAAAATTAAGCGATTTAAACAAAAGCAGGCTCAACAAATGAATATATTTGAACTTTTTGATGATGAACCATTTAATCCTGATTATATAGAAGTTGAGAGAATTTTAGATATGTCTGAAAACGAAGACCCTGCAAATAATAGTGTTGTAAAACATTATTTAGTTAAGTGGAAGAGTTTGCAATATGAAGATAGTACTTGGGAATTAGAGGAAGATGTTGATATTGATAAAATTGAACAATTTAAAATATTTAGTGAAATACCCCCAAAAGAGAAATGGAAATACAAGAAAAAACCATCTGCTGACAACTGGGTGCAATTAAAAGAATCGCCTCTTTATAAAGGTGGAAATACTCTCAGACCATACCAACTAGAAGGACTAAACTGGCTGTTATTTTCTTGGCATAATAACCGTAACTGCATATTAGCAGACGAAATGGGCCTTGGAAAAACTATTCAGAGTTTAACTTTTGTTAATGCTGTATGGGAGACTGGTATTCGAGGTCCGTTTCTTATTATAGCTCCCTTATCAACTATACCAAATTGGCAAAGAGAATTCGAAGGATGGACAGATATGAATGTCATTGTTTATCATGGTTCGCAACAAAGTAAAAGCATGATACAAGAATACGAGTTTTATTTTAAAAACGAAAAAGGGGAGCCCATTAAGGAAATAACGAAATTTAATGTTTTAATAACTACATTTGAAATTATCGTAACAGATTTCCAAGAACTGAAAACTTTTAACTGGCGCATTTGCGTGATAGATGAGGCTCATCGTTTGAAAAACCGAAACTGTAAATTACTGGAAGGTCTGAGGCAGCTACACTTAGAACATAGAGTTTTACTTTCCGGTACACCTCTTCAGAATAATGTTAATGAACTATTTTCTTTACTAAACTTTTTAGAACCCTCACAGTTCTCAAGCAGTGAAGCATTTTTAAATGAATTTGGACAGCTCAGGTCAGAGTCCGAAGTAGTAAAATTACAGGCATTGCTAAAACCTATGATGTTAAGAAGGTTAAAAGAAGATGTAGAAAAAACCCTTGCACCTAAAGAAGAAACTGTTATTGAAGTGGAACTTACAAATATTCAGAAAAAATATTACAGAGCCATACTTGAGAGAAACTTTAGCTTCCTTCAAAAAGGTACAGCATCTGCTGCCAATATACCTAATCTTATGAATACAATGATGGAATTAAGAAAATGTTGTATACATCCATATTTATTAAATGGAGCTGAGGATCAAATCCAATTTGATTATAAACAAGCTAATGGAGAAGACAAAGAAGCATATTATAAAGCTTTAATTCAATCTTCGGGAAAAATGGTTTTGGTAGACAAGTTGTTACCAAAATTAAAAGCTGGTGGACATAGAGTTTTGATTTTCAGTCAAATGGTCAGATGCTTGGATATTTTAGAAGATTATCTAATGTTCAGGAAATATCCATTCGAGAGAATTGATGGTCGAATAAGAGGTAATTTAAGACAAGAATCTATTGATCGTTTTTCGAAGCCTGATTCAGATAAATTTGTATTTTTACTTTGTACTAAAGCTGGAGGCTTGGGAATTAATTTAACGGCAGCTGATACTGTCATAATTTACGATAGCGATTGGAATCCGCAAAACGACTTGCAAGCTCAAGCTCGGTGTCATCGTATAGGACAACAAAAAATGGTTAAAATTTACAGGTTGATATGTCGCAATACATATGAAAGAGAAATGTTTGACAAAGCTTCCTTAAAACTAGGATTAGACAAAGCTATCTTACAAAGCATGAACACTACCCAAGGAAAAGAGACCAGCATAAAGCAGTTATCAAAAAAAGAGATAGAGGATTTATTAAAAAAGGGTGCATATGGTGCTGTGATGGATGAAGATAATGCTGGGGACAAATTCTGTGAAGAGGACATAGAAATGATATTGGCCCGCAGAACTCTTGTCATACAAATGGCTTCAGAGAAAGGATCAACATTTTCAAAGGCCAGTTTTGCTTCTACTGATCAAAGATCTGACATTGACATTAGAGATCCAGATTTCTGGAATAAGTGGGCAAAGAAAGCTGAAATTGATACAACAGAAAAGAAAGAAGATGAAGACTTGATTGTAACAGAGCCAAGGAAACGAACCATTATAAAAAGATATGGACATGATGATGGTACTATGGAAATGTCAGATATGGAAGCAACTCCAGATTCTGATGAGGACGAAGAAGGTATATTCTTGGAGAGATTTAAAAACCAAACCTTGATGTTTAAAACATGTAAATTTTTATTAATGTTATTGTTCTTTCAGGAATAAGTCTCAGAAGTAAGAAAAAGAAAGACAGACTAGGAAGAAAAGGAAGAAAGTATGCAAGTGATGACTATATACCCAGACATGAGGGAGTACCAATTCCAGATGAGGATGTTGTGTATGGTTCCTGGACTAGGTCAGAATGCTTCAAAATTGAAAGAGGATTATTAACATTTGGGTAAGCAATTGAATACATATACAGTCCCTGTCCAAATTACTAGTCGCAGTGTACTTTTTTTTGTAATTTTATGTTTCTAAGAGTTTTTATGTAATTTATTTAAAATAATTGTTGTAGACTACATATTTGTATTTATATTTTTAACATAATGGCAGCCCTGTGTTGACAAAGTGATGCATCAATGTTAACAAGTACAGACCTGTTACGGTCGCGATCGGAATCGAGTCAGCTACGGACGTGTTTCTGTGGATTTGTGGACTGGAATTGTTTAACAGTTTTATACTATTCAGTTATTCGTTTATTTTTTTTGCAGTGTTTTAAAAACGTTATTGGAGTATTTTCATTAGGAGTACAAAAGGCGATCTTTCACCACGTAAAAAACTGAAGTGAAGGCCTTTGAGATTGCGAAAACATTTACAAATACAAAACATTTTTTAAAACTTTTTTAGAAAAATAACATAGTATAAAACTGTTAAACAAACAATTATTCCAGTCCACAAAGCAACAGAAACACGTCCGTAGCTGACTCGATTCCAATCACAACCATTACTGGTTTTACTTGTTAATGTTGATGTATCACTTTAGCAACATAATGATGCCATATACTAAAACTATTCAATTAAAAATACAAATATGTAGTATACAACAATTAGTTTATAAAAAAATAGTAATGTTGTATGTTAAATATACCATTATTACAAGAAAACTCTTAGAAACATAAAATTAATAAGAAAAATATGCTGCATCTAATAATTTGTCCAGTCACTGCATAAGATACGCTAAATCAGGGACGAATATGGGGTCAAATTAAAAAAAAATTGTCCATAGGTGGGGCAGATGGGATGAAATTGTTGACAAAAACCAGTTCCGAAAAGGATGGACAATGCCAGTTATAGAAGATTGTGCTCGAATAATTGTAGGTATTCCTCTAAAATGTAATCTATGACAATTATTACATTAAAGTTAATTTTAAATGATGATTTGCCATGCTAATACCGAGGAAGTTTTAGACTTTCGCTGAGTTAAAATATGCTTTATACTGATCAATATATTATTTTATATAAATAGAAACGAATATCAAAAGATTATTATTAATGTAAATTTATTGTACCTGCAGGTTTTGTTCTGCTTAAGACACTATAAAGGTGATGAAAAAATAAGAAATTTTATATGGGATCTCATTGAACCCTGTGAAAATGGGGAAGTGACAATTTCCCGAAATCATAGTGGTTTACACAACCCTGTGCCTAGAGGAAGAAATGCTAAAAAGAAAAATAGACCAAAAGATATTCCTAAACCTAGTGATACCCAAAAATGGGAAGATCCTAATCATTGGTGTTCTACTGAAAAATATGATTGTGGAACTTATTTAGAAAGCAGCTATAAGAAGCATTTGGTTAGACATGCCAACAAGTATGTATCACATATAGTGTTTGAATATTAGTTGAATATTTAAACCTTACTATTAAAAACATTTATTTTCACAGGGTACTATTGAGAGTACGAATGATGTACTACATCAAACATGAAGTAATTGGAGATTATGCTACGCAAATAGAACATGGAACTCATGCAAGGTAAATAAATTCTTATAAGATACTATTTGTTTGATCTTTTTATGCTGTTGTTGAAAAATGCATATCATTAGTATATTGTGTTGTTATCCTGTCCTTTTGCATTTAATTTACTTGCATGCGTAAGTACTGATTGATGAATAAAAACACTGCCATTTTTTATGTACAGTTTGTGTGTTGGTTATTGAGTCATGCTTTCGTTAAAACTCATCAACCTCTTGCTGCTACATATAATTATTTTGCCAAGTAAATTAATAAATACGATTAATGGTTGCTACATATTTGAAATTAGTTTGTATATGATAACTGAAAAATGGTTTTCTTAGGGCGGCTTGCGTAACATTTGGTCTAAACAGAATTTAGTTAAATGAGTTTATCTTGCTAAATATGTTTAGCCTAATACAATAAAAAAGGTTTGACAGTTCGTTAAACGTGATTAGTGCCTAAATTTTTGTTGTGCAAGACGCTAATTATAGTTAGCAGACTAAATGCGTTTACGTCGCTCTTAAACTGTATTTAACGACGATGCGCAAGCCGCCCTTAATCATTTTTGCTTTTAAGTTTAGCACTGTATTTATGACATGTTTTTAGTCTCCTCGGAATGCGGGTGCCGCGTGGAGTGGACAGCGCTCCACCCAGGCTGTGGTGGGACACTGAATGCGACGTGTCTCTTTTAGTTGGTACTTACATACATGGATACGAGAACTATTTGGCGATGCGGTCTGATCCACAACTATGCTTTGTGGATAAGCTGGGACCTCCTGATGATGCTGAATGCACAGATATAAAGTAAGCTTTCCAGTATAATTGGCAAATTCAAATAACGCAAATTTTACTCGAAGATACCTAACATGTAGTTATTGCTAAGAACCAACAAAAATATCATATTTACTATTGGAGAGATTTGCCACTGTGACTTGATACCGAATCTAAGAAAAAGTCTGTAATATGTTGGATTATAAGATTTAATTTACTCTACTACAAAATAAAACCCATTAAAATATTACAGAATAGTTACTATCTTTATAGTACCGGGCTTCTGCCTTTCTTCCTAAGCCATTAGAAGTTAAAATAGGATGACCTTAGACAAGGCTTTTTTTGTGACATTCTTTCATAACGCAACCCTTTACATGTATTGAAAGATATAAGCTGATAAGAGAGATAAGGCTGTATCTTTGTACTTATTTTTGATCCATGTATCTTTAAATTGTATCCAAACTTATGTGTACATAAATTGTTTAATAAATAAAAGACCATTCTTAAATAGTTTCAATATACTCATTAGATTTACTTACACGATAGATTGTTATACGATTTTCCCGAATTTCCTTTTCGCTATTGAATCGTGCTGGAATGTGTTTGAGCAAAATATCGTTACAGTTATCTTCTTTTTTCCAGGAGTGAAGAACGCAAAGTTCGTGGTAGCGGCGGCGTAGACGAGGATTGCACTGATGACGTGTCGAGCGGCGCGGGGGCAACGTCCCCGGCGGCCTCGCTGCGCGGGGACGATGACCCCAGTGTAGCGCACTTGTGGCCTTCGATGCAAGACCTTAACACGCGACTACGTCGGCTCATCACGGCTTACCAAAGAAACTATAAGCGCGAGGAGCTTAAAATGCAGCAGCGCGCTAAGGTAAGTTATTCGGAAAAAAAACAGTATATTGATTGTATGTATGTGATAAAAACTTGACGTGTACTTGCGTGCCCATTCTTTTAATTTTTCCATACAGACAGGGTTACAATATTTATTTATTTAACAATTTATGTACACTCTACAAATGAGATCAGATAAAGTCAAAGGTAAGTTGTACAAAGGAACTGCTTAATTCCATAGAAATTTAATATATTTAAATATCCACAATAATTTAAATATCTACTTAAAAAATAAAAGATTTTATTTTATTAAAATTTATACTTTAGCTTGCTTCCATTTTTTTTGTTTTAAACTAAACATTAATTCATTATATATTTAACAAAATACAATATTAAAGTGATGCGAAATTCATGTGAAAAATGTAATTTCCAACACAGTTATAACTGCAACTTAACCTCATGACACATGTTTACATAATCGGATTACGATGTCGAGAATCGCTTATGTTGTGACTTCGTTTGTTCTATCCCTTGAATCTATCCTCATCCTCATAAAATTCTCTGCACCAAAAGTAAAACAAGTTGATCTGCGGCTTAATGGGAACAGGTTGAATCTAGTAGATAACACTGTTTTTCTTGGATAACCTTAGATTCTAAATTGCAATGGGGCGCCCATATCTCACAGCTAGCGAGTAGACTTAGTTCTGCTGCGTTCGTGGTAAAGAAAATTCGCTCATTGACTGATGTTAATATGGCGAAGCTGGTATATTATAGTTATTTTCATAGTATAATGTCCTACGGCATCCTACTTTGGGGCAATGTTGCAGATATTTACACTGCAGAAAAGGGCTATTCATAGAATGTATAAACTTGGAAATAGAGAATCTCTAAGAGAAAAGTTTAAAGAGATTGGTATCTTGACCTTTGCATCACAATATATATATGAAAACATTATGTATATTTATAAGAATAGTAGTAAATTTAAAACCATGAAAGATAATCATGATTAAAATTATTCTAATGACAAGGAACATACCATAAATTAGCATTACCCTAATTAAGGCTGGTTAAAAGCACCAAATCATTTATGGGAATCTCAATACGTATTTATAATAAAATATCAAATTCAATTCAATTCCTAACTTTTAATAAATTTAAAAGAACTATCAAAGAAGCATGCAAATAAGGCTACTATCGACTCAAAGATTATTTAGATGACAAAAGAGCGTGGGATTCATGTCTCCACAGGTTATGTACAAATATTAAACAGTGATATGATATTGGCAAGCACGAATAGCTGTCTTCTGTTTGTTTGTTCATGTCATAGCAGAGCTGTATTTCTGCCAAATTGTATAGGTATAAGCACTTTTTACAAAAGAGTGCCGAGAGTTTTTTCCGCCGGCTTTTTTCCTCTCGGTCTACCTAGGGTTCTACTTTCATTTTTTAAAGCCGAAGAAGAAGTAGTAGTAGACAACACCAAGATATTGGTGGATAATGGGTGATCATTATCTTCATGAGCCGAGAGATGCACACTTCTCGACGGAGGCCTCCCCCAGGATTCGTCATGTCGTCCGGACGTTCGTAAAGTGTATAAAATTACCTACTACGAGTAAAAAGTTTTCATTTTCATTCCGGGAGGCACGGATAAGCAGTGATTTTAAGTTCAATTTTCAGTGTCCAAAGAATATTCAAACCTATACATTGTGTCAAATATATAGTTGCCTCTGAAGTTGTTGCAAAATGTTTTACGCAGCTGTATTACTTTAAAAAAACTGTGCGAACAACTTCAGAGGGACTACATATTTGAAGCCATCTCTACTTAGAAGGACTACTCTTATTTACACTTTCCAACCTCGGAACGCTTACTGTTGCTGCCGTTTTGTATGTCTTCATCACATTTGACAAATGCAATTGAATTTGTTGAATACTTACTTATTTGGCCTAAATGAAACGAATTTTCTTATCGTTTTACCGTCACCCTGTGATCAGCAATCCATTACTGGTCGGTGAGATTCGTTAGAGCCGCCTAAAGAGTAGTGTGGCGATGGACGTTCCCTCCCGTTAGGGACAAGCTTTTTTCCGCAATGGATTTATTATGGTTTCAACAATGTCGAGGCAGTGTTCTATTAATTAACTTGACATGCTATTGGTTTTATTGTTCTTATTTTAATACTAATTTCATAACAAACATTTTATTTTAGTTATGTTTTGTCCACCAGATGGAACGTCGAGAGCAGTTAGCACGTGATGAGGCTGCCCAGTGGCGTTGGTCTCGCGCCGACGAAGAGGCCTTCCGTCGCACGGTCGCGTCATACGGCGTTGAATTCGATCCCGCTACCAAATCACTGCGATGGAGTCGATTCCGATCGCTTGCCCGACTAGATAACAAGCCGGATGATGCTCTTACCGATTATCTTAAGGCTTTCATGGCGATGTGTAAGCGACAATGTGGGCTTTCTGTCGGCGAAGCTGAACTGCCCACAAGAGCGGACTTAAAGGCGGAGCCCATTGGAGAAGAACGAGCAATTGCTACTTTAGAAAGGTCAGTTGTATTGCAAAACAATAATATATTCATATCTTTATATCTAAGCAACATCTATGTACAAATAAATCATTGCAGGATCCATACTTAATATGAAAATAAACTTAAGAATACTATACTTATTTGAAGGCTTTATTAAGCAATTGGTTGTGTTTGATATATGAGACAATATAGGCCAAAACTCATGTATCAAGATTTTTATAAGACTTATACAAATGTATTGTGATGCTTTCAACCCAGCTTACTTTACACAAGCTTACTTTATGGCTAAATAGAAATGCAAGTCATTAATTTATAACTCTTTACTAATACAGGATCGATCTTCTGCGCGTGCTCCGCGAGGAAGTGGCTTCCCATTCTGCATTAGAAGCGCGATTGGCCTTGTGTGAGCGTAGCGGCGACGCTCCGCCTTGGTGGCACGGCCCGGCGCACGACAAACTGCTGGTTCGCGCTGTTTGCAAGTCAGTATATTTTTACTTTTTGCAACGTAATATTAATTTTTCAAAGTATTGGCAGCTAAGGCAAGCTCGTCGTTGGACACTGCAACAAAATCTAGCTTTTTTTATTAGTAATCCCATGTTATACCTCAATTTCACCTGATGATAAGTTTAGATGAAGTCGAAATTGTCAGCAAACAGATTCAGGAAGGATTTGGCTCTTCAAGGTTGACATGTTTGGTGAGATCCATGATATATTTTAACGGAAATTTGTCCTTGAGTAATAATCAGCAAAGTATTTATAACTGAAATATACACTGCACTAGCTGATACATAAATTTTGCTTGTTGGTATTTTTCTTTGAGGTTTTCTAATTACTTATTTGAATTATTTATGCCGAAAGTTGTGTTAAAATTAGGGTTAAAATATGTATTTTTTGAGGATCATAATTTCATAAAGTATCCTTTAGGTATTATGCTGACTACAGCTCCAATATTGACCAGATAAAATTATACTAAATAACCTTTGATGAGCGAGGTTTAATTCTTCCCAATTAACTAAAACACCGTACTTAAGATCTAGAAGGATGTTTGGATTTAAATAAATTTAACACAAATTACGACGCCGCGAAAGAAGTAACCATCCGTGAAGCATGGCAACATTCATCCTCACTAAATTTCATCTTTATTATTAGGTTTTGCTCCTACATATTGCATTACTGAAACAATGCTTATTTCATTACACAGGAATGGCCTTGGAGATACGTTCAACAAGATATTCTGCGACCCGAAACTGCCGTTCGCCGAGAGCGCAGCAAAATGGTATACGCGGCACAAGCCCGCTGCCACTAAGAAAGAAGCCGAAGAGGAGGAAACTGAAGGAGAGTCACCGAGGCGGGCTCTACGAAGGTATAAAAATAATATAAAAGCAAAGAAGTTGAAATTTTAAAACTTCTTTTGTATCGCCTTTGCTGCTCACTTGACAAGAATACTGAGAATTAGTTTCGCCATCGAATTGAAAAGTATTATTCATTTATTTATCTTGACCATATTATTCGTTGCAGATAAAATTGTGGAGTTGTTGGTATCTCAGGTGTGGGATCATTGTACCGTTCAACTGTCTTTATTTTCATAATTTAATATGACAAAGCAACTGCTGAATTCACTAACAATAAACCAAATAAAGTACTTTTTCAAATAGATTAGAATAAAACATAGAAACCTTATTTGTTTTGATATCTATCATCCGCCTATACTCAGTCTTATCTGCTCTGGGCCAGGATGAAGTGTTAATGCTTAACTTTGTGTCTTGTATTGACTACTTATTATTTTATGTGTAAGATTGTAATGAAAAATTTATTAATGATGTCTTTTCTTCAATCAGTCGTCGCGGCAACGAGGACGGTGATGCACTAAGCGAGTTAGAAAGCCTGGCGAAGCTGGCGCGAGCTGAGCCCGCGCTGTCTCCTGATTGGTGGTTCACGGAGCGGGCGCTTGAGACGCGCTTACACCACATCGCGCATACTGTGCAGAAGGTAAACGTTTTTTGATGCCTCTATTCTCGTGGCTCGTATAATGAAAGTTTACCAAGATTTGATGAATCCAGCAACCAGTACTGGTCCAGCTTGGTAGGTTATGGCCTAAACTATCTCGTCACCTTGGAAAAGGGACTCATGGGCCTGCAGTGTAATGATGACCCAGATTTGACTTACTTACTTAAGATTATTCTTTTTAACAGAATTGACAGCGAATTTTTGCTTGAGTCAAGTCAGTTGATTAAGAAAATTTTCATAATACGGACCTTACAGAGGTTTCCTTAAGATTATCTAAGCTGCATGCCCTCAAAAGCTTGTACTTAGGCGGTCATATGAAAGTGTTACAACGAAATGTAGCAAGGAGACCAAAAATGTGTAAAGTTATCCAAATATCAAAACATGTAGGGAAGATGCATTAATTTGTTATCTATACATATAATAAAATGGTAGGAAAGTCAAAACTGTACATTGAATATTTTTTTAAAAGAATACTTGGGGTATGATCTACAATCGAAAAAGAAACAAAAAATATAGTTTTTAGAATTTTTGTCTGTTTGTCTTTCCGGGATAAACTCAAAAAGTACTGCATGGATTTACTTCAAATTTGGCATGAAGATAGTTAAGAAGTCGGGTCAACATATAGGCTACATATTATCACGCTAGCAGTGTTATAATCGTAGGTGCGTTTGGTGCTGCATAGCGTTCACGCAGACGACGTCGCGGGCAGCAGCTAGTTTATTTATATAACAAAAGAATGTGATGTATAAATAAATAAAAACTCAGGCTGAAGATATATTATTTGAGTAGAAATCACCGCATCCAAATAAAACCATCAACTTCAAAATCAAAACACTAACAGCTTTATATCTATTTCCAGTGCGAATGGCCAAGCGGCAGCGGCTCGAAAGCTGTCGATCCGAAGCGGCACATCGCCATCGACGTGGAAACAGAGCGCGCTAAGCTGCAAGCCCTGTTGGCGTCCCCCGGCGCGCGCGACGACGCGTCCAGCGACAGCGGGTCGCGGCGCTCCACGCCCGCGCCGCCGCCGCCGCCCGCGCACCAGCGGCCCGCGCCGCCGCCCGCGCCCGCGCCCGCTGCGCCCGCGCCGCACGACCTGTCCGCGCCGCTCGACCTCAGCGACGCGCCGCGCGCGCGGCAGGATGATCCCAACACTAAACTTGTTAAGAGGAAGAACCCGGTTAGTACTGTCGATGATACTGAAGAGCTTCTTAGGACCAACACAGCGTACGGCAGGCGTGGCCGTTTTTGTATGAAACCATGCCCACCTAAAACGCACTTTCGGCTCATGCATGTAGCTCGTCCTATTTACTTCACGCTATATTGTAATTATTTATGTACAGGGTGACTGGTGATAAATTTTCAATACTGAACGAGAGCACTCTGTACTGGATTCTGATCATAATTATAATTATGGAATAAAAGTAGGTAGGTACTGAATTTTTCACCAGAAATCTCTATGAATAAATAAAGAGACCTTACTACACTTTTCCCGACGCGCTGCCTCAGTCAACACGCACACAGCAGTGTTCCCGCCACACGCACGCCACCACCCGCTAAGTATTTATTGTATTACGCTATTGTAACCATGCGTTGCGTAATGAATTCTTTAACTTTCGGAGAAGTTTACTCAGTAAATAATTAATGTTTATTTGTTCTCATAATGTATGATTTTAAACTATCGCGCCCTGGAATTTTGTAATTTGACCCACCAGTCACCCTGTTTATATCATGTCATTCAAATTATTTTTTTACCAAATATTAACAGTTTCTGATATTCTTTCCCTTAATGGTGTAAAGTAGGCAATATAGTCCTTTGTTGAATAATTTAAATTGTAAATATTTATGTAATTCAGCATTTATCGATACTAAAACTTCATAATTTAATATAAATTATTTTATAAAATTTATAGGATGATACTGTTTGCTACCCAAGTATATCAATAAATTATGTTTTTTTATTTCTGCAGCCCGCGCCCGAGCCCGTCGTCGGTGGCAAGGAAAAGAAAAGAAAGAAACTTGACGAAATCGTGCTCGGTCTGTCCGCCGCGAAGCGGTCGTCCGGCAGCGGGCCGGCGCCCCCGGCCGGCATCCCCGCCGACGTGACGGTGACGCCGGCCGCGCCGCCCTCCGCCGCGCCGCCCGCGCACAAGCCCTTCTCCGTCACCGTCACCTCCGTGCCCTCGCCGCAGCCGCAGAAGGAGCCCGCCTCCTTCCTGCAGCAGTCGCTCGAGCAGGCCAAGGGCCCCAAGCCCGCCCCCGCCAAGCCCTACGCGCACGACGCCAAGGTCAGCAAGTGGCTGGCCGAGGCCACGGCCACGGCCGCGCGCCGGCCCGCGCCGCGCCTCGCGCCCGACGAGCCCGTGCCCGTCGTGCACCGCGTCACCGGCAAGCGCCTCACCGGCCACAAGGCGCCGCAGCTCAAGCACCTCGCGCAGTGGATCGCCGAGAACCCCATGTACGACATCGACTCGAAGTGGACGGACAGCATCAAGGAGCACGTGAAGCTGCCCGCGGACGCGCGCTCGCCGCGCCAGTCGCCCATGCCGGCCGCGCACGCCGCGCCGCCCGAGCGCAAGAAGGGCCGCCCGCCCTCGCTGGACGCCGCCTCCGCCGCCGCCATGTCCTCGCAGCACCTGTCCTCGCTCAACCCCGCGCTGCTCGCCAGCCTCTCCGGCCTCGGCGCCTTCGACCCCAAGACTCTGGCCGCCACGCTCTCCAACCTGGCCGGCTTCGACCCTAAGCTGCTGAGCGGTTTCGATCCCAAGCTCCTCGCGAGTCTCGGCAGTTTCGATCCTAAAAATAACCCCCTCCTCAGCTCTTTTGGAAGCGTCCCGAACTTGCTCGGAGGTAATCTATTCGCAAATCTGGCCGGTCTCGGTTTACCCGGATTTTCATCCATGGATATGAATGCGCTAGCTGGTGGCTCCTCATCTAGCGACAAATCAAAAACGAGAAAGCCGTCGGAAGGAGCCAGCACGTCGACATCTAAATCGGGCTCGACGTCGAACTCGCAATTTCCCTTCGTATTCCCTAATCCGAACATGCTGTACCCGCAGCTGGGGCTGAGTGGGCTCAATCCATTCGGTATGCACTCTGGGCTGTCTTCCTCTTACGATGCGCTCGGGCTTCTAGGAAACAATCTAGGTGGTGGGAGCAGCAGCGGCCAGCATGGCTCGTCACGAAGCAAGAGCGGCACGTCCCGGGCGTCCGCCACGCCGTCGCCGTCGCCGCAGCGGTCGTCGATGAAGCACGCGTCGTCCACCGCGGCTAGCGCCGCCGCCGCCGCCGCCGCTCAGCTGCCGCAGATATTGCTCCCGCCGGATCCCTACCTACTCGAGTCCCTATCCAAGCAGTCCATGAGTTACGACGCACTCCTTCGCCAGCAGGAAAAACGCATTCGCGATGCTGATGCCCACGAAGCTGCCACTGATCTCTCGAAATCAGAAAAAAAGAAAACTCAATACGACTCCTTGAGACCGCAGATGCCACCGGAGTTTGCAGCTGTTCAAGAAAAGTTGTTGAGAGGGGATAAGAAGGATATTGATATAAGCAAAATGCTTCTAGAACAGATGGCATCTGGAGCTCTGAGCGCTAGTCTTGTCAGCTCCTCGGAAGCAAAGAAAGCTAAAGATATGTTGGAAAAGGAGGCCAGTGATAAATCTACTAAAAGTTCTGATTTCATGGCGAGAGCATTATCCTCCAATGATAGTGCTTCTATATCGGTAGCTCATAAAAGAAGTCACGAGGACATGGCTTCAGGTCCGGAAAATCTTACTCTACAGTCCAGTGAAACAAACCCATCTAAAAAGGTCAAAGAATCTAATTCACCAGAATGCTTATCAAGCATCGATAAAAGACATGATCCACCATCCCATACAGGTGAAATGGATTTAGAAGATTTAATTGCTCCTTCAACTGTTATTAAAACTGGCATGAAACCTAGTGATTTTGATACTTCTATATCTCGAAAATCATCTGATCATTTTGCAATGGCTTCAGCAGCAGAATATGAGAAAGATGGCAATAATACTGCACCAGATGACTTGTCAAGTAATAATGAGGCTTTGCAACTTACTACAAGTTCTAACAAACAAGAAGATGCTAAGGATGATGATGTGAGTTTAGATGATGGCACTAACGATGATGCTTCGAGTGAAGCGGGCCGAAAAGGAATAAAAAAGAAAACGCGCAAGTCAAGTGAGGAAAGCGTACCCTCGGGGACGAGGCGCGAGCTGCGATCAAGTTCAGGAAGACAATCTACAGAGTCTATATGAAAGAAGTATTAGATATTGACCAGCATTTTTATGCTATGTGTGGACATTTTGTGCAAGTAATGTGAGAGATGACGTACTGATATTGAGTATTGACATATTGAAAAACCTCGAATGAATCTTACAAGATAAAACTATGTAAACATACTTTTAAGAGTATCTTAGTATATAAGCATGTTATGGTGTATGATAATAAAATAGAAGACTGGCTTCTGCAAGCAAATTCAACCATAACACTCTGAACATTTATTCATCATTAATATTTATCATACTTTATTTTGTTTGTTAACATTGAAGTTATATTTTTACAAGTTATTTTATTAGTGAAACCCTAATCAATTTTATATTCCGATCTCTGAAAAAAAAACAAATAAATGCCATTAATTGGATATACTTCCCTCTTGCGTATATTTAGATTTATAGTAGAATTAGCGATGCAATTTTTTTTGAAAAATCATGTTTTATTGGTATACCTTACAATATTTACTACAGTAACAAATCAGTGTGAATGTTGAATTATTTTATAAAGTAGCATTTTCTCAAATTAATAGTTCTAAGGATTAAGTCGAACACTGAATGTGATAAAAAATATTTATTACATGTATTCTTATTATTTTGCATTGCTACTGAAATGTATTATAAGTAAATGTGACAAATCATATTATTACATTCTAAACAAAAATATTTTTTGTATCATTATTCTCCATTCTTTTCTACTTCGTTATGAAAACGCTAATAACCTAACTAATAATTTTCCTTAGCTTAATGATACAATATTAAACATGGAAAATTAGTCCTTTATTCGTAAATGAGCTCCTTCATTAGTTTAGAATGAAGAACAATGTTAATCCCACAGAGGAAATACATATATACAGGGTAACTAGTAGGTCATCGGAATTCGGGACGTAATAGTTAGAGATCATACACCAAGAGAAGAAAAAATAATTACAAAACCAAAAACCCGACTGCGGAATATTGAGCACGCCAAAGTGTCAACAAAAAAGCACACAAAACAAGCATATAAGACTATTAGAGCTTTTAAATAATAATTGTTATACAGGGTGATTGGTAATAAGTTGCTGAGCCGTTAAACAGTGATAGTATAAATTCCAGTCGTAATTAACTTAATATTTTCCAAGATATACCTAGTACCTACCTACTAAAAGTTCTTTTTTTTACAAAAAAAATGCTGCTCAAAATCTTTAAATATTGATAAATCTCAAATAAATGTTGCTCTTGTTTGGGTACAAAGATATCTATACTAATATTATAAAGAGGAAACCTTTGTATGTTTGTATTGAATAGGCTCAAAAACTACTGGACCGATTTCAAAATTTCTTTTACCATTACTTAGAGGGATTCTTCCGAATCCGTAGCTACTTTTTATCCCAAAAATCCCGCGGGAATCGAAATTGCGCGGGTAAAACCGCGCGCAACAGCTAGTTCTAAATAAATCATATTGATCACGGAAGGAATATACAGGGTGTCCCAGAAAATAGTGTCAAGCGAAAGTCCAGAGGTAGAGCACTTCCTGGGGTACCCGAATCACCCCCATGTATGTTCCGCGATTATTCATAGTTTTCGAGTTATTAATTTTTTCTTGAATTTTTGAAAATTTTCGACCTCAGAACCTTAAAAAATTATTTAAAAAAACGTAAAAGATTTTTCGCTTTTTTTTTCGTTGCTACTGAATTATCTTAAAATGTATTTTTATGCATAACATAATCAGCTTCGTAACTTGAATGAAAGTTACAAAATTGTTGATGTAAAGTCAAAAATTAACAGTTGGTAGATAATGACTTAAATGTTCAAATTTAAATTAAAAATGTACCTCATGGTTCCTAAGTAGGTCTGAAAACTTCTACAGCCTCTCTGCTTTCATAATCAATTAAAAAAAGAAGTACTTAACGGGCTACTTTGGCTAAAATCGACTCTCAAAGACAGGGAATTAAAAAATTCTTGAAATTCGCCATATGATTATAATTTTTTTTTGGAAACTTTATCATTTCATTAATTTGTTAATAAACAAAAATTAACTGCAGAAAAGCTAAGAATAAAACAAAAAAAAATTTAAAGTATTTATTATTTAATTACAAGAAGTTTTCAAAATGTCGACCTTCGTGCTCGATACAAATTCTACATTGCATTAAAAAGTTTTCTTTTAACTTAATAAAAGCAAGTCGGTAATTTTTTATTGTTTCTTCTGCCTGTCTCAATTTTGTTCTTAATTCGGCAACATTGCTAATGTTCTTGGCGTAAACTAATTCTTTATAGAATCCCCAGATGAAAAAATCTATCGGGTTCAAGTCGGGGGACCGTGGCGGCCATGCAATGGGCCCTCCACGGCCGATCCACCTATTTGGAAATCTTTCAGTTAAGTGTTGTCTTACATTTCTAGCATAGTGACATGGAGCACCGTCATTTTGAAACATCATATTCCTTCGAGTTAAAAGGTCTACATCTTCTAACAATCCGTTCAGATCAAATTGTAGAAATCGCAAGTAGGCATCGCTGTTCAGTCGGTCAGGTAGTTTGAATGGGCCTATCAGCTTCCCGTTTAGGATACCCGACCATAAATTTACACTGAATTGTTCTTGGAAATTGGATGCTCTTGTGAGGTGTGGATTTTCAATACTCCATGAATGATAATTATGCATGTTAAACACTCCGCATAGTTTGAAATGAGAATCATCGGTCCATAGAAAATTATTAAAAAAGTTTTCATTTTCAGCTTGCCTTCGTAACATTTCCTGGCAAAACGCCACTCTTTTCAGTCTGCGGGCTTGAGCTGCTGAACTTTTTGACTATGATATGGGTGAAAACTCTCTTGCTGAAGTATTCGATGTGCCCGTGACTTAGGAATTCCGATTCGACGTTCTATTGTTCTAACACTCACTGATGGCTCTCTTGCTACTTCTTCGAGCACTAAGTCGACGGTATCTGGGTCGTGCATTTGAGATGGGCATCCTGATCTTCTACCAGGTAGGCGTCTTTCCATGTAAGAGTAATGCACTCTTAGAATCATACGATGATCAGGCCAAGTTTCAGGCTGAGGTCCACCTCCACTTTGTACTTGCTGCCTATACAATCTGGCTGCTTCAGAAGCATTTCCTCTTGCATATCCATAAAAGTAATGCATAAGAGCATAATTTCGGGATGAGAAAGACATCTCACAAAATGAAGGTCTCGAAAAGTCCGTTGAGAAAAAAAAAGTCCAAATTCGTTAAAGTCCCGTATTTACACAAACCAAATCGTAATTGCACTCAAAGTCCGAAAAGAAAGCAAAGTTCGTCAAATAAATGAATCACTGAGCGTATCGTGAGGCACAAACAAAGGCTGACTAACATAAACAGGACACAATAGACCAGAGTCCTAAGACAGCACCCCCGCCTCACTTCCGCTTCACTTCCTTATCACTATTGGATTCCGAGAATAGCAGGACTACTCTAGTTAATTTAAACTAGAGGCGACGACGACAATAGATAATAAGACTTCTAGCTATAATCAAAATGTTATTAGCACATATGCCCCAGCTGCAAAATTAAAATGTAGTAAAAATGTATTAATTGTAGCCCACCAAAATATTGAAGGCATGCTGGGTAAGGAATTACAAATTGAACTTTTTATGAATCAAGAAAATTAAGATATTTTGTGTGTACGGAGCACTGGCTAAAAGACCATCAAATGATATTTTTGCGTTCAATAATCATCAAATAGCCAGTTCATACAGCAGAAGTCAGGCTAATTGTGACGGCTCCTTGATTATTACACACAAAGGAATGAAATTTAAAGAACGAAAGGATATTATTAGTCTTTCTGTTGAGAAAACCATTGAATTTAATGTCTTCGTAGTCGAAACTGGAATGTCTGCAAAGAATTTTTCAAAAGCTTCAGCAACTTCTGTATCTGATGTCAACAGTCGATCACCAATTTTCAGTTTATGTTCCGCGTTTCTAATGTTTGACTTTCCAGTCTTTCTGTCTAGTCTTTCTGTTGAGAAAACCATTGAAATGGCATGTATAGAACTAGGTACCTAAAGTTATTATAATAAGCGTATACAGGCGGCCAGCTACATCCTTTGATTTGTTTGAAAAATCATGGACGAAGCTTTACTTAAACTTAGTGATACTAAAAAAATATCATTGTCTGTGGTGATTTTAATATTGATTTATTAATCCAATCATCCCTTAGCCAAAGGTTAACTAATTTGTTTCTTTGTTATGGACTTAAAAATCTCTTTTTAGAGCCTACACGTGTTACAGCCACTTCAGCAACATGTATTGATAACATTTTCACTGATGCATCATCCAACAGTAAATACATATTTAATAAGTTAAAATCGGATCACAGTGGACAATTAGCATCTTTTAACATTAACACAAACAAGGCATTAAGAAGAGAGATTAAGTTTGTACCCATGAACGAGGGTCGGCTGGAGAGATTCAGAAGTAATGCCTTGGATAAGTTTTGGGAACTTAAATGTTATGATGATCCTGTTAAGGAGTATAATTGTATTTTTAATTTAATTAAATGTGAGTATGATACAGTACCTATTTAAATCAAAAACAATTAAAATAGATGATAACTTATTTAAGTTTAGTGACTGGGCAACAGTAGGAATATTTAAAAGCAGAGACAGATTATATGAATTATATGATGAAAAATCATATAGTCATAGCGAAACCTTTAAGGAATATGTTAAAAAATACTCCAAAATGTTCAAAAGTGTGTGTAGTATTGCGAAATCAAATTTTATTAATGATAGAATTCAAAATAGTGTAAATATACCTAAAACTACTTGGCAAATTATAAACAGCGAAACTGGAAAGTCAAACATTAGAAACGCGGAACATAAACTGAAAATTGGTGATCGACTGTTGACATCAGATACAGAAGTTGAAGCTTTTGAAAAATTCTTTGCAGACATTCCAGTTTCGACTACGAAGACATTAGCTGCACAGTCTTTTCTTGAAAATAATGTAAATAAGTGTAAAACTAACTTTACTTTCAGGCATGTTACTGAAAGTGAGGTATTGAAAGCTTTTAAAAGTATAACAATTAAGGACACTGCTGATATCATCCAATCTATCATTGACGGTATTGCACCTTATTTAGCCAGTATATTTAATAATTGTGTTGATAATGGTGTGTTTCCGGACTTAATGAACCTTAGTAAAATTATTCCCGTATTTAAAGCAGGAAGCATAACCGACCCCAGTAACTTTAGACCAATCTCTATATTACCAACACTTAGTAAAATTTTTGAAAAGCTTATTTTAAACCAACTAGTGGTACACTTCTTTAGCAATAATTTAATGAATCCAAATCAATTTGGTTTCACACGGGGTCGCTCAACAACTGATGCCAGTGTTAAGCTTATCAAACATATATTTGATGCCTTCGGTGTCTTTTGTGATCTGTCCAAGGCTTTTGACTGTGTTCACTACGATACACTCCTCTCGCTACGAGAGAAAAATCTCTCACTAGCAATAGTTGATTTGGATCATTACTATAATGATAATGCCCTGAAACCAAAATCTAGTAAAACTCAATCTTGCGCATTTCATCTTCGCAATCGGCAGGCGGGACGTGTTCTTAACTTGAGTTGGTGAGGAGTCACAATAGAACCCACCACTTTTCCCAAATATCTTGGAGTTACCCTTGACCGCTCATTGACTTATAAGCGTCATTGCGAAAATACCCGAAAGAAGGTCACCACTCGCAACAACCTTCTAATGCGACTTACCTCTTCCCGATGGGGTGCATCACCACAAGTTCTGCGGACTACCGGCCTAGCGCAATCTTTTTCCGCGGGTGAATATGCTTGTCCTGTTTGGAGCCATTCTGCCCATGCAAAACAGGTAGACATAGCACTCAACGAAACTTGCCGGATCATTACAGGTTGTCTAAGGCCGACCCAGGTACAGAAACTGTATCCCCTGGTAGGAATTGCTCCCCCAGACATCAGAAGAGAGGTGGCTGGCTCTGTCGAACGCTCCAAATTGGAAAGCGATGCCCGCCACCCAATGCATGGTTACTCCACGGTTCCCCGAAGGCTGCAGAGCCGTAATAGTTTCCTAAGACGTAGCACCCCAATTCAGGGCGAGGTCTCTAAAGTGCGTTGTGAACTGTGGCAGAAAAAACTTGGGAACTCAATAACACCTTTTGTTCCACTCTTGGAGAACCGTCCGCCACGACACAATCTTTCATGGCCGACATGGAAAACTTTAAACCGGCTCCGAACCCAGGTAGGTCTCAGCAAAGACAATCGCTGCAAGTGGGGTTTCTCTGAGAGCTCAGACGATAAGTGTGAATGCGGGCATTCCCCGCAAACAATGATGCACCTACTCACCTGCCCAGCATGTCCACATCTGCACACTCCAGGAATTGATGGAGGCTAGCGATGGTGCTGTAGAGGTGGCGAAATTTTGAAAGAAACAAAATTTGAATTTGTATCGACTCGCAAGAAGAAGAACCTACTACTCAATGAAAATAAAACTAAATTTTTAAAATTCTCTTTGCCTAATGTCCGGCATGTAAGTACTAACTTAATTGTAAAAGGACAAGAATTGGGCCCTGTAAATTCAACAGTGTTCCTTGGCATAACCCTAGATGCACAACTACAATGGGGACCACATATTATATAGACCACAGAAAGGTTGGCGAAGAGACTTAGTTCTGCAGCATATGCCGTCAAAAAGATGCGAAATATCTCTAATGAAGCTACTGCGCGATTGGTTTATTTTGGTTACTTTCATAGCTTAATGACATACGGCATTCTCCTGTGGGGAAATGCTGCCGATATTAAAACCATCTTTGTGCTGCAGAAACGGGCTATTCGCTCAATCTACAAGCTTAATTCCAGAGCGACACTTAGAAATAAGTTTAAAGAAATTAATATTCTTACGTTTGCCTCACAATATATCTTTGAAAATCTTAAGTTCGTAAAAAAGAACTTAAACATGTTCCATAGAAAATGTGACTTGCATAATGTTAATACTAGAAATAAGTACAAGCTAGCCGGCTATGACAGTAGACTTCATAAAGTCACTAACTCATTTATGGGTCAATGCATACGTTTTTATAATAAGGTTCCCACAAATATTCAAGACTTGTTAAATTTATATTCAAAGTTTCTTTAAATTATAAAAAAAAAATATAATTTAAAGAAACTATTAAACAAAAATTGTGTAGTAAAGGCTTTTATACAATTTCTGAATATATGGACGATAAAAGTCCTTGGTTGTAAATTGTTTTTTAAATATTCTCAATCTCCAACTCCATCTCCATTTCCTTCTCATCCAACGCCATCTCCATCTCCTTCTTATCCATACAACAGCAAGAACGTCATGCTCCCTCAGGCGGCATGGCGAGCGGTAGCGTCGGGTCACCCTCTTCCCTAAAATATGGTTGAGGAGAGTGATGGCTGGTGCTTGCGTTATACTCGTGAACGGGTGCTGCTAGCGGTGCCAGGTCGTTTTGCTGAAGACTTTATGACTATGTTACTTTTTTGAATTTGACTCTGACTTCCCCATCTTCATCCCATTCCCCATGTTCACGTCCGTGTTAGTGTCCAGTCTCTGTCCACGACTATCCTCATCTCCATCCACATTATCTGTAATATCTCTCACCTCTATCGCTACATCTATCTACTTCTATCTTTACCTCTATATCTAATTCTACGTTTCTGTCTAGTACTTGATTGCCTAATGTATAAATATAATAGTAGACTCCAGAAGATCACCAACTCGTTCATGGGTCAATGTGTACGCTTTTATAATAAAATTCCAAAATATTTAAGATTAACCCTTCGATAGATTTAAGGATAAGTATAAAGTTTTATTATAAGATATCCGGATGCAAGAAGATTGTAAATTGTTATTGTTACTATGTATTTATAAAAAATGATTGCTGTTGAGTTTCTTGCCTCTTCTAATCAACAGATCGACTTTCCGAAGTAATTAAAATTTAAATACTTACGAAATAAAGATTCTTTTGACTTGGACTTTGCAGCATTATTTGTTGAGTATCGTCTCTGCGTTGCGCCCAACTTTACAACCGATGTGAATCGCTAGGAAAAGACTTAAGCATAACTTCCGCGTAGTTCATTTTTGCTAGTTAGCAAAATAATGATCCTTAGAAATGAAAAAAAGGCTAGAAAAATATAAAGTGATGTGATAATAATTTAGCTGATTTCAAGAATTTTGCACCTCGATGTCTTTGAGAGTCGATTTTAGCCAAAGTAGCCCGTTAAGTACTTCTTTTTTTAATTGATTATGAAAGCAGAGAGTCTGGAGAAGTTTTCAGACCTACTTAGAAACCATGAAGTTACCTGTTTACATTTTTTATTTAAAGTTGAACATTTAAGTCATTATCTACCAACTGTCAATTTTCGACTTTACATCAACAATTTTGTAACTGTCATTCAAGTTACGAAGCTGATTATTTTGTGCATAAAAACACATTTTAAGATAATTCAGTAGCAACGAAAAAAAAGCGAAAAATCTTTTACTTTTCTTAAAATATTTTTTTAAGGTTCTGAGGTCGAAAATTTTCAAAAATTCAAGATAAAATTAATAACTTGAAAACTATGAATAATCGCGGAA
Source organism: Stenoptilia bipunctidactyla (assembly GCA_944452665.1). Classification (NCBI taxonomy): domain Eukaryota; kingdom Metazoa; phylum Arthropoda; class Insecta; order Lepidoptera; family Pterophoridae; genus Stenoptilia; species Stenoptilia bipunctidactyla. The sequence continues at coordinate 12,863,106 of OX101725.1, read as the reverse complement.
CATACATGGGGGTGATTCGGGTACCCCAGGAAGTGCTCTACCTCTGGACTTTCGCTTGACACTATTTTCTGGGACACCCTGTATAGAGCAGTTGCCCTATCCAGTTGAATCTCGCCCGTAGGCGAAATTTCAAACGTTCCAAATCTGTCAGAAAAACATCGCGAAATAAAAGTATTTCAACACGCTAGATAGCGCAAAATTTTTTCGCGGCATAAAAATCATCTAGGCGACTAATAACAATCTGGAATTTTGGACATATAATGGGGAGTTTTCTGACAGCTCATAAAATTTAGTTCAAAACACCTCTATAGATGGGACTTTTAAAAAGCCGAAGGCATTAAGTCTGTAAACTATAATGTAGATAAGTGGTATCTACCATCTATGGTTATTTATACGTTCAATTTCTGATACAGACATCAATTAATTTATTTTACTTTTAAAAACGCAGTGTGGAATAAATTCTTCGCCTTCGCCTTTTGTAAAGCGCCATCTATCGAAGCCTTTTGTACCAATTTTGTACAGTTTTGTTTTTTTAATGAGCTGTCAGAAAACTCCCCATTGGAAAACAAAAAAAAATTAAAAAGTAATTATGAATGAATTTATCTTGTTCGTGGTTAGTTAATTTGATTTGGATTGTCAATGTAATTCCTTTAAAAAAATAGAGAATACTGAATTTTACATCGAGAAACGCGTCCGTATGGACCGCGCGGCCATAACGATTTCTTTTATATCTGACCATGCCAAGATTAAGTAAAAATTTGTAAAAGTCGATTCCCAAAACCATAAATTTGTAAAAGGTATGGTTAAAAAGTTATGAGGGTTATGAGGGCCGCGCCATTGAAACACGACGAACCGCACGGCCACGTAGATCTTTAAAACTAAACATTACAGAGACCTGAAATTTAGGTAAAACATACCTAGATTGAATTTATTGAAACATTTTAAAAATATGGAAAAAATTCCTGGATTTGTATTTGAGCAGCTGTAAGGTTATAGCACCATGGCCGCGCCATCAAACAGGTAAAAAATACGTTATCGTCGATATCTCGCTGGAAAAGCATCGCAGAGGTCTGAAGTTTTTTGTAAAACGTTAATTTGAATTTGTAGAAAGTATTGGGTTGATGAAAAAGTTTCTTCGCATTTTTTAAGAAAATTCAAAATATTTTTTAATATAGTTTATTAACATTTAACTAAAGTATGTATGTACCATTTTGTCCGATAACCTTTTGCCATCTTAGTAGTAGGGACATGATCCCATTGCTATAAAAATTTTGGGACCTCTCATCAAAATACCGCGACAAGTGGATTTGGCAGTCCTCTCGTGATGTTAACCTAACACTGCCTAAAGAATTCTGAAGAGACCGAAACAGGTGGAAATCTGAAGGTGCAAGGTCAGGACTATACGGCGGATGTATTAACACCTCCCAGCAAAACTCTCTTAATTTTTGCTGGGTGGCTATAGATATGTGAGGTCTAGCGTTATCATGATGAAACACCATACCCCTTCTGTTGATCAATCGGCCGCTTTCTCTCAACTTCTTGTTTTAATCTCATAAGTTGTTCGCAGTAGAGTTCAGAATCGATAGTCCTGCCTGGTGGTAACAGCTCATAATGAATAATGCCCTTCCAATCCCACCACACGCACAACATCACCTTATTGCGGGTTAACCCGGGTTTCGCCACAGTCTGCGAAGCCTGACCGGCCTTTGACCACGACCTTTTTCGCACATTCTTGTCGTACGTGATCCACTTTTCATCACCAGTTATCAGCTTCTTCAAAAATGATTCGGTTTCGGATTCGTAATAAAGAATCACAAATGAGTACACGGCTCATTAGGTTCCTTTCAGTGAGCTCGTGAGGTACCCAAATATCGAGCTTTTTTGTGTACCCAGCTTTTTTCAAATGCGCCAAAACTGTTTTATGGTCAATTCCCAGTTCTTCAGCTACATCGTAACTACTGATATGTCGATCTTGCTCCACTTTTTCAAAAATGGCATCCATTTTATCTGTAATAGGGCGACCAGAGCCAGGTGCATCTTTGATATCAAAATTTCCGGATTGAAAACGCTTAAACAAATTTGTGCTACTCTCACAGACACTGCACTAGGCCTATAAACATCGCAAATTTTTCACTCATCTTGACAGTAAGAAAAACAAATGAAAATCACACATTTTCCTAATTTGAATTTGGAATTATATTCTTTAAAATTTTAACTTTCAATGATACCAAAACCAGCCAGATACAAATACTATAACCAAAGAGATTTTATTACAAGTTCATACATACTATAATGCGAAAAGACTTTTTCCCCAACCTATTAGTAAAAATATAACAGAAAATCATAGGTTATTATGGGAGCTGTAAAACCAAAATGCCATGGCCGCGCCATTCAAACGGCAAAAAATACGCTACCGTCAATATCTTGCTAAAAAAGAATCGCAGAGGTCTGAAGTTTTTTGTAACAACTGGGTTTGAATTTGTAGAAACTATTAAAGATGCTCAAAAAACTCTCCTAGGTATTTAAGGAGCTGTAGAACTGAATCCTTAATACGCCTTAAATACGTGGAAAGGGTGACCATGGCTAAGTATTAACAGAAAACTTTACATCTGCTTCATAAAATTTATATCACAAATCCATATTTATTTCGCGTAGTAAATTTAATTTAGAGCCCTTCTCGTCGAATTAGTCGTAATAGGTATATCGAAAAGTACCTACTAAAAAAAACGACGGGTTGCACTCTGGGAGTGCCGGCAGAAGTGAAAACTTGAATATTAACGTTGTGCATTTTTGATATTTTGGAATGGTTAGGGAATAATTTTCCACGAATTGCTTTAATTATAAAAGTACTCTCATTTATGTGGTAGAATACAATATTTATTTATTGGGCTATCGTAGACAAACATTATAATGTTATACTAACTTACTTTTTAGCAGATTCGTTTTATATTTTTTGTAACGGATGTGACGTCAGCCCTCAAGCCAAGCCGCCAAACTGCCATATTAACACGCCCCTCTTCCCGCCAATACAACTAGCCATGCCAAGCCAAAGGAGTGGGGACAGTGTTATAAAATGCCATGTTGCCATTTTCTGCCTGTTTTTCGATAATAAACATAAAAAGCGTTCTTCTGCTGGTTTTTTGTTGCTCCCCGTATTATTCAGAAGTGGGATATCAAAATGAAACGACGTCATATACACGCCCAAATCTTACGGTCTTTTGGCGATTCCGAGAAACAAGATGAAGTTCCTGACCCACCAGCGAGGAAGATACTGAAGAGTTTGCTCAAGAATGAGGTCCACAAAGCAATATCTGACCTTCAAGTAGAAGAGCCTGGATTCATCAAACCGAAAGATCACCGTGCTGCTTCTTTAATTCCGGAATTTGACCCTGATAGTGAAGAATGCACAGTACAAGCTTGGATTAGAAAAATAGATCAAATTGGTGAAATTCACGGATGGGATAATGCAACGAAATCGTTTCACTTGCAAGACAAACTACGGGGCCAAGCAAGAAAATGGTACAACCGATTAGAAGAATACAATTACTCCTGGGCCGAATGGAAAGAGATGTTGTCACGTGCTTTTCCAAAACATCGTGACTATGGGAGCATGCTTGAAGAGCTTATGCACAGAAAAAAACTCCCAAACGAGTCGATGACGAAGTACTATCAAGACAAAGTCGCCATGTGCTTCCGGTGCAAGTTATCTGATAACGCCAGCGTCTCCTGCATTATTCGAGGTTTGCCACCATCCCTGCAACCAAATGCGCGCGCATTCCAATGTCAATCGCCGGGTGAACTTTATGAAGGATTTTTATGTGCGCTTGATGATTATCGTACCCTGCCTCAAGAGCCTCGCTCACAGAAGCCGTTATACCTGCAATCCCTTGAAAAAAAGTTCACAACTCCCAATCCTGAGACGGATCCGTGTCCTAGGTGTAAATGAACGGGACATTTGCTGCGTGATTGCACACAACCAGACACGCGTACGTGCTATAAATGTGGAGCTAAAGGGCATATCGCCTTGCGTTGTTCGATGAACCCTACGACAAGCAAAGCATCTTCAAGTTACAGTAAAGAAGTAAACATATTAGAACCCTATAACGACATATACAAGAAAGTGGCAAAAGTGAACGGAGTTCACGTGAAGGCTTACATTGATACCGGAAGTCAAGTCAATGTGCTCAATAATCGAGTTTCAAAAGCCCTATCATTAGAAGTTAAACCAACTAGCATTGCTTTGAAAGGATTTTCTGGTGGAATAACTATGAGCCAAGGAGAAGTTCAATTTGAACTAGAGATCGACGGCATTACGCTACAATGTCAAGCCTACCTCTCGGATATGAAAATTAATGAAGTTAATTTGTTGATTGGGCAACCAGTTATTAACAGCGAAGGCATGACCTTAACCGTAAGCCAGGGTCATTCTAAACTTCAACTAGTTTCTGATCCCATTGCCATGATTGAAGCCATCGAAGAAAACCACCGATTCAAGGTCGTCACGGTGAATGAGGAACGCCTGCCACCCGGTCCCTCCATCATCCAAGTTCGCGTGACGGGTAACGAAAAAGACAATGACGTAGTGACCCCACCGCGGCATTACGAGCTTCAGGGCGTGTCCTACTCCCTGCCTGCGACGCTGCTACGTGGTGAAGACTGCTACATCAAAGTCGTCAATACGGGCTCCGCCGACATCGTGTGGCCACCAGGCGAGGTCCTCACGAGGGCCGAAAGCTGCGAGGTACTACAGCCAGACAGCCAGGTGTGTAGTTTTTCTACTTGCCTTAATTTATTGAATGCCAGTAGCCATGACGTAACAAATATTACTGAAATAGGGGGGGTAGATATAAATAAAATTAAGACGGGGCCATTAAATGGTAACGATCATTTAAATTTAGTAAATTTATTGAAACGGTATAAACATTGCTTTGCTGCAAATACACGCGATCTGGGTTGTTCTAATTTAGTTCAAATGCAAATTAAGCTCACTAGTGATCAGCCCGTGCATCGCCAGCCTTACAGACTTTCTCATAACGAACAAGCGACAGTCAAATCCAAAGTTAATGAACTTTTAGACGCCGGTATCGTAAAAGAATCTGAATCCAGTTATGCTTCACCCGTAATCCTTGTTAAGAAAAACAATGGCGACAGTAGGTTATGTGTTGATTACCGTGCGTTAAACGCTATCACTGTAAAAGACAGATATCCTCTACCAAACATTGACGATCAGGTATCCAAATTAGCTGGCAAACGGTTCTTCACAACTTTAGATTTAGCTCAAGGTTACCATCAATTAAGCATCATACCAGAAGATACGCACAAAACTGCTTTCATCACGCCACAAGGGCATTACGAATATACTAGAATTCCTTTTGGTTTAGCGAATGCGCCATCAGTTTTCATGCGTTTAATAAATAAAATCGTTGAATCTGTGGGTAGAAACATTCAAAATAATGTAGGTCAAAGCGAGATATTGGCATTCTTAGATGATTTACTTCTACCCTCGGTCGATATAAAATCAGGTTTAGTGATTCTCGAGAATGTACTAAGTAAATTCGAAAGTGAAAACTTAAAATTGAATATGAGCAAATGTTCATTCTTGCAGACCCAAGTCACTTATTTGGGCCATGAAATATCTTCCGGAGGTATCCAGCCTGGTACATCAAAGTTGACTGCCGTTTCGGAGTTTCCGGTGCCAATGAATGTTCATAGTGTGCGACAGTTTATCGGTTTATGCAGTTATTTTAGAAAGTTTATTCCTAATTTTGCCGTGATTGCGCGTCCATTAACCGAGTTGACAAAAAAAGATAAATCATGGGTATGGGGTAGTGAACAAAACGCTAGTTTTGAACAGTTAAAAGTCAGTTTGTGTTCTAAGCCTGTACTAGCCTTGTATGATCCGATATTGCCTACAGAAATACATACCGACGCGTGTAAGTTAGGTATTGCCGGCATACTTTTACAAAAACAAACTGACAGCACGTTGCGGCCCGTCATGTATTTTAGCCGGGTTACAAGTACGGAACAGAGTATATATCATAGTTACGAGCTCGAAACTCTTGCAGTTGTAGAATCGCTACGTAGGTTCCGTGTTTATATAGTAGGCAAACATATTAAGATTTTAACTGACTGCACTGCCGTCCGCGCTACACTTACCAAACGCGATATTATACCACGCATTGCGCGTTGGTGGATGTTAATACAGGATTACGATATTAGTATTGAATATAGACCCGGTGAGCGTATGAAGCATGTCGACGCGTTGAGTAGGAATCCTGTAGATGTGATGAACGTAAACCGCCTTGAAGTTTCTGACTGGTTCTATACGGTGCAATGTCAGGATGAAAAATTGAGTTCGATAATAAATCGATTAAAAAGCAATACAGCTGATTTAGAAACTAAAAATAATTACGAATTAGTAGAAAACCGACTTTACCGAAAAACCCTAAACGGAAATTGCCTCGCAGTTCCTAATCCGGCTAGATGGAAAATTGTACAAATGCACCATGATGACATTGGTCACGTAGGACTTAATCGTTGCTTAGAATTGATCAAAACCCAATACTGGTTTCCGAAAATGACGCGTTTTATTAGTAAATATGTGACCGCATGTCTTCATTGTGCATATGGCAAGGGCAACTATGGAAAGAAAGAAGACATGCTGTATCCGATCCCAAAGCCATCTGATCCGATGCGCATGGTACACATTGATCACGTAGGGCCTTTCAGTAGAAGTAATAAAGGATACCAGTACATGCTTGTAATAACGGATGCGTTTTCTAAATTTGTTATAGCTGAACCAACGCGTACTGTAAATTCGATTGAAACCATTCGTGTACTGAAAAAGACGTTCAGTTTATTCGGATATCCGGATCACGTGGTTACAGACCATGGTAAGGCTTATACAAGTAGATACTTTAAAAGGTTTTCAGTAGGTAAACAATTTAGGCATACGTTAAACGCAATCGCTTGTCCCCGTGCTAATGGCCAGGTCGAGCGTACTAATCGTACTATATTAGAGGCATTAAGGGCAACTGATCCTAGTGAAGCTTCAAGTAATTGGCCGAATACCCTACCCGACATTATTTGGGGCATAAATAATACAGTTAACGATAGTACCGGTTACAAGCCTTATGATTTAATGTTCGCGCGCCCTGGTAGATCGATATGTGACGTGTCTATTCCTGGTAACGAACCAGAACCTATTCAGGCACGGCGTAAGACAGCTTCAGTTAGGATAGAACAAGCAAGCGCAAAAATGAAGCGCCACTTTGATAAAAAACGAAAACGTGCTCATGTTTATAAAAAAGGGGATTTTGTATTATGGAGACAGGCTCCAACCAGTAGCGCTGCCAAAATAAATACCAAGTTAGATGATTTGTACTCTGGCCCCTATGTGGTGACTAAAGTAGTCGGAAATGATCGATACCGAATTAGGAGCATAAAGGGATTGCGAGGTTACAAGAACTTTACCGGACTAGTACCTGTAGATTCATTAAGACCCTATAGGAGCATAGCTCCAACATCCGATACCGCTAGTAGTTCCGATGAGCAACTTGAAACTGAAGATCTTATTGATTTGTTAGAGAGCTAAATCTTTGTTTATGTTCCCCATTGCGGGAGCAATTGTTGCAGGATGGCCGAATGTAACGGATGTGACGTCAGCCCTCAAGCCAAGCCGCCAAACTGCCATATTAACACGCCCCTCTTCCCGCCAATACAACTAGCCATGCCAAGCCAAAGCAGTGGGGACAGTGTTATAAAATGCCATGTTGCCATTTTTCTGCCTGTTTTTCGATAATAAACATAAAAAGCGTTCTTCTGCTGGTTTTTTGTTGCTCCCCGTATTATTTTATAAATCTTTATATGTTATATTTAGTTTGCAGTTTCCAAATTTTGTAAATAATTTATTATTAATTTTCGTATGTAGGTAATATATCTAACCCCGGAACTTTTTACTCAGACACTGGCCTATGTGTCATGTAAGGAAAATAATGACGTTCGAAGTATGTTGGTAAACATATATAAAAGTCCGTTTAAACCACAAGTTTAAACTATATAAAAAAAGTTATTCAAACTAAGACCTTACTCATCATTACAGTGTTGCACTCTACCTGAATTCTCAGAAAGCAACCCATTCATCGACAACACTGACCCGCCTGGATACTGAAAGCTTCACTAACAAACGATTGCTCAATGCGACGTAAACTGGGACCTTATTGTCTTGACGGAATGTCGGTTACGGACTACCTAGTTTATCCCAACTATACAGGGAAACAATTACTCAGCCACCTTAAATAAGCGCTCCCAAAACGAAGGCGTAGTAGTTTACTATATAAATGAGCTCCTAATGCCAACTGTTTAGTCAATAAAACTATTCCGTACCTAGCTATTGCAATCTATCGACCTCCGGGCTACAAAAATCCTCATAACTTTATTCAATACAAGAAAACAATACTATCTCCAGCCCCTACCTAGACATGCTGGCATACCATGGATTACAACCCACTCACTGTATGCCAACTCATAGTAAAACATCCTACTACATTGGTTGAAAAGTTCGCGGCCTGGCCATTAAAAAAAAACTTTTGTTATTTTTTCTGCCGTCATTTTGAACTGTCATTATTCAATGGGGAGTTTTCTGACAGCTCATTAAAAAAACAAAACTGTACAAAATTGGTACAAAAGGCTTCGATAGATGGCGCTTTACAAAAGGCGAAGGCGAAGAATTTATTCCACACTGCGTTTTTAAAAGTAAAATAAATTAATTGAAGTCTGTATCAGAAATTGAACGTATAAATAACCATAGATGGTAGATACCACTTACCTACATTATAGTTTACAGACTTAACGCCTTCGGCTTTTTAAAAGTGCCATCTATAGAGGTTTTTTGAACTAATTTTTATGAGCTGTCAGAAAACTCCCCATTGTCAGCTCGCGAATTTTCAATTTGATATCTTGTTTAAATAAAATTTTACGAACAATATAAATACGTGTGTAGAACAAATTTTCACTAATGGAGAAATTAGAACAACGTGCTGTGATTAAATATTTGTTTAAAAAAAGATTAACACCAAAGGAGATCCATGATGACATGCAAACAACATTAGGGGAATCTGCCCCGTCTTATACCACTGTGAAAAAATGCAAGAATTGCGAATTGGGTTGCAGAATTTAAACGTGGACGAGAGAACATCGAAGATGACCCTCGCTCCGGCAGGCCAATGACGTCTACGACCGAAGAAAACATCAATAAAGTGTGTGATCTCATATTGAAAGACCGTAGATTGACTATCAGAGAAATTGCAGACACTATAGGCATCTCATATGAACGAACGCAAAACATCATTGTCCATGAACTCGGCTTTTCTAAGGTTTCGGCTAGGTGGGTCCCCAGATTGCTTTCAGTAGAGCAAAAGCGAATTCGACTCACGATTTCTCGCGACTGTTTGGAGATGTTCGAGGCTGATCCACAAGGTTTTCTTGACAGATTTGTGACAATGGACGAAACCTGGGTTCACCACTATACCCCAGAATCAAAACAACAATCCAAACAATGGAAAAAATCAGGTGAACCAACTCCAAAAAAAGCAAAGGCAATTCTGTCGGCTGGCAAGGTGATGGCATCGGTTTTTTGGGATGCTAAGGGTGTCATTATGGTGGACTACCTTCCAAAAGGCGAAACAATAAACTCTGCGTACTATAGCACCCTTCTGTGCCGTTTACGTGAAGAAATTAAACAGAAACGCCCAGGATTACTGAGAAAGAAAGTGTTGTTTCACCAGGACCATAGAATATAAGTACTAAAGTATAGATGACCGTCTCTCGGTTTTTGCACTTTAGCGCCACACAGTATCCACTCTAAGAACCTTTTTGACCAAAACAACCCTAGAATGCAGCCCGGCCGTACCGCCTCTTTCAAATTTTTAAAAATTCGTAGTACCAGTTATTACTATTGTGCAAACTGCGCAATACTAATAAGTTGAAATAAACTGCAAAAAGCATGATGCTATGCGAGTTGGGGGTAATAAAACAATATGCATCTCAGACAATTATTTATTTTTTCTTAATTATTTGTGTTTGATATAATAATTTTAGGCCATAGATTTGTTCGGGTCGTTTTCGTCAAACTCAATGCTTTTGCCACGCAAATTGTTCACCTCCTTGCACCAGTCATTCAAAATCAATGCAATTCCTTTTCTTAACTCACTATCTCACTAGAAAGTCAGCATCCTATGTAAAAATATCACTTCACAAAAGTAAAATCTTTGATTTGAGATCGTAAAAACGCGAGGAGTGAACACTCTACTCAACGTACTTTGTAGAAAACACTAACAAAAGAATTCAGCGACAAAAAACACACAGAAAAATAAGCAAATGCAACGAGTGCAAAAATTTTATTGGTTGTATACTATACTAGAAATACGCTGCCTGGTACTATAGATATATCGATATCGAACGCAGAAAAAAATACAAAAAGTTCCAGTAGTGCCCGGCGCGTAGCGCTAGTAGTAATAGAATTTTGGTATTTGTATGGAAGACAAACTAGTGTAGGATCTGTGTCCTAGCTTTTTATAGATAGGCAGGATAACAAATGAAAATCTCGTCAGTATGGTTTTGAAGAAAGTAATATTTATTAAGTAAAAGACTGCTTTTATACATAAATTTCTGCTGCGTAATAATTAATAACAAATGTGGTGCAATGTGCCGATTAGTACCTACATATTTCCCTCCTTTATTAAAAAAAATTATATAGAACCCAAAACTTTAAAAGAAGTAAAAAAGCAACACTAAAGATGTACTTATATTATTATAGATCTTCCATTTTCCGTCTCGTTCACACATTAGGGGTGGGATGCTGGTGGTGTCCACAGCGCATCGCTACTGTGGGGACGGCTGCTCTGTCCTCGACTCCTCTTAGGATGGCGTCGAAACATTTTTTCTTCGATCTCTTTACGCAGTAAAGAACGACGATTCCAATCAATATTACGATAATTCCTCCCAGCGTAATATCTGTGTTGGAGATGGATGATCCTCCAGCTGCGCCTCCGGTTTGCGCCATGACCACTTCTTCTTTGGATGCACAGGAACCCATATTTTTGAAGATCGCAATTTTCGTTTTTTTCCTTTATCAGTGTTGAGCTTGTGAAATGGATATGTTTGAAATTATTTATTCTCTATGTAATTTATACGCTAATCGGCCCCGGGAACATCTTACGCAGCAAAACGTACGACCTGACGTACAATCCTGCCGGAACGAGTATAGGTGTCTGATTTCTCGGTTGTTGTACTTTGCTATGTTGTAATTGTTTGCTGTTATTAATTATTCGGTCGTTCACCTTTTCTTCATATTGAAATAAAAATGCTGGTTTCAATCTGTCAATTGATATGTTTGCAGTTCTGTTAGGCATTTTTATTTTGTAAAATTTATCGAACTTCTCAATGACTTCACATCTTCCTGCTCTATAGATAGCGCACAAAAATCTAAAACAATATTCAACATTTCATCTTTACCTAAGCCCTCTTACGAATCCTTTCACTTTACTCAACTTACCGAGTGTGATGTTAGGAGAGCAATCAACTCAATCGACTCAAATGCCGTCGGGTCTGATAGCATCAACCGAAAAATGATTGTTATCTTAATCGATTTCCTCCTACCTATCATTACCAACATCTTAAACCACTCCATCAGCACCTGTCACTTTCCCTCGTTATGGAAAGACGCACACATTACCCCACTTCCTAAAAAACCTTCTCCTACATCCTTTCAAGACCTTCGACCAATATCTATCCTCCCGTTCCTATCCAAAGTCCTTGAGCACCTAGTTCATAAGCAACTAAATAATTTCCTACAAAAAAATGAATTGCTCAATCCGCTGCAGTCTGGTTTTCGGCCAGGTCATAGTACCACCACGGCGTTAGTTAAAATATCCGACGATATTCGCCACGGCATGGAACATAAAAAGCTAACAGTGTTAACATTGCTTGATTTCAGCAATGCCTTTAACACTGTTGACTTCGCTATCTTGTTACAGATGCTTCGCTCTCTTAACATATCTCCATTCGTGGTTGATTGGTTTCATACTTACTTGAGCGGACGTCGGCAACGTATAAGTATCGAACAATCCTGCTCAGACTGGACCGATATCACAGCCGGCGTCCCTCAAGGTGGCGTGCTATCTCCTCTTCTTTTTTCTGTTTTTATAAACTCAATTTCGAATAATTTAACTTCTTCCTACCACATGTATGCAGACGATCTCCAAATTTATCTTCACACGGACCTTCTGGAGCTACCGCAGGCAATAACAACCTTGAACAATGATCTTGAGAAAATTCTATCTTGGAGCCAACAGCATGGCTTGACTGTAAACCCATCAAAAACTCAAGCTATCATTATGGGGAGCTCAAAGCTCGTTGATAGAATTGATTGGAACTTATGCCCCAAAATTGTTTTTAATAATGTAATGATCGAATATAGCAAAACTGTTAAAAATCTGGGAGTCTTATTCGATAACAATCTTTCTTGGAAAGCACAAATAGATGAAGTCAGCCGAAAAATGTTTGCTGCCACAAATTCTTTGAAACGTTTGCGCAATATACTGCCAATACCTACTAAAATTTCTATTGCACAGTCCCTTTTCCTACCAATTCTTGACTACGGTGCTGCCTGCTATCTGGATATCTCCGAAGACCAATTGAATAAACTTGAGCGCCTTCAAAACTTATGCATAAGATTCATATTTGGATTACGCAAATATGACCATGTTTCAGAATATCGCGCTAAGCTCAAGTGGCTTCCGATTCGTTTTCGCCGGAATACTCAAATTCTTTGTCTGCTGTATCGCTTGCTGTTCAATCCTGCCTCGCCGGAGTATTTAAAAACCAGATTTAATTATAGACACTCTCAGCACGTACGAGAGTTACGTTCTGCTGACAATTTAATGTTATCGACGCCCTCACATAAAAGTGACTTTTATGGGAAATCCTTTACAGTCCATGCTGTATCACTTTGGAATAAACTGCCACTCGAAGTCAAGTCTGCCCAAACTATTACAACATTTAAAAAACTGGTCAAGCAATATTTCTTTACTAAAGTCACGACGTTATAGTACAAGTTAATTAGTTACAATGTTTATATTTATTTTTATTTAGAGTCGTATATATAAATATATATTAAGTATATTGTATTACGTATATTATATAAGTATGTGTATTTAATTATATTGTTGTGTATTATTCGTATGTAACTGCTTTATATTTATGTATATAGGTACCTAATTGTTTTAATTTTAATGTAGTACATGTATGCCAAGACACCCTATAACTTGGAATCCAACTTCTCACCCAAAGGTTGTCTGGAAGAAATAGCTTATTAGCTATAAGGCCTCCCTTTGTACATTTCTTTTGTATTTCTTTGTTTTTAATTGTTTTTTAATTGGTGTACAATAAAGTGTGTTAAATAAATAAAAATAAATAAAAGACTTCATAAGGGCCTTCATATGGGGGTGTTAAAGGTTTTTTTACCATATCCGATCTTATAAAAACAAACTTGCAATCTTTCATACTCGGGTGTAGATACGGCTTATGGTTGGAATGATGTAAATCTGCATATGGGCTTGTTTTTGACATAATTTCTTTTAGGTTTTCAGTAAATGTTTCAGGGGATGATCTGTGTTCTTTTGGTTGTATAAATACTCCTGGTAGGCGGATGTTCGTTCCGTATAGCATTTGCGCCGGGCTTACATTTTGATCTTTTCGCAAGGCTGTTCTTAAACCGAGTAATACGATAGGAATGTCTTGCGCCCAGTTGGTTGAGTGGCCGCGTGCGATTATTGCGGTTTTCAGGGTTCGATGCCATCGTTCGACAATACCGTTTGACTGCGGGTGATAACTCGTTGTTCTTGACTTTTTAATGCCTAGTAGTTTAGTCAACGAGATAAATAGGTCAGATTCAAACTGCCTTCCCTGGTCAGATGTTATTACGGCTGGGCATCCAAATCTGGCAATCCAAGTGTTTAAGAACGTTCTCGCGACTACTTCCGCGGTTATGTTGGAGACGGGTACAGCTTCCGGCCATCTCGTCGCACGGTCAATCATTGTGATGATGTATCGGTTACCCTCTGATTCTGGTAGTGGTCCAACTATATCGATGTGTACGTGATCGAAACGTGAAGTCTCGGGGAAAGTGCCGATGGGTGCGGAATTATGACGTTGTATTTTGCTTTTTTGACACGGGATACATGTTTTAGCCCATGCTCCAACGTCTACGTTCATCTTCGGCCAAAAGTAATGACTACTGATAAATTTTCTGGTAGATCTCACGCCGGGATGAGTTATATTGTGCATTGTATCGAACACTTGTTTTCGAAGTTGTTTCGGTACAAATGGGCGTGTATTTGCAGTAGTGCATTCGCAGTAGAGATTTTTCTGAGAGTCGATCTTGACAGATTTCCAACTTAAGTTGTTTTTTTGTAATAGTTGCTGAAGTTCAAGGTCATCTTTTTGTGTATCTGCTATCTCTTTCCAATCCACAAGGGACGAGCAATCTATTTGTGCTATTCTTGATAAGGCGTCCGCTACGGGGTTCTCATTGCCGGCGAGGTGTCTAATCTCGGTCGTGAACTGTGAGATGAATTCGAGATGACGTGATCTTCTAGGAGAATCCCTTTTGTTTGAAACGGAGTGTCTGGTAGTAAAAGCGTGACATAATGGCTTATGGTCTGTGTAGACTATTAGTTCACGTCCCAATGTATGGTTGGAAATGTGTTATTGACATGTAGATGGCGAGTAGTTCACGATCATATGTACTGTACTTAGACTGCGTCTCGCTCAAAGATTTGGAGTAAAATGATAGTGGTCTCCATGTTTTATTTTCGTACTGTTGAAGTACTGCGCCGACACAAGTTTGAGATGCATCAGTCATAAGTGACAAGGGTGACTCAGTTGAAGGAGATGCTAAGGTCACGGCTTGGCTAAGGCTCTCTTTGCACTGTTTGAACGCGCCTATGGCTTCTTTTGTCCATTTAATTTCTGTACGATCATTCTTCTTTGAGCCGCACAAATATTTATTCAGGAGTGCCTGGTGCTTTGCTGCATGTGGTATATTATTTCTATAGAAATTTATCATGCCTAAAAATCTTCGTAAGTCTTGAATAGTTTTTGGCGTTGGGTAGTTAATGATGGTATTGGTTTTTTCGGGAAGCGGTTTGATTCCTTCGGGTGTTATAAGGTACGTAGCCCAGAAATTCGATTTCCCTCCGTCCGAACTCACATTTTGCTGAATTTATGGCGATACCATGTGAGTTTAATCGTTTGAAAACTTCGTTTAGGTGTTCTCGGTGTTCTTTTTCTGATCGTGAGGCTATTAAAATATCGTCTATGTAATTAAATATGAAGTCACAGCCGGTTAAAATTGAGTTCAAAAATCTTACGAATGTTTGACCTGCATTTCTTAAGCCAAGTTCGTGGGAACTCAAATAAGCCAAACGGGGTAATAATTGCTGTTTTCTCCACTTCTTGGACTGGAATTTGATTGTACGCTCGTTGGAGATCGATTCTGGAGTAGATAGTCTTGCCAGGTAAGAGATAAGTGAAGTCTAACAGTCTCGGTATAGGATATCTGTCAGGTACGGTAATCGCGTTCAATTTGCGATAGTCACCGCATAATCTTAGCTCTCCATTTTTCTTTTTAGTGACATGTAGAGGGCTGGCCCAGGGGCTTTTTGAAGGTCTACATATCCCGGCTTCCAGCATGTTTTCGATCTCTTTTTTTACTTTGAGGTATTTATCAGCTGACAATGGGCGACATTTTGAGTGAACAGGATGGCCATTGGTAATAATTTGGTGTTTGACGTCGTGTTGAGGGTGAACAAGGGCGTTCATAGGCTTAGTTAGATTCGGGTATTCTTCCAATAAGTCAGAAAACGGTTCTTCCAGATTAATGGTGCGAAGAGTCGGGAGGTTCGACTGCTTCAATCCACGAGTAAATTATGTTTTTCTAAAAAATCAGCGCCCAGTATTGGTTGCGAAATATCCGCTATGACGAAATTCCAACGGTACGGCCGTCTCATGTTCAAATCCAGTGTCAGCGATTTGTCGCCGTATGTTTTGATTTGTGTGCCGTTTGCAGCAAATAATTTATAATTTTTATCTATATTTAGTTTTAGGCCACGTTTAGGTATTACGGATATATTGGCACCGGTATCAACCAAAAAATGGTACCCACTTTTTCGGTCGGTAACACATAGGCGGGTTGATGGGAGTATGGCGCTAACTACCGCCTCTGGTAGCGCTTCTCTTAGTTTTCCGACGGCTGCTGTCTCCAGTTGCAGGGTTTTTCACAGTTTCTTGCCCTATGCCTATATCTCGAGTGGTATCTGCATAGCCATCTTGGGTCTTCAGGGGTAATCCTGGGTTTTCTACGGCTGGAGTTTGATCTCGAACGAGAGTGAGGCTGAGCATGACTTCGGTAGGTATTTCTATTGTTGTTTACGATGTTTTTCAAAGAAGCAACTTCTAGGGTAAGTTTACTTATTTGACTTAACAGCTCGGCTTGTATAAATGTTTGTCCAGACGATATTTCATTGATTTCCCCTCTGTTGTGTTCTAAAATTTTGTCGGCGATGGCGGCTAGATTTTCTAGGTTTTGGTTTTGGCTGACAGTTAACACCGCTCGCACGTGGGCAGGCAACCTTGAGGTCCAAAGGCTGCATAAAGTTTTGTCTGGAACCTTGGTATTTTGAGCCAATTCCTTCATACGGCGTAACAGTTGTGATGGCCGCTGGTCGCCAAGTTCAATTTCGCTCACTAATTTTTGAAATTGCCGCTCTTCAGACTCTTCGTAAACCGACAGCAACCTGTCTTTTAAGGTTGTGTATTTGTTAGTGGCAGGTGGCGATATTATTATGTCGGAGACTTGCCTAACTGCGTCTTTGCCGAGTTTTGATACGACCATACTGAATTTAATATCGTCTCCTTGTTTTTGAGGGGCCATTATTGTTTCAAATTGGGCAAACCAGACCCGTGGCATGTCTGTCCAGAATTCGGGGAGTTTAGAGGAGGTGGAGACTGTCGCTAGCTCGCCGCTGCTGTTGTTACCGCTGCAGCCTGCAGCCATGTCGCCACAGGAGTATGAAGTGTGAAGGTTGTCCTTGTTTGTGTTCATCGTCTATGACTATGTGTCTCTTCAAGGTACTATGGCGATTCCCGCTTCTGGGAGACCGATAGAACCGTACAGTGCAGTCACAAAGACTAAGAACAGCAAACGTATAGCTTCTTTTTCTTCTTCTTCGTCGGGGTCACCAATGTAGGATCTGGGTCCTAGCTTTTTATAGATAGGCAGGATAACAAATGAAAATCTCGTCAGTATGGTTTTGAAGAAAGTAATATTTATTAAGTAAAAGACTGCTTTTATACATAAATTTCTGCTGCGTAATAATTAATAACAAATGTGGTGCAATGTGCCGATTAGTACCTACACTAGCATGACCAGGACAACGCCCGAGTCCACACGTCTGTCGAGTCTATGGCTCAAATTCGTGATTGTGGTTTCGAATTGTTGCCACATCCAGCTTATTCTCCTGATTTGGCACCTTCGGACTTTCATCTGTTTCCAAACCTGAAAAAACACCTCGGTGGGCAGAAATTTTTAACGAATGAAGAGGTCGAAGCCGCTGTTAACCTTTATTTTGAAGACCTTGAGGAATCTTTTTTTAAAACAGGTATGGAAGCTCTGGAAAGCAGATGGAAGAAGTGCATAGAGCTAAATGGAGATTACGTCGAACAATAAAAATATTTTTGTATGTACTTTATTCTGTTTTCTTGACTAGGCCGCGAACTTTTCAATCCACCCTCGTAGATCACTTTATAATGCCACTTTAAGCAAGTATCTGACTGAACTGAGGGTCCAACTAATTAAACAGTTAAAGTTTTAATTCAAGTTAAAGAATTTTTTGACCCTTTGCATTAAGTTTTAACTATTTTTGTCTAAACTCTAAGTCTTGCAAGGATTTGAAGACTGGGCCCTCAATCCAGATGCACATGTCGGAACTCACCATAAATATTCATATTTTAGGACCCAGGCGCGGTCCCAGGGGGGGGGGGGGTCACAGGGGACATGACCCCCCCCAAAATCATGAAAAGATGAACATCTTATAAGAAAAGTAGCTAAAAAAGATACTTCTGATTAAAAAAACTTGTTGTGACGCCCCCCCAAAATTTCAGTCTGCGACCGCGCCTGCTAGGACCGCTTTTTATTATACATATACCTACTGCTGATATAACAGTATGCAATGCAACAACTGTGGTTACCATGCAAATGAATAAAATCATTTATTAACTCTTATATCACTTTTGAGAATACGATTGCCAACTGGTCTTCTAACAATTGCCTCATGCTTCCAAAACTAAAGTCCTCGTTTGTTTCGCCTGGCAAAGCGACCACCTTTCATATAGAATCTGCCACCAAATAAATGGTGCGATGGTTGTGTGCTCCGGTAATATTTTATGAAGAGCCAGTTCGTGTCTAAGCTGTGTGTAATCTTTGCCCTCATCTTTACTTGAGTAGGTAGGTAATATAAGGTGAGATTGAGATCAGTCAAGTAAGTATGTAGTCGCCGACAATAGAAAATTAAACGTGCTAGAACAGAAATCGAAAAAGTGATTGAGGCGCGCAACTCGTGCTCAAGGTTCTAATGGGTTACGAAACTTTGTTTCGATACATTTGCGCATTAAACTTTGATGTGAACTGAATACATGGATCATGATAACAGCGCGGCGGCACGGCGTCGAAATCTCACTCAAAGGAACCAAAATGCGTGTGGGCATTGTATTTTGAAATTTGACTTGTGATCATCGAAATCCTATAGAAAATCTGTCGAGATTTTAGCAGAACATGTGTACCCAAAAACCGTCATGTCGTTTAGAATTACGAACCTATACCTATTTCGTGTCAATTTTGGATAAATATCTATTAAAAGATTTATTCAAAACTATCATAAGTAATCGAAGAGAGGAAATCTAATAATCTCATGACTTTTTACTTGCTAAACTACCTGTGTATTTTTAAGTTTAGTTCATTTCAGAAGGAAACCTATTATATGCAATAAAAAATATAGATACCTATTTAATTATTACCTACCTTGATGAATGTGTTAACCACGCTTTTCTTTCAGTACCTATTATAAGGAACTTATCATTTTCATATATGGGTGTTGTTATGGCCACGTTATGGCAACTAAATTACAAATAGATTTTTCTTGATATCGATCTCGGAACTCATGGGCTAACATGGGGTTAACCATAACTTATAGTGCGACCGGTGGGAGTTTGCGTTCCTGAAAGCTGTCAAAATCATAGCTTTTTTACCCCTTCGAATCAGAAATAAGCTTTATTCAGTGGACATATGGAGCTGTCAGGAACGCATTCTCGCAACGGCCGTGTGTCCTCCAATTTTGTACTGTTATGCAACAAAAAAAAGTCTTGTATCTTTCTACTCGACAGCGGCACGTGGGTAAAGTAGGGCTAGCTATGTTTTTAACGCCAACTTGAATCTCTTGTAAAGCCAAGGTTGCCTGGCAGATATACCTCTACAGCGATAAGGCCACCTTTTATACGACTTTCTTTTATTGTCTTCATTTCTATTTTAAATTGTGTAACCATGTTGGTGTGGAATAAAGTTTTCTTATTATTTTGCTGCGCTTATTTTTTCATCTTCGACCTCGTCTTCTCTTACCATCTTGAGGTGATATTGAGGACAAACGCGGGGTTAGTCTAAGTATAGTAAAAAAATATAGGTAGGTATGTCACTTATAGATATTTACCTTTTTGAAAAAAAAATGAATCACATGTTCATATGAGAATTATCAGAAAGAAATGCACATTTTATTTTCATAACGATGGCAATAGAAGTTGTCAGATCGATCGTCAAGCAAACTCATCTTTAGGTATCACCTATAGATGCGAAGCTGGTTATTAACGATTTTAACCACGCGGTTAAATATGCATTTTTCGTTATTAACGGTTAATTAACCGCATTTTATGCTTGTTACGGTTAAATACCACCGTGAGATGTCACTAGCAGATTGAAATGTGAAACGCAAGTTGCGCGATGATGCTAGCTTCGACTGGCAAAAAAAAGTCGGTTGAAATTCCCTACCTCAAAACTATTGAACCGATTTTGATAAAACTTATATTATACCCTAAGTTGAACGATATCTAGTACAACAAAAAAATAATTAGTCAAATCGGACGTGTAGTTCCGGAGATATGCGAACATAAACATAAAAACATACATACACTATTGAAATTTGGCACATTTGTTCAGACGTTGATATAGACTAACATTTACGAAAACTCGGTCATTCTGAAAATATTACATACATACGAGTGGAATTGATAACCTCCTTTTTTGATGTTGGTTAACAAGAAAAGAAAGAAAAACTTTATCCTTTTTCGTTGTCAGTGTCAGATATTTAACCGTTAATAACTGCATTTTATTGGTAGTTAACCATAAATTTGGTTAAATAACGGTAGCTAACGGGTTTTTTACAACTCACCTATGAATGTGCAAGCGGCTGTCAACCTACACTACTTTGTTGGCCGACTGTACCTGCCTTGTCTTACGATTTTCAACCGACTTCCAAAAGGAGGAGGTTCTCAAGTCGTGTGTACCTGTTTTTTTTATTTGAATGTATTTTCCTATGCTAAAATTCTGGCCATAACTATGAGGGAAATACTTGAAGCGTCTTGCAGGTAGGACAAAATTCAGATCAATTAATTCGTATTTAATTAAAAATACCTGTGAATCTATACAGCAAAAGTTTTTTTTTACCCTAGTAGAAGGGCAGGTTAAATCGACCCCAGATAATGGGTAAGTCTCAATTACAGGTTTATCTCCTCCTTGAAACTAAGTAGATCCCCTTCGGAGGTTACCTGCCTTGCGAGTACCATTCTTACAAGCAGGTATGTCGCTTAACATCACACCATCAAGAATGACATGCACCGGCAAGGTTTTATGAAGAGTAAATCTCTTGCTCAATCCGCATGCTGTCACTTTAGATCTCATCTTCACCATACCATCGGATGAGATTGGGTTATAACGCGGGATGAGTCACCATTAAAAAGAAACTGCTTTCGGTTATGTATTTATTTATATTATGGACCAGTAAAATTTACACCAAATAATTGAATGTATGACACTGTTATGACAATGTAGTATAAGCTAATATTTTTGACTATTGTTAATTTTCATTAATTTATATAAAATTTTGCGAAGAGGTTTTTCAGTTCTTTATGTTACACCCTGTATAAAGTATGCTACATCCTGTATTAAACATATATGTAAAGGGTAGTATATCTCAGACACCGTTGTCAAGAGTGACCGAGGTGAAAGGCGTCCGATTGATTGTTAAAAAAGATATCAATATTATCACCTATAACCGGCAATATAAAACCTCTCAATATAAAGAATGATTTAGAAATGAGAACTTGACAATATCAAACACAGCATTTATATAAAAAAGTCAAAGAAATACTGGCCAAAAACCCGTTCCTATTTGTTAAAAAAACATGAAATATAAATAACTTACTTAGGCCCTTATTGTGCTATAAAGTGAGTACAATAAAATCGTTAATTGAATGTGTATTAAAGTTGTGGTAAATAAGGTAAATATTTTGTAATGAGGTCATTACATTTCTTGACACAACTCCGTCTGTCCGCAAGGTTCTCATGAAGATAATAAAGGAACCTAGTATTGCTTTAACATGGTTCAACTCGTGGAAAATTATGATTTTACTACATTTGTAGGCAATTATTTTTACTAACCAGATATGCTTATTATTCCATGATTTATAACTAAGAACCATAAGATATAATATATTTATATATTTTTAGGTTTACAAACGAAAAGTTAACCATTTATTGGTTTGATGTTTTAAACAGGGTGAAACATTAAGTCGTAAATATATTTTTTTGTATCTACAGCAGTATTTTAAGGCTAATTCATTACATCAACTCTTGAAGCCAATAATTCATCTTTATTGATAATAATTTAAAATATATATCCAAAACACCAGCCTTATGGTCACCCTAAGGTTGAATGAATAATCTTGGTAAAAATGATTTGGGCTTATGACAGTTAAACATAGCTATTAGAGTGATCAAAGGCTAAGTATATTTACGAATTATCAAACAAATTTGGCATATTTTTACCCGTTGTCACGTTCAAACTTAAGTTAAACACTAAGAAACTTATAGTTTTGTTTACGACTTATGTTGCACCCTGCATGTAGGTACAGTTTGCAACAGAATTATGTATTTCCACCCAGTCTCTCGCACGCATTCTTTATGCATGCAAATTGTGAGTGTGCGGGGGCGACTGGGTGGTATACATAATTCTGTTGCAGACTACAGTCCTCTTTGTAGTTATATAAAAATATTACCACTACGTTAAACAAGCAGCCTCATCATACAGGCAGAACAATAATACATACATAACTTAGGTATTCGTTCCAGTTATTAGTAAAATAGAGTCCATATCGGCTCACATAAAATTTTTACTCCTATTTTTTGTCTTACTACCGATTTATGTTCATAGTTATCACTCTTCATAATTTAGTTTTTCATCCTTTTTTTATTCATACATTTTTGGTTCTATCAACAAAGCTCCTATAGTTCGGCCGTTCAGAGAATGCGTTCCTGACACATCGCGATTGAACTGACGACGTAACTTTGTAATGGCGTTGCAGTTACGATAAAAAATATTTTTGCTGGTTGTTTACCGTTATAACAATTGATGAGCATTAAAACAACATTATTATATCAATAATCAATGAATTTTATAATTTCGTGCCAAACTGAGTGTCAAATAACTTGGTAAACAATATTTTTCAAAATCTATACTGCGCTATTACAAGGTTATGTCAAAGCTTTATATTTGTAGTGCTGTGCTAATAATAACAGTATCGTAATCTGTTCTTAAACAGGTACCTATACTTTATGAAATAAAACGTTTCGTTTTTCTTTTTAAGAATTTGAAAATAATGGACTATAAGATAACAAAGGTTGTTGAAAGACTAAAAACCTGATAATGGAACATTTTGACCGAGATATTAGGATTGAAACTGTTATTGATAATAAAATAATTATACATGTAGGCGAAGATGATGATGAAGAAACTACCTCCTCAAGCGAATCGGAGTCTGAGTAATATTCTGTACGCACATTCAATTCAATATACTTTATTGCATAGAAATACATATTGTAACTTTGTAACAAAAAATAAATAAAACAATTTTATTAAATTAATATTACCTTTTCTTGGTTTCCACTTAAATTACTAAATAATTCCGCCAATTTAAAACCGAAAATAATCTTAAAAATAACGCGGCGTTTCATTTTGGAGGAACGGTAACGAACTCAGTGTTATGTTGTGCCCATCACTAGTCGTGACTAACTGACAGGTGTCAGGAACGCATTCTCTGAACGGCCGAACCATAAGTGTGATCATAATTTTTTTATTTATAATGTTGCTGCCAAGAACCAGTTAAAATTCATAATTTTCTTTTTCAGATCTTTAATCTACATAACATTTAAGTATCATATTGCTTTAATTAATAATGTCGTTACTAAGAAAATATGTTGAGTCATAACGTCGTTGTTAAAAATAGCACGCTTTATAACAGAATTATCAAATTTTTGTCTAAATGAGTTATCGCTTGACCATGTCGGGGTTTTGGTGACCGACCTCACACTTTGTGGATTATGGCACTTCGCAGGCCGCTGCCGCGGCACCACTCACTTCACTCGCTCAGCTCGCGCACGCGTGGCCTTCGTGCAACCTAACTGCTCCTCTTCGCTACGGTAGTCGTCGAGTTAGTAAAATCAAAGTGTGTGAAAAGCGATATTATGAATTACAATGATTATGTTTTTTAATTTTGAGGGTTTAATTTTTTTAATGAAGAATGATCATTATGAGTTTAAATAGTATGAGAAACATTTTCGGACTTCCGATTTTAGGAGTTGAAAAGTTATGTGAAACAATGCGCACCCATAAAAATAGAAGGCAACCATTTTTGGACGGAGTTTTATTTGATCGTAGACAGCGAACCTTACCGATTTTTTACATCGATTTTCATTTCTCACAAAACTATTCGCAATTACATAGGTTTCCAATAATTTGGTTTCCGTGCGCGGACTTGTTTTTGCACCTTCTTTCATTGCATGTATTTTAGCATTAAAACACTTTATGAGCGCACCAGTAAGTCGAGCTTGGTGACAGGGACAGACAGAGACAGAACTTTTCACATAAATTCTCCTGCCTATTTCTTAATATTTATTGAACCGCGTATTGATCGATTAAATAACATAAATTGACTTTTATGGAATGCTTTCTACAGTGTTTCGGTATAACGAAAGTCGATGAAAAAAATATCGGTGTTGTGATTGGTACCCAAACAGTTGTATATTCTTCTCAACTGCATTGCGCTAAGCCACTTAAATAAACGCCCCATTGTAATTATTATAATAGTCTTAACTTTTTATTCTAAAATTCAGTAGTCTGAAATATTTTAAATGGACAAGGCCCGTATTAGGAAACATACTTATACGTTAATCAAGTAATAATTTGCTTTAAATTTCATAATACGGGCCTAAATATGCTTCAAGTATGTGTTAATATACAAAGGCAGTTAGTTATTTTCATATTTTTAAAGCTTATGACATATAAAAACTAAATAAAAATACAAAGGCACTTCAATCAAGTATCAACTATTATATATTCTATGTATAAGTATATTATACTACTAGGTACGTTTTTGTCTGCTTTTATAAAGCAGCTTAGACTAGTCAAGAATAGCATGAATTTACACAAATTATGCTCTTTGGTATGTTTATGTGTGCCTACAGAGAGTCGATCAATATTAAAATCGAATAAGTAACTAGATACATGATAGATATGGGAATTTATTACATTTTTAACATACATATACATAGGTATATAACATCACACCTGTAGCCTTTATGGGGTAGGCAGAACACAGGTAATATAATGATGGAGAGGGAGGACTATTGCAGTGATAGGGTGTCAGCCTATCGCCCACAAAACCCTTTGTCCCTTAACTGACTTTTACAGTACCTAATGGAAATCCGACTAACTTCTGTGCGGATTTTGACGTATATGTATGTAAAATTTCTTAGTTTTGTAATTATGGAGCCCTTTGGGATGTCATCAAAGAGTCAAAATACGTACTTTTTTCAAAAATAAATTAGCACGCTCCTTTTTATTTAAGTACCCATTAGGTGCGAACATCGGGGAGGCATGTATCTAGTTTTTTTAAGAGTTATCGATGCTGAATAAAGATACCTACTTTACATTTATGCTGAAAAAACTATGTTGCCTGTTGTGCATGTTATTTACATATTTTCGGCAAGATTAGCTTTGGGAAGTAAATTCATAAAGGGTGTACATAGTAAATTTCCCTTTTCGACATTTCATTACATACCTAGTCTGACCATAAATACTGTTACAATTAAAAATAAACAAAGTATTACATTTGAATTGGGAATCTGTCATTTCATATGATTTTTCATTTTGTTTTCTCATTTTGGCATCGTACAATATTTTGCGTTATTAAAATGGAGTGGGGTGATAAATAGAACCGAATCGCTGTGATTACATTACACAAAGAAAGTATGGAGCTAAATGCAATTTTTAAAACTCTCCATACGCTTGGTATTAGTCAAATATTTGTGTAGCAGGCTATTAATAGGTACAATAAGACCTCCTCTGTTTGTTCCAAAAAAAAAAAAAAGATCTGGCCGTCCACATAGTGTTCGTACGAAAAAGGTGGTCAAAGCAGTAAGGTAAACAATTCGAAGAAATCCCGTCCGAAAACAAAAGATTTTATTTCGGGAGATGAAGATAGCACCTAGAACTATGTCGCGTATTTTAAAAAATGACTTGTAGCCTATAAGATTCAGCCAATGGTCATTTCTTAACTGATAATTTAAAAAAGAATAGGGTGGCAAAATCGAAACAACTACCTACTGAAGCGGTACGCAAAGGGAGGTCACAGAAAAATATTGTGTACGGATGAGATTTTTTTGCAATTGAACAACATTTTAACAAACAAAATGACCGTATTTGTGATACTTCAAACCTTTGGCTTAAGTATAAGGTCGTCAAGGATAAAGATCTCCGAATTCATAAATAAAAAAAACATGTAATACTTAATCGATTTCGATGAAATTTATATGTATCAAGTATCCTCTATCATATAAAATAAGAATCATCAAAATCGGTTCACCCAGTCAAAAGTTATGAGATAACAAACATACAAGAAACATACGGTACGAATTGAGAACCTTATCGGTTTTTTTGAAGTTGGTTGAAAAGGAATCAAAACATCGGCACAAGTCTATCAAGATAACATTTTTGAGAAGGTAGTTAAGTCCCTTAACAACACCATGTTTAATAACCAAGAATGGTCCTTCCAGTAAGACTAGTAAGACTCGGCGCCGAGTCATAAAGCTCAGTCCACGCAGTCTTGGTTGAAAACGAACGTTTCCGACTTCATCAGAGCTGAAGACTGGCCAATCCTATGGAAGGAGTTCGTACTTCTATTGATACTAGCCTCGACGTTTAAAGAAATGTAGTGTAGCCAATGGAGACCACCTCGAATAAGATTTT
Source organism: Stenoptilia bipunctidactyla (assembly GCA_944452665.1). NCBI lineage: Eukaryota > Metazoa > Arthropoda > Insecta > Lepidoptera > Pterophoridae > Stenoptilia > Stenoptilia bipunctidactyla. The sequence continues at coordinate 12,836,419 of OX101725.1, read as the reverse complement.
TATGTTTTAAGTTGATTTAATGAGTATTAAACTTACACACTGTAACAAATGTTATTTGCAATAGAAACAAAATATATTTTTCTTTGTTAACAATATTTTATGGCAAGACTAAGTAGGTATTACAATAGAATCAAGTTCATATCGGTTATAATGCAGATGCTCTTTTTCAAAGTACTTAATTACTTCTTTATTAATTACATTTATAGAAAACTTCAAAATAAGCGATATTTATTATATTTTATAAGTTTGTATATTTATGAGGTAAAAGTTTAAAACAAATTGTATTTAGCAACATGTAAATAATTTTGTATACAATCACAATACTTCATAGAAGGAATAGACAGATGTCAGGACATATCATGTGTTTGTTTACTCAGCTCAGCTGAGCTAAGCTTAGGCTCAGCTGAGGTCACAGCGGTGAATTTCTTATTCATAAAGAATTTGTATAGATTTTATTTAAAAAGTAAAATATCATTCTGATATTCTCAGTTTTAAGGCGGTTTAAAAGCTCTTCATATATATTTAATAAACAAGCTACAAAAATAATATCTATCAGCGCTTATCTTACATAGAATTTTAGATCAGTTTTATTGTCTTGTGAAATGAATACAGTATAGCAAAATACAAGGTGTATATTGTATGGTGTATTGCTTGAAGCTTATAAAAGCTTCTGTAACAAATTTATTGTAGACTCTTTCTACACAGAGTGTTTAAACTAGGTAAGTGGGTTGCAGGAATCAAAAACTAATTACAAAATTATACTTATAGTTTCAAGGAAAATTATTTTGGTAGGTTAAATTTTGAGAGTTAAATAACTTTTCATGGGCAGATAATTTTGAACAAAAATTAATTCAGATTTTTTTACAACACAGTTACAGTTTAAAACACTCTGTATACACTATATGCTTATTTCGTTTATTATTATTAATAAAATCGCAAAATACCCTTAGAACTATAGTTAAAAAAAAACAACCTTTATTAATATTTAAAATGTAAATTGTGGGGCACGTTTTAGTTATATATTTTAGTACATTATTATATAAACTCGCAAAGTTTGAATTAATATTTTAGTTTAACAAACATGTAAAAAAAAATCCTAGAATCTTTGTACTTTTAACAGTCATATTTTGTATCAGTTCGGTTGAAGAAGGTATGTCAAAAGAACTTTGCTATCATAAAATCACAGCTATAGTATAGTCAAATAAGCTGAAAAAGTGAAAACCTTGGAATGAGATTGGCATTATTTAGACCTTCATCATTTATTAATCGTTGACTACGCATTTATTAACTACGCAAACGTAAAGAGAAGAAACACAGAATAGATCTTTTAAGTAATAACCACTTAAGGAATACAAAGCAAAAAAAATCGAAGAAAAGTTCGTTTTTCGAAGTGGACTGGCTGGGAATCGATCTGTGTGGACACAGGTCAGAGACCGAACTGGTTCACCACCGAGACCATCAAATAAATATCAAGTAACCTATAAATACCAATAACAAAAAAGCAATGAGTACGTAGTATTGATAAGTTCTACAGATGTTGATGCTACATAGCATATATCCGGGAACAGCAGATAAGGTACTACTAAGGCTATAACACGTGTCCTGTGTGTTGTCGTATCTGGTTTATTCTTTATCATGCAAATCGTGTAATTATCGATATAGTTGCAGTAAAACGAAAAAGAAACTACTTTATGTATAGTTGACACTATAATTGCATTACTAGAGATGGATTAGATAATTAGGAGCAAATGTCACTAACAATAATGTCTGTTTTTGATTGTAAGTGACCCCAATACAATGTATAGAGATTAACATTGTTATTTCTTGTTTTGATAGGAAAGGTTAAGATGCATTTTAATTCTAAGAATTGATTGGATTATGTTCAAATAAATACGTCAATAACCAACGAGTAAAGTAATGGGACTTTTTGAATTATAAATTTGATGGATATTAAAAGTGGAAAATATAATATGGACTATACAAAATGTATTCTATTCTTAAGAAGCTTCCTTCAAACAAAACCTAATGCTATTTAGAAACGCGATATAGAAAATATCACATAATAAGCTAACTTAAAGCATTTTCTAAAACGTAAATCGTATTATTCTTCTTCACTTTCGTGGGAAACTACACACATGGTGATAGTAAGTGAATACAACGATATACACAAGCTTTTTGCTTATTATCTTTCATTCCAAGGTTAAGTTCCTATTTGACTAGACTATTAAATAATTCACCACGTCAATAGAACTTTCAGGACTATCTACAAAAAAGTATTCGAAACAAATTAAATTCGGTAATATGTCACAATCTAATTAATACGCCATGTTTTTTTTTATTTTTTGACCCTGAGACTCAACGGTCTGATCAGACTATTCGCCTTTCGTTAAGTTGACTTTGGCTCAAATTCTGAAAGGTTACGCAGAGTAAAGCACAAATTTCATTATAGATTTTTTACAGTTCTCTATAGAGTGAATCTGTGCTTGAGATTGTAAAATGTCTTTCGGGTTGAATGTCTGAAAAGCAAAACAACCAACTTATAAAACGTCCGAAATTAAAATCGTCATATTAGTAGAACGACTGAAATGACATATTGGGCAAGACGTGCTATAATGCACATTCAAGCGCAAAATAAAGCAAAATCGTTAGATATATTCAAAGGTGTATTGTGGAAGCACACTGCTAATAATATTATTTGTTTCTGCCAAAGATAAGTTATGACACCGGGTGATAGGGAGAAGGTGAATACTCATGTACAAATGGGCCCTGCACGGGGGATAACCCCCGCCGACAGTGACGCCACACGCCGACGGATGCCACTACATACCCAGACAGAGTGGAACTCTCGTCCACCACTGCGAGCCTATACCCGCTAAACAACTCCTTCTCCAATCCCTAACTAATGAAAGCTATTCCCAGTTCGAGCAATGAGCTACAGCCCCGTGGGTCCGGGACTGCGCATCAGGCACCTAGATGGATAGCCCGTTGTAAGCCACTGTGAAGCTCAATGGCGAGTGTAGGGGATGACTAGGGCTGGGAACCCAAAAGGTTAACAAGGTCCGCTGTGAACTGGTTGGGGGGTCTGAGAGAACGTCTCTTGGTCTGCGGCGTGAGTGCCAGGTGAGAGGGTGGCCAGTATAGGAGACAGTCTCCCTAACAAGTTTGTTATGCATCTTATTGCATGGAGTTGCATAATACTTACTGATAACTTCTGTTATCATAGTACTTTCAAGTTATTATACCTATGTTGTATGAACATAAAAGACATGTTAGGTTTGAATCGCGACAAGTTTAAGGAATTGATGATCTCGGTGTTTTTCGGGAGAGATACTTTTTTTAGGTACCGTTAGATTTGTGTGCGCCTTGTAGTTAGTGAATAAATTATTCAATCGTTTCTCTAGACATATCGTAGCTATTTCATCATCCTTTGAATGGGCAAGGCCTCAAAATAGTATTAAATTAAATAAGCTGCTTATTATTAACAGTGTGCTTACACAATACACCTTTGGATCAAAAGGTAATTAACGGATTTAAAAAAGAAAATAAACATGTGTTCCATTGAATAAATCATAACATTAGAACGCCACACATGTTTTGATGGTTTTTAGTGCGTACTAGTAGATAGTTCGTCAATATGAATAATCTATTTGCTGCGTAATAGTAATTTCAGTTATGATGTAGATAAGATTTGTAAAGATTTTTGCCGATCCGGTCTTTAAAATTTTGAATTAACTACTTACTCGAAAAAAAGGAAAAGGCAATGTAAAACCAATATCTGTCATGAATTCCAGAGAAAAAAGCGAAAAGTAGAACCGGAAGAAAAATAGCCCTTTACATACAAGAAACATAAAAGAAAGTCATGTTACTTTTAAAATAATAATGAGATGAGCGAGAAGGAACCGTACTTTTAAAATAATAATGAGATGAGCGAAATGACGAAGGCGGCAAGTAAAAGTCTTAGGGACAATTACAGAAAGAGCGGCTCCAGAAATGATCGTTCTACTTTTTTATTATTTCTAATTAGCGCAGAATAAGTTTCTTTTAGTAGCCACCAATAAATTGAGATGTAGTGAAAATGACATCGAAACCCAAAGAAAATAAAAATAAAGTCATTACAATCAATGATGTACTCTACAATGAGCAAACTCCGGGATTTCGTGAGAACTGCCCTGGTATTTCTTTGTGCTGTAACGAAACTAAGACGTAGATAGGTAAATAGTCCAGAAGTTCTATTGACGCATAATTTAAATATAAAATTGTTATAAAACTATTCTAGAGATCAAATCGTGTGATAAAAATACACATAAAGTGTAGTAAATATTGCTAAACAGCTCATATAAATAACGTAAGCGTAAAAATTTACAAAATTTACATCGATTGTTGTAAAGATAGATGAATTTAATGCTAGATAATTGATTTGGTAGGTGAACGTGCGTTAAGCGTACCGTACGATATGGTGCATGCAGAGTGGCGTTGTTCTAGGATCTTTTCTGGGCCCACTTCATGTCGTCGGCGCGGGGTTTGTAGCCGGTCAGTCCTTCGATAATTTGTTCGAGCGTGGACCAGAAGTGCAGCACCTCCAGCGGCCAGTTCAGCCAGCCGGTGGTGATGCAGAAGTAGGTCTCGTGAGGAGCCACGTGGTGGATGCGGTGGTGGCGTCGCGGGAGAACTATATGCCAATCCTGTAACTTCACTACCCAGGCCGGGAGCCCGAAATACGTGTGGGACCATTTGTGAATCTAAAAAAAATGAGTTTTGTATATCAAGTAGTTCATATGAATGTTTTTTACTGCGTAGATACGTAAATTTGAAAACTTTAACATGCTTGAAGATTGTATGTCGCACAATATTGTAGCTTCAAATTTACCATGATTTAATCAAACTAAATTCTTTTTAAACTGCTTTTCACACCCTTGCAAGATTTTGTACTTCAATGAGTCAAGTTTTAACAGAAATCGCTTTTATTTATTACGTATAGGAAGAACTAAAATTCAATAGAAGTCAATGATAGTTCAGAAAAGCAATGATAGTTCTTCACAGATAGACAGAAAAACATGTTGTTGGTTGATCTCGTATGACATTGAATTAGTCCATTGAAAAGTTACATTTGGGGTTGCGTTTTTCAGAGGACGCAATTTTATTTTTTTAATATGTAGGGGTGGTCAGTGTAAAGCTAAAACCAAGTTTGTGGGGTCGCCACCCTTGTCCTACGGCCGCCATCTTGAAAATAGGGGTTGAAATGGTTTTTACGATACTTAAACTATTTATCTGATAAAAAAAAATGTATTTACATTTTTTATTTCAAATTAAATCCTCTACAACTTTGGTCAAGTAACTTTTTGTCGTAGAACTATAAATAAAAGTTATAAGCGAAAATGTTTAGAAATTCGAGAAAATAATTTATATTTTTTGATATAACTTTTTTTTTATCATTTAACGAAAAAATGATATCAGACCATTTTTGTAGATCGTTTTTTGAGGAACAACTATTATAAGCAACATTTTTTCATTAAGTCAATAGTTAAGGTTTTACAGCGCTTTACAATTTTTACGAACTGTTTCGGAAGTTACTGTACATATTGCGTGTTATTGTTATTACGTGGACAATCGAACCGATAATGTTGTTCGTCGTCGCAGCAGCAGCTCCAGTAGTTTATCGTCAGTTTCAGAAGCTCCAGAGCCAGACTTCTGTGCCAAAGCGGTTCAGGATCCAAGTAATTCGCGTACAAGCCGACAAGCGCGGGTTTGTGTTGTACGTAATGAGAGTACAAAAAATGAAAAAATGTAACATTTCAATGGACTAAATATAAATATTATAAAAGAGGACAAATAAATATAAATAAAAACGTTCGATATTCAGCATTGAATTATTGCTCTACACTTCAGTCACTCTTGATCGTGATATGCATGATTCGTAAACACGATGACACGTGGCTTCAATATTACAAACTCAATATCAGAGTTTGGTTAAATCGCGTTAAAACGACTACCTATATAGGTTCTTGATAGAGTCAGTTGTTTTATTACTTATAGCAACAATTTACTTTCTGGTTTTAATTTATTCCTTAAAATTAAATTATAAACAAACAAGTACCTACCTGATTTGTCATGGCCACAAAAAGGCAGAATAGATACCAATAAGCAATCCAGCAAAATTCTTCGTTTATTGTTTCCTCTTTATATGTCATGAGCTGCCACAGTATTCTACCAAGAACCGGTATGGTGATTGCAAAGTTATCTCCATTGGTTTCTATAAAGTCATGTCTTGTAATGGAGGTCGGGTCAATGTGGTGTTCGCGGAACGGGCGTAAAAGGTTCTGCAAGTTACAAATAATAAAATAAACTAACTAAAAACATACAATAATATCTAAAATAATATCTACTTGAAATGGAATATGAACACGATATTAGCAACTTAAATCTAGCTAAAAAGTACCTAATTAAATTAAGGTATAACTGTTTCCAGCACGGTTTATTAAAGTGACAAATTTATCTAGAAAATAAATTCCACTCCATATAATTTATGCTATATGTCTACACACAAATTCTTTGTAAATGTAAGTTGTTGATGATCTCTCTGATGCGCAAGAGGATTCCCACTGCATGATAATAGGTTGAAAAGCCTAGTTGTTACTCGCGGGTATTTTTTGTAGATGACAAAACCCACGTTTGACCTATATCACACCTAATGGTGACTGATGAATTAGAAAGAAGTGGGTGTAGACAGGATCGGGCTCTGTATAAGACACACTTGGATGAGCAGGCTTTTTCGACACACTTATATAAGAATTGTAGGTTATCTTAGCCGAACCTACGCAGGACTGGGTTTTTTTCGTTATCTATTTGAGTTTTTTTTAACTGTTTAGGTTATATTTACAGTTGCATTGAATGAATGGTCACCATTACGCACGCTAATTTAAGCATATTTATTTATTGGTTTCTACCCTTCCTCCGAATATTATAAGAATTCTTTAGCTAGCTTTGATTGTCGCGTAATTGAAGTTGTCTAGGCGTTACTTTGAGAATGGGAGTTACCATTTAAACCCACTGGTTGATTAGTCAATATTTTACAAAACCAATGGTGACATAGCCTTTCAGCTCTGCAATACCATCTCCTTAGCATATAGCAGATCATTAAATTATTGACTGGGCTGATACAAACATCCCAGGTAATGCAGCATTTAACCTACAGGTGGTTAAGGTCAGCAAGTTTTCCGTAGTGCTGAAATGGATATTGTATTCCACATAGCGTGCTTTGGAACATTAAATATTTTGGGTAGTGGTATATTTTTGCAAATTATAATATTATAAGTTAATCTTTACAATCATGCATGTTATACACAGTTACTTCATTTCTAAATATAGGGTCGCCACATAATAGTCAATAATATTTTAATAGCTGATTAAGAATGATGAATGGGTCTGAATTTCGAAAAAATTTTTTTTTTACATTTTTCATAATTTAAAATTTCAAAAATTGATCAAAATTTAAGTTTAATCTGCAGCTTATGACTACACAGCAAGTAATAAAAACGTTTCCATCTTATTGTATGTAGTCATAAAATGAAGAATAAACTTTCACTTAGAAGATTTTTTTAATTTTAATTTATGAAAAATATATTAAAAAATTTGTTTTTTTTTAAATTCACACCCACTTATCATTATTAATCTGCTATTAAAATATAATTGAGTATTATATGCGGACCCGTATACATACAATATACAGGGTATTCGGCACAATGTTGAACATACGAAAATGGGGGTTAGGTACTCCATTAACTAACCAGCACAAAAGATTTTGCCTAGGACTCAAGTTTTTTTTTTATAATTTTTTTATCATATTTTTGGTTGTTTCGCTTATGTATATGTACTTTTTAAACCTGTCTAAACATTTTTTTTTTCATAGGCAAGACAATTTTTTTTTCTTTATTACAATTAAGGCAATTGATAGGTCCTTTTAAAATAAAAGATGTACATTGTACATTACTAGAAATAAAACATAACATTTAATAAAACATTTAATAGGGTTAAAAATTTTTAATTGTTTTTTTTAAATTTATTCCAGCTCTTTTGGATCCAGCTCGTGCTTATACAGGTGAGCGGAGCGCTTGTGCATAACTGCGGGGTAGCGGCACAGTAGGTGTAGAGGGGTTTCCTCTGCGCTTTTGCAGTATCTGCAGAGCGCCGTGTCAGTGAGACCCAGGTTGGACATATGCTTGTTTAGTTTGCAGTGTCCCGTTAGTGATCTTGCCACTGCGCGTAGTTGGGATAGTTGGGGATACTACCGATTCTGTGTATGACTTAGAGTATCCCTTGAGTGTCTCATGCCTAGTGAAAGTTCCCAGAGACTTTTGCTTTCTGAGAGGCACTGGGTGGTGAGTACTAAACGCGCCGTACCGGCTACCCATTGCTCCTGCCCTCACGAGTTCATCAGCGGCTTCATTGCCGTCTATACCGGATTGGCCCGGAACCCATTTAATAAAAACTCTATTATGGCTTGCCAGCCTGTTTAGCGTTCCATGGCATTGCTTCAACAGTTTGGAGTCAACCCTTGAAGAGTCAAGTGCCATTAGTGCAGCTTTGCTGTCAGAGAAGATATATATGCTTTGCCCTTTGTAGCCTCTGTTTAGGCTGATTTCCGCACATGATAGAATGGCGGTAATTTCAGCCTGAAAAATCGAGGGGTAATGACCCATGTTGAAGCTAGCTCCATACTTTGGTCTCACCCCGTGCATAACATTTAACTTTACACATAAGTAGATTAGTGAAAAACATTGAATAACTGTATATCCGTAAAAAGCTCACACTTCAGAGATGTTTATAGCAATTTAGAATTCATCTATCACTCTTATTTTTTTTAAATGCAACGCAAAGAATAGTTTTGAAAAAAAATTTAAACCTTTCTTGTGTTTGACGGGCCATAATTTTATTTCTAGTAATATACAATGTGCATCTTTTAATCTTAAAAGCGCCTACCAATCACCTAAATTGTAATAAAAAAAAAATATTTTAGACAGGTTTAAAAAGTACATAAGTGAAACAATCCATAAATATGAAATGAAAAAACTTGATTCCTAGACAAAATCTTACCTGCTGGTTGGTTAACGGACTACCCCACCAACTCCCATTTTTGTATGTTTAACATGTTGCTGAACACCCTGTAATTTTTTTGTTAATATATTATGTTGTGGAAATTATAAACAAAATTGGAAGAGTTTTTCTAGCAATTGCAGTTCAATTGATTATTATTTTAGAGTTAATTTTGATTATACATGAAACAAATTTAAAAATATTTTTATGAAAAATAAATATAATAACAAGTATAATTTTTTTTATTAACCAATCAATTTTTTACAGCTTCATAAAACATAGAGTCTTTGATCATTAATGTCTTCTTAACTAAATATTACAGTGTCTTTATTAAGACACAACTTCCATTTTTGTCTGTAAAAGACACTGAAATATTGAATATGTAATTATACGCAATAAATGTTTCTATTTAATTTAAAGATTAGTTATCAGCCATTCTTCCAATGCTATTTAAAATTATATATACCTATAAATACCTCCACCAAAGATTTGCATATTTGTTATGTGCCTACTTGGTCAAAAATACATGCAAAAACCAGTCACCTTGCCTATAATAGGTAAATCAACAGCACCCCAAGTGTCAGCAGCCCAGTGCGCCACCCCTGAAGCAAAGTCAGCTGAAAGAATGCCAGCAAATACAGCAAGGAGCAGTGACGCATCAGCTCGGACATATCTCAACATCAATATTCCTGTGGTCACTGCCAGAGTGCAACATACCATGACACACACCCATTCTTGTAGCCTTTTACCTGCAAAGGACCAGGGAGGATGATAATTCATGACTCTAAAGACTATATGTATTCTTTTACTTCTATTTACTTTTGGAGTTGGACTAGGTATTTGCAAACACAGGTCTAATATCCACTCAAACGTCCAGCTGACGCGGCCATAATAGCGTTGAACGTCCCGACCCCGCGAGCGAGATTTTTTTATGTTTCGGCCGCGACTAGTTTGACTAAAACGCTTAATACGGAAAGATTACTTTGCCTAGGTATATTAGAATCAAAACAGCCTGCAGAAAGCCAATGAAATGCAGAATCTTATTAAATTAATTTCAACTTTTTAAATTAATGTGTAATGGGTTTAAAAGTTGATTAATTTAAGACTGACATACATAGGCGAAGTTTTCGCGAGTCGAATTAATCACATACAAAATCATTTTTACAGACTTTAGATTAAAATCACTTATAAAAATACGAAAAGATGACATCTTAAGGATTCTTCTGATATATAATACTTGCACAGAAATATAATAAAAACAGTATTATTTGGATTTTAAATATTCAACTCGTCGCAGCAAGGTCCATTACCGAGTCAATTTTGCGACACATGAAATTTGGACGCTTGGCATTTCTTTTTTTTCTATGGCAAGCCCTAAGGTTTTTAATTACCGTAGACGCATTTTTTCATACAGAGTTATCTACAAAATAACAAGGAACCTTTTTCTAAACGTATAATAGCTAAAAGTTTGTTTCAAAGTCGGCAATGACGCTGGGCTGCTCTAGTCGCCCGGACGTTCAACCAGAATTTTTTTTGGGCTGCTCTAGTCGCCTGGACGTTTGAGTGGTTATATGTAAAGGGTAAGCATTAAAAGGTTTTAATAAATACTAAGGCTTAAAATAAAACTATTAAGCAATTGGTTTTAGAACCATCTAGGTAAAAAATCCCCAATTGAAAAATAAACAAAGTAATTTTTGATATCACAGCCACTTTAATCATAGAATAGTAAATAGTTACCTACACATACAACAATTGCAATATTTTTTAAAGAATTAGATCATTCCAAGTTACTAAGAAGGCACAAACCTGGACTATACAAATCTGCAAGTTCCTGAGCTCCTTTGTGACGAGGTCCCCAGCGTGGTTGGTTGCCTGATTTACTAGGAGGCTGTATATTAGCATTTGGATCATCTTCAGACATAGAATGTTCAAAGATCTCACGTTCAGTTTTTACAGGTGCCAAAAGAGAAGTAGCCATATTACTTGCATACTCTAAATGTTCACAACCCAGGGTTGTAATGCCATCTCTTTTGGCACAAGGTGATATAGGTAACGGTAAAGCCATTATTTCCAAAGTCTATTATTATCTCGTTTATTCCAGTTTAGTCTAGTAGGCGATGAGTTTAAATTCGATCATTAGCTGATGACAAATATACAGTCGCACCCTTTTTAATGGAAAACAACTTGACCACAAACTGATATTCTGCTATCTTATCATTTATCTCATAACCACTCTTATGTATGACTAAAGAAATAACACATCTGTTTTCACGACTGTCAAAGTTGATCACGAAAGAGGAATAGAATAGAATAGTTAACATTCACAACAAAAAAATTGTAAACAAAAAAGACAGCTACTTAAGTAGTAGTGTTTTTAATTCATCCTTCGTAGGATAGGCAATGGATCTGAGCCATACAGCCTGTTCTTTTATAATATAATCTTAAATATTATTTTATTTAAAAGGCATTAGAGCCAAATGATAGCCAATTTCTTAAATTATCTTCATAAAAGGCACATAGGCCAAATCTTCGTATTATTTATTCTTCGTGTTTATAATTTGTAGGCATAAAAGCCAAGTCTTTTAGGATAGGTTTGTGCCATGGTAGTGTAGTGTCATTTCAGGATTCTTAATTTCAAGTAGAAATAATTTTCTCTATTATATATCTCCGAAAGTAGAGATAATAAAGTCATATATTGGTTTAAAGCAGAACGAATTTGATAAGATTTCTTGCAATAAGCGCGGGATATTTTGCTCATATATTTCCATTAAGCCATTTACAAACAGTATGCGGCTTATATTAGAGCTAGGACAGTCGAAAAATATATGTTGAAGGCTTTGGGACTCATTTAAGTTGCATTCTGTGCATAAAGGTGAGGTGACCACTGACCTCTATATTTACCACTGGACTGGCTGTTCCGTAAGTTTGACAGCTATTTTTTTGTGCCTATTTGAAGCGCCACTAGCGAGTAGCGAGTGTCCGCAGAACAAATTTTGACGTATATTGCAAGTGGCCGCCAGAGAAGTGCTTGCTTATTGTTAAGTGATTTTATATTTTTTAAATATTAATTCGAATTTTATGTTGTTATTGTTATAAGCATTATATAAAAGTTATCAAGAATGAGGACATGTGACATATGTGTAAGCGACTAGTTTTAGTACCACGGACACTCGCTACTGCTCGCTACGTCCGACAGCGCCAAAATGGCGATTATCAAACGGGCACAAAAGCACTTTGACAGCCGCCAGTCCAGTGGTAAATATAGAGGTCAGTGTGAGGTGACTAACCGCAGCGCACTGCGCAGAGAGGGTACAATTTTGACAAATATCATACTTTTTACTTACTTCCGAGAAAAAACGAAAGGATAGATCTCTATGGGATAGATTTTTTCGGTACTTTAAATAACAGATTAAAACCATAGATCTCTAACATTATGGATCTGAAATAACAGCAAAAAATGGGTGCATGCATACCTAAAGTTAAATCGTAGCATAAAATGGCCGCCAATAGTGAGCATACTAAAATTGTATCGATATCGATACTTCTAAGGCCGTATACAGAAAGAAAGCTGGAAACTTATAAGCGCTTATCAGCGAAAATGTCTGATTCATCAGACGATTATTTTGTTTTCTTGAGAAAATGTGTAATCAAAAATGCGAAATGAAGCTTTATCCTATTGTTAGAGAAAGGAAACTTTTCAGGTGTAGCATCATTTATTAGTAAATAAATTTGCTTGGTGGTAGGATCCCTTCTGGGTCCGCCTGGCTAGCGACCACCCTTTATATAAAGTCTGCCGCCAAATGTTACCGCTCCGGCGGTAATGTGTTCCGGCAAAATTGTATAAAGAGCCAGTTCCTTCCTAAACCCGTGTGCTTTCATCTTCGACCTCATCGTCACTTACCATCAGGTGAGATTGAGGTCAAACGCGGGTTTAGTCACTTATAAAAAAAAATGAAAACTTGATGATCAAAGATATTTTAAAGATATTTTGTGCTTTATCCTGGTATTGGAAAAAAATATATAAATTACTAAAACTGTTGTTATTTTCAATCCCACATGCTACTATGAAAATGCTTGAAATGATTTGTCTGGGGATTTATTAACTTATTATTTGTCAGGAAAAATAGTCAATTTTTCTAAATAGCTTTGTTTATAACTTTATCGAGCCACCAGAAATAAATGGTCTTACCAAAACTTAGGGGTTCAAAACTTACTTTCTTCTATTGACAGTATTTGACAGGGAAGGAACACACATCCGATTCATTGCGACGGTTATTTTTACAAACTTCTGCCAGTGCGGTCATACCATTTTTTATAACGGTCCTAGGGTGTCTCATGCAACTATTAAAAGAGACGCCCCTTAGCCGTCATCTGCCATTTAGTAAAGGAAACTTTCTGCCTTTTTTTCTATTTACTACTATATACCAGTTTTTTTTTTGACTTTGATTATTAGTCTAAGAGTGTTTCCGAAGCATATTTGAAGCGTTTTATTCGAAATTGAGAGCAAGTATCGAATTAATGACAGGTGTTGTTAACCTTTTTGGAAAATCGAAAGAAGTATTGAAAGAATATTCCTTCGATTCTTTCGATACTGGGGAGGGAGAGGGAGAGGTTCATGAATTACGAAGGAACACAAAATAGTAACAATAAAAATGAAAATAAATAAATAAATGAAAGTGGACATTGCAATTATAAAAAGTGAAATCTGATCAAAATAATAGTAATTATAAAATATAACTATCCACATGGCCACTATGTAATGATTAACCATACCTTCCTTTTATTTTATGAAAGTTAGAACAAACATTACTGCATTAATAAAATAAATAAATAATTATAAAATAATTGCATAAGTTGATAAAAAATGCTATGCAATAGCTTTACCGCGGCAGTCTCCGAGTGCCACACGTCCTTTTTTCAATATTTTTTAATCTAGATTAGGTAAATACTGAGCGTTCCAGATATTGCTTAAATATTGAAATACACTTCTTAAATAGACATAAAAAAATTGGTATTCACACCTACACACTTACAGGCAAACACTTATTAATTATCATAAAAATGTTTGCTTACAGTTTTTTTGAGTTTCAAATATTTTGATTCGATTCTTATTCCAGATAAAAATAAACAAAAATTCTGATTGGTACTTCCAAGTCCAAGGTCACATGCATATCGCAAAGAAAACTAAATGTCTCTTAGCTATATGGTATGGTTACAATAAGTTAAAAATTGAAGTATTAGAAAAGGACGACCAGTTTTGGAAGAAAGAAATGGAACCCAAACTTGTCTCATTTTATATGGAGTGTTTGTTGCCTGAATTGGTGGATCCTCGCTACCCAACAACAAAAAATATTCCAGACCCATCAATAGTAAATGTTACCACACCTACCTTGTCGACGATCAATATTCAACCATTTGAAGTAAATAAAAGTTGATGACGTTTTATTTCTTCATAGTCAACCAGTTTGACAATGAAGATTGGATTTTTCGGAATTGTAAAAGATTGTTTTTTTTCTTTTGTAAAATAAATATACAACGTGTAACATAATGAAGAGATAATACTTAAGGGGATTGTATGTTTGGTGGTGTAGTTTATAAGTAACAGTAACATAAACTTGTAATCCTTACGGTTGGTTCGGAAAACAAGTTCATAGTTTAGATCAAAATATCGAAGTGTCAACCCTAAAAACAGCTGTTACCTTTTGATAGAATCTATTCGATAACAGATGGCGTTAAAATAAAGCGATAAGTAACCAAGAGAGATACTACAAAGTGTAATTTTGTGCCTACTAAATTAGACGACAACAACGTCTCGGGAATGGTTTTTTCTGTAGTATCTAAGTGCAAAATATTTTTAAAACTACCTTTTCACCAATATGTGCGTTTATCACGCGGTTTACCAATTTTAAACTCTACTGAAATTACTGAATTTGCACGTTCGAACCGACAACACGTAAATTTTAACTATCCGTGAGAATATATTTTCTTAACCTTAATCTATGATGCATCACTGACAAGGATATTTAACTTCTTGTTTATTCTCACACACTTACAACTATCATCACCACCATACAATAAAGCTTGAAATAAATTTTAAGTAATTCAGCATTCTGCATAATTTTTATAGTCTATGAAATAGCAAGTTCGATGCCCTTTGTCTGCCGCGGATCGCTCGCTCGCTACTCCCGGGCTCTCACGTTTAAGTGTTACGTATTTTAAAAACGTTTAATACTTAGAAGTCGCACTGTTTGTGGTTATGAAAGGATGCTGAGGCTCAGTAGCCTTCTATTTCTAATACTTAACAACATACATGATCGAAATACATTTACGACTAAAATCAAAAATGTTATCAAATTAAGCATAAGTAATCATAAATTTAAGAGAAACGTAAAACAAAACATTAATTTAGGTACTCTCAATAAACTATGATATCAAACTTGTCATACAAAAAACTATCACATTTCTTTAGAAATACGCTATTGCAAGAAACTAATATGAAATTATTACAAATCTATCGGTAGGTACATACATACATAACTTCACGCCTGTATTCCGTATGGGGTAGGCAGAACACCAGAGGTAATAAAACCATCTGATATCACGTTTGACAAATTTGGAGGCATTATAATAGTGGAGAGACTATTGCAGTGACAGGGGGTCAGCTTATCGCCCACAAAAAAGCCTCCCATAACACCTCGGTCCCTTAACTGACTTTTACAGTATGCCCGGGAAGAGAAGCAGCTGGCACATTCTATGTTTTTCTTTCGCTCCCAGTCCAGCATAGAAGCATAGAATCGGTAGGTATTACGTGGAAATTCTTTCGCACGGCGTCAAATCGCAACTTATACCTAATGAAGAGAGACTCAAATAGACAATCAAACTTACCCATAATTCTAATAAAAAACGAAGAAATATCCTCTCTCTCTTACATTCAAACTTTCTAAGAATTATAATAGGAAACATATTCGGTAATACCTATGATTTTGTAAACCTCAAACTATGATACAATACTTACAGCTTCTTGTACTTCTTGTATTCTCCCATACTTATAACTATCAATACATACGACAACAAAGCATTAAATTAATAAAATTAGCAACTAAGTAAAGTCGTTTTCATAAAAGATAACCCGTGCATAGCTCTTATAACAAACACACAAGGTGGATTATCGCTCAAATCGCGGGCTTCTTTCGGCGTCTCGTCGCGAACGCTTCCAAGCCAAACTAAAGGTTGTTCCGTTCAATATTTATTATGAACAAATTCTCAACTCAACAATTTTTTTTATTTAAAAAAGTTAAATTACTGATGACTAACTAATTATTGTTTTTAGTTGCGGTTGTTTCAGGCAGCTGAAATTATTTTCAAACGCTATAGGGAAAAATATCCTAAGTATACCTGTCCTGAAACTTTATTTTTTTATGAGGAATCTTTATCTTTTATTATTATACAAACAAAATGGATTAATTTCTTTATTTAAAATGTGTGAAGCGTAAAAATAAGTTACGTAAATTAACAAATAACAGTTTTTAATATTTTGACATTGAACAAACAACTTAAAAACTATTGAAGTGATTTCACGATTGAAAACTATTTATTTGTAACAGAATAACTTAACAATACAAAAACATAATATAATGAAGTCATTTCACTGTATTATGAAATAAATTGGGTACTAAGATTTTGGTTATCATATTGCTATAGGTGCGGAAAAACCCTAAAAAAATTAGGTACTCGAGAACTGTTTGGTTCGGTTATTAGTAAAATTAATAGAAATTTATTTCAGTTCTTTCATGTCCGTTTTGAAGTGAGCACGTCAGTTGCTATCGCTATTTTATTCGAAGTTTTCTTATTTCTCGACTTGAAAGTATTGGAAAAAGTATTGTTATACGACATGTGTATTCAAGCAACAAATGTTACGATATGATTCTGTATGTTGGAGCCGCTAGTAACCAACGAAGCTCGAAGACTTTACAGGCAGCGGTTTGTGGAGTGCAGGCCGGCAGCTGAACAGCGCCACTTACCCGGCTATGGCGTGTTTTGAAGCATGAGTCTGCGGCTCAGCGCGCCGCCGGTTCTTTTCACGCGAACGAAACCCAGCGCGGCCACCTTCGCGTTCCGAGAACTTAGAAGAGCAAGTCTTGGATCATTTCGAGGAGGATCCGAGGAGCAGCACTGGACGAGTCGGCGCTCTTTTGGATGTCAATCACATGGTGATATGGCGCACGCTTAGTGATGATGGCCAACATCGTTATCATTCCCGATGGACGCAAGAGCTGATACCAGCGGATTTGTGACCTCCTCGGTTAGGCTTTTGTCGGTGGCACAAACGTCATGTGGATGTGTGTGTATTGAAAAAGAAGGCAGAAATTGTGAGCCGTTTTTGTAATTCTGGCCAAATGTAAGGGAAACCCTAGATACAGTTGTGAGTGTTTTTACGCAAAGTGAACTGAATGTCGATTGAAATAAGTGCGATTGAATTTAAGTTGTAATAATTATAACAAACACTCTTTATTGTCATTAAACGTAGAAATAAT
Source organism: Stenoptilia bipunctidactyla (assembly GCA_944452665.1). Taxonomy (NCBI): domain Eukaryota; kingdom Metazoa; phylum Arthropoda; class Insecta; order Lepidoptera; family Pterophoridae; genus Stenoptilia; species Stenoptilia bipunctidactyla. The sequence continues at coordinate 12,818,795 of OX101725.1, read as the reverse complement.
TATGTACACAATATTTAAGCGATTTAAAAAGCTTTAAGCGATTTCTTCCGGGCAACCCGTTTATTATTAATAAATAGAAATTTGTACTAACATGTTGTTTTATTTGTTTTCATTAGCTAGGTAGTGTGATAAAAATTGTGTCATTCAATGTGCCAAACGATAGGTAAGTAACAATCAGCTGCGCTGATATCCGCGCTACTCGCAGTGGGCGGCCGCGGCGGCGGCGCGGCGGCGTATCGCTCGCTATTCAGCCGGTGCGGGAAAGGTCATAAGGTCACTGATTGCGGCGCAGGTCTATTTTTAGCTTGTTAGGTTGACTAGGGTTGTCAAAATATTTTATTGTAAAATAATTTAAAAAATTTGTATGAAAGTCTATACCAGCACTGATCATGCTAATTCTTTTACTGTACATTCTACGTATGGTATAGAAGCTAACCCTAAAGTTTTATCTCTCCATTTTGTTACACGTTGTATATAAATAATAAATATAAATATATACATTACATTATTAATACATTATTAAGTTCAAACTCCGTTTTTTTAATATGTTAGTAACTATAACGCTCAAATAGTCGTTTTTCTTAAAGCTATTTGGCTCTTGCAGTTTTATTTTTATTAGAGAATCTTACCAATAAAGCTTTTTCGAAAACTTTAGACAGAATTGTTCAGAATTTTCAGTTATTTTTGTCAGTTATATTTAATCTATTGGTAAATTTTATAAAATGTTCATTGAACGCATTTGCTATGTCTAAAGGATTCTCGTATGTTTCATTGTCTTATACAATGGATTCAATATTCTTATCGTCACCATTACCCTCGTTATAAATCTTAATGATATTCCAAACCACTCTGCACTTATTGCAGATATCCACTCTGAACGGATTGATCTATATACTTTTGGTTGCAATTTTTTTGCAATTCCAACATGCATTGACGTAGTAATTGAGCATATTATTTTTTTAATTGAATTTTATTTCTTGACGACATAATGTATTGGAAATAGAGCCCCTTTTTTGAGCAACTCTTGCGTATACCTGGCGTGATCCACCTCACTTTACCTGTTCTTGTGGAGAATTTAGCAAGTATTTTAGGAAAACATAATTTATGAAATAAGGTTATACCTAGTCTCATGGAATAGGGAGAATGCGTGTTCCGGGTCATTTTCGGATAACACTTCGTACAAGACCGTAAACAGTCAATAAATTTGTTTATATTTTATAAACATTACTTCGGTTTTTAGCCCTTAACTCAGAGATTTGGCAAGCAATGCGAATGACCAATACCTTTAAAAAAAGAACAACAAATAGGCATGTTTTTAAAAATGTTTGAAAAATTGAAAGTTTTTTTTTTAATTTCTTTTATGGCACATCAAAATTATGCTCGTATTTTTTTTAAATTTTGTATTCCTCTATTTGGTTTTAGAAGCCATCAATACACATAAAAGTAGTCCGTGGTCCGATATACATTAAACTAAGTATCGGAAACAAAAGACAGTGTTTACAAACTAACGTGTATTAGGGCACTATTAACTCGTTTCTACAAAATTCTGGGTATTTTTCGAAAAATCCAAATAAAAATCAGTAAAAATAAATTGCAAGTTGCGTCATAGACATAATATGAAGACAAAATACCTATGGCTTTGCACGTAGCCACCAAACACCCTATATAAATGGTAATGAAAATTGTTGAAGGTTTAGAGTTTTTACAGATTTGACTTTAATAATTGAAAACCTGTTAAATAAAAATCACCCGACCAGGACTCGAGCCTGATACTCTCGTTTGCCGAACGAGTGCTCTTCCACTGAGCTACCGGGGCCTGGCGATACGCCTCGAAATTACTTAACAAATTTTTAAACCACCCGAGACCAATTTCTTTTCAGAAATTGTGAATCTCAGTTAAAGTGCAGCATTGCAATGTTTAATATTATTTTTAAGTTTTTGCATTTAAAATACTTAATTACTCTTAAATAATTGAAAAACTGCGATGAATAAAAATCACCTACACCGAGTGCTCTTCCACTATGCAACCGGGGCCTGGCTGTACGCCTCGAAATTACTTAACATATTTTTAATGGCATAGCTTTGCAGCTAAGACAACACGAGACCAATTTCTCTTCAGAAATTGTGAATCTCAGTTAAAATAAAGCATGGCAATGTTTGATAATTTTGATAATTTTCAATTATATAAGAGTAATTAGGCTGTTCGCACTTGCACTGAATAAAACCACTCACTTTTTATTATTACGTATATTTAGTAAGACACCTTTATATTTGAGAACCACAATGACGAGCCATACACTCATAACTCATACAATTCATAATGAACTTCTCATGCGCGCTTTAATAGACAATCAGCGCCATCTAGTATTAAAAGGTAACACTAAACTAATAGAACCATAAACATCCCGCGACCTAAGGACGATCATAGTCCTTTAAAAACAAAATTAACAAAAAAAACAACAAAGTGCAAAAACAAAACTAACCGCCTTAACCTAGTCTTTTAAGCATCCAGGGGCAGTGGACACAGTTTTGCTACTGGTCGTTTAAAACAATTGCTATTGCCCTTAAGTGTTACTACACGTGTGACACCATCTGGCCCAGGATGCTTCTGAATCACTCGTGCCAAAAGCCATTTGCCAGGGGGTAATCGCTCATCCTTTACTAAAACTATGGAATCTAATTTTATATCTGGTTGTGGCACATTCCATTTGTAGCGGTGTTGGAGGGTAGTCAAGTACTCTAGTTGCCATCGCTGCCATAAGCATTGTAACATTCGTTGTATCATATGCCAACGATCTAAGACACTAAGTTTGACATCATTAAGTTGAGGTTCAGGAACAGAAACCAAAGGTTCGCCTACTAAGAAATGACCTGGAGTCAACGGCGGATCATCAAGTGAAGAACTAATTAATGTGAGAGGTCGTGAATTGACACAAGCCTCTACTTGGGTGAGAAGAGTAGCAAACTCTTCGTAAGTAAGAATAGTTTGACCAACGACACGTTTTAAATGGCCTTTTACGGATTTCACTCCAGATTCCCATAATCCACCAAAATGTGGAGATCCTGGAGGGATAAAGTGCCAAGTTGTGCTGTCGTTAGACAATAGTTCCGAAATTTCTAAAACTACTTGTGACCTTAAATTTTTAAAAGCAACATCTAACTCTCGTGAAGCTCCAACAAAGTTTGTGCCACAATCACTCCAAATATCTTTACAGTGCCCGCGTCTAGCTGTAAACCTTTTAAATGCAGCTAAAAAAGCATGTGATGTCAAATCCGTGACTAATTCTAGGTGAATGGCCTTTGTCACGGTACAAATAAATAGACAAATATAAGCTTTATACGTTTTCTTACATCTACCAGAAAACATCTTCAAAGTAAAGGGTCCAGCAAAATCTACTCCACTTGTAAGGAAAGGTCGACTTGGCTTAACTCTAAATTCCGGCAAATTACCCATAAATGGGGCAAGTGGATTAGCTTTATACTTAAAACATACTATACATTTACGAAGAACAGCCTTAATAAGATTTTTAACACGCAAAATCCAATAACGCTGTCTTACGTGATTTTGTGTAAGTAAATTACCACCGTGCAATGTTTTAAAATGTGCATCTAAAATAATCAATTTAGAAAAGTTACAGTTATTGCTTAAAACAATTGGTGATTTGGTATAAGTCGGTAAATCAGCATTCAAAAGTCGTCCACCAATGCGGATCAACTTGTCATTGTCAAGGTATGGATTCAAGCTATAAATTTTACTTGTTTTATATACAGGTTTTTTAGAGTTTAAACATTCAATTTCTTCCTTAAAGCTTAAAAATTGTGAGAGACGTGTACAAACAATTAAAGATTTTTTAATTTCATCAGCATTGAGGTAAGTGGTATTTTTTTAAATCTTTAGTTTACAATTTTGAATGAATCTCAAGCAATAAGCAGTTACACGAATCAATTTTGATAGACTTGAAAATTTATTTAAATACTCTAGTGCGCTATCATTTAGTTCATTGCATAAAACATTCACAGATAATTTAACTTTTGATTCTAAATTCGTTTCAGGAAATATTTCATTTTGCAAGGTGAAAGTTTTATCATGTAAAAAGTTTGGACCATTCCACCATAATCTTGACAGTTGCAAATCGACTGGTGATAATCCTCGAGAAGCTACATCTGCTGGGTTATTAGCTGAGTCAATGTGATGCCATTGGTTACTGTTAGTCAAAGTTAAAATTTCTGATGTGCGATTGGCAACGAACGTTGTCCAAGAACTGGGAGTTTTACGCAACCAAGCCAAAACTATAGTGGAATCACTCCATGCAAAAACATTCTCGTCCTTAATATTTAAAACAGATTTAAGATGTTGTAACATGTTAGCCAGCAAAACAGCTCCACCAAGTTCAAGGCGTGGTACGGATAATTGTTTAACAGGGGATACCTTTGACTTAGCCATGATTAAACTAACCTTTACGTTTTCACCATCAAAAACCCTTAAGTATGCGACACAAGCATAAGCAGCACAAGATGCGTCACTAAAACCATGCAGTTCCATTCTTTGTAAATTATTTGAAACATTGAACCAACGTGGGAACTGGATGCTTTCAGCAAGTTTAAAATTATCATAGTAAGTATTCCATTCATCTTTCAAATTTTCAGGTAACTCTACGTCCCAATCTAAACCAGCTAGCCAAAGCTTTTGCATAAAAATTTTAAGTGTGATTATGGCAGGAGCCAGCCAACCCAGTGGATCAAAAGTTTTAGAAATAGCAGAAAGTACATTCCTTTTAGTTACAGATTTGAAAGTGAAATCTAAATTAACGTTTAATTCAAAACAGTCTGTTTGTGAGTTCCAAGTTATCCCTAATGTTTTAACCTTATCTTCTATTTTAATATTCACTACACCCTGTGAGTCTTTACATTTATCAGGAATTTGAAACAACACTCTTTCACTATTAGACGCCCATTTGTGCAGCGGAAAACCGCCCCGAAGTAACAGCTTGGTTAACTGCCTCTGCAGTTGTGCAGCATGAGTTTCTGTGGATGTTCCAGTCATGAGATCATCCATGTATATGTCATTCTTTATTACTTCAGATTCTTCAGGAAACTCTTCTTTTTCATCTTCTGCGAGCTGATGTAGTGTACGCGAAGCGAGAAATGGAGCACATGATGTTCCATATGTCACTGTAAGCAATCTAAACTCTTCAAACGGTAAGTCAGAAGTTTCGCGCCATATAATTCTTTGACAATCAACATCTTTTTCTGAGATAAGTATTTGCCGGTACATTTTCTGTATGTCAGCTATTAATACAAATTTATGTAGTCTCCATCTAGTGATCAAATCTCGAATGTCAGGTAATAAAGGGTATCCAATAAGTAGCTCATTATTTAATGAATTTCCTGTTTCAGGTGCAGCACTTCCATCAAAAACTACTCGTAACTTCGTACTCAGACTCGTCGGCCGGAGCACAGCATGGTGAGGTAAGTAATAGGTTTGATTTGTATCTTTCTCATTTTCAGGAACCTTCTGCATATGTCCTTGTAATTCATATTCTTTTATGAATTTGTGGTAATCTTCTTTAAAATCAGCGTTACGTGTGAATCGTCTTTCCATTTGTAGTAAACGACTGACTGCAATACCTTTGGTATTACCAAGGTTCGTGGGAGTTGCCTCCTTAAAGGGTAAACGGACAATGTATCGACCGTCATCATTTCGAGTGTGAGTTGTTTTGAAGTGCTCTTCACATGCGACTTCCAACTGTGTAAGTTCTTTTTTGTGGGGTACTTGTTCTTCAATTTCCCAAAACTTTCTTAGTAACTGATCCAATTCTATTTTATTGTGAGTAACTATTACATTGTTCTTATTGACATCAGTTTGTGAAATCTTTCCAGATATTAACCATCCGAATCGTGAGTTGAGGGCTATTAGGTTCTGGTGTTTGTGAAGACCTTCAAGAATGATGTGTGCGTGCACTTCGGCACCTAAAAGTACATCAATGGACCCTGGTTTGTGAAATTCTGGATCTGCAAGATTTAGCTCCTTAGTTGTAGACCAGGTGTCGTGTGGAAATTCTCTAGAAGGTAGCAACGATGTGAGTCTTCCTAAAACGTATGCATTGACTTGAAGTTGAGTGGGTGTTTCATTTTTGCAGTGGATTTCTAAAGTAACCATAGATTTCGTAGTGACCACTGAAGTATTAGATATTCCTGTGATTTTGCCAATTACAGAAGTGCGATCTAAATTAAGTAGTTGTGCTGCAGCTTCTGAAATGAATGACGCTTGTGACCCTTGGTCCACAAGTGCTCGAAGTAAGTACATTTTTCCGTTTTTACCTTTAATTGCAATTTGGGCTGTAGCCAATATAACTTGTACATTCTGTGAATCATTATTATTAAAATTGCAGCTAGTTGGCGTCTCCGACGTGGATGGCATTTCATTTGATGAATTAATGCTTCTAGTAAAGGTTGTGGCGTGCAGCAAAGTGTGGTGACGTCGTCCGCATTTTTTACAAAAAGAGCTTTGTCTGCAGTTTGAAACTTGATGACCCTTAACTAGGCAGTTAAAACATATGTTGTTTTTCTTTATAAAATCTTGTCGGTCAGGAACAGTAAGATTGGCAAATTCTTTACAGTGGCAGATATAGTGGTTCTGAGAGCAGTAAGTACAAGTGGTGTTTACTTCGGTAGCAAATGTTTTCATAGTATTCTGTGATTGTTTTTGTGAGAAATTGTGATTATTTTTGTGAACTTCCCTTCTACTTCCTTCCTTGTTTGTGGTAAAATTAATCATCTCCATTGTGCGGAATCTGTTTTCTAGGAATGAAGCTAATTCTGTATACTTTGGGATATTTGTAGATTTTCCAAGTGATTGTTCCCATAGCTTGTGAGAATCCGTGTCTAGCTTAGAAACAACAATGTGTACAAGTATTGCATCCCACGAGGAAGTATCGATATTCAAATTATTCAATGATGAAATGCATTGACTTGTGGTATCTAGTATATCTTTAATTCCTTTTGTGGATTCAAACATCATTTTCTTTTGGTTTATTAAACGGTTTAGTATGTTGTTTACTATTACTCTTTTATTATCAAATCTTTCTTCTAGCTTTTTCCAGGCATCATCATAATTGGCATCTGTGAGAAGAACATTCTTAAGCAACTGTTCCGCTTCTCCTGACAAACTTGATTTGAGGTAATGATGTTTTTCTATTTTTGATAAGCTATTGTCATTATGTATAAGCGACTTGAAGAGATCTCTAAAGCTCAGCCAATCATTATAATCGCCAGAAAACTTAGGTATTGGAATAGGTGGAAGTCTTGGTTTAACCGTAGAAGCACTAGCATCTGAGGTTTCATTTTTATCCATAGATTTAGACTCATGCTTTTTATATTCGTACATATAATCTTTAATGAGAGCCTTTAGATCCAAGTATGCCTCTTCTGTTACATCATAATTGTTATCTATTTCCAATCCACTAATTTTAAGTTTTTCTTTTGTGTATAAACCAATTAAAGTTTCATATTGTTTCGTATAATTAAGCCAATAACCGTTTAATGTTTCCATTCTTGTATCTAGATATCCTCTAGTTATTTTTGCCTTTGCACACTTTTTTGTATTTGCAACTAATTTAATTACCTTGTTTGATACATCGACAAATAAGTTTATTTGAGATTTTAAGTCTTCCGCCATGTTTGTAAACAAAGGTAAAATATCCAAAAAATATTCCAAGTCAATTCACCAGTTATATTCACCAGAAATATTCTAAGTTGAAATCAACAAAAAATTTTCTAAGTCTTCAAAACAGTTAAATTTTTCAAACACTTTTTTCGTACGAAATATTCTAAGTTGAAATCAACAAAAATCTTTCTAAGTCTTCAAAACAGTTAAATTTTTCAAACACTTTTTTCATGCTAAATATTCTGAGTCCCATAAATCAATTGTATCAAATTATTTAATCTTTTTTACACAAATTTTATAAGTCCACAATTTCACAGAATATTCAATCAAAGTCACAGTCTAATAAAACACTTCACTTACTGATCTACAATCCGGCGATCGAAGGACCAAATGTTCGCACTTGCACTGAATAAAACCCATATAAAACCACTCACTTTTTATTATTACGTATATTTAGTATGACACCTTTATATTTGAGAACCACAATGACGAGCCATACACTCATAACTCATACAATTCATAATGAACTTCTCATGCGCGCTTTAATAGACAATCAGCGCCATCTAGTATTAAAAGGTAACACTAAACTAATAGAACCATAAACAAGGCATTTTAAATCCAAAAACTTTAAAATATTATGAGCTTTGACTTGTCACAGTGAAAAATGAATAAGTGACTGTTGCTTTAAAATAAGAAAGTGACTAAAGTCAATATACCTACCTAGTCTTGCCATAAATTTTGTTAACAAAGGAAAATATTTTTTTTCCTTTGCAAATAACATTTATTACCCAACCGTCAGACCGTGGGTCGCGGCCATTCAGCCTCTTCCAGGATGATTGAACGAACTATTGTTACCACAGTGGTGACCCCTAGCTGAACTACCTACGCAGCCTTCGAAGAAGAGGATCAACATCTAGTCGTCGTCATCGTCTCCATCACTCTCCACCCACAAGCAGCGAGAACCACCCGCCGCCGCCAGCACAGTACGGGCTACCTTGGTGGACCACTAGCTTGTAGCGCTGCAAGCCTGGTCAGCCTCCACCTGCAACTCGGCACAGCACCCTGCACTTCGGCCGGTCACAAGCAGAGCACTCTACTCTCCTGTCTGAAGCAGCCGCCAGCCACCCAGACTCACTGGGGCCATTGCAGCAGAGCGAGCACTCCTGGACGCACTGAGGCACTCCGACTCACTGAAGCTTTTCCAGACCTACTTAGACCATTCCCCCGACATTGTCCAGGACAGTCACCGCATGCAGTTCCGACTCACCGCAAACCAACCATGCAGCAATTCTCATACACTTACGACTCACTGGAACACAACTGGCACGCTGGCAAGCATCTCAAGACGCAAGACCGTTGACGGACCATGACCATATCAACCTCCGGTCTCGGAGGGGAATGATGTAGCGACATCTAGTATCACTTCATGTTAACTACGACGATGACGACACAACGGATCAACTTTACGGATAAGCAGCGAGTATACATGGAGTCCCAGAACTCAACGTCAAGCCCAAACGGGGTGATAGAGTAGTAACCATCATGAGAAGAATCGGAAAAAGATCTATTTCTCTCATATAGTTTCTGTGACGGTTTGGTCCACTATCCATCTCTCTCATCATTTAAATAGAATATAGAATAGAATAGATTATATATAATAGAATATAGAATTTTGCCGTAAAAATAAGAACCTATCAAGAGCTTGTGCGAATAAAAAACATTTGAACTAAGTAAAATAATTAAGCAAAAATCGGGTTAATTGAGGTTTTTAGTTTTTTGCTGGTTTTTTTAATTATGAAACTAACAAGTATGCACCATTTTACATTCCTGATCAAATGCGCAAACTTTTTATGGCACTTGCCCAGGCACTTCAGTACATTTTTTTAAAGGAGGGAAAAAAATCGACAAATTATTTAAAAAAAAAATCATACTATAACAAATAGTCTGAATTCTAGAAAACTTCGGGCAATTATGTCATTATTTTTGACTTAGATCGACTTCGGTCGATCGGACTTAACCGAAATGTTATTTACGGTTAAGGTTCCAAAGTTTAAATGTACAAAAATAATAAATATTAACCACAATAACCGAAAAATGGTAACAGTTTGACCAAATTTCAAGAATTTTCTTAAATGCCTATAATTTTCAAACTACATGAGATAGATAGATAGAGAGTCTATTCTATCAACACGTTTGAGCTTAACGTTGAGTTCTGGGACATCCTGTATATACGACATCCCGACATCAACCGTCGGGCCGTGGGCCGCGGCCTGCCGTCACTTTTCTGGGGATTGGGAACGAACACCTTGTTCCTACAGTAGGTATCTTGATACACTTGTGCCGATTTCTTGGAACATTTTTCACAAAAGTATGGCTCAGTCACTCCATCATAGCTAACAACCCACCAAACCGTCACTGAAGTCATATAATAAATAAATAAAAAAAAAATCCCCAGACAATCACACCAACAACATGGCTCCAAACTAAGCAGAGCTTGTGATATGGGATACGATGTAGCGAACTAGGGGGGAACCTAGAATATAAATACATATATAGGGTTAATTTTAATTAGCCATCACCTCTTGCAGGCATCCTCTCCACATCAATCCCAACATTTGTACTTATCAAAATTAACCCTGTAAGTATAGATAAACGCCCAGACCCGGAACATTTTTTTTTTGTTTTTCCGTGCGGGAATAGAACCCGCGACCTATGGCGTCTGATGCAGACAGTGTTACCTCATCCCCAAAGTGGCCGTCATAATGGTCGTATAATGCCCATGTTGGTGATCTTCATCTCCCGAGATACAATCTTTTGCTTTCGGACGGATTTCTTCGATTTTTTTCCCTTTCTGTTTGACCACTTTTTCGTACAAGATCTTTTTCTGTCACAGAAAGAGATCTCACCTATTAAGAACCCTATACACAAATATTTGACTAACACACATTTAAAAATGTTAGTGAAGCTGGTTTTTTATACTGTGCCTTCGTTATTTGGCATAGCCACGGTAACAAAACAAACATATAATATTGGCCAGCGATCTATCGAGTTCTATTCTTGCGTTTCCTTTTCATTGAAAATTCGACGAAATCCTTCTCAAATCATATTTTACCTTTATCACACAAACGGATTCCAAAGCAAAGCTGCTCTCGCGTAGCTATATCAGATGAGTCATCTTTCATGACACTACCTATACATACATACATAACTTCACGTTGCATCCCTAATGGGGTAGGCTGAACACCAGAGGCTATAAAAACCATTTGATGTCACGTTTGACAAATTTGGAGGTATTATTATGATGGAGAGAGACTATAGCAGTGGCTATAGCAGTGAGGGGGTCAGCTTGTCGCCCGCAAAATCGCCAATAAATCCTCCATCCCTTAACTGAATTTTACAGTTTTCCCGAGAAGAGAAGCTGCTGGCACATTCTATATTTTTCGCTCCCAGTCCAGCATGGAGGCACTATAATGAAGGACAAACTTTAAAGTTCTATATGCTTTTTATTTATCGTGATATTGCTTTGAGTAAGAAAATATACATTTTTTCAGCAGTGATCACGTCGCAATTGATGTCCGCAAGCTGATTCTTATACGAAGGATCCAGGTTCGCGAACAATGGCGGTCGTAACATTACAGTTTACCAACAACCTACCCACGGACCACCCCTCGTTTAGTAGGGGCCGCTTCTCCCTACTCGTATCTCACCACGCCCAAACTGGCAGTGGACGACACCACTGATAGAAGTATACAATCGGAAAGTATCATGTGGACGACTACAGGAACAAGTCTCCAATCAACAAACAAATCACAATGTTAAATAATCATAAGATTTAATTTAATATTTTAAAGAAAATAGATTTTACATTTTATTACATGATAACAAATAAATATATCGGCACCATTAAACCAATTAGTTTTTGACTTAAACTTCTATAAGTTGTCCAGAACAGCAGCTACAAGGATAAAAATGCTCAAAATCAAATTTTTTCTTCCCTGGATCAACTAAAGAATTTTGTTTCAAATTCGAAAGTAAACTCATGACTTTGCTTATGTCATTTTCTTTAGTTTTATTTTGGAAATATTGAGATAGTTCTTTGTCTTCAGCAAATCTTGCTAGAATCGAACTTAATTCTTCTAACTGGGTTTTAAGTCTTTCGCATTCTGATTGAAATATTTTCATTTGGGCACTCCTTTCTTCATCTTTCTTTTTTAATACGCTTCGTTGTTGCTGATATAGTGCTACATATTCACAAATAGTGTCGGTTTCATGTTGTAATTGAAAAATGATATGTTCTAGTCTATGTTTTTCATCTGATAAGTTGGCTACTTCGTCCATAATTTTTAAAAACCTATCTTGTAGTTTAAGCATAGCATATTCTGTTGGCAAACCTACTGGTTTGCTGGATTCATTGTCTTTCAAACCTTCTGGTTTGTTGGATTCATTGTCTTGCAAACCCTCTGGTTTGTTGGATTCATTGTCTTTAATATCTTCATCAGTGTTTTCTTTTTTGTGATGAGAGCATTCTTCATGGGAATGTGTGTGAGCACTTCTGTTATTCTGTATTATCTCTTCAGTAAAGGTTTCAAATTTCTTTTCATATTCTCTAATATTTACCTGCAGCCGTATCATTTCTTCATCCTTAGCCTTTAATTTTATTTGCATGCCTTTGGTCTTTTCTTCCACTTCAGCAAGTTTTAAAGTTAACTCTCTATTGAGAAATTTTTCAGCTGTAAGTTTTTCTGTCAGCTCAAGTTTATCTCTGCTCTGTAAAATGTAAAAAAGATATAAGTAAGTAAGTAGGTCTTTTCATTAAATAAATAAATATTTCTGACACTCACACAACATTATCTAGCCCAAATTAAGTTTCTTAAAGAACTTGTGTTATGGATACTAGATAACTGATATACCTACTTAAGAAATATATAAACATACATATTGAATAAATACATATTTTTTATTCGAATAAACTTAAATAAACATATAAACATCCATGACTTGACGACTAATGTATGTGTTCATCACACATATATCCGCCGCCGCCGGGATTCGAACCCAGGACCTCTGGCATAGAAGGCAATTTATGTTACCGCTACACCAGCCGGTCGTCGATATTATTGGTGTTTTATATAGGTTGCAATTTATACCTATTTAACAGCTCATTGCTACGGGTGTTTCATTGCAAGTAACATACTTAGAATTGGCAAACAGTATTAAATGAGTATAAAAGGTTATATTTTTGAGCATAGGTTATATTTTTTGACTACCCTATTATAGAATCCCTCTCTAAGGTCAACTCAGGCTGCCCCATCGTATCTGGTGGGGGAAATATTCCCGACGGCAACGTGCATTGCCACACGTCACGTCTTGTCCCCCAAGCAGGCAAAAAGAGGGCAGTGGGAATGCTTATTTGCGACGATAAATGTTTGTGGAGGAAAAGATGATAAGATTGATGAAACATGCGAGGTGATGAATGCCAGGAAAATTTAGGTGTTAGGTGTAAGTGAGTCGAAAAAGAAGGGTTGTGGAATGTCCAAGCATGGCCGATTCTCTGCTTACTAGAAGGGAGTAGAAGAGTTTGAGAGAGGAAGCCAAGGTGTGGGCGTTCTTTTGTCAGAAAGAATGAGTGATTATGTGAAAGTTTATGAGTATGTGACTCACAGGCTCTTGTAGCTGAGACTGAAAGTAGGCTTGACCAGGACTTTTATCCTTTGTATGCGCCAGATATGTCCAAGCCACAGGCAGTCAGGGAGTAGTTTTGGGAAAATATAAGAGATGTGCTTGGAAGGTGTGAAGATAATGAAAGGATTGTTATGTTAGGCGATTTTAATGGCTGGATGCGAATAAAGCGTGATGGGTATGAAATGGTGTTAGGTAATTTTGGTGATGAAAGGATAAATGATAATACACCAGTTTGTTAGATATATGTTTGGAGGGAAAGCTTGTGGTGACTAACACTATGTTTAGTCACAAAATGATTCATATGTATACATGGCAGAGACAGTCAGAGAGATAGCATCTCCATGGTGGAGACAGTCTGAGAGAAGTATGATTGACTTTGTAATAGTGGATGAACGGTTGAGCACGAAAGTCAAGGATACGAGAGTGTACCGTGGAGTAAATGTGGGAAGCGACCATTTTCTTGTGGTGTCACGAATAGCAGGTCTGCTTGTAAAATGGCAACATCGCCCAGGAAAAGAGTGAAAGTCGAAAATTTGCAGGATGAGACTATCCGTGAGAAATATAAGTTAGAATTGAAAGAAAGTTTGGAAACGCTATAGAATGATGAAGACTGAGAGATAGAGGAATATTTTAGTTTAAGAATGGTATGGTAGAAACGGTCACCTAAATATGTGGGGTAGAATGGTATGGTAGAAACGGGCACCCAAATATGTGGGGTAAGTGTGAAGAAGAATGTGAGAAGAGATAAGAACGAGTGGTGGGATGATAAAGAGAAAGGTTTTTTTCTAGAAAAGAAAAAAGAGTGGCTAGATTCACTAGCTGTGAGGGGCAGAAATAGGATACGAGATGAGTTGAATGATGATGAAAGAGTAGCAAAAGAAAAGTATGATAGATTAAGAAAGACTGTGAAACATATGGTGAGCAAAAAGAAAGAAGAATGTAAGAACAAGCTTGATGTGAAATTTTCAGAAAACTTTCGAGCCGATTCCAAACTTTCCTGGCACTTCAGAAGAGCCCGAGGGCAGGTTGGAGACTCGAAAGTGCGCGTGTGAAGAGATCAGGATAGGAATATTGTTAGTGAGCATGAAGATATTTCCAAATTGCACATTTAATGTTATTTTGTATATTATTGTATGTTAATATTTCTCCATTCTATACAAATGGCAATAAAGTATTTGAATTGAATCGAATATTATGAATCAGTGGAAAGAATATTTCAAGAGTTTATTTGAACGAAGTGCGGGTGATGTTTTGGAAAGTAGGTCCCTTCGAGTGTCGTGGCCAATCGTAAAAGTGAGATAAGTATGGAAGAAGTAATGAAAGCAACGGCAGGTTTGAAATTGGGTAAAGCGGCTGGGTGTGATAGGCTAGATGCCGAAATTCTCAAGGCGGGTGAAGGTGTCACTGCAAACCTGTTGTACCAGCTTTTTAATAAGTGTTAGCGGTTTGGCCGTGTTTCTGGCGACTGTTGCAAGACCTTTATTGTGCCACTTTATAAAGGAACGGGGTCACAGCAGGAATGCTAATACTTCCGTGGAATTAGCCTTTTGAGTATTGTATTAATCGAAAGAGTGATGAATGAAACAGAAAGCAAGATTTGAAAGGGGATGAGATGCACGGATCAAGTCTTTGCCTTAAGATCAGTAACCGAGAAGGTTCTGGCTAAACACCGAAAGGTTTTCTCCTGCTTCATTGACTTGAAAAAGGCGTATGAAAGTGTGATGAGGAATGAACTGTGGTCAACTCTGAGTTTGGGGTGGACAGTGACTTGATACGGACACTCAAATCCTTATATAAGGTGCCTGTGTTAGGTTGAATGATGACTACACAGAATGGTTTAGAATCGATCGCGGTGTTAGACAGGGCTGTGTAGCGTCTCCATGGCTGTTCAACCTATTCATGGATAGTTGTTTGGAAGATCTGGAAGAGTCTGAATGGGGTTTAAAAATTAATGAAAAAGTGATTTAGTGATTTATACTCTGCTTTACGCCGACGAACAGGTTCTACTTGCATCGTCAGCGTCGGAATTGCAACAAATGGTCACTGTGATGCATGAGTCGTTTAAAAGAAATGGTGTGAAAGTGAATGTTGAAAAGACGAAAGTTATGGTTATGGAGAGGAATGAAGGGATATGACGGAATGCAATATTATGATAGGAGACGAAAAAGTGGAACAACTGAAAGAGTTTGTATACTTGGGGTCCTTGTTTACAAGAGATGGGAAGTATGACGATGATACTGAAAAACGTAAAAGCTGGAAATTGTGTTAATGGCGCCTTATACTCGATAATGGCAAGCAAAACTATACCAAATAAGGCTCGTCTTACCGTTCTTGAGGGAGTTTTGGCGCCAACGCTTATGTATGGTAGTGAATCTTGGGTGTGGCAGAAGAGACATGAAAGTAGGATTAATGCTGTGGAGATGAGAGCTCTGAGGAGTATGTGTGGACTAAAATTTAGTGATAGGGTGTGCAATAGTTAATTAAGAAAGAGATGCGGATTGAAAGAAGATTTAGTGACTAAGATTGAAAAGGGTATGCTACGGTGGTTTGGATATTTGGAAAGGATGAGTGAAAGTAGATTTACGAAAGAGGTGTACAGAGCAAGAATGGATGATCCTGTCGGAAGGGGCCGCCCCAGGCGAACGTATGCCGATCAAATTGGCGACGTTTAAAAAAGGGCCTAGTTAAAAGTACCCGTAACGCGATCATGTATGAGAAGATTAATGAACATGGAGGAAGCGAAAGAAGTATGTCTGCATCGAAACAATTGGTGTTCCCTTGTCTCTGTCTACCCCAAAGGGAGACAGGCGTGACGTTATGTATGTATGAATTTTTGAGAATATTTTGGTCCAGACTAAAAACTGCTCAAGTTTTATAGGTTACTCCATCTTAAACTATAGTCAGTGACTTCTCTACCGCGCGATTAAATAGATAGCCCGCCGCCTGGCCAGCAACTTTTGGCTTGCGGGCTAGTTGGCGGCTTCACTGAGAGCAAGTCAGAAAAGTTTGTCGGTTTAAAGTTAAAATATATTTTAGCCGTTTGTGATTGCCACCTATTGAAATGCGTTGTGTCATATAATTTGTTATCTTTCTATAGTAATAATCATTTAACATGGACAATGACAGTAATCTGTTGATAGCAGCTTGTTATTATTATTCCTGGATCCCAAATTGTAAAGGGACCGCACAATATCACATTTAATTGATAAAGATTAATCAAAGTTAGACATTCTTCATAGTCCCACTCGATGTTGAAAATATAAGAACGTCACTACAGCTTGAGTGTGCTACGAAACTGATCGCCCTCGCACGCAAGCCGCTAGCATGTCAGCGGGCAACATGCGCCTTTTTATTTAAAGTTAATAGGCAATAGAACTGTTGTTTTGAATCAAACCAATGTACCTATTGCTAATTGTAGAGAAAGGATTTTCAGCCAATAATTATCTCCAAACCGAAATGTGTAAAACTCTCACTACCGAATGAAGATCAAGGTAGACATAGTTGTAAAGGCAATTGTCCGACCGGAAATTAAACAACAAGTATCAAGTAAAGCCATAAGCTAGAAACGAGGTATCGAGCAGCTGAAAGCGAGTGTGAAGTTCCGATCGTTTTGTGGCTGGATTATAAGAATACGTGTACTAAGCCGCACTGTATAGAAATGACCACCGGGGCTAGACAAAAATGAATGCGAAGAAAAATTTGCTCCAAATTTGTTTTATCGATATAATATAAACTCGTGATATAGACCATAATTTGTTCCATCGTTATTTTCGAGAATTAGGTTTTTTATGTCAACCTTCAGCTAGTGGACTACTTTTTAATTAGGTACTTAAAGCAAGAACTTCTTTTTAGTCTAGATAATTGGGGCTGCATTCTCAGTGCGTTGGTATTTTCGATATATCTCTCTCTGTTAATGAATTATATCTCTTTAAAGAAACCTTCCATCAGCGGAATAATTTTTCATTTCAGTTCATATAGGTAGTTATAACCTAATATAAATCTCGGCTCAAGTTTTAACACGAATTTATGTTCATTTTCCTTGATGATATCTTATATCTGTGGAACGTAAAGTGTTTGTGTATTTTTTATGAATAGGTGTATAAATTAATATAATAAATTGGCATGAATTTTTTACTATATAGATCTTATAAACTAGAATTATGGTTTCAATGTATATAGATAGAACAAAGGACAAGATTTTATTGTGATCCCTACATTTTGGCCCATATGTGTACCGCGAGGTACATGGGCACCAAATTGTAGGGTATAAACCAAGGAACTGTAAAATAAAGTATATATTTATCTATTTATGATTAAATGCTGTGAAATAAATTATTAAAAGTTGTAAAAAGTAGCCATTTAGGAACATAAGATCTTAATTTTTTGATATATGTCAGCAAATGTCAATAATGATAGGATGGCATCCCTCCGTTAGTCATTCACATAATTTTGTTATTCCATTTGTTTCTGCATTCCGGGGGCAAATTTACAAATAAGTAAACAATATTTAACCTGATACATTTCTTAATGCATGCAGATTTTGCTCTGTAATACAACAAAACATCAGATTTTTAAATATTAACAAGATGTACATACCATTTTAAGAAAAGCTTCTTCAAGTTTCATAATGTCTATTTTTAATTGTTTATTTTGCTCTGTAGCTCTTTGAGCTGCTAATTTATCACTGGCTATATCTGCACTGAGTTTTGAAATACTTATATCATCATGGCTGTTATTATATGATGGTTCCTCCTCCTTGCTTTGACTTAATTCAATAATTTTAGCTTCACTTTCCAGATATTGCTTTTGTAATATTTCATAGTTTTCAGTTAAACTTTTCAGTTCACCCTGTAAAGCCATATAACTTCAAATAATATAATTGCTAATAAAAGTATTTCAGTAGGTACTTTGGTTATATGGTTGATAAAAAATTTTATACAGGTGACTGGTGAAAAATTTTAGATACTGAAGGAGAGCACTCTGTACTTGATTCTGGTCATAGTTATTGTTATATATTAATGTGGGTATCAACACTTGATAGTTCTTATTGATTAATGATAATATTGTAAGTGAGAGTACATGTATATTTCATCACTCATATTTTGCTCCTGTGCTCATTACATTTATATCTATTAATATCAGTTATTAATAGATATAAATGTCTTCTTCATTCTTTCACTAGAATTCCCTATAAATAAATAATGTTTAGTTTCTATCTAATTCACTTACGCCTGAGACAATCACTTCACGTGAACTGGCACAAGGATCACTGCCAACACTAGTTTGACGATACATTGTGTAATCAATTCGTCAACTTTCTGTCTACTCAGTGAACAATTAATATTAATATTTTATTATATTTTTTGTCTTCATGTATGATCTCAAACTGTCACCACCTCGAATTTCAATAGTGACCCACCAGTCACCCTGTATAAGACTAAGAATAAACTTCACCTTCCTTAATATTGTATTTTTTTGTATGATTAGTTTGAATACTATTATAAAAAAATATCACTTTAAACTTACCTCAGCTTTCTTTAAATTTTCCAATATTTCAGTAACATTTTCCTTAGCAGTATAGTTATCAGTAGTATGCTCATGTTTGTGAATTTTAAAATTTTGTATTCTTATTTCCAAGTCACTGATTTGCTCAACAAGGTGATTTTCTCTTTCAGTCAGCCTCTCTACTTCGTCACTTAGTTGACAGTTTTTGCTAGTGAAAGAATTGAGCTGTTCGTTTAAATCAGCAACATACTGCTCATAATGCACATTAATCTGATCTCTTTCCTTTTGGAACCTCTTAGCTTGTTGTTCTAAAGATGAAATTTTACTTAGCAAGCTTTCAATTTCTACAGAATTTTTTTGTTCTTCTGCAATGACAGGTCCAGCTCCAAGTGATACCTGTTGCAGTTGTATCTGTGTTAATTCCAGCTGATTTTGCAAGTTGGTCACTTGACTTGTGAGAGAGTTTAATTCTGTTTCTTTACTTGATAAAATTGTCTTTGTAAATTCAAGCTGCTCCATTAGATCATTGTTTTTTTCCACTAAATCAGTCCTGTCTGACTCTAAACCTCTCAGAGTCTTCTCTTTCAATTCAAGCTCCTGGTTAGCATCAAGTAGTTTTCTGTTCACATCATTAAGATGAAATTCTAACTTTGATATTTCTTGGCATGCATTGTTTAAATTAATAACTGCTGATTGTTTTTCTAAATGTAGCTGTGATAATTGTGATTGCAGTTCATTTATTTCAGCTTCAAGATTGGTTTTATTGCTAACTAGAATTTCAGTAATATTCATGTTTGGCTCAAAGTGTTGTGGAGCTGGTGGATATGAATTATCAAAACTCTGGTTTTCAAGAAGAGGTGGTTTTGAATCAACATCATTACTATTTTTGTTAATATTATTTGTAGAATCCAAATGATTTTTGTCTTGATGTGCAATGGTGTTCTTTTTCTCTTGGTGGTCTTTTAGCTTTAAATAATAAAGATTAATAAACATTACAGAAATTGTATTGTAACTTACCTAACAAAGTTTAAGGCACTAAGTATACATAATAAACATTTTACGTAAAACTACCTTTCTTCGAGCCAACGCTAATCGTGCAGCTTTAGAATCCATTTAAGGATATATGATCACTTCTGAAGTAAAGATTAAAATTCGTTAAAGCTAAACTTTGTATTGTTTTGAGTTTTTGTTACTAAATTAAATGTGTTTACGTGACGTGAGACTGCCATGTCAATAAGTAAAGTAATTTGTCAGCAAATGTAATGTCATTGTCAACCTATGAACTTCTTCGGTCTATGTTAGTTATTCCATCAATCAAGAGAAACTTTGTCATTCAGCATTATGCTATAGGTACTTAACATTTTTATTTAAAAAATACTATTATTATAATTATTACTCATTTTAATATAAATAGATATTCAAGAAGTCCAGAAACTCATTTAATACCCTCAGAACATACAGAACGATTAAATGTTAGATATTTTTAGAAAGTGTGAACAGTTAATGGGGAGTTTTCTGACAGCTCATAAAAATTAGTTCAAAAAGCCTCTATAGACGGCACTTTTAAAAAGCCGAAGGCGTTAAGTCTGTATACTATAATGTAGGTAAGTGGTATTCTACCATCTATGGTTATTTATACGTTACATTTCTGATACAGACGTCAATTAATTTACTTTACTTTTAAAAACGCAGTGTGGAATAAATTCGTCGCCTTCGCCTTTTGTAAAGCGCCATCTATCGAAGCCTTTTATACCAATTTTGTACAGTTTTGTTTTTTTAATGAGCTGTCAGAAAACCTCTCCTAAGAAAGAATACAAAATACCCTTTTTTGTCTGGAGGAAAATATGCTGTCACAAGCTTTTATAATAGAAGTAACTGATGCTTTCCTTACACTAAAGTACCTTATCTATCGGTGCGAGCACAGAACTTTATCGAATCGTATCAAACGGAGTCGGTTGCAAGTTTTTAGTAGCATTGTATTTTTTATTTTACAGTTATTTCAGAGTCAACATGTTTACAAACATTCAAAATTAACTAGGCATTTTTTATACATTTTCTTTCACATTTATTAAAGCTGGCTGGGTGGCAATAGATAGCTTCCAATAATTGTTTACAAACCCACTCCATATTATACGAACATTCGTAAAATACGAGTCAAGAATATTCTGTGCTCGCACTTTAGGTATGTCAAGTAAGATAAAAATATGAAATAAGGCAATTTTTGGTGTTTCCGAAAGAATCGCTGCAGCGCGAGTCAATATGGTCACACAATATCGTCTCGTGCTGCAGCGAAGCGTGTAAGGTGATCACCATGTACACAGATTGTTTGAACCGTTATCTACTCACTTGCATAAGCTCTTGAGGAAGAAGACCCCGTCAATGGATAGAAATTGTGCAAGTTTGTAATCGACGGCTGACATGGTTTCATAATCGTAAATGAAAGAGTGGGTAAGTTGCTTTTAGCTGTACCATTCGATGGAGCTACGTTAGCAATATAACGTAAATGTGCTAAGGCTCCGGTAGCTCAGTAGAAGAGCACTTGTCCGTCAAACGAAAGGTCCCAGGTTCGAGTCCTGGTCGGGTGATTTTAATTTCGCACATTTTTTCAGTTATTTAAGAAAAATTGAGCATTTTAAATGCAAAAAACTTAAAGTATTACTTTGACGTTTTGTTTAACATTGTAGGTAGGTACTTACAGTCCGACAAGGCTTTTTTGGCGCTTTGATGATCACGTCAGGGAGGGCTGAGGGTGAAATACGGGTTACCATTCACTAAAGATTCCCTATTCTCAGGGGAAAACATGAATGCATTAAACGTTTAGTTTTGTTCATGTTTGAAAACAGAAATTTAATTCAAAATTAAATTTTATGTAGGTAGTACAAAAGAGAAGTCGCATTAAGTTTGAGAAAAACGTTATGGGAACAAAAACACAGGGTTGAAGATATAAATAGAAGATTAAAAAAGAAAATATATTAAAACATAGAGTAACATGAAATTAAAACCATGTTTTTATAATAAATTGTTTTCCTTGTCATCTTCATCACCACTACTTTCTTCACTGACCTCTATATTTACCACTGGACTGGCTGTTCCGTAAGTTTGACAGCTATATTTTTGTGCCTGTTTGAAGCGCCACTAGCGAGTAGCCACAGACACTGACTACGTCCGAGAGCGCCAAAATGGCGATTATCAAACGGGCACAAAAGCACTTTGACAGCCGCCAGTCCAGTGGTAAACATAAAGGTCAGTGACTTTCTTTATTGGTAGGTTATACGAGTAGGAACCTATTCGTATCTAGAAATACTCGTATTTTGAAAGGTTTGTATAAAATCGGCTTATCTTTCTTCACTTTCATACAGGGCCCTATTTCATAAAGCTACAATTCGTGGTAAACTAACAATTCTTAGCGATTTTCACATGACTTTCGTTTCATAAAACTACAATGGGGAGTTTTCTGACAGCTCATAAAAATTAGTTCAAAAAACCTCTATAGATGGCACTTTTAAAAAGCCGAAGGCGTTAAGTCTGTAAACTATAATGTAGGTAAGTGGTATCTACCATCTATGGTTATTTATACGTTCAATTTCTGATACAGACGTCAATTAATTTATTTTACTTTTAAAAACGCAGTGTGGAATAAATTCTTCGCCTTTTGTAAAGCGCCATCTATCGAAGCATTTTGTACCAATGTTGTACAGTTTTGTTTTTTTAATGAGCTGTCAGAAAACTCCCCATTCTACAGGTGATATACAAGTGTCAGTAAAAAGCGTTTCATAAAAATTGTCACGACAATGGGGAGTTTTCTGAGAGCTCATAAAAATAAGTTCAAAAAACCTCTATAGATGGCACTTTTAAAAAGCCGGAGGCGTTAAGGCTGTATACTATAATGTAGGTAAGTGGTATCTACCATTTATGGTTATTTATACGTTCAATTTCTGATACAGACGTCAATTAATTTATTTTAATTTTAAAAACGCAGTGTGGAATAATTTCTTCGCCTTTTGTAAAGCGCCATCTATCGAAGCCTTTTGCACCAATTTTGTACAGTTTTGTTTTTTTAATGAACTGTCAGGAAACCTCTCATTTTCATTTTTTTTTTTTTTTTTAATATTTTATTTAACGGGCCTGGAAACGAGTCCTTTTAGCCACACAAATTAACAATATACAGTTTACAAATAAAGTTCACTTCTTAAATGTTAACACTTCTTAAAATTACAGTTTTATTTCTATGTTCAATAAAAATTGGAATAAAGATTTATAAAACTTCTTCTCTGAAAGTAAACTTTTCAACGATGTTTCTTCTTGTCGCTCTTGTCTGTCAGTGTCATTGTCAATTTCACTACACAATAACAATCTTTGTAGGTTATATTTTCTACATTTCATAACAACGTGTTCTAAGTCCTCTTCCTCGTCTCTCATTTTCAGGGTTTAAAGTGTTACTAGATGTAAAAAACTTAAAATCCATTTATACCTCATTTCACTCACCTTTGTTGATAACGAAACGTAACTAGAAAAGGGTATTTACAATTTCGAAATGCATGTCAATTTAAAGCGACGACGTCTCTCATGCATGCAGGTACCTACTCATCGTCATCCTTCCGTTCATCACAATTTGTGAATCATTAAATTCTATATCTCTATTTCACATACATACTTCCTTAATCTATACTAATAATAAATCTGTAGAGAGTTCAATTCTGCACATGAAATATATTTTCAAAATAACTATCAGGGGGTGATTAGTGATCGATACTGATGCCAAAAATGCAATCAGTAAAACTTTTGTCTGTCTGTCTGTATGTTCCTTATAGAAACAAAAACTACTCGACGGATTTTAACGAAACTTGGTAAAATTATTCTTCATACTCCTGGGCAGGTTATAGTATACTTATTATCACGCTACAATCCATAGGAGCAGAGCAGTGAAGGGAAATGTTGGAAAAACGGGAGAAGTTACTTCATTTTTTAAGCTTCCGTCGCGTGTGCAGCCTTAATGGTTAAAGCTACATAGAAATCATGTATGTATGACAGAAATATTCTTCATAAAATTATATAAAAAATATCTTACAACAGTTATATGTCTATATTTTATGGTTGACTCACATTAACACGTGTAAATCCCAATAGCTTAGCAGTTCGGAGCTTTCTGATTATATTTGTTTACTCTTACGTTTATAATACTCTCACTCATCCCTAATTAAAAAAAATAACATTATTACCTATTCAATAAAAAAGAATCATAGAAATCGGTATAGAAACACCAAACTTATACATGAAATACGCTAATAATCCATCACCATTTCAACCGCGCGGCCACATAGTTAGAATGCTATGAAAATTGACCAGGAATTAGTAGCTATTTGTAGAAATTCATATCTCTTTTCTGAAATTTGTAGGAGCAAGAATGATTGAAATAAAACCCAAATAAGTTGGCCGCTCGAACCGCCACTTGCGGTAGCGTTTACCTTTGATTACTAACTAACCAGAAGAGGAACACTAGAGTGTAATATATCAAAAGAAAGGTCGTAATTTGTAGTTTGTTTTAGATAATCCATGTGATAAATAATTGAAGAATAATAAAGTATCTTTTTAGAGGTTTTGATATTTATTTGTTGATTTATGACAATTGAAAACTATTTTATGTATGTTTACATGTACAAGCAATTAGTAGCTAGTTTGTAGGTGCGAATAAAAGGAAGAAAAAGGTAAAAAGTTGACAAATAACGAGTCATTATCAAATACAGTTGGCCGTTCGAACCGCACATTGCGCACGAGACAACTACTGTTATTTCTTTATCAAAAGCTCTTACAAACATGAATTATGCATCAATCAACTGGTATTATACTCTACTTACATTTTATATATCAAAAATACTTATAGGGAGTACGATTTCGAAAATATTACCTTATAGTCATAGTACAAATTTGTATGCAAGTAGGGTGACAACGCATTAAATATTATAATCAAAAGATGTGAAAAATTGTTAAGTAAAAGTAGCTAAATACATAATGCAAATGCAATTTAACTTTACTATTTAAAATAAAAGTAATTAAATAAAAAATACGTAATTTCAAACAGGTTATTTAAATTAAATACCTTATAACTTATTTAACTGACTTTGCACCCAGTATTTGTTCAAAGATTTCAACTTTCTTGTTACGTCTATAGACCCTCAGTCTCCTATTTCTACAGACAAAAATCATACCATAAATCAATCTTTAAAATAGTGTTTACTCTCCGGCGCAGTAGCCGAGCGACCGAAGGTCGCGTCAGACAAAGTCAGATACTATGGAGTTCGCGTCCCTGTGCGTGAGAGGGTGAAGTAGACGGGAGGATATTTTTATGTTGTGTGCAAAAACGTCCTTGTAGGAAACTATTAGCTATAAGATTAAGTAAAATGTGACTAAACCTGTAGTTTCATGAAAATAT
Source organism: Stenoptilia bipunctidactyla (assembly GCA_944452665.1). NCBI lineage: Eukaryota > Metazoa > Arthropoda > Insecta > Lepidoptera > Pterophoridae > Stenoptilia > Stenoptilia bipunctidactyla. Next base: position 12,793,512 of record OX101725.1, on the reverse strand, counting down.
ACGGAGAATACGGATGTTATAACTCTCTTGTCCAAAATGAGCAAGTAAAGTCCAAATTCATAAGATTATAATAAATAAAAGTCAAATATTTATCAACACATAATTTTAATAATCATCTAAACATTTATTATTAACAACCAACTTAATATTTATTTTAATAATCTGAAAAATCAACGTGAAACAAAAAATATAAGATCAACATTTAATAAATTTTCATTTATGTAGTTTTAGTATATGAAACGGCGTGTAAACAGATCTTCTTACTGGTACTAATTTCTATTTTCACTACATTATCGTCGTTACAATAATAATTATTGTTTGAAGAAAAGTGACACTTATAGTGGCCTAATGTTGCACCTGTTATAAATTCAATTGCTCCAACTATACGATAAAAGTGATCCTTAATATTAATTGTAATTGGCAATTCACTAAGTAATACAGCTTCTGCGGCACCATTTAAATCAAATGTTATGATTTCGCCAAACTTAAATTCGCTATGTAATTGCGTAAAACAACTTTCGCAATTTATACCTTTTTTATTTTTTTTATTTATTTATTTAATTCAAAAAACAAACATTTCTGCAGTAAAATTGTAACATAGGCAATTTTTAAAACACATACAATGAAGTTTCCTCTGTTAACATATAATACAATAAAAAACAATCAATGCCAAAATAATTCTTAACTTTAAATAGCTTTTCGTTTTAGGCGCGATTTTTCAATGGTCAGATAACAGGTACCTAATCTGCCCACCAGACACTAAAGTGCAGTAACAGCAAAATAACGATTGCGAGAAAAACGGCATTTAAGGTAAAAAATGTGAAATAAAAATTAACCAGATGCATAAACAAAAAAATTTGAATGCAGAAAGGTGGTGAAGGCGTAGGTGCACACGTCTTAACAATAAAAAAAATTATATCATAATAAATGAATTTATTATAACCATTTATTATTTTTGGCGCCAATTACTGCACTGCCTTTTTTATAAAAAACATTATATAAAACTGAGTAAAACGCAGTAAAAAGTCCTATTACTGCGTTTGGATTAGTTGTTTTGTCAAGAAACCCAACTAACAAGCAGTAAGGTAAAAAAAATACTGCACGTTATTTGGTTTTGATTGAAAAAAGTGTTCGTTTTACTAGTGCAGTAAGAAAAAAAAGCTAGTTAATATTTTATAAACGTTTATTTTTGCATAATTAATAACAGTATAGTAAAATTCACATATCAAAGTTAAAAAAAACATCTTCTAATCTAACAATTTGTGTCAATTTTCTTATAATAATACCATGATGATATTAAATGTGCTTATTATTAAAAGGTGGACATTATCTTGAGATCAACATTAAAGTAAAACTAAAAAGTTAAAATAAAAATTAAACACACTCTTTGGTAAGTCTTACATAATTAGTTTCTAGAAGTAATTTGTTATTTTTAACAGTTTAACATACTTAAAAATAACATTGGTTGAGTTAAGCTTTTAAAGCCTCTTAGTATTCTTAAAATAGTAAAAATTTATGTATCAAAAGTAAATGCACAGCCAGTATCAATATTTATGTAACATTATAAACAATCTTATAAATATAAAATTGTAAAATAGGAACTCAATCGAAAAAAAAAATAGTTTTTTGTTCACAAGGTGTATGTTACTATAATTGAAGTACAATCTAATTAAACTTACCTACATAAATACAATTATCAAAAAAAAAAATTGTTGTACTTAAAAATCAGTCTTAAGTTAACTTTAAGGCACATTATTTCTTAAAATAAATCTGGCAAATCACAAAGAAAAAAACAGACTCATACTATAAAAATATACCATTAAAAATTCAACATTATTCATCAATGTCAAAAAAATACATTTTAACCGGATTCTACTCGCATTTATTTTAAATTTAAATCAACCCGACGTTTCGTTCGGCACCTGCAACTGAGGTGTATTGCTAGCAACAAAAACTAAATGATTGGCACTTTACAATCAAACATTTTGAGAATAATATTTTGAGAAAAAAACAATTAAGTAATATACGCCGGTTAAAATGTGTTTTATTTAATTATTCATCAATGTCAAAAAAGGATTCATCTGGTTCTTGTGGTGTACAACGAACAGAAAGGTTTTTCCAGAAGATCAATCTACTTGATGGAATAAGTGACCCTAGTACGTTTAAGATGTTTCGTTTCCTTTCACCATCAACGCCTTTAGGAACAATTTTTGCAGTAAAGTTAGGCAAGGTCTTTGATTTGAGACAATATAGTCCTTTGAATTCTATCTCATCAAAGCTCTTTTTGTAAAAGAAACTGTAGCTTCCCCTCTTTACCATAAGATGTACAATATCTTTGATGTATACCCGGTTTCCATCCCTATCCTTGTTTTTTTTTCTGTGCAATATGAGATTTATAATTAACAAAATCTTTTATTTCCATACTCTTGACTTCAACTTTCCCCGATTTCAGTGAATTTTCAACCGCTTCTAAAAAGTCTTGATAATCATAAAGCTTGCCCTTCTTATCCATCGATTGTTCTACAAAATGATGGAAAGAATCGGCGGACATAAAAGTATGGCCTGGTTCGAAAAACTTGAGTTCAATTGTTGTGGCAGAAATCTCTACGTTGTTAACTATACTTACCAAGAATGTAAAAAAACACCAGTTTTTATTTTGTGCCGAGCAATTGTCAAGCCACAAAATGATGTGCTCTGCATCACGATTATTTAGTAAAAATGCTCTAAATGTACTGGTGATATCCTCTTGCTTCCTACCTGACACTCCTTCATGCCAAACTGCTGCAAACACATGACCTTTCTTGAAGTTTCCTATGGGTACAAAGGTTTCATTGTACACCACAAGTCTGGGGCAAAATAAAGCTGACTTAAAAGTATCAATGCGAGGTAACATAATTACTTTTTGTAGGTCCACGGAAACAATTACAGTATTAGGCTGACTATTCGCCTTTGTGTCTGCATCGTACATCTCTCGGGCCAGTGTATACTTAATTTTGTGCTGAGCATAGGTCTTGCATATTTCGCAATCAGTACACGGTTCTTTTACATGGTCAAGGTCATGGAGGTTGAAGATTTCACATGTCTCGCATTCTTCGTGGCCAAGTTTAGCAAAAGAAATGTTCATAGTATTTGTCAAGTGATCTCTATAGGTTTCAAGACTGCATTTGAATTCGGGGTACTTCTCTTTGAAATTTTCATACATATCTGTTATTGTAAGGTCACTAGGCAAGTATCTCTTGTTGGGTGCATGCGCTCGTCTATAATGATGTACAGATGGATTGAATGATTCGATATGAGCTGTAATCAAAGTACGATCTATAGCATGAGAATTTCTCAAATTACGGCCGTCTCTATTATCCTTTTGCTCTAAAATAGACTTTTTCAGTACAGAATGTACACGTCTGTCATTTTTTTTGTCATATCCCAGAGTGCCTAAGAAAAATACTTTGCATACTTCATAGGAATGTTGTTCTGTATTATTTTTTCTTAAATGGTACTTGTATGTTACATTTCGTGGTCGTTTCAAATTCTTTTTATTTTTCTTGCAAACTTCCTCCGTCACAAGATTTTTGATAAATATACCTTGATGTTCCCAATTTAAAGACCAATAATATTTGTGTATATTACTTCTATCTTCTTCACTAAAATGTACAGAACATAGTTTTGTACATAAGTTTGGACAGGATTTTCGCATCGGATATTTCTGTATGTTTTTGCTATATTGAAGTTCACTTTTTCGCTTCTTACATGTCTTATTCCGTGTTTTCACATAAGGTAATTGTGCTGGCTGGGTGTTGATATTATTGTCCTGAATTTCTGCTGGGTCGTTTGTGAAATCTAAATCACTTAAACTCGACGATGTTGAGGATGGAACAGGGACGTAGTTTTTATCCTTTACAGAATCATCCGAATCTTCGATGAAAGAATCATGGAATGATGTTGAAGACACTATTGTTTCGTTACATAAAAGATCGATGGCCGCTGTTTCCACGAGATCATCATGAATCAGGTTGTAATGTTGAGCTATTGATGGATTCAAGTGGTGTTCTGTTGGAAATGATTCAAAGAATTTTCTCAAATCAATATTTTGGACAATAGGATCGTTGTAAAGGTTTTTATGGGTGAATACACTGTCTTCTATTTTGGAAATTTTCTCTAGTGACACGTAGTATGCATCACCAAACCGATATTTTAGAATTTCAGATGGGTCCCTTAGAATTGCTTTTGGAGATGAATTATTGTTATTGTGAGGAGGTAGAGGTGATATCTTTCTATCCGGTGGTAAGACGTCATTTTCAGATTCTTTGCTTAGCAGTGAAAAAATTTTTTTTGATCTTCCATGCATATTGATAAACCTGCAATATAAACGAAATTGGTAAGTACTCACCGAATAGTAGATATTAAAACTACTTTCAATTTACATTAATAATAATATCACAAATTAGTACAAAGTTTTAATTTAAAAGTAGTTTTAATTTCTTATTTGAATTCTACTGATTTTAATATAATCACATTTTAAGCTAACTTTTTGTAAAGAGACGACTGCACTGGTCTTAGTGAACATTATGGGAGTAGCCTTAAATATTAACTTTATTTAGGTAACTCGATAGCTCAGTGGTAAGAGCACTCGACCGGAAATCGAGAGGTCGTGGAGCTCGGGGAGGTGAGTTACGAACTTTTATGTTAATATGTAATTTGTACATAAAAATGGATTACCGGCCACAAGAAAAATCCCGGATGTATAAAACTTACAGTTAGACGTTGGTGTACTACTTAATCTAGTATGTTTGAACATCGTAAATTGGTAGCGCCTACCTATTCTCAAATATTACATTTACCTACTTTTAACGTACATATAGAATGAGAACAAATAATTTGAGAATAAGTGGTCTGTGTACTTACCCATGCCTCGAACGAGATTTGTAAATAAATGTGAATACTTAATAATTATATAGTGCTAAGTACAACAATAGTAAATTCATAAGTTGCAGTAGGAAAGTACCTACTTACTATATGTATGGAGAATAACAAATGCTAAAGTATCTCTCTGGATATAGAATGTTCTGGATATAGATAAGATCTCTTACCCGCCAAATCCTTTCGCCAAAAAAACGTAAGCAGCGCGACGTGATCGGAGCGCACGTCCACCTTGGCACGGTTCACGTGAGCGACTGAATAATCGCACGCAATCGAGCAGTATCCTTTCGCAAGCTCTGTCTCACGCTTCATAAAAGTTATGGAAAAACCAACTAAATTGCAGTAATTGGTACTGTTACTGCATGAAGCTAGTTTACGAATAAAGATTTATCTATTCAAAACCGAATAAAATGCAGTATCAACGCTTGATACTGCGTTATAGTTGGTTTGACCTACTATAATTTGACAAACTTGATCCCATTAAAACGCAGTATATAAAACATTACTGCACTTTATCTGGGAATAATCATAATGTGTGTCACTTTGTTATACACACTAATTTGCAGTAATGCTGTATTTTGCTGCGTTTTAGTTGGGAGTTCGTGACAATAAATTGTATTTTTCTAATTGTAGTAAAAATAGCTTGTATGGAGGTTGATTTTACTGCATATTAGGTAGTTTTATATTTTTTTTCCGAAAATATAAAACTATCTAAAGGGCCGTAAAATTTGATTGCTTACTGCATTTTAATTAGGAAACCTTAAAATTTCGCCTGCAGTATATTTTTTACTGCGTTTTAGTTGGGAAATCATGCCAAATTGTTAATTTTATTGGTTTTGCAGTAAGAGTAAACTGTTAAATAAAAACCACCTAATTGTCCTACAAAAAAATGAGTTAATTCAGCAGAAACCTTATGAAACCCGCTTTCAGAATCACTAATAAAACGAAAAATCACCCAAGGGCTATTACTGCACTTTAGTGTCCGGTGGGCAGTAATAATGAGTTAAATGTCATATTACTTATATGTCATTGTCATACAATTATAAAAAATCGTGAAACAACATTATTAGGTAACGGCCGAATAGACCGTTATTGAAAAATCAGGCCTTAAATAAATTAAAAAACTACGATTATATAATATAATATATATAATATAAATTGTTTATTTCGGATAACAGAAATACAGATATCAGTAAAAACAAGTAGGTACTTAAATTCTAGTTATTTATCTTATATATAGATTAAACAGACTTTACTGAGTGCCCTACTCCCTAATAAAGGGCAAAGCCCTGTGAACTTAGGATGAGTAGTTTGCTCGACCCATAGAAATTGTTTTATTATCAATTAAATAGTAGCGTTTTTATTTTAGCTTTAAACAATTTATTAAAAGAAAGAAAACATATCATATAAAATATAAATAGTTTATAAGAGAGTAGGCGCGAAGAAGTTTGTATGTGTATGTGTGGATTGAATAAGTGTATGTGTACTTGTGTGAGTATTCGTGTATGTGAATGAGAGAGTATGTGTTGGTAGGAGTGTTGTGTCTTTGTCTTTGGAGTACATTAATATAAACGTAGTTCATGTAAACAGTTTAAAGATCAAGAAGTTAGTTTTATTTATATTCCTATGAGATTGGAGTCATTAAGGACTCAGTTTGATCATAGCCTTGGGACAAAAGCCAGCGTAAAATCCTATTTTTGCACTCGAATTTATTTAAGCTATAAAGATTTAGGGATTTGTTTAGTAAATTATAGAGATACGGGCCGAGGAAAGGATAGAATTTGTTGCTGAACTTAGTTTTGTATTTTTCTTTAAGACATACAATATCAGCCCTACGTTTTCGAAGTACGGTTGCATCATACGGTATATTTTTATGTTGGTGCAAGATAACGGACTGAATAAACAATTGCCGTACTGTAAGAACTTCGCAATTTTCGTATAGCAACTGGGTCGGAAATCGGTAAGGTCTGAAGGTGCACACTTTGAGGAGAATTCTTTGCGATCTTTCGAGTTCCAATAGGAAAGTTTTATGAGAACCACCCCAGGACGTTACGCAGTAGGTTAAGAGGGACTGACATAGCGCTAAATATATACGTTTGAGCATATACGGGTCCATTACTTGTCGGAGAATTTTAAAGGTATATATTAGTTTTCTGATTCTAGAACTAAGTTGCGTGATATGTTGTCGAAAATTTAGATTTTGATCCACTATTATCCCCAGATATTTAATAGTGGATGCACGTTCAAGTGCTGTACAGGAGCACAGCTCTTTGTTCGTGCATTGAGGTAGATGAGCAATTATAGTATAGCTTTGGGGGGGTTGGTTAGAGTTTTGTATCGAAAAGGATAGGTATTTGGTTTTACCGATATTCAACGTTAAAAGATTATGTTGTAGCCAGGTTATTACATTATTAAATCCACATTGAGCTGACGAGAAGACATCAGACCAAGTGTTTTCAGCAAACAGCAAAACTGTATCGTCAGCATATGATAGAATTTCACCACTCATGTTAAGGGAGCATAGGCCATTTATGTAAACTAGGAACAACGTGGGACCAAGTATACTGCCCTGCGGCACCCCATAGTTTAGTGGTAATTCATTGCTAATGTAAGCTCCTATTTTCACTGATTGTTGCCTGTTAGACAAATAATCCGTGAAAAGATTAAGTGGTGATCCCCTTATGCCAACTTGCTCCAATCTATTTAGTAAGATGGGAATGGAGACAGTGTCAAAGGCTTTGGCCAAGTCCAAAAAAACGGCTATTACTTTTTTATGATTGTCAAGATTTTTCGCAACATAAGAAGTAAAGCTAAGAACAACATCATCAGTTGATTTGCCTCTGCGGAATCCAAATTGATTTTCAGAAAGGAAATGATATTTTTCTAGATAATCTACGAGTCTTTTATTAATTATTTTCTCTAAAATTTTGGACAGAATAGGTAGTAAAGAAATTGGCCTAAAGTTATTGACACTGTCCTGACTCCCAGCCTTATGAATTGGAACGACGATTGCTCTTTTCAGGTTTTGAGGAAACACACCCATTTCTAGACACAAATTAAAAATTTGCACCAAAACCGGGGAAAGAACAAATTTTAATTGCTTAAGTAGTTGAGTTGTAATATTGTCCCAACCAGCAGAGCAATCATTTTTTAAACCAGAAATTATCTCATTTACCTCAGTGCAATCTGTAGGGGTCAAAGAGAAGGAATTTGATTTTGCACTATTCGTTTCCAAACTATAGTGATTTGCTGAACCTAAATTAGACTGAGAAATGTTTTCTGCTAAACAGCTACCTATATTTGCGAAATAGTGATTAGCGTCATCTACAGATTTCTGCTCCAAACCATCTTTAAGTAGTTGTTGTGCTGAATTGACTGCTTGTTTATTAAACGTTATAGATTTAATAGCCCTCCAAAGCAATTTAGAGTTATTGCCAGCTTTTTCTATTTGTTCCCTGTCATACTGCCGTTTTAATTGTTTGACGCGATTGAAATAAAATTTTTTATAGCGTATGTATGTATTTTTTAGTACAATATTTGTAGGATCCTGTCTACATTTAGCATACAAATTATCTTTGTTTTTTTGACACCTAAGAAGTCCCTCACTCATCCAAGGTTTTTTAATTATTTTTCTGGAGTTAGCTTTTACTGCTGTAGAATTCAATGTAATAACTTGTTGGAGTAAGGAAATCAAAGAGTCAATTGCGAAGTTTGGATTCCGACTTGTCAGTATAGACGTAAAGTCATAAGATTCAAGGTGTTTTTTTATTCCTACATAATCAATTTTGTACTTTACTTTAGGAGTAGTGCTGGTCAGATTATTATTAACCCATTCGAACAATACAGGTTTATGATCCGTGATATCAGTTTGTATCACTATCGTGGATGAATGATAAGGAGATTTCAAGAAAACGTGGTCTAAGCAGCTGTTACTTTCATCGCGAGTTGCATAATAATGACAAGATAGAAGCCCGTGGTAAGCCAGAAGATTCAAATATTTATTGCAATTAGGGTCGGAGTTTTCACAGCTTTGTAAGATGTTGATATTTACGTCACCCATCATAACAATATTTTTACAGGTAGAGTAAAGTACTAGGATGTTGTTTAAAAATTCTAAGAAAAGGTCAATGCTTTCTTGCTTTGTAAATGATTTTTTATCGAAAGCGTGAGGCCTATAAATTGAAATTATTACCAAATTGTCAGACTTTAGTACCAGACAATTACAACCATTGTAAGAGTGGTCTTCAGAGATAAATTTCAGATTATTTTTTATATAGATAACTACACCATCGTTTTGATAATAATTATTCTCATTAGTGACAGAATAGTATCCATTAAGGGATGGAATGAGTGGGCAGCTCGACAGCCAGCACTCTGTCAAAATTAATATATCACAATCAATGTTTAATCTACATAGTAACGCTACAAAATCATCGAACCGAGAACAATGACCTAGGCTCCTGATATTTTGCGTAATAACTTTTAAACTTGAAGGCGAAATTAATAGCCTATGGCAGCTTTCGACGTTAGATTCAGATGCCTTTGATATCGTTACAGCGTCGATATCATTTATAGTGTCTAGGTCAGTGAATTTTATGTTTTAAAAGTAATTGTCTAACTGATTGTCTTCTAACATGATAATTATAATATACTTGTAACTCCAAAGTGACTAGTAATAGAAATAAAAGTAAGTTTGTTGACAAAAATGTGTGTAAGTAATTGTGTGTGTAGTGTAGATTTGAGCGATGTAAAGTATTATATGTGTTGTATATCCTTCGGCCTTCGTTAAATACAGTTAAATAATAAATTTTAATATAATCAAACTTAGAAATAAAAATATTTTCAAAAAAAAATAGAACTATCCGTAACTAGTCAGTCTTTTAACTTACATAAATCGTCTTCACAGTTAATTCTTACGATCGGCGCACCTTCAGTTTTCCTCAAATAAATATTACAGTTAGATGTCCAGCAGAAGGAGTAATTCTTTTCTTTAGCCGACTGTCTAGCCATGAAGAAGAGCTTTCTTTGCTTATAAGGTAAGTACTCCGATACATAAATGGGTTTTTTAGGGGCAGAAAATTTTAAACAGTCAGTATTCAACTTATCGTTCAAAGTGCGAGTTTTATTATACGTTTTTACCGCTGTCAACAGATCTTCCTTTTTTAGGATAGAGCAAAAGTCCACAATAATGGGTTTTTGAGCATCTTTCTGTGTCTTCACTCGGTAGATGTCTTTTATTTCTGCTTTACTTATTGGAGCGTTAACTTTCTGACTTAGGTTTTTTATGTATTCACACAGGTCATCTTTTGTTTCGGAATTCTTGCTAGGAACGTTTCTTATTTCTAAAAATGACAAGGAGCTCTTTCGTTCTATGTTCTCTATCTTTTCCTGTAGGTGGCTTATTAACTTACGGTCTTCTTTACGCTCCATTTCGAGGAGCTCTATTTTCTTTATAAAGCGGTCATGTGTGTCCGACAAAAAACAAACACTCTTTTGGAGTTCACTGTTTTGGTTTTCGATCCTGGCAATACTTTCCTGCAGTGAATGGAGCCTCTGCTGCATGTCATCCTGAAATGAAGTCATCATTTCTCGCATAATCTTTTTCATGTCTGAGTTACTCAAGTTCTTCATCCTAAATGTAACGTTTGTATCGGGTTCATGAAAAGATGGGCTGTTTAAATTTGGCGCCGAAGCTTCAAAATGCGTGGAAGGAGGGGTGGGACGGCTGACGTCATGTTCTGTGGTAGGTGTCATCGGTGGAGTGCGTCTGAGCGGCATCTTATAGTCAACGAAAGTACCAGGAATGTAGTAGCTACTAGAAGGTCTCGCGTTCACCTATCGCTTGAGAGGTCAACGTACACTGGTCGCTATCGAGGATTTCGAACAAATTCGTTTTCCGTCCAACGTATCTTGAGCTCCACACACAATTTGGTTTACTTCGCACTCACTTTACACTTTACAGAATAACTCCTTAATGTTTATGAGGACCTATTTTTACTTTTTATTTAAATTTTGAAAATAGCTTTTTAAATATATTTGAAACACTTTTTTATAAATTCTAGTAAACGACTATCTCGCTTCGAGGTCCGGGGGGACCTGTTGGTTCATCAAAAAAGAAAATAGCCTCCTCTAAGCTTGATAACCCGAATAGTTTTAAAATATCAATATTAATCGTTATAAATACATAATCCCTTTGTGTTCTTGTAATAGTGCAATTTTTACAGGATTTTAGTAATTGAGCACTAGTAAAATAGTTCAAGAAGATTTTTTCAAATATGTTTACAACTGCAGTCATTATTTACGAAAAAGGTTTTTGCTATTTTTTCCCTGCCGTTGTATATTAATTGTACATTTTCTGTTCCATTTATAAGCATAAATATGTAATTAATGACGTCATCTGGTTCTAATTTTTCTAAAAAGGTTTTAAAAACGGAACTATTTTTACAGGCTCGTCCAATTAAATGAAATGCCCAATCTAAAGCGCACGTGTTTAAGTAACCTGAAGTATACTTTGTTAAATTTCCATTTCTGATGAATACTATTTCTTCATCTTTTCCCAAACGTTTATTTATATTTATTTCGCCTCTCCAATTTTCTGAATATGATGGTATGTCACTAAATATCGAATCATTAGAAAAAATTGTATTACTTACATTGTTTTTGTTTGGTTCGCTGTCTTAGATTTATACTATTTTTTCTTTTTGATATGCCGCGTTTTGCTGTTTTTTGATTAGATAATAATGTTGTGCCGTCTTTTATATATTTGGAACCAATGTCTTTTAATTTATTTAATCCTAAGTGTAACTCTCCTCTAAGGTAATCATAATGTTTGTGCAAGTATTCAACAACACGTAACCTAGATAATTTACTTTTTAGTACTAATTGTTTTAAAATGCGGAAATAACTTTCAACACTAGAAGAGGATGGATTTAAGTTATTAGATTTAAGTAAGGGCACATTACATTTCCCCACAAAGGAAGTTTAATATATAATCTTTTTAGAGTGGTGATAAACGTAGGTAAATAATAAGGATTAACCTTGTCTGTTTCGTTGTAATTTTTAGAGTTTGTTATTTTTTCGTTTTCAACTAATGTGTCAAACCACAATACAAAATCAGTAAAATCTGAATCATCAAAGATAATCTCATCATGTTTAGAATCACAATTTTGTTCATTGATTTCAAACTCATCTATATTTTTACTATTTAAAAAGTAGTTGAGACTTTGCTTGATCTCTCTTACACCTGATTCGAAATCATTTTGACACAAGCACAGTTTTATGATTTTACTAATTGTATCCTTTATTATTGTGAAGTCCTGACATATTTTTAAATAGCGAATGCAACGAATAATATATTTTTTAATGTTGTCATTAATATTTTCGAAACATTTGAAATGATACAGAGTCTTTGGCCGTGGTCATGGATTGGCTACATAATAATCTCCTAACATTGAATCTCCATAAAACCACATTCATGTCTTTTCACATCACTAAAAAAACCGAACCTCCTATATCCTTCTCAGTTAAAGCACATGTATGTGGGAATGCCGATCCGCAAAATGAATGCGCATGTCTCTCTCTCTCACGCTCCCCAGTGGTCAAATATCTAGGAGTTCATTTGGATGAAAAGTTCGACTGGCATGCTCAAATTGATGCCTTGACTACCAGGCTAAGAAAAACGATCCATATATTTAAATTGCTAAGGAACTCAGCTGATATACATACGCTGAAATGTGTTTACTTTGCTCTGTGTCATTCACTACTGAATTACTGCATTACCGTGTGGGGTGGAGCTGCAAGTACACAACTTTTGAAATTGGAGAGAGCACAAAGAATTATCCTAAAAGTCATGACCTTCAGACCCTTCAGATATCCTACCGTCGAATTGTATGCCGATACCAAGGTCCTAACTGTAAGGCAGCAATTTATTCTTCGAGCTATGTTACGGCACCATACTCTTGTACCTCCTATCCCAGACCCAAATCAAAGGGCGTATCGTAAAATTTGCCCTGTAGTAGTCCGCTCTACTGCCTTTGCTGAACGACACTTTTATGTTTTAGGTACTACCCTTTATAACAATATTAATTGCAAACTTGCGAAGCTCCAAACACTCAGTAAGCATGATCTAAATATTAAGCTTAAAGCTTGGCTTGCAACCCTGAATTATTCAGAAACTGAGGAACTTCTAGTCTGTTCGTAGAGCTTAGCGTGAACATGAAAACGTACATAAAAAACAAATAAACTTTTACACATTATACACACACACACTCACATATACCCACATACACTCACACTCATGCACACATTCCTTTTAAATTCATTTTTAATCTTATTTTTTGTTAACATTTCATTTTTATTTTATTTTTCACTGTATTTTTATAACCTTATTTTTTTTTTTTTTTTTTTGCTTAAATGCTAATGTTTTGTATATAAAGCAAGCAAACCAATGATAATTATGTAATAATATTTCACCAAGTTATTGTCAATGTTATCCCAAATAACGAAAGATCACTGACTCCCGAGGCACAGGTTTTAACCTATTTCGGGTGTCTAGAGTTTTTCATTAAGTTTTTTGTATTTCTTACAGATAAACTGCTCTAATGTTTTTTTTTATATAATATTGCATATAAGTACTATTCTGTAAGAACTTTGTATTGTTTGATAATAAAGATTATTATCTTTATAAAGTGACTGGTATCCAAACGAATAAATGCTTTTGGTAGTTCAACTTTATTGCTATTTAAAATATTATAACAACAAAATAAATAATCTTTAACACTTGTAAACTCTGTAAATGTTTTGACATTAGCTGCAACTAATGCAGATGAATCATCTGTTATCACTTCATTGGGATAACAGCCTACTTGCTTTATCCACTGTGATAACCACGGGTGATAACCATTCAAAAATAGACACAGTGTCATGTGAATCTGTTATAAGCTGACATATGGGTACAGACACGTCTAATTTATTAACCTACGTATAAGAACAGACGCTTACTTAATTCATAATGGTTAGGCAATTTAAGTGGTTGAAAAATTGAACCTGTAGAATCCAAGGAAATTGTTAAATGGCGAAAATTTGATATATATTCACGACAGTATTGTTCTTGTAGATCAGTCCAATAATAAATATGAAATTTGGGAAAAGTCTTTATCTCACGTATACATTTTTTTATTGAGACAGCCATCATAATAATACTTAAAATAACGTTTTTATGTAACCACAGTCTTTTTCTTTCTTCGTGCTTCATTTTCCTAAGAGCATTCAGTGTTAGGACAATTGGAGCTGTCTGTGTGCACTCTTGCGTAGATGTCTCTGCTGACAGTTGTTTCTGAATTGAAGATGCCGATTCAAATTTGAGTTTCTTTGCTATTTTTCGTCTGACTAATGGGTTCAGTCTGTACTTTTTATTTGGATCATGACTTTTAACTTCACCATCAAGGGTGATTTGGCACTGTCCTACAACAATTTTATCGGTTATTTGTTCACAAGTAATATGTGTAAATGCATTAATTACACTGTGAACATTGGCCTTTTATTATAATATGACTCTCAGATATTACTTTGAATTGTTTAAACATCATGGTAATTTACTTATGTACCAAATTTTTCTTCTTGAAATATCTACCCATTTGTACTTAGGCAGAATCCTGTACTTTTTGAATGGAGCACATGATCTCAGGTCGTTTCTTCTGTAAAATGCACTTAATGGTTGCAATTTCTTTCAGTCATATATATCCAGTTCGAACTTAAAATTGGTTCCTTTACTTGTCTTCATTAGGTTATTGGATTCAACTATTACATTTGTAATTTCATGACAGGAACTTGTACTTTTCTCGCTTGAGGACGGTGATGAACATGGCGAAGGGGTTTTCGGCTCACTCTGCTGTTTAGGTGCATTTTTTAAAACCTCCTTTAAATTTCTTTTCCATGAAATATAAAGGGCTGCAGGTGTCATGATTACCCAAATCAGTTGCAATTTGTTTAAATATAAGATCACCATATTTTACGTTTAACAGCTTATGTGCATAGTTTTTGAAAACATCGATTTGTTTCGATTTTCCGATTGCAGGTTTACGTCCAACTTTCCCCATCTGGAAAAATAGGAAGATCATAAACCTCATGTCAATTTTTAACTAGATATATTATACTAGCCGGTCCCCGCAGTTCCACTTGCATTACTCCCGTTCCCGTGGGAACTCCGGGATAAAATATATAGCCTATAGCCTTCCTCAAGAGTTGGGCTATCAAATACAAAAATAATTTTTCAAATCCCTCATGTAGTTTCTGAAATTAGCGCTTTCAAACAAACAAACAAACAAAAAAACAAACTCTTCAGCTTTATAATATTAGTATAGATAATAAAGACAGAAGAGTTTGGTTAAAATGCAATAATAGTGTGTACTAAATACTAACTTAGATATAAACTACTTGCATTCAAAAGAATAAATATGAATACATACATATCATAATTATATGTAACATATAGGTATACAATATACACACAGGTATACCCATATATTGTATAAACCTATATACAAGGTGTCCAGAAGCTCAAAGTCCAAATGAAAGAGGCGCATGCGCCATGGTCCAAATAGAAGAGGACAAATAAAAAATAAATTTTATGGCCACCACGGTCACCAGATCTTAATCCATTAGATGTTTTTACTGGAGTTTTCTCAAAGAAAAAGTGTATGCAAAGCCTATCCCTGACATTAACGAACTCTTCACAAAAGTATATGAGGTATCAGAAGAGGCCGTGTAGCCCTATTACCCCTGGATAAGCGTGTCATAAAAGGCGACTATAAATAAAAATTGTTTATTTCAGATTTACATCCATAATGTTGTTAGTAACTTATAACTAAATTTAATTTAAAACTTAACAGCTAGGGTTAGTACTTATATTTAAAAATAACAAATAGGAAAACTTAAATTCACTTCGCGTATCTTCGCCAACCCGGTGCACTAGGTATAAGTATATGCACATGCTCCCAGTGACTAAGTATCTTACCCTCATGCTTTTCAGCGACTACTCTCAGGATGTTGTTGTCGCTGCCTCGGACCCTGTGCATCAGCGAAGCTATTCTTTTTCTTATTAACGTAGGAAAGTCATCCGTGTGAGCGTCCGCAAACATTCCCGATGCACTGTAGTACCTCGGCAGCCCCAACAACATCCTGAAAGCATTGTTGTACTGAACTCGGAGAGCACTAAATGTCCGCCTCCTATAACTAGCCCATAGTGCACATGTGTACAGCGACTGGCAGAAAGATTTAAATAACGTAATCTTTACGTCTGCCGTACATCGCGCAAATCTACGGGCCAGCATATTACAGCGGACAGCCAACGCTCTCCGCTCTCTCTCAATGTCCATGTCATCGCATAAATCCTTGGTCACCACATGGCCTAGGTACTTGAAATGTGTCACTTTCTTAAGCGACACTCCTCCCAGCTTTACAGGTGGAACGTAAGCCGGCTTCCTGTTTCCAACCTTAAAAACAAGCAGCTCACTCTTGGCTACGTTGTATTGAAGGCCATGTGTCTCCGCATAACGCTCACATATGGACAACAGCCGTCTAAGCGCACTGATTGACGGGCTGAGCAGTACCATGTCGTCTGCATAGCTGATGCTGTTCACGGTCAGACCGTCAATCGAACAGCCGACGCCAGCACTGCTCAGTCCGACAATCAGTTGGTTCATATATAGGTTGAAAAGCGAGGGTGAGGTCAACCCTCCCTGTCTCACCCCGCATTCCAGCCTATACTCCTCCGAGCACGCGTCACCCCATCTAACCACATTGGTCTGGTGACCATACCAATACCTAAATATATTGACAATGTGGTCCTCTACACCTGCTTCGTGTAACTTCTTCCAGAGCAGATCGTACCTCACCAAATCAAAAGCCCTGGAAAGGTCCAGGAAGGCCGCATAAACAGGCGTGTTCCTGTCCGTGTAGTACTTCACAACGTGCTTGAGCGACATTATTGCACACTCTGTAGATAATTTTGGTCTAAAGCCAAACTGCGCGTGATCTAAATTAAGATGTTTTTTCAAATGTCGCTCAAGCACGCCATCAAGCACCTTAGCAGAAATAGTCGCTAGTGAGATCGGTCGATAGTTACATTTATTGGAAACGTCCCCAGTCTTATTTTTCAAAATTGGAACAACGGTGGATCTCATCAGCTCCTGCGGTAGGTATGCGTGCCTTATACAAAATGTAATAACAGCGCCAACAGCCTTGCCAAATGAGGACCCGCATGCTGAAAGTGCTCAATGCTGAGACTGTCATGGCCCGGTGACTTTCCTCGCTTCATGTTTTTAATTATTGTAATATACTTACTGTTTTATAATGCATTATTTTTGTTATGTTGTATTATGCTTTAGTTTCTTTTTATTTTATAGCTGCAAATGTTGTAAACTATTATGAAATGTAAATATTATTGTTTACTTGTCAACTCTAAAAATTGTCATGTTGCTTATGTCGCTTTTCCGCACAGATAATTTATAAACTGTTATTAGGTTTTATATTCATTTCCTTTTCAATTAATTTTTAAATTATTACTTTAATATAAATTATTCTGAGATTTGCACATTTATAATCAAGGGAATTATCAGCTCCACTTTTATCATACTACGACCGCTGCTCCAGAGACTAAAACCTCCTTGTTAATAGAAATGACAGCCGCTGGCAGATGAAAAATGGATGTCTTTTGAACTATTATTTAATTTACGGCTGTCGAATGAAAATCGGGACTATAAAAGGAGCGGCGAGCTGAATTCGTGGGCTTTTGAAAATAAAACACCGAGGAGAGTACTTGGCATGGAAGAAAAATACTAAAAATACTAACAACTAAAGTAAAATGAAAAAGTATCATAACTACAATATCTTTTGGAGCCGCTATATATAACTAAATAAACCTTTTGGAAATGTGGAAAATCTCAGTGTTTATACAAATTCCTAGTGGACTTTAAGTGTAAATAGTGCTTTTCTATACAATCTTTGTAAGTCTTTATTTGTAAATATATAAACTTTAACTTTATTTTCTTATTTTCTTTTAACATCTTCCTTTAAATAGTAGGTTACTTAGGCCTTTATTCCAGGTAACACCACAGTTTGGCGCCCAACGTAAATTCCCTTAGTCGTGCTCTCCCCTAAATTCCAAAATACCACTTTAGATAGGTACCTTTTTTTTCGGCTTCATTTGGCTATAAATTTTTTTTTGGTCAGTCAACTTGTTTTATACTTTTATTTATCTAGTACACTTTACTTTTAACTCTACTCCGTTAGGTACTCTTACAGTACTCTTTACATATTCACCACTCATCCCATATAATCAGACAATAGACACTTACGGTATTCCCACGTGAATATCTCACAAAATCAGTGACCATTCCGCGTGTTGAAAACTCTGCTGAGTCACACGGTTGGTTGCTGATTACTGACTTACGGAGGGTATCGAAGGAGAGTATCCGACGACGTACCTCAGCATGTAAGCAACCCCACGTTACACCTCTCATATTACACTCCCCTTATTAATTTTTCGTTGTTTTACTCGTTTTCTCTTTTACCTACCTATTCCTTTTAGGTACTCTTACAGTACACTTTAACATATTCGCCACTCATCCCATATAATCAGACAATAGACACTTACGGTATTCCCACGTGAATATCTCACAAAATCAGTGACCATTCCGCGTGTTGAAAACTCTTCTGGAGTCACACGGTTGGTTGCTGATTACTGACTTACGGAGGGTATCGAAGGAGAGTATCCGACGACGTACCTCAGCACATAAGCAACCCCACGTTACACCTCTCATATTACACTCCCCTTATTTATTTTTCGTTGTTATACTCGTTTTCTCTTTTACCTACCTATTCAACACTACTCCGTTAGGTACTCTTACAGTACTCTTTAACATATTCGCTACTCATCACATATTAACAGACATTAGACACTTACGATATTCCCACGTGAATATCTCACAAAATCAGTGATCATTCCGCGTGTTTAAAACTCGTCTGAGTCACACGGTTGGTTGCTGATTACTGACTTACGGAGGGTATCGAAGGAGAGTATCCGACGACGTACCTCATGCAGATAGCTCATTTTAAATAACCTCATTTTTACTCACCACTTACCCAATTATACTCTATTTTATTTTTTTTCACTTACCAAATACTTATAAAATTTTATTCTTTTTAAAATTTTAATTAAAATGGCGAGGCTTATTAAATTCGAGTTGCTAAATAAACCAGAACTAAAAATATTAAAATTTAGTAATGCTATTACTTTTCTAAATATATTAAACTTTTGTCTCCTGTAAATAAATGTCATTTCTTTTTCAACTGTAAATAAAACTATTACTTTCTATAAATACTATTTATTTTTTATTTTCTTTGATACAATTTTATAATGAGTACACCCATCATTTTTTCTTTCGGTCTTATGTGGATTACACTTTATATAGGGCTCTTAAGCCAACTTTTTAATCTCCTCTGAAAGCTGATGCTACTTCTTTTGAGATTTCCTTTCGCGATCTGGAATAATAAGACTAGGTATTATTCTTTTATCTAGTAATGGCGGGCTACACTAAGAGCCTAATGCCATAACTTGGGGATCTAAAACCCAATTCTTTAATGGTGCGGCTGGCTACACTAAAAATAAGCCTTAGGCCATATACTATACTCGTATACACTATACTTGGGGATCTAAAACCCACTTCTTTAATGGTGCGGCTGGCTACACTAAAAATAAGCCTTAGGCCATACCTTAGGTAACTTATACCTAGGTATTTAACTTGTACATATTTTTCTTCTTTAATATGGGATTTAAGATAGAGCGGACGACAACTCTTTAAATAAGCCTCTGTCATGTAGGGTTTCCCTATCGCGGTTTACTTTGGGAGTATACGCCATTGACTGTGAGTCTTACCCCTACCCTGAATGTTGAAGAAAGTTAGTTAAGTTTGATAGTTTAAGATGTATGTCCGAGATGTATGTATGTAGAAAGTAACTGCCTAAGTAACACCTCAAAATTTTTCGTAAGCTAAAAATTTTCTGGGGTTTTTGGGGAAAATGTAATATACTTACTGTTTTATAATGCATTATTTTTGTTATGTTGTATTATGCTTTAGTTTCTTTTTATTTTATAGCTGCAAATGTTGTAAACTATTATGAAATGTAAATATTATTGTTTACTTGTCAACTCTAAAAATTGTCATGTTGCTTATGTCGCTTTTCCGCACAGATAATTTATAAACTGTTATTAGGTTTTATATTCATTTCCTTTTCAATTAATTTTTAAATTATTACTTTAATATAAATTATTCTGAGATTTGCACATTTATAATCAAGGGAATTATCAGCTCCACTTTTATCATACTACGACCGCTGCTCCAGAGACTAAAACCTCCTTGTTAATAGAAGTGACAGCCGCTGGCAGATGAAAAATGGATGTCTTTTGAACTATTATTTAATTTACGGCTGTCGAATGAAAATCGGGACTATAAAAGGAGCGGCGAGCTGAATTCGTGGGCTTTTGAAAATAAAACACCGAGGAGAGTACTTGGCATGGAAGAAAAATACTAAAAATACTAACAACTAAAGTAAAATGAAAAAGTATCATAACTACAATATCTTTTGGAGCCGCTATATATAACTAAATAAACCTTTTGGAAATGTGGAAAATCTCAGTGTTTATACAAATTCCTAGTGGACTTTAAGTGTAAATAGTGCTTTTCTATACAATCTTTGTAAGTCTTTATTTGTAAATATATAAACTTTAACTTTATTTTCTTATTTTCTTTTAACATCTTCCTTTAAATAGTAGGTTACTTAGGCCTTTATTCCAGGTAACACCACATTATGTGCATAATTAGCTTAGCGGAAATTCCCTCCGGTGTTTGAGTAGGTACACCGGACCCCACAGTCACAGCACCAACCCCAACAACATTTTTCAACGTCGGTTGAATCCTAAAACTATTCATAAATACGTTGGCAATCCTGGTTGGTTCACTCACTCACTATTCCGAGTGACCCCCGCTTGGTGGTAGGATCCCTTCTGGATCCGCCTGGCTAGCGACCACCTTTCTTATAAAGTCTGCCGCCAAATGTAACCGCCCCAGCGGTAATGTGTTCCGTCAATATTTTATGAAGAGCCAGTTCCATCCTAAACCCGTGTGCTTTCAACTTCGACCTCATCGTCACTTACGATTAGGTGAGATTGAGGTCAAACGCGGGTTTAGTCACACAAAAAAAAGGCGAACCAAAGAATATGTCGCGATTTATCGCAAGATCATTTATAAACAGATGCCGCGCCTGTATTAGAGCAGGAGGAAAACAATTCGAACATTTACTGTAAATTAAAAAATAAAACAATTAAAACATTACTGTGTTATTGTTATTTAAAGGTTGAATTGCATTGACATTTTTACACATTATAAGCGTACTACTAAATTTATTTAAAGTATCAATTTTGTATGGACTTATTATAACTTAAAAATTATTAAGGACTAAATGAGTTTGCAAGCGCTGCAAGTTGGCCTCGTATAATAGAAATAGTAAGTAGGTAGGTAGGAATTGGCGGAGGATAAAAAGAAGCGACAATAATTTTACTGACTAAGCTTGTGTATCATCTTTATCATCATCACCATATCAGCCTTGACGATGATGATAAAAATGGGTGATGAGAGAGGGGAGGGATATTTAGCGAATTTTTAATGATTAAAAACAGGTGCTTCCTCAATTTAAAGATCATAAAAAAAATCTAATCAATTTAAGTGCCAAGTATTATAGGTACCTTTTTAGAAACTGCATTAGTTGTGCCAACTTTTGAGAATAAATCCCAGACTCATTTCTTACATTTTTTTTTACATTGTAGTGCACAGAATATTGATACAAAAAATCACGATAAATTGATTATTCCTTTATTGCTTTTTTCTATCGTACCATAATAAATTTGCTTGTATCAAAGGTATGTTACATAAGAACATTTAGTAAACAATTAATAACCGAAAAAAAAATCAAAATCGGTAAACATTTACAGATTCAGCATACGAATGGCTGCTATAAGGAGTGATTTTTCACTTATTTTAGAAATCATCCCATATCTACTAAACAATCAACATAGTTTTTTTCCCTTTACTATTTGGACCATGGCGCGTGCGCCTCTTCTATTTGGACGTTGAGCTTCTGAACACCCTGTTTTTATTTATTTTCTTAATTTAGAAATTGAAAAATGTTATTTCTTAATAGAAAGTAATACAACTCACGGTAGTAACAGTCACGTTTCTAGTCACAAAATTATTCACTTCACTGATTAAATAAAGCGTCTATACACAAGTATGCACGAAAATAGAAAAGTTTATGTAATTAAGCAAAGTAGATAAACTCGACTCAATGCACTAATTGGTACACTCACATAAACACCAGTTACTCAGCAAAACTAAAGTTGTAGACACCACGAATGTCAAGTTGCGAGTGACATGATTGCATAAAAATTTGAAAAATTACAATTATCTCAAACAATACATAAAAGGGTTGAAATTTCCAATTTTGGCGAACTTGCACATTTTGACCATTGTCCAAGTTCGCCAAAATGAGAGATGGCGGCTGACTCTTAAATCTTTTGTTTATTTGTCGTAAAAGATGCTCGAGTATTTTGAACAATAGTAGCGGATGGAAACCAATTACTTATAACAATAGATACGCAACAGTTTTGGTTAGTTCGCGGTAAGCGAGAAGCTCCCGTGATAATAGTTTTAGTTGAATCTATTGTAGAGACCAAAGAAATTAGTGTTAGCCGCCGTTTATTTGTGTTTCATTTTTTTTACAAAACAACCGACAAAAGCGGCATACCGAACTAATTAACTAAAACAATGCACGATCATAAATTATTGTTTCTGAAAAGAACTATCATTCAAAAAGATCATAATAATATTTAAATATATACTTACTTACTGCCTACTTCATGAACAACTTGTCAACGGCAAAACATATACGAGGAATAGGTCCAAATTGCGATGATAATTCACATAAATAAAATCCCAGTTTAAAACGAATACTTACTGCGAAATCAAGCAAGCGTTTTTGTTTTATATTAGTTATATTTGGAATTAGATTCAACATCAGGTTTATTTTTACCAACGTTTCTATTATTGTTGCAATTTTTTTCTGTGATTTTTGTCTGTGGAAATAGGAGACTGAGGGTCTATAGACGTAACAAGAAAGTTGAAATCTTTGAACAAATACTAGATGTAAAGTCAGTTAAATAAATAAGTTAAAAGGCATTTAATTTAAATAACCTGTTTGAAATTACGTATTTTTTATTTAATTACTTTTATTTTAAATAGTAAAGTTAAATTGCATTTGCATTATGTATTTAGCTACTTTTACTTAACAATTTTTCACATCTTTTGATTATAATATTTAATGCGTGGTCACCCTACTTGCATACAAATCTGTACTGAGACTATAAGGTAATATTTTCGAAATCGTACTTCCTATAAGTATTTTTGATATATAAAATGCAAGTAGAGTATAATACCAGTTGATTGATGCATAATTCATGTCTATAGGTAAGTGCTTTTGATAAAGAAATAACAGTAGTTGTCTGGTGCGCAATGTGCGGTTCGAACGGCCAACTGTATTTGATAATGACTCGTTATTTGTCCAACTTTTTACCTTTTTCTTCATTTTATTCGCACCTACAAACTAGCTACTAATTGCCTGTACATGTAAACATACATAAAATAGTTTTCAATTGTCATAAATCAACAAATAAATATCAATACCTCTAAAAAGATTAATGCTTCATATCTTTATTATTCTTCAATTATTTATCACATGGATTATCTAAAACAAACTACAAATTACGACCTTTCTTTTGATATATTACACTCTTGTGTTCCTCTTCTGGTTAGTTAGTAATCAAAGGTAAACGCTACCGCAAGTGGCGGTTCGAGCGGCCAACTTATTTGGGTTTTATTTCAATCATTCTTGCTCCTACAAATTTCAGAAAAGAGATATGAATTTCTACAAATAGCTACTAATTCCTGGTAAATTTTCATAGCATTTTAACTATGTGGCCGCTCGGTTGAAATGGTGATAATAATCCATCGCGCGTGAATACTGAATGATATAGGGATTATTTTTGCGTAACGGTTGCCTAGCTCGAGGCGGCTCACGACGCGACGGTAGGGTATAAAAAGGCGGGAGGCGAGCGCAAGCTTTTGCGCGATTTAATATAGGTAGGTACAGAAGGAACAAGCGTTACATTACCTGGCAAATTTCCCCAACCAATTTTAACTTATTATCGAGGGCATAGTTCAAATTCAAGTAAAAAATTTGGACAGATTTGTAACGCTTGATGTACTGCCTTCTGTACATACAGAGATAAAATGGAAATCAAGGTTTTGTTTATTTCATGACCGTTTCTGCCTCTTAGAAGTCAGAAACCGTAGATTTCTTCGGAATAAAAAGTAGCGTATGTGTTAACTACTATACCAAATTACATTAATATTGGCTTAGCCGTTTGGCAGTGAAAAGCAGCCATGCATAACTATAGGTAGTATTGTATGTACACTGATAATGGCTGGATGGATGGATTTTTGCTATTCTTTCACGCAAAAACTCTTAGCTTTACCTAGAATAACAATAAGCTAAGTATAATTAATGAAGATTTTGCATGAATTAAGTAAAATTGAAGGCATTAAATTAAATGGCGTATAATTTATATTTTACATTTTAACTCGACGTTTCGGTGTCTTTGCAGACCCCGTGGTCACGAGCGACTGTAAAAATTTAAAATGTAAATATACGCGATAAATCCGGTTAAAAAGTGTTTTATTTAATAGTCATACATAATAGTCATCGCGAAAACTTAAGACAATATTAAAATTTAAGGCACTTTGGCACCCGATTTGTTATAACGCTATGTGCCTTTGTAATGTACCTAATACCTACCTACAGTTCTCAGCAGATAACTTGGCCACGTTATGGCGTAGTGGGGGAAAGTTTGCGCATGTACAATCACGTGCATCAATATATGGTCTTGGTCACTTTTATTTGAATTTATTTTATACCTATGTTTGTGGTTAGTTTAATTTTTATTATTTTTGTTATTAAAGATAGTTAGGACCTTGGAGAAGAAAATAACCTACTCGAAATACTAATTTAATACAGACGAAGTCGCGGGCATCATCTATGTAATATACCTACCTACCTATACTTTTTCACAAAACCTAGGTGAAACTGCTTTGTTGTAACAGTTTTTGAAGTAATTCTGTCTGTTTATCTATCAGTAACGCTTTCACAGCTAAATTACTGAGTCGATTTTGACGAAATTTGGAATAAGGTAAGTTTTAACTTCAAGGACGATATAATAATAGTATTTATCCAACACTAATAAACGGTACCTATCCACGCGGACGAAGTTGCGGGTCACAGCTAGTACTTATTTAAATCCAAATTAAAGGGTCACTAATCAAAATTACACTTCTTCTCAACAAAATGTACAAATGGTTCTGCTACTTAATGTAAGTAGTTTTTATTAATAGGTATACAAAGTTTTCTAAATGCCCATTCAATTCAATTTTGTGTACAATGGCCACCATTATCATTATTTTGCATCAATTATTATCATTTTTCTTCGTTTTTTGCAATAATAAGTCGTCGACAGGTCCACGCTTGCCTGTCGGATTGTCAGGACAATTCTACAATTCTTGGTGAGTTTACACATGACAGGCGTTTCATAAACGATAATTCATAGCGATTTGTATGACATTTGTCAGTAGACCACCTGTCGCTACAATTGTTTTATGAAACGCATTATGTGACAATTTTGGATGAATTGTCAGGGTTTTATGAAACGCATTTGTGTAATTTTACAATGAATTGTCGACATACAATTGTCAGTCGATTTGAGTTTTATGAAATAGGGCCCAGGCATGGTATGTAGTAATAGACAGGAGATGCCCTTAGAATGAAAACCATGAAACACTTGACAGTTCCTAAAAAATGGCTGCTGAAGAGTTGAGCCCTTATTAAAATTACATATCGATATCGATAAAGTTTTCGTAGTCATTGTGTACATACAACGTGTCCAAAAATTCAACGATAAGCTGGCACAGGGGGTGTACCTAGTCATAACTACTCGAAAAAAAATCTTCCTTTTAAAAAAAAAAAAAAATTTAAAAAAAATCAGAAAATTAACTCCCTTTATGATATTTTTTATGCCTATGTGTACATTTTTTTGAATTTTATAGTTTTTTTTGATATCATAAGCCGGAGTAGTATAGCTTTCCTTTAAAACCTTTAAAAGTTCCAGAAAACTAATAGTTTTTTTTTACAACAGTTAATCAAAAAAAAATTTAAAGTTTTTTCATTTCCGCTCACTTTCGCTCACTGTGGTGTAAAAAAAATGTATGCAACCTACCGCGGCAGATTTTTTTAAAAATTAGCGCCACTTTTCCCAATCATAAAATGGTATAAAACATAAAGGAATATTGGAGTTAAAAATATACTATACTATTTTCAAGTGGTGTAAATTAGTTACATTTACCTGCTCGGTGCCATTTGCCATGAACAAAGAAAAGGGTTTCTGTTGCTGTTCTCAGAATTTAAAAGGTACCCCTGCGTAAGTAGTTAAGAGTGAGATAGACCGGGGTTACTGGTCGTTAGAGAGAAATAGTAAAAGACTAAAAAAAGATGACTTAAAAGTGGTATGATATGATACGCGATAGCAGTCTCGATTTTTGAGTCGTGGATTATCTAGTCCTTACTACTTAGGTACCTATTCAGCTATGGCCGCAAATTTGTGCTTACATCAGATGTTTCAAATTTAAATAAAATAATATTACTTGTATTTTTACATTTTTATTACACAAAAATACATTATAATAAATGTTCAAATTGCTTGCCACCACTATTAATACAGGCTCGACATCGCCTGAAAAATGATCGTTTTATGCGTCGCGCGTGTCTTTTATTATTTATTTCGTTTGTAGCTTCCTGAATTCTTTCGCGGAGTTCATTTAGTGTCCCAATAGGTTGGGAATTGTTGTCTATGACACTTGCGAAGATCCTTTTTATTTAATCATCTTGTCACCTGTCCTATCATATTATGTTTGTTATTAATTTACACGCCTCTCAAATCCCCGGGCCTGAATATGTAAGCAGAGCGTGGTTTAAATTTTTAGACAATAGCTACTAAGTAGTTTTACAATGGCAACAAATTATAAAATCGAATCGCTCACAAAAGATAATTACGATACTTGGAGCATGCAAGCACAAGCCATATTAATTAAATCTGGCCTATGGGGCTGTGCAAATGGTGAAAATTTCTTGGCGATCGACGCAACTGTGGAGAAGAAGAATAAATTCACACAGGATGATTTGTTAGCTCGGTCGGAACTTTTACTTTTGATCTCACCGTCAGAATTAAAACAAGTAAAGACGTGTAAAACCGCAAAAGAGCTATGGGATAAACTTAAAGAAACCTACCAAAGCAAAGGGCCTGCCCGAAAAGCAACATTGCTAAAGCAATTAATATTGAAAAAGATGCCAGAAAATGGTGAAGACATTCGTGACCATCTCAACAGCTTCATGGATGTAGTCGACAAATTAGCAAACATGGGCATCGAGTTGAATGAAGATCTACTGTCCATTATAATGCTATACAGTTTGCCCGCATCTTATGAGAACTTCAGAATTACGGTGGAGACCAGGGATCAACTTCCTGCTCCAGAGGATCTGAAGATCAAAATCATAGAGGAAACCGAAGCTCGGCGACAGACGACCACAAATAGCAGAAATGAGGGTGCACTTCATGTTAAAAAGAAGGTCAGATGTCAAAATTGTAAGAAGATAGGGCACACGACAGACACATGCTGGAGCAAATCAAGGTCGAGTAGTAAAAAATAAAAATTCAGGTGCTCAAACAAGTTTAAATGTATGTCTTTCTTCTAAAAATGATGACGCCCAAGCACATATGTGGTGCTTGGACAGTGGATGTACATCACATATGAGTGCACAAAAGGACAGATTCAAAAATCTAAAAAGAGAGGACGCTGCATTAAAATTAGCTTCGGGTTCCACCACAAACATCGATATAACTGTCACTTTTACTAAAGATAAGGCGTACATAAAAAGAAAAGAAGTTGCGTTCGTAGCTCATAAACAAAATGGCTTATACTATGTGAAGAGTGATAAAATTGAGAAAGTTCATAAAATAGAAGAAAACAACTCCATGAAGTGGAATAAAAAGCTTGGACATATGAACGAGTCCGATATGAAAGCCATAGCCGATAAAGGTTTAGTACGCGGAATAAAATTGAACAACCCTAATATTGGTGATTGCGAGACCTGCATCAAAGGGAAAATGACGCGTTTGCCATTTCCCAGACATGAAGCTCGAAAATCTAAAGAACCATTGGAAATCGTTCACACTGATGTCTGTGGTCCCATGCAATGTGAATCATTATGAGGGTCAAAATATTTTGTCACATTAATCGATGACTTTACAAGATATTGCCAATTTTATGAAGCAGAAAAACGAAGTCCTTGAAAAATTTAAAGAATTTAAAAATGAATCAGAAAATTTCCTAACCAAGAAAATAAAGTTCCTTCAAAGTGATAACGCTTCAAAGTGATAACGGAACGGAATACTGCAACACAATCTTAGATTCGTATTTGCGAGACAACGGTATCCAGCGGCGATTATCATGTACATATACGCCACAACAAAACGGTGTAAGCGAGAGAAAGAATAGAAGCCTTCTTGAAAAAAGCTAGATGTTTGTTAATTGACGCAAATGCCCCCAACACCTTTTGGGCTGAAGCAATAAACACGGCAAACTACAATATAAACAGAAGTCCATCAAAAGCATTAAATGGTGACATCCCAGACACCCTTTGGGTCGGGCGCACTCCATCAGTAATTCATCTGAAAGTATTCGGCTCAAAATCATTTATCCTGAAGAAAAGGAGAAAGGGAAAGTTCACACCTAAAGCAAAAGAAGGAGTCTTTGTAGGATACGCAAGAAGAGCGAAAGGTTATAGAATATTTCTGCCAGATGAAAACAACGTCATTGTTAGTCGCGACGTAAAAGTACTTGACACAATTTATTATGACGCAAATTCTAATAATGAAATGGATTTTATTGATGAAGCAGAGATATCACCACCGTTGCCTGTTCCTCGAAAATATACAAATATAAACAAACAAAATAAATACAAAAGAAATAAAAATCTTATCGAAATTGAAGCCCAAGTCCCAAAGAAACAGAATAGAAAGTCAATCGTTATTCCTTCTACTTCTATTGAAGCACAATCTACCGAAGAAGCCACTTCTGACGATGAAGACGTTACTCCTGAATATGTAAATATTTATCCTGAAACTGATGATGCCAGGTCGATAAGGACTAGACCTCCTCCAGCATGGACGAAAGATTACATCATGACAGATCAACTGGCCGGTCTATCTACAGGAAATGATACATGGCATGATTGTGATGCAGCACTACTAAGTAATGACGTGGAAAAAGCAGAAGAGTAGCATGAAGCTATAAAGAATGAGATGAGAGCTCATATAAAAAACTGTACTTGGATAATCAAAGAGAAGGAAAATAACATGAAGACAATAGACTTCAAAATGATACTAAAGTTAAAGAATGGTCCAGATGGTAACAAAAGAAAAGCAAGGTTAGTTGCCCGAGGTTTCACCCAGCGCCCGGGGATTGACTATGAGGAAACCTACGCGCCTACTTCAAGACTAAGTTCTATAAGAACGGTCTTAGCTCTGTCAGTTGAAGAGAACCTTAAGTTATGGCAAATGGACGTTACGACAGCATATTTAAATGGCGAACTGCAAGAACAGATTTTTATGAAAAAGCCAGAATATTTAGAAGGGTACCTCATGGAAATAATGACAGAAGAACAAGATGCTATCGTTTTAGATAAAGCAAGAAAAATGCTGGAAGACTGCACCAAAATTAAAGCAGAGCATGTCTGTGAACTAAAACGATCTTTGTATGGCCTCAAACAGTCTGGACGACAATGGTATTTAAAGCTAGATGAGGAATTACAAAAAATAGGTTTTATTCTCGCAGTAGCTGACCCTTGTATATTTATTTTAAAGAGGGGTAAAGAAAAAGTTATTCTGACAGTCTATGTCGATGACATTTTGTTGGCATATTCAAGCGAAAATATTCTCAAAGTAAAAAATATGTTAACTAAAACTTTTGAAATGAAAGATCTCGGAAAGCCGAAACAATTACTGGGAATTGAAATCGAAGAGGGCTAAGGTTTTGTAAAGATCAATCAATCGAAATATATTGAAAAGATTTTAGAAAAATATAATATGAAAAATTGCAAGCCTGTCAGTACCCCAATTGAACCACACCTAAATAAATAAAAATAAAAATCCCCAGACAATCACACCAACTACATGGCCCCAAAGTAAGCGTAGCTTGTGTTATGAGATACCATGTAGCGAACTAGGGGGGAACCTAGAATATAAATACATAAATAAATAAACACCCAGACACGGAACATTTTTTTTTTTTTGTTCCGTGCGGGAATCGAACCCGCAACCACTGGCGTCTGAGGCAGATAGGTTTACCCCATCGCCAAAGTGGTCATCAAAACCACATCAAAACCACAACACACCTAAAACTTGAAAAAGAACTGAAAGCAGATGGAGTACCGTACCAAAATTTAATTGGGGCCCTCATGTTCCTTGCGGTCGCTACACGTCCAGACATCATGTTTTCAATAAGTTATCTTTCACAGTTCAATAACTGTTACGGACAAGAACATTACAAGTACGCAAAGAGAGTGTTAAGATACCTGCAAGGCACAAAAGATTTGAGCATAATATATACTAAAAGTGGTGAAGATATGAGCGGTATGGCCGACGCTGATTGGGCATCATGTGCTCTCGACAGAAAATCTTATACAGGCTATTGCTTCAAGAAGGCAAATGGTTGCATTAGCTGGCAGTCTCAAAAGCACAAGACGACAGCCATGTCTACAGCGGAAGCTGAATATATCGCCATAACGGAGGCGGTGAAAGAAGCAATCCACCTGAAAAGTTTAATAAACCACATTGCTAAAAAAGAGCAAAAAGATATGATTTTGTATAGCGACAGCCAGGCGGCGCTAGCCATATGTAAAAGTGAAGCTCGCAGTGGGAGAACAAAACATATGGACCTTCGCTTGAACTTCTTGCGAGAATGCGCGCATGTACATAACATCGGAATGAAATTCCTGCCATCAGAGGTAATGCTGGCAGACATCCTTACAAAGGGATTACCAGGTCCAAGATTGTCAAAGTTAAGACTGGATCTAGGTCTTGCTGCGTGAGGCGGCGTTTGTTGTCTATGACACTTGCGAAGATCCTTTTTATTTAATCATCTTGTGACCTGTCCTATCATATTATGTCTTGTTTTGCTTTGTGTATAAAATATATCTTTATTATTCTTAATCATCTTATTAATTTACACGCCTCTCAGGAATACACCTTGTCCTTGAGACAACCCCAATAAAAGAAATCCAGGGGATTTAGGTCAGGTGAACGGGGTGGCCATAAGATAGGGCCAAGTCTCTCAATCCAACGCTCTGGGTAATTTTGGTCAAGGTATTCTCGAACAGGACGGGCATAGTGAGCTGGACAGCCATCGTTTTGGAACCACATGTTTTGTAAATCCCTTAGTGGCGTATCTTCTAATAATTCAGGTAATTCATCCCGTAAAAAAGTTAAATATCTATTGCCATCTAAGTTTCCATTGATTTCAAATGGGCCAATTACTTTCCCGTTTAATATGCCCGTCCACAGGTTGACTTTAAACTGGTATTGGGATTTATCTTCCCTCATCAGGTGAGGATTTTCTATGCTCCAACTATGCAAATTCATCATCATCATCACAACTCCGTGTAATGGGCCCACTGCAGGGTATGAGTCTCTCCTCTGGGTGACGAGGAGGTTTAAGCCATAATCCACCGAGCTGGCCCAGTGCTGGGTGGTGGATGTCAGAATTTTCAGGGTGCCGATATGGCTTCTGACAAACCCTAACGACTAGGTACTGTATACAAGTATACAGCACCCGGGACCGACAGCTTAACGTGCCCTCCGAAGCACGGAAGTCGCCGTGAGAAACGAATGGTCGGCGGTCACCCATCCAAGTACCGACCGCGCCGAACGTTGCTTAACCTGTGATATCGTAAGATACATACAGTAACCACGGCGCCACGACGACTTCACCACGGCGCCACGACGACTTCGAATGCAAATTATGTAAATTCAAATAGCCATCCTTCTTACAGGTAGTCTCGTCGGACCATAAAATCTTATCCAGAAATTCCGGATCTTCTCTGTGTTTTTGGAGCATCTGACGGCAAAATGCAACACGCAGTGGATAGTCTCTTGCTAATAATGTTTGTACACGCCTGTAGTAATATGGATGAAACCCTTGTCGTTTTAAAATTAAATGTGCAGCGCTTTTGGGAATTCCCGTAGCTGCTTCTGTGGCACGCACGGATGTAGCGTGGGATTCTTTCCTGTGAAGCAACGCTCCAAACAGTAGTAATAGTAGGAGACTGAAAATTAAAACAAAGTTTGTATTAATAAACAGCAATTCTCCAAAATATAATTTTCTTTTAATTATCATCATGCAAAAGTTATATCCTTCGATGACTATGTAATTTTAACTATATTTAAAAAATTTCAAAATTTCACAAATTAAAAATTCTTTACAAAACACTTACTGATAAGTAAAGTGAGGGCACTGCATCATCTTTTAGCCTGATGACTCCACGTGTTCTATTGATGTTATCATCCTCAAAATGTAATGAACATATCAACAGATTGTTCCTATGACGTGGGCTTATATTTTCTGATCCAATTGCGTTTATCCACCTTCGCCGCATATTTAAATTAGTGGGAAAACTGAAAAATATCGATAAAAAAGACGGTTTACGGATGCCCATCTCTATGTTTACACTTGGTAACTAGGAAGCAAGGTTATAAATTTAAAACCTTCTAAACATTCACCATTACTCAATTATTGTCGCTTATAGGTACTTGTAAACTAGATGATGTTATACGCAAATAATTACAAAACATAAGAATTTGAGATAACTTACTTGTGTAAACTTATGTTTTGCGACTTTTTGGCGCCACAATCTAAAATCGAACACTTACCTATGCACATTGTACACAATAATTAAAATAAAACTTATAAAATTGATATTTATTAAAGCATTTCATAGTAAAATCTCTAAAAAATCCCGAATATTTTGCACTTTTCCTGAAAGTAAACAAAACACACGGACGCAAACGCTTTGAGTAAAATAGCGACTGCATTTCACCAAGCTGCCAACATAGCGTAAAAAGAAAATCAAACCAAAAAAGAAAGGAAGAATTTGACTTCGAGTCTTTCACTCATGTCAAATGTACGCTTGTTAGAAAGAAATAAAGATATGTCCGTAAATTCATCGCACGTTTGCCCCATATATCCTACAGTAAACAATTATATAGAACAAATGGGCAGCTCCTGTCTTTTACTACCTACACGTAGTAATTGTATGCTTTTTGCTACCTACCATGGGCCCAGGATTTCCAAAGAGACAATTCTCCTGAAATTGCATTTTACTATTGAAATTTTAAAAATAAAATGAAATATATTTTTCAAAGTATGGCAAAATGTAACCATTGCAGAGGCAACTTGCTTTTTTACTCTTACAAATGGATTTATTGGGACATTAAATTGACAACAAAATTTTCACTTTTACAACTATAATAAGTAAGCCCATATTTTGTAAATTTTGGCGTGTAAATATCTTAATAATGAATTTAAAAGTACAATAACAAATATGTTTTATTGTATAAATTTTAGTGGTAAAAGTCATAAAGTGACATTTCCCAAGACGGTGATTGGTTCCAATTTTCGCTACGCGCCACAAGATCCTTGTCGGACTATAGGTAGGTACGTTTTGGCTTTATTGAAAACTAAAAAAGAAAGAAAAAAAGATTACTCAATCCAGATGCACATGTATTACCTTGTCGTATGCGTACGACATCGAAACAAGAAAAATATAATTCTATTGGAGGTAATTCTCTAATGTAATACACGGTGGCAAGATCTTCGCCTGGCTAACGACCACCCTTCAAATAAAATCTGCCGTTCCAGAGGTGAGATACACCGGTTATATTTTATGTAGAGCCAATTCCTTCTATGATCTTCAACCTCATCTCTAATAACCGGTGAGTTCGCAGTCAAATGCGGGTTTGATTGATAAAACATGGTGCAGTTTATGTTATTCTCATATTTTGAGGAATGTCGAAATAAAATACCAGTAATATTTTTTCAACATTTTTATTAAAGTACGTCTATTGACGTCGTTGCAGCACAGCGCTTATAAGTGCTTATTAGGTATAGGTCTAAGGCGCTCAAAAGGTAAAAATGCAATCGCTTAAGCTGTAACAGTACTATTTTGATTCTTTGTGTAGGTATTGGAGCCATTTTATATGTCCGATATAATATTCTACACTTACAACTTGACTATAGAAGCGGTAAATATCGGGAAATCATAAAAAATACAGTAAAATTACAGTAACTGTAAAAATATAGAACTCTGAAGGCGTTCACCGATCTACGCTAAAGGTAGCAAGTTTGATCCTTATTACGAGACGACTGTGATGACGAAATTAAAATATTCCTACGTGGTTAAAAGTTAAGCGGGTACAACCCAGCAAAGCTCCAACTTTAACTGTATAAAAACACTGATACAATAAATATATAATATAAAAATGATATAACGTAAAAATCTGTAACATTAGGAGTCTGCAATATAATTTTAATTTAACAAACTTCGCGCGTATTTCGTTGCTTCGGCGAGGGCTTCCTGCAACCTTTCTGGTTTATTACCTGAAGCTTGAGCAGACTCACCCTTACCACCTCCTTTTCCTCCAATAATAGAAGAAACCGATTTCACCCAATCCGAAGCTAGTAAACCCTTTTCTATGGCGTTTTTGGGTACAGCCGCAAGACAATAAATTTTATTATTTTCTTCATCAACAGAGAAGAACATAGCAGCAGTAGAAGGAGATAATAGTTTAACTTGCTTCAAAGCGCTATCTAGAGCTTTAGTGTTACCAAAAGCTTTTAATTCTGTTACTATAAAATCAGTACCTTTTTCCTTAATACATAATTCTTTAGCTTTTTCAATTACTTCATTAATTATAAGAGCTTTAGCAGCTCTCTCTTTATCATCAAGTTGCTTTTTCAAATCTTTTAACATATTACGCAGTTCATCTTTCTTCCAATAGGATATTTGAGCATGAGATACATCATTAGTCAGATCAATAATCTTCTTTTGTATATCTTTATGATTAACATCACCTTGTTCTTGAATGAATTGTGCCAAATTGTTGACGTTGTTTTCTAAGATACTTAGTTTGTTAATAGCCTTGGTAGCTTCAATACCAGTTAGTGCAACTATTCTCCTTATACCTTTAGCAATGCCTTCTTCACTTACTATAACATAATCT
Organism: Stenoptilia bipunctidactyla; assembly: GCA_944452665.1. Classification (NCBI taxonomy): domain Eukaryota; kingdom Metazoa; phylum Arthropoda; class Insecta; order Lepidoptera; family Pterophoridae; genus Stenoptilia; species Stenoptilia bipunctidactyla. Next base: position 12,758,045 of record OX101725.1, on the reverse strand, counting down.
CCAATATGCCCAGTTTGATGAAGATGAGAACCCCCACAAAACTCTACAGAATTTTCAAATCCATAATTTCCATCAGGATTGGCTTCTAATTCTTCGACAGGAACACCAACAGACACAACTCGTACTGGATCAGGATAGTTTTCATCAAACATAGCTCTCAATCCATTGATTTTTTTTGCATCTCCTAAACTGGTATGTTTGGCATAAACCGGTTTATTTTGTTTTATAATCTCATTTATAGCATCTTCTGTGTCTTTTATTTGCTTAATAGACATAGGACCTTTGTTAGTGAAATCAAACCTAAGTCGATCAGGCATTACAAGTGAGCCACGTTGATCTGAATCAGTTCCAAGTACTTTTCTCAAAACATTGTTTAGAATATGTGTACCAGTGTGATTGTTCATAATTAAACGTCTTCGTTCCGTATCAATGTTAAGATCAAGAACATCTCCAACTTTTAGTGTTCCTTCGACTTTGCCTATATGCAATACATAGCCTCCCTTCACTTGAACATTTTTTACAGTGAATTCAACACTTTCATCGTCTACTTTTACCATGTACCCCTCATCATATATTTGACCTCCTTGTTCTGCGTAAAAATTTGTGCGATCTAAAATGACCCCACATTCTTGGCCAGAAGACACTTCGTCAATGAATTCTTTGTTTCTCCGAAGTGCAACTACTTTACCAGTACACGCCTTGAATTTGTAATCCGCATTTTTTTCCGTAGTAGATGGTATATAATTATATTTCAAAGAATCGTCTGTGGTTGAAATTTTACTATTTTGTAAGTGGCTAATAGCATGAATGTCTAGAGCAAATAAGTCTTCTTGACCAGCAGATTTACCTTGAGAGGCCAGCTGTGACTCTTTCTTTGATCGTTCGTAGCCCTCCATGTCCACACTCAACCCACGCTCTTCACACATCAGTTGTGTTAAGTCAACTGGAAATCCATAAGTGTCGTAAAGTCGCCAGGCTATATCACCGGGTACAATTTTAGCACCACTTAATTTTTCAATCGTCCTATTGAGTAAGTTTCTGCCACGCATAAGTGTTTTCAAAAACTGAATTTCTTCTTCATTTATAGTATTTATAACAGACTCTGGGTCTTTTTTTATCTCGGGAAAGACATCACCCAAGATGTCTAGGACTTTATAAACCAAAGTGCCAAAAAATCCTGGTTTAGCATTTAGTTTTTCCGAAGCATACCTTACAGCTCTTCTTAATATTCTTCGTAGTACATATCCGCGGCCCGTGTTGTCTGGACAACCACCGTCAGATAAGGCTATGGTTAGAGTTCTGGCGTGATCTGCTAGAACGCGATATGCCATATCTATGCCGTCAGCATCTTCCGAACCAACTTTTCCAGTGTAAGGTCTTACACCTGTTCCTTCTTCAATTGCTTTAAATATGGGCATAAATAAATCAGTGTCATAATTTGCCCGTTTATTTTGAATGACAGAAACTAGTCTTTCAAGCCCTAAGCCACAGTCGATATGTTTTTTTGGAAGAGGTTTTAGGGATCCGTCGGTTTCTCTATTGAATTGAATAAACACTAAGTTCCATATTTCCAACACATCTGGATCATCCATGTTAACTAAGTTGGCAGCATTTCGACTTCCAATCCTGTCATAATGAAGTTCAGAGCATGGCCCACAAGGACCAGTTTCACCCATTTCCCAAAAGTTATCTTTCATGTTTCCTGGAATTATATGTGATTCTGGTAGACCCAATTGAAGCCAAATATTTTTACATTCCAAATCAGGTTCCAACCCTGCTGTGGAATCACCACCGAAATAAGTTACATAAATTCTATCAGAAGGTAGTTTGTAAACTGCTGTTAAAAGTTCCCAGGCCCATGAGCATATTTCTTTCTTAAAATAATCTCCAAATGACCAGTTACCCATCATTTCAAAGAAAGTATGATGGTACACATCTTTCCCAACATCATCCAAGTCGTTATGCTTTCCACCTGCTCTAATACACTTCTGTGTGTTAACTACTCTTACATATTGAGCCATGTCAGAGTTTGGGTCCACGCCACCAAGAAAAATTGGTTTAAATTGGTTCATCCCTGCATTAGCAAATAGCAACGTAGGATCGTCTAAAGGTATTGTTGATGAAGAGTGAACATATTTATGGTTTTTACTTTTGAAGAAATCGATATAAGTCTGGCGCACCTGGTGACTGTTCATAGAAGTATCCATTTTACAGACTGGTTTTCTGAAAAAAAAAAAAAAGATGTTATATGTGTCCATATAAACTCACATAAAGTTCTGTTGTTCTTCCTAAATCATCCCTACTAACGATTTGTAAGCCGTATGATCACTCTTCCTAAAGTTTGTGTTCATACAATTTATAGTAACTACCTACTTACTACCGGCGATGTTCATAACAAAGTAATAAATAACAATGTTTTCCGAAAATTCATGAATGGTTTTTATTGTTTTTTGTTCATAACGCTTTTATTCCATATTTATTTTATTTTCATAACATTTTTAAAAAGGAAAGAATCATTTACCTAGTTTTATTAACCAAGGACCATAACTCATAACTTAAGATGAGAAATGGTAATAAGTTCGGTTTGGATCAAATATTCGGGTTAATGTATAAACGTCTCTGGCGCTGCGGGATTTGCGATGCTTGCCTTTGCAGCTTCGGTTTGCCTCAGCTTCTACAGCTCGCATGCTGCCTGCATCACCTCCGCATCTCCGGCTTATAAAAAATACTCTACAAACACGCGGTACAAAAAAGTACTGGATGAAGTCGGGGTTATCGGGGTTAAGAGATTCGGTCTTGTCTTAAAAGGGATCTCTGTCGTTGGTCAGTCTTAATATATTGAACTAAAAAAAATAATAGTAGGCTTACTAACAAAATAATCTTAACTTATATATTTCATATCAAATTTCAAATGATTTTCGATCAAATGAACAAAAACTTGTAAAACTATAAAAACTGTGAAAGTTACCTACGCAAAATGATTATTAAGAACAAAAATAAATATGAATAAATAAATGACTTTGAAGAATAGTGTAAGAAACAGTTATGTTAAGAGAATATGGGAAAACACATATTAGTATAATAGATGTTTATTGCTTCCAACATAATGAATTTCAATGATTCAGAATAATGAATATTAGTAAGAGAGAAATTAGGAATAGTGATTGTTAGGATAAAAAATGTTATAAGGAAAATTTGAAGAGTAACAATTTTCATAGCCATACTTTTATGTGAACTTTGGCACACCCATTTTATATGTATAAGTAATATCCAGAAAGGTTCAGAATAAGAATCAAAAGCTCTGTTTTTAAGCGGTACATACAGAACTTATAACTATTATAAGAAGAAGATTTTTGAATGTTGTTGTTTTTGCAGTTGAAGTCTTATTACTTACTCCATACTTTCACTAAAATTGTCAAAACCTTGGTAATGTATGTAAACATAAAGATAGACAGACAATTCCTTTTATAATAGGTGTGTAAAAGGGAATACTATTATTTGTAAATATACTGTATCATTGAAGACATTCCAACTACATGTCATCACTTTATTAAAAAAAAAGTAGGAAGTCTTCAATCAATTAAAAATACATTATAGCAGCTTATTCCTGACTTAACTGCAGAAAGTTTATCAGAAGGAAGCAATGAAGGTTGTTTTTAAGAATTGTATAATAATTATTTAATTGATTGCAAATACATTTCATAACTATGCAGTGGTATTGCTAAATTTGCTGTGTCAATTTTTTTCACAACCATACCCCAGATTTGTGCTTTATCAAAGAGGAACTATACGAAAAAACCAAAAAAAGAACTACACTAATCACAATGTAGTTGTTGTTCACCAATAGAATATCAATGGTGTGTTCACAGTTGCTTAAAATGCTTTAATAGTTATGCTAACCTCAAAAACCCGGAGACTTTCACAGTAGTCCAAATGATAAATAAATATTGAACAACCAGCAACAAAATTCAAAAGTTTTATTCATCTTAGGAATTTCACAAAACACTTGATGAAGTCAGTCATCACATACTTCAGCTTTAACTAGTTGTTGATAGTTGTTAAATAAGACATTACAGTAGACCAAGAGACAAAAAAGCCGGCGGAAAAACACTCTTGGCACTCTTTTTCAGTCAGACTTATCAATTAATACAAATAGGTACAGTACAAATTGACCATGTCATGAAAAAAAGCAAACACAAGACATCTAATAGTGAGAGCCAATGTGATGCCACAACCAAATTGCTTACATAGTAGGTGCAATGAGCTGTGGATGCACAATACGAACATGACAAACTGGGACCAGAGTATTTGAACAAGAATGGAATAAAATGGTCATAGTATCATTAGCAAAACAACCTGGCACCGCTAGTAGCACCTATTCACAAGTATAGCGCAAGCACCAGCCATCACCCTCCTCAACCATATTTTAGGGTAGAGGGCGACCCGATACCCTACGCTACCACTAGCCATGCCACCTGAGCAATAATCAAAATTTATAATTTAAACATGGGATGTGATTAGAATATCTACTAGGATCTTGATACAAAAGCTGCAGAGTTTAATTTGGCACATTATTGCATACTTGACAAAAAAGAAAAAGAAATGTGTGCACCCAACTACTAAAAGATGTGGACAGCATGCAGAGTAGATTTGTAAAATTATTTTTACTGAGTAGAACAAATTTAACATAAAGTTCCTACTAGCTGCCAATATAGACATGGTGAGTGAGTTGATTATTAATTAACTATCAAGAACTTGATACATCCAAAGTTTACGATGATGACCATTCTCAAACAATCTGCGAAGTCCTTATGATGAATAAAACTTTTTGAATTGTGAGTGTCTAAAGAGGGCTGCTACATAGTTGTAATTTAAGTTTTATAATATAATAGAAAACAGAAAAATCCATGAATGCATTTTTATTATAATAATATTGCCCCTAAAACATAAATAATTTCTTCTCTGATTGCTTATTCTATTTGTTTCTCAGAGCACAATAAAGAAATACAATAAAACACTTAAGTTCCATAAGAAAGATTTTAATACCTGTAACATTCTGCATTAAATTACATTGTTAACTTTCTGTTTGCCTTTAGTTTCAATTGTACAAAAAATCACTTAACTTCTAAAGAGCTTTACAGTGCAGTTAGTGTTTAAAAATTAACCCTATGTATTGGATATACACCTTATAAGAGGAAGCCTTATAAAATGGAAAGATATAACATCTGTTCCAAATTAAACTCAAAATTATATTGCTTAGAAATATTGTAAAGATTTTCAGCATGAATTTGTTAATGAAAATTGTATACATTTTGTGACTAGTGGAGTTCACTTCGGCTATATTGGTTCTAACCAAGATATATTGGTTCTAGGCCATATCATGAGACAATCAACGGCAAAGGAGATTACCATATGGCTGTAAAAATGCAGCAGAATAATGATTTTATTATACTTTAAGTACTCACTTTCAGCAACCAATCAATATGATATTGTTTTCTTTGATAAATGTTTCCGCTTTGAAACGAAGTATTTTCTTTAAGATGTTCGTAAACGACCTATTTAATGCTTCTATTTTTCCAATAACGCAAATAAAATAACCACATTCCCCTGTCCACGAAGGTTCTTTCTCTTGGTTTTTGACAGTTGACACATCAGTGATGTGACATCACATTGAATATCACTTTACATGTCACAAATGTCACTCACTTTCTAATGCTGGCTCCACATTCGTGGCGCGAACGGCCGTGAAAGGCCGCCGCCGTGCTGACAACTGCGAAGTGTGGATGTCGTTCATGCTTCGCGTTCAGCATTTATGCCCGTTATCTGAGCAGTTTGTTCTGGATCTTGAAAAAAACGCCTTGCACAATTTCCAGTATTAGTTTGACAATATCCAGTAGTAAACCAGTTTCCTTTCTAAATTTGTCTTGTATAAGCTTTTTCCTTTCTTCCACCAATTTTTTTGCTTCATCTCCTCTGGCTTGCCACGATTTTATATCAAGTTTGTACGCTATGTGCAACAAACACTCCATAGAACGTATCCAAGCATGAAGAGAACTTAAACCATACTTGTACATGTCCTCATTTACTACTTTGTTGTCTATTATTTCCATTTTGTTCATTTCTTTTGGATAGGCTTTGCACAAGTCACACACAGCTATAACACACAAGTATAAGAGATAAACGATGCGACTTTGCCATCGATCATCGTTAAAAGTAGCTTATGTGTGATGCTTACATTATCACTGCTGCGTGATGGAGTTAAATTTTCAATTTCTGCCTCAATAGCGGCCATCTCTTGTTTGACATTGCTCTCTGTCTCTTTTATAAATTTCCAGCCTATTGGTCGACAAAAGGATGTAGATGAAGGCCGTTCATTTGTCCAAATTAAATTTTCTTCGTTGTTGGTGATGAGTTTCAAAGGTACCAGACTAGCCATGAAAACGCACTGTAGATCTGAAGTTGATGCAGTCGACTTTTGGTGGTACGCACTTTCACTTGAGGCACCATCAAAACCCCATTTACTAATTGAAGTTAAAGAAGGTCATTACGGGTGGCCCATTTTGGTACCGAGGTACACTCCGCGGCTTATAACACCGTACTAACCACTGAGTACAACTGCATTTACATTTTTGGTCAAAGATGAAGTTTGAGCCAAGAAAAAAATATTTTTGTGGGCTTCACACGCAAGCCATTTTCTCTCTAATATGTTATCTTTAACTGTCAAGTCGAACTGTCAACTTCGTGTTCATCAACTCGACTCGACATTTACTTTGTTTATTTTTGTTGTTGCTTTGTTATTATTATTATTCGTTAATTATACAACGTGTAACATAATGAAGAGATAATACTTAAGGGGATTGTATGTTTGGTGGTGTAGTTTATAAGTAACAGTAACATAAACTTGTAATCCTTACGGTTGGTTCGGAAAACAAGTTCAAAGTTTAGATCAAAATATCTAAGTGTCAACCCTAACAACAGCTGTTACCTTTTGATAGAATCTATTCGATAACAGATGGCGTTAAAATAAAGCGATAAGTAACCAAGAGAGATACTACAAAGTGTAATTTTGTGCCTACTAAATTAGACGACAACAACGTCTCGGGAATGTGTTTTTCGGTAGTATCTAAGTGCAGAATATTTTTAAAACTACCTTTTCACCAATATGTGCGTTTATCACGCGGTTTACCAATTTAAAACTCTACTGAAATGATAGATTTGCACGTTCGAACCGACAACACGTTAATTTTAACTATCCGTGAGAATATATTTTCTTAACCTTAAACTATGATGCATCACTGACAAGGATATTTAACTTCTTGTTTATTCTCACACACTTACAACTATCATCACCACCATACAATAAAGCTTGAAATAAATTTTAAGTAATCCAGCATTCTGCATAATTTTTATAGTCTATGAAATAGCAAGTTCGATGCCCTTTTTCTGCCGCGGATCGCTCGCTCGCTACTCCCGGGCTCTCACGTTTAAGTGTTACGTATTTTAAAAACGTTTAATACTTATTCTAAGTCGCACTGTTTGTGGTTATAAACGGATGCTGAAGCTCGGTAGCCTTCTATTTCTAATACTTAACAACATACATGATCGAAATACATTTACGACTAAAATCAAAAATGTTATCAAATTAAGCATAAGTAATCATCAATTTAAGAGAAACGTAAAACAAAACATTAATTTAGGTACTCTCAATAAACTATGATATCAAATTTGTCATACAAAAAACTATCACATTTCTTTAGAAATACGCTATTGCAAGAAACTAATAAGTACCTATGAAATTATTACAAATCTATCGATAGGTATTACGTGGAAATTCTTTCGCACACGGCGTCAAATCGCAACTTATACCTAATGAAGAGAGACTCAAATAGACAATCAAACTTACCAATAATTCTAATTAAAAACGAAGAAATATCCTCTCTCTCTTACATTCAAACTTTCTAAGAATTATAATAGGAAACATATTCGGTAAATACCTATGATTTTGTATACCTCAAACTATAATACAATACTTACAGCTTCTTGTACTTCTTGTATTCTCACATACTTATAACTATCAATACATACAACAACAAAGCTTTAAATTAATAAAATTAGCAACTAAGTAAAGTCGTTTTCATAAAAGATAACCCGTGCATAGCTCTTATATCAAACACACAAGGTGTATTATCGCTCAAATCGCGGGACTTCTTTCGGCGCGGCGTCTCGTCGCGAACTTGCGCCTTTCGGAATTATACCCTTTGAAATTTATCGCCGCCGCGCCGCGCCGCTTCCAAGCCAAGGTTGTTCCGTTCAATATTTATTATGAACAAATTCTCAACACAACAAAATTTTGTATTTAAAAAAGTTAAATTACTTATGACTAACTAATTATTGTTTTTAGTTGCGTTTGTTTTAGGCAACTGAAATTATTTTCTAACGCTATAGGGAAAAATATCCTAAGTATACCTGTCCTAAAACTTTATTTTTTTATGAGGAATCTTTATCTTTTATTATCCCTTCGTGTGGCATGCCGCCCGCTGCAGGCTGACCTCAAAAATTGCGCATGTGGCAAGCCGCCCGCTGCCAGCCGTTATACACCTAACTACTTTAACCTTTAATTCTGATTGATTTACTATTGCTATCACCTTTTAACACTTACTAAATGAAAATATAAGAACGAGAAAGCATATGAAGCACCACTTTACTTTTAAATATAGATAGGCTTGAATAAAAAAACAAAGCGCGTCAAGTGATCAACTAGTACGACGTATCGAGTTTGTCACGGTTGCGAAAATACTGAATATAACAATTTAATTGTGTTATTTGATACGATTTGGATAAAATACCATGCCTGGGTAACGACTTTTCTTTTTTTAAACATTGCTTGCAGTTTTTACACCGTTTTCGTACAGTTTTTTCAAATTATCTGTCCCTACTCTGCTAATGCAAACTAACACTCGTCAGTATTTTGTAAATTTGCTTTAAAATATAGTGCTAATTCACTAGAATATTCGTGTCTGCAATAGTCAATATAATTATAATGTCTTACGAATGTGTTAAATTACTTTAAATTCATCAATTTTCTTTAAAATTTTCGAAAATTGTAAACAAGAAACATGGCCGCCCGGAGCGGGCGGTTCTGCCACACAGAAATTTGATGTCATGGCCAATGGAGCGGCCGTTTTTGAAGGCGATGTCAAAGTATATAACTATCAATACATACAACAACAAAGCTTTAAATTAATAAAATTAGCAACTAAGTAAAGTCGTTTTCATAAAAGATAACCCGTGCATAGCTCTTATATCAAACACACAAGGTGTATTATCGCTCAAATCGCGGGACTTCTTTCGGCGCGGCGTCTCGTCGCGAACTTGCGCCTTTCGGAATTATACCCTTTGAAATTTGATGTCAAAGTATGGATAATACTTTTGCACGAATGTATACTCGCTTGGAAAATATTATTTTACAGTTTGTGCGTAACGGTTGTTTTTTTTTTGGGTATTTGACTAAGTTTGCAATAAAAGTAGGTAGTTCAGCAATAATAGACCCATATAGACACAATTTTTACATTAACATTTATCGGAACCATTGAATGTCTTATCCATACTAATCTAGCACGGTTAGTACTATTTTAGCCAAATTATTGTGAATTTGAACCTTTGTTTTCTAAATGTTTTTGTATGATTGCCTTTATTTTTTTATAACAGATTTGTAGAGAAATTATACTAGTTTACAGATATGTCCTTGTTTTTATCTTAATTAAAACAAAATTTATTTAAGAGTGTGATTTCTGTGATACACTCTGTTTGAGTTCTTTGGCAAGTGTTTTGTTAAATCGTTGGTAATAGAAAAAATGTCTAGACTTACTGAACAGAGTCTCTCTTTTTGTTATGCTCATGAATTTAGCTTTGTACTAAAGTTATTAAATATGCCATTTATGCCACGATATTCTTAGAAGAAAGCGTGAAACATGGGTCACTATTTAGTCGTGTATCTGAGTGGCCGCTTTTGTACCATTTCTTCAAATACTTGTAGTGTAAAAAAAATGTATTCTGGTATGTGGTTTTCTATACTCATATTAATAATAGGTTTATCATTTAATAAATAAAATAAAAATATTGAAGGAATCTTCTTTTTGTTTTTAATTATTGGGGTATTGATACAAGAATCTGGCAAAAAAATTATTATCGTATTTTCAACGTCAGCTGATAGGACTGTTTTGTGAGTAATCAAGTTTATTATTTAATAATCACTTAGGTTATTTTATCCTTATTTCAAATATATACAATACTTACTTAGTCCCATACAAAAAATCAGAGAAATTGACGCTTACATTCACACGCAGCGAAAACGGCTGAACCCGCGCGGGACCTCTTGCCACATGCGCCATATTGGTCAAAATAGCGTCTGCCACTTGAAAGGTTATTATTCTCTGTCTTGAGAAACAAAATGGATTAATTTCTTTATTTAAAATGTGTGAAGCGTAAAAATGAGTTACGTAAATGAACAAATAACAGTTTTTAATATTTTGATATTGAACAAACAACTTAAAAACTATTCAAGTGATTTCACGATTGAAAACTATTTTTTGTAATAGAATAACTTAACAATACAAAAAAATAAGATAATGAAGTCATTTCATTGTATTATGAAATAAATTGGATACTAAGATCAGGGGGCGTCGACAATGTATGGAGATTGAGCAGACTACATACTGGAGTCAGAGTGAAGAAGACAGAACACAATAAGAGGAAAAGAGCAAGAATGATCCCAGTGTAGCCCATGAAAAAAAATATTCAATCGATTGTTCGAATACATCGCAGTATTTTTTTGAGTTTACACTTATTCATATTTTTCTTCAAGAAATCTTCGCTTTTATTAGAAATAACATTAAACGAAAACTTTTACATGACTTCTTCATCATTTTTAAATAATTTAACAAATATTTAAAGGGACCGTATTACATAATCGAATGAATTAGCGAATCGATGTTATTTGAATATAGCAACACAGACATAAAAAGAAATGTCAAAAATTAACGTCTACTTCACAATATTAAAATATTTTTTCGCGATTGCGGTTTTGCGATATTTTTAAATTGTGTTTGTGTTTTAAGTTTTCTTGTGATTTAATCGACTTTTCTCCGCCTGATTGCTTGAAGAAACTCGCGTCATTGTGAATTTGTATTTTTAAGAAAGAGTGTCAATTTATCCACATTTTTTGTTGTATTACCTTAAAGAAAATAAAAATATCAAAAACTTATTTATTGTTTTACTTATTGTTCATCAAGTTAACCTTATATTTAGCCAGTCGGAATAAAAATAAGCAAACCTAACAGAACTGATACATATGGTATTTCACCTAACAAGTTTGCAAGTATTTGATTATTTTTATTCAGACCAGAGCAAATTGAAATCTCGAAGTCGTTTGAACTGTTTGAAATTCCCGCCATATTAGCTATGTGAACCGTTTTCAGATGGCGTCTAGTCTTAACTTTTAATGTATGAATTTGTACTTCTTCTCTTGAGTATATGTGTTCTATGACTAAGATTTTGTTTATCGTATCGCTATACGGAAGAACCCTAAAAATTTTTAGGTAGGTACTAGAACTGATTTGGTTCGGTTTATGTATTTGTTTAAATTTATTTCAGTGCTTTCGTGTCCGTTTTCAAGTGTACACGTCAGTGTTATCGCAATTTTTTCGAAGTTTTCTTAAAATGTCTCGACTTGAAAGTATTGGAGGTAATGCACGACGACATGTGTATTCAAACAACAAATGTTACGATATGATTCTGTATGTTGGAGCCGCTAGTAACCACAGCATCAACGAAGCTCGAAGGCTTTACAGGCAGCGGTTTGTGGAGTGCAGGCCGGCAGCTGAACAGCCCGGCTGTGGCGTGTTTCGAAGCATGAGTCTGCGGCTCAGCGTGCCGGTTCTTTTCACGTGAAACCCAGCGCGGCCACCTTCCCGTTCCGAAAACTTAGAAGAGCAAGTCTTGGATCATTTCGAGGAGGATCCGAGGAGCAGCACTCGACGAGTCGGCGCTCTTTTGGATGTCAATCACATGGTGATATGGCGCACCATAGAGAAATATTATACTTCGTGGCGCACGCTTAGTGATGATGGCCAACATCCTTATCATTCCCGATGGACGCAAGAGCTGATACCAGCGGATTTGTTACCTCCTCGGTTAGGCTTTTGTCGGTGGCACAAACGTCACGTGGATGTGTGCGTATTGAAAAAGAAGGCAGAGGTTGTGAGCCGTTTTTGTAATTCTGGCCAAGTGTAAGGAAAACCCTAGATACAGTTGTGAGTGTTTTTACGCAAAGTAAACTGAATAATATGTCTATTGAAATAAGTGCGATACTTGCCATAAGAGTTTGTCAGATATTACAAATTTAAGTTGTGATAATTATAATAAACACTTATTATTGTCATTAAACGTAGAAATAATTATGTAAACAATATTTAAGCGATTTAAAAAGCTTTAAGCGATTTCTTTCAAGCAACACGATTTCTTCCGGGCAACCCGTTGCTGTAATCTAACGTTTCATGTTTTTATTATTAATAAAAGTTGTACTACATAACATGTTGTTTTATTTGTTTTCATTAGCTAGGTAGTGTGATAAAAATTGTGTCATTCAATGTGCCAAACGATAGGTAATTAACAATCAGCTGCGCTGATATCCGCGCTACTCGCGGTGGGCGGCCGCGGCGTATCGCTCGCTATTCAGCCGGTGCGGGAAAGGTCATAAGGTCACTGACTGCGGCGCAAGTCTATTTTTAGCTTGTTAGGTTGACTAGGGCTGTCAAAATATTTTATTGTAAAATAATTAAATAAATTTGTATGAAAGTCTATACCAGCACTGATCATGCTAATTCTTTTACTGTACATTCTACGTATGGTATAGAAGCTAACCCTTAAGTTTTATCTCTCCATTTTGTTACACGTTGTATATAAAAAAGATTATAGATTTCATCTTTTTAATAAATAAATCAGGAAAACACAGCACAGCAATCGAAAAGAGAGCATCCCGGAACGCACAAACGAACGGAATAAACATTTCTTTGAATAACAGATGGCCGCCATTTTGATATTTGCCAACAGAAGGACAAAACGTCAGTGTCAAAACCGTTTTTTCTAAGCTGTGTTCATGTTCACCGTCATTGTTTCCTTAGTTTGTTACAACTTTCAATAATTTATTTCATAAAGTTAATCCTCTCTTTTGCAAATATTTGCATATTTACGAGTTCCTTTAGTCTTCCCCTACAGTTTGGTGCCCATGTACCTCACGGTACTAAAATGGGCCAGCTTGTATGACGGCAAATTGACCTCCTTTCATTGTCTTCTTTAAAGTCTATAGACTTAAGAAGTCTCTTGACAGTTAAGTCTAGCAGAGCTTGGAGTTTTATTTTCACTGAAACTTCTGTGATTATAATGGCATCTTAATCGGGATAGCACTGCTTTTTCTCGTGCTGTAATTTGTAATAGCTCGGATATATACAAATGTCTTCTTTTTCATGAAAATCCCTTAAAGTAATATATCGCCATTTCGACAATTTCAGGGTAATAAAAAGAGCCAAAGCTTTCTCAGCAGTCACTTCTTTTATTTTGCTCTCATGAATGAGCTGTTTTATTTTGGAAACTTCTTCGGGATTCTCCATTAAATATTTAAGAATGTCCGCAACATATTTCTTTCCTTGTGACTTAAGGTTTGTTTCCGCAGCAAAAACAATTTATTCAGTACTTAAAGAGCTACAAATTTCACTCGTACCGTCGTACGTACGTCGTTTTTTTTGTTTGTGACATAAATCTTCAAATGATTTCCGTGGTCCACTTGAATTAGATTTTCTACCACTTTTTTCATTTGAGGTTGATGTAGAAGCTTCGCTTTCAAAGGCTGCATTCCAACTACTTGTTTCCTCGTCGGTTTTGGAAGTATCTTTTTCAAGAAGTGCATTTTTATTGAGGGATTCGGGCCATTTAATATTTGACTCCAGCCAGGTAGAACTTTTCTTCATAAATTTGTCGACCGTTCTATTAGATTTGGTCCACTTGGTGTAGATTCGGTAACAAAACCTACTACACATATTCTTAAGATCTTGCTGAGCATTGCTGCACAACTCAATACTACTGCTTTCTATCAAACTCTCATATAATTTATTATGATTGCGCAGATCACCACTGTTACGCAGCGTAACGTAAAAGTCAAGATAAGTAACAAAACCGTGGAAGGACATAATGATGATACTCGTAAAGGGGGTGTAATCAAACTAACACTGTCGACCTCATAACAGCTATTTATGTTTTTTTTTTTTTTTTTTTAAGTGACTAAACCCGCGTTTGACCTCAATCTCACCTGATGGTAAGTGATGATGAGGTCGAAGATGAAAGCACACGGGTTTAGGAAGGAACTGGCTCTTTATACAATATTGCCGGAACACATTACCGCTGGAGCGGTAACATTTGGCGGCAGACTTTATATAAAGGGTGGTCGCTAGCCAGGCGGACCCAGAAGGGATCCTACTGTGGCGTTCCTGAAATCAAATACAATATTATTAAAACATATAAATTAAACCATAAACAATATTTAAAGTTAAAATTCTAAATAAAAAATCTAGTAACAAAAATCAACAAAATAAATTAATTCAATTTCACATATTTTCTAAGCACAAATTCAACTTACCGATCTATGCGTCTGGACCGTCGCTATTGTCCTGCGTTCACGCAAGCCGTGCGTGATATCTTAGCGACGGCCCACCAGTCCGTATCCTGCTATCCTACGGCGAAGCTGCGTTACTCGACCGCGCAAAAACTAACCTAACAAGTACGCGTGTGAAGGTTTCTAGTGATTTATATTAAACGGTGAACATTACGAATATTGACAATCAAACTCAGACAATTAGTGAAGTGAAATTATTAGTTAATTAGCCATAAGAAACATTGTGTCGTGAATAAACCTATTGTTTAAATTGTGTAACTTGTGTTTGAATTTCTATTTCCAATAGACATTAGCATATTTAATTAGTTAATATTAATATAGGACCATACGTCCTATAAGTGGTGACCCCGATAAAACGAACATTAGTTTAAAATAGTGAAAAATACTGTGCTTAAAACAATATCGCTTCAGAAAAATATGGACATAAGTGAAAATTTTTCGAAACAAATCATGGCAAATTATCGAAATAATTTAATAATCGCAGCAGCCTCGCCGATGCCAACGCCGCCGCTGGACCCTAGATTGGCAGCCATGGAGACCATGGCCAGACATATTGCTGAGCTTACCAAGCAGGTGGCAGCACTCAGCAGCAAACCCCAATCCTACAAAAGAAGACCAATACATAGGGGTAGTTCTCGGACGCGACCAAGGTCACACGAATATAAAGGTATTTGCTACTACCATGACAAATTTGGCAGCAGAGCCTACAAATGCACACGACCCTGCAAATATCAGGGAAATGCCAACGGCAGTCAGTAGAAGCGGCTAACGACTGCCAAAAATGCAACGGCCGCCTCTTTGTCTCAGACAGGAAAACTAAGGTGGAGTTCCTTATAGACACAGGCTCCGACTTATGCGTCTTTCCTAAAAAAGTGACCAGAGGACACCGTATGAAGACGGAGCTGGAACTCTACGCTGCGAACAATACAATAATTGGTACGTACGGATACATACAGATGCATCTGGATTTCGGCCTTCGACGAGACTTCGCCTGGAGATTTGTGGTTGCTGACGTGGCAAAACCAATTATAGGAGTCGACTTTTTAAGTCACTATAATTTATTAGTCGACTGCCGCCATCACCGCCTCGTCGACGGACTAACGAGTCTGTCCATCACAGTGCCACACCGCGAAACACATGCCGAGACAGTTACCATCAAAGCTGTTACTGGAGATACGCCATACTATCAGCTCCTGAGGAAGTATCCGGAAATCACGAGACCTGCAGGTGCACCAGTGGAGCCAAGACACAACACGAAGCACCACATACGCACAACGCCCGGCCCACCGGTCAGCGCCCGCCCACGCCGTCTTGCCCCGGATAGACTACTCATTGCCAAGAAGGAGTTCGAAGAGATGATGTGCAATGGTACAGCACGCCGTTCGGACAGCCCGTGGTCATCTCCTCTTCACCTGGCGAAGAAAAAAGACGACGGATGGCGACCCTGTGGCGATTACCGCGCGCTTAACGCGAGAACGATCCCCGACCGCTACCCCATCCGCCACATCAATGACTTTGCCTACCAGCTACATGGAGCTTCAATATTCTCCAAAGTAGACCTAATTAAGGCCTACAATCAGATCCCAGTGCTGGAAGCCGACATTCCGAAGACAGCCATAACAACACCGTTTGGATTGTACGAGTTCCCATTCATGACCTTCGGACTTAGAAATGCGGCACAAACTTTTCAAAGGTTCATCGATGAAGTCCTACAAGGAATGGACAACGTTTACTGTTTCTTAGATGACATATTGGTCTTTTCGCGCACACCAGCCCAACACCTGGAACACCTGGAACAGCTATTTCAGAGACTATCAAAATATGGAATACTTTTAAACACTTCGAAGTCGATTCTAGGCGTCCCAGAGGTCACATTCCTTGGCTATCGCGTCACACCTGAAGGCATCAAGCCGCTGGAAGAAAAAGTAGCCATCATTCAAAACCTGGAACCACCGACAACCGCAAAACAGTTGAGACGATTCTTGGGAATGGTCAACTACTACCGACGATTCATCCCAAACGCGGCTCAGCTACAGAGTTCCCTAAACGACGCCCTGACTGGCAACATCAAAGGAAAAGCCCCAGTGACAATGACACCTGCAATGCTGGAGGCCTTCGAGGAATGCAAACGAAGCCTTGCTAACGCTACACTCCTCTCACACCCAGATAGTGAGGCAGAACTAGCCCTTTTTACTGACGCTTCCGATGAAAGCATAGGCGCTGTTCTACAGCAGAAAGCTGGAAGTTCATGGAGACCCCTAGCATTTTTCTCGCGGAAGCTGTCTCCAAGCCAGAAAAAGTATAGCCCGTATGACAGAGAGTTGTTAGCCATATACGAAGCTATCAAACATTTCAGGTACATGCTGGAAGCCAGAACGTTTGTCGTGTACACAGATCACAAGCCGCTTACCTTTGCCTTCTCAACTTCAAGAGATAAATGTTCTCCGCGGCAGTTTCGCTACTTGGACCTCATCGCACAGTACACGACAGACCTACGCTATGTACCTGGCAAGGAAAACATAGTTGCTGACACCTTATCCAGGGTAGAAGAAGTCACACCAGCGTTAAATTACGACGATCTTGCAACTGATCAGAGCCACGACCCTGAACTGCAAGATTTGCTCGAACAACCAACTGCACTGAAACTTATTAAGCATGGCAACATAATATGCGACTTCTCAACAGGAAAATCCCGCCCTTTCATTACAAGGAAATTCCGCAAACAAATCTTCTCCAAAATCCATGAACTTAGCCACCCTGGAGCAACAGCAACCGCAAAGCTTGTGGCAGAGAGATTTGTTTGGCCTGGAATACAGAAAGACTGCAAGAAATGGGCGAGGGAATGCAAAGAATGTCAAATTTCCAAAACTTCCCGTCACACTACCTCTCCTCTTTCCACATTTCCTATTCCTTCCCAACGTTTCTCCCAGGTCCACGTCGATCTAATCGGCCCTTTACCTTACTCTAAAGGTTACAGGTACTGCCTGACAGCCGTCGACCGGTACACTCGCTGGCCAGAAGTGTACCCGCTAGCTGACATCACCGCCGAGACTTGCGCACGAGCCTTTGTCACCGGCTGGGTATCACGCTTCGGATGCCCCATCTCCATAACTACAGACAGAGGTCAGCAATTTCAATCCCAGCTGTTCCAAAGCCTAGCCCGTATCATCGGAGCTGAACATCGTCCCACCACATCATACCATCCTCAATGCAATGGAATGGTGGAGCGACTTCATCGCCAGCTGAAAGCGGCCATCGTCTGCCACAACACGGCAGAGTGGACGGAGGTACTACCAATAGTACTCCTTGGAATCCGTGCAGCCTGGAAGGAAGACCTTAAATCATCCGCAGCAGAACTCGTCTATGGTGAGCCACTACGGTTACCTGGAGAGTTCTTCGCGTCATCGCCTGCACACAGCATAGATCCTGCCAGCTATGTCGACCGTCTCCGACAGCATTTTACCAAGCTTGCTCCGACACCTGCATCGAGACATGGTAATAAAACTTTTTACCTACCAAAGGACATATGGACTGCAGAGTACGTGTTTCTACGCCGAGGCCCAGAGAAACGCCCACTGCAGTCACCATACACAGGTCCCTACAAAGTCCTGGAGCGCAGCCCTAAAACTTTTAAAATAAAAATACAAGACAAGGAAATGACAGTTACAATCGACCGCATTAAACCTGCTTACCTGGCCACTGAAGAGTCCTGCAAAGAAAATACATCTGCTACACCTGCTACCGCTGCACCATCTGATCCAGACCTGAATGATAATAAACCTGAAAGGAAAACTAGAAGCGGAAGAAAAGTTCATTTTCCGGACTACTATCGACCGTGAACCGGTCTCGGCAGGGGAGTGATGTGGCGTTCCTGAAATCAAATACAATATTATTAAAACATATAAATTAAACCATAAACAATATTTAAAGTTAAAATTCTAAATAAAAAATCTAGTAACAAAAATCAACAAAATAAATTAATTCAATTTCACATATTTTCTAAACACAAATTCAACTTACCGATCTATGCGTCTGGACCGTCGCTATTGTCCTGCGTTCACGCAAGCCGTGCGTGATATCTTAGCGACGGCCCACCAGTCCGTATCCTGCTATCCTACGGCGAAGCTGCGTTACTCGACCGCGCAAAAACTAACCTAACAAGTACGCGTGTGAAGGTTTCTAGTGATTTATATTAAACGGTGAACATTACGAATATTGACAATCAAACTCAGACAATTAGTGAAGTGAAATTATTAGTTAATTAGCCATAAGAAACATTGTGTCGTGAATAAACCTATTGTTTAAATTGTGTAACTTGTGTTTGAATTTCTATTTCCAATAGACATTAGCATATTTAATTAGTTAATATTAATATAGGACCATACGTCCTATACTACCACCAAGCAAGCAATGTATTGCTATTTTCCCTCCAATGTACGATTTCGATGTCCAAAAACCTTTAATGACCATACCTTTGTATTCTGTAGTGATAATAAACAGAATTAGGTGAGGTTCATCTATCTTCTTCTATCTATCTTCTATCTATATCTATACTTATAATAATTATAATAAATCTGTAGAGAGGTCAATTCTGTACATGAAATATATTTTCAAAATAACTATCAGGGGGTGATTAGTGATCGATACTGATGCCAAAAATGCAATCAGTAAAATTTTTGTCTGTCTGTCTGTCTGTCTGTATGTTCCTTATAGAAACAAAAACTACTCGACGGATTGTAACGAAACTAGGTAAAATTATTCTTCATACTCCTAGGCAGGTTATAGTATATTTATTATCACGCTACAATCAATAGGAGCAGAGCAGTGAAGGGAAATGTTGGGAAAACGGGAGAAATTACTTCATTTTTTAAGCTTCCGTCGCGTGTGCTGGCTTAATGGTTAAAGCTAGATAGAAATCATGTATGACAGAAATATTCTTCATAAAATTATATAAAAAATATCCCACAGCAGTATAAGTCTATATTTTATGGTTGACTCACAATAACACGTGTAAATCCCGATAGCTTAGCAGTTCGGAGCTTTTTAATTATATTGTTTACTCTTACGTTTAAAATACTCTCACTCATCCCTAATTAAAAAAAATAACATTATTACCTATTCAATAAAAAAAGAATCATAGGAATCGGTTTAGAAACACCAAACTTATACATGAAATAAGCTAATAACCCATCGCGCGTGAATCCTGAATGATATAAGGATTATTTTTGCGTAACGGTTGCCGCGCTCGACGCGGCTCGCGGCGGTAGGGTATAAAAAGGCGGGAGGCGAGCGCAAGCTTTATAATTTATTAAATATATGAATTTGCTTCGTTATTATTTTATAAAATAGGTATTAGTTGTTTTGGTAGTGTTTAAATATTCGGTCAAATTCCAAATTTTGGCTAATTTACGTTCAGTTTTTTTTGTATTTTTAGGTAAAAGCGTAGGTACTTTTATTAATTATTGTAGTTATAGGTATTTATTTTTCAGTGAAGTAAGTATAGGTAGATAGCATTGCATAGGCGTTTCAGCTTTATGTTCATTTTTTTTTCTGTTGTAAGTTGTACATATTTCTGGATATAATTCTATTTGGATATCTCAAATTTTAACAGATTGTGGTGCAGGAGAAACCGTCTTTATTCCCAGAATTCCCATAATACCAAATAATTTTCCATTCCAATTTAAAAGAACGCAATTCCCAGTATCGGTGTGTTTTGCAATGACAATTAATAAGGCTCAAGGGCAGACTTTTCGTGTTGCTGGAGTAGATCTCGGTGTCAGTTGTTTCTCGCATGGTCAGTTATACGTCGCTTTTTCCCGGGTTAGCAGTTCTAGAAATCTTCATGTTCACGTCCCGGACGGGTCAACTTTCAATATAGTTTACTCGGAAGCTTTGCGCTGAAGTATTTTCATTCCATAGATACTTAAGCCTCATGTGAAAGTGGTCTAAACAATTAATTGTCAAATATTATAAAATGTTAATCCTTATCCTTACTAATATTATAAATATGAAAGCGTGGATATTTGTTCAGCTTTCACGCAAAAACTACTCGACGAATCATGAGAGATACTAGAAGTAACATAGGATTCATTTTATCCCGAAATTATCGCGAGCGGAGCCGCGGGCAATGCTAGTACTTATAATAAATCTGTAGAGAGGTCAATTCTGTACATGAAATATATTTTCAAAATAACTATCAGGGGGTGATTAGTGATCGATACTAATGCCAAAAATACAATCAGTAAATTTTTTGTCTGTCTGTCTGTCTGTTTGTATGTTCCTTATAGAAACAAAAACTACTCGACGGATCTTAACGAAACTAGGTAAAATTATTCTTCATACTCCTGGGCAGCAGTGCTAGCACGGATCTTTTCACGATCGTGTATTTGACATAAACGACGGTTATTTATCGTGATTGCTGTAAACTGTAGCATAGACAACACGATTCCTCACGATTGGTAATGTATCTCGAATCTATCACGAAATTACCGAGTAAACCGAATTCAGTAGCATGGAACTCATAGAAGACGACTGGTGGCGACTGTCAAAAAGTTTGTAGAGTAAAAATCGTGAAGCCGCCATTTGACTCGCGCTCATATTTTAGTGAAATAATGGATTTTGGATTCGTATTAATTGCCGAGGAAGAGAGGAGGAGATACATTAATTCACAAATGATGTCCAGAAGATTAATACGGGACGCTAACAATCCCTTTGAGCTTGCCGACCATGTCTTTTGTAAGGACTTTGGATTCGCATTAATTGCCGAGGAAGAGAGGCGGAGATATATTACTATGCAAATGATATCCAGAAGATTGATACAGGACGCCAATAATCCAAATAATAAGCTATTTCGCATTAATGAAGATATCGCCACTGTCCTTGTTTTAAATTTACAACAAGATTTGCAGCGGAGACGATCTAATGGATTGCCTGTTCATATAATGGTAAGTTCCTACGTGTATTTTAACTAATATCATTTGAAGAGTTTTGCAGCACCAATACTAAGGTGTGGTTTATTAATTTGGGGAAAAACGACGGACATTGAAAATTTTTTTGTTGCTTAAAAACCGTGTGTGAGAACTATTTTAGGCAAGGCTACCTTACGAACCCTGCAAACCACTATTTATCTCTGAGTTTATTGACACTGCCTTCAAATTACATATTGGAAGCTAAAGCTAGGAATGAACAAGAGTTACTGGACATGCAGAAAGATTGATTTATAAAGATTTCCCATATCTGTAGCTATATCGCAGGCTATGTTAAACAATCTCTGTTAAACTCCACAATGCTATTCCTAAATCATATAAAATTTTATCATCTATAGGTTACCTACTATAAAAAAATTAAGGTTTAGTAAAAAGTTAACAATTGACCAATACACTTTAATAAGTATATGACACATAATACAAATCCTAATCATTTCGTTATGTTTTGTTTCAGATACAAGGAGAAACTTTAAAACTTAAGAGAAATGCCTATTACAAATATAAATAAGAAAATAAAGAAACTAGCATAATGGAATAAACATAATATCTTACAAGGATAAGAATGAAGTTTAAAATGTGAGAGAAATAAGTGTGAACAGTGATTTTAGTGTACACAATAATTCTTTTAAAGCTAATACAAAGTGAATTAGGACTTGTGATGTTGCGATTTTGAAAAAAATAATAAATACTTTGATCATTGCATGTTTTCATTATGCCGCAATAAGCAAACTTTTAAATTTAAGTGAACCAAAGAGTTTGCTGGGTTTGGAAACATCATATAACATATATGCAAGCTTTAATTTGCAATCCCCATACCAATCACATATTGAGTTGAGAGGGTTTGTTTCATATTGTGTGCCAGGACCGTACTTTGTCATAACTTGTTTACTAAAAGTTTGTGCCCAACTGTATATCACTCAGTCCAGTCTTACTTTTATTGTTCCAATTTGCATAGCTAGAGTATTTTACAAATATTAAGGTTTCAAAAACCATTCAATGCTCCGTAAACTAGACTACTGCCATACAGAATCTATCATGTACTCCGGACAGTATGAAACTAAATAAATTAATGTATAAATAATAATACCGTTATATAAAGCAATAAGTTAAGACCTCTTAAGGCTATGTTTTGTCTTATGTATACTTGTGTATTTTATCATGTATTGTTTACTAAACTTATTGTATTACTATTAGGTAGCATATTTCAAATTACCTTAATAATTGAACAACTATGCAATGCTCTCGTATTAATAAAGATTATAGATTATTATCGAAAATGTTTTTTATTTGTACAATACACTCATGGAGACCCAGGTCTAAACTTATAGTAAACATGTTTTATGTTCAACCATACACCCAAACCTGCCTTATAAATGTTATTATTTGTTTGGAACCTACTTGCATCAGGAATTTCAAATACTAACCATTCAATTATAAAGTGACCAGGTTTATTTAAGTGTGAAGTAATCCTATAAATTGTTTACTAAGATTTTACCTCACTGAAATGTAACGGTCTGTATTGTCGAAGGTTTTAATTTTAGCATAGAGTTTTATAGCATTTTCAGACAGATTTAAAAGTAAATTAATATGTGAAGTAAGTTGAAATGCGAATGACAATGCCTTTTTATATGATTTCAAGTTGTTTTTCGCAGTTCAGTCATTGAGAAGCTAAGTGTATTTTATTTTTTAGATATCTTGTAAAATATTAAAATAAAAAAACTATTAAAATTGAAAATCTTGCACCCATTTAATTTATCACTAAATTCCCCTCAAAGTGGCCAGACCTTACTTACAGAAAAGTAATACTGAACATGTATATCACTAAGTTCAGTATTATTTTATTGTTCCATTCAGAATAACAAACACAACATACCTCAATCCCCATACCAATCGCATATTGAGTTCAGAGGGTTTGTTTCATATGGTGTGCAAGGACCGTACTATGTCATAACTTGTTTACTAAAAGATTGTGCCCAACTGTATATCACTCAGTCCAGTCTTACTTTTATTGTTCCCATTGGCATAGCTCGAGTATTTTACAAATATTAAGGTTTCAAAAACCATTCAATGCTCCGTAAACTAGACTACTACCATACAGAATCTATCATGTACTCCGGACAGTATGAAACCAAATAAATTAATGTTTAAATAATAATACTGTTATATAAATCAATATCTCATTTTATTTTCAATCAGTTAAGACCTCTTAAGGCTATATTTTGTCTTATGTATACTTGTGTATTTTATCATGTATTGTTTACTAAACTTATTGTATGACTATAGGTGTCATATTTCAAATTACCTTAATAATTGAACAACTATGCAATGCTCTCGTATTAATAAAGATTATAGATTATAATCGAAAATGTTTTTTATTTGTACAATACACTCATGGAGACCCAGGTCTAAACTTATAGTAAACATGTTTTATGTTCAACCATACAACCAAACCTGCCCTATAAATGTTATTATTTGTTTATTAAGATTTTACCTCACTGAAATGTAACGGTCTGTATTGTCGAAGGTTTTGATTTTAGCATAGAGTTTTATAGCATTGTCAGACAGATTTAAAAGTAAATTAATATGTTAAGTAAGTTGAAATGTGAATGACAATGCCTTTTTATATGATTTCAAGTTGTTTTTCGCAGTTAAGTCATTGAGAAGCTTTTTTATAAGTGTATTTTATATTTCAGATATCTTGTAGAATATTAAAATAAAAAACTATTAAAATTGAAAACCTTGTACCCGTTTAATTTATCACAATAAATTCCCCTCAAAGTGGCCAGACCTTACTTACAGAAAAGTAATACTGTACATGTATATCACTTAGTTCAGTATTACTTTTATCGTTCCATTCAGAAAAACACAACATACCTAGTGTATTTCAGATACATTTAATTTTCATAAATATTCACTGCTCCTTATAAGGCTTTAACACTATAAGGTTACTAAACTTAACCATGCTTGTTTTGTTTATAATACTGTATGTATATCTGCGAAAACCTTGAAGTGGCTTTTGACCCATACAATACATCATATTTTAGTTAAGTTTTTCAAAAACAAATAAATAGGATTTGCAGTAATGACAAAACTTCATAAAAGTGGGTATCAGATTTTATTAATATAAACAAAATACAGTTTAAATAAAATGTTCAAACTATAGACATAAAGCTGCTTTATTTATATTATTCATTGGTCCTTTTCAATCGGCTCGATCCAGTAATTATGCCCCGAAAGTATAGTATCTAGTTTAAAGCATAAGCATCTAGTCTTATTGATACCGAGTAGGATTTTTATTGAATGGTGTCTTCTTCAAAAACGAAACTTTCTATCACATTCGTATCGCAGAAGAAGTACTATAAATCACATATTTCTTGTGTTGGAAGAACCGTGTTATGCGCTTTAATGTTTTCTCTTGAACAAGTGGATCGAAGTCAATATTCTTTTCCTCATTTGGAAGAAAAGCAAGTTGCAGTATATTTATCGCTTCCTGTATAAATTGGATCTTCACATATATTACGCATATTATTTATTTGATATTATTAATTTTTAATAAATAATTCCCTTCTTCTTCTTCTTTTGGTTAATTGGCAACCAACCAGCCGTTTACATATTACCCAAATGAACAAACAACAACAATGAAGGTAACATGACATTTAAGTTTTTAATTTAGTCCCTAATTCAGTTTTTTGTTGCTAGGATACTCGTGAATTAGATTGAAAACCATGATTGATAATTGAAAAACCGTATGGCAACATTGAAATTATGTTTTTATGAAACCGGACCTTTGTTTACTTTAAATACACGACATCACGATCGTGATGGAGAACCGTGCTACCGATCATAGACAATAATCGCTTAAATTCGGAAGCGTAAACACGATCGTGAAAAAAGAACCGTGCTCGCACTGCAGAGAGGGAATCAGGAGTTACACATTTTTTTATTATGTTCTCCATACTAAGAAACTACGTTTACGTCGGTATTTCCTAAAATAATAATCTAATTGGAAAATGATACAATAGTTTTTTATAGCTATTTAGTACATATATTCAATGGTATATATTATTTTTCAAAATTCAAAACTTTAGTTTTTTCAACCTGAATGTCCCGTACGTTGTATGAACTCGATCCACGCGGCGCGGCGGCGCGCGACGGCGGCGTTCCCGCGTGAATCGCGCCACGAGTGTGGAGCCGGCATAATTTAATCTTACTCTAAGACACTGACGGGACGACGTCTAACACTGACACTGACGGAATATAATTTCAAATACTATACATATGTACCTGCCTTTGATAACATTTTTTTTTGTGAATTAGCTAAACTTAATTTTGGAAGCTCAGGTCTTCTTGATTAAATGTAACCAAAGATATCCTCATTTGTATAGGAACAAAGGCAAGCAAAGTAGTGACACTGAGACATTGTGATGGAAAACGCGCAACCTTTTGAAATCTCGTATACTAAAGCTCTAGAATATTGGGCAGACATACCGGCAACTTTGGATGGTGTACTTGGTGGTTTTGGATTTATATCAGACATAGATTTAAATGGTTCCAGATTATTCCTGCAGTCTATTTTTGATTCTGACGATGCTCCTCATAAAGAATTAGCTCTTGACTGTGGTGCAGGCATTGGTAGAATAACAAAGCACATTCTTACACCAAACTTTAATAGTGTTGATGTTATTGAACCAGATGAAAAATTTATCAAATCTATTAAAAACTTTCTTGGCGATGATAGTATTAAATTAGGTAGCCTATACAACATTGGATTACAAGAGTTTTTACCAGAGAAGAAATATGATGTTATATGGAATCAATGGGTGCTTGGTTATCTAACAGATGATGACCTTATATTGTTCTTAAATAGATGCAGGTGAGATCATATTATGTTCTTTTGTGGTTTTGTCCCCACATTTTGTCACCTACAATAAATTATGGTGGTGCTGAAAAGCAGAACATTCTTATTTTACAAGTGTATAAGTATTTTTATCAATGGGATTTAAAAATGCAGGTTCTTTCAAGTATATCTTGTAAACACTGCACCACATTGAAAAAAAAAACACATATCTGTGTTGGTATGCATGCTGATATGCAATAACAAGACATGTTAATTGAATTTACCATAGAATATTAATAGCATCAACAAAAACTATTGAATAAATTATTGAGCCTACGGATTGAAAAGAAGTAACTGTCAGTGATGACTTTATTAAAGAATATTAATTTTGCATAAATAAAGGGGTTATATTAAAAGTTGTTTACTGACTGTGCACTCCGCTGGCAATTGTACTCCCTTTATTAGTTTGATGCTGAGCAACAATACTTCATAATCAATGAACTGTTTTTTGGTTTTCAGGGAAGCTCTTGCTGTAAATGGAGTCATTGTTGTTAAAGAAAATGTCACATCATCAGGCAGATTGGAGAGTGATGATGTAGATTCGTCAGTTACAAGGTCTCTTAAACAGTTTCATAATATTTTTAAAAAAGCAAATTTAAAAAGAATCAAGGAATGTAAACAAACAGATTTTCCAAGTGGTATTTATCCTGTATATATGTTTGCTCTTGTACCCTCAAAATCAGTTAAAAATAATAATGAAATAAAAGTTGATGAAGTGAGTCAGTACTAAGTTGTTTTTATAATTACTCAAAACGCTGACGACTCACAGTGTAATAGACCGTATTATACATGTGTGTCCATAAAGTGTGGAAAGGGTTAAGAGATTTCATTTGAGCTAGATAATTTTGTATGAATATCAAGAATATTATATTTAATAACTGCATATTTGCTTACATTATATAGACTCTCTAATCTTAAAAATCTCTTCTAAAAAACAACTGCGATTATGATGTAAGTGCAGAGGTTGGGGGTTCGATCGATGTACTAAATTTGTGATGTCATGAGCATGTTTGTTTTCATTGACCTGGAAGATATGTATTTATGAAAAAAATATAGTATAAGCATGTACAGTCACGTCTAATAAATAATAATAATAATAAATAAATATTACTGACACTCACACAACATTATCTAGCCCAAATTAAGTTTCTTAAAGAACTTGCGTTAAGGATACTAGATAACTGATATACTTAAGAAATATATAAACATTCATATTGGATAAATACATATTTTTTATTAGAATAAACTTAAATAAACATCCACAACTTGATGACTAATATCTGTGTTCATCACACAAATATCCGCCACCGCTGGGATTCGAACCCAGGACCTCTGGACCTCATAGAAGCTTTTACTTCCACACTGGACGGGGAGCAAAAGAAAAACAGAGAACAAAAAAAAAAGAGTCAGTTAAGGAATAGAGGTTTTATTGGCGTTTTCGTGGGCGATAGACCCTTTCACTGCAATAGACTCTCCATCATTATAATACCTTAAAATTTTTCAAGCGTGACATCATCTGATTTAATAGCCTCTGGTGCTCTGCCTACCCCATAAGGGATACAGGTGTGAAGTTATGTATGTTCATATACTTCAAAGTCAAAACTTTGGTTTATTTGGAGAATTATAATATCTCCAAATTTGTCAAACGTGACATCAGATGGTTAAATGGCGTCTGGTGCTCTGCCTACCCAAGAAGGGATACAGGTGTGAAGTTCTGTATGTTCATATACTTACTTCAAAGTCAAAACTTTGATTTATTTAGAGAATAATTGACTAAAACCTATGTTTGGTCCCTCTACCCCTCTGGTGTTCTGCCTACCCCGTTAGGGATACAGGCGTGAAGTTATGCATGTATCACGGTTGGGTCCGGTGTCGTTTAAATTGACCTGACTGTAGGTACTTAGAGCTAAAGCTGCGATAGGGGTACCTACACGTTCCGCGGTTTTATAAAAAAATGCTCGTCGTGTCAGGTGCCCCCATGGTTTTAATATAAAATAGCTAAAGCTCCACTAAGAGCAGTTGTTATATGAATAAAAAATAAGCATCAGTGGGGCTGTGGTCAATAGCCAGAAAGACAATGGAATTTGCTGACTAGTCCTCTGTTGCTATTCTTTGATCTATAAAAATGGAGTTAAAGAATGAAAAATGGAGGATTTAGAACCATTACTGAAATGCATAGCTTTCATGATCCCCGAAGCGCGGGGTCACATATCATCTTTCACTTTAACTGAATACCTATTTAAGTACCTACGTACGCATCGCAATGTGTAAACTGAAAAATAAAACTAATTTTGTTTTGATATTTTATTTTATTTTAAAATATGTATGTAAATACATAATATGTACTTAGTTTCTACTAATGCATCAAATACATCTTTTTACATAATACTAAGTATGTTCAAGATCTGATATGTAACTACTGAAAACAAAACAAGTTAATATACAGGGTTATTGGTAATTAGACCGGAATCTCTTTAGGTGACGTAAGAGAAGTTATTTCCAATAATTTGAGCCCAAATCATGTAATCCCAAAGTGTAGGTACCGTTTTGAAAATATTTGGGTTGTTCCTGTTTTTTCTGAAAATCAAGTTTTACTCCTTCAAACATCGATTGTAAAAAAACTAATGGTCCGATTTCAATGTTCTTTTCAGTTTTAGATAGGTGTTTTGCAAATCAATAATAAACCATAATAAAATTGTACAAAGTGTTTCCTGTCATTAATGAGGAGTCTTCTGACAGCTCATAAAGATTAGTTCAAAAAACCTCTATAGATGGCCCTTTTAAAAAGCCGAAGGCGTTAAGTATGTATACTATAATGTAGGTAAGTGGTATCTACCATCTATGATTATTTATAAGTTCAATTTCTGATACATACGTCAATTAATTTATTTTACTTTTAAAAACGCAGTGTGGAATATGTGGCTATATGAAAGACAAGACTTCGCCTTTCACAATCATGAATTACATGATTTGGGCTAAATACCAATAACCCTGTGTACCTACAGGCAAAAAGGGCCCTAAGTATTTATATTTACAAAATAAGATTGGTTAGATTTAAAATGAACGAATTATGCAGGTAAATAGTAGCTACAAAAGAATAAATATGAATACTGCAACATGCAACCTTAGGCAGGTACGTGCCAATATTTAGGACTACATTTGAAGAACTGTAACTATTTTTGCGTATATGAAGTTTTACGATAAAATAAAAAACTGTAAGTAAGTAAGTAATATACCTTCGTGCGCCATACCAGCGAATCAGTAGCTCGACTTCTCATGTATTTAAAACCTCATATCTTCTGATAGGACTCACATCTACATCATAATTGTTAATTTTGATATAATTTCTAATATATTCTCTATCAGCTTCTGTAAGCAATGACCAACTTTCTATTTCAACAAAGATTTGAAGAACCATACAACTTTGTATAATACTAAGTGCAGAAGACATTGTTAAAAAGTCAGTCTGCATTATACGAAGTTCTTTTAAATGAATTAGTGGATTTTTTTCAAGAAGCTTAGATATGAAATCGTCTGTAAGTTGTACTGCTGTACCCGTATGAATATATTCTAAACCCAATCCATTTGAAAGGATGAAAAAGAGTTGCTCCTGTGTACAAGTAGCAACACAAGTTAGTTTCTTCAAATTCCGATATGGCAGTATCTCTAATTTTTTGGTGTAAAGAGAAGTATGTTGAATTAATGTACAATTATACAAAGTCAGTGACTCTAACAGTGGACACATTTGACTTATATACATCAAAGCATTCAAATCAATTTGATCAACGTGCTCTAAATGTAAATTCACAATATTACATCCTTTGACTTGAAGCACTTGCTTTATTTGATCTGCGTAAAAATCACAACTCAATAATTTAAGTTCACACAGGTCAGATAAACTTATCAAAACCATCAGGTCTCCCTGCAATGTGTTGTGGAAGATAGCAATACTTTGTATGTATGGACACATTTCCATCGCTAACTGCAAGTGTGCTTGGTTGGCATATCGACTGACATAAGTTTTCAATTGAAACTGCTTAGCCCCCGGACTAATTAATCGTACATGTTCCAGAACTTTTCCTATCTCATCGCAACGTCCGATGTCTTCTAACTTTTTAGAGCTTATTAACAAATTAGCAAAACCCTCATATGTTACGAACGTCCGGTATAATTGTATGCTTCTTAAATCTTCAAGTTTAGCAATAATGTCAATGCTACTGTCCGTTATACATTTCGAACAGGAGACGTCTAACTTTCGGATTCGCTTACAGTTTTCTACTATACAACTCAGAATATTATTTGTGCAGTCATAATTTATAAACAAATATTTTAAACAATGTAATTCTTGTAAAGATTGTATAATCGAGTCTTCCATATCTGCCGTTTTCCAACCACCTGACAAAGAGCCTAAATTTAAATATACCAGACCTGACAGCATATTTAACTTTGAGTAAAATATCGATCGAATCATTTTAGGTATTATATCAATACTCACTTTCGTTAAATTTTTGGTGAAAATTGCTTCGGTCATTCTTACAATTACATTCATTTGACTAACAAATTTCCCCATAGAACCTCTAAAACCTAAAGAGCGCTTAGTTTTTTCCAACAGCTCAGATAATGCGCGAATAGACTCTGCTGCTAGCTGGTCGTGCAGCATCCAAGGAACGTAAAGCTCTAAATAATATCGGATGCTGTCCACATTGTGTGTAAGAGTAAGCTGTGCTTCTACTGTGTTCCTGCGGGCCAGTTCTGCGATCGGAGTCATCTGCAGCTCCGCTTGTTTTGCGACCCAGTTGCCCAGACCGGTCAGTGCTAATATTTCCAACCTCTTAGGTTCTTTGTAGCGAGACATCGCGCAGTCTGGCAAAGAGAAGTCTTAAATGAATAGATAAACCATAATAAATAAAACATTTTTCTAACCGTTTTGAAAGAAAATATTTTTAGGACACACATAGTTTGTATGAACACATACCTATAGTGTTCACTGCACCAAAATAAAATAAGTAACATATCTTTGGAATTTTAATCTTTCGTTTGTATGACGTGTTGAAAAATTTTCGCCGCGCCACCGGGCCGGGAACGATATTTAAGGCCAAAATCTGTGAGGCAGCATGTAGATCAGCAAGTTGCGTTCAATTTATAATGACACTCTCTATAGATGTAAGGGAACTGAAATATGGAGTTACCTAAGGGATATGATGGGAGATACCAACCTACTTGCGTATTAAATTAAGAAAGTTGATATACAAATGCAATAGGTAAGTAGTTGGTAAGTCTACTTACATGTTTTATCTAAATTTAATGCAATTTACAGCATAAGTCCACTGAAAACTACAATAATTCCGATGCTATCCAGAATCTCATAGATTTATCAACGTTTTGCAACACATACCGCTGAACTCTATATTTAGAATCGACGAGAGAGTGTGAAAATAGAATGTATTTGCTAGTAGGTAAGCATAGGTAAACAGGGGACACGGCAGCACGTATACATAATTAGGTAAACACATACATTTAATGTACTTTTGGTATTTGATTTATAAATTATTCACATTTGAATTTATTGAAATTAAAGGAATAAATAAAGGGTAAATTATGTAGCATGACCGGCGGCGGCGAGGCGCGGCGCCGCTGCTGGCGCGCATATTGCGGTGGTAGCAACACGTTGGAAGCGCTCAGAACAAGTGCTGGAGCATTTATAAGAGCGCATATCCACGTGCGAGTAGAAAACTGTTTTAAATGTATATAGGTAAATCTATGACTATTTTAAAATGTCCCCCGCCGCGACGTCTGTCTGAATGCATGAAACCAATATTTTCACCAATATTCATATTCATTTATAAGTTTTAGGCTAAGGTGGTTAGATGGGACTTAATATGATAGAAAGAAATTAAAATACTTAGAATACAATATTTTGTCACCTAAGTTTAGATGTGTGTAGATGTGAAACTGGGACGGACCTCTTTCACACCACACTAGACTGATTGCAGGCCAACAAGTTGAATCCCTTTCTCAATTAAGGTGGACGACAATGAGGTTAAAAGAATGACACACGGAGCTTCCCAATAGGTATCTTTTAAATAACTAAATCGTAGATAGATACCTATATTGTATACAACGTGAAATTTTATTTTTGTGAAACCCAGAACATGGATCAAATATTTTTGTTAAAAAAATTAGTACCTACCTATACAAAACATTATACTTAATATTATCTTAAAAACTCAGCAGCCTCTTGTGATGTCTTGCATTTGTTGCGCCAGTAAAGACACCCAGTGCGCGGAACTTGCTGCCCCTTCATGCGACACAAGAACCTACTTGTATCATAGGTACTACATGCATACATTGCATACCCATGCGGGTGAATGTGTACATTATTTAAGGATCCTGTAGAGATTATTGCGTTAAAATATAACATAGTATAGAAGTTATTATAATCGATTCTGAACAAACTGTTTCCAGGTTTTCTATGAGTAATAGTATATTATGTAACAAGTGAGCGAAGTTGCTAATTAGCAACGCTCACGAGTTACATACGACGTTTTTCAACACACTTGTGAGTAAAAGACAGACATACGTGGTCATAAAATAACAAACACATTTGGTAACAAAGCTGTGAATTGTGATTGAAAAATGGCGCCGAACCTCGCGCATGCGCGTAGGTTTTTTTTTCCGCCAAATGTGTCAATGTCTGTATAGCATATTTTAAGTGAAAATGTTTAATTTGGAGTGGTAAATGCAAATATTTTAATATTTTATAACAAATTATTGTAAATTGTGAATAATTTGTTTGATATACAAATTTGTTTTACTAATATAAGGCGTAAACATTTAAAAATGTATATGGATTTGAAGTGGTATAAAACCTCTTTGTTGTTTCTGAAAATATTTAATGTATAACCCGGATCAATAAAATATGCTCTGTTTACTCGCATGTAATTTGCACAAAGGTACAATTCAACTTTGTAGGATTCATTATATTATGCACTAGGGTATAATATATTATGCACGCGTGACTTATAGCCCAGTTTATAGTTCTAAATTCAATAGAATAACGCTCACTTTACGAGCAAGTGTGTTGAAAACAAAATAACGCTGCATAAACAAGAAAAACTTCAGAATATTTTACAGTAGGTAAATGAACTAGGCACCTTATTTCAAGTGGTTTCAATTTCATTCTATTCTTTCTAATTATTGTCACCACTACTTTCTTCAGTACCTCCCTATCAAAATTACGTAACTATGGTGAAAGTTTAATATAAATATGTACTTTTCTTAAAGTCTTTACATGAGTGGGTAAATGAAACAACTTGCTTCTTTACTCTTAAGAAGGGATTTATTGAGACGTTAAATAGTTTTTCTTTCTGAAAACATCTTCAATTTTATAACTACAATAAGTAAGCCCAAACTTTGTAAATTTCGGCGTAGGTATTTGATATTTCATATCTTCACATTTAATTTAAAATTAGGTACATAATAAATATGAGTGGTAAAAGTCATGCAGTGACATTTCCCAAGACGGTGGTTAGTTCCAATTTTTGCCACGCGCCAAAAGATCCTTGTCGGACTAAACAAACTGTACTTACTTGATTATTTTAATCAAAGATTTAAATCAATAGATGCGCCCTTTCAGTACAAAGGTGGTGCATGCACAAGTCTTATGACAGTCTCTAATGAGCGCTTGTCGTGCACGTTCACATAGATTATTTTGTTTAAAACAGGGCTTGTTACCGGTACCAAATTCCCGCAATAATACTGTTAATTAACGTTACTTTCATAATGTTATTTTACCGTTAATACAGGTACCGGTAATTTAGTATCCATTCAAATTTAATAATGTTGACGATTAACGTTAAAAGTATCGATACTTTTTTCGTTATGATGCGTTGTTGCCAAACCGTGCAGCAAACCTTGCCGACTGAGACAGGCCAGCGTGGTGCGGCGGCCGGCATCGTGCGACTTTATGTGACTGGGTGGCAACAATGCATCCCCTGCTGACAGATAGGCATGAGTAATGATTTCAATTTTTAAATAGTTCGGCCACAGTACAGATATCTACAGTAATTCAACTCGGCCGCATCTTTGAAATAAATGCCTTCAGCGTTTAAAGGTCATTTGCCTACTTTGTGTTTACTTCCATTTAGTTTTGTGACTGCAAATATACTTCTTTTATATAAACAAATAAAATACTTTGTAAACTGAATAGGAAGTGTTCAACAAAAATACCATTGTGTCAAAAAACCATGTCTATGTTTGAATAACAAATCGGTTTTATAAATTAATGACCGAAAAATACATGCGCCTCGACTGAGACGCACGAAAAGATGAATTATTAAGTAAATTTTAAAGTATAAACAATCCGCATATTAACGTAAAGCTCAATCAACAATTGTTTCGGTATGTAGACACTCGCGAATGGCCGCAAACCGAGCGCATGCCGAGATCGAGCCGCATAGGTATAGCTCGCGTTTCTTCCGTTTGTATGAAGTTGAATTAATAGATATCTGTACCATGGTTCGGCTTAACAAACGCGTCGTGACGTGGGAAACTATATAAGACGAATAATACCAGATAATGGGCCGTAAGAAGAATACCATTTAGGTTACCGCTGCTTAGAATAAGCCGAAGATAAAAAGACTTCCACGTGTTTAAAAGAGGATTTTAGAAAAAATTCTAGACTCACAAAAAACGTTCACTACCTTAAAAAAGAAAAGAGACAGAAACAATAACATTAAAATTACCGATACTACCATGTTTAACGTTATCCTAATTTAACAGTAAATTGCTATAAAAGTAACAATACTCAGAGTATCGTTTCTGCAAATTACCGGTAAAAGATTTCAAAAGTAACGTACCAGTGGTACCGTTATCTCTTCTGTTAACGCTACCTGTGCTTGCAAGAAGTATCGATACCAGTTTTTTACCGGTATTACAAGCCCTGGTTTAAAATATTTACATAAAGACTTAATTATGCTGTCTTGTTCTGTTCGGGGGTGTAAAAATACAAGTAGCAAGTAAACTGAAATAAATAAATACTTAATGTAACCTATTAAAATCATATTAGAAAATCTTTGAAGTTTTTATTTTACTTTACAAAAACCGTCGCATTTTTGACTATTTTATGGAAATAGAAAAATATAGTGGTCTATTTTATTCACATATTTTTTATCATAATGGTTTTAAGTCATAATTTTCCTATTCTAAATTGTTGTTGACCGTTAAAAAATATCAATGAAACTTGTAATATTCGAGGGGAAGATATTTCAACAACTATACCAATATTAACCCAATACGATGTAAACTGCAAAATCTGCAATAAAAAATACATACCTATATCGAATATTTTAGATAAAAATAATACACTGAAATTTCCAAGCAAGGATACACAGGGTGACTGGTGGATACACTTTCGGAATTCGAGGACGTGATAGTTTGAGGTCATACTCAAAGAGAAAAAAATAAATTTTAATTATTTAACGGGTAAACTTAACCGAAAGTTATAGAATTCATTACGTAACGCATGGTTACACTGGTACGGACGTACGCACGGCTTTATCAACACAGTATAGGTAGTTAGATATAGACGGCTTCACGAACGGTCCTCGACCTAGTATTTTTTTTTTATTTATATGGAATTCTGTTGAAAAATTAAGTTGTAGGTATTTAATTTACATAATTATTATGATCATAATCGAGTACAGAGTGCTCTCCTTCAATATCTAAAATATGTCACCAGTCACCCTGTATACTGGGCACTTAATATTTCAGTAACATTTCCTATAAATAAATAAAGTTTTGTTACTGTGTACTTTACTTACTGAGTCAATCCCATATAAAATAAAAATCAACTCCCTACGTTTATAGCGAAAACAAACTAAATTCTATGAAATGACATAATGTTAGTATTTTTTACACAGTAATGTATTCGAAACATTACATACACATTCTCAAGAACAGCCCGCGACTTTTAATCATAGAGTTTAAATAATAAAAGTAATAATTGATAATTATATAAATGTAAGACTGCATTATTATTTATATAAACAAACACAGAACGCCAAAAATTAAGAAGTAGGTGCTTTTTGCTGGTACTTAAGTTAACAATCCTGTAGGTATGTTTTTGGATAAATAAACAATTTATAAATATTTTTCTTTATTTTTATTACTCTGTAATCCGTTATAACTGTTTAGGCGTGTTTCTAGCGTAAGTTACATCTGATCTTATTCTATGACATTTGTTGACGTGGACGCACCGTGCTTGTGTGAGTAAAAATGACAACCTTAATGCTCGTATTACAGAACGAGACTTAATACTCGTTTCACGTAAGCGTTGTTCACCAGCTGATTCTTGACTTGAGCTTTAGTCTTATTACAAAACAATTATCAAAACCCACTGACCTCTATATTTACCACTGGACTGGTGGCTGTCAAAGTGCTTTTGTGCCCGTTTGAAAATCGCCATTTTGGCGCTGTCGGACGTAGCGAGTGTCCAAGGTACTAAAACTAGTCGCTTTCAATCACGGAGGAAATATATAGAGGAGCTGCCCTATCCAGTTTTTTCTAGGGACTCAAGTGAAGCCTACGCGCGGGGTGCGGGAGGGGTAAGCGGTGGGTTATGGCCAATCATAGCCAAACAGGCGATGGCATTAGTCACCTAGTAGCGAGTAGTAAAAACCAGTTGAAACATAAGGTTAAAATATTCACATGATCATCAAAAAAGTTCAGCTATACTTTACTAGGTGGCTCTAGTTTTTTAACGAAATTTCATACGTTCCAAATCTGACAGAAAAAACCGCGAAATAAAAGTATTTCTACTTGACGCTAGATAGTGCAACCTTTTTTCGCGGCATAAAAATCACCTAGGCAACAAATAACAATCTGGAATTTTGGACACAAATAATTGGAAAACAATACAATTTGTAAAAAATAAATATGAATGAAATTATCATCGTGGTAAGTTAATTTTATTTGGATTGTCAATGTGATTCCTTTATAAAAGTATAGAAAACTAAATTTTACATTGAGAAACAATGGAGGATTTAATTTTTTTTAAATATCTACGCGTGTACATACTTCACAGAAGTCAGCGACGAACTGACGCCAGTGCCTCTAGCGAGGAATAGCTTGAACTAAAAGCTGTGACGTCAGGACAACCCAAATTGAAGCTGTGCAACTTTGCTTACAGCAGCTCTACTATGTATCTGCTTTGTGCTTTCAATATACACATGTCCTCATTCTTGATAACTTTTATATAATGCTTATAACAATAACAACATAAAATTCGTATTTATATTAAAAAAATATAAAATCATATAGCAATAAGCAAGCACTTCTCTGGCGGCCACTTGCAATATACGTCAAAATTAGTTCTGTGGACACTCGCTACTCGCTAGTGGCGCTTCAAATAGGCACAAAAAAATAGCTGTCAAACTTACGGAACAGCCAGTCCAGTGGTAAATATAGAGGTCAGTGTCAAAACCAGATTACCTGAAACTAGTTTCAAATATCTGACTCAGTTGATACTGGGTTTTCTTTGAAAAAAAATTGTTTCCCATTACATTCAATAACAAAAACTAATGGTCTGTTACGTTATACGCAACGTTTAGATTACAATGTCTTATAAATTTATAAGAAATATATCATATAGAAGCGTTAAATTCTATATGATTTATGACAAAATTGCCAATGTTTTGAATTATTTATCTGTTTTTCGATAGAAGCAGTACGGTTAAAATATAACTGTCGCTTCTTTTTACTATGAAAATATATTTATATTTATCACTCATAAATAAAACGAAACGTAAAAGCTAAATGTAATGTTGCCAACTACTAAGTAAAATCACTTAAAATTATGAATTCCAATATAGTTTTTATTTACGAAAAGCAAGTTCAAACTTTTCAAAGCCATCAAAGGCACCATAATATAATTCAAACATAATTTACTACTAATTCCTCATTTTATAATAACTCCATAGCTATACAAGATAAGCTTATTTAATAGCATAGCTTATATAAGATAACAACATGTGATAAATATCTTTATATGATTTGGCGAAAAACACTTTATCAATCTGCAACACTGCTTGCGACGAAAAAAATCACATCTTTTACTGTAGATTGTGTAAACCTATATCTTTTTTTAAAGTTTATCCTGTACATCTCGTAATAATTGTCGTGGAATACGCACTTCGTGTATAAAAATATTATCGTAATTGTCAATATCACTGAAAGGATCCATTGTAGTTAATACAGATCACTATTAAACAAGGCACGAATCGCGTACCTATCTAGTTTTTCTCTAAGCCACAGTTCACAACAACACAAACTTAATTTGAAGTACGCTCAAGTATGGTAGAAAGCACACTCAAGTGAATACAGTTGTGAAACTAGTTTCAATCATTGGCATATGCATAAGTAAAGTTCTATAATAAACGTGAACACAGTTCAAATCATTTAGTACTCAAGTGATATCTGATCATTTAATCTAGTATTAGGCAACGTTTTGTAATAAAGAAAGTCGTTGATACTAGTTTCAAAACTAGTATCAATACATGAGTACTATTCTGTAATACGACCATTAAAATTATAAATTCCAATATAGTTTTTATTTACGAAAAGCAAGTTCAAACTTGTTTTAAAAAGTTCAAAGTTGTTATAAAAATATTATCGTAATGGTCAATATCACTGAAAGGATCTATTGTAGTTAATACAGATCACTATTAAGGAAGGCACGAATCGCGTACCTATCTAGTTTTTCTCTAAGCCACAGTTCACAACATCAAAAACTTATTTTGAAGTACGCTCAAGTATGGTAGACAGCACACTCAAGTGAATACAGTTGTGAAACTAGTTTCAATCATTGGCATATGCATAAGTAAAGTTCTATAATAAGCGTGAACACAGTTCAAATCATTTAGTACTCAAGTGATATCTGATCATTGAATCTAGTATTAGGCAACGTTTTGTAATAAAGAAAGTCGTTGATACTAGTTTCAAGACTAGTATCAATACATGAGTACTGTTCTGTAATACGACCATTAGCATACAAGTTCCTCAAAGAGTGACTGGTTGTTTTGTACAAGGAATCTCCAAAACTCCGACGAGAACAAGCAATAACATGTTTTTTTAGTTTGTATGAAACATCTTATTTCTTGAGTACACAGATGTGATACTTGGTAATAATAATAATGTCCACCGAAATCATCCCGGTTGTAATATCCGCAAACGGTTTGATCCCAGCCACACTGGTCAGACACCTTGAAAGGCTGGGATTTGGCGGTGGTTCGCTTCCAGCACGCATGCAGAAAGCGGTATTGCTCGATACTGCCCGAATCGTTCGCCGGTTTCTTTCTCTCTTGCCCTGATACCCGACCGACTGGTCTTATTGTCGGGTCTTTTCCGCCGAAAGGCGAGTTGATTTTGATATGCCGAATAATAATAATAGGAATTCCTGAAATTCTCACGGGAACGGGAAATATTGGAATATAGGCTAGGGAATGAGAGGTTTTCTGACAGCTAATTAAAAAAACAAAACGGCACAAAAATGGTACAAAAGGCTTCGATAGATGGCGCTTTACAAAAGGCGAAGGCGAAGAATTTATTCCACACTGCGTTTTTAAAAGTGAAATAAATTAATTGACGTCTGTATCAGAAATTGAACGTATAAATAACCATAGATGGTAGATACCACTTACCTACATTATAGTATTCAGATTTAACGCCTTCGGCTTTTTAAAAGTGCCATCTATACAGGTTTTTTGAACTAATTTTTATGAGCTGTCAGAAAACTCCCCATTGACTTACTGGGGTATTTTCGTCGATGAAATGAGAGGTTTTCTGACAGCTCATTAAAAAAACAAAACTGTACAAAATTGGTACAAAAGGCTTCGATAGATGGCGCTTTACAAAAGGCGAAGAATTTATTCCACACTGCGTTTTTAAAAGTAAAATAAATTAATTGACGTCTGTATCAGAAATTGAACGTATAAATAACCATAGATGGTAGACACCACTTACCTACATTATAGTATACAGACTTAACGCCTTCAGCTTTTTAAAAGTGCCATCTATAGAGGTTTTTTGAAATAATTTTTATGAGCTGTCAGAAAACTCCCCATTGTGCATAGGTAGGTACTGCTCCTTAAATCCTATTACTTCATGCGGGGCCACACTGTATACAAGGTGTTAATGATCCACCCACGAACGATTAACAAAACTAAACCGACACTACATTGTAAAAACTTTAGTAAAAACTTTGAAAAAACTTAAAAATGTATTAATCGTAATGATTCTCATACTTGTTAGTTTCATAGTTTCTAAGACGGATCAGATTTCTAAGGTCTGGGGTGGTCTGGTTTATATGATGTCCTATATAAAAATAAAATCTTTTAATAAAACTTAATAGTATCTTATCCTGTCTAGTCTTTAACTTGCTAATATGTTAAAAATCTAAGAACTTACTAGAAGTTAAAAAAATACTAGGTAACAAAACTTTAATCACATCGAGTTTATTTCACATAAGTACAAAAAAAAAACGTGAACTCTAAATCAACCGAAAGGACGTAGAACAACAAATTGTTTATTCTTATCCAAACTGGGTATGAAGGAAGACCCATACTAGAAATTCCAATCGTTGTCACGTACCTTCAACAAATCCACTTCACATTTCCGGTTTTTAACCGGTGTTTAAGGAATTTATTTTATTTTACAAATTGTTGGAAAGCTTACAGCTAAATATTACAATATAATAGGTAGTTATAATTGATTCTGATGGTAAAGGTATACCTACTATTTTATATGCACACACTATTACTAAATCCATTGCAGAGCACTTATAAAAAGAATAAACATTAATAGAAATTAGTAACATACCAAAAGTGGCCAAATTTTTTACTAAGCAAAGTTAAATAATGATTTTGTACGCGAGTGTCCGCCTTAGAAAATAAGGGAAAATATAAAGTTTTTATTTTGAAATTAATCACCCCATTATTATCGTTCCATACTATTTTATCACCATTTTTTGGTACAAACCTTAATTCGAAAATCAATGGCATTCCGGAGAAATTCGAAGTTTTCAAATGTTCCAAGTTGTAATTTTTTATGAGATTTAGCATATCGTTATCATTATTTCATCACTATTTTTTGGAACTTAAACTAAGTCGATTTACATTTATGCCAGTACTGCCATATGAAAAATCCAGTGTCTACTTTCGTTAGCCAGACTCTAGTTCCAATTTTTGCCACGCGCCAGATCCACAGGAGATCCATGTCGGACTCTTTCTTCGCAAAACTCTTCATTGTCGTATTGCATCTAAAGAAAGAGTTTAATAGGACCTATCAAACTCTTCAAATATTAAGATTTTTTTTAAAATACTTAACTACTTACTTTGTTATTTATTATACTTATAAATGTACATTACATATACCACAGAGGTACTCAGCAAGTAAGCAGCACTACGTGCATACAGCATACAGTCATCTGTGCTTAAAAAAATCATCCCCTTCCTCCCGCACGCAATCATTCCTCCGCGCAACTTCCCCTCCTACCGTACCGTACGTAATCTGTGGCTTAAAACAATGTATGTATTTTAACATCAAAACAATCTAAAACTCCAATAAAATTAGTCTAAATGTGTACAGAAATATTTTAATATGATTCAAAGCTTTACATCATAGTCGTCCGTTAGATTATATATTACATCTACAATGAAGACCACAAATAAAGACAGCGAATCAAATTATAATGCGTTTGAATCGATCAATGAAAGACCAGTGGATGATATATCTCTCGAATTCTTTTATAAGCCACATACAATAACACTTTTAGCGGTGTCCATAGCGGCGGTTCTCTACACGGCGTTCGTGAGGTGAGAATATAAATAGGTATATTATAGGTTAGGAAACCAACTTTGAACAAATGAAACAGCAACATTAAAAGAAAAGCAGAACGGCATACAGACTGCACTTATTCATGTCCTACCTGCTCAATGCTTTTGTTATTAGATAAACAACTGTCGAGTCAAATGAACTGGTACTTTTCCCAATTTTACACAACTGTGCACATTACAAACGGTGTCTTCTCTGCAGTATTTTATTCTGTACTATCAATAGGCGGCTAAGAATATTTTAAAAGTATTGTGATAACTAATAAAAATTATTTTTAAGTGGGTTTGCTACTCGAAACCTTACAATACTCAGTAAGAGATCTGTCTTTAGTGAGAGATGTATATATCCCCTTAGGCCCCAAATAATAGCTGGTTACCGTGCCTGATGTCACAGAACAGTTCACTCAAACCCCAGGCGGTAGCCGGTCACCACTCTCCTACACTTGATTCTTGATTGATCACAATATACAGAATCATTCAAAATGACATAAGGCGCAGTAGCTGGTTACCACTTGGGGCTTGAGGGGTTACGATGTTTTCATTATTTTTTTATTAAAATAATAATGAAAACAACATAATATTAAATTCTATCTACCCACTGCAACAGAATCATGTATTCCATCTTGGAAGAGTGAGTGTGCATACTGGGCAATTTAGTTTGAATTTGTATGTACACCACAAACATCTCGTGGTTTTTCATGTGCCAACTAAGTTGCTTACCACCATAGACAGCAGCACGCTCCTGTGTATATGACAACACGCTGTTACCAACCTGCTTAACCAGCATAACAAACTCTACATTTAGATATCTTTGAAAATCATTGATGAATGAAGTAGGCACTATTCTTAATAACAAAAATTAAACATTGTAAAACACCAGATCCAAGGTTAGGTTCCTTAAGAAAACCTTGCATTATTTATATTGTAAAAATGTAAAAGTAAATTAATATTAGATATAATAATTGTAGAGATTTAAAGTATTAACTGTAACTAGCTTAAGTATTTATCTTGAATAAATAAAAAAAAAATATGATAATGAGGTGGTAAAAATCATAAGTTTATTTTTATTTCAGAGATGAATCAAGTCCCCAGGATAACATATGGTCTGGAATCTGTTGTGTAGTATTTTTCTTTTTAATAATATCAGTACTTACATTCCCTAATGGCCCGTTTACGAGACCACATCCTGCTTTATGGCGAATTGTATTTGGAATGTCAGTTCTATACCTTTTGGCTTTACAATTCCTTCTATTTCAAAGCTACAACACTGTTTAT
Organism: Stenoptilia bipunctidactyla; assembly: GCA_944452665.1. Classification (NCBI taxonomy): domain Eukaryota; kingdom Metazoa; phylum Arthropoda; class Insecta; order Lepidoptera; family Pterophoridae; genus Stenoptilia; species Stenoptilia bipunctidactyla. Next base: position 12,714,275 of record OX101725.1, on the reverse strand, counting down.
GAAATCATGTATTGGATTGATCCAAATCTAAGAAATTTTCACATTGATATGGATAAGGTAAATATTATGTTGATTACTGTAATTTGAATAAAATTTTGTATGATCATTTTTATAATGCTTATGAAGCTTATTATTCTAAATTTGGTGTTAATCAACTTTATAACAGAAGGTCTTTACTAATATGTGCAGGCATAAAATATTCTCATATCTAAAAACTATAAATCATAGTATCTAATAATATAATCACTTTCTGAAACGAACATTGTTTTTGAAATTGCAGGAATATGCTGTCAATTGTTCAGATATAAGTTTTGCAAAGGTTTGGTCTCATGTGGATGTTTTTGCATGGGGACACTTTCTTGGATGGACATTTAAAGCGATTTTATTTCGACATGCAGGCTTGCTATGGGCAATATCTATTATGTGGGAAATCACTGAAATAGCTTTTGCCCATTTATTACCAAATTTCTTGGAATGTTGGTGGGATTCAGTCATCCTGGATGTGTTAGTGTGCAATGGATTCGGAATCTGGTGTGGTCTTAAAATCTGTAAAGCTCTGGAAATGAGAGAGTATAAGTGGGTCAGCATAAGGTAATGAAGGTTTCTGTTTATGTTTAATTAATTGTCTTTATTTATCTATATTTGATTATATCTGATCTCCTTTGAATGGTTTTTAATTAACCCATTGTTTACAGAGATATCTCCTCTACAACTGGTAAAATCAAGAGAGCTATAATGCAATTTACTCCAGTACAATGGACACCTGTGCGGTGGTTAGATCCAACATGTACTTATATGCGATTCTTTGCCTTGAGCCAATTGGTAGTTTTCTGGCAAATATCTGAATTAAATACATTCTTTTTAAAGCACATATTTGAGATGCCTCCTTCACATCCATTAGTCATTATGAGGCTATGTCTTATAGGAGTGATTGTAGCACCTTCTGTGAGGTAAGTTAAGTGTTTCAGACATTTTATGATAATTTAAAGTAATGAAACTATGCCCAACAACTGACCACTATCATGGGCTGCAACTAAAATCAGTTAATTATACATCTGTAAAGCAATTTTTGCTTTATTTATTTATTTATAATTGGCTCTTTAACAATAGGAACAATGGTACACTTACAAAGAAAGCTATTTTAACTTAATCTAATGCCCCCATTACTTACAAAACAGCACAGCATGCACTAGATAACTAAAACAACAAATATGCTACAACAGTCTTTTGGTAAATTGACTAACTTAGTTATTTTATCAAATCAAATACAAATCTACATCTTAAATATAAATTATAAAAGATTCAAATTAAATTTATAAATAATTATAATTCACAAAAAATAATAATCACTACAAATAAAAATTAATTAAAGGCATTAAATAATTAAAGTGGTAAATCATACTTAAAAATATTACCTTACTACATATAAATTAATACAATTATAAATTAATCAAATTAACACACTAAATCAATTAAAGGAAAAATAGAATAATTATTTAAATCAAAGCAATATCAGTCATATCAATATGTAAATTAAAAATAGAAATTAAAAATATAAATATAAATTCATTGAATTATGTTTTTTTTGAGCAAAGGAACTGTTTGACAGGAATGGTCTATTTTACTCTCATGTTCTATATGCAATTATCTTAAGATTAGTCCTGTCCTATTATTGATATTTCGATGCAAAAGTTTGGATGATGGTTAGTTACTTAATGACAGTAGAGCATCTGAATGTATAGGTAATGATGAAATGTATACATATAAATAGTTTAGTTTGGAATAGCACATAGGCTACTTTTTATCCTGAAATATATGGTTTAACGGGATAGGTACATTTGTTTGTAGAATTAATAGGATTTAATGTTTTGCAAATAGATGCCGCAGATATTTAAATTGCTTTGACAACTTTTATCATTCAAAGAATCAGTTATATTTCTTAATTGTAAAGTAATCATTGAGCACTTAGAATAGTAACTATTTTAAACTATCGCGGTTAACTTCACTATAATTTAATGAATAGACGGGATTCCTACCACGATTTACGATTTTTATTTCGCGAGTTTCGCGCTTTACAAGCATCACATCATAGGCATCACCAGCCCGCGATCATGGTGCTTTTAACAGTCGGTATCGAAATATCGAAAGCGTATAAAAAAATTGAAAATCGTGGTAAGATTCCCGTCTTATCATTAGAAAACTTTGAAAAAAATTAAATACATAAATGAAAAATAAAAACAGACTATTTAAGGATTATTTCGAAAACTTACAAACGAATTTTTCAAAGCACATTTAGTAAACTTTATTAGAAAATTGTAACAATGTAATTATTTCTTTCAGACAATACTATACTTATGTTACCGATCCATTCTGCAAAAGAGTGGGCACCCAGTGTTGGGTTTATGTGGTTATAATGGTGACAGAATCAATGCTATGTATTAAAAATGGCAAAGAATTATTTGGTCAAGCCCAGGTTTCCAACGTAGTTGTATGGCTAGTCATCCAAATATTTGTATCAATTTTCTGTGTGTATGGAGTTGTGCTTTACCATAGATACATAGAGGTAAGTTAATTCAAACATTCCAGTAAATAGAAATGTATTCCATTTCAGTTACGCAAGCTAATGGAAGCGTAGGGCCGCGTAGATTCAGGTAGAATAGCTCTACCGCCCTAAGATAATATGTCGTTTAGGGAGACTTAGGAAGTTATCACACCAATCGATCGGTTTTTTCTGATCGAGTCTGATCGGATTGGTCTAGTAAAAACTATCGATTGACGTTGACTAATCTATTCTACCGTCGATCGACGACCTCTATCTGTAGGTAGTTAGGTACGATCAGGTGACATGGAGGTAAAACGCGGCTTTAGTAACTATGTAATAAAAAAATAGAAATCAAGCAGGTACAGAAGGCAGCCTGTCAAGCTTTACAAAACTCAAATTTCCCCAACCAATTTTTAACTTAATGGGAATAGAGTTCAGATTCAATTACAAGGTTTGTAATGCCTAAAAGGCTGCCTTCTGTACCTACACTTGAGCAATGCAGAAGAAATATATCACAGGTTAATAGAAGCAACCATAAAGTAGCTTCATTGATTAAAGAATACCTACGATTATTTATCATAATTTTGCAAATCTAATCTGCGATTCTGTTGTATTGTATAGGCAAATAACTATCATGCAAACAGTCACGCAGAAACTAGAATATTTTGTGACGTACCTAATCAGCATAAAATGAGAGTTCTGCTTGAAAAATGTTTGAACATTTCATAAAGACGTGTTTCTTGCTGTTTTTATCGAAGAACATTGTTATCAGATGTGCATTCAAATAGTTCAAAGCGTGACGCAATTATTAATTTAAAACGCCACATTTGTAGGACTAGCATTTTCTCAAGACTTTAGTTCGTTCTGTTTAATTCTACAACATAATTAGTGGCAAATATAATTTATTGTTACGTTTAATTTGTATTCGAAATTACATTGCATCATTTTACAGTATTTTTCATTACTTAATGAGTAGTTATTGTGGCGCAGCATATCATACCATATCGCAGATTAAGCAATATCTCACGGCGACTTCCGCGCTTTGGAGGGTACGTTAAGCAGTAGGCCCCGGGTGCTGTATACAGTAGTCGTTAGTAGTCTCATCACTCAGGGGATGAATTTCTATTTCTAAGACAACATAGCATATTCTTTACACATGATATTTTTTCATAAGCTAACAATTTAAAGTTATATTATAATGACCCGAAATATGCCTTTATAGTATAGTAGTAATTTACAATACAACTTAACTATTTTTTGTTTTAGCCATCAACTAAGAACAGTCCCCCGAAGGAGGACTAAAAAGACGATCACAATTAGAAAAAGGTAAGAAGGAATCCCCAACAATTTAAGGTTGGTTTACATTTAAGTTATTGTCGACGCAAATTGCACTGAGGCATGCCAGCACTGGCAAGGTAATGGCATCTTTAAAAAAAACAAACAAATGATCATCTAGTATAGCGCTGAAATGTATAAAACACATGCTTTCCAGCGCTTCTTACGATAAAAAGGCACCGTATCAACACTTTTTTGTGTATAAACACTCCCTGTTTTAACTTGCTTATAAACTCCGCGAACGTCGATGGTGTTATGGGTTTATATGACTTATTAATTATACATTTTATATGCGATTGTTAGTCAGTTTGTATGTATTACGTGAAGTCAATCGGACTCGCGTGCCAAGGGTTTCGTACCAACTTGTAGATATGTAAATAGTTCGTACATGTCGGCTTCATTTTCGACTATATTTCCGAAATATATATTTGTAATGATTTTTTATGTGTGAGGTATGATGATAAGAGAGATAGCGAAATCGCTATCTCTCGTATTCTCTGATTTGTCCATACTGACCCATTTGGATTGTACACCCAGTATATGAACGAATAAGGTCAATGTAAAGTACCATATAATAGGTATTGTTTATCGTACGAGGATAGAAATATGTACCCTTAACTTTTGCTGGTTAACTTAGATGTTTAAAGTTTGTCTGGTCACGGACCAGATAAACTTTATTTTGTTTTGGGTAGTTGTCATGAGTACCTATTAGGTTTATGAATATTACAATTTTATACCTAAACGCGGTTTTAAATGAAATGGTTTGGCAGACGAACTTACAACAAAGGGATCCTATAAGGACCTGTATTTCATTTTGAGGTACGGAATCCTAAAAAATTGAGAAATTTGAAAGGCTTAGTAAAAAACATCTCGACAATAAATCTAAGCTGCATTAACCTAGCTTTAAAACGCTCCTTTGCCTGACGTCTACGTGAAGTAAAGCCTTCGTCGTAACTAAATATTAATTAGAATGCCGTGATAGAATTTGCAACATTTTAAATGACTGGTTAACCAATCCTTTGACTTTTTTTATATGAATTCCATGTCGCTTCTTTCGCCCAAGGTGTGCGTTTGCTCATTGACCTCCGACTTCCTTAGCCATAGTTTTTATATAAACTGGTTCTTTGACTGCAATATCCCCTTCATATATTCTGCTTTTATTTTATCTTTTACATACCTAATTTTTTTTTTCTATAGATAATTAATTTTTGTTAGAATTCGGTGGTGGTCGTTTTTGCACAGGCCTTACACAACTAGTTTTAACTTCTCATTATTTTCACAAGTTTCTTGTATCTCTTTTCAAGGAAACGGGATTGATCAATCACCACGTTGAAGGTATTATCGACATCAAAAGGATGTGATGCGACATTGAGACAAAACTGCGATAAAAGATCGGCTATAGTTTTTTGTCCAGGTTTGTATACAATTTAGATATTGAAACGCTTGATCCTTAGAAAAATCTCGAGTCGACTGCACAGCTCAATTATTTTATCTAATACTAGCTGTTGCGCGCGGTTTTACCCGCGCAATTTCGATTCCCGCGGGATTTTCGGGATAAAAAGTAGCCTATACGGATTCGGAAGAATCCCTCTAAGTAATGGTAAAAGAAATTTTGAAATCGGTCCAGTAGTTTTAGAGCCTATTCAATACAAACATACAAAAATACAAAGGTTTCCTCTTTATAATATTAGTATAGAAGTGTATTATTGTTCAGACAAAAACAGCCTCCTTTTCGGTGTAACAGCAAAATGTCTCACAGGTAAGGTATAGTCGCCAAATAACGGCCCCTTCTTGTAAAATTTTAAAAATATCACGGTTAGAGTACTAAATGAAACCTCAAACTTTAGGTAAACCTTTCTTTATTATTTTTAATAATAAAAAACTAAATCAACTTACTTAATCTTTCTAAAAAAAAAGCTTTTACAAAAAAATTTAATGTATATTTTTTTTGGGCTATTAATTACGTCCCGTGGACGATATTGAGATCAGTGCGTAAACTTAAATTGTTAGAAATAACAATAACTAGGTATTCTAATCAATATTATAATATCTAACCAGATTTTATTAATAATTGCTTTAGTTCTAATGATCGTATTACTGGCTGTTGGATTTTCTAAATTCTCTTATTTCCACAGCTTTGGTGTGTTTCATACTTCTGTCTTTTTGGGCAGTATAGGCAGTGCAATAACTGTCATCAAGAGTTGCAAGTGTCCACCCATAGCAGAGGTGATTACTAAGCATCTGCGGGTAGCCCTGACAATATTAGATTATACTATAATATTCTGGCGCCATTAAATCAAGCTTAAATTATAAACTATAGAACATATTTATTTACTTTACTTAGTTCAATACAGTAAAATAGTGTGATGTCCAATTTTGCACAAATGTGGGATTCTAAATTATGGAATTAGTTGATGGGTGGTAGTGGAGTGGGTATTTTAAGTATTAATTCAAGATTTCTTGGCTATTCTCATTTCTTTACAAATCTTGTTACCTCGGATTGTTTTTTGATGCTAACTTATTTGTAGCTGGCCTAATTGTTTGAAAACTTTATTTTTTGGTTTCATATGGCAGGTTAAGATATAAGATTGTTCATTCAGCGCATTTGTCTTCGGATTCTAAAGAAAGTTGAGGCAGAAATGGTCGTTAAAAAGATTTATCGAAGGAAATTACTATTTTTAATTTTCTAAAATTTGCGAGTTTTTTCTTACTTGTCTTATTTGGTGGTACAATCGGGGCAATCGTGCGTGATATTTTTTTTCCTATTTAAATAAACTGTTTATTAATCAAAGAAACATCGAGATTCTAAAAAGACAAGAATAATGTGCTTTTTTTAAATATATTATTTTTAAATAACTAATTTCTTTTTTAGGGTTTTATTCCTCAAAGTCAAAAATACAACCCTTATAGGATCGCTTTGTTGTTCGTATGTTTGTGTAAAGGTATCAAGCTTAACTTAAAAACAAATACATATGTACTGCAGATTCAAGAACTTGCAAAATACTTTGCAAATACTTTTCTCTACCTATTCTAAGGTCTGCAATCCCTTCTAATACAGAAAAAGCCCAGTCAACTAAATCAAAAGATACGGCCGTTTATGCTTAACTACAAAAGAAAGAGTGGAACAAGTTAAAGAGAAATTGAATGTTCATATCATAGAAAAAAAAGCACTACTTATGAAAACTATTTCATTATAAAATGATTACACGAATGCTCGCAAACGTAAGTTTTTCTACAAAGGGGTTCAGTTGATAGGTACTGGTAAGAAGTTGGTACGGAATCTTCGGTGCTCGGTTCTTTGTATGTCCAAAAATGCAATACTAATTATTCACAGTATTATTTTGTAAAACACCAAGACAAATAGAGATCAGTGTATTTCCCGTGTTATTTTTTAAAAACATATTACCTTCAATTGGATGTTTGAAAGTGCATAATCCCAGAATGTTATTCATGTTATTTCTCTAATTAGATATACAGGGTCACTTTCAAAACTCCAGGACGTGATTGTTTAAGATCATACATGCAGAGAAAATAAAAAATAAATATTAATTATTTACTGAGTAAACTTCTCCGAAAGTTAAAGAATTCATTACGCAACGCTTGGTTACATTAGCGTAATAATAGGTCGGGGAAAAAGTCTTTTCGCATTATAGTATGTATGACTTGTAATAAAATCTCTTTGGCTACAGTATTTGTATCTGGCTGGTTTTGGTATCATTGAAAGTTAAAATTTTAAAGAACATAATTCCAAATTCAAATTAGGAAAATGTGTGATTTTCATTTGTTTTTCGTACTGTCAAGATGAGTAGTGAATCTAATGAAGAAATTCGATACATTTTAAAATTTTACTACAAAAATGGTAAACATGCAACGCAAGCCGCGAAAAAAATTTGCGATGTTTATGGACCTAGTGCAGTGTCTGTGAGAGTAGCACAAATTTGGTTTAAGCGTTTTCAATCCGGAAATTTTGATGTCAAAGATGCACCTCGCTCTGGTCGCCCTATTACGGATAAAATGGATGCCATTTTTGAAAAAGTGGAGCAAGATCGACATATCAGTAGTTACGACGTAGCTGAAGAACTGGGAATTGACCACAAAACATTTTTGGCGCATTTGAAAAAAGCTGGGTACACAAAAAAGCTCGTTATTTGGGTTCCTCACGAGCTAAATGAACCGTGTACTCATTTGTGATTCTTTATTACGACGTAACGAAACCGAATCATTTTTGAAGAAGCTGATAACTGGTGATGAAAAGTGGATCACGTACAACAAGAACGTGCGAAAAAGGTCGTGGTCGAAGGCCGGTCAGGCTTCACAGACTGTGGCGAAACCCGGGTTAACTCGCAATAAGGTGGTGTTGTGTGTGTGGTGGGATTGGAAGAGCATTATTCATTATGAGCTGTTACCACCAGGCAGGACTATCGATTCTGAACTCTACTGCGAACAACTTATGAGATTAAAACAAGAAGTTGAGAGAAAGCGGCCGGAATTATTTATTTTTATTTATTTATTTATTTTAAACTTTTATAGAATACAATTTTAAACTTATATATAGAGGTACAACATAAACTCATGTGAATTTTACCGCGTACCAGAAGGAATTGATCAACAGAAGGGGTGTGGTTTTTCATCATGATAACGCTAGACCTCACACATCTATAGCCGCCCAGCAAAAATTAAGAGAGTTTGGCTGGGAGGTGTTAATGCATCCGCCTTATAGTCCTGACCTTGCACCTTCAGATTTCCACCTGTTTCGGTCTCTTCAGAATTTTTTAGGCAGTGTTAGGTTAACATCACGAGAGGACTGCCAAATCCACTTGTCGCGTTTACAACAAATATTTTGACAATCCTAGTCAACCTACTAAGCTAAAACAAAACTTGCGCCGCAGTCAGTGACCTTATGACCTTTCCCGCACCGGCTGAACTTTGTAGTATTTGTCTTAGTTTTTTTTTTCAGTTTCTTTATTCAATATATAATAAGATTTACATTTTTTTTTCTTAAATCTACACACTTGATACCTATTAAGGTTTATTTAAGTGCGAGTAAGTCGCATTAAGTACTGTACATATCTATTTTATAATAATGATTGAGCAAACGTTTACATGTTTTATGATTTTTTGTTAACTTTAAAATTAGTTCATCGGGGATTGTATTTAATATATTAGGAAGTCACTTTATATTTACGCCATCTGATAACGAATATATTTCATCAAAAGCTTACAGGTGTTTTTAGGGTTGACACTTACATATTTTGTTCTAAACTTTGAACTTGTTTTTCGGCCGAACCGTAAGGATAACAAATTTATGTTACTGTTACTTATAAACTACATCATCAAACATACAATCCCTTTAAGTATTATCTCTCCATTATGTTACACGTTGTATACGTAGTACTAATATCTCAATGGTATGCCTCCAATCTTTATTTTTAATTTTTAAAACATGTTTATCATGCTCTATTATATTTATAAAACATGTGGTTTAAAGGAACGCAATACTTTGCCTTCCACCCTGTGTAAAAATAATAGCCCTCTTGTATTGTAATAGCCCCTACGAAATGACAGACGTGATTGGCCACTACAGCTGCGAGTGCACAAAGGCTTCAAGATAAAAGGGTACGCGTTACGAGAGATTTGGCGATTCCAGTATGAAGGCCATGTGCCGTAGCTAAATCGTCATTATTGGCCAAACCATGATTTACTATATTGCATTTTATAACTTGTTCCATATTTAAGAATCACCAAAACCATTCTTAAGTTAGGTGGTACGTCTTTTTGCATCTGAATAACCTAATAATGTATGATATCCAAGCCTAGATAAAAGTCATGACGATTTGGCCTATGATATACTATTGACGGACATTTAATGACATGGCCAAATCTATGATCCGGTGATGACATAACAGAACAATACCGCTTCTTTTAGTTTTTGTAATGTCTTAGCTCTCATAATAACAATGCGAAGGTGAAGCGATGGAGTTTGTTAATTATACCCCTTTTGTCTAAAAAATATTAGCACTGTCATTGACTTTATTAACTTATGGCTTCCTTGTTTCAGGATTTTCAAGCTAGTCAAAGGGAAGATCCTGTGAAATTATTGTGTGATTAGCCAATTCTAGAATTACATCCTTATAAAGCAAGGATTTGCATAGCTGTGAAGATTTACTCTCTTATACCAAATATTAGGTAGTTGCTCATTGTAAGCCAGGTACATAGAGTATATTGTATTGTTATTTGTGATGTTCTTCTACCTCGCTGGAGAACAAAATTCATTCCTTGTGTGTGATAGTTAATTTATTTGTGGTCTATATGAAAAATGATAATAGCTTTGAGTTCAGGTAGGTGTACCAGAGTTAGAATTTCCTATGGATACTTATGTATCCATAGTTACCTATTGCTCTATCAATAAAATATTCAAAAGTTTTGTGTAATCTTATTTACATTTATTTAATCTATCCTGTCACAAATATTTCATAATTGATATATTTCATCGTGGTGTAATAATGTAACTATGAAACATAACAGTTCCCAGGTACAAAAAAAATACAAGTAAAACAGTCTTTCGACAATTAAACCCTAACATCTACTGTATACAAGTATACAGCACCCGGGACCGCCTGCGTTCCCTCTGAAGCTCTAAAAACTAGAGGGCGCTGCAGTCAATTTTACTTCACATTATGTAGCCGATAACCAGCGGACAATCAAGAGGCTTCCAACGACACTTTTTTGTCCCTGAATTGTCCAGTTGTGATCACTAGTTTAGAAGTTATGAGGGAACAGATGAACATCCATACCCACATACTATATACAGGTCAAAATCATAACCCTCTTTTTTGCTTCGCCGTAGCCGGGTAATAAAGTCATCAAGGTAAATATTCTCCGTATACATATTTTTTCATTTTTTTTTTCTTAAAGGAGGCACCGGTTACCCCTGACCGCCTGCTTTTTACAGATTTTTGGGATTATCTACACTTGCGTGCAGAAAAATCAACCCACCCCCCACGCTTTCGTTCAGTAGGCAAAAGGTGAAAATCAAAAATTAATCAATGTTTACTTTTCAGACTGATTGTTAAATATCAGTCTAAGATTACATAGACGCGTTTTTACTGTTACAGGTTTTGGTTTATTGATTTTACAGACTGAAATACAAAAACATTTAGAATAGCAAAGTTTTTTAATGAATAATTATTATAGCTTGTATTTTTACTAAGTAAACGTAAATCATGATTTTGTACACGATTGTCCGCCATATAAATTTAGGGAAAATAAAAAGGTTTTATTTTCAAATTAAATCAGCCCAAAATTATTATCGTCTCATACGACTATTTCATCACTATTTTTTGGTACAAACCTTTAACTGAAAGTCGAAGGCGTTAGGGAGAATTCAAAGTTTTCGAATTTACCAGAGAATTACAGCTTGAATATTTGAACCATCATGTTATGTCTGAAGTCTCATTCCGACTATGAGATTTGGCATGTCTCGTTATGACAATTTTTTGATACCTAAACGAAGTCGATATGCCTTACCATTCGCGTGCAATCTATAGCTATAACGCCGAAACTCTAAGATTACTATTTTTTTAATATGCGTCACTATTATGACTATTTCATCAGTATTTTTGGCATAGTCAAATTCGTTTTCATTGAGATTACAGCTTGAAGGACAACTTCCCTATCTGGGATGTTCCCCCCAAAGTAATTATGAGCACCCTGCATATATTGTTATGTGATTCGAATCCGTATTATTACAACATATAATTACCCAACAGCGTACATGTTTTTTCAAGACTTTCCGAAATCAATGTATTTATTTCGTTTTAATTTTACTTTTCAAGAAGGCCCAAAAACGTATGGAGCCAAAATGACCTCCTTTAAAAAATACCATCATGGTAACCCCGACAATATTACGAAATACAAGGATTAAACCACGGAAGACAGAAAACTGTGGAAATAGTAGGCGTGGCACGCTTGTCAACGGAGAGCCGTGGCCTGCTCTAAGCTAACCGTACATTTTCTGTTTTTTGAATAAAATAAAAAAATACTCGATGCTCAATGTGGACGGGCGTAATTCGAGCGCGTTCGAGGGCTCGCGAGCACGAATTGCGCCTGTGTGAGTGAGACTTGCTCCTGTGTGCGTGACGCTCGCTCGTAGCCTGCTCGACGCAATCCCTGAATTGTCGGTTTTTTAGACAACATCAAAAGGACTCGGATTGCAAATTGGATAATTACGAGAGCAACTTGAAAATTAGTCCATTGAAAAGTTACATTTGGGGTTGCGTTTTTCAGAGGACGCAATTTTATTTTTTTGATGTGTAGGGGGGGTCAGTGTAAAGCTAAAACCAAGTTTGTGGGGTCGCCACCCTTGTCCTACGGCCGCCATCTTGAAAATAGGGGTTGAAATGGTTTTTACAATATATCTCCCAAGCTAATTATCTGATAAAAAAAATTTATTAACATTTTTGTTGCAAATTAAATCCTCTACAACTTTGGTCAAGTATTTTTTTGTCGTAGAACTATAAACAAAAAAGTTATAAGCGAAAATGTTTAGAAATTCGAGAAAATAGTTTTTTTTTTATATAACTTTTTTTTTATCATTTTAAGAAAAAAATATATCCGAACATTTTTGTAGATCGTTTTTTGAGGAACAACTTTTATAAGCAACATTTTTTCACTAAGTCAATAGTTGAGGTTTTACAGCGCTTTACAATTTTTACGAACTGTTTCGGAAGTTAATGTACATATTGCGTGTTATTGTTATTACGGGGACAATCGAACCGATAATGTTGTTCCTCGTCGCAGCAGCAGCTCCAGTAGTTTCTCGTCAGTTTCAGAAGCTCCAGAGCCAGACTTCGATTTTGCGAACAATTATTTCACCTGTGCCAAAGCGGTTCAGGATCCAAGTTATTCGCGTACAAGCCGACAAGCGCGGGTTTGTTTTGTACGTAATGAGAGTACAAAAACAAGTATTATGGACGTTGGAATGAATATTACTAATCGCATAGCAATTTTTTTAACTTTCTTCTATGCTGGACTGGGAGCGAAAGAAAAACAAAATGTGCCAGCTGCTTCTCTTCCCGGGTAAACTGTAACAGTCAGTTAAGAGACGGAGGTTTTATTGGCGTTTTTGCGGGCGATGGGCTGACCCCCTGTCACTGCAATAGTCTCTTTCCATCATAATAGTACCTCCAAATTTGTCAAACGTGACATCACATGGTTTTATAGCATCTGGTGTTCTGCCTACCCCATTAGGGATACAGGTCTGAAGTTATAATGTATTATGTATATGTATGTATGCTAATATTCCCAGCTTGGTGGAAGTTGGAGCAAAGTATTTTCTACCTGGACAGTATTCTCGGTAACGGCCATCAGATTACAATTATTTTAAAAATCAATAATTGTCAAATTCTGCAATGGAGTGGAAAATAGTCAATAATTAATTATTAATAATTAAAAAAATTATAATAACAAAATAAAAACAATTACTGATGACCCATTATTAGTACACAACACGTATAATATTAAGTCTAGTTAAGAGTAGGTACTGAAAAATAGTACTCATTTCGGAGCGCTGTAAAACCTTAACTATTGACTTAATGAAAAAATGTTGCTTATAAAAGTTTTTTCTCAAAAAATGATAAAAAAAGTTATATATAAAAAAAAAAAATATTTTCTCGAATTTATAAACATTTTCACTTATAACTTTTTTATTTATAGTTCTATGACAAAAAATTACTTGACCAAAGTTGTAGAGGATTTAATTTGCAACAAAAAATGTTAGTAAATTTTTTTTATCAAATAAATAGCTTAAGAGATATATCGTAAAAACCATTTCAACCCCTATTTTCAAGATGGCGGCCGTAGGACAAGGGTGGCGACCCCACAAACTTGGTTTTAGCTTTACACTGACCCCCCCTATACATCAAAAAAATAAAATTGCGTCCTCTGAAAAACGCAAGGTTAGGCCTAAAAAATGTAACATTTCAATGGACTAAATGTGATTTTTGTCTGTTAAGTTATCGTAATAGTCCAGTCAAGGAATGAGGTGTAGCGTGCGTGAGCAGGTAACTAAGCGATTCCTTCAGAAACTTGTTCAGGGGGCTTAGGTTGTTAACATACCAGAAGTCCCGACTCCTAGGTGATGAGCGGGGGGAAGGAGGGGGGGGTAAATGTACGAATTTTGGGTTTTTCGCTTATATCTCGAAAACGGTGCATTGGAGAGAAATATTTTCAATTAATAAAATGAAGTTCCTAAAATTATCTGAAACTTTTGTATCATATGTTTTTTTCTAATTCCTAACCGTTTTCGAGCTATACCCTCGGAAAAAGTTGAAATTTACAAAAAAAAAAACAATTTACGTCAAAATATTCATAAACATTGCATCATATTGTCTAAACCCGAATAAACGAAAAGTATGAATAGGAAAGAAGTTGTAGATTTTTAAATTCCCTTTTAGAATATATATACATATGCTATCCTGCTAGACAAGTTGGAGCTCATTGGATTAAGGGGAGTGCCTCTTCTCTTGTTCAAGGATTATTTATCGGGAAGAACTCAAAGGGTTAAACTCGGAAATCACATTGGGGAGCCTGAAGAAGTCCTGTGCGGTGTCCCACAGGGTAGTGTCCTCGGACCTACTTTATTCTTGCTCTACATAAATGATCTATGTAATTTAAATATGGCAAATGCTGAAATCTATGCTTACGCAGATGATACCGCAGTGGTATTTAGCGCAGAATCCTGGGAAGTTGTTAAAAGAAATACTGAAGAAGGACTGAGGGAAATAAACAGATGGCTATCATATAATGCTCTCACTCTAAATGTCTCCAAGACCAACTATATCTGCTACAGTCTTTACAAAAATAAGCAACCTGTTAACGACTTCAACATTAAGCTTCACAATTGTTCCGCTTCGCAATTGGTTAACCACTGTACCTGCCCAAACATTACGAAAGTCGAGCAAACTAAATATCTTGGCGTGTTTCTGGACCAGCGACTTTCCTGGTACATGCACCTTGAACATGTTTCATCCCGGCTCAGAAAACTATCATATATTTTTAAAACATTAAGACATGTACTATCAGCAGGAATCACTAATGACAGAAACCTATTGCGAGAAATCTATATCGCTCTAGTTCAATCAGTAATCAAATATTGTATCTCGGTTTGGGGTGGTGCAGCTAAAACCAAGTTTCTTGAAGTGGAACGTGCTCAACGCAATTTGCTAAAAATTATTCATTTTAAGAAAAGACGGTTTCCCACAGAAGATTTATATAAGCTTGCTAACTTGCTTTCTATCAGGAAGTTATATATCTTAACGATAGTTTTAAAACAGCACTGTGCACTAATTTATGACCCTAGTATTACATTTAGAAGGAGAAAAGATAAAGTTTTAAAAATTTCTAAGGTTAGCACAGTTTTTGCTAGTAGACAAAACCTTTGTCGCTCTGCCATGTTGTACAATAAATTAAATAAACAGCTAAACTTATACCCTTATACTCATTACGAATGCAAAAAAATTGTATCAGCATGGCTCGCAACTAAAAATTATGAGCAAGTCGAAAACTTGTTAAAAGTGCAGTAGGAAAAATATTTGTATTGTTTTATTAGTTCCTTTGTATTTCATGTCATATTTTATCTAATTATATTATACTAGGTACGATTATTATAATTATTATTATTTTATTTTATTTATTTATTAACAAATTCTCCCTACAAATGACACTCTGACACACATACATTTTATATATACACATAGGTACACACACACCTTTAACTACACAATATTATTGTTCGAATGACTGTTTCTTTTTATTTTTCTTTTTATATTTTATATACTTAAAACACTTATTTTTATGTAGATATAAGATTGTAAATAACCCTTCCTTAATTTAACTTAAGTAAAATGTAATGGTGTAGTTGCAGAGCAATTAGAAATTTTATTGTGATGGAAGAGTGGTGTCTCTCAACACAAGCTTAGCTTAAAGAGAGGCACCAGCAATTAGTTTTTAAGCTTTCTAATTGTTAATGTAAAATAAAGATTTTTTCATTTTCATTTTCATTTTCATTTTCATTTTCATGCTGATTAATGCCAACCCGCCTAAAGTTACAGCTATTTTAAAACTTGTATAGCATTTTGCAATTTTCAGAAAATTAGTTTGTATATCATATTCTTGACCCACAACCTTTGTTCGTTCATCTTATAACATAATATATGGCCACTTATAAGCAAGTTATTAAATAAAGTAGAAAAAATAATGATGATGACTTTCACACTTTATTCTACAGATAGTTTCGTTACACCAATACAATAATAATTGTAAACCCCATTGTTCTCAATATATTCCTAATGTTTTACTCTCGACTTTAAAAGTAATCAAATTTTCATCCTCTTTGAACTTGAGGGCCCAGGCAATGATTGTTCTTCCATGGCATCTTCTTCCTCAGTAGCGCGTTGTTCTTGCTGAATGGGCTCTACATCGTCTTCATCGTCCTCATCGTCAACAGTTACACTGTTCAGGCACTTCCCTTGTCAGTGGATGCACGCTGCAGAACAGGTGAGCATCGCTTTTCGGCAGCCACATTTTCCAATTACACAATCCTTGGTGCAGCGGCAATATAGTTTTCAGAAGAACCTCTGGTCGCAGGAGTGGAAGCAATCAACAGGACAGCAAGGTCTACATCCTCACCAACGACAGCCACAGAGTTGTGAGTGGATTGTTCAACAGCAGTCTTCACGATTAGGATGTCAGCGTCATCGGTAGCCTGAAGAGTATGTATCCCTTTCTTCTGCAACTTTATCTCCAGTAAGGAGATGAAGTTAGTTTTGTTGGTAGGATTTGATAAAAAGTTTAACAGGTATTTGTGTGTCCCATGTCAAATTGATGTCGGCTGACCTTTTTAGTCTGTAACGACGCATTTGTTCTTGTGATTTAGTGCTATTGGCTGTGTTTGCGTACCCATCAAACACCACAGTGCGAGTAGTCCCAAGATAATGGTGGTCGACGTAGGTGATATAACTATTACAAATAGTCACAACCGATACATCTTTTGGCCAAATAACTCTGTGGAGTAGAAATCCTCCATCGACTACAATGTTCATTTGAGGCAGAAGAATATCTTTCTTGGTTGGCTCAAATAAGTTGTACAGCACTGATTTGTTTGTCTTTCTCATGCCACTTTCGTTGAACAGTGCCAAGGGAAATGGGACCAACTCATACTCAAAATATGTCATCAAATCCTCATCTGATCGTTTGCTTATACATATCCGCTGAAAGAGCAATGTTGGGTCAACTACTACCCTTTCATCGTGAACTTTTATCGATGAGCTGACAGAAGATATTGGCTATGCCCGATCCTTGCGCGATAACTTAAAATGCTATACAAGTTTTAAAATAGCTGTAACTTTAGGCGGGTTGGACATTAATCAGCACATGTATATATATTCTTAAAGGGAATTTAAAAATCTACAATTTCTTTCCTATTCATACTTTTCGTTAATGAATAGGTTTAGACAATATGATGCAATGTTTATGAATATTTTGACTTAAATTGTTTTTTTTCGTAAATTTCAACTTTTTCCGAGGGTATAGCTCGAAAACGGTTAGGAATTAGAAAAAAACATATGATATAAAAGTTTCAGATAATTTTAGGAACTTCATTTTATTAATTGAAAATATTTCTCTCCGATGCACCGTTTTCGAGATATAAGCGAAAAACCCAAAATTCGTACCTTTACCCCCCCCGCCTTCCCCCCGCTCATCACCTAGCTGTCGGGACTTTTGGTATGTTAACAACCTAAGCCCCCTGAACAAGTTTCTGCAGGAATCGCTTAGTTACCTGCTCACGCACTCTACACCTCATTTTGGGTCATTTATTGACTGGACTATAACGGTTTTGATGTCAAATGAAAGCTCTGGGTATAAAACCAATTTTTCCATTTGAATCATGTAAATCAGTTTACTCGTTTAGGAGATAATTTAAGAATTAATTTGTATCGTGAAAATTTAAACAATCAGAACATTCAAAGTATTTGTTTTCTCAACTGTAAGCCTTCACTCCTTTTATAATTTATGTGGGCCACCAACGTCGCGGTCATGACTCCGTACGCGAATATTCATCTAATATATAAAATTCTCGTGTCACAGTTTTCGTTGCCATACTCCTCCGAAACGGCTTGACCGATTTTGATGAAATTTTTTGTGCTTATCCGGTATCTATGAGAATCGGCCAACATCTATTTTTTTTTTATTTATATGGCAAAACAACGTTTGCCGGGTCAGCTAGTTTTCTATCTAGTATCGAAAGCGTAAGTTTTTAAGGAAAAAATATGTTTGGCCCAGATAATGTGGTGTGAATGTTGGAAATATTTATTTATTTTTAATTTACCTAACCAGACACCATTTACGTTAGCAAGTTAAATAAATCGTACTAATATTATAAATGTGAAAGTTTGGATGTATGGATGTTTGTTCCTCCATCACGGCAAAACGGCTCAACAGATTTGGGTGAAATTTGGCATGGTGATAGTTTACAGTCTGGAATAGCACATAGGGTACTTTTTATCCCAATATTCCCACGGGATTCAAAATTGCGCGATAAAGTTAGTAAATAAATAAATATTTCTGACACACAACATTATCTAGCCCAAATTAAGTTTCTTAAAGAACTTGTGTTATGGATACTAGATAACTGTATACTAGGAACTGTATTAAGGAATTTACAAAACATAAATATTGAATAAATACATATTTTTTTATAGAATAACCTTAAATAAACATATAATCATCAATGACTTGACGACTCATATCTGTGTTCATCACACAAAATCCGCCGCCGCCGGGATTTGAACCTAGGACCTCTGGCATAGAAGGCAATGTATGTTACCGCTACACCAGCCGGTCGTCAACGTTTCACATCGGTGCACTCAGTGAATAACTTTTTCATACAAACTAAAAGTCATATATTTTCCGTTCCTGTGGGAATTTCGGGAAATCGATTTCCATTAAATTTCAATGGGCCACCTCTGACTTATTGTGATCTATCGAATGAAACAAGAATCATTCAAATCGACTTATAATTGACCAATTAATCAAGTAACAAACATACACACGATTTGATAATCTCTTCCTTTTGGAAGTCGGTTGAAAAGAACGTGTGCGGCGACGGCCCGTGCTCGCGACGAAATACGGAAAAAGTCTTACTCAGGATGCCCGTATTGAATGCTCAGTTCGTGCGCAATACACGTCCAAATACAGCGAGCGCAGGAATCGAACGCTGGATATTACATTACTGGTTCCATTAAACCAATGTGTACCCGACCTTAGAGTAATAATATTAAATACTAGCTGTTGCGCGCGGTTTTACCCGCGGAATTTCGATTCCCGCGGGATTTTCGGGATAAAAAGTAGCCTATACGGATTTGGATGAATCCCTCTAAGTAATGGTAAAAGAAATTTTGAAATCGGTCCAGTAGTTTTTGAGCCTATTCAATACAAACATACAAAGGTTTCCTATTTATAATATTAGTATAGATAGAGCGCGCGTATTACATTTTCCGCCTAATGCGTAGCGTTGGTAGATGAATATTACGACAGATAGGGTTTGGAATCTTATGCAAAAATGTTAATCATTCTATCGATAACGCTGCGAATGCATGACCTTACTGTGTGTCATACGGAATAATTTTAAAAAGGGATATTAGTTAGATACCAAATTGCAAATAAAATATGCGTTTCCTCACCAATTTACTTATTTTATTTTTTACATTTTTATTTCACGCGCGGCAAAGAATAATTTCTTAAGCAACAGCAATACCCACTGACGGCACAATAAATTAGCTGCGCAGGTGTTATTCGCACTACCATCATATAAAAGTACTGTCGCATCATAATGTATTGCACGATTTCGTTAAATCGGTATCAGATACCGATCTATCCGATATCCGATTTAACGAAATCGTGCAATACATTATGATGCGACAGTACTTTGATATTATGGTAGTGCGAATAACACCTGCGCGATTTCCTAGGTATTGTGGGACATACATAGCATCGCGGCACGCAGCTCCTGAGTCGACCGGCCTGCACCGCCGCTAGGCGCTTACTGAAGTGCGCGCGCGCGGTCGGGTCCTATTTATGCATTACAAGAGCCATCATGCTGTCTCGCTCAGATCTCGCTCACACAGCGTGGTAGTACTAACAGACAGCAATACCGTCACGAGAGCCGCGGATGCTGACTAACTCTGACCTGGCTTACTCGCTCTTGTATCGTGTTATGTTGTGAAGTTACTAAATTGTACAAATATCGCTGGTATAATAATATAAGAGGCACACACTTCCCGTTTGCGTTCGCTCCCGAACGGTCGTGTCTGCGGCCGCTCCCGAGTGTTCGAATTGCGCTGCCCTTGTTCCCTCCCCCGCACTCGTGCGGGTCAGGTGCCAAGTTAAGCTCTTTCGGAAAGTTTTCTCTTGTGGAGGCTGTGTGGTGTCGGGGCTAATTCATCTGCCCTTTTCAGGGCGGACCCGACTGCTGCCGGCCGAAGCATCGCTGGTCAGGTGGATACGTAACCGTGACAACTAAGCCTGATCGTCCGCCGTTCACCGGCAATAGGTCCGTACTAGGTCGTTTTCTTTTTCAGCGCAGTTTGTCTTCGTTAGACTTTCTTTCAGCCCAGCATTATGCCTCGTCACCCTGAGTGTACCGAGCATCAATGCGATATCAACCGTCGTCGCATTCGTAATCTCCAAATCGAAAAAAGTTCCACTCAAGAATGGTGCGATAGATTCCGCACCAGGATAGATAAACTGGAGGAGGAGTTAGCCGCTCGTCCCTCGTCTTCAGAATTTAGTCAGTTGTCTTTAGATCTCAGTCAGATCTCCAGCGATAAACAATCACTGGAAGCTCAACGTGCAGCCGAGAAAGATGCCTTTCTCTCCGAGAAGGATGCCCTTCTCGCTCAAATCGAGTCCTTGCGAGAGCAATTGTCCGCTCGTCCTCAGGTCGTCTCTTGTTCACAGGGGTTCCAAACCGATTCTCCGGCGTCTCCAGATCCCTCTGAGTACGTCTATCCTTTTCCAGATTGCATGTCGGTAGACTCCACCGCATGCAAACGGAAAACTACCCCGCCGGGTAGTGATTCCGACTCCGCTCCTTTAGTTCCAGAATCTCCTGCTCCGTTCACCGAGGTTCGCAAAAAGTCCAAGTCTAAGAAGAAGAAGCAAGATGCTTCTTCGACTTTATCTCCATCCGTTTCAGCTGCTCCAGCCGCTGTTCCTGCCCCGCAAAATGTCGCACCGGCGTCTGCTCCTGCGCCTTTTGTTTCAGCGATCCCGGGGTCTCAGCCTGCGTCGCAATCAGATTCGGCTCCGCCGAAAGTCAAGTCTCCGCCCCCCGTCTTCCTACGGGACAAGAGCCGCTGGACCGAGGTCTCAGCTCTCTGCGGAACGCACTCCCCGAAGATCCAGTATAGTAAGGCATCCAATGTGGGTGACTCTATTAAGGTCGTTGTCTGCTCAATTTCTGATTTCAGGAATTTCACTCGGCTTCTTGCTGACAAGAAGCTCGAGTACCACACTTACACCCTCCCTGAGGAGCGTAAGATTCGTGCAGTCCTCAGGAACGTGCCGTTCGAGCTCTCGAACGAGCAAATCCAAGAGGACTTGTCTTCTCAAGGCTTCCCCGTCGAATCTGTGCACAAAATGCACAGCCGCCGGGGCAAGCAGTTCCCACTTGCGTTAGTAATCCTAGCGAAGAGCCCGCAAGGGCAGTCCATTTTCAGAGGCAAGCTCACCGTGTGCGGCCTCTCCAACATCCGAGTCGAAGCTCCACACAAACGTGGTTTCCCAGGTCAGTGCCACCGATGCCAATTGTATGGTCATGCGGCGGCAAACTGTTTTGCTTCCCCTAGGTGCGTCAAGTGCCTAGAACCGCATGGGACTAAGGAGTGCTCTCGCACTCCCGAATCGCCCACCGCTCCGTCCTGCGTCTTGTGCGGCCAGTCCGGCCACACAGCAAACTTTCGCGGCTGCCCCAAGGCACCGCGTGCTGCCAGGGCTACCGTGAAGCCCATCGAAAACTGGAGAGAGCGACCGCAGCCTAGCTCGGACGCTCCTCCAGTCAGTTCAAAGGCCCCCAAGGCCTTCACCTCTTTCGTTTCAGGTCAGCGCAGCCGGGATGCGACTCAATCGCAACCGGCCGCCAAATCGGCTTCCCAGTGCCAGAACGCAAAAGTTTCTCAAGACCGCATGGCGTTCTGGATCCAGCTCGCTCCCATCGACGAGATCCTGGCTTTCGGCGCCGCTCTCGACGCCAGCCCAGAGGGTTTCAACGGTGCTCTTCCGGTCCTAACCAAGTTCGCTCCCCTCATCAGGAAACTCCAGCAAGCTCAACGTTTCTAAACGTAGTCCTTCTTTCCAGCATTCCTATCTCAGAGTGAGTCTGATCACTCTAGATAATATCTTAGTTTCAGCTTTGTCATTTCTGCTAATCTTAGCTTTGTTTTTCTCACTTTCAGTTCCTTTTGATGGCAGCCGTCAGGATGCCGCTCACTACGCAGCCTCTCGCTCCAATTGGCTGTCGTTCCGACGATGACTAAGGACCTTAATCAAGGTGAGTCAAAAGGGGGATGTTTAGTGGGTATGCTCAGCCTATCTGAGAGAGTCTCCACACTGTCTGGGCATTATATTTGCCATTAGCCACTGGGTTAATAGCTTATAGAATGCCCATTCGTCCGTAATAGGATTCATCCTCCTCCCGCTAAAGCTAGCTTTACTGGTTAAAGCTGGTTTTAGTGGGTGCCAAAAGACTTTCCTTGGCGGAAAAACAAAACAAAAAAAAAAAGATATAAGAGGGGCACAGTTCCCGTTTGCGTTCGCTCCCGAACGGTCGTGTCTGCGGCCGCTCCCGAGTGTTCGTATTGCGCTGCCCTTGTTCCCTCCCCCGCACTCGTGCGGGTAAGGTCCCAAGTTAAGCTCTTTCGGAAAGTTTTCTCTTGTGGAGGCTGTGTGGTGTCGGGGCTAATTCATCTGCCCTTTTCAGGGCGGACCCGACTGCTGCCGGCCGAAGCATCGCTGGTCAGGTGGATACGTAACCGTGCCAACGAAGCCTGATCGTCCGCCGTTCACCGGCAATAGGTCCGTACTAGGTCGTTTTCTTTTTCAGCGCAGATTGTGCAGCCGTGTCGCCGTCCAACGGCACTCAGGTCCTAGTCTAGGACAGTTCTTCTTACAGCTCACTCCATTTGCTGGTTCCGATGGATCCCTCCGAGCCTTCGGCGTTCCAATCCCTTCAGGAACAATTCTCACAGTTGTTTAATATCCAAAACAATATGGGGATTCGTTTCGAACAGTTATTAACTGTGGTTCAAACCTTGGCAGAAAAAGTCCATAGTATTTCCTCCGTTTCAGCTCCAATTCTTCCGAGCTTCCCGACCGACTCCCCGGCATCGCCAGACCCTTCTGAGCAAGCCGGTAGTATGCTGGTAGACTCTTCTGCGTGCAAACGCAAAACTACCCCGCCGGGTAGTGAATCTGACTCCGCTCCTGCTCCAGAATCTCCTGCTCCGTTCACCGAGGTTCGCAAAAAATCCAAGTCTAAGAAGAAGAAGCAAGACGCCTCTTCAATCTTACTCCCATCCGTTTCAGCTGCTCCAGCCGCTGTTCCTGCTCCGCAAAATGTCGCACCGTTTGTTTCAGCGATCCCGGCGTCCCAGCCTGCGTCGCAATCAGATTCGGCTCCGCCGAAAGTCAAGTCTCCGCCCCCCGTCTTTCTACGGGACAAGAGCCGCTGGACCGAGGTCTCAGCTCTCTGCGGAACGCACTCCCCGAAGATCCAGTATAGTAAGGCATCCAATGTGGGTGACTCTATTAAGGTCATTGTCTGCTCAATTCCTGATTTCAGGAATTTCACTCGGCTTCTTGCTGACAAGAAGCTCGAGTACCACACTTACGCCCTCCCTGAGGAGCGTAAAATTCGTGCCGTCCTCAGGAACGTGCCGTTCGAGCTCTCGAACGAGCAAATCCAAGAGGACTTGTCTTCTCAAGGCTTCCCCGTCGAATCTGTGCACAAAATGCACAGCCGCCGAGGCAAGCAGTTCCCACTAGCGCTAGTAATCCTAGCGAGGAGCCCGCAAGGGCAGTCCATTTTCAGAGGCAAGCTCTCCGTGTGCGGTCTCTCCAACATCCGAGTCGAAGCACCACACAAGCGTGGTTTCCCAGGTCAGTGCCACCGCTGCCAACTGTATGGTCATACGGCGGCAAACTGTTTTGCTTCCCCTAGGTGCGTCAAGTGCCTAGATCCGCATGGGACTAAGGAGTGCTCTCGCACTCCCGAATCGCCCACCGCTCCGTCCTGCGTCTTGTGCGGCCAGTCTGGCCACACAGCAAACTTTCGCGGCTGCCCCAAGGCACCGCGTGCTGCCAGAGCTACCGTGAAGCCCATCAAGAACTGGAGAGAGCGACCGCAGCCTAGCTCGGACGCTCCTCCAGTCAGTTCAAAGGCCCTCAAGGCCTTCACCTCTTTCGTTTCAGGTCAGCGCAGCCGGGATGCGACTCAATCGCAACCGGCCGCCAAATCGGCTTCCCAGTGCCAGAACGCAAAAGGTTCTCAAGACCGCATGGCGTTCTGGAACCAGCTCGCTCCCATCGACGAGATCCTGGCTTTCGGCGCCGCTCTCGACGCCAGCCCAGAGGGTTTCAACGGTGCTCTTCCGGTCCTAACCAAGTTCGCTCCCCTCATCAGGAAACTCCAGCAAGCTCAACGTTTCTAAACGTAGTCCTTCTTTCCAGCATTCCTATCTCAAAGTGAGTCTGATCACTCTAGATAATCTCTTAGTTTAAGCTTTGTCATTTCTGCTAATCTTAGCTTTGTTTTTCTCACTTTCAGTTCCTTTTGGTGGCAGCCGTCTGGATGCCGCTCACTACGCAGCCTCTCGCTCCAATTGGCTGTCGTTCCGACGATGACTAATGGCCTTAATCAAGGTGAGTCAAAAGGGGGATGTTTAGTGGGTATGCTCAGCCTATCTGAGAGTCTCCACACTGTCTGGGCATTCTATTTGCCATTAGCCACTGGGTTAATAGCTTATAGAATGCCCATTCGTCCGTAATAGGATTCATCCTCCTCCCGCTAAAGCTAGCTTTACTGGTTAAGCTGGTGAACTGGTTAACTGGTCCTTGGCGGAAAAACAAAAAAAAAAAAAAATATAAGAGGCCAACACTTCCCGTTTGCGTTCGCTCCCGAACGGTCGTGTCTGAAGCCGCTCCCGAGTGTTCGTATTGCGCTGCCCTTGTTCCCTCCCCCGCACTCGTGCGGGTAAGGTCCCAAGTTAAGCTCTTTCGGAAAGTTTTCTCTTGTGGAGGCTGTGTGGTGTCGGGGCTAATTCATCTGCCCTTTTCAGGGCGGACCCGACTGCTGCCGGCCGAAGCATCGCTGGTCAGGTGGATACGTAACCGTGCCAACGAAGCCTGATCGTCCGCCGTTCACCGTCAATAGGTACGTGTTAGGTTGATCCTTTTTTTCAGCGCAGTTTGTGCAGCCGTCTCGCCGTTCACCGGCACGTAGTTCCGTCTTGTTTCGATAGACTCCTTTCTCTCAGCCTAGCATAATGCAGCGTCAGCAGCGTCACTCCATGCATAATTGCACCGATATCCTTGCTGACTTCCATAAGGAAAATAAAAGAAGATTAGTCCTTGAGGAATGGTATGACAAAAACTACCCTAAGATTAAAGAATTGGAGGCGGAACTAGCCGCTTGTCCCTCACCTTCAGAATTCAATCAGTTGTCCTCAGATTTCAGTCAGTTGTCTTCTGATTTCAGTCAGTTGTCCAGCGAAAAACAATCACTGGAAGTTCAACATGCAGCCGAGAAGGAAGCCCTTCTCGCTCAAATCGAGTCCTTGCGAGAGCAATTGTCCGCTCGCCCTCAGGTCGTCTCTTTTTCTCCGGCGTCTCCAGATCCATCTGAGTACGTCGACCCTCTTTCAGACCGCATGTTGGTAGACTCCACCGCATGCAAACGGAAAACTACCCCGCCGGAAGACTCGGTTCCTTTGGTTCCAGAATCTCCTGCTCCGTTCACCGAAGTTCGCAAAAAATCGAAATCGAAGAAGAAGAAGCAATCTGCTTCCTCGACTTCGTCTCCGTCCGTTCCAGCTGCTCCAGCCGCTGTTCCTGCTCCGCAAAATGTCGCACCGGCGTCTGCTCCTGCGCCTTTTGTTTCAGCGATCCCGGCGTCACAGCCTGCGTCGCAATCAAATTCGGCTCCGCCGAAAGTCAAGTCTCCGCCGCCCGTCTTTCTACGGGACAAGAGCCGCTGGACCGAGGTCTCAGCTCTCTGCGGTAGGCACAATCCAAAGATCCAGTATAGTAAGGCATCCAACGTGGGTGACTCTATTAAGATCTTAGTCTGTTCCATTTCCGATTTCAGGAATCTTACTGGGCTTCTTGCTGATCAAAAGCTCGAGTACCACACTTACGCTCTCCCTGAGGAGCGTAAGATTCGTGCCGTCCTCAGGAACGTGCCGTTCGAGCTCTCGAACGAGCAAATCCATGAGGACTTGTCATCTCAAGGCTTCCCCGTCGAATCTGTGCACAAAATGCACAGCCGCCGAGGTAAGCAGTTCCCACTTGCGCTAGTAATCCTAGCGAAGAGCCCGCAAGGGCAGTCCATTTTCAGAGGCAAGCCCACCGTGTGCGGTCTCTCCAACATCCGCGTCGAAGCTCCACACAAGCGTGGTTTCCCAGGTCAGTGCCACCGTTGCCAATTGTATGGTCATGCGGCGGCAAACTGTTTTGCTTCCCCTAGGTGCGTCAAGTGCCTAGATCCGCATGGGACTAAGGAGTGCTCTCGCACTCCCGAATCGCCCAGCGCTCCGTCCTGCGTCTTGTGCGGCCAGTCAGGCCACACAGCAAACTTTCGCGGCTGCCCCAAGGCACCGCGTGCTGCCAGGGCTACCGTAAAGCCCATCGAGAACTGGAGAGAGCGACCGCAGCCTAGCTCGGACGCCCCTCCAGTCAGTTCAAAGGCCCTTAAGGCATGACTTCTATCGTTCCAGGTCAGCGCAGCCGGGTCGCGACTCAATCGCAACCGGCCGCCAAATCGGCTTCCCAGTGCCAGAACGCAAAAGGTTCTCAAGACCGCATGGAGTTCTGGATCCAGCTCGCTCCCATCGACGAGATCCTGGCTTTCGGCGCCGCTCTCGACGCCAGCCCAGAGGGTCTCAACGGTGCTCTTCCGGTCCTAACCAAGTTCGCTCCCCTTATCAGGAAACTCCAGCAAGCTCAACGTTTCTAAACGTAGTCCTTCTTTCCAGCATTCCTATCTCAGAGTGAGTCTGATCACTCTAGATAATCTCTTAGTCTCAGCTTTGTCATTTCTGCTAATCTTAGCTTTGTTTTTCTCACTTTCAGTTCCTTTTGGTGGCAGCCGTCTGGATGCCGCTCACTACGCAGCCTCTCGCTCCAATTGGCTGTCGTTCCGACGGTGACTAATGGCCTTAATCAAGGTGAGTCAAAAGGGGGATGTTTAGTGGGTATGCTCAGCCTATCTGAGAGAGTCTCCACACTGTCTGGGCATTCTATTTGCCATTAGCCACTTGGGTTAACAGCTTATAGAATGCCCATTCGTCCGTAATAGGATTCATCCTCCTCCCGCTAAAGCTAGCTTTACTGGTTAAAGCTGGTTTTAGTGGGTGCCAAACGACTTTCCTTGGCGGAAAAACAAAAAAAAAAATATATAAGAGGAACGCAACAATAATTACTGTTTCAATCATCTCCCAAACAATAAGTAAAACCCCACAGTATAATTTACTATTTTTGTGTCAAAATTAATCAAAAATCTTTCATCGCATTCTTAAACCCTTTTTAAGGTAGCCGTGGCCCAAGTTTATTAACTATTTTGTACAACTCTGTCCAGTGGTAAAGCCTTGAACGTGTAACCGTTAAACAGAAGACTTTCGCATTTAAAAGATTAGTTTGGATATGTACTGTTTTTAAAAATTGTCGTTTTAATATTAAGTCATAAAACTACTGCGTCTAATAAATTATTAACTGTATCTTTGCAATTAATCTTTTTACTACAAAAAATAAATCATGTGATTTCAATTATATATCAGCCAATCGAAAGCATAACAAAAACTGTTAAGTTTCATGAAAAAAAGAGTTTTTAAATTTTTTGAGTTTTTGAATTTGTTTTAAAATTCAGTCGCTCTATATCAAAACTCATTTTCATACGTGCGTGTGACACGTTCCACGGAGCGTTGCCGACTGAATGAATTGGCAAGCGCGTTCGGAGCGCGTGCGGCCACGTCCGTATCGAACGCGCGAACACCTTTGGCGCATTCCGAATTTTTTTGTTCAAAATATATTAAAACTAAGTATTAGTAGATAGGGAGATAATATTGGATAGATAAATTTGAGATAGGCAATGTATTCAATTATTGTGATCAAATTAAAATGGACATATTGGCGACGCGGCATAGAAAGAAAGACTTCCGTGGTTTCTGGGAAAAAAACTTAGTCCTAAAGCTGGCGTGCCGGTGAACGTTGACGGAGTGAGTGAACCAGCCAGGATTGCCAACATATGGATTCAACCGCCGTTGAAAAATGTTGTTGAGGTTAGTGCCGAGATTGTGGGGTCCGGTGTACCTACTCAGACACCGGAAATAATTTCCGCTAAGGTGATTATGCACATAATTAAAAACATGAAGCGAGGAAAGTCAACGGGCCATGACAGTCTTAGCATCAAACACTTTCAGCATGCGGGGCTCACTTGGCAAGACTGTTGGCGCTTGTATTTATACTATGTATAAGGCACGCGTACCTACCGCAGGAGCTGATGAGATCGACCGTTGTTCCAATCTTGAAAAATAAGACTGGGGACGTTTCAGATAAATCTAACTATCGACCGATCCCATTAGCGACTATTTCCGCGAAAGTGCTTGATGGCGTGCTTTAGCGACATTTGAAAAACATCTTAATTTTATAACACGCGCAGTTTGGCTTTAAACCGAAATTATCTACAGAATGTGTAATAATGTCGCTCAAGCACGTTTTGAAGTACTACATGGACAGGAACACGCCTGTTTGTGCTGCCTTCCTGGACCTTTCCAGGGCTTTTGATTTGGTGAGGTACGATCTGCGCTACGCAAAACAGGTGTGAAGGACCACATTGTAAGTATGTTTAGCTATTGGTATGGTCACTAGATCAATGTGGTTAGATTGGGCAACGCCTGCTCGGAGGAGTATAGGCTGGAATGTGGGGTGAGACAGGGAGGGTTGACCTCACCCTCGCTATTTTTAACCTATATATGAATCAACTGATTGTCGACCTGAGCAGTGCGGGTGTCGGCTGTTCGATTGATGGTCTGACCGTGAACAGCATCCGTTATGCAGACGACATGGTGCTGCTCAGCCCGTCAATCAGTGCGCTGAGACGGCTGTTGTCTACATGTGAGCGTAACGCGGAGATACATGGCCTTCGGTACAATGTAGCCAAGAGCGAGCTGCTTTCCACCTGTTAAGCTAGGAGGAGTGCCGCTTAAGAAAGTAACACATTTTAAATACCTAGGCCATGTGGTGACCGAGGATATTTACGATGACATGGTCATTGAGAGAGAGAGTGGAGAGCGTTGGCTGTCCGCTGTAATGTTGGCCCGTAGATTTGCGCGTTGTACGGCAGAAGTAAAGATTACGTACAGTTAACATTGAAGAAGTTTACACGTATTTTATTATTTATTTATTCTTCATTGTACACAAAGATAGGAATATTTATACAGAATTTTTAATATTTTATTGAGTACCCGTTCGTCTAACCCTCCCACATTGCATGGCGACCCTGCCAGGGCTGCCTTACGGCCGCGCTGAGCAGCTGGGACTTAATAAATCATCACTTCACTACATAGTATAAAACAAAGTCGCTTTCTCTGTCCCTATGTCCCTTTGTATGCTTAAATCTATGAAACTACGCAACGGATTTTGATGCGGTTTTTTTTAATAGATAGAGTGATTCAAGAGGAAGGTTTATATGTATAATAACATCCATGTAATAGTGGAGAAGTACTGTTATTTTTGAGGTTTCTAATGTGATGTCGTAAATAATTTCATTTTTTCCGCTTACATTGCAAACGCAGGCTGAACCCTACGAGTTTTATCAAAATAATGTACTAAGTATTGTACACATTGAAAAGGTCTACAGAAAAGTCCGTGATGGTATATGTCTATCTCTTATGGATAACCCACAATAACTTTTTTTTGTCATTTACTTTTTACGACAAATAATGGCAAATTTTTGAAGCGATTTTAACCAATACAGCATTAATCCTTAACCAATTAAATACCTTGAATACATTGTTCATTTAATATAGATCTATATGGCCCTTTACACCGTATGATTTAAGTGAATATTTTCGAAGATATTACAGATTTAAAATATGCGGGACGTAGCGTTTGCGGCGGTACCGGCGGGCCGCCCGGTGGCGAATATACAAAGGCTATTACTATTTGAGTCACGAGTCAGACTCTAATAGAGGAGCTTTTGTTTATGCATATTACTCGACAATACCTAATCGAACTCAGTAAAAAAATTTACTGAAATGGATTAGCTTTTGCTCTTGTAATTTTCAAAGAAATGCAAAGACAAAACCTAGTACTGTATAATACATATTCACTCAAATAGATAAGGTTTTGTCAAGAAGAAAAGTAGGTAGGTATATCTTTGTTTGATATACATTGCGATGAAAGAGATAAGCTACGAGAAGGGCTCCCGCACCGGAAGGTAGAGTCGGTACGGTTAGGTGCGACGACGAGCGCAGCGAGGAGGAGCATGTTAGGTTGCATATCGTTACACACGTGCGCGAGCCGAGCGAGCGGTGCCGCGGCAGCGGCCGGCGAAGCGCCATAAACCTGGTCGGCTATTATAGTCAACCCTGGACAATCCCGACATGGTCAAAAGTCAATCATTAAGTCACCAAAATAACGATGGTCATAATGCATGCACACTTTATTCCTATCTTTGAAAATCAGAACAATTGCCATTTAAATATCAAATTGAAGTTAACGATCGGTAAATATCGGTATCAAATGGTATAGCATTTGTTGTTGCAATGTTACATTGAAGTAATCTCACAAAGTCTATACGACTTCGGTAAATTTCTGTACTAGAATAGATTAGGGTTTCGGCAAGTTTTTGTCATACAAAAGCTAATCCAGTTCAGTTCGCACTTTCACTCTAATGGTATAGACTTTGTAAATACGCCGCCCGGTGCGGCAAGAGCGTGTATCAGCATTGCACCCGTGCGAAGCCGGGGCGGGTCGCTAGTATGTCATATTGTGAAGTTATTTTTTTATTAGTAAAGTTATATTTGTCTTTTTATGCGATACGTTTTCTAACAAAAAAAAAGAAGAAATAATCAAGAAATACCTATACTTCCATAAAATAAAGCAACGATCGAGCGATCCCCGGAGAAATAGAAATATTAAAAAAAAACCGTAATGAGAAGATTGGTGACGTGATGGCATGCTAGTTTGTCTTCCCTACAAATACCAAAATTCTATTACTACTAGCGCTACGTGCCGGGCACTACTGGAACTTTTTGTATTTTTTGCTGCGTTCGATATCGTATCTATAGTATGGTATTCAACCAATCAAGTGTTTGCGATCGTTGCATTTGCTTATTTTTCTGTGTGTTTTTAGTCGCTTAATTCTTTTGTTAGTGTTTTCTACAAACGTTGAGTAGAGTGTTCACTCCTCGCGTTCTTACGATCTCGAATTGAAGATTTTACTTCTGTGAAGCGATATTTTAACGTAGGATACTGACTTTCTAGCGAGATAAGAAAAGGAATTGCATTGATTTTTAATG
The DNA here is from genome assembly GCA_944452665.1 of Stenoptilia bipunctidactyla. NCBI lineage: Eukaryota > Metazoa > Arthropoda > Insecta > Lepidoptera > Pterophoridae > Stenoptilia > Stenoptilia bipunctidactyla. The sequence goes on along the minus strand of OX101725.1, from coordinate 12,682,547 downwards.
ACTGGTGCAAGGAGGTGAACAATTGGTGTAGCAAAAGCATTGAGTTTGACGAAGACGACCCGAACAAATCTATGGCCTACAATTATTATATCAAACACAAATATAAAAATAAAATAAAATAATTAAGAAGAAATAAATAATTGTCTGAGATGCATATCTTTTATTACTCCCAATTCCCATAGCATCATGCTTTGTGCAGTTTATGCAGTTTAAATTTGACTCGTTACTCAAATCAAATTATAATGGGGAGTTTTCTGACAGCTCATTAAAAAAACAAAACTGTACAAATTTGGTACAAAAGGCTTCGATAGATGGCGCTTTACAAAAGGTGAAGGCGAAGAATTTATTCCACACTGCGTTTTTTAAAGTAAAATAAATTAATTGACGTCTGTATCAGAAATTGAACATATAATTAACCATAGATGGTAGAAACCACTTACCTACATTATAGTTTACAGACTTAACGCCTTCGGCTTTTTAAAAGTGCCATCTATAGAGGTTTTTTGAACAAATTTTTATGAGCTGTCAGAAAACTCCCCATTGCGCAATAGTAATAACTTGTACTACGAATTTCTGAAAATATGAAAGTGGCGCGGTACGGCCGGGCTGCATTCTAGGGTTGCTTTGGTCAAAAACGTTCCTAGAGTGGATATTGTATAGCGCTAAAGTGCAAAAACCGCGAGACGGTCATCTATACTTTAGTACTTATATTCATCTATGCGTGATGGCGCATTGGAAGGAGCTGGGCAAGTCCTCTGTTCGAGTCAACATGGCCCTGGAGAACCGGATCGGTGCTGAGTTGATGCAGTAAAAGTGAATAAAAAATAAGTGATGTGAAAATCAAACAGAAAAAAATCTTGAAAGTGTTTTAAAAATAGCGGGTTTAATGGGGAGTTTTCTGACAGCTCATTAAAAAGACAAAACTGTACAAAATTGGTACAAAAGGCTTCGATAGATGGCGCTTTACAAAAGGCGAAGGCGAAGAATTTATTCCACACTGCGTTTTTAATACCTAATTGATTGTACCAATGCATGCACTGCAGCTACAATAGGCTACAGCTCAGTATACATCTTGGTGTTGTGAGGAAACACCAAGACACTGGTTTTCAGTGTAGCCAGAGAATTTATAAGAAAATCCCAAATTACGAATATATAGTTTATGACCGCTGTCTATGTATTGTGTGTTGGTGAATATTACCTGGTATTAAATATTGTAACACTATTATATATAAATAGATTTAACTTAAGCGTATTTAAATATAAGCATACATAATTATCTATAGCTTAACCTATACATATATACATAAAAGTACACATAAATGGATATAATAATACCTAATGATCCAATAATCAACAAACATGAACAAAATTTATGTATCATATTACTTATCCTTCGCCACTTGACCACAAATTTCAATTTGTTTGCGGAATAACAAACTCTTAAAACTGTTCTTAAAAGTTACCTTTGACAGTGGACGCTGCATAGGTGGTGGTAGGTTATTCCAACATTTTGTAGCCAAGTAGCGAAAGCTACCTCTAAACGCTGATGTTTTATGTCTTTGATTCTTAAGCAAGTAAGAAGAAGCTCTTGTATTGTACTGATTGTCATTTGCCGACCAGTACAACTTGTCAAAGAGATACTTAGGTAACTCTCTAGTAACGACCTGATGTACGAGAGTGGCAAAATGCAGATCGATCCGAGATGCAATGTTGAGTATCTTTTTATCATTTAAATAGGGTGTTATATGAGCACGTGGTGGTGTTTTATAGCAAAATCGATAACACCCATTCTGAACCCTTTGCATCAGCTTTTTAGAGGATGATGAAATCAAAGGCCCAAACACTGTATTTCCGTAATTTAATTTCGATAAAACAAGAGCTTCGCATAAAAGTAGTTTAAGGTCAGTACATATTAAATCTTTAACGTTATAAAGGACTTTTAGTCTAAAAAAAGATGATTTGACCATTTCCTGAACGTGTTTTTCGAACTTTAACCCACAATCCATCGTGATACCCAAGTTGCGCGCCTCATCAACTATAAGAAGTGTTTGACCATCAATGCTAACTAAGGGGTTTTGCGATTTTACTTTTTGTATTTGTGTCTTGGTACCAAGGATCATGAGTTTCGACTTACTGGGGTTTAGAACTAAACTATTTCGCTTTGACCATTCAGCTACTTTATTTAAGTCATGATTCATTTTATTAACAGCGTTATTCATTTCAGCAGGTTTAAAAGATGTATAAAGTTGCGTATCGTCTGCGTATAAATGATAATCACAATGGTTTATGTGCTTGATGATATCAGCAGTGTAAGTGATAAATAACAGGGGTCCGAGAATAGATCCCTGAGGCACTCCTTTTTGAACTGTGAGAGTATCTGATATGCATTCCTGACCATTCTGATTACGAATCTTAACACATTGAGAACGACCGTTCAGGTAGCTGTTGAACCATGCAATGGATTTAAAGTCTGCACCATAATACGTTAATTTGGAGAGCAAAAGGGGCACAGAAATACAATCGAAGGCGCGCGAAAAGTCTAGGAGCGCAAGCAGGATCGCCTGGCCTTCTTCCTGTCCTGCAAGAACATTGTCAGTAACATCCAAGATAGCAGTTGTTGTGCTGAGACCTCTTCTAAAACCAGACTGCCTAACCGGTAAAATATTATTGGTTTCAAGAAAATGACTCAGCTGAATGTAAACGACCCTTTCCAAAACCTTTGATAAGAATGACAGAACACTAATAGGCCTCAGATCTTTATAAGATAAGGGACAAGATTTTTTTGGAATAGGATTAATTAATGCTGTCTTCCACTGTTCAGGGAATGTTGAGGTTGCGATAGAAAGGTTAATTATATGCGTTATAATTTTTAAGGTATTTGGAAGTGTCAACATAACCATATCTCTCGTAATACTATCATGGCCCTGGCAATTGGATTTTATGGAAATAATAATGTTTGCAACCTGCTGTTCACTAACTGGCTGTAATTTGAAAGTAACATTAGAATATCTGTGATATTCAAAGTACGTTATTTCAGATAGTGGCACAGTGGATGGCCCTGGAACATCCAGGAAAAACGCATTTATGTTATTAGGATCTTGTAAATTGTCAGGCAAATCTCTGTGTTTATCATTAAATACGACCTGTTTTTTTAAGTTGCTCCACAATAATCTTGGATTTTTCAGATTAGAGTTTAACGTCAAATTAAAATATGCTCTTTTTTCATTTAAGATTGCACATGCCACGACTTTTTTTAAATCTTTATAATATAATTTATGTGCATCTAGTTTAGTTTTACGATATCTAAGGAATGAAGAATTTCTAAGCCTGATCATAGCCCTAATTGTGTCAGTGATCCATGGTGGGTTTTTAGCCTTTACATAACTTTTTCTCAAAGGTGCGTGCTTATCAAATAGGTTTAAAAAACAATCATTAAGTTTAGTGACAACAACATTAACATCCTTTATATCTAAAAGACTATCAAAATTCATAGAACACAGATCAAGATCAAAGTTTTTTACATTTATCTCTTTTAAAGGTCTATAAACAATTAGTTTAGGGGTAGGCTTATCTTTACGGATAGTTAAAGTGAAATTGACCATCAAATGACCCAGACTTCCCGTCACATTGTTTACTGTTATAGAATTAACTTTACAATTAGTAAAAACAACGTCTATAAGCGTCTCCGAAGTCACAGAATAGTGAGTTGCATCCTGAACTATTTGTACCATCCCCAAGCAGTCAAAAAATTGAGATAGCCTCTTTGTTGAACTACAAGCTGTATTAAACATATTAATATTAAAGTCACCCATCAGCACTATCTTTTTGAATTGACTAAAAGCTGTCAAGGAATTCATAATAGCATCCAGAAAACTATCTAAATTTATCCAATTTGGGCGATATACCGTACCGAGGAGTATCTTTTGTCCATTGATATTACATGAGAGCCACATCTGTTCAATATCAGCAATAGGATGAGTTAAAGTGCGTACCTTTAAGCAGTCCCGTACGTAATATCCCACGCCACCCCCTCGGCTCCGCATATGTGCTGGACGCGGTATGTGACGAATCTTATATCCACTCACCAAAGGGGCACAAGCGTCACCTCCTACCCTTAGCCAAGTTTCGTTAATAGCAATGATGTCGGGCTTGTACATATCCATAGCCATCAGAAAGTCATCCTGTCCAGTACTCAAGGAACCGGGGTTGTAAAGTGCTAACTTTAAGAAATTGTTTCTCATCAAAAGTAAAATAAATTAATTGACGTCTGTATCAGAAATTGAACATATAAATAACCATAGATGGTAGATACCACTTACCTACATTATAGTTTACAGACTTAACGCCTTCTGCTTTTTAAAAGTGCCATCTATAGAGGTTTTTTGAACTAATTTTTATGAGCTGTCAGAAAACTCCCCATTGGTGATAAGTGTTTTAATAGGGGATTTATATGTTAATGTTTTTTTCCTATGTAGGTAATGGTTTATCGTTTTTGTATTATTTAGCAATAACTTTATAGATATTTTTTATAAAACGGGTAAAAGTAGTAACATCTAATAATAGGTCTCTTACTTAGGCCTCTTACTAAAGCCTGGGCAACCGCTCGCAGAAGCAAAGCCGTGGATTCGCATGAACACAAGAAGAGGTACAATGCTGCCGCCAAGTCCTGCAAAAAGGTGATCAAAAGAGCTCGTTTCGCCCACATAGGCTGTATCGGAGACAGAATAGCGTCATACCCCTCGGGAAGCAAAGCTTTCTGGTCCCTCGCCAAGTCGGTCGAAACGAACTTTTGTCGCCCGTCGCTGCCGCCTCTGTGGAAACCTGATGGTTCTCTGGCCCACACCGCTAAGGAAAAGGCGGATTTATTTGCCAGTATCTTTGCGGAAAATTCTCGTCTAGATAGCCAAGGAAAAATCCCACCCCAATTACCTCAGTTCGGTCCTACAATGGATACCGTTCATATTCACCAAAAGGAGGTTCTTAAGTGCTTGCTGCACCTAGACGAGAATAAGGCTAGCGGTCCAGACGGTATTCCTGCAGTGGTGTTGAAACGCTGCGCAGCTGAGTTGTCTCCCGTTTTGACGCGTCTGTATAGACTCTCTTTGGAATCTGGTAAAGTCCCCAAATCCTGGAAGCTGGCTAACGTACAACCAGTACCGAAGAAGGGAAGCCGTGCTGATCCTGTCAACTATCGACCAATTTCAATCACCTCCATACTTTGTAAAGTCATGGAACGTGTATTGAACAATCGACTCCTGGCATACCTTGAGACCAACGAGCTCCTAAGCGATAGCCAATATGGTTTCCGCAGTGGACGCTCGACCGGCGATCTTCTCGTGTATGCCACACACTTATGGAGTGAGGCCTTGGAGGGTCATGGTGAAGCAATAGCTGTATCCTTAGACATCTCCAAGGCCTTTGACAGGGTCTGGCATGATGGTCTCTTAAGCAAGCTTCCAGCATATGGCATACCGACCGGGCTCTGCGACTGGATATCTGATTTTCTGAGGGAACGGTCGATTCGAGTAGTTTTAGATGGCTACTCCTCTGACCTAATGGCAATTAATGCCGGGGTACCTCAGGGATCTGTTCTCTCTGCAACTTTATTCTTGCTGCACATTAATGACCTCCTAACACCAGGCATTATTGGATATGCTGATGACAGCACTGTTGTTGAGAGATATATATCCAATGCGCGAACGAGCGCCCATGAAATCCAGATTTTGAGAGAGTCTATGATTGAGCGCGTTGATTCGACCTTGCGGAATGTGTCCGATTGGGGCGAATCTAACCTGGTCAAATTCAACGCCTCCAAAACACAAGCGTGTCTATTCTCCGCAAAAAAGAGCACCTTTACTCTTACGCCCACTTTCCAGAATGTATCTGTTCCCATCACCGACCAACTAGGGCTTTTGGGCGTCACTATAACGTCCAAATTAAACTTCGGACAACAAATTGAGACTATGGCAAAAACGGCTTCCAAAAAATTGGGTATCATCTCGAAGGTCCGGCGGTACTTCAGCCCTGAACGGCTCCTCAACTTATACACAGCCCAAGTGAGATCTTGCATGGAGTACTGTAGTCACCTTTGGGATGGTTCTGCCAAATACCAGCTCGAAGCGCTAGACTCTGTTGACCGAAGAGCCCGAAAAATCATAAATAACAACAACCTTACAAATAAAAAATTGCAGACGCTAGAGCATCGTCGTAAGGTTGCTTGTTTGACAGTATTTTATCGGCTACATTTTGGTGAATGTGCGAGTGCTCTTTTTGACCAAATTGAACCCACCCCTTTTTACCACCGGACTACCAGACGCAGACAGAATTTCCATCCGTATATAGTGGATATACCAAGAAGTCGAACAAAACGCTTCGATAGTTCCTTTTTGGTACGGATTGCCAAGGTGTGGAACAATCTGCCTGCGTCTGTTTTTCCTGACCACTACAGTCCTGGAACTTTTAAGTGTCGAGTGAATAGGTTTCTCGTGGATGGACGTGTAACACCATAGTCTTCATGCGCACTTTCCATCAGGTGGCATAGAAGACAAACGTCCTATCCTTACAATATAAAAAAAAAAAAAAAGGTAATTTCATTACATGACGTTTAAATTTTTCAATACCTAAAGCTTTCTTTTTAAAATTAAAAGTTTGGTGCATACCTATCTGTTTTTTTTATATCTTATTAGTAGTAATAAATTTGTGCCCTGATCTCTATTTATTTATTTATTTCACTTTACTGGTTTCTACAGCACAATCGATTACATAATTACATTTTTTTTATTTGCTACACAGAAGCCAATTATAAGAAACCTATTTTGTTATTCAGTTAACAATAAGTTTAAGTACAAAAAGGGGAACATGCATAAAATTCAAATACCAATCAAATAAAAATACCGAAATCAAAAAGAAATAAAATAAAATAATTATGTACAATGAAGTTAAATTAAATCAAATTAAAGCAAAGTAAATCAAAATAAATCGAAACAAATTAAATCAGAACAGATCAAATGAAATTAAATGAAACCAAATGAAATCAGCCAAATCAAACTAAATTTAATTTCACAAAATTACACCTAGAGTCAAACGAAATGAAATTAAACTATACTAGATCCAATTAAAGTAAATAAAATAAAATTACATAAAAATAACATTAGAATACATAAAATAAATTTCATCTTAATTAAATCAAATTAAACTGAAAACAATACAATTAAGTCAAATAAGATTATTATTAAACAGAGTCAAAACCAGATTGAATTAAACTATACTAAATCCAATTAAATTCAAACAGATTAAATAACATTAAAATAACGAAAAACATAAAATAAATATAAAAGTAAATTAGATTTCATATTTGCATTAAATCAAATTAAACTGACAAAATACAATTATGTCAAATAAAATAAAAATTAAAAGAGTCAACATAAATTGAATTAAATTGCAAGTTAATTAATTATAAGAGACATGAATAAAAGTTTAAGTTTAAGTAAACACTCGCAGGTAGATCTATAAATTAATAAATTACTATATTTCAGTCGCACAGGAGACATAAATAGGTTTATACATACATACATACATAATATATACTCTATATAATATTTTTTTTCTTATACGTAAATAGGTAACTCAACGTCTTTATATATATTTCTTATCGAAGGTTAGTTACTGAAAATTCAAATTTGCAGCGTAAGAGTTCGTTCCATGCGCAGGTACTGTGGCAGGTACGGAGAACAACTCCAGTAAACAAAAAGATACTTATTAATTTCGATTCAAATTAAATATTTGGGAACCTATAAAAAAAATATAGGTTTGGTTTACTTATTAAGTTCACTTTTTTAAATTAATCTTCAAATCACAATGAACATTTTTATAAAAGTAGGTCTAGTATCTAGGTACTTAGTTTTTCTTTTAATGAGTTTTCAAAAAAATCTTGAAAAGTTCATGTCAAAAAGCTCATTAGGCATTTTGTTCTTGGTGGTCCTTAAATATGATTTTGTTAAAATTTAACTTATAGTATCAAAATATAAAAGATAAATTCCTGAATCGATTTCTGAAATGTAGCTCTGTATAGGTACTTATAAAAAAGCTGGTCTTGTCCTTTTTTCAAGTCGTGCGTGGCTGCTTCAAATGTGATGAACCATAGTCTTGGTTTGTCGCGCCAGAAGGGCGGTACGTGCATGAAAAGTGCGATGCTGGAAACTTCGACAGGGCTTGAGGTTGATGTGTTTGGTTCTTCTGCCATCTTGATTTCTTGTTCTTCGTCGGGGTTACCACTTTAAGGAAGGTTTGAGTTTGAAGATAAACACCAATTGAGTGATCAGAAGGAATGTATTTATTCGAAAAATATTGGCTTCTTATATACAGTGTGTCCGGTCACGACCTAGCGATAATTTAAGGTATATACCTAATTTCATCGACAAAAACACCCATGTATGAGGGTCTACCCCCCCTCCTGTCAGAATGGCCGCCATTTTTTTTTTTTAATTCTTGTAGATACATCTGCTGAAAGATGCCGATTTCTCTGGACAGAAAGGTCCTACAGATGTAAAAAATTTTGAAATATATGCAATAATATAATATGAATAATATGCTAGTTTTTGAAATATGTTAAGAAAAATAAAAAAAAACGAGAGGTCCCAGGTTCGAATCCTGGTCGGGTAATTTTTATTTATCACATTTTTCATTTATTTAAAAAAAAACAGTTAATTTTTTTCACTTAAATTAGCATTGTAAATGTTTTAAGATATTTTGTAGGGAAAATTTTCCCTAATGTTTATTTTTATTTTATAGTTGCTATTTCTACCTTTAAAATAACATTTTTTTTACATCTGTAAGATGTTTCTGTCCAGAGAAATCGGCATCTTTCAGCAGAAGTATCTACAAGAATAAAAAAAAAATTAAATGGCGGCCATTCCGACAGGAGGGGGGGTAGACCCCCATATATGGGTGTTTTTGTCGATGAAATTAGGTATATTTTGTAAACTTAAATTATCGCTAGATCTTGACCGGACACACTGTATAATTTTGCACTATACCTATCTCTTTCACTGAACTACTACTCTCTCACTTTATTCGTCAAGCTCTTCCCACAATCGTTATACTCTCTCACTCGCACATTATAAAATAAATGCGTGTCGCGCTGCTCTGCTGCATTCACGAGTTGTGCCCGCGCGTTATATATATAATTGCCGCGTAATTTTATAAATTCACGGAATTTATTATATTCCGGTGACAATTATACCGTTAGGTAATGACAGCTGACAGACAATATGTCAGTAAACTCAACAACAGTCAACATATTATCTGTCAAATGTCATTTATTTAGGCAATACAAATACAATACAATAATAAAAAAAGCATTGTCTTCTTATATTGCGATGTATTTATGAATTATTATTTAATTAACAGAGTTCGCAAGCATATAATAATATATTGATAATAATTGCGAGTGCTATAGATTTTTAGTTTCATAATCAAAACTGATAAGCAACCCATGCTTTTACTAAAAATATCTTGAAAATAATGTATTCAATTTTGAGAAAAAGGTTAAGTTCTCTTATAATTAATTCGTACCGAAATAAAACAGATTTAGCTGAACTGAATATCGTAGCTGATAAAATTACGGTACCTGTTCCTAAAGCATTAGACAGTGTTGAAAATGACTTGTCCGACGTACACCCACATCTACCGGAATCATTTAACTTCGCAGCTTATGTTAATAAGTCAAAGCTATTACAAAATTTAGTGGATTTAAATGTTAATCTTAGTAAAATAGAAAAAAAACCTCATACAGCAGTAAAGCTTTTAAAACTTGACTATGAAAGAGATATTAAGAACCGTATTTGGTTCATCAAGGACTATGTTGATGATCTGGGTACCTTCTTAACAAAAAATCCAATGATTTTATGTGAGCAAATTGACCATTTACAAGTGCGCATCAACTACCTCCAATCGAAGCTGTTCTCTGAAGATCAAATTAAGAGAATTATATCAAAGAACCCGTTTTGGTTGATGTTCAGGTAACTTAATTTCTTTTATCAGGTTCTTATATTTAATTTGTTGTGGCTTGCTTTTTACTAACTATTTTTATATAAAAAAATTACTCATAAATAATCATTTCCACCTTGGACCAATTTAATTCCAGTAAGGTGAAGCTGTTTTGGATAGCAATGGGAACTACCAGGGTATAATATATTTCTTTTGAACTTATCTATATATTTCTTTTGAACTTATCTCATGGTACTTACACATTTTGTTCTATCAGTTACTTACTTATACTTTAATTGTTTTAAACGTAATCTGGATACTCTATCTGTGTAATATGTGATTTTTTTAGTAATAACACAATAATTGATTGGTCTATGTTACTTAGAACTTAATTTTTTTTAATTGTAACATGTGTGAGACTCTAATACTAAATATAGTCGATGAGTCCATATCACTTTTTATTTTAGCAATATTTTTAAGCATGCTTATAATAAAATGACAATAAGGGCTATATGTTGCCAGTTATATTGTAAATGTTATTATTTTGTTTCAGCACAGTGCGAATAGATAAACGCTTAGGTTTTTTTCAAGATACATTTAGTCTATGTGGAGAAGAAGTAAGACAATTAGCAACTAAGCAACCAAGATTAATAACATATAGTTTAAGTCATGTCAAAACTAATCAATTTGCCATTAAGGAAGAAATGGGATTTGAAGATTCAGAAATTAAACAATTGTTGCTGAAAAAACCATTGTTATTGATGTTAAGTAAGTTTCCACCAAAATTAACATATTACTGTAGTAGTCAAGCTATTTTCGTTAATTGTCACTGCAAATTCATCAAAGGCGAACAAAAGTCTTCTTTAGTTTTAACTACAATGGTCAATTGATTTTCGATAATTGTCACTGCAAATTCATCTAAGGCGCAAAAAAGTTTACTTCACTTTTACTGCAGTTTCATTCAATCAAGATTTGTAAGGATTAATAAAGAAAACTGAAGTTACCAAGAACTTTATACCTACTTGCTCAAGTTTCTGTGCTGATTTGCATGACTGCTAATTTAAGCTAAGACATATAAGCTAATTTGGTGCATGTCTTGTTCACCTTGCATAACAGACCGTAAGTTATGTTCTCGGTTGATTGAAAGGTAATGAAGCCGCAGATGTACGAGTCAGGCGAATAATGCCTAGACTGTACTTTGCTATCCCCCATAGCCCAACAGGTTCTAGTCACTAGTTTCTCAGTTTGTTTTACTTTGCGAGTTTCCAAAGCGTCACACTTTTTCATTACACAATGCTGCTTTAAATTTTTATAACTTTTGTTGTTTAACCTTTTCTCATTCAAGCCTTATCTAAAAAGTTTCATTTTTGTTTCAGACCAGTTACACCTCACACGCCGTTTCAACTATATTCATTCAGTAATGAAAATTCCTCATAATATTATATTGCAGTATCCCGAGGTATTGCTCTGCAGAAACTATAGAATACAACAGAGACATTTATTTTTGTCACACTTGGGAAGGGCACAATATGATCCAAAGAAAGAAAATTATGTTCCAATAAAAGCTTTAATAGAAGGAAGCGATTCGGATTTTAGTACAAATATCGCAAAATCTAATGTACAGGATTACAATTTATTTTTGAAAACATTGTAACACAAAGTTTTATTTCTATCCTGTTTTACCCAGAAGAGTTTTGTCTTGAATTGCATTCAAAGAATGATACAGAAGTGCATCAAATATTCCAGCCACAGTGAACACACCCCCAATAATAGCACATATATTTGTTGCAAAATGGCCAAGTGACCTGAAAAATAAACACAAATTTAGTATGAAAAAAAAAGATAATATGAGTGGGGGGAAGATGGAAAACGGGGTAAGACAGAAAGTCAACAATAACGCCACATCTAGCAGATTTTTTGAAGTGTTTGTAGCACTGTTTAAGCCGCCATTTAATGTTCTCCTATGTCATAGTCAATGTTTGAAGGTTATTGCACAGAAACATGTTTTTTTTTACAAAATTATACAATCTGGCTTTTTGCGTGTTTCTTCAAGTATTTTTATCTTACCCCGCATCCTGTAACTATCATTAAAAGCTAGGTACAACTGATTCTTTTGGATACTTAATAATTACTTTTTATTTACCTTTAGGTTATTAAATACATTTTTTGCCATTACTCGTATTTTAGGAATTGAAACAATTTTCTATCTTTACCCATTACATTTTGATGGGGTAAGATGATTCGAGTAAGATATTTGGAATAATATTATGCTACCAAATATGACAAATGTAACATAATCAGATTTTTTGTTTGTTTCTGATTTTGCCTTTAACTTTTATTATCAATTTTACTTTAAACAATCGCTCAGCAATGTTTGAGAACATCCACTTCGATCTTTCCCCGGTGGGGTAAGATTGAAATACAAAAATCAAAATATTTGTCTTGTCTTTGTTTTCTTAGGCGTTTTGATGCTTGTGTCTGTTATTTTGTTTTCAGGGCATTAAATTCCATAGACTAGTATTGACCAAGAATGTATGTCATTCTCGTAAACGATTTTAGAAAGTAGTTTGATCTTTCCCCGTCACCTTTCCGTCTTTCCCCTGTTTTATTTTTGTCCATTGCAAATGATTGCAAGTGTGGCACTCATTTCTTTATAGATTTAAATGAAATTTAACAAACTAGTTTAAAAATATACTCTCTGGTCGTCATCCACAATACATCAAGTTTAAATTTTGATTAATATGTAGTGTTTCACAAGGATTCAAAAACAACACTACTCATCTTATTGAAAACCCGTTCGATCTTGCCCCCACTCACCTTACTGATTATTAATATTCAATTTCGATTTGAAAAACATTTCCTGCTAGCTTTGTTTAGAAACCTATCGATTCTAACTGGTTCCTAAAGAGCTATACTTTTTTAATATTAAAAATAAATAACAAATATAGTGAGACTAAAAAAATAACACGCGGGTTAGGGCAAAAATTGGTTCAAACCCACGCTTCTTACATTTGAGCCCACCGAGTCTAAGCGCACATACGCACTGGCGGTTGACCGCAGGGGCGGCTAATTGCGCGGTTAACCGTTTTCTCAGTTTAATATGCAACCGCGTTAAGCGGTTGGAACCGCCTAAGCAGCCAACCGCTGGTGCGTATGGGCGCTAAAGCCGATCGTTTACCGCCAACTAAACTAAGTTAGCTTAGCTTGCATAGTTGAGATGACACAGTTTTTCAGCGTGCGTCCGGCTGTCTGGACATTTTTTGACATCACATTCCTTTTAAACTTAAAACTCAGTTCTAGTTGCTTTAATTACTGAGATATAAGGAAAAAACAAAGTGGCTCAGCCAGAAACGTCCGGCTGGCTGCCCACTTGTTTTTCGTGTTAACTCGAAAATTATGGCGTTTTACTTGATAAAACCACTTTAGTTGCTGTCACATATCGCGTCACATACATTTACATACCAGCTGGATCCTCAAAACCCTCTGGGGGCTGAGATCTGGAATGCTGGAAAATGCGAAATTCTGGCTGGCTGGCCAAAGTTTTTTCGATTTTTTGGGGAAAATATAGCGTCACAAACGATGAAACCTTTACAGATCGTCGTCACAAACGATGACTTAGCCACCTAGATAAGCAGCAACGCTCTGCGAGAAAATGTCCAGAGAGCCGGACGCACGCGTTTTTCATACATGTGCGTCCCCCGCAAACTATGCTTATTTTTTATTTTCTTAATTTAGTTTAGCTAAGATTTCATTTTAGATGGCGCCACATGCTTTTATTACAAAAGTGCAATGTCAAATGTCTTTCCGTATAGAATTTTGACAGCGCACTTTTTGCCAACGCCAACTTTTGAGAGAAAAGGATATAATGTTTTTTTTAAGTTTTTGCATTTAAAATGCTCAATTATTCTGAAATAAATGAAAAATGTGATAAATAAAAATTACCCAACCAGGACTCGAACCTGGGACCTCTCGTTTGCCGGACGAGTGCTCTTCCACTGAGCTACCGGGGCCTGGCGGTACGCCTCGAAATTACTTACCACATTTTTTGTTTTTACGTTATATTGCTAACGTAGCCCTATCTAATGGTATAGCTTTGCAGCTAAGACCACCCGAGAGCAATTTCTTTACATTTCTTTTTATTTATCACATTTTTCAGAAAAGGATATGTTTTTTCTTTTTAAAATCAATTGGAAACCTCCTCATTAGGGCTATGCTATCTGTACCTACAAATAATAGACAAAACAGACATAAGTGTCATTAATTTAACACAAAAATATCACGTTATGGTGCTTACAGATTGCTGTAATGGAACTTGTAATGTAACATTCTGCGCACCACACGTACAAATACGCAACGTGCGCAGAATGTTACATTACAAGTTGCATTACTAGCAATCTGTACGCACCATTAAGATAAAACTCAGGATGATGCTTGCGCACGAAGATGCGTCAGTCCGTCAGTGCGGCGGCACTGAGGGAATCGCCTTACGTTGTGCATGAATGTAAACAGCGAAAATATTCAGGGTGTAACTGTAGGGGTGGATCAAAAGTTTCCCACGAATGTGGGGCCTCAATGTCCACCAAAATAAACACCGATCTTATATTTGCGATTTTATGATTTTTCTGAAAAATCTGATTCTCAGGGTCGTATTATACTAAGAACAAAACTTAAGAGCAGTTTAATATGAGATTAAATGATCTGAGTTTAAATAGCGATTCCAGTTTTAAGTACGCGTCGTATCTAATATATAAAATTCTCGTGTCACAGTTTTCGTTGCCATACTCCTCCGAAACGGCTTGACCGATTTTGATGAAATTTTTTGTGCTTATCTGGTATCTATGAGAATCGGCCAACATCATTTTTTTTTTATTTATATGGCAAAGCAACGTTTTCCGGGTCAGCTAGTTATTGAATAAATATTAAGTTCTGTTTAACTGAATCTTATTTATTTATTTAACTTTTTATGTACACTACAAATAATAATAGAAAACAGAAATATAATTAAATGGTACAAAGGTACTGCTTATTCCTAGCGGAATCTTACTTAATGATCCGTAATAAACGGATTCTATTCTATTCTACTTAGCTTATAACAGTTTTGTTTATGGATAATACTTGTTCTTGTTTACAATTTAATAAAAAAAAAATCAGCTTCGTTTTACGTATACTTTTGTTTTGTTTGTTAGATTTGAAATCGTTTTTTCACCTAAGAAGAGTGTTAACAGTTAAGTATTTTGTAAGAATTTCAAAGCAAATATATTTAAGAACTTTCAAATGGCTTGAAGTTGCGTTACTTACCTAAAATAAAAATTAATGAAATAGTTAACTAAGAGTTAATCCATGTTACCGCGAACGGAACGTTTAAATAGTTTTACGGATATGACGTGAACCTTCGTTCTCGTTTTAAATTAAAATTGTTGGGAGTGAGAATATTCGGATTTCTTTCGTTCGGTCATTCGTATATTAGTACAATACTTACATACCTTATATACAATTAATTAATTAAGTATCTCTAACCAGTCTGTGCATACAATTCCCTAGCAAAATGCCTCGTAAAAATAATTTAACGCTGTAGCATAAAACCGCAAACACACTAATATATTTTGTAGTTCCGGCGATATGGGGCATCCTTTGTGGTCAAGCTTGCCTGTGAGAAACGGTATCTTTTTTTGAACTCATTTTCTGGTTTTGTGTACGGATCCTGCGCATCTCTCAATGAAGTTCTTGGTATTCGAATGTCATTATATACATGATTATAATAATCTTTAGATAAAAAGGGGTCCATTTCTTTTACCCTTTTTGCAACTTGTGTTTGTTTATCTAGTCTAAATCGTGAGTGGAGCAATCGCCTAAAATCAAACCACAGAATAGAATATTATTAGGTATATTACCTACTCACAAGGAGCCAAAAAGTACGCTACTCAAGTGTGGGTATGACCAAACATACCAAAACGCGTATAAAACTGTGTTCAAAATTATGATTAAGTATAGATTGGCTATTTATATTCCTTCAATAATAAGCAAACGCAAATTGAGTTTTAATTTAAGTTTTAAAATAAAGCTAAACTGTGATTAAACTAATATTTGTTCTGCTGATATTCGTTTGGTTTTCGCAGTTTTAAGTTACGTTTTATAATAAGCTCGACTTTTCAAAACTACCTAGTTTTAATTTAAGTATCGTTATAAAATACGACCCTCATGCCCGTCTGCACTAAACTTTGACAGCTCCTAAGTTGATGCTTAAGTCTCTAGGACGTGCTTACGAACAAAAATTGCGTTGCACTAAACTTAGGTCAATGCCTAAATGCTTAAGAAATTCTTAACTTTATGTGCCCGATTCCCCATGCCATAACTTTAGGCAAGTCTTTAAGCATGATCGAAAAGTTATGCCAACACAATAGTTAGATTTTTTCATATACATATATTTAATAATTTACCATGTTATCTTTTAGAAAAAACTTCACTACGTAGTTGGTGAAACTTCAAAAATATTAAATAAACCTGAGAAACATAACTTCCCACAATACTTTATTTGTATCATTCTCATTACTTTTCGATCATGTTTTTGATAGAACGTGGATTGAAGATTGAATATTGAAATACCTAAATTTGTACCTACATTCCATTGACCTATACAATAGAACTTAATGCTACATTCCCTCGCTTGAAAAATTCTTCCCTGGTGAAATCGTTGCAAGTTAATTTGTACCTGACTAAAAACATGACTATGATTAATGAGTTGGACGAATTCATAAATTTCTTGGACTTTCTCGAAGATTTAGACGATGAAAACCCACAACGCAGGACACGCATTCTGAGGACAAGAGGAAATCCTCTTGAAATCATGAACGATATCGAATTTTACAAAAGGTATCGTGTGTCAAAGGAAATATTCCTTTTTATACTTCATAAGATTGATGAAAGTCTGGAGTACGAGAGTGACCGGTAAGTAATTACATACTAAATGTTAGTAGGTATTAAGTATTTTATTGTAAACTAACTTTTTCCCGCAACTTTTTGTAACCTTCCTGTAGTAATTTCAGTAACTCCTTCCGTAGTACAACCAGACAACCATTGAAAGAATCTTTTTACCAAGTTTCACATCTGTGCACTCGGGGAATAAAATAAAAAACAGAGGCAGAGGCATCTGCATTATGTAATCTAATAAACTTTTCCTATTAAACTTCAAAAATTTTTTAAGTTAAATAAACCGGCAAAAATTACAAAGTGACATGAAGAACCAAGTCATAGATAAAAATCAAAGACAAAATAGACTTTTTCGTTCATTTCGTTCACTTACTTAGGGAACGATCGTTGTAGGAGTCACTTAAGCTAAACAAGTTGGTGCAGAGCAATTCAGCGTAAGTCAATGATTAGGTGTGACTTAGTTTAGGCGTGTCATAACTAAGCTTATGCTAAGTGGAGTTTAGTGCAGACGGGCATCAGAGAAAGAAAAAATAGCCTAACATTAAGCTATGCAAAGACCAAAAACACGACCGTAGACCAAGTAACGATCGTGATTTTTGGTCTTTGCATAGCTTAATAGTAGGCCTTTAATATCATCTAACCACTAATACATGGCATTTTACAGGTGAATATAATGTTGCAACATACCGATTTTTTTGAAAATCTAGATAGAACATTAACAAGTTACACCCTGAATATGTAGAATTACCTAACCATATGCTTACCTTTCTTTTTGCGTATATTTTACCATCAATGGTGATAGTTCATAACTGAAGAACGCCCCCGGCATGCCAGATTCGGCGCTTACAATTGAGACAGATTTGTGATGTCTTGTTACTGAGAACTGGTTAGTGAATACAATGGAACCATCCATTTTCTCATAAATTGTTGGCACGATTTTAATATAATATTGAAACATTACTGCACCTGAAAAAAGGATTTTCTTCTTTAAATTACAATTCTATCATTCTCTAGATAGCTGATCACGGAGATTGACAAAGCAGCAGGTAAGGTATGCATTCACTTAATCGATTCACACACTGTCCTGCACCATGTAGCGCGTAAATGCGTTTTTTAACGTAGATCACGCGCCCAAGAGGAGAAACAAGCACCTCCGTGCATAGGTACATACACGAACGGGGCGAGATATAATGTATGGCACACGAATCCCGCAGTGCAGTGCGTGATTTTGGAAGAATTGGAACTGGTTTACTGGTCGACCGTGTCCACTGCAAAAAAATCTCTTTTTTTGCATAGTGATACCATGTTTTTTCTTCTTTATTACATATCATTTTATTCTTTTCAAACATTACTTCAATATTTGATAGGGCCATCTATCGTATCTTTAAGAACTAGGTAATTTTTTCATTTATGGGTGACCTGAAAAACAGCCCATTTAGCCATGCGTACCGATAATGTACAATTATTAAATATACTAAAAAAAGACGTGTGGAACTCGGAGACTGTCGCGGTAAAGCTATTGCATAGCATTTTTTATCAACTTATGCAATTAAAATTATTTATTTATTTTATTAATGCAGTAATGTTTGATCTAATATGAAGTTCCACAAGTTCCTAGTAGATGGAGCTGATTGTTTATTAAAGCCCGCATGTAAAGTTATGAAATCAAAGTATCACCGCTGTGCCGGTCGGAGTGGGGGGTGTTAGGTTTTTTTCGTTACGGAATTTCTGGATTCGGTTCCCACGCTCAAGGCCCGCGATAGAAACTATGCAATAGCTTAAAACTAATATCTTCAGAGAAAATTAATTAAATAGCAATGCTTTGTGACTGTTCAATTTATTTGTGATTAAAAAAAATGTAAACATAGGTATACTTTATAGATTTCAATGAGGAGTTTTCTAATTGATTTTAAAAAGAAAAAATCATATCTTTTTCTCTCCAAAGATGGCGTTGGTAAAAAGCTAGCTGTCAAAATTCTATAAGAAAAGACATTTGACATTGCACTTTTGTAAGAAAAGCATGTGGTGACATCTAAAATGAAATACAGTAACTATTTTTTTATAGTTTTAAATGTCAGCTTGAAAACCTCTCATTGTTACAACTAAGAGGGAATATGAGTGGGTATCAATCATTTTGTATGTCAAAAATAATTAGACGGGGATGAATCAAATTTTTATTTAGCTGCATTCTAAACCTCGATTAAACGAGCTTTCCAAAGATGTAAGTTTAATTTTGTGTTATTCACCAGAACCGCTATCGACCGTTGCCTTTATATTCGAAGATGCATGTGTAAGATTGAAAATATTATCAGAAAGGACTAAGCTATCTGAGGGTACCATTCACACTTTACTTCATGAGCATCTGAATATCTCTAGGGTCAGTGCAAGATGGGTACCGCGAATGCTTTCGGCGCCGATGAAAGAAGCGCGATTTGAGTGCTGCAAAGACTTTTTAGAGTTTTGTCGTGAAAATCCGCAAAGTGTTTTGAATCGAAAAGTTACCGGTACTGAAACGTGGGTTCATCAATATGATTTTAAGAGTAAGCAACAGTTCACACAGAGGTATAAAAAAGGAGCCACTGAAGAAGTTTTAAGTCCTCTGATGAAATGACTGTAAAGTACGTCCACATTTTCCACATTTTGATACAGAAAAGCAAAAAAGACCACTGAACAAGTAATTTCGATAACAACTAGTTCATTCGACAATTTGTTATGGGTGTATTTAGAGCTTCTCGTTTTCTTCTCCATAGCGTCTTTTGATATGCATACATAACCCGCAAGAGGGCGCTTTTTCTCTATTATGACTTCGGTTATTTTCATTCATTATAGGTAATGAGGTTAGCTAGTATTTATCAGGGCATGATCACTTTCATGTATGTACACACATCACGCACACAGACACAAATCTATGATAGTTGATCTGAATTAAGTGGTGTGCTATTGTTGGCGCAAATCACTGCATTATAGTTGCAGAAGTTCGTGATTTTTTTTAAACACGGTGACATTACTATCAAACTTCTTTGATTAACAATGCTATAAAAAATATACCTAATTTAATTAAAATATTGGAGCTTAAGATTAATTTTAACATGAAATTAAAGATTAGGTTAGTTTATCGGCGGATTTTCGAACATTTTTTTATAGCAACAAATGACGACGGCCATTACCGACCGGCCGGCCATATTTATTAACGTTTTCATTGTGAGATTTTGTTGCTTGTGTTGATTGAATTTCCTTTTCGGCTTTTGGTTTTATTGTCTTACAATTATATTTACGTATTCACTTTAGCAGAAGTTTTACATACGTTGTGTTGTGTATTACGCTGTGTTAGCACCCGTTTATACCCTGTATGGAGGGTTATTCTTGGAAGCATATTAAACAGTTCTTTGAACTTGATTATGTTAATCGACACTTTGTGTTCGCTCCATACCTATCAAAGCGTCATATCAAACCCAATGAAAAAGAAAATGCGAGTGAAATTGGCCACCCAGATATTTTGACAATGGGCATAAGTATATACAAAAGCATCAACAAGTAAGTTAAACTTTTATCATTCTATTGACAATTATATATATTTATCTTAGTACCAGTACACATAAACGTAAATACATATATTTATTACTGCCCAGTAAATAAGACCCATCCATGATACCCTCCTAGCTACTAGTAGCTTGAACAAAAAAGTAAATAAACTCAAATAAATTATAACTATATCTTATAGTTCTACTCTTTGTAAAGTGCATATTAATTATAATTAAAATACTTCAAAATATTTTGAGCTGTAATTTATTATAAAATTTTGTAACATTTCCAATAATGATTTTATTGTTTTCATATTCAATTTACATTTCTTTACAATTTATCAAATGAGAAACCAGTAGTTTGCTCATAGTTACTCTTTTTCAGATGAAATGCCTGCGGTAACCATTGCAACGGCCACATTCCTCCTACATTTCAATAATGTATTCGATTTACTAAACTCCACCTCACCTCCACAAGGAAGATGGACAAGTATTTAAAACTAATTGGACAGCCGGTAGTCCACACAAGGAATTTATCATCCAGTCAAAAACAATTATATGGAATATTGAGTTCATAGCATGTAATAGAAAACCACCATCACAACTGGGCTGACTCAAGTTATTAAATGGTTATGAACGACTGTGGGATAACCAAATAAAAGAAATAAAATTGAAAGACTAGCCGTAAGGAGGATGAACAAAGATCCTTTGGAAAATAGCTTTGGTTGTTTTGCTTGTAAGAGCCAACTGTGGCTCAAATGACAATCCTACAGGGAGTCGGCTTACAAACATTTGTTGAAAAAATTTAAAATATTGAAAAATTCTCAAATACCCTTGTTTTATTGAAGATGTTGTATTTTGTCTCGAGCAATATATTTAGCTGTTGTTTTTGTGCTTCATGATTATTTTTAATATTTACATTGTTGCTCGAGGTAAAATTATTAAGAATAAAATGATAATATTACACAATGAAAGTGGAACCCCACCTAGCCGATCTCGTAATACATAGTTTAAATCTCCCGCCATAAAGAGAATGCATGAATTTTAAATTTCCCGCCAGCTCAAAAAAGCCGACACCAGCGCTATCTGACCCTACGTAGCAGGAACTGTTTCTTTGACGGGGTAATTATTTTTGTATGAAGTGGCGCTTCTTCTCTTGAGTATAGTGTTCCTTGGTATTTATACTCTTTGTCGACGGCTGATTGAATTGGAACGAAAAAGTATAAGTTTAATTTATAAACAAAAAAAAATATTTAACACAATCATTTATTTTATATACAGTAACGAGACTGCGGCAAAATGCCTGTACCTGGCGGAGTTTACCAAGCACAAGGGCCCACTTGTTTTGATAAAATGAAGATGGGTTTCATGATCGGTTTTTGCGTTGGACTGGCGAGTGGTGGGTTGTTTGGAGGATTCACTGCTTTAAGGTAAAGTAATTTAAGATGATTCAAGTAATAGTTTCCGTAGAAACCACTTAATGAATATGTTATTATTGATAATTCATACTATTATAGGTTATGTTTTCCATTGACAATTTGGATTGAAAAATTCCCTTTTTTCATTTACAGATATGGCGCAAGAGGTCGGGAGTTAATACATTCCGTCGGTAAAGTTATGCTCCAAGGCGGGGGAACATTTGGTACATTTATGGCAATTGGAACTGGAATTCGTTGTTAAAATGTGTAATGACTATTATTGGTTTATTATAAAAGTTTGTTATGTTATGTAAATATAAAGATTAGTTACTATAATTAAATAAAATATAAAATTTATTATGCCTTTTTTCCTACTTTCTAATTTAGAGATTCTAGTGTAATCCCAGTCAGATCTAGCCTATGGGAATTCTTATGCTTGCATTTTGATTAGCCGCAGTAACAATACAATAGATAAAGGAAAGCTTAATATCAATATTATTCATAGCTAGGTTATTTCTGTTGTTGTTTTATAGTCCTAATATCCAGTTGAAGTGGATGTATAAAGTTATTTTCCAAGGTTATTTATCAACCCATGTCTTATTTTCCAAGGTAAGTTCCTTGGAAAATAAGACATGGGTTGATAAATTTTATTAAGCCTTCTTCCATTAATATAACCAGATTTTAAATCAATTTATAGAGCAGATGTTTAAGAAATCCTTATTCAGTAATACAATAGATATATCTTCATGTATCTTCTGTTCTTTCATATATGTAGTACTTAATAAGTCTATCTGTACAGTTCTTTTATAAGAACATCCTATTTTCTTTTTCCAAAAGGTAACTCTTCAAACTTCCATATAAGTATTGGTCTGATAGAATAACCTATATTCTACCTGCTACAACAATCCTCCAAAAGTGCAATAACGGAAACAAAAATACTTTTACAATGGCTTTAACATGCTAAATGAATATAAAAAATAATTAAGATATAATAACTAATAATAAATTTACTTTAAGTTTCCCTATGTAACCATGTTGGTGTACAATTAAAGAGTTTACTATTCATAACTGTGTCACTACAAGTATGGGTAATCAATGTTTTTGCAGATTTTTATAAACTTCATAGTAATTTTTGCATATGAAATAAACTAAAATAAATATGTTACATACCTTCTTTAGCTATTCCATTGACTCCATCTAAGGGTGCAGTGTTTGCACCCTCAACGTCGGTTCCAAATGATAAATGCTTAATATAATGTGAGGTATTAAAAACTGATGAAGAGTAAGGTTGGACATCATGTACATGTATATGATTTACAGTGAAACTTTTTCCAGGTGCTATGTGAAAGCTGCCTCCAACCTAAAAAAATAGAAAAAAAATCTTATTCTAAAAATAATACAAATAGCACAAAAGGTACTATAATAAAAAGAATACTATTTACACTATTATGTAATATACATCACTACTTACTCTGTTTACTTCCATTGAACCATAAATCTGACAGCCTTCTTTCAGTGCCATGTTAGTTTTTTCTATTGAATCATCATCTTTACATTGTTCAATAGTTGATAACTCAGGAAGAGCCCACCGTCTGAGTCTATAAGCTTCTTTAACATCGTCACATGTGTTACAGCATCTTAAATAAAATAAAAATATGAATAAGTGCTTAATTAAAATCATGTGTAGTAATCAAGTAATTATGAAAATCATGCAAATATTATAAATTTAAGTTTGTGAAGATGGTGTTTTTCACTGAAAAAGTTCTGAACCTATTGAACAAAACTAAGAGAAGCAAAGCAGGTGCAGAAGGTAATTTATACAATACAATGTTATTTTTTGTTTACAAAACACCGGAAAACAATGTTCAGAATCGGTAATAGCATCATGTTATATAATATTTTCAATCAAAAATCTCTACAGAGCCTTAAATAATGTATACACTCACTCCCGTGAGTATCGTCCGTGATACCAGGATGCCAGTAGATACCTTCGTCGCATGAAAGGGCACTCGCGCGACAAAACCAACACACCACAAGAGGCTTGAAACTTTTCAAGATAATACTATAATTTTTGGTACTTATAGCAATTCTTTGAACTTTGAAAATATTTGAGGTTTTGCAGACACAAAAAATAATGTTGTATTAATCACCTAGGATGGCTGTTTAAATACAAGAAGTTGTATATTATATTACACATTATATTTGGGAAGGCATATCACTTACTGAGATTCATTAAGTGCAGCACCATAGCAACTGCCGCAAGTAATTAAACTAACAGCAGAGGAATTATTTTTCATCTGAAATAAATAAGTATCTGTATTTTATGATATACTGATTTTTATCTCAAGTAAAATATTAATAATAAGCTCAATGTTTTTTAATGATTTTACCGTGCTAGACATAGAGATATCTTCTTTCTTTGGTTCTGAGATAGGAACTCCATTTAAATCTAACCTTCTCTTATGAATATTATGTTCCATCTGTAAATGCTGCTCTCCTGAAGAGTCCATTGCATCCAATACTAAATCTAGATCAAAAATAATAGTAATATGAGTAAGTATAATAGCCAGAAATATTCTATTAACCTCTCAGCTGCAGAGAGCTCACAAAGATTCATGACCCAGTTCGTGGGAGTTTGCGAGATTTCAGAGCATTCTTGATAATGCTCAGAATAAACTGATTATTGAAAATCAATCAATATGGTCGACATGTAAGCACATGTTTTTTTAAACAATTTACCAACTTTATTTGAAAGTTACATAAACACGTATCTTCTAACATAATTATTTACTCCAGAAAATTATAGCAAATGTGTAGCCTTCAATTAATCCGTTTTTTTATGATCCTTACAAAACAACATACTAACATATAAAACATTACTAAATCCTACATTGAAATTGACACTTCACTTAGAAAAATCGCATAAAACTTTTGAACAGTTCCTTGTTGATTATCTAACCACTAAATCAATTATAGCTTGGTTATATATCTTGTTAAATAAATAAAACATTTCGAACTTTGTTGTGAGTATTTATTGGCTAAATTTTAAGCAAACAGTGTTCCTAGTAGCTTGCGCACTTTTCAGTTCTTCGGCAGTTGTACACATTTCACTGATAAGTGCTTCAGCATATGAGCAGTTAAGGCCTGATCTTTCAACGGTCAAATAAAAGTTATCTAATGAATAAAGTATACAGCTCCAAGCTCACCAAAATTTCATTGTCACTCTATACCATTATCATATAATTATAAAAATCTTAGAACAACATTATTCCACTGAGTAATAATTTATTCAGCGAAAACTTTTATCCAACAATTGACAAATCATTTTATTAGGAGCAATCTGCATTTAAAATCTGAATAAACTATGATGAAGAGTTTTCTCTATATGTAATTTGAATTACCAAATTAAAACAATAATTCTTATTTGAAGCAAAGAGATCACATACATAATTATTTTATTTTGAAAAATAATAGCTTTAATAAAATTAAAAACATCTGCTGTACAAAAACAAAGTACAATAATAATAGTACAAAAATAAAGTTTCTTACTCACAATTGCAAGATATACTAGGAACCGTGATATCTATGTTTATAAGTAATTTGTGCCCTCTAGATGTATCTACAAATAATTCTTCGGATATGTTTGGTGACAGATAGGTGTGTAATTCAGAAATAAAGAGGAGAATCATTACAACGGAGCCAATCACGGTTACTGGAACAAAAATATGACAGAAAAGAGATGTTTATAATTTGTTATATTATTGAAATAAGTTTATGTTTTGGAACATTAATGTTTTACAGAAGATTGAAGATAAATCATAAACTAACTTGTAGCTCCTGTAGCAGTTTTAATACGAAAGTCCTCTAGTGTTTTTGCATACGCGTCAAACTGTTTAAATTTATTTAAAAGTTGTGAATTCATTTCTAAAGTGTTTTTAAGTTTACTAGTGAAAAACTTATCAGTCAAATAGAACGATAAGACTTCGCGGTTATATCATTTATATTTTTATTGGGATCCAACCGTGGAAACCGTAAATGAAGATGTATTAATACTCTAACTAAGCAAATAATGTAAACGCACAATAATTGATTTATATTTGTAAATAAACTTTTAGTACTTTGTCACAGAGTACATTACTTAACTAACAGTTATCTATCTATGCCAAATTATTCAATGCAGTAAGCTGACAGTTCGGAATATCAAACAGAAAAATAATATACCAGATAAAATCTTCGTAGTGTAAGGTACTAAATGAGAATGATTGAAATTGTATGGTACTTCTTCATTCGTTTAGTATAAAATTGTAAAGCAATGTATAAATACGTGAGTTTGAGGCGTGTATATGGATGCGAAGCAGGTTATTAACGATTTTAACCACGCGGTTAAATGTGCATACATACATACATAACTTTACGCCTGTATCCCTTACCCTTATCGTTTGACTAATGAGGAGGTATTATAATGATGGCGAGAGGCTATTATGTATATTTCTATGTTTTCCTATGCATTTTTCTGTGTATATTAATATGCATTTTTCGTTATTAACGGTTCATTAACCGCATTATATGCTTGTTACGGTAAAATTCCACCACGAGATGTCGCTAACGGATTGAAATGTGTATCGCAAGTTGCGCGATGATGCCAGCTTCGACTGGCAAAAAGAAGTCGGTTGAAATTCCCCACCTCAAAAACTTCTAAAGTGATTTTGATGAAACTTATAGTGTACCTACCCTAAGTATAAAAGTACTTAGTCGAAAAAAAAAGAATTACTTAAATCGGACGTGTAGTTCCGAAGATATGCGAATAAAAACATACATACACTATTGAAATTTTCACATTTGTTAAAACATTGAAAACTGGGAAATTCTGAAAATATTACATACATATGGGTGGAACTGATAACCTCCTTTTTTGAAGTCGGTTAACGGGAAAAGAAAGAAAAACTTTATCCTTTTTCGTTGTCGCTGTCAGATATTTAATCATTAATAACCGCATTTTATCGTTAGCTAAGCATAAATTTGGTTTATTAACGGTAGCTAACGGGTTTTTTACAACTATAGGCATGTTCTTTATCTTAACAGTAACTATTATGAAAATAACCTGTTACAATAAAAGTAAAATTAGTTTTTTTGCCATTTTTTAAAGTCAAAGAAAAGTAAGTTACGTGAAGCATCCCCACTCTAGCAATGAGAAAATGAAATCATAAAATATTTTTTAAGTTAAACTTTTATTTCTCAATTTGACGATATTTTTAATTTAAAAAATTCATTTGTTCACTTAAACCGCATCTCTATTTACTTTCTTACCTAAAGTGGGCACACTGGATCTGTCATTTTACTGCACTGAATTATTTACTGGGATGCTACATAAAAGTTCTTCGTACTCTCTTGAGAAGGAAACTAATGGAATTGTCACAATAGCATATAGTTACTTAGTTATGTAATAGTTTAGAAGACGAAATAATAAACATAGCGGCGTCTTTGTCTAACACATGCAATGAAAACAAGCCAGCTCTATACGCAACATTTTTGCTTTAATGACAGCATTTTTCGTGACGTCACGCGTGTGCCGTATGCCGCCATTTTGTGTCGCTGTTTGTTTACTAAAAAACTTACTTCGCTGTTGAAAAACATTGTTTTTAAAGAATTTCTAAGAGTGTGCTGAAATAAACTGAAAAAACAATAGTGCATAATGCCTACTAAGTGCAGCATAATAAATTGTGATGCAACATTATGTCGAAATCGGCGAAATTTAACATTTCACCGGTAAGCCATTTATTCGTACCTGGTCTATCTGTTGTTTTTGTCTTGTAATTCTGTAGATAGTAGTAAAAAACAGTTAAAATCATTAAAAATAAAGTATTCCCTGTAGTTTTCTTTAAAAAAGTTGCATTTTGTTTTCGTTTAAATTGTATTTGTTGGGATTGTAGTGATGTCTTGTTTATACGAACGAATTATCGATATATTGTGTCTGTTGCAGACTGTAGTATTTTTATACCATTGTTTCAGATCTGTTGTTTCGATATCTGAAATTCACGAGACATGATTCTTCTGTTGGATTCAACCGTTGGATTCACACACTGTTCACAACTTATTTGTGAAATCGATGTCATCCTTATAAAATTTGTTAATTATTGTGTATTTTTGTTTTCAGACTGCCAAAAAGTAAAGACAAAAACAGAATTTGGTTAGAGATCCTTACATTTTGATGAAAATTCATTTAACAGAACACTGGATGTTCTAAGATTAAAAGATGATGCGGTACCATTTCTGTTCTTTTTTTTTTGTTTAACCCTTAAATAGAAAATATACTTATTATTCAATACTATACATTTTAACAACCATTTGGCATAGAGGTAACACCTATTGCCACAGATGCCAGAGGTTTCAGGTTTGATCCCCGCACAATGCAAGTATTTGTGTTCTTGAACATGTTTTTTTTTGCATTGGTCTGAGTGTATTGTGTATGATTTTATTAAGTATGTATTTACATAGAAAAAGTAATAAAAGTATGTAGGTATATCCGTTGTCTTTAGTACCTAGACACAAGCTTTTATTAGGGCAAGGAGGCGCTGTATGAAATATATGTACCACATATTTTTTTGAATATACATTTATAAAATTTATCTTTTTTCAGCAATCTTCAACCGTTCACCAATCGGCTCTTATAATGTGAATGTAGCCAACAGAACCAAAAGGCCGTTATTAACAGCCTTAATAACTAGAAAAAAAACTGGGAAAAAAATTTGTAATATGATTGCTGAAGTAAGAAATGACTTTGGACTTCTTGATAAAACTGTTTTTGCTGTCACGGACGTTGGCGCAAATGTTAAACGTGCAGTCGATTAGGCTTCACTGAACAGTAATCTGTGCTTGGGTCATATGCTTCACAATTTGGTGAATGTGGATCAACGAGCATACAACCAGTGGAGAGTGCGTGCGGGGCTACCACCGCGGTCGTTCAATTTGGCCTATATGTAGGGCTTGCGACAGAATTTTGAGTCAGTCACAGCAACTGTAGGCTAACGTACGGACGTCCCGCGCTCATGATTATAAGCAAATTAAAACTCGAAATAATGCCTAGTTGTGCAATTAAATGGTGTGGAAAGTCAACTACGACTTCAAGCTACACAAAAGATTGGGTATCATTTCATATTTAAGTGGATTTCTACTCTATTTATTCAATTTAATAAAAAAAAAAATCAAAATAAAATATTTTCATTTCTGAAATGCTCGCGTTGATGTCTTTCTATTTCTATCTCTTTCTGATACACTGTTTTGCGTATTAGTTGTCTCTTTTTGTTTCGATAGTGCTGTTCGCAGGATTGCTACGTTTCATATAGATATTTTAAAATATAGACCTTATGTTTTTTACATTGCTATTGCTTTATGTATTTGCTCTTGGGTTTGAATGCAAATATACAGAAAAAGGATTAAGTTGGATACAAAATACTGGTAGGAAATATAGATAAAAAATATTTTTTGACAAAGGTGGATTTTAATAATTATTGTAGTCTTTTGGGATGGTTGAAAAATGGTTTTATACAGGGTGTCCCAATAAATAGTGTCAACTGGAAGTTGAAATATAGATGGATCCTTAGAGTACCCGAATCACGCCCATGTACCTTTCGCAATTTTTTTTATGGTTTTCTATTTTTATTTTTATTTCTGAGAATTTCAACCGAAATGACATTCCACCTTCATGAATTGCCATTTAATGTTCAAAATAATCAAATCCATCATTTTAACATTTGGCTGTCGAGTCGTCGCCCAATGACAGCGGGGAAAGGATACCTCTGCCCCCGCCGCTTTTTGGTGACTTGGATATAGAACAAAGACGTGCCGATGCGCTCTCCACTGGTTTTATTCTCGTTGATGTGGATGGAATAAATTCGACCCCGGAAGTAAAGGCATTGAAGAAGCTGCGATAAAGATGACCAGAATTAGAAGCTGAAGCTGATAAGGAACAGAGAAAAATGATTATTTTACTAGAAAAAACAGGAGAAGATTTGGAAAATGACGAGAGGGATCTAATAGTTGGTAATTTTGTGGAAGATCATGATGAGATGGATGATGATAATTCCGATGAAATCGATGATTTAGTAATTAACTTTACTAGCTTTTTTTATAAAAAGATTTTTTTTTCTTTTTTTTTAATAGCTTTTGTAATTTCAATAGGTAGTAATAGGTAGGTAGTAATATAGACTATTAATTAATACAAAATAATTGATCTCAATTAGCCAAAATAAATGTTGATTTTGTAACTATTTTACAAATTTGTTTTATTTCATTACACCTGCACAGGGACATTACTTCTGTCAAAGTGGAACCCCTGGACCTAATTTCTTACAAAAAATGGACACGCCGCCGGCGCCGCGCCGCCACAGACGAAAATGTAGTCGGCGCACATGTCTATTGTTTAGGTACTTATTAGAATAAATTTTTACTCAAATAACTGAAAAAATATGCTTAATAAAATCACCAATCGACCAGGACTCGAACTTGGGTCCTCTCGTTTGCCGGACGAGTGAAACATTGCAATGTTTAAAAATATTTTAATTTTTTTGCATTCAATAATGCTCAATTATTCTTAAATAACTGAAAAATGTGATGATTTTATTTGGCATATTTTTCACTTATTTAAGAATGCAAAAAATAAAAACATTTTTATGTTCGCTTGAGTCTTGGAGCACAGTGCGGTCTTTGGTTTTTGAACTGCTTCATTTTTTTACATTCATAGTTTTAGTAAATGAGACGGAATAAAATTATATGTTGGTAAAACTGGCAATACGATCTCCACTAGGGTACCTAATAGTACAAAAATAGTAAAAAGTACGAAATCAATATGCTACATAAGTACTTAGATAGTTTTATCGCAATATAATATGGCGAATCGATACGCGCTTACTTGTAGTAGGTATACAACACTAAGCCGGTCATGTTTAGTCGCGTGTAGGTATACACGTTTTTTTCGTAGGTATGGCAGTTCCATTAGTTTCCTTCCAGAGTTTGTACTACACCGTAATAATGGCCAGTCAGATATGACAGTTGATGAATTAGAAAAATAGATTTTTAAGAATCCGCGAAGCGCTAGTGCTACAAAGGGAGTGCATTTTTGTTATTATTCTGCCAAATGAGTGTTATTCCGAGCTATTACCTTAAAGAATATACCCTAGGGTGAATTCTGGGAAACGTATGTTTAACAATTTATCTTGACTAATAGGATTTTGTATCTATATATTTATCGCCTCGATAATGTACACTTGAATAGAGATTTCCTAATACCTAGGTACTATATTATTTTCTATTAATGATGATTGCTTATGTCCAAGGCACCAACCACCAGCACTACGTAAATTGTTAATAGGATTAACTGTACAAACTATTGGTAAATGGGTTGAAGTTGTAAATGTAATAGAGTAAAAATCTTTTCTTTTGTTTGTTTTGTTGGCTCTCACGGCTGGTGCTACTCTGTGCACCATTCATCATTTATATGGCACTGAGTAGCACCAAAATATAGGTAACGACAACAATTAGTTTATTTTATAAGAATCATAAAGATATTATAAATTGACACACTAACTGTACCTAGGGTGAAAAATCGGAATAAGAATTAAAAGTAAATTCCATTTTTTAACCTAGCATAGGGTACATTTTAGGACAAACGATTCCCGGAATTCACCCGAGGGTGAATTCTTCAAGGTAACAGGTATACAGAAGGAAGTAGTTTGTTATACGAACAAGCAATCAATTTCAAATTATATCAGTTGTATGTTTGTAACATACATCTTAATGTCAAATACATCAATTTTACTCAGTCTGATAAGTACCTATTGTTATTTTATTAGGTTTTACCAAACAAAGTTTTAAGATAATCAATGCTTATAAACATTTTATAAACTTGATAATACTTTTATATAATATGATAATAACTTATATGTATATTTATTTTTATAGTAGGTACTTAACAATATATATATTTTAAAGGCTTAGTTTATTATGATAATTTTTGCAAAAAATATTTCTATAAGTTATTTTTAATTACAGCTTTGCTCTTTTCTTCTGTATTATATACAATATCAATGCATTGCGTGCGATATTGCGAGGTCATGCGATTAAGTCGAATTGAGTGTTAAATCTTAGAGACCAAATTTGCCTGCGCTTTTTAAAACCCTTATGAAAATGGTAAGCTTCAATATGATTTTCGAATAGGTTTAGTCTATTGATTTGATACCTAAGCCTTAAGTTAGGCAATAAGTTGGTAGCGAAATACACAAAGAAGGTCACGGGAATTGAGTGTTTAGAGGTTAAATTTGCCTGCACTTTTAAAAATCCTAATGAATCGAATGGTTCGATCTATCGATATTTCTTTCTCTATTTGACTAATAGGTACCTAGTGACTAAGCATAAACTCACATAGACAAAAAATATTGTAACTCAGGCCCACTGTCACTAATACGGGAGGAAACAAGTTTGTCAAGCTTACGTAAACTAGTAATATATAGACGCCGTGCAGTCCGGCAGTAGATACATTGTTCATGCTAAAACCTTGGCATGTTGCTAAAGTAACCTTTAAAGAAGCATGGTCCTCATCCCTTTATATTATTATTTATTGTGTAGCGACATCTAGCGACGCGCCATAGAACGACGACGACACGACGAAATTTCTACATCGCGCTATTAAAGTTTATACAATGTGTCCCAGTGCGAAGTGACCGCCCGGCGTTATATGAATATGTGTACAAAATAATGAATAACTATAATGATAAAATAATAATGATCTTTTTAATTTCGGACAAGTTTAATATCTTGTGACGATAACCATTGATACCACTTACTAAATAAAAAAAACAGAATCAAAATTTCTGTAAAAACATTTGAGTAATTAAAAAAATTCTGAACCAAGTCAAGAAACTCTACAAAAAAGTTGAAATCCCCTTAAAAAAAAACCAAACTGTTAGGACCTCTAGTTTTATGATAGTTATTCATTATTTTGTACACATATTCATATAACGCTGGGCGGTCACTTCGCACTGGGACACATTGTATAGCTAGTAGCATATATACTACATCCCGAAATCAATCGTCGGGCCGTGGGCCGCGGCCTGCCATCCCTTTTCTTGGGAGTAGGAACTAACATCCTACAATTGTACTTACTCATAATTAAGAGATTATTACTTTAAGATACAGTTAACAGAGGACAAATATAATAAGATGATCAAGGCAACCATAATCATGTTTAAATACATGTTTATTATATTACTGAATGAGTAATGGAAAGTGAAAAATGGAAGTGAATTATTGAATTAGGTTGTTATTTTTGGCTTATTTAAAATAGGGAATCATACTTGAGAGTGACTTCATCTTCATGGAGTGTGACAGGGTAGGTATAACGTTCCTCCTCGTCCTTTAGCATGTAATGGACCTCTGAACTCTCCGAAGTCTCTTAAAATTTGATTAGCGTTAAGGTTCACGTAGGGAGTAGGTACGTACTTTCATTCACTTTACCTACACATTAACGACACCTGCTAAACTATCATAAACACATACGGTCGGAAACAATTATCATGCTAATTAGTATAAATTTTCTTAGAAATACTTTGTTTTATCTCCGCGGCCCACGGTTGATGTCGGGATTCTCGTATATATTGCTCGTCATTATATAAACTTTGATAGCGCGATGTAGGAAATTTCTTCGTGTCGTCATCGTTCTATGGAGCGTAGCTAGATGTCGCTACATCACTCCCCTCCGAGACCGGAGGTCAATATGGTTATGGTCCATCAACGGTCTTGCGTCTTGAGATGCTTGCCAGCGTGCCAGGGGGGTTCCAGTGGACCGGAACCGGGTGGGGATACCGCATAATTGGTCCACAGTGAGTCTGGACTGCATGCGGTGACTGTCCTGGATAATGTCGGGGAATGGTCCCAGTGAGTCTGGAAAAGCTTCAGTGAGTGCCCTAGTGCGTCCAGGAGTGCTCTCCTGAAATGGCCCCAGTGAGTCGGGTGGCTGGCGGCTGCTTCGGGTAGGATAGTAGAGTGCTCTGTTTGTGACCGGCCGAAGTGCAGGGTGCTGTGCCGAGTTGCAGATGGAGTCTGAAGGTGGTAGACCAGGCTTGTAGCGCTACAAGCATTGTGGTCAACCAAGGCAGCCCGGATTGTGCAGGCGGCGGCGTGTGGTACACGCTGCCGGTGGGGGGAGAGTAATGGAGACGATACGACGACGGAGATGATAGTCCTCTTCTTCGAATGTTGCTGAGCTCAGGGTCACGACTGTAGGAATGGTTGTTTGTTCCCACTCCCAAGAAAAGGGATGGCAGGCCGCGGCCCACGGCCCGACGGTTGATGTCGGGATTTCGTACATATTGCTCGTCGCTAGCGCGATGTAGGAAATTTCGTCGTTTCGTCATCGTTCTATGGAGCATAGCTAAATGTCGCTACAATTTTCAAGATACGATATATTCTAACATTTTTTTCTTGTTTATACTGGAATTAAATTTGTTATAGAATTAAAAACACTAATTATGCGGGTGAAACCGCGTGAAGCTGTTAGTATTAAATACTTCATTGACTTCTGTAAAATCACATACCAACACCGTATATTTCTATAGAACTGTGCGTGCCTGGCTCAATTGCGGTAGACCTTAAAGATTAATATAAGGAAATTTAAGTAAAGGTGTTGTTGAAAAACTGATTTTAAATATTTCATTTCTATTTTGAAATGTCTGTGGTTGAAACCCCTTATGGGGTTGGCAGAAAACCAGAGATTATATAACCATCTTATGACACGGTTTGACAAACTTGGAGGCATTATAATGGCGGAGAGAGGCTATTGCAGTGACAGGGATTAGCCTATCGCCCACAAAAATACCTTCAACAAAATCTCTGTCCCTTAGCTGACTTTTACAGTATGCCCGGGAAGAGAAGCAGCGGGCACATTCTATGTTTTTTCTTTGCTCCCTGTCCAGTATGGAAGACTTTTTTGCTTAACCTCCGCTAAAGCTAACTTGAAATCGCCGTTTTGTAATGTTTTGGATGCGTACATATAATAAAATACTTACTATCAAATATTTTAACAGTAAGCTCATATTTTAATTAATTATTAACATTATTAAACAAATCAATATGCTTTACAGACAAACTTATTTTGGTGTCCTTCGTTAAATTTAACTACTTATTTTTTATTTGAAACTAAACGAGCATGTATGCTTTTTTCATCTGATGTTAACTCATTAAAGGGCAAGAAATGGAGTACTTATGAGAAAATAGGGATAAAAAATATTTATCTATTATATGTGTCGCCACTGAAATAGCCTGAAACGTACTTAGAGTACCTACTCGTAAGTAAGTCTATAGGATTGGCCGCAATTTGCAAACTTATTAAACACATGTTCTGGTAAAGCTTATTCCTTTTTAAACGTGCTTCATATTAACCTTGGTACGGACTTACCATCAGATGTGATTGAAAACTAAACGTGAGTATCTCTTCTAACCTGAATGAATAAGTATCTCAAGAATAATGAAACTATTACGAAAGATCTGTGTAAAATATAAATATGATAATGCGGGGATTGTGTCTTTAGGAAATAAAACATTATTCGTTCAGTTTTATATTATTTTTATTTTTAACCTTAAGTTACTTAATGAAACATGAAGTCTCAAATTTTTAATTGTTTCATTTTCATATTTTGAGGCCTCTAACTAGGCATTGTAACAGGCATTATTATGATTGTAATAAACAAATGTATTTTTAACAATGTAACGGCATGGAATATATTTAAATTTTAAGTAACACTAATATTACTGAGTATTATTTACACGTTTACAGTCTTTTTATATTTAATATTAGAGATCACTTCTTCACATTGAAACCTTCTCCCGTGGGGTCTAATATCCACGGGTAATTGTTCGGGCATTCCATGCAAGTAAACAATCGTAAAGTTTCACCTGGCAGCTCCCTGGTTGTGAGTGGGCAAGCATTTGGTAAAGAACAGAAGGGTTGGCCTTGAACGTCACAACGGTCTTCTTTCCATTCCGGGAACTCTTGAATCTGTGACAAATTAGTGGGATTTTGCATCCATTGTATTACTTGGAATTGAGACACGAAGTATACGTCTTTCTTTTCTAACATCTCTTCAATGAACTTGATCAGTTCATCAGTAAACTCTTTCTTGGATTTCAGCCAAGATGCGTGGAAGTGTAGACCTAGCGGGGCACGGTTGGTAGAGTAGTGACGGTTGAAGTTGTGGCGGAGAAGGCGCGCGAATTGATCTCCAGTTTGGATGTTAGAACAAGAATCAACTACGTGGCAACCAGGTAGGGACTCGTCAAATGTAGGATCATCTCGCCTGTCCAATTCGTTCATGACCATTTCCCATACTGGGTGGCTTCTGGATGGACAGTTGTGAGCGTTACCGTTGCACTTGTGTGGCATTCTGAAGTACAAGGTGTAAGGCCATATTGGGACACGACCAAGAGGAGCGGTGATAGAAGCATCATAAACGAAGTATTGGTCAGCCATCATTTCAAATTGTCTGTTGCCTCCCACCCGCAAGTAAGGTGCACGAACTCCCACAACGGTGGCGTCCGTAATGTTGGCAAACCGTTCGATAATAAGTCTAGCTCCAGCCATTTCAGCTAACCAGTCATCGTAACTGCCGCTTGACCAATATTGTGGGTCATCTTTGTGGGTAATTGAAAATACGGAAATTTCGTGTCCCTTGCGGTGCAATTCTTGTATAGCCGCATAGTTGGTGTATTTGTGTGAAACAAAGAAGGTTCCTCGGGTTTGACAACCGTTTGGATTATGACGACTACTGTTGAAGATCTGTTCGTACAAGTCAATGTTGTCTACATTAACTGCACCGTTGAACGTAATTGTGATCATCTGAGGCACAGCGCTAGGCTCCAGGCCACCAGGAATGCGTGTCCCGTCAGCGGAACAGAAGCAATCAGGTAAGATACACTGGTTGGGATCGCAATCAGGTGCTCTGTTGGGATCAACGTCAACAGCTGGAAAGAAGAAAAATATAAATTAATATTTTTGTGGATATTTAAAAGTAATACAGGTATTTAATAGTTTTAATTAAAAACATAACTTACTGCAAGCATTTTCGTCGGACTCGTCCTTGCAATCTGGTTTGCCGTTACAGAACAGTTCCTTTTCGATACAATCTCCACTACCACAAGCTAGTTTGCCTTCTGGGCAGATTGGTTCATCGGTTTTTAATATAGGCAGGATTTTTCGTGGCTCTGAAAAAGTATATTTGACCATAAATATTTATTTTTTTAACTTGAGGTGAACATAAGGTGCACGTTGTTTTGAAATAATCCTAAAGCTTTCTTCACAGTGAATTTTATTATGCTTATTGAAGTTGTTTGTTTGTTTGGCATAACAAGTTTTATATAAGTATAAAAAGATTGTCACATGATTTAAGATTTTTAATGTGAAGGAAGAATATGAATTGATAAATAGTAAGTTGCCACTTTATGAAAAGTGATAGAGATTGGTAATGGTTTATTAGTTTGAAGAAAAACAATATAGAGGAATATTTGAGAGCAAGATTGAGCTGCATTCATATTTAAAGTATGGATAGTTAAGTATTATCTACAAAAGCCACTATCGTATATTAGTGTATTATTTTTAAAATTAAATATTTCGATTTGTTTCTTTGTTTAATAAAACCAAAAATAAACAAATAGGTACATTATGCAAACAACTCATTCAAATTACTATCGATTCGACGGTGACTTTTGCTGATTATCCAGATTGATAAACGTTTTAATGAAAAAGATTTCATGAATAATTTCAAATAGTAATATGAAAAGATATACCAATACAGTAGCAGCCAAAACCTATGTTCAATTAGTATTTCAGTGTTAGGTGAAAGCATTTATTAATAATTTAGTTTTTTTGACTAAAAATATACATAAAACATATAGTATAAACACAAGAAAGAAGTTATTAGAAACAAAAATGTTATAATAAGTAATTATGGTTGAAAAGGGCAAAATAAGTACATGTTAGTATAATAAAAAAAAAAACATATATTAATAAAGCGGAAGCAGAGTAGGTAGGTATATACTTGAGTGCTGAAGTAAGAACGAAGTGAAGAAAATGGAAAAAGTTATTGTGCATCAAGGATTTGCGGCATTTTTTATTGATATTTTAGTTGAAATAAATCTAACTGTAGACGGATTTATAGTACTGTAGTTTTATTTGTAAAAGTTTTTGCAAATGTATCGAGTGTATATACAATAACCGCCTATTTAAACCAGTGAGTGTGCAATAATATACAAACACGTGTAAAAGTGTCTTAGTGCCGAAAAAGATGTTAATGCGAAGTGGCTGGGCGCCGCCGCCGCCCGAGTCCGGGGCCGCATGCACTATCCCGCGCTACTGTGCGCCCGCGCCGGCGCGGCGCCGGCTTGGCACCTTCACCCAACAAGCCAAGTCTATCGCTGCTCGCGATTAACTGTCGGACTTACTCTCGAGTTTGTTACAGTTGTTCACTTTACCCTTCCAGTCGCAGGTTTGTTTATCGAGATCGAAAGCCAGTCCAGATGGGCAAGTGATCTGTTTTAGACCTGACCTAGTGCACCTGTGTTCATAAGAAATATTTTAATATTATTGTTGTGTTAGGAAGGAAGTGGAAACCCAGAAGGCTAAGTTGAGGCGAGAGGTCAACTCGAAACGCGGGATAAGTTAGCCTTACGTGCAACCACTTCCTTAAGAAAAAAAACTTACTTTCTAAAGTTTGACAATTTTTAACATGTGTTTTCCAGTCGCAAGTTTGTCGGTCGATATCGAACGCGAGGCCCCCGGGACACCGCACGGAGGCGAGTCTCGTTACTCCGTTCTCACCACCCTTGTCACACCTGTACATAGCGAACTTATTAACATGAAATTAATGAAGTTTATGCCAATGAGTAACTTCGATGATTTTCAACTGCTTAAGTAATGAACATGTATTGACTCCACAGAACTGGTATAGTGAACAGGCAACATCATCAACATGGCGAAAGTACCGCTGCAACTATTGAGCAATGTTACTCGACCGTAATGGAAATGGTCCAATATTTTCGATACCGGTTTGGCTTCCGCTTGAGTCCGGATATCAACGTGATCAAAATATTTAATTACCAATAGGATTTATTCAAAAGTTAAGCGAGTTTATATGTCATGTAATTGATGTATGTAGTTTCTGATGGTGAGTGTTAAAAAATTGACTCTACATAAGATTGTTGTGGACCACATAGTCATCGTAGCGATGAGGGTTTACTAACAAGCGTAGGTCATTTAGATCTATATTACTTTATGCTAATCCCGAACCAGCAGGAATACTCTAATAAGTCAAATTTAAATAGACCATTTCTTTTCATTGTCATAGATATAGTATGTGAATCTAAGCGGGATCATTTTGTTATTGTTGAGACGGTGCAATATAGGACACCTACAGCTGTAGCACTTCAGGACCTGTTTGATCATAAGATTATCTTTTTACTGAAGACGGCGGCTTCTAAGGGCCTGAAGCTTACCTGACAACATCCCGGCAGTCGCCCTCGGTGGTGAGACGGAAGTACTCGTCAGCTGGTCGCCCTTCGCAGAGCTCTTCGGGGTTCACTTCGTCTGGCCCACCATCTTCGTCTTGTCGTTTTACACGAGCGTCGCTGTTTACTGTAAACAATACATCATATTGCACATATTTTCATTTCTAGCATTCTACTCTTATTCTATTCTCTTTATCTACATGTATGTGTGCGAATCGAAAGACATCAAGTTCGATAAATACTTATGAATAACAGTTATACCAGGAACTGTTAACAGTATAGTCAACAGTTTTATCAAAAGGTGCTTACTAGGTAGAGTTATTTCATTTGTATATTTTCTCAAAAACTTTATTATACTAGTTAAATCATCCAGGGTGATACCATTAAATACGCAGAAAAGAGACTTTAAATATTGTGAATACACTTCTAACAGTAACTAAAGTTGAAAAACGATTTTTCAAAATTTTACCTGAGTGATATAGTGTTTTAATTAATGAGAAGGTCAATCGAGATAACAAAATGGTATTTCATAAGTGAGTAATGTAACGTTAAGTAGGTTTACGTACGCATTAAGTTTATGCTAGCTAGTCATTAGGTAACGCGAAGCACGAACACCGATTACAACACAACCTCCACAGGAATGCAGTACCGCGCGCAATGCTGTACTGTTCCGAACAGTGTAATATTTTGTACATTACAAAAAGATTTCACTGCTTTGTTAATTTACACATAAGCAATTTCACGCTGCTTAGATTTTTGCAAGGTGCAGTGAAGGACATTGTGGCTTGTGGAAATTCCACAGATAAGCTATTTATACACAGCTTTGAAAGTTAAACTTTGAAAAGAAATCGAGGTCAGCGCTAGCAAACAAGCCACGTCTGCGGAGCCGCACGACCGCTGTCAACACGACCAGCCTATCATGAACTTTGCTTATATTAATCTTAAACATTATTTATAATTTCCAAAAATACACTAATAAGCACTCTTTTAAAGAAGCTATTATTTATACGTAATCAAAATTAATGTTTTTAAAAACAAGCACTTTACTAATTGAAACATTTACTTTTAAATTGACTGTCTCAATTAATTTAATACCAGGCTACATTAAAATCCACTATAACAGTTCAATTAAAAATAAATCACTATCAACAAACAAAAACATTAAAATCTGATATTTAAAGAAATATAAATCTATCTAAAAGTAATAAATAAACCTTAAAACCCGCACTTTCTAATGCTATTTGTCTATCAAAGGTTGCGCAACGTAAAAAGACTTTTACCTATCTTAAGTAGTAAGTACTCACCATAGCATGCGAGGAGCAGCAGAGCTAGCGGCAGTAGACAGCGTGGTCGCGCCATGCTGAGCGCGGAGTGGAGTGAGCGGCCGCGCGGAGACAAGAGCCGAGCGCCCCTCTACGAACACTTATATACGACACCCGCACGTCCTGCGCCCGCGGTGCCGGCGCCTTGTATCGCCGCTGATACACACGCCCAACCTTTAATACTCCAACGCTAATACGCTAATCAACTAATCAT
The DNA here is from genome assembly GCA_944452665.1 of Stenoptilia bipunctidactyla. NCBI lineage: Eukaryota > Metazoa > Arthropoda > Insecta > Lepidoptera > Pterophoridae > Stenoptilia > Stenoptilia bipunctidactyla. Next base: position 12,641,611 of record OX101725.1, on the reverse strand, counting down.
CTAATTGTCACTTAGTTATCCTACATTGTCAACTTTCTTTTATAGTATTTTAGACGATTACGTCATCTATTATTATATAGAAGAAAATTTGCTCTTTACTTAAAACGATATTCCTGTTGTTATTGCGCGACTAGTTAACTATTTGTTTCGCAGAATTTTCGTAAGAGACCTGTTTTAAAAAAAATAAACCGGTTATAATAAGGATTAGATTATAGTATCCTCTACAGTGAGTAGGCTTAAGATAAATCATACTTATGTGTTATGTCACCCAATTGTTGTTGTCTGAAGTAAAAAATCGTACTTAATTAAATTATTTAGAGGCAATGAAATAACACTTTTTTCATACTAGTCACTATTCATTCTATTAAAATAGCAAATAGTGCATAATAATACGAGTATTAGTAATTAAGGACGTTTAGCAACATAACTATATTGCTATCGCACTTGTGCCATACAAAAGACTTGAACGCTGTATTACAAAAACAACTTTTGTTTACATTTTCTAGATGTAATTTTATTATTGTAATAAAGCTCCTACGCGATTTATGGTTAGAGTTATAGTGATTACGTTTACACAGATTATCCCAGTTAACATAAACAACTTTTCCAAAGTTCCTAACAAGGAGAATTAATGAGACCGGAATGACCTTCCTGTCCTGCTAGCAAAATATCTAGTAAACATATTCTCTAGTTCATCGGATTTAGTTAAAGTTTTAAAACCATTTGAAAATCGGTTATAAATCGAAAAATAAAGATCAGCTAGAAGATCGGGTACAAAAAGTACATTTTGTTTAAGTTGACTGTATAAGTGAATACCTATGAACTCTCCGTAACACAGTATTAACTAAAAGTCTTAGTTAAAATAGAATGCGTGAGTCTGTGACTTGTGAAACTTAAATGCTTGGCATGTTCGAACTATTGGAAATATTTCACGGTTAAGATTCCATGACTTATTTAGTACTGTTAAACGCTTCTATAGCTACTGGTTTAAAGTATTGGTTGTATTCTTCAAATGTAATCAAGCTTGTATTTTGTACTGTAGTATAATTTATACATTTAATCTGATGAGTGAGTTTCTTAATTCATTAAAATTGACTCCTTTTGAAGTTTACTACTTAACATATAAAACACTGAAATATATGTTAAGTACCTACTTAACTTTAACCTTTATCAAAATGTTGAAGCACCTGTCTAACCTAATAATTGAGCGTACGAGCATGTCATGCGCAGAAAGCACGATTGTTCGGTAGTTGACGTGAACTGCTGGCATTTCATACGAATATTGCCCTCTAGCCTCTGTAACATTTACTTGCATTTAACTAAGAAGATACACAGCCAATCTGAACACTAAATGAGCCGAACGCTCCTATATTTATTCCTTAATTATGAAATTAAACTGTAGAAAAGTTGGCTGCATTTTTCGGTGATAATTTAAAAGAACTTTTCTGATTTTCAATTTCTTCGTTATTTTAAGCAAATAATGTATAAAAGAACATTTTAAATGCATATTTATGAAAAAATAACGACGGAACAAAAACGTTATATTTTTGAACTAAGTGATTTCTCAGAAAACTCGACAAAAATCATAAAAAACATGAAATAGAGACTGATCTTACGTATATCTTTATAGCGACCTTGACGTTAAATACACAGTTGTTTCCTACTTGCATTTTACTGTTAGAAATAATAAGTTTGCTTGTAAGTTTAGTTTCCAGGAAGCCTGCTACCACAGACAGTAAAGATTTGAGATACTTTTTAATCGGATTTATCACATGTAAGACGTATAAAGCATATCGCTCGTGACAGTGGGGCCTATAAAGACACCGAAACGTCGAGTTAAAATCTAAAATGTACTTTATACGCGATTTATCCCGTCAAAAAGTGTTTTGAATATGAATCGCGAAAACATAAAGATATTAAGTAAGAAACTTAAGACAATATGAAGTAAATATTTGCAAAACGAAAAAGACTTTAAATCTAATAAGAATATCAGTCTACTAATTTTTATATACAAATAATTTGCCTAAATGATATCACGAATAATGAAGAAAAACATTGTAGAGGATAAAAACACATCAAAATAAATTTACAAGTATAAAATTTCTGTCTGACAATGGCGAGTACGGAGGATTAATAACCTTCGCTGTTGATGGGAAAGGGCGATGAACGCATGTACAGATGCATACTGATTCATCGGAACTGATACCTACACGAAAGGCCTAAGATCCAAGTACCCTAAATTTGGGTAAGGACTAAATTGAGAACAACATGATTTGGTGTGTTTTGCCTATTGAAAACACACCAAATCATGCTGCTTAAGTAAGGTGAGCAAAAATTAATACTTTCATGTCTAGATAAGAGAGTCGTTACTTACCTATAATGTATCTAAGTCTGGCTTTGAGGTAGAATCTTCAGGGTTCCCTCTTAACCCATGATAAATTAATTGTTGCTTGACTGATGACGTCTTTCGGCGATATCCTGTGGTCTCGGAATATGTTTTGAGTGTTGAGTTCAAACTGTTACTACGTGTAAACTAATGAAGAGAGCATACATGAACCATTAATCTTTCTCGAAACTTCTTGGACTTTTGGTACTTAGTTAACTTGTAGAGCCGAGTTCATTTTTACATTTCCAAATTTCAAAACGAATTTTAGATTTAAACATTTATCCTTATTATTTCAATACAATAAAATAAAATAAGTTTGGTATATAGAATATTCGAGTATGCATAATTATACGAAGTTAATGTAAGTGGTTAAGTTTTATCTAGGTCATTGTATAGCAAATGACCTTAGAGTAAGAAGATCGCACAAGCTAGCTAGGAAATGTCAGTAAAGGAATTTCATAATAAGTTCGACATTCAGTTTATGCGAGTATTTAGCTAAGTAGCGCAAACGATAAATTGAATCATACATACATAACTTCACTCCTGTATCCCTCATGGGGTAGGCAGAACACCAGGAGTCATAAAACCATCTGATGTCACGTTTGACTTTAGAGGTATTATAATGATGGAAAGAGACTATTGCAGTGACAGGGGGTCAGTCTATCGCCCACAAAAATGCCAAAAATACCTCTGTCCCTTATCTGACTTTTACAGTATGCCCGGGAAATTAAGCAACTGGTACATTCTATGTTTTTCTTTCACTCCTAGTCCAGCATGGAATTGAATCATTTGTGTGCTTAAATAATAATCGACAGTATTTTTATGTAATTGCTATTAACATTGTTGCGTTCGCTGGGTATTATGATTAAGTTTCTTGTATAATTAAATAGGTATACACTTATTTAGAAAGTTAAGGTTAATAAGTAGGTACTCTTTTCAAGTTGCATCTTACAAGGAATAGATAGACTAAACATATAAGTATATTCATTACTGCGTGCGTATAAACTTAAATAAGAAAAAAGGAACTAGATAATAAATATATATAGTAGTCGTGCACAAAACCACAGCAATATTTGCTCAGAAAGGAAGGAGTCTCACTCAGTTAAACTAGAGTAGATATGATACACTACACACTAATTTTAAAATTACTCATTACGCACTTCAAAAATAGTTTCAAGAAGTTGATTTGTAATTGGAGTAAAAGAATCAATACTAAGTTCTTTTTTTATAAAATCTAAATATTTTTTTAAACGTGTGATATATGACCATAATTTAATTTATTCGAGACATTTGTGGACAGACCTTGATGGTATTAAAATTAACGATAGGATTTTATTACAAAATTATGAGGATTGCCAAGTAACATCTTTTTTGCATTCTTGTCCAACGAGACTCACTTTCGATAATCATCCGAACCTGTTTTTTTAATTATGTCAATGTCAAATAAAGGTGGAGAAGATTCATAATGAACCATATGCACGAAATTGTAATTAATATTATTTTTAAAACAGTACGCAGCAGCTGCATTTATAGATCTATTTTCGTATTATTTATGAAAAATTTCTCACTTTGGTGAGATTTTTTTCATAAAGCCTTACTGTATTGTCTCAGTGCTCTACATAGCAGACAGTGAGACAAAACAATTTCATCATCATTTTTATCTTTGTAATAGTTTTGAGAAAAAGTCAATGTATGCAGAGGTTACGCTTTGAATTGTCATATACCTTTAGAGAGGTGGTCTGAGGTCAAGGGTATTAATCTACCTTCGACATCTAGGTTTTTGTTGGATGAATTCTCGAATTATCTCTATAATATTTGAAATAAAACTTAGTGTTGCAATAACGAGTAAGTATTATAAAAACAATGTGATGAGACGTTTGTCTTTCGCTTCTGTAGATAAAAAGTGATTATGAAGGCCAATATGTAAAATGGCCATATGTATGTCTATTGATGAGATGGGTGTTCGTTTAACTCTCGACCAAATCGATACTAATAGGTGCAAAGTTAAAACAGATGCTAGCAGTTTATAATCGCACACATTTAATGATTTGACTTCATTCTAAAACCTTTGTAGGTAAAACTGAGCGAAACTGATTTAATTATGAGTTTGTATTTAATAAAGGTAAATAGAAGAAGAAACCTTTTTTATGAATGGATCGCTGCTCGCACTCAATTTATTAAAATAACGGAAACAAAAACAGTCTAACAGTGTAGGACTACAGCCCTAAGACTTTTTGATGGACCCAATAACCAACTAATTTTACAGTTGATGTTGAGAGTTATATATTTATGGACCATTTATAAGTAGTCAACGAAACTACAACTAAAATTATGAACAATATTGATTTGTAGTTTTTTAGTGCCACAGGTATGGTATTATGTAAGAAATAGCTTCCATGCTGGAATGGAAGCGAAAGATAAACATAGAAAGTACCAGCTGCTTCTCTTCCCTGGTATAATGTAAAAGTCAGTTAAGGGACAAACAAAATAAAGGACAAAGGTTTTAGTGACGTTTTTGTGGGCGACAGGCTGACCCCCAGTCACTGCAATAGTCTCTCTCAATCATCATAATTCCTCCAAACGTAGTGTCAAACGTGACATCAGATAGTTTTGTAGCCTCTGGTGTTTTTTTTTTTATAAGTGACTAAACCCGTGTTTGACCTCAATCTCACCTGATGGTAAGTGACGATGAGGTCGAAGATGAAAGCACACGGGTTTACGAAGGAGGTGTTCTGCCCATTAAGGGATACAGGCGTGAAGTTATGTATGTGTGTAAGTAATTTATAAATAACGTATGTACTTACATGAGGGGGTCTCTTTAGGAAATCGAACACAATCAAATACTTGAAAATATCAGATATGGTAATAAGTTTAAGTGGCAATTCTCATTGTTATATGTAGTAAACGTAACATGATTATTAAGTAAATTCAAATAGGTACAGTAAGTAGTAGCCTATTGGATGGATTATCGTTTTTTTACCAGCCTTGGCAGATGTGGATAAATTAGCAGTTTATTTTGATATTAGTAATGAAAATGTAAATTCATTTCAGGTCATGCAGAGCTATATTGATGTCCTAAATAAGTCGCCTCGACATGCCGGTTTCATGACCTTTAACCGTTGTGTTTTTAATTTATCATTCCGGTGGCGAGATTCAATTCTGAGAAATATAAGCATTATGAGTACGTCGTCGTTTACAAATATTATTTATGCGTTTTTAATTATCCGTAAAGGATCCCGTTGTAAAATGTATTTTTCCTTAAAGAACTTTATTTAAAGCTAAAAGATGATATTTAGCAGAAAATAACGAGTGATTGCTATTGAGTCGGTATCTGCTTACTTCTGAGTATATCATAAGTCATATGAAAGAAGAAACAACATTTTTGGCCATCGTCTTCGCCTACTATCGGGTTGACATTGTGGCGCAATTCGCGCCATTTAATTAACAGTTAAAAAAAAACACAATAACAGCAGGATACTTGCAAGGCTTGTTGAAATGGTCATAGTGTCTCACTATACAACAATCGAATTAGTCGCTGTTTACGACAGGCTTTCTATTTTAGGCCGTCCACACAGACATTGTTGAAAGTTCTCTACTATTACTGCAGTAATAACATAGAGCTGGCTTTCGTTTGCGTAAATACGTTCTCATCCAGTCATACTCTCCTTATATGCGATTATTTTTCCATCCTCACAAATTTTTACCTTTATTATATTAGCAAAATAGTACGGTATGAGGAATTGATAGATTATGTCTTACAGATTTTAGGCACTTATCATGTGTTAGTTTAATAATCCTATTGCTTGTGTACATCGGCCTTGCGGCGGCATCCGGGTGGATGCGCGCGTTATGTAATGCTCACAGTCGCCGCGACGGCGTCGCAGCGCGCCCCTCCGCGTAGTATGAGCGCCCGGTGACCTTTCGCCTGCTGACCACCACTCCGCATATCAGAGCACTGCATTGTAATACTAAAATTACACATATTATGTTATAATATAAGACACATGTACGCTAATAAAATTCGATAAATTAACTCTACATTTTCCAAACCTTTTTTAAAATATAAATTAAGGATGGGACCTTTGTCTTCCATGACACCTGGACTAAGGTGGTACACGTCTATCGACGAGAAACCTATTCGACGAGAATACGATTCAAAGTACCAGGACTATACTGGTCCAGGAAAATAGACGCAGGCACTTCATTCCAAATCTTGGAGAGACAATACTTTGAACCTTGAACGGCATTAGCATGTCTTTTTAATTGCATTAACACACCTTGGGTTGTATAAAAATAATCTTCAAATCTATTTTTATAAAGCTTCTTATGCCAAATTAAACTTGAGTAGTTATTCTGTTTGTTCGAAGATATTTACTTCGCAAAAAGTTGCTATTTGCAGAGTTTCACCGTTTACATGATGCGAATAAAGTTGCATAATATTTTGGAGATTTGACATTTAAATGATTGGCTATCGAAAGTTGCTTCTTTTTACTTGTCATAAACAAATCCTAACAATTTTTACGGCAGTATATTACTACATTTTATATTTGTATTTTTAATAAAAGTTAAGTTGGTTAACTTTGGCAAATCGTAGAAAGAATGTCAAGACATTTATGCCTGAGCTTTCTACATACAATGCTAAGTTAGTTCTATTACTGTATTTGATATGATTGGATAATAAAGTATATTGTGTTTTCTTTTTGGTTTAACGTTAAGAAAACCTTCTGTAAGTCAGATCTAGAGCATGCTCAGAGAGTTGCTCGTCACTAAAACATTATGAAACCATATTAACCACATTAAGAAAATAGAAAAATAGAAAATGTATATGGAAATTGAAGTTAGTGTTATGGAAACTAACACAGCGAAAATAAAGGGAAATTCTTGTATACAGCTAGAGAAGTGCCAGTAAACAAAAACCTTTTTTGTCAAACTATCCCGATTGAGAATCGAACTCAAGACGTCGATACCCCATAGAAGTACTAGTCATATATGCCACGAAAGTCATCAAATTGAGGAAGAAAATAATTATGGCTCGTTCCAAAGGTTGTCATATAAAAATAAACAAATAAGACCATGCATGCGCTGATTTTATGTAGTACATAAAAGTAAATCAATATGTTTGGGAAAAGTTCAATTAATTGTATTCATAATCATGGTCATATCCTGGGCTTTATGTATGTATTATGCAAATATTAAATTTATGATCAAATAGTAAAGGGTCCGTGAGACCATTTCCTTGTATCTCAATACTGTTTGGTTATCCTTCAAATTGGGTTTGTTAAAGTGAAATAAAACTTTAATGTCACGACTAAGTAATATTGTAAACTAGACGTCGGTTAAATTTCAAGCACATAGCATGTCGATTTTCAATTTTGAAATAGAAAGTTGCTGTATTGCTTTTGTATGTCAATTGTTTAATAACCCAATGGCAGATATCTAGCGTAGACTATTACATAATATAAGTATTTGAATCTTGCTAGATAAAAGTGTTTCTTAGTTGTGAGTATAAGGCTGTAGTTTGTTGTTCGAAGATGTGTTGTTGTGGAACCCTCGAAGCGGCGCGAGGCGCGGCGTGTGCGACAAGTCAAGGATCCTTCAAGATATTTCCTTTCACTTGCGACAATGTACACCTATAGATATATTTGTCTACCTACATGTACTCTTGCAGCATGCGTATTATATTCAATGTCTGAATCACTGTTTTTGTACTTTGATGAATCACCGGGAATTTTTGTAAACACTTTTATTGGGAGTTTGATAAAACATGGTATGAAAGTAGCACACAATCTTTAGACGTATTTCCTAGAATGTAAAAGCTTGTTTTGCATGTTAACGAGCACTATCATAAATCAATTAGTCTGAATATAGTTTACTGAACTTTTAAGATATATGGACGAAGAAATAAAAGAGGAATGTAAGTGTTATAGTTATTTAACAATCAGGAAGACGCTTAAGGGCAGCCGGATGTAGTTTCCTCTTAGTTGTTTTTAAAAGTAAGAGACAGTTAATAGCCTAGTGCAAGGCCATACTGGTTTTCTCACTATAATTATGAACTTTTCATTAAAAATGTATTCGTCATGGGAGTGAAAAAAATAAAAAATACAAACTTGACATCGGAAATGAAGAAAGCTAGGTAGAATGGTTGGAACTTAGGTTCTTAATGATAGGTTTCTTGTCCAGAAGACTGCAATCCCAGTGCCGTTTTTAGTATTGCATTAAAGGGATAGGCATTAAAGGGATAGAAAAAAATCATCAAAGGGCAAATATATCGACCTCATCATCACTTACCATCAGGTGAGATTGAGGTCAAACGCGGGTTTAGTCACTTATGAAAAAAAAAATATATATTTTATTTAATGGGAAAGTTAAATTTTTTGTAATGTAAATTTTTTTAATATACAGTATTTTACCATGAATCCTCAGGCATTGAACTGTAATTTATGTATATTTATTTACTATTAATATATTTAAAAATAATATATGTACACAGTTGTAGAGTACGTATATACGTTTTCATAAGTACACCACGAATCACAATAAACAACATAAATATTAATAATTATGCAAGCACCAACTCAAGTTGATAGGCTTTTTTATAAAGATTCCAAGTGCCTTTGTATTTGAATTGAGTAATTAAATGTTTGATTGTTATCGTGACCATCGATAGCATTAACTTTATATGCTATGCAGATTGTGATTCTCAAGATGTAAAGGTGAAAATATGGAAAGCGTGAAAAAATATTTCTTAAAATCATAGCTACATCACGCTAATGCATTATATTGAGGAGGCAACCTTTCACTGCTTTCACTATCAAAGTGCATGCGCTTCTTCGCACCACGCCTCGGCCGACCGACTCTCTATTTATTTAGATGCCGCCAACAATACAGCTGATTTCATTGTCCTTATTTCTCTATTCGATATATGCATTACATGTTGTGAAATGGAATTGTCCTCAGCCGTATGTGAGCATCATTGTATGATGCATAATCTACCCACCAAGTTTTTTAAAAGGGTGTTCATGGCGTCTGCTATTGAGCCATGATTGCGCACGTTCATCTCTAACGGGCTATTGTTATCTGTGAAACTGTCAAAGTGATGATGTATCTTAGACATGACAGCTCATACAAAATTCAAATGCGCAAGGTTAGATTTGAATCAATTTCAATGAAAAAAGCGATCAGAGGTTTTTGTGATAAATCGGTAAGTTCTCAGAAGGCGTTAAACGAATGTCAGGTTTTCTGCTTTACGTCGAAGGTACTTGTTTACCAAGGCTAAGTTTGTATTTTTGGGTATTTACTCATTAAATATACAGGGTCTGTCGTAATTAATGGATAACCCGTTATCCAGAGTTGGTCCGGATGTAAGACTGTAAGAAAATCGTATCTTTTTGGCGGAATACTCAGCCATATTAAAATGGCGGAGACTTTCATACTTTTTCATAAATTTCCCGAATTCTTTCATTCATTTAGCTGTCATTTCATCAAATTTAAGTATTTTTGTGTAATTTTGACTGATTTATATTTCTGAAAAATTGTTCCACCTAATTTTTAAACAATTTTAGGTGTTTTTAATATTAAACATTGTCAAAATTGTCGTTTTAAGACTATTTTTTTTAAACTTTTTTCATAGTGTCAACTTTGATCATCTACTGTGACAAAGAAAAGTATGGAGCTATAACTGCCCATAATCTTAAAAACTTGTCTAGTATGTATAGATTCTAAAAAGGTATAATAATGTATAGTTTTCAAGCAATATTATGCTACAGGAGCGAGACCACTGATCAAGGTCAGAATTTTCGTTTTTCCTCGCCTGCCGCTACAAGTTTTTTTACAAATATAATTTAAAAGCTCTTATAGTTTTAATATTTCTTGTAATATTTCTTAATATCCTAATATTGCTTGTTTTGTACTTTTTAGTTGAAAATTACTGTATTCAGCAGTCGGGTTTTTTAGTTATTGTAATTACTTGTTTATTTCCCGCTTTTTAGTCAGGTAGTCGTAGGTACTATTATTTGTGTGACCAGAAACCTTAAAAACCATAAAAATGGTGAAACCCAAGTTGATTATAAGGCTATTTATGACGATAAAGCCTAAGACATCTTATAGTTTTAATCTAGTCAAAAATTGCTTCCCCATACAAAATTTGGACGTCGTTGAATAATTCTTATTCAAGATTCAGTAAATTAAATTAATTAAGGGCCGATTGTTCGATCGTCGGATAAAAGTTATCTGTCGGATAAAGTATTACCCGGCGAAATAAAGTTGTTTCTTATAATACCTACTATGGTCCAATTTTTCAATCGTCGTATAATCGACAGGCAGCTGTTATTCGTCAGATAGAATTTATTAAAAAAAAATTAATCGTTGAATAAGACATATCTGTCCGATAACACTGCTAACTGGCAGATAAGTTACTTGCTGCTTCAACCGGCAAATAGCCGCGTTATTCGACGAATAGTTTTAGGTTTTGATCGTCAGGTAAGTGTTGGTGTTATAACACGGGTTTTGGTTATTTTCGCTATCATTTTACTATTTCATTGAGATATATTGGAACACCTTGCGGGAGGCCTACGTACAGCAGTGGACGCCTACTGGCTGTTATGATGATATTAAATAAATAAATAAATAATTCTGACACTCACACAGCATTATCTAGCCCAAAATAAGTTTCTTTAAGAACTTGTGTTATGGATACTAGATAATTGATATACTTAAGAAATATGTAAACATACGTATTAAATAAATATATATTATTTATTGGAATAAACTTAAATAAACATATAAACATCCATGACTTGACGGCTAATATCTGTGTTCATCACACCGATATCCGCCGCCGCCGGGATTCGAACCCAGGACCTCTGGTATAGAAGGCAATGTATGTTACCACTACACCAGCCGGTCGTCAATTTATTAGTCGTCAATATTATTTAGTAGTTTTGTGTTCGTTTTTGAGTCGTTCAGGTTTGGTATTTGTTTTTAGTAGTCTGTTTTGCTAGAGATGATGTCGTAATAGGGTCCTTAGAATACTAAAGGGTAGGTACTTCTCCTATGGTCTTATCACACTGACTAAGTCATTGGACTAAACTGGAGCAACGAGTGGGACAAAATCTTTAGTGTAGGTACCTACTAGGTAAATTGTATGGAGGCATCCAGCCCACTTACTGATTCCAAAACAAAGTTACAAATTCACTCAACCAAATATGTGAAAAAAGGCTGCTGGAGCAATAATGTTAGGCTAGCTGGTACATCTCAGAATCCACACCGGTGTAATTTTTCTTTTTTTTCATTTACTGTCGGTTGGCGTGCATTCGCTGATTTTTTATACTTGTATGGTAACTTTCGGGGACATGAATTTCGGGGTTGCACTATTCGTAAACTGAAGTGGAATAAAAACAACACCCAACTCTTAGCCATCCTACATTTCAAGGCAGCATATTCCATATTTCACAATGGCTCTTTGTCAATTTCTATAATTATTTATTAAAATATAATGAAAACGAGGGATTGCCGATGTATTTACAAATTTTAATATGAACTGACATTTTTTTTTTTTTACATTGTGAATATGACAGTTATTCTGAAATGAATTGATTATGAATTGAATGAAATTATTATCAATAAAACAACAATTATGTATAAAAATAACTTTATGAAAAATAATTGATGATTTGTACAGTTTCACAAAAATTTGGGTTTTAAAAATTCGTAATTCTATTACATGCAAATTAAATATGCTATTAAGTTTGAGCTTATCATTTTTTGAGAAAAGTTTAAAGCTGTCGAATAATACTGTATTCATTAGATAACCTTTATCTGACCATTGAAAAATCGGCCTTAAGAGTAATATAAAACTCTATCAGGATTTTGTTAAGTAAGCTATAACGGATATTAAAAAATGCAGTTGCCGTACATTGCATTTACCTACGTTATACCCAGAAAAATAGTGGACAAAATGTATAAACCTATGAAACAGAAGCCCAGCAAATTTACTAAAATAGCGTACCTAAATGAAAATAAAATGTTATAATACTTATGATAAATGCCTTTCAGGCAGATGAATAGTTAAAATTAAAAGGCGTATAGTACCTAAAACTACCATGAGTGTTCAAATTTTTTTTTTGGTTTTTAGTGGTATTCAGAATAAAATGATTATAAGGTTTTATTTTACACGAATCTTTTGATACCTCATTTGTTCAAATCCATACATTCGTTTAGTAGAAATCAGGGAATAAGAAACAGACGTACATACAAACATACATACGCGTTGAAAACATAACCCTCCTTTGCGTGCCGCAGTCGGGTAGTTAGTGTTCTTTATGTTTAAAACGATAGATTATATAAGTTTGTTTTATTACAAATTACGCATTGAAGTAAAAAAGTTTTATATTTTCATTTTCATTAAATGCGTCTCTTCGTATTTGCAATTAGAAGGTAACCTTGCCCGTAATCATTTTCTATACGGTACGTTAAGATATGCTCAAGCTAAATGATTATAGAAGATTAACATGTTAGTTTTGTAATCGTGTCAAGAATAAAATAATATATATTTACTAGTTTAAAAAATGTACCCATGTATTTCATTCTCTTGCATCATTCACAAAAAATATCTACAAAGCTAGCTTCCTTGACAAGCTTCTGGCAGTTTTAAAATACAATTTTCTTCACATTTCTATTACATAATTAAGCAGTAGATATAACTGGTCTTTCTAAATTCACATGCTCTCATCGTCACTTGAAATTGAGTTCATAAAGAGCGCTCATCTTATATTTTATCTCCGATGTAAACATAATAAATGTCGCTCCAGAAGATTAAAAACAAAATACCAAAAAACTGATATTTATTCTATTTAAGTTTCTAGTTTAATATTATTAAGTTTAATTTATTTAATGAAATCGTTACGTCCTTATTGTGGAGGGGAGTTTCCTCGAACCTTTCGTAGGCACGAGTCTCTCACATTCTGGAAAGATTTCGGATTATGAAATCTTTCTCAGATTTAAACTCAACTTAAACACAGATTTTTGGGCAGTTATTTATGAATAATAAAGGCAAACCTATGCCTGAGTCAAGATCAACACTTAATAAGTCTTTCATAATAAGGGCCTGAATTTAGTTTTTGAAATATTCGTTTTAGTTAGTAAGCTTAGGTTTCGAAATGACAAAAAATAAAGAAACTGAATATTGTCACTTCACCAAATACATTCTATTTCATTCTTGATCTTAAGTAGGTATGTTTTAACTATATTGTCAAATATTATTTGTTTAACTTTTTAATGTTTGTTTTACCAATCTAAAGCTCATTCACGGGTTCAACCACCGGCGGGCGTTGACTGCCTTCTTAACGACGCCATTCGATTTCGGGACTTTTGACAAATAAGCTGTTATTTAAACACTCGGAAAGATTTAAACCTTTTTCGTACGTTATTCAAAATATGCGAAAGAATTTTTAATTTAATTACAGCTAATTTATCAATCTAATCTAAACAAATAAATCCTGGTAAGTAAAATTTCGAGAAAAATCTCAAATCGACGCAGATCATCGCTACATATAAGTATATAACTATTAGCTATATAGACAGCTATTGTTAATCAATTGCACAATCACTGGTTGTGCTTACAAACAGTGAACGAAAAAAAACATAGAAGAGTAACTAGCGCTTGAAAATGGTCCAACGAAAATTCTGTTTTATTCAATTTGTTCGAGTGGTTTCGTGTTTCGTTCGTAGTTGGCAGCATATGTCATCGACCGTATTTGTCAATAATAAAAATATAAAACAATGCCAATTTTCGCTATAAAATGGTTTATAAATTGATCGCACCTGCATAAAAAATATGCAAGATTTAGTTATCACGTGTAAATAGACCCGTAAACTACCAAATTCAGGTTTCCATAAGTAAAACATGGGGCAACTATTTTAACGGGGATGGTTTTAGGTCCGATGAAATAAGTGAATTTTCTAATGTTTATAATTTGAAGTCAAAATTAGTCGTACATAATGTTTGTAAAATTAAAAAAGACCTACTATTCAATATATCAAAACTTCAGAATGTTGAGAATTTTCTCAAAAATTTCCGGAAGATATACGAATAATCGTAAAATATTTAGCCAAGACTCTAAGAATTTCATTTGGCAGCGTGTAATTGTTCTTAGAATTGTAATAATTAAACCAATTAATACATATTCTGACATGCACACAACACTATGCAGCCAATATTAAGTTCCTTGAAGAATTTGTGTTATGAATACTAAATAGATATTAAACTTAAAAACAATATACCTACTATGAATATATTATACATATTTTTTATTACAAAATAAATTTAAATATACATATAAACATCCTTGACTTGACGGCTTATATCTGTGTTCGTCACAAAAATATCTAACGTCACCGAGATGCGAACCAAGTACCTCTGGCATTGAAGGCAATTTATGTTACCACTATAACAGTTATTAAAATTTTAGGTGCTTAAATAGAAACTAATCTCTTTCACAAACTGACATTCTAAAGTAAGAAAATAAATAATATCGATTTTTAAAGATATTTCGTTTCAATATTTGTCAATTTCGAAAAACTCATCATATTAAATGTAAGATTGACGTATAGTTACAGCTTTTGAATCACACAATTTTAATGAATTCCTTATTTAAAATCAAGCCATGCTGTCATGTTGAAAAAATCTAATTTGGTAATGTTTTATTAGCCTATGCTGATATTTTTTTAGTAAATTTCTGGTAAAACAAATGAGTGTGCTGCAACTTTGAATGCGTTTATTTTCAATTAAATTTTATGAGAACGACAACTATAAAGCGTTAATTTTAAAATATTAAGTACCTACTTCTTTGAATTCAATTACGACTCTATTTCTTAGTCATTCTCATACAAAATGACCCTGACGTCCTTTTTATGGATTTTTTTAAACATTGTCAGTTTTTTAAAGAAAATACGAAGGTTCTTTAAGTTTCTTTAAGATACCTATACAAGATTTTTTATGTCAGTGCTAAATATATTTTTCTGTATAAGAATTATATTAATGATACTATCTACTAGTCTAATTATAAGACAGACATTTGTGACCAAGCAGAACTTAGTTCAATCAAGGGCAGGGGTCAAAAGAAACAGGTTTCAAGATTTTTAGTATTTTATTTTTTTAAATTTAATATCAAAACAGACTTACATTAAAAATCACATAAGTATTGAACAGGCCTATTAAATATATATGTGAGTCTATATTACAATCATTTAGGTAGGTACTTAATCTACGGACGGGATTGTTACCCGGTACACTTTGAATTACCGAGGAACATATTCAAAGTTAAATATCAGTTAACAGTCATTACAAAACTAATTTGGCGATTCTGTTTCGACTTAGAATATGTTTTCCTTGTAATTCCTCAAACGCAATTACTTGAACTAGAGCGCTGTTGCGCGAGATCTCAGCGCGGCTAGTAATGGCCGTCTCCCGTGGGGTCGTTGAGCCAGGGGTAGTTGGCCGGGCAGCGCACGCACGTCTGCAGGTTGATGGTCTCCCCGGGAACCTCCTTGGACGTCAGCTTGCAAGAGTGAGGCACCCAACACGCAGGGTTTCCTCCTACAACGCACTTCTCCCTCCAGGGCTCGAAGTTCTTGGCCTCAGACACAGTACGTGGGTTTTGGATCCACTGGATTACCTGTGTCATTGTCACGAAGTAAACGTCCTTGTGCTTCTCCAAGACCTCATCGATCCAGAACAAGAAAGCTTCCAAGAACTCAGGGTTGTTCTTCAACCACGCAGCGTGGAAGTACAAACCGAGAGGAGCGCGGTTCTGATCGTAATGACGCTCGAAGTTGTGGTTCAAGAAGTTGTAGAACTGGTCTCCTGTTAGAATGTTGGAGCAAGAGTCAACCATGGCGCATCCAGGAATGGATTCATCGTTGGAAGGATCCTCACGACGATCGAGCTCGTTCATGACCATTTCCCAAACGGCGTGACTCCTGGTGGGGCAGCTCTGAAGGTTACCGTGGCAACGGTGAGGCATGCGGAAGTACATGGTGTATGGCCATAGAGGAGGGTTGGAAAGCGGTGCGGTGATAGTACTGTCGTACAAGAATGCTTGTTCTTCCATCATTGTGAATTGGTTGTTTCCACCAACACGAAGGTAGGGAGCGCGAACTCCGACGACGCTGTTATCAGTAATGTTTGCGTACTTTTCAATGATAACCCTCATACCGGCCATCTCCTTGCCCCAGTCGTCGACTGTTGCGTTGCTCCAAAAGCGTTCGTCATCATTGTGTCTATAAAGAAAATTCAATGTTATAATTTATACATATACTATTCTTAACCAATCTAGTATGTCTAACCAATCTATGTTTATAACCTATAACCAATATATATGCCAAAAAGTATCAAAACCCGTTGGTTAGTTTTTTTCGTGAACTTCTGCATGGTAGCTTTATATTCAAATGTTAAAACAATACCGTAAACTATATAAAGCAAATGCAAACTTACGTGATGGAGTGAACTGCGATCTCGTGTCCCTTGCGGTGCGTTTCCTGCACGCCGGAGTAGTTGGTGTACTTGTGTGAAATGAAGTAGGTGGCCTTGATGTCGCAGCCGTTAGGGTTTTTGCGCTTGCCATTGAAGATTTCTTTGTACAACTCAATGTTGTTGTTGTTAATCGCATCATCGAAAGTAATTGTGATCATCTGGGGTACATCTTGTGCGGGCAAGTCACCGGGGATGACGGTGCCGTCTTCTGAGCAGAAGCAGTCAGGCAGCACACACTGCGATGGGTCGCAGGGTGGGGCCCTATTTGGGTCGTTATCGGCGTCTGCAACAAAATAGGAGCCTCAATGAAAACGCCTTTTACTTTCAAACTAATTTGTGCGTGTTTATCGTGGCGAGTTGAACAGGAAGATATTGGAACGAGTTTGCAGTTTCGGTTCCAGTAACCGGTTCCAATTTTCTTCCTCTGTCTATAGTCAAGATCATTTTTGAATTAATGTTGTCGTTTAACAGATATAACTATTGATCATAAAAACATAAAGGCGATGAGATATAGGTGCAGAGGCGGATGTTAATGCGTCACCGGTGGGGTATGAACCGGTGTGGGCACTTTCGCTTACTTTAATCGCTCGTCACAGTGTATGTTGACATCCGATTGAATTTCACTTTTGTTCATTACAACATAAGCCCACGTAAAATATTTCATTATTGCCAATATGATTACCATATAATTTACATCTGCACTCTTGTAAAGATTTGTCAAATGTTGCAGTAGCTGGCAGCATGATTGGGGAATAAAATACAAGATTTATTATTTATATATTCACGGCTTTGGACGATAACTAAAATCAAATAACCTATTCATGTACGCAATTACAATTCTATGTGAACCTATTTAGCTTTCCAGTCATATGTTTACGTATGAACGTGTCATCGCATACCAAAACTGTTGACATTGAGCCGGCCGCAGAACATTAACGTTCTACAGCTTTCCAGTTTAACAACATAGTTTTAATAACATGATTGTAGAAACTAAAAAAAGGATATATGCTCAATGAAATAAGCGCCCCGTCGAAAGGTTGTTGCGACATTGCATTGAGATGTTTTTTAGGCCAAGTGATTGGTATTTCAGGCAGCCGGTCGTCACGCTTCGTGAGTCTGTTCGAGTTATTCACTCGTTCAAGTTCACCTCCATATCATTATTTTTGATTAGGCCTTATTTGAATAAGCTTGGGTCAATTATAATGGAATTATTTGATTGTCTGTTGTTGTTTTTTTATGAGGAAAACGAAGTAAAGATATCTTACCACAAGAGTTTTCGTCGGAACCGTCAGCGCAGTCTTTTTCTCCGTTGCAGAAGAGTCCCCGCTCGATACAGGTGGCGTCTCCGCAGGCGAGCGAGCCTTCAGGACACAGGGGCTCGTCGGTGTACAGCAGGGGCTTCACTTTACGCTCCTTGCTTCTCAACATGCAGTTCTTGACTGCATCCTTCCAGTCACAAGTCTGCTTTTCAATGTCGAAGTATAATCCAGCGGGACAACGGATGCCTTGAATACCCTATTGAACAATAGATACATCGAAATTAGAAACTGATTGTCAACAACATGTTTACCTGTTGATTCGATTCTTTAACTTTCAAATAAAGTACGCGAAGAGAGTACATAGTACATGATTAACTATGTGAATGGTAGATCGCGCCAAGGACAAGGACCATTTATCTAATGACGCTGTATCACATTAACTGTGAAAAATGCATAATTATTTCTAAGAAATCGTAGACTTCGACTTAATGTGTTCCTGTACTATGCGAGACTGTCCGACCTTTACGCTAGAGTCATGATATTAATAATTCAGCACTACAAAGATAAAGGTTAAAAGTTCGTCAGTTTTATTCGATTTAAATGTAATAATGAAGTGGTGTACATACTTTGTCATCTAAGGTTTACGTTTTATAATGACTTAATCGAGATTTTGAAATAAACTTGCATATTATAATGAGAAATAAGTAGGCATTTAAAGTAGGAAAAGATCATTTCAAATTTAGTAGTATACATTATTAGATAATAACCTACAATTTTATGGTCATTTCATTAATTTTGCAATTTTCATTTACTTTTAAATGACACTTTTAGATCATAGGACATAGTACTCCAACAAAATAGTTTGTTATTTGTTTTAATTACTCACAGTATGCCAGGTATTTAGTAATGGTCATTATCTTCTAGCAAGTTGACATAAACCTTATACATTTCTGTTTTTTTATTGTAATTAGTGGAAAATGTGGAGTCTAAATAAGGACTATTATGTATAACTTGTTTACTTATTTGACGAGTCAAGCATTGAGTAAGATGACAACGAGTATACAGGGTTAATTTAAAATAACGCATAACCTCTTGCGGGCAGCCTCTCCACATAATTTGTTAACATTTGTTCTACGACTTTTTACAAATCTTGATAAATATCACAAAACTTTTTTTGCTCCTTTCTCTACATTTTGTAAGAAGTACCTATGAAGCGATATTTTATTGCGCAAGGGTCGTTGTATACCTGTGCTCAGAGTAAATAGAGTTAAGCCTCTAAACAGATGCTATAAATATTTTTTGTATGAAAAAACAAAATTTTATGGCTAGTTGTATAATGTAGTAAGAGAAAAACAGCAAAGTGATAGCATTATTAACATTGTATTGTCTTAAGTTAAATTTTTTTTTTTTTTTTAATTAATTAAAAAATTATACGCGATTAATCCGGTTAAAAAGTAGTTTTATTTAAATTATTAACATTGTTGTTGTAGATATTGGATCAAAATTGTCTCGTATTTATATAACAGATCAATAAACTTAACATTAATTTGGTTATTTAGTGAATCAGACTAAATAAAAAGTCACTGCAATAGTCTTTCTCTATGGAGAAATCATTATAATACATCCAAATTCGTCAAACGTGACATCAGATGGTTTTATGGCGTTTGGTATCCTGTCTCCCCCATAAGAGATACAGATGTGAAGTTATGTATGTATATGACTTACGGAAGCCGTGCACTGGATGACGTCTCTGCAATTGTCGCCTTCGCCGATGAGGATACGGAACCACTCGCCGGCTTCCATGTCCTTGCAGAGCACCGCGCCATCCTTCTTGGCATTGTCTAGCTGCCGCTTCCACCGAGAATGGTCGGTATCTGCCGCAACTGCAAGAAGAATTCAAATTTAGATTTCGGAAAAATATATAATAAGTTTATGAAATTTTACATGTTGAGAAAAATTCAGGGCCTATTAGACACAGATTTTATATGAAGTTTCGGAACTTTTACTCCTAATGTTAAGATCCATTTCTCTTATCTATATGTTCATAAAGCCAAGTTTCATCTTATTTATCAAAAAATATGTTTGTTTAGTTTCATGCAATCTATTGCAATATTATTTACATTGACAGTTTTCAATATATTCAAATTTAGAGCAAAGTATGCAAGTGCCATGCAAATAGCTGTCCAACCTCGCTCTAAATTGCTATTTTAAAGTTTATTGTCGGCACTGAACTGGAAGGAATGTGATAATCGTATGCAACAACGAACAAATTACGACGTATTTGCTGTACGAAGTCTACATATCATATTAGGTTAAACTCGGAATATTTGGATGCTTCACAAAAACATAATGGTTTTTTATTTGAATAAAAATATGTATATGATCTGTCTATGTCAAAGGTCAGATGAGGTGGCGCGCATGACATTTGCCTGCCAACAAATGTCAGCGCTTGAGCAAGCAGCAAGGACGACGCGGATCGTTCTATGAATTTCATCCAACAAATAGTAGATTAACATAATGTGGCATTTACAGTTTGGGTCGCGTCGTAGGGGTTAACCGGTCATTATATAAATCAATAAGTATTCGAGATGAGGAAATA
Source organism: Stenoptilia bipunctidactyla (assembly GCA_944452665.1). NCBI lineage: Eukaryota > Metazoa > Arthropoda > Insecta > Lepidoptera > Pterophoridae > Stenoptilia > Stenoptilia bipunctidactyla. The sequence continues at coordinate 12,620,837 of OX101725.1, read as the reverse complement.
GTTTATCGGTATCCTTGAGTTGTCATTTATCTTTATTTCAGCATTACTTCATTTTACTTTTTAAATATCATATTCTTTGACTTATTGATTTTGAAATGCATTTACCTTTATGGAAAATTTTGATTTTTTATATTTGATAGGTGGATATTGACTTTATCACTTTGTTTTACTATTATTGTAACTGTTACCCAAGAAGTTTAAGTTCCAAAAATATAATAAAAAAAAGAAAGCATTGTGGTTGGTTTTTAATGAAACCTTGGATGTTATGTTGTTTCACTACTGTATTACATCCATTCAGAGTTCAGCACAATAGAAGTATTTGTAGAAGTTAAGGTTAAATATCTCATTTAAAAGTCATTTCGAGTAATTTGTGAAATCAAATAAAGTAGGAAAACGGCCTTACTCGGTGCAGGATGGATCGGCAGTTAAAATTCCGCTTAGTGTGTCGCAATAACAATATTTTTGTACGTGTTGCTGTCATTCAATTTGATGCAAACTGTTTATCAAAAATACTTAACAATCAATTAAGCTATTCATTTTGATAAGTAGAAGTGGGTTCACGAGCTACAGTTCTACCGTATGGAAATGGAATAGCTTTTAGTTTCATAATTTTACTTTCCTTTTTCATAAAAAGTGACTGCGATGAGCCGTCACTCAGCGTCTGCCATCTCCAAAGTATTTAAAAGTGAGGTTACAGTACCAACTATTTGCCCCTGAGGTAAATTTAAGATCACAGAACGGAATCAGAAAAATAGTTTCTCAAACTGGCTCGGTATCGAAATATTTTTTTTTGTTTCGGAGAACTTAAATAAAATGATTTAGTAACTTATCCATAGCTATCGATTGGGTGTTAAACAATTTTAAATATCAGAATCTGAACACTTTATTCTACTTTATTGAACATTTGAACATTACCTACGTAATTAGATAATTCCACGTTCGTTATGCAGTAACTGTAATACAATAAGATTTACACACAGCCTCAGAACGTTGATCTAGATGTTTCTTACATGGGAAAGCATATTTCACTGCGACGCGACGTGGCTTACTCGTGCGGTAGCCCCGTGTTTTTGTAATGCTATAATTGCTTGGTTGCTGTTAGTTCATAGAATATATGAAAAAATGTCGATTGTACGGCGCGGGCGCACGTAATATGAGGAAAAAGAATCGCGGTGTTATCTAATTGGCTAGGTCGCCCTAGATGTGTAGTGTCTATGTTTATCATATGATTGTAAACCACGAATTAATTGCTTTAGGATTTTGAAGAAAATTAAGGAAGATAAAGTCAATAGTTTTCTACAACGTATTACTTAGAAATAATCATATTCAAAGGAATAGCATGGTCCGGTTGGTTCACTTAGTGTAAAAAGGAGTTCTGGAGATTCCATCTGGAGTTTGAATCATAGTACTGATAGCAGTCTCTTATCTATACTAATATTATAAAGAGGAAACCTTTGTATTTTTGTATTGAATAGGCTCAAAAACTACTGGACCGATTTCAAAATTTCTTTTACCATTACTTAGAGGAATTCTTCCGGATCCGTATAGGCTACTTTTTATCCCGAAAATCCCGCGGGAATCGAAATTACGCGGGTAAAACTACGCGCAACAGCTAGTAATAGATATAGTAGAAAAAATGTCCATAAAGAAAAAACTGTATAAATTATAATAATTATAAATTCGTACAGATTTATGAAGGTACCCAATAAGCAATATACAGCAACTGCTATTCTTGATGAATTTGTTTATATGACAACCTGTTTTTTTTTAAATAAATTTTATTGTTATTATCACTTATGCTTGATATATGGTTTTCGAATTAATGTAGTTACAAATTTATATTCATGAACTTCTTAATGTTTTTATTACAAAGATTCCTTCTTCCTCAGGCCGAGGCGACAAAGGCCCCTCACCGATTGTTTAATTGAAACTTAATAAGCGTGAACCGAAATGACAGCGGAATTGTTTTTAAGAAAGGTAAAAGAAATATCATGTTCGTTGTAAGTGCTGGCGCGCAACTTGATTACTTAACAACAGCTTGCATGTTTATATCACGGTAGGTATATTTGTAACTGTTAGTTTAGATAGTCATGTACTGACGTATTGAACAAGATTGATTTATGGCGTAATATTTGCTATTCTTATAAGGAAACTTAAATCTATCGCAGATTACTAATAATCTTAAGCTTAAGTGTGAACTTATGAAATCATTTTACAACTTTGTTAAACGGAATATGCTATATAATTAGCAATCATTAATTACTTAATTAAAAAGTTTATTAAAGTAGTTAACTGTATAAGTATCGATTTTGATGTATAAAACTTGGAAGTTACTTAGATAGTGAAAGTTACTTTGATTCTGCCAAAACAACTATATTAGAATTAGATGTTGATTTTAAAAGCCAATATTTTTTTTGTATGAAAATTATAAAGTTATCCTGGTAACCAATAAATAGGTATATAACTACCATGGTTATCGAAATGATTTCATTTTCGTATGACACAGAATATATTTATGTACATCTATAACCAGTCGGAGTGGTAAATAAGAACTCGTTCGCTTTGACCCGGATCTACCACGTGTAGTTTCGGCAACTTACTATCAGGCTACTTATCTAAAACATAGTCGCTATTGACCCAATGATATATCAAGCAATATATCAACTTTCCCCGTCACTTCCAGCCGTTAAAAAGAAAATACAACAAATCAATTTACAACCGATTTCCCTTTTTATTTTTATGCCATCAAGTAGCAATGCCTATACGTAAAAGACTCGAATTTTGCATTAATTTTTATATTCAAAACTGTGGATTGATAATTGAAAATTCTTCTGAATGATGTAAGTAAAGTTAGAATATAGTTTTCCTTATTGTAAAACGAGCGCGTTGATGTCTTTTATATGGTTGAACTTTTAAAAAGTCTTCCACAGATGGCCTTGTAAATAATTATGCAAAATTAATATAACCATTTACAATAATGATAAGCGTCAACTAATTAAAGTTTTATTATATAAACTAGAAGATTTTATAAACCTGACAAAACTGGTAGTTAGGTATTTATATAAGTTGTTAGATAGGATAAATTACGAAATGTAGAACTAATTGCAAGTTAAGGGCTCCTAATATTTGTTTTTAAGAAACTTGTTATTCATAGAGTATACTTAATAAAGATAATTAAGTAATTTGGATCATTATTTAACAAAAAATGTTGAGCAATTGATCACGGAACATGTGACTCTATGCACGTGTAAACAACTATTACAATTTTATGAAATAATGACTTCTACGTATATCTTCAATAGATTTCTAGATTATCAGTTAATAGGCTTTTGAATATTAGTTTAAACTCATTGTATGAAATATATTTCAATAATATATTTATTTAAGTGGTCGATTTATAATAAATCGTACTACCTATAAGATAAGAAAAACTTAGTCATCTCATTAGAACTTGATGTAAAACCACTAAAAGATGTTAGCTAGAAACTTTGACCCATGCTTAGTTTTTTGAAAATAGAAAAGTTATTATTTGATTAAATTGTAATAGTTGTTTGCACGTGATTCGTGACATATTCCATGATAACTAGGTGTTACTACGGATCTGAAAGTAAAAATCTGAGACCAGGATATGCATTATAAATCTGACTTACATATTGAAAAGAATGGAAAATCCGAAATAAACAAAACACTAACAACCGTAATATATTAACGGTAATACTCAAGAAAAGAAAAGTTTAAGGCTGATGGTGTGGTAAATATGAATGGCGCATAGTAAAGTAATAGTATCGGACATTTGGGCGAAGGTTTCCACAGGCTCCGGCCTGCATACAAATGTGAGGACAGTTAGTTGAAGCCGATGACCCACGCGGACGCATACGGAATGTTAATTATGTAGTATCTAACTAAAATAGACACTTAAGCTATCATATTTATCACGTGCCAAAAATTATTTTTATAATGGAACAAACAGATATCGTATTTATAAACTTTGTGATACGTTTCGATAATTATTGAATAAATGAAGTCAAAAGGTCAAAAGTTGTTTTCTCAAGCTATATTTACATTATTCCCCTTACATATTGTCCTTGATTTCCAAAAAGTTTTGGTGGACAAAAAGGTGCTAATGAAATATTTTGTGCATTCAAAGTATGTCGTTGTACCTTGAAAAAAAAAACCACTGATAAAATAGCTTTATCACAGGAAATAGTAGCTAAAATGCATTTTGTCTACAATTTACGCCTAAAAATAGATATCGTGTAACATGTTTATACTTCATAATATTTTTTTTTAAATTAACATTTAGGTTTTATTCTAAGGTCAAGAATTTCATATCATCAAGTAACAACCCGGCAATTGTATTTCCGATCGGAAGTAGAGGCTTTCATTATATATTTACTTACTACCTGTATTTAACTACATGTAACGGAAGGGTTAGTAATGAACAATACTTTGAGATAAATACAAAAACAACATTCACAATTTTAAGAGAATAAAAAAAAACATATATCAAATCAAGTTTTTACTTCCTTATTACATAAACTACCCGACTGAAATAGATAACCATGAAAATTGAAATTGATCAGACTGCCTTTTTATGTAAGTCATTTTTATTTAAATGAATACTCGATTTGAATTTCAACTATATCTTCAGAAACTAGAAATTAGGATATCCTCTGAATACTATGAATGTGGCCACTAACACAAGCTATGCCTTTTTGGAACAATGCAGTTAGCGTGTTAGCCTTGGTATATTAAATAAAAAGCTATTATTAAAATATGCAGAAGATTACGCAGGAGTGTCAAAGTGTCATAAGATGTATGAAAAGGTCACAAGCCACGGCGATAAAGCATTTATTGGAGAACAATCAGCTGCAGTGACATAATGCGTTTGGAAAATCGCAACCGGCTATAAGATTGCATAACGCTAGGTGAGATTAATTCGCTAAATATCTTTAGTTAGTACAATGCAAAGTTTAATTTTCAAATAAAACGCAAACTAATCGAACTAGTATCTATTCTATAAGTGCGTTATTTAAGGACTGATAACAGTTTTGGAGACTTGATCTCGAAAACAAGAAACTTGTCTAGCAAACGTTTGCGATTATATATTTTGAGATATTTAATGGATATGTAAATTACATTACTATATATAACTTATCTTAAATTAATTTATGTCAAACACCGTTTAGACCCAATAATCTTTGGCCACCTAATTAGTAACTTAGTTGAGATAATTTAATATTATTTATTCGAGAACTTTTTACTGCGTTTAACAAATTAGTATACGTTCAACAAATTTAATAGTGTACCTTAAAAGGTTTAGCTGCAAAAGCTATTATGTTTTATGCGTTTAGATAATTAAGGAAACGTTAAGTTTCTTCTTTAACAGTTTAAAAAAACGTTAATTTGAAAACTCTGCGTGAGAACAACCACCAATGTTCCGGTTCAAAAGGTAACCAGCGAGAATTTATGAACAACTAATTGTTAGCAACGAGCACATAATAGCCGGCTATGTAAATGCACCTCGTTACATACAGACACTAACTCACTGACCGACTCAGTATAATGATAGCGTGCGCCTGAGCATTGCTACTATTATACTTTTTGGTCTATTACAATTATTTAGAGCAAGTATCTAATGTTTTTAACTTAAGAGCAATTTTAACTAGAGGTTTCTTTTTCTAACAACACTCACAGCCATTCATAATTGCTGCTGAGTAGGAGTATACAATGGAAAGTTTGGTATGCAAGTGAGCAAGATTGTATGCGTAGGCCGTGTATTAGGAAATACATTTTATTCCAACAACAAAACATCTAACTAATTTAAGTGTTATTTAACTGTATATTTAAATAGTCACCTCATTATTGACGTACGGTAAAACTTATTATTTAATTTAATTTAGTTAAGTAATATTGACCTCGTTACTATCTAATAATTTAACCAAATTTTTAATTATTACTTAGTGTTGTAAATACCTATATTACTCATTTCTTTCCAATGATATTACTGTCATGAATATAGTCTTGCAATAAAAATCTTGTTCAAATAATTTTGCGGTTAATTGAAACAAATAAAAGTAGACATTAAAACTTAAGCAAAAACTGGATTGACCACTGACTATGAAGGTTCTTAATTTGAGTGCATACATGGTCTGAATTCTAGAATGCGTTTGCCTTGTGATGTTCAATAAATTATTTTCAGTCACGCCGATTTTGACTAATGTCTTGCAAGTGTTGCGTAAATACCTACATTATTTTAATGCAGTGGATATGGAAAGAAGTTATAAAGATAGTTGGTTAAGAAGTTATTGCCGGTTTGCGGTGGCGATGGCGGCGGCGTGACGTCACGACGCGCGCAACACTCGAGCGATGTGAAAGTGCGCGGTCACAGAGCGCAGGCGCGGCAGGTGCTAAACACTTGTCTTGTCTTTTAAGATCACCTTTACTTTAACTTTATACATAAACACACATATATCTATAACTCGAAACTAGTTGTATTCTACTATAAACATTAACATTAAATTTCAAGTGTACTTCTTCGTTGCGTCAACTATAAAATTACAAAACTTAGATATCTTTGTTTTCTCAATGTCTTAAGAACAGTGTACAGTTTGGCAATAAAAAGAAAACGGATTTCTTTATAAGAAACGAAATCAATGTATCTCTATTTGGTCATAAAAACTATAAACATTAGTATCTATTTCGTTTTTAGTTTACAAAAACAAAATAATTAGAACACTTAGTTTTATGCTTTAGTATGTCTAGTTTATGATACAAGAAAGCACAATTTACAAGTAATAGCGTTATTGATGAGATGTTATCTGTAATGAGCGACACCGCGATCGCTCGCAATGTAACATTATGAAAGCTCTACGGAGACATGGTCCACTTCGCGACGTTCATCTCGCACAACTTCACTGCACGGTGTGGCACTGTGACGCAATCACTGGGATGAGGTCGCTGGCGGCGGCGGCGGCGTCGGGAGGTGGACCGAGTCTGGGGCGAGTGATAAAGGCTAGGACTCACCGCAAGCGAGAAAGAGGCACACGGCCAAAGTAGCGACACGGGCGTAGCGCGCCATGACGGGATCACAACAGGTCGGTGCGCGGCTGCCCGTGCGGTTAAATAGTGGCCTCAATCCGTGCCCCGCCGCGCCGCTCGCCGCGCGCCGCCGCCTGCGCAGCCTGCCCGCCGACAGCCTGACGCGCGGCTGCCCCGGAGCTGCAGCATCCCGCCCTGGATGCGCCCCGCTCCTATACTCCTTAATCCTCCATTATCCTTAAGTTTCGAACTGAGTTTGCAAGGCGGAAATTGTGAAAATTGTGTATTTGTAATATGAGATATGCATTTTGTTTGAATTTATCTTTAAAGACGACAGATATTAAAAGGTTTTCTTAATTTTTTTATAAAATATCGTATAATATTTTACAGGATTTTTTTGTTATATGCACAATTTTGTTTACATATTGTATTTTGCGCTTAGAGTCGCTCAGCGGGCAATGGTAAGGGCCATGCTCGGAGTTTACCTGTGGGATCGAATCAGGAATGAGGAGATTCGCAGGCGAACCAAAGTCACTGACATAGCCAGAAGGATTGCAGAGCTGAATTGGCAATGGGCAGGGCACATAGCTCGCAGAACAGATGGCCGGTGGGAGACGCAGCGTCATGGCCCCCCACACGATGGACCGACGACCTGGTCAAAGTCGCCGGTAAACGCTGGATGAGGGCGGCGGCGCGGGACCGAGTGACGTGGAAGAATTTGAGGGAGGCCTATGTCCAGCAGTGGACGTCTACAGGCTGTGGATGATGATGATAATGATGAAGATTGTATTTTGCATTGCTCATTGATGTTTTTTTTTATATGCATAAAAAATATTGTGCATTGAGAGATTAAAATTAAAAAAAGCCCACATAAGCCCCCAGCACATCATCGCACAATTACTTATATTACATATATTTCTACATATAAGTTATTGTTTATTATATATTTAAGGTCTGAAATAACGTATTCTTGTAGCATGTTACCGACTCGTGCGCCTGATATATCTTAATAAATTATTTCTCTATTCAATTATTAAGATTTTCTTATTGATTCAAAATATTAGTTAAAACCTCAATAACTCTGATTAGCTTCTTTTGGATTACTTAAAATCAACGATAAAACGAAATTTAACGTCCTTCGGTGTTAAATTTATGCAAAGCTATAATATTTTTTTTGTTTATTTTCAACTGACATAAGATACAAGGCAACAAGCAAGACAAGAATTTTATAATTTAACGAATTAACCATGCTGGACTTGGAGCGAAAGAAAAACATAGAATGTACCAGCTGCTTCTCACCCGGGCATACTGTAAAAGTCAGTTAAGAGGTTTTATTGACGTTTTTGCAGGTGATAGGTCCCTATTACTGCAAAAGTCTCTCTCCATCAAATTTTGTCAAAACTGGCATGTGTTGGTTTTATAGACTCTGGCGTTTTGTCTACCCCCTAAGGGATACAGGCGTGAAGTTATGTATGAATAATAAACCAAAATTAAGACTAAGATTCGTAGCCCGTAGAGGCTATGGACCCGTTCCCCCCGTGAGCTGCGACCCGATGAATAAAAAGACCCGTTCCCCCTTTATGGACGGACCCGTACGCATTTTTGAATATTTTTTATTATGTTTTCCGGACCCGCACAACCTGCATAATATTTCCAATAAGAAGTCCGAATCCAGAAGTACAATCGTGCATAAAATCAAATTGAACGAAAACCGTACTTTGCTAAAACTGAGGCAAGAACTCATTATAAATCCTGTTATTAAATATTACTCTATTCTTCTTTAAGCAAAAAATGAGAAGTCTTTCGATCTTGGGTAACAATAGATGTATTTTGAAGTTTATATAGAGGAAATGTGAAGTTTCCTGATTGGCGCAATTGAAACAAAAGATTTGCTTAAGATGTTAGATATGCAGGTAGGATTAAAGGGTTATCTCATTGCATGTATTTGAGGGGTTCAGTTATCTGTTGAACTACTTGTGTGAAACGTAGTTTGTATTTGTGGTAATAATATTTATTTGCTAGAATAACTGAGTAAGTACTTTTTTACATATCACTATTTTATAACAGAACATTGTACTGTTTTTATCAAAAACTTGGTCTAGAATGTAAAACGTGCAACTTGTGTTTTAGTTCAAAATGAGTCATGGAATATTTTAACAAATATATTAAAATTTTTAACAATAATAAATTATTGTTTAGTAGCTTTTCTCGCAAGAAAAATATCATTAACTGCCAAGTCATCAATTCGTTATTTGAAATTCTATGAGGTCTCCAGAAGATCAGCCAAATTAGGCAATAAATAATTTTTAGATGGTTTGAATAAACCTACATTGATTCACATCAAATAGAAGCTTATTATAAAATCAGTAAAACTCATAAGTTTTCTTATTAGATTTTATAGACACACCTTTTTTTTAAATAAGAGTAAAATGTCAGAAGTAGTCAGCAGTTCATGTTCTGTTGTGGCACCCAGTTTAACATATATTTCTTCATAAAGAGGTGGTACAGTTTTGTTAAGATTGGTCACAGATATAAAAAACGATGGTACAAGAATAGACCAAATTGCAAACGAACGCTTGCAAATCAGAGTATTTAATGAGTGTAAAAAAGAAGCTAGAAAAGACGCAACGAATTTGTTATATGAGATATAGGATCAAGAACTTTAATCTTATAAGGTACAGTTTTTTTGCACAGTTTAGTTTATTTATATAACTTTTAAGATATGATACTTTTTATATTTTTATTTTAACATATAATATGTAAAAATATCTTGTGATTTGCCTGGATTAAAATGAAAATTAATTTTATAACTGTTGTTTTATATTGCTTACTTAAATTAAACTACTAAAGTAGCTTAACAGTTTACTGTACTTATTACTGTACTTATACCAATTTATGAAAACGGGGCGTACGGGCACTTTTAAAACGGCTCCGTAGAGACGTAGTGGCTCTTAATTCGGTGTAGAGAGTCGGCCGTTTTGGTACAAAGAGATGTGATCATAACATGGTGATCGTACATTAACAATACACCTATATAACATATAGCGAACTGGGGGGGAACCTAGGGGTCACTAGACGTCGTAGGTCATTAGAAGCTTCCGATCTACTTATAATGTTGACAACTTGGACGGAGCATTACTTATGTGTTCGCCAGCAGTTTAGGAGGTTCTGGTGTCGAGACCCCGCTGGGCCATTTTGAGAAACAAACTTTTCTAAATTGGTTCAAGGGTGGATATTTCATAAGATAACGCCTCTAATAACAAAATATGGTCCCAATAGCAAAAACATAACTTCTAAAAAAATTTTTGCATTTAGAATTGAACAAAGTTACATTTCAGTGTTGTAAAGTTTGGCACTTTGTAAAGCAACAAAATCACTGTTGTACCCAAAACCATACACATGAAAGAGCTTGGCTCTGTGTTTACATTACGTGGGAAGGTGTTTAATATGGACGCCTCCTTATGGTTCTCGGGTTGCAATTTGAGGTCGCTTCATTCATTTTTTATGACATATTATTCATAATTACTCATAACTAACATAACTTCACGCCTGTATCCCTTATAGGGTAGGCAGATCACCAGAGGTGTGTACAAGACCATCTGATGTTACGTTTGACAAGTGAGGTATTATAATGACGGAGAGAGGCTATTGCAGTGAGCCCCTGTCTCTCCTATCGCCCACAAAAATGTCAATTAAACCTCTGTCCCTTAACTGACTTTTACAGTATGCCCGGGAAGAGAAGCAGCTGGTACATTCTATGTTTTTCTTTCGCACCCAGTCCAGCATAGAAGCATGTCATAATTATTATAGTACCAACATTCATTATATTAGGTAAATAAAATAAGTTTTTAACTGAATGTATGATGTCCCATTTTCATTCAATTATATTAATTTCAGATGGTGTAGAGGTCCCGGGTTCGAATGTATATTGTCGAGAATGTTCGAAAAATGTATTACTGTCAAAAGGCTGGCCTTACGAGTTTTTATCACCATCATCATCAGCCAAAAAACGTCCACTGCTGGACATAGGCCTCCCCCAAGGTTTTCCACGTCACTCGGTGTTAATAAAATATAATATTTACTCATATATAACTTTTTTTGCCATTGACGAAAACATATTTAGTAACCCCAGTTTTATAATGGGTTTACTAAGACTTCCTTTTTGTCTTCATTATTTCCATTTTCATTAGTTGCCATTTTAGAATTAGAAAGTAAAAATTCATAAATAAAAAAACTACTCCATTAACTAAATCATGGGATAAAATAATACTGCACCTATAGCTAAATCCATAGTTAGCCCTAGAATATTTCTTTGTAGGATCGGAGGTGACCTGTCATTCACCTTCCAATTCATTCCTGAATCCGTGTGCTCCAGCTTCTAGTTCTTCGTCACTTAATATCAAAAATATCGTCAGTGTATGTTACATATAATTTTATTTTATTATTGACTAAAACCGTTTTCTAACTTCAATCTCACCAAACAGTAAGCGAAGATGAGGTCGAAGAGAAAGGACCTGGCGCTTCATAAATATTGCCGAAACATATTACAGCAGGGGTGGTGATATATGGCAGCAGATTCTATATGAAGGGTGATCGTCAACCAGGTGGACCCAGAAGGGGTCATACCATCGAGTGGTAGTAATGATTAGTTTTTTTTTTTATGAATTATGGATGGGACTTTGTCTTCCATGCCACCTGATGTTAAGTGAACATGTAGACTAAGGTGTTACACGTCCATCCACGAGAAACCTATTCACTCGACGCTTAAAAGTACCAGGACTATACTGGTCAGGGAAAATAGACGCAGGCAGTTCATTCCAAACCTTAGCGACCCGTATCAAAAAGGAACTGTCAAAGCGCTTAGTTCGACTTTTCGGAATATCTACCACATACGGATGGAAGTTCTGTCTGCGTCTAGTAGTCAGATGGTAAAAGGGTGAGGGTCCAATTTGTTCAAACAGAGCACTGGCGCACTCACCAAAATGTATCGTGTAGTACACGGTTAAACACGCACGTGTTGCTTTTAATACACGTTTACTCTTGGGCGGTAGGAGTATTTCAAGCCGTGATGCTACGCGGGCTTCTTTCCATTTCGCTACTGGGTTTTCAGTAATAAAAGAAACAACATATTTTGCTATTGCTTTATTTAATAAAATTATAGCCACAAGAGGTTCAACCTTCAGACGATTGAGCTAAAACATGTATAAAATTATTAATAGTCACAAATCACAGGAAGATGTATCACTAACTAGAGAGAATAAAATAAATATCCATCTTTCTACAAACATTACATACTTATTGTAGATCGTAGTATCACCTTTTTAGTCCTATCTGACTATAACGATTGGTTTGATATTTTTTTCTGATTAAGACTTAGGAGAAGGGGAAAAAAGTAACTAAGATGTAGCTTAAAGACTTTCATTCATATTCATTTCAACGATCTTGGTACAGCCAGCGAATACTGCTTATAATACTGCGAGCTTTGGTGTTGAGATACAAAGAGAAATATAAACATCTGATCACTGATATTTTCCAATTAGGCAACTGGAATTTTTAGGTAAAAAAAATTATATTTGAGTTGATTGTCTTATTTAATTACGAATTAATTTCTTTTATTTAATTTCATAATTTTAATTTTAATTAATTTCGTTCATATACAAATGCGGTTATATTTGAAGAATTTCATTTACCTAAATGCTGATGGCTAACTAGGTGACAAGGGCTAAGTATAGTAAGCCCAATTACTACTTATAATCACCTATATTGCCAAAGGTATTGCAAATAATCGCATAAAAGCGCTTTAACTGTTACATTTACATGTTTGAGTTTTAAGTCTTTTTACCTATAGCCACAGTTTGAAACAATTAGGTAAAGTTTAGGTATAAAAATTCAACAAATAAAAAATTACGGGTACATTTCATCAAATATGGATAAGGGGAGGGATTTTAATCGTTATTATTTTAAAATTAAAGTTATTATAAAAAATCTTTTTCGCGACGCCTCTAGAGTGCACAAAAATTAAAAAAACGTATCATAATATGTGAGGGCTCAGTGATACGATAAAAAAACTTAGCGGTTTTCACTACAAATAAAATACATCATTAGATCATCTATTCTGATGAAGATCCAAAAATCACTCTGTATAAATAACATATGTACTTCTATTTCACCTTTAAGAAATATTTAACTTAAGATTTTGAAAGATGATACAATTAAAGTCAATAGAAAAATATAAAAAAGTAAACTTATAGTCTCAGATCTTTAAATAAACTGAAAACAAAATATTTGTTCTGTGATATTGTAAGTTATCTTATGTTTTATATCTTAGGCTTTATTTATATATTTTGTTCGTACACATCGAATATTGCTAGTCGTCTGGTTATTTTATTAGTATATTACTAAATATAGCAAGTACAAGCGGTAACATCATAAAATAAAAACGTGCCTATGTTTTCAGCACGACTGTTAGGGATAATTCTCAAATGTCAATTATAAGACCAATTCTAATGTACTTTTTTGTAAACTATACTTACAATAATTACATTAAATTGATAATGATTTTTACTGCAACTAATTGCATTCTATTTTTAAAAAGGGCCATTCTTCCAGTCAAAGCAAACACAGTTTCCTCGACGTCGTTAAGTTGATCAGAATCAGCCCGAACATTTATATAATAATTAAATTACTATAAGTCTATACACATATCTACTAAAATGTTATGATAAATGCATTAAAGCAACTACAAATGATGCTACATCATAAATATATCACAATCTCTAGTACTTCTACTTATTGATACTTACTATGCAAAGGCCCCACAATCACTAGTGACCTTAAATATATATTTTTATAAGAGTTTTAGATTAATCAGATTGAAAAAAAATGGGTAAATATAACTTAGATAAATATTTGAGTTAAATCTTACTACATATGATAATTACGAAATTGAACTGGTGTTTTATAAGCTGTTTGATGATTAACTGTAATTACATTAATAATTAATTTCTATGTCGACAAAGTTGAGAAGAAATGAAAAATAAATAAATAGATATTTGTTATGGGTCTTCTACTGATTATGGGGGTAGACACTAACCGTGAAAAGCCTCATGCTCTACAATTACGTATAGAAGTAAAATTATTTATCTGAAACCTATTAATCAGAATTTGAGTTACTTTCGATTTCTATTCACTTAGTAAGAAACTTTAGATTATAAGCGCGTTGGGTTTGACTTTTTTATTAATTAGCAAAAAAAAATGGTGACTGGAGACAAATTTTAGATATTGAAGGAGAGCACTCTCTATTAAATTCTGAACAGTAGGTACTTAATTTTTCACCAGAATTACCTATAATAAATAAAAATTTCACGACTGCTTCACGGCTCGACGACCGTTCGTGAAGTTGTCTATAATTGTTGCTTTTTTATATGTCAATGATAACTATCTACCTATTCTGTGCCGTGCGTACGTCCGTGGTAAGTAGTGACCCGTGTAACCATGTGTTGCGTAATAAACTCTTAGCTTTCGGTTAAGTTTACCTAAGTAAATAATAAAACTTATTTTTTTATTTAATTTTTTCTCTTTGTGTAAAATGTCACGATTTAAATATCAAACTATCGCGTCCTCGAATATCAAAAGTGGCCCACCAGTCACCCTGTATAGTCTGAATTCCATTTGATCACTATTGAATTGGAAATATACATTTCTTTACGTCATAAATGAAAAAAACTTTTGTTTTTGTCGCTACCTTAATTACTTAACGAAACGATTGTATAGTCACATTTATTGCTCTAATTTTTATGTTAACTTCTTTATTTCTCGTAAGCAATCATTTGAATGTAACCAGAATTATAGAGAGAGCAAGAGAATATTGAGACGTATTTATTTAAAAAATAATAATAATACAGAGTTAATTTAAATTGCAGGCACCCTTTCCACATCAATCCCAATCCCAACCAAATTTTGTTCAACCACCAGCAAGATGTATTGCGCTAATTAAAATTAACCCTGTATAAGACATACTTTCAAAAATGATAAAAAAAACCGAAATAAAGTTTTATTAACAGATATGTTCCTAGGTGTGACAGAGAACACACCTCCGGTCGCTGTTTGTGAATAATGTGCTGAGAAGCATATTAAGCTCTAGGCCTACAGAAAAAAAAGATCAAGGATGTTTGTAATACAAATACAAAAGGAGTGATATATATTTTTTAACTCAGTGAATAAAAATAATATCAACGATTTGAATTGCTATTTGAAAGATAAAAAATAATATGTCGATCTACCGAGCATTCCATTTACATTAAAGTAATTAGAACTAGTTTGATGTTTAAATGCTCTTGTTATACTTAGTAATGAAGATATAACCTCAATATTATGCGATTTGATTTAGAAAATAATATATTTTGTTTTTGTTGAAATGTTATTGGACAGTTGTGGAATAAAAAGAAAACCATTCTTATCTCTTTTGTCAAATTTAAGTTTGCTTCAAAAGTCCAGAACCCATTTGTTTTTAATGTTCGTTATATTTTTGTTAAGCAAGAAGAGGTAATTGTTACTAGTTATTGAACACTGTTGATTGAAGCTCATTAAATCAGGTACAGGAGAAAGAAAACTATTACAAGACTTACTATATAATGGATTCTATTTTATTTTGCTAGAAACATCTATTTCCTTATTTATTATGAAAAATGTTATATGTAGTGTCACGGTTTTCTATTCCAGTATATTATTCTAATAGGAGATGAGGAGATTCATATATTGAATTAGAAATGTCGACTACAGCTGTTTGATACCATCAATAGAATTATTTGCATGCTTTCTTATACTGATGCAGTTACGTACATACATAACTTTATAAAAAAAAAATCTAAAACAATTGTATTTATTCAGTAATTTGGTTAACAAGCACCCTTAGAAAACATTTTATGCCAAATAAGTAAAGAGTTGAATTATGTATTACTTCAATTACGATTTAAAAAAAAGAGCCTTACAAATTAAGAAACTCGTACTTTATAAGACTTTACTGGAATGAAAATAAATTAGGAAACTGCCTTATAGATTCGCCATTATCTTCCTGACACGAGACAGTCTCTTAGCTGTGCTGCCTATCAACTGTAAGCTCAAGTATTTCTGCTTGTATTGCGAACTCGGCGTATGTAGTAAGTAGCAGAAATAAAAAAACTAAAGGAAGTTTTTTTATACGGTTGTAACTAAAGCGAGGTTAGGTATGGGTTCAGGTCGGCAGCAGTGGGCGCACTGCCTCCACGTCCGCGCTTGCGTGTGCGACGGCGTGCAGCGAGTCACCAGGCTCCGACTCCATGCCGTTGTTGATGGACTGTAATACAAGAAACATCTTCTAAGTCGATCTTCTAAGACAACATGTCTTTCAATATCATAGTCAAAATAACCAACGAATGCAGAGCAGCATTAAAAAAGCCGACTTCACGACAAAACTTTGGCTGAATGAATGAAGTAGAAGGTCATCAAGAAAAGACAGGAAATACTCAATCGATTTCGATGAAATTTATATGGGACCAAATGTCAATATCCTCTATGAAACAAGAATCTTCAAAACCGGTACACCCAATCAAAAGTAATGAGCTAACAAACATAAAAAAACATACAGACGAATTGAGTACCTCCTTCTTTTTTCGAAGTCGTTTGAAAATGATAAATGATTTTTCATTTCTCATACTCGGAAAGTAGTCTATGTTTGATCCAAGTATCGGTCTGAAAATGCTTTCCAAAATTCATTCCGAACCAAGGGCCGGAATGGATTTCAAAAATAGAACTAATACATTTCTCATGAAGCCAGCTATCAAAAATTTAGATTTTTTTATGATTTATTTTTATTTTAGAAGTCAAGTTAAAAGAAGTAATTTAAAAAATTATATTTGTCTATATTTTGTCACTATCGTTTAAAAAAATATATAAATATATAATTTTCTTAATTATATATAATTATTTTAATACATAGGGTTGTTTTATGTAAAATATGATATCTATACATACATAGAAATATGTCACCGATTTAAATGTGAATAAAAATGTCACTTTAAACTTTACGAATTGTTCGAACTTTTCCATTAATTTTAAATAAATATTTAAGAAAAATGTTTTTTTTTACTTTCCTTATATTCGAAATGAAAAGTAGAGTGTTCCCCGCGGGTGGAAGACATCAATTCATACTCGGATTATATCTAAACACCTCGTATGGGAATTGATGTCATCCGACCCTAGTTTAACAATCTACTATTAATAATTGTTGAGCGCTCATTTGGGTCATTCAAAACTCCGGGAAAATTTCAAATCAATTAGGTTATAAGTTTACGTAACTTATATGCTTAAAAATTTCAAGGTTTAGACAAATCAACGAATCAGAAAAATCAATACCTATATTTCTAATTTCATTTTATTAGAAATTATTTTTATAGGAGATGTAGAAACAACTGAGTTTGGGTGGATCTCCATGTCAATGAACATTATAATATAGAAAAAAATATACAATATGCGTTGACAACCTAAGCTTTAAAATGGAAAATCGTATTCCACTGTAAACTATCACTATGCCAAATTCCATTCAAAGCCATTAAGCCGTTTTACCGTGATTGAGGAACAAACATGCAGACATGCATACATCTATCCATCCAAACTTTCACATTTATAATATACAAAATTTTATTTATTTTTATTTATTTATTTGGGATGTATAAAGAGCTGATGTTTAGTTTGCTTTTATTCGATAGATGTCGCTGTACGTTAAATCGCGCAAAGAGTTATAGTTGACTTAGCTATGTTGACTTTGTAGACTATCTTTATTCGTCCTCACTTTCACAATTATAATATTAGTAGGATTATTGAAATTGGGGTCACTACGTCAATAGGAATTTTATTGAAAAGAATTTACCTTTATGGAAAAGTTGTAATAAAAATTATTCTGTCATAGTTAATCCATTTTACATGGTAAGGACATTTGTCTTCCATGCTATAAAGAGAACCTGAGAACTATAACGGTACACATCGATCCATTCTGTCGACAATATAAAAATATCAATCCCTTACGCCTGAAGACAGCAATGCGAAGAAAACTAAAGTTACTGTAGTGTCCCGCCAACCCTTGGGTGGAATTTTTGGGGGAATTTTTGAATGCCCCCTGGAGGGAAAGTTCCTCAATAGTAGAGATAGCACTAGGGTATAATATATTATGCACGCGTGACTTATAGCCCAGTTTATAGTTCTAAATTCAATAGAATAAGGCTCACTTTACGAGTAAGTGTGTTGAAAATTATATTTTTTAATTTTTGTATGAAAGCAATAATTTTGACTTTTTCTTTCATACAAAAATTGAAAAATAAATTTCGTTTTTTTAAATATATTTTTTGTAATCGTTATGTGTACCAGAATACCTCCGTGAAAGTATTATACACGGTTCGATTTCTGGGGGAAGCTAGCAAATTTTTGAAAAATCTTTGAATGAAGTTTTTTTTTTTTTTGAAAATAAAGGAATGTTTCTTTGGAGTAAAATTTGCTATCTCTATTATTTAGAGTACTTCACTACCTCCAGGGGTCATTCAAAAATTCCACCGTGTATAATACTTTCACGGAGGTATTCTGGTACACATAACGATTACAAAAAATATATTAAAAAAAAAACGAAATTTATTTTTCAATTTTTGTATGAAAGAAAAAGTCAAAATTATTGCTTTCATACAAAAATTAAAAAATATAATTTTCAACAAACTTACTCGTAAAGTGAGCCTTATTCTATTGAATTTAGAACTATAAACTGGGCTATAAGTCACGCGTGCATAATATATTATACCCTAGTGCATAATATAATGAATCCTACAAAGTTGAATTGTACCTTAGTGCAAATTACATGCGAGTAAACAGAGCATATTTTATTGATCCGGGTTATACATTAAATATAAGAGCGCGCGCGTCCAGGCGGCGCGCGGCCACGAGGCGCGCCTGCAGCAGCAGCGGCTGCACAACGCCTCCAAGCAACAATAGCGGGTGTACGTGTAATGGGACAGGGTTACTGACGCGCAGCAGCCAACAGCTGCTTCAAATCAATTTTATGACCACGTATGTCTGTCTTTTACTCATAAGTGTGTTGAAAAACGTCGTATGTAACTTAGCTCACTTGTTACATAATATACTAATGTCGAATTTTTCTTTTTTTTATATTTTTTCTGTAATCCTTGCGGTAAGGCTTGCGGGATACCCTTTGGAGGTCATTGCAAATATAACAGGATAAATTAAATTATATTCCAAACAGATACAGTTTCTTAAAAATATGCTAAATACATTCAGAGGCAAACTTATAATGAGTCATATTGCTTCAGTCAGAACGTAATTTAGATGATTTCACAAAAGATTATACATATCTTCTTCAAGTACAAAATCTTTACTCAAATGTAAAATTTCTTGGCTTACAAACCTAAAAACTGAAGTATTGGTAGAGTTTGATTACAGAGGTAGAGTTTTATTACACTTAAATATGTATTAAGATCACATTGATTGTAGTGCGAAAATAAATTTAATACAATAAGGTAAAGCATTTCAAACACAATACTTTTACCAATATTAAATTTCAGATGTTTTAATTAAATTTAATACAATATATAAAATTCTCAGAATATATAAGTTTTAAAATTTATATGTTTCACTTGATGGATATCCCTTATGCAATAAAGTTTACTTAATTTATCAACCAAAAATCAGAAATCATATATTTCGGATATTACAGTGATTTTGAGGAAAATTTATCCTTGACCGACTTAAGCGATCCTTAGACAATCATTATTCAAAGAAAGACGTCTTTCTTTGAATATTTACTACATTAGTCCTTAATCATCGCGCCATAGAATACTCTTATGCGCACCTACTCATAAGTATAGGTTCCTAATTATTTTCACTGCTTTTTTGTACCTTACACATTTACTAATGCGTCTTAATTTTCTAGTTAATTTATGGATTGCGTATTAAATGAACTTTAGAAAGTTTACACAACGTTGCATAACAGATTAGGTTAATTAATTACCTAGTAAACGATCTTACCCCATTTGAAATATTTTCTTAATTATCTATTTAATGAACACATTAAAAAAATGTTGGTAGGTACCTAAATTCCAATAGGCGTGACTCAAATCTTGAATATTTATTTTAAAATTAACATTCTCTGTAGATTGTGTGTGAAGTAAAAATATCTTTTAAACTTTTTTTATAAATATGTAGAGCGATGAATTTTTCAAAGGATTGATACTTGTAGTTACAAAATAAAGTAATATTAAACATTTAAAAAAAAACTAATAATGCACCAAATTTTTCACACCTATACAATAAATATTAGAAGGGAATACATTACTCATTAAACATTGACCGTCCAGTATTGTTATTAATTTATGATCATATTTGTCTAATTATACGGTTTTTTTTTCTCTAATTAAATTTTATGTATTTAAATTTAATAAAATAATATAATTTGTTCCCCTGATATTGAAATGGCATAATCATGTAATTCTGTTAATTCTTATAATGATAATAATTTGATAATTTATTGTTTACTAACTCTTGTTGTTTAAGTTATTAGTAGATTATTGTTATTTTATTACATAATTGATAAATTAATATTATTATTACTAAGTTATGGAGGAGTGGGGTCTCCAGGCACAGACAATATGCTTAAAAGGAGATTCCCAATCTACTTGTGTTATTTATAAGATTTTGGTACCGAAATTTTTTTTTAAACTCACAAAATTTTTAATATCGTTAAAAGTTAATATAATAGGTCTTGGTCAGCAGTGTATTAGACTCCTCAGTGCCTCTAGCCATCTGGCTTCAACTGATGTCAGAACGCCTCCTATAGTTAAAACTACACGTACACTCGAAAAATACAACCTTACCTCGTCTGAGTTCATTAAATAGGCAATGCCTACAAAGTAATGTCTCAAGCTTGTCAACATGTAAAATGTATGTTAATAAACTAAGATAATTCATCAACAAATACATCACTAACTGTCAGAAATGTAAACTAAATTCACTAGTTAAAGCTGCTTAAATAGCTGAAATGTTAATAATGTAGAAAGCTGCTTAACGTGTAATCTTATTGACATCCTGGTTATTTAACCTATTGAAAAGAACTCGAGTTTACCCAAGATGGATACATAATATCTATCATATTTGCCTAATTAAACAGTAGTCGAGTTTAATTAAACCTTTCGTGTAATGCACGGACTTAAACATACTATCAGATACATGAATGTGGTTTTAAAAGCAGCAGTTAAATGTAATAACTATATCGTTCTAGGTACTAAGTAATTTAATAACTGTTGCAAATCAAATAGGTTATCATTTTGTAGCTACTTATAGTCAAAAGCAGGGCAATAAATTTAAAAATTACAACACAGTGTGTTAGGATTAAAAAAAAAGACACCTAATAACTTTCCGCGGTAGTTAATTGTATGCTTTTTGGTAGTGATTGTATCCTTTTTGGTCGGATTTCATGAGGTTTCATTCTTGCCAAATGTTTCATTCAGTCATTCGATCAGTAGCAAATGTGAAACATGTGAACATTTGTGAATCATGAACATATATTTATGCTGATTTATGAAGATTTTTATTGATAAGAGAACATATTCCTATTTTTAATTAATTTTTAATTTTAATGGTGTTCATTTAGTTCTGCTTTTAAGTTAATTAGATGAGAAATATTGAACTCTTGAATGAATTATGAAAAAGAGCGGTATTATGTAATATTTAGCGCTGTATGTTACCTAATATACATAATATAATAAATACAAAGTAAAAAATACAACAAAATACGCAAAAGATTATTTTATTCGTTTTACCACTCTATAGCAAATGAGTTCTTTTCATGTTCAGATAAGTCGTAATACCAACGTACCAGCATCTTGTTAGGCTTCTCTTCCTTGCCGATCAGGTAGTAGGTCATGAGTTGGCCCTTTCCCTTGACTGCGACCAGCCCGCGCTGCTCGAAGTAGTATCCGAACTGTTCAAGGATTTGACACGTCTCTTCCGTCACCTGAATTGGAAAACAAAGCCTTTTAAAAATACTTCATTAAGTTTAAGGATGGAAGAATAAGTCCAGAGCATAGTTTCTTATAAGAAACTGCCTTTGTTTATTATAAGGATCCTTAATGGATCGTCGACATAAAGATTTTCGAAGAAGGAAAAAACATACCTCTCATTAAAAAGGGTGCAGATAAGTTTGACTTTGATTTAATAACATTACCTGCCCTGGTTTATATTCTGTTACAGCAGTTTAAGGCTTCAGGTATTGCCCTTTTTTTGGATGCCTATATGATTCATTAATATAAGGATTAGGAACAAATCTGAGGTGTACATAATACATAGGTACTGATTAGCACTTTACTGGCTTGGAACTACTGCTGAAATAAAGTTATTAAGGCTAAGAGTAACATACTTACAAAATTTCAAATTGCAATACTTAAAAACATCGTTTCCTCTGTTAACATTTTTTTTACTGCAAAAAATGCAAAAAAGAACTTATATTAATCTTAGCCCTGGCTTGCCGCCCTTACCAATACGCAATCACATCGAGAAAACAACGGGGAGTCCCCGTATGTAACAGTTCGGGCCATTGGGTCATTGATCAATTGGCTAAAAAAATATATGTATGGTAAAGAAATAAACTATAGCGCTTTAAATCTCCTTATAGTCCTTAATGTTTACTAGTAGTATTCAACAAAGAGCTATTTTTAAATTTATTTTAATCGGTTATATTAACCAAAAACAGAAAAACATGTTTTCGTTTTCAAAGAAATGGGCTCAATGCGCCACTCTGCGGGTACTTTGTGAACTTATTATGTTGATAAATAAAAGTTGGTGTCTTATAATATTCGTAATTTCAGTTGGTGATATTTTCTTATTGGAAAATATAACATTGATTTATATTTTTAAGTACATTTACGTTATAATGAATTAAGTATTGTTTATTTTTTTATGACATAAATTCGCACACTAACGCCACTGCTGACTTAATTTGTAATAGCACCGGGGGTCTTAAGCGCGTTTGCTTCGATCTTTGTGATGTTAATTGACTGATTAGATTTAATTTCTTAGATATTCTACTGAACAAAATTAAATCAGACTTCAATGGAAAATTACGGTGTTTTTGCATTAGCTAAGTACTTATCCATTTTCCATTCAAAAACTGATTCCAAAAGCTAACTATTTTATTTGGTACTTAAAAATATTGATCCAATTTTTACCCTTTTTAAATATGATATTTACGAATGACCCTCAACGGATTTGATCTCTTCGAGTTTGACTTTATCGATTGATTTTCCTTAACACGATTCTTTAATTATATTAACCGCGATTAACTTTTGCTACGTACTAGTATATGCGTCAAATAAGTTGCTTGCCTCGCATCGTTGACTGCTTTTATGACTTTAGGTAGTAGCAGCTTTTCTCAGAATATTTTATGTCCAGGCAAATGAGTCTTCATTTCTTAAAAATTGGATTATCAAGAAATCTTTAACGATTTCTTCATCAGTCATCAGTGTTGACTATTCAGATAAAGTATAATGTAGCGATGTGGTTTTTTGAAACCATAAACTTTAGCTTTTACACCAACCGCTAGGTGAACTTTACGTCTCTCATTTTTTTATACCTATCTAAAAGTTAAAGGTAAACTAAAAACAAATCAGAGGAACCACTCATAAATGAACAGGAGAAAAATATAAACTAAAACCAAAATAGAAGTAAAAAATTAAATCCATACAACATTTTTATTCCAATTCCGCATTCGTGCGACACTTTTAATAAATATTTAGAGTTAATATTTATAGGGCATTTAATAAAGCACCCGTCCAGTAAGCGGGAGCCCCAGGTTCGAGCCCTAGTCAGGTGATTTTATTTAGCATATTTTTTAGTTATTAGTTTATTAATATTTAGATTTTTAATAGTTACTAATATTTAGAGTTAATGAATGCGACGTAACCGTTGTTTATGGGCTTATGATATCCTCTTTGGCTAGCACCACGCAATTATCTGTCAATATTGATAGAGTTGCAAAATTAATAACCAGAGCTATAGTACTGCCCAAAAGCACGACTCTACAATTAACTGTTTAAACATTAAAAGCTGCGAAAACGCACTGCAGAAACCCTAACCCGATGGCCAAGCTTTTCCATTTGTTGGAATTATTGTTCACCAGCGAACTTTTGAATAAAATCAATGAAGTAGAATCTTATTGGAAAAACATCTTATGTGTTTTTTCTGAGTATATTTTCTGTGATATAATTTTTGAAATTATTGCATAAACATGTTACATACATATTTCCAACTACCAAGTAATCATCATATATGTTGCCTGGAAATGTTTTGTGGGGCCCCAGTTCATTTATCTTCCGTCTACGTAGGTCAAACGCGATCATAAGGATAGTGATTTTAATAGGTATTTTCAGGGCTTAACACGCACTCGTATGTACCATTGTTTGTTGGTTAAAATATCCCACCTGTATGCATCCCGCCTTGCCCGTGCTCTCCATCCGCGACGCCACGTTGACAGTGTTCCCCCATATGTCGTAATGCGGCTTCCTCGCGCCGATGACGCCCGCGGTGATGGGGCCGTGGTTCACGCCCATGCGCAGCACGAAGTGGTTGAACGACTGCTCGTTGATGGCGGCCAAAACCCGCTGCAGTTCAAGCGCGAACTCTACGAGACACGCCAGGTGTGCCCAGCGGACAAGCACGCCGTCGGATGGCTGGAAATAGGCATGGCAGTTTAAAATAAACTCACACTGCGTTAAGACTTCATTTTTTCAAAAGCCATGTAGGCTCGGCTTAGAGAAGCCCTTCATGGATAGGCGTGTCGTAGAGCGCGACTAACCCGAATGTTCTCTCGGAAGCAGTGCTTTTATATTAAATCTGCTACCAAATATAACGGCTCCATCGGTTATGTGTTCCGTCAAAATTTCATGAAGTTCCAGTTCGTTGCTTAAACCGAGTGTTATGTGTTCGACCTCATCTTCATTTACCACCAGGTGAGAATGATGTCTCTTTTTTATCAGTCACCGACAAAAAAGAGATTTTATTTATTTGCATTATGAATAATATTTAATCTCTGTCTAAACATTGTGCTTCCATTCAAATGCACAACATGTTTATAATAGCTCGAAGTCACAAATAACTGTCCAGTGACAAACTAAGCGCAGCCTGTACATACTCACTTATTATGCTTTATACAGCTCTCTCTCTATGATGGACCCATTTATCACCCTCGAAGACAGAAGTAAAATGTTAGTAGTGAGTACTATTAAATCATTTTATAGAAGTGTTTACGTGTCGTCAAATCTACGTAAAGCTTCCTGCAGTTGCTATTAAAGGACTTCATATAAATTTCCAACGCAAGAATCAGGTTGCACACGCAGGTGCTAAAACATCTATAAATGTAGGTATTTTAGTTTAAAATTGTTAAAATGTATCAATAAAATAAAGGGGGGCGTAAAACATATCTATGTTTTTCATATGTAGTACAATGTTAAATCAAAATATTTATCCAATTGTTTTTCACTCAAAATAGAAATTGGATTTTGATTGTCATAGTTTATGAGTGTTATAAATCTCAGCACCATTTATTTTGTAAATACAAACATATCGTACAAGGTAAACCCAAGCGAATTTGTTCATGCATACAAATTATTGCATTGGTTAGGCATCGAACCCGCTACCTCAGGTGTCTAAAGCAAATGGTGTTACCGCAGAGTGACAACGGCAACAAAGAAAAGTGAATATATGAATTTAGGTAATGTAATGATGACAAATTGTGGTTGTAGTTTAGTAAACTATTCTAAGGTCACTCAGTTTTCATAGTCTTCTGTTTAAGTTCATAAATAAAAACTTAGAAACCGAATTACCTCCATCTGTCTCGTTGGATTTAGGCCCGAGGCAGCCATATAGGACGAACTTATGGTTTTTATTTTTATTATATCTTTGCAGTATTTGGGGTCTTCGAGAAGCTGAAAACAGTGAAATTATAATTAATAATGCGGTCACGTGAGAGCTGAAACTGCAAAAAATTGTAGGACGTTAAAACATATTTTCATTTCGAGACCCAGAGTGCCTCTTTAACTCACACATGACCTGATTTAAAGTTGATTTTGATTGGTTGCGATTGCAGTTAAACCTCAAGTAAGATTTAACTTCCTACGATTTTTATTAACAAATTCCGTGTATAGATAATCTATTAGTACATCAATATCCCTAGTGGTATACCTATTCATGAATATATCTGTATTTTACTTCCATAACTGAGCTTCTATCCGCTCTATACGCTCCTTCGGCTGAGTTTTCTGTTTTTTATTAGCACCCTTTACGTGCAAATATGCGAAACATAGACGTCTTCAGTATTTACCATTTATAGCATATTCACTTTCGTTGGTGCTGAAAATAAATCAGCAGCGATAATGTGTTCCGTAAAAGTTTTATAATGAGCCAGTCATTTTAAAACTTTCAAATCAAACGCGGCTTTAGTTGCTTTTAAAAAAAGTAAACGGAACAACATAATGTTTTATAGGTCTACTAGCTTTATCCCGCAACTTCGTATGCGCTTAACTACCCTTCTCGTGAAAATTTCAGAAACTATACAACCAGACACCCACTGCAAAGAACCTTTATACCAAGTATCACACCCATGCACTCAAGGAATAAGTTTTTTTCACACAAACTAAAAATCATATATTTCCCATGCCCGTGGGAATTTTGGGATTTTTTTTCGTAATACAACCAGTCACTCTTTGAAGAGCCTTCATGCCAAGTATCACATCCTTACACTCAAGGAATAAAATTTTTCATACAAACTAAAAATTCCAACCCCTTCCCGTGGGAATTTCGGGAATTCCTTCCATAATACAAACAGACACTTATTGAGGAACCTTTATATCAAGTATCACATCCGTGCACTCAAGGGATGGGATTTTTTCATACAAACTAAAACATCATATATTTCCCGTTCCCGTGGGAATTTCGGGAATTCCTTTCATAACATAACCAGACACATATTGAAAAACCTTTACGCCAAGTTTCACATCGGTGCACTCAAGGAATAAGATTTTTCATACAAACTAAAAAGTCCTATATTTCCCGTTCCCGTGGGAATTTCGGGAATTCCTTCCTTAGTGCACCCCTGCATCCCCTAAAGAATGTATGTTCCAAATTTCAGCTTTCTACGCCCAGTAGTTACGGCTGTACGTTGTCTGTCAGTCACTCAGTCACTCAGTCACTCAGTACCTCAGTCACTCAGTACCTCAGTCACTCAGTACCTCAGTCACTCAGTCAGTAACGGAACAGTTTTATATATATTGATTGATTAACCTTTTATTTAACGTTCACCAGTAAGATAAAAACATACGAACAACACATAAAAACATAACAATCGCACAATTGGTTGTAAGTTTTTGTTTTATTTTATTTAATAGGATTTTTCGATTTTGATGACAGATTTTAAAGGGTCTCGAAGTTTAAATATGTAATTCTGCATTTATATCCATGATGTCTGGATACTCCTGCTACAAACATATTATGTTAGATCTTTATATAACGCTATTAAATTTACGGACATGTATCATGTATCAATACAACTTGGTGTTTTTTCTCAGCTTACTTATGTTAGTTCCAGAAACCAAATACAAAACATTTGATATATTTACCAGATCAAAGTCCGAAATGACTTCGTTCAGGAAGCGTAAACACTCCAAGCCCTGGTTGTTAACGGTCTCTTCTGAGTAAAACTCTGGAACGGCAATAAAATTAATGAATTAGCTTCTGTGAAGTCGTCATTGCATGCCTTAATAGTTTGCGAGTGTTTCTTAATAATGTAAATGGGACTGTTAAGCTACAACTGTTAGAAATCAGAAACATTATGTTTTATGATTATTTTTAAACTTTCGCGATTCGACTATATCCATACTAATACCATAAATGCGGAACTCCGTCTATTTATCTGTCTTCTTCACTTTCATGGCTAAACCACACCGCCAATTTGGAATAAAAATAGTAGATCAAAGGCTAATTAGGGGTTGTATTTTAAAATATTAACCTCTAAGAATTTGAAATAGAAAAAAATGAAAATGAAATAAAAACGCATAATCTAATAGCAACGCGCTTGAAGTCACGGAATTTTCCGGGACCGTTCTGATCGAGCGACAAAATCGAAATAACACATACATAAAGAAAGTGATGATTTGAAGCGAAGCTTTTTAACCAAATTCAAAAAAAGGAGGTTCTCAGTTTGACCTGTAAGTATGTGTGTATGTATGTTTGTCCGCGATTTTCTCACGTTTGAAAAGTTCAAAAGTTATCACTAAAAAACTATTAGGTACTAATATCTATAACTGTAGAACCTAACTAACTATGAAAAAACTAATTACTAGCCCAAAACAAAAACCTAACACTAAAAAGTATGAAATAAAAAATTAATATAAAAAGTCATAAAACCAAAACCAAAATGAAAGCAAACTAATTATTTCTTTTTAAGAAAAAGTGAACCGCATTCAAAAAACCAACCCACTAAAAATGTTTAAATAATTTTTATAAACGCCATCCTATTCCTGTTTCTATTCCATCCATATTACTACCCCGTATAGTAAATTTCTGCCAAAAATTAATTAATATTAATGAATGTAATAAGAACATTTTGAACACACTTGCTCGTAAAGTGAGCGTTATTCTATTGAATTTAGAACTATAAACTGGGCTATAAGTCAGCCTTTATTACACAATTTTTAAACAAAAATTGTGTAATAAAGGCTTTTATACTATATCTGAATATATGGACGATAAAAGTCCTTGGTTGTAATTGTTTTTCTAAAGTGCTCAATCTCCAACTCCACCTTCAACTCCATCTCCATCTCCAACTCCAACTCCATCTCCAACTCCATCTCCAACTCCAACTCCATCTCCAACTCCATCTCCATCTCCAACTCCATCTCCATCTCCATCTCCTTCTTGTCCATACAACAGCAAGAACGT
Source organism: Stenoptilia bipunctidactyla (assembly GCA_944452665.1). Taxonomy (NCBI): domain Eukaryota; kingdom Metazoa; phylum Arthropoda; class Insecta; order Lepidoptera; family Pterophoridae; genus Stenoptilia; species Stenoptilia bipunctidactyla. The sequence goes on along the minus strand of OX101725.1, from coordinate 12,591,776 downwards.
CATGCTCCCTCAGACGGCATGGCTAGCGGTAGCGTCGGGTGTCGGGTCACCCTCTTCCCTAAAATATGGTTGAGGAGGGTGATGGCTGGTGCTTGCGTTATACTCGTGAACGGGTGCTGCTAGCGGTGCCAGGTCGTTTTGCTGATGACTTTATGACTTTTTTTGAACTTGACTCTGACTTCCCCATTTCCGTGTCCACGTCCTGTCTCCACGTCCTGTCCACGACTATCCTCATCTCCATCCACATTATCTGTTTTCTCTCTCACCTCTATCTCTACGTCTATCTCTGCTTCTATCTTTGCCTCTATATCTATGTCTACGTTTCTCTCTAGTACTTGATTGCCTATTGTATAAATATAATAAGTAGCAGACTCCAGAAGATCAACTCGTTCATGGGTCAATGTGTACGCTTCATTTTATAATAAAATCCTAAAATATTTAAGATTAACCTATTAACCCTTCGATAGATTTAAGGTTAAGTGTTATGTGAAAAGTTTTACTTTAAGATATCCGGATGCAAGAAATTGGGATTCCCTGGCTGTAAATTGTTACTATGTATTATTTTTCTCTTATTTTTAAAAGATGATTGCTGTTGAGTTTCTTGCCACTTCTTCTCAACAGATCGACTTTCCGAAGTGGTGGTAGATTCAGTTCAATTTGTAAATTGTTTGACTTATTTCAAATGTATTTAAATACTTACGAAATAAAGAATATTTGAGTTTGAGTTTGAGTTTGCGTGCATAATATATTATACCCTAGTGCATAATATAATGAATCCTACAAAGTTGAATTGTACCTTTGTGCAAATAACATGCGAGAAAACAGAGCATATTTTATTGGTCCGGGTTATACACTAAATATTTTCAGAAACAACAAAGAGGTTTTATACCACTTCAAATCCATATACATTTTTAAATGTTTGCGCCTTATATTAGTAAAATAAATTTGTATATTAAACAAATTATTCACAATTTACAATCATTTGTCATAAAATATTAAAATATTTGCATTTACCACTCCAAATTAAACATTTTCACTTAAAATAGGCTGTATATGCTATACAGACATTGACACATTTGACGGAAAAAAAAACCTACCATTTTTCAATCACAATTCACAGCTTTGTTATCAAGTGTGTTTGTTATTTTATGACCACGTATGTCTGTCTTTTACTCACAAGTGTGTTGAAAAACGTCGTATGTAACTCGTGAGCGTTGCTAATTACAGTCTCGGCTCATTATTAAGCCCTCGCCTGCGGCTCGGGCTCAAATCACAGCCTCGACTGTAATTAGCAACTTCGCTCACTTGTTACATAGTATACTATTACAATTTATCTGGGTAGGTATTTACATAGTTTTTGAAGTCGGTGCCAAATCAAATTTTTAGGACAACAAAGCACACTGCATCAGAAGTACTAACATAGTTACATGTTTTGTATAATTATATATTAAATAAAACCAGACATTTCACTTGGGTGCTACGCTTTCTTTGGCGGAAAAAATAACGAAAGGCACACACTTGAGGGACACACGTCGTCGTCATCGTGTCGTCGTGAGTGGATGTAACTTCGTTGATGCGTTCGCCTTATAATTTTCTCTGTTTGGCAGCAGTCTTACTTTTATTGGTTTGGCACCGACTTCAAAAACTATGTAAATACCTACCCAGATAAATTGTTGATGTTCTTATTACATTCATTAATATTAATTAATTTTTGGCAGAAATTTACTATACGGGGTAGTAATATGGATGGAATAGAAACAGGAATAGGATGGCGTTTATAAAAATTATTTAAACATTTTTAGTGGGTTGGTTTATTGAATGCGGTTCACTTTTTCTTAAAAAGAAATAATTAGTTTGCTTTCATTTTGGTTTTGGTTTTATGACTTTTTTTTTTTAAAGTCCTGATCATCATATCAATATTGTATTATATGTATACTATTAAATAGATAATTAGTGTATAGAATAACATGGTTTTGGGGGTATTTGGTAATGCTTCATACCCAAAGAAATAACTGGAAATATTCAAAGGTGCATTTAACTGAATAGGCTATGATAATGCATCGTTAAATAATAATACCGTTAGAGTGTTTATATCCATAGGTATACTTAAATCTGCCAGCACTACCGAACAAGGTTGGTGGAAAATAACAAAGTGCCCATAAAAATATGGATTAAAGCAATTAATCTGTTCTAGAAATATGTATTGAATACCTACTAGTAACTGAGAATAGTAATATGGTTTTTTAGTGTGAATTAATTCCCAAAGCAAACAAAGCAAATTAGGTACCAAAATTCTCTACGACATTATAAAACCCAGAGAGAAACTTTTTGTATCCATGAAAAAAAATATATATTTTTCATCTCTAAGATGTATTGTGAAAGTATCATTTTTGGAGGAGTAAATTGAAAATCAGCGATATACAAATGCGCGTCTCTTTTCCATAGCATTAGGCCGAGCTTAGACCTAGGTAGATGACGCGGCCCTAGTCACATTCATGGAGGCTTTGCTTTTTAGATAGAGGCTCAACGTAGAACGATCGGTAGATTGATTGACAAAACTTTAAATTCACAAACCTATCAGTGATAGAAATTGCCACGAACCAAACATTATCTGTCATGTTATAGTTCTTGCTAAACGATATTCATTTATCGATTAACCGTTTTATGTCTTGCTAGTGCAACAACTAAATTAGTTTTTATGGAAACCTTAATTGAAACGAAGTTCCATAAAACAGTTTTAATGGAACTTTGCTTCAATTAAAACGTCAGCAATTAGTAATTGTGTGCAGACTCTATATATAAACAAAAACATATAGGTAACGGTAACCTAAAACATACAGAACCTTACATAAAACCTAAGTACAAAACTTACCCGAAAAATTAGGCATTGATGCAAATAGCACGCCAACCTCAGCGTAGCTCTGACTGTACAGGTCTCTATGATGATGCTTAGCGCCCATGAAGTGGCTGGCGACGTGCGGCGGCAGCACGTTGTGCACGAGCGCCTGGTTGCGCCGGCGCAGGTCCGCGGCTTGCTCGGCTTGCACGCGCATGCGAGAGCCGCGCGAGTGGCGCGCTCGCTCGAGAGCCTCCGTCTAGAAGGGAATTAATTACAAATTGTAAATAGGTAGGTGGACATGGAAACTTAAGTAAAGTATTTATAAAATCACAATTTAATTCTTATATTCGCTGTATGACATAATACTAAATAAACGTCAAAATAATACAAATAAAATAGTATAGACACTATTTTTTAAGTTTCTGTATTTTATCATGCTTACGTATAATTTTATAGGTAAAAATACTAAATAAAAATCGACGCTGACCGGGACTTGAACATGGGTCTCCCGCTTGCCGGGCAGGTGCTCGACCTTCCTTGGTTTCAGCCAAAATCTGGTAGCTTAGTCAGTAGAGCACCCTTCCGGTATGAATTTATTTAGCTACAATATATTTTTGTATTTTCTTTGCGTACATAGTATTTTCTATTCTAACTGCATAGAACAAGAACTTTTTATAAATGAAAATGTACTGCTTCTGAGCTCAGGCTCTATTCATGATTTCCTAAACAACAAAATAAAGTAAAGACATGATTAACTTATTGTAATATATTGAATTGTAGGTACTTTTTTGACTAGTATCACTGTAACTCTGAGCATTGTCATCTTAATTGCTAGTTGCGTGACTGAGCTTTTAGGGACAACGTGCCGTGGTCTTTACTGAAATACACATTGGTCAAGAACATTTGTCTACAAGTATTAGGGTGTTCAGGACGAACATATTTTCCGAAATTTTCTCGATATTGACCGAAATCTTTGTCTTAATTTATTTATAATCGTTAGCAAGATAGACATTCAATTTGTAACATAATGATTAACACCTTATCGTTTAGACTCTATCGAGATCATCAAACATTTTACTTTAGGCTTGCAGGTCTTAGCCATAACGATATTGTCAAAGAATAGCAGTAACGGTGGATTTCAATATAGAATCTCAATCTAAAATTCAATTTTTTTACATACAAAAACAAATCTGGATTTTGGTTGTCATAGCAACACCCATACTTTTAAGTGTTTATAAGAAAGGATTTTAGATAAAGGCACAATATTGAAACCCACCATTAGTCATACAAAGTTACACTACATACTCGAAAATGGTTAAATTAATGACCTGTTATCCCAAGGCGTTATTCGTTACCTCTACAATAGCACTGTTGTAGAGAAAGATAAATATTAAATCCGAGAGCAAGTAGGAAATCGGCCTTTTATGGGGATTCAATTATTGATTAGATTTGGAAACTCTCCGATTGCGGAAATCCAATTTATTTGGATTTGAATCATACCGTTTACGAAATATATTTAGTAACAGTTACAGGCGTCTGTAAAATTGCTCCAAAAATAGGTCGAAAAAGCCGGACTTCCAAGGGTCTTGTGCATACCCGAAGTGTTGCTTGGTGAGCTGTATATTTTACTGTGCTTTTGAGTCACGTGCCACTTCAATACGCTCGTGTTTTATGATCATGACCAGGCTGTGAAAGACAACACAACTCCATACAGGGCCGTCAGTGCAATTATCGGGGTGCATTCCTTAATCAGTTGTGCTTAGTTAGGTTCGGGTGTTTTTGTTGTTGTCGAAGTAGCATGTGAAATCGAGTCATTGACAAGCCCTTAGCTCTTATAGAAGAGAAGAACCAATGGCATGTAAAAAATTACATTAAAATTGTGAAAGTTTTGCTTCTGAGTTGACTTTTGGGTACTTGCTTTGTTTATTTGTAGTTGTTTTTTTTTATTTCCTCAAACCTATGATACGCCATAAGTAATTTATTTCTTTTATTTTCAAAAGAACATCAAAATCACATTTGAAACATAAATATAAATCTTTTTTATTTGTGTCCATTCGTAGTGATTTGCGTAATTGCAATATCTTTGCAGTAGCTCGCAACTTTATTGAAAGGGTTTTTTTATTAAAGTATTCACAAAAGTAACAAAAAAAATCATAATAACATGATTTCGTTTCTATGTGAACCACACACAGTAGGTACTGGAAAGGGTTATAAATAGACTAGTTAACACGAATGCAATGTAACGTTTGAATCTGTATTAATAGAAATGTTTACAGAACTATATACTTACGTAGCGGTTGAATATTAACAAAGCGATCACTATGAAGAACAGCATGATGACGTTGCGGCCCGCGTGGATTTGTGATCTGGGAATATTTAAATGAATAAAGGTTTGTTTTACAACACTACTCATATATATAACGTTAAGTTTTTATTGACGTCTCAATGCAAAGTTTTTGTTTCTTTGTCACTAACGATATTCTTAATTTTAAAAACTTACGTGAATCATCTCTCTCTACAGTTATACCTGAGTAGAGTCTGCCTAGAATAGCCCTACTGGGTAAGCGTGTCATTATAGACGGTTTAATCTACTAAACGCCCCTTCAGGATTCGTCTGGCTAACGACTATCCTTCATACTAATTCCGCTGTCAGATTCTTTATCCTCTGTGCTGTCCTCTTCCATCGTATCTTCACATACCATCAGGAAGAGGTCAATCGTGAGTGAGACAGCATTTACTTTTAGTGCAGGAGCAGTTAAAATACTTCAATTTGTAAATAGATGAAACCCAATCTTGCATTAGTCATAGCAAAATAGTGAAGTGCTTAAATGTCAGTTTCATTCTTTTATTATTGCTCTAAAACAAACTGTTTGTCTTGAGATCCCTGTTACTTTTTAAAAATAGCTTTACACCTACTGTAATCATGAATGTTTATGTTTTTTAAGAACAGAACTCGTTGTACAATTTACTCGTTGTACTACATTTAACACTATTTGAACTCTGGTTTTAGATGATATACTTAGTCAATCGATTACTTATTTTGCATAAAAACAACATCTTCCTTATAAAAAACTGCATCAAGCGTGCAGCTTTTTGGATTTTTGCAATTAATTGAAGCTCATAACGGATTATGTTACTCGAAACACTTCGTTCGAGCGAAATAAATTACACTTATTATATGTATAGGTATATAATTAATAATTTACTATTTTAGTTAGTGTTTTTTATACAATAATAGCCCTTTTATCTAGATCCGAATATATATTCAGTCACAGTTATTGAGCATTTAAAACGCCCATAAGCTTCCTCCTTATTGCTCGTAAAATTAAATGTTTAACAATCATTAACTACGAGCAATTACTTACCGTCTATCTCATTCGGTACATTCTCATGGTACGAAATAAGTTGTTTTTATCCGGATGTATATTTAGATCGCTTCAACATATAAGGAAAAGCAGGAAAACCAGAAACCACTCCAATTATTACCGTGAAAATAAAACTTACAGAATCTTGTAAATGCTCTCATTATAATAGTCCATGGTGACATTTTAGGGTGGGAAGTAGGGTCCCGGCGTAGTGCGTGCAGTATGGCGGGCATTGAATTTGCCGCGGCGCGGTGATTTAGTAATCCAGAAAGAACTCTAATATCATCAATAAAAAATACTTACAGAATCTTGTAAAAGCTCTCGCTGTTGTCCATAGTAACATTGTATGGCGGGAAGTAGGGGTCTCGGCGCAGGGCGTGCAGGATGGCGGGCTGCATGATGGCGGGCAGCGCGTGCGCCGCGGCAATTCATAAATCCAGAAAGAACTCCAATTATCATCAACAAAATATACTTACAGAATCTTGTAAATGCTCTCGCTATAGTCCATGGTAACATTGTATGGCGGGAAGTAGGGGTCTCGGCGTAGGGCGTGCAGGATGGCGGGCTGCATGATGCCGGGCAGCGCGTGCGCCGCGGCAATTCATAAATCCAGAAAGAACTCCAATTATCATCAACAAAATATACTTACAGAATCTTGTAAATGCTCTCGCTATAGTCCATGGTAACATTGTATGGCGGGAAGTAGGGGTCTCGGCGCAGGGCGTGCAGGATGGCGGGCTGCATGATGGCGGGCAGCGCGTGCGCCGCGGCAATTCATAAATCCAGAAAGAACTCCAATTATCATCAACAAAATATACTTACAGAATCTTGTAAATGCTCTCGCTATAGTCCATGGTAACATTGTATGGCGGGAAGTAGGGGTCCCGGCGCAGGGCGTGCAGGATGGCGGGCTGCATGATGGCGGGCAGCGCGTGCGCCGCGGCGATGACGGCCAGCAGGGCGCAGCGCGCGCCGCCGCCCAGCGGGGTCACCCATAGCGCGCCGATCGCTGCGGCCGCGCCGAACTTGATAACGATAGATATATTTAGTAAATTTTGTTGAATTATGTTGATATTTACCCTTTGAAATTAGTTTAAATCTTAAATCGACGCTTGCATCTTTGAGGAATGCTTTTATTTAGTTATATAACCTTTTTAAATTTATTTATATATACATACATACATAACATCACGCCTGTAACCCTTAGGCTGCAAAAGGCTTTTTTTCAATGAAGTACTGAACCGATTTCGATGTAATTTAAATGGGACTAACTATGAAGTATCCTCTATAATATTTCTATCTCTACAATTTTCAAAATCAATTCATAATTGTCCGAAATATCGTGTAACAAAGACACAAAAAATATCATACAGACGAATTGAGAACCACCTTCTTTTTTGGAAGTCGGTTCAAAAAATAAAAATAAAATATTTTATTACTTTCTTGAAAAATCATTTTTCATAAGCTTTTTTTCATTCATTCTATGGATATTGCTCATTCCAAACACTAAGTCTCCCGGTAGTCGAACCAACTAAAATCTTTACAAATGACACCCTGAAATTTTATAAAATCTCTCTTACATACTTGGTTAATTTAATGGAAAAAAAACATAAAATCTCTCTTACATACTTGGTTAATTTAATGGAAAAAAACCATGAAATCTTCATTTTTAGATTTTAGTCTGTTCGATTTCTGGGTGAAGCAAGCAAATTTTCGAAAATCTTTAATAGCAGTTTTATTTTCTTTTTAAAAATAAAGGAATGTTTCTTTGGAGTAAAATTTGCTATCTTTATTATTTAGAGTACTTTCCCTCCAGGGGGCATTCAAAATTCCTCCCTGTATATATGCTTTCAACATCATCGAAAAATCATAGGTTTTCTTTTCAATTATCCTCTTGGTTACATCTCTAAAACTGTTTTCTGACTGATGATGTGGCCTCGTCAATCAATATCACGCATTGACGCCCATGTTTTTGTTATGTGTTGTTTTATGTATTTGTTTTTTGTTAGGATTTGTGTTTTCAGACAGAGGAAACAAAGTTAAGACCATAAAATATAATGGACGCTGTATAGGTGCATTTCGAGTATCTGTTAGCACGGCATGTATCTATAATTTCCAGTACCTACCTATTGGCGTTTCATACAATTCTAGGACCTCTGTGATTCTCATAGTAAAAGTAAAACGAATAATTTTTAAAATTAATGTAGCAATGATTTATTTTTTGTGTTTTACAATTTTGTATGTGAATAAATCGTTTTACCCTAATAAAGCGCTGTCTAAAAGGAGACATAGAATGATGAGACAAATATTTTCTAGCCGTAACAATATTTTCCTCAATGTTATTGGATTTTCTTTTTATTGTTTTTTTAATTATTATCCTGGGTTTGGCACAGCGCAAAAAGCATTACTTATACAAAGTTTTCCTGTTGATTTGTAATAGAATCAAATAAGATGTGAATGATTTTTCAATTGTTTTTTTTGTTTATATTTTTCATACTAAATAATTCAATTAAGTCAAAACATCTTACGTAAAACACCTTTAATGCGAAGTATGACAACGTGGAATTTTCAATCTCTTTTTTTACAGGTACAGTTCGCAACGCTTTGCGTTGTACATGGTATGCAACGTTTCTCAACGTTTGAAATGTTTTTGTTGTTTATTGCATGGCTTCAGTGACACGCGTCTGTTGAATTAATGTTAAAGAAATTTTACAAGGGTGATAATTTATGAACTCATTATATTAAGATTGATGATATCTTGGAAATTGTGCACTTTTGAACCACATATTCTTTGGCAAAACGTATTGTTTTTTAGTGAGGAACAAAACCTTAAAGTTATGGGAAATCAACAGGAATACCTTGTATATAAAACACTTTATTAATTATATTTTTTATTTACTTGTGTATATTGATCCTTTTCATATTATCTGAGCATTTCGTAAAAATAAAATTAAAAGTGCACTAAAGTACTTATATCACAGTACAGGTATCTGTACTGTGCTTATATGATCTCCACTCACAGCCATATAATAATAGTATATTGTGTAACAAGTGAGCGAAGTTGCTAATTACAGTCGAGGCTGTGATTTGAGCCCGAGCCGCAGGCGAGGGCTTAATAATGAGCCGAGACTGTAATTAGCAACGCTCACGAGTTACATACGACGTTTTTCAACACACTTGTGAGTAAAAGACAGACATACGTGATCATAAAATAACAAACACACTTGATAACAAAGCTGTGAATTGTGATTGAAAAATGGCGCCGAACCCCGCGCATGCGCGTAGGTTTTTTTTTCCGTCAAATGTGTCAATGTCTGTATAGCATATACAGCCTATTTTAAGTGAAAATGTTTAATTTGGAGTGGTAAATGCAAATATTTTAATATTTTATGATAAATGATTGTAAATTGTGAATAATTTGTTTAATATACAAATTTATTTTACTAATATAAGGCGCAAACATTTAAAAATGTATATGGATTTGAAGTGGTATAAAACCTCTTTCTTCTGAAAATATTTAGTGTATAACCCGGACCAATAAAATATGCTCTGTTTTCTCGCATGTTATTTGCACAAAGGTACAATTCAACTTTGTAGGATTCATTATATTATGCACTAGGGTATAATATATTAATGCACGCGTGACTTATAGCCCAGTTTATAGTTCTAAACTCAATAGAATAACGCTTACTTTACGAGCAAGTGTGTTGAAAATGATGATATGTACTTGTTATAAGTGAATTCTAATAATTGACTTTTCAGTTTATACTTTTGTTACTGTAACTTGAAAAGCTCCGTTGGATTTCCAATCAAAGAAATAAATGTTAACTTTCAAATGTCACATACAGGTATGGTAGTGCCTAACCACTGTGAGTATATAGTTTCCTCAATTGATTTTAGGTGCGAATCAAATGCAATAATATCGGTGCCTCGGGCGAACACTCAGTCAGATTTAGATCGTGTCGACCGAGCAAATTTAGGGTGAAACGATATGTTCGTGCATAACATTTTGTTACGATAACATTTTGTTTATCTAACTGTATCTTATAACGTTATGCCCTTTAATATATCAATATGCAATAACAAAAACTCAATTTAGAGGTCTGTCATAAAGTATCTGTAAAGTGTAAAAGACCTTCCGTGTAAACTGTTTAGAAAAGATGATCGCTGTTGACTTTCTTATCATTTCAGCCTGAGTCAGATTGACTTTCTGATTAAGGCCGTAGATGGTATATTCAATCTAATGAACAATTAACCTTCCAGGTTACTGTACCTTTTAACTTGTAATTTTAACTTTTACGTGACATTCTATCTTAGAATTTATCGTAGATTGTGAATTGTAGCATTAGCATATAAAAAAAACGATTTAAACTGGTTATATGCTGTAGCTATTTGACAACATTTATGATAGTGTGTGTAAGTAGGTACCGTTGCAAAAAAAAGACGGTAACTCGATATCGATAGGTACAACAAAAATGGTGAATATTTGTATTATTAAAGGTCAGGTATTGACCTCTAGACATATCAAAAAATTCCGCTATTACACTATTGCATAATATGGATGAATATGATGATTTCTTTAAAAAGCGAAAGTTTACATTCTACAAAAGATATTGTCTGATTTATTGCAGTGGCTTTTGACACTTGTCTTGTTTTTCATAGAAAGAGGAACTATATGAATTATGAAGTGCGAACGTATGGAAGTATGGGTTTCTTGATCGTGTTCGAAAAAACCAAATCCATTGAAAACGAATTGGGGTGCCAGGTTTCGTTTTATAGGTTAGAGACGGGTATTATTTATATCTGGCAATGTCACGCAACATCAGCACAACACTGATTAAAAAACGAATTCTATATTTGAATTACAATACAATATAAATACACTTTATTGCCAGAATCAACAGGAAACAAACATATTAAAATATTGTTTATAGAAGGAAAACTGGATTCAAGACAATTATGTAGGCGGCCTTATCGCCCATGAGCAATCTCTTCCAGGCAACCTATATTTACCAAAAAAAGAACATACTAAAAATAATTATTTGGAAGGGTTTGCATTGCTATTATAATAATAAAATAAAATAATATGTATACAATATTAATTATATATAATAATAATAAACTTATATATAAATAGATACATTTTTCTTAATACATATAAATAAATGACATAAGTACACAAATATATTTGGACCGTAGTTAAATTTATGGAGAAGTAACGAAATCAATCGTTAACGATATGTTAACGTTAATAAATAACGTTAATAAATAAATATTTCTGACACTCACAACATTTTCTAGCCCAAATTAAGTTTCTTAAAGAACTTGTGTTATGGATACTAGATATCTGATATACTTAAGAAATATATAAACATACATATTGAATAAATACATATTTTTTATTAGAATAAACTTAAATAAACATATAAACATCCATGACTTGACGACTAATATCTGTGTTCAGCACACAAATACCCGCCGCCGCCGGGATTCGAACCCAGGACCTCTGGCATTAAAGGCAATGTATGTTACCGCTATACCAAGCCGGTCGTCATAGTCTGAAGTAGTCTGAAGGTAATAATTCTGAGTAAGTGTAAGTGTGAGTATTCTTTCGAAGACGAATTGGGAACCACTTGAACATAGCGCGGTATTCGGACACGTGATCATATTTGCGCAAACCAAATATAAATCTTATGCAAAGGTTTTGAAGGCGCTCAAGCTTATTTAATTGCTCCTCAGTTAAGTTTAGATAGCTGATGTCTGCGTAATCTAGTATAGGGATAATAAGAGATTGTGCGGAATTAGTCGCTGATGTTTTGACATTTTGCCACCTATGCGGTTGAAGTGATGAGTTAAAGTAGCTTAGCAAGTAAATGTAGTACTGGAACAATTTAGATGAAACATTGTAACAGAAGGCGTAGGTGTATTGTGAATGGGAGGGTAAAAGAAAATTTATTATTCTTTACGCTTAAGACTTAAGTCAAGTTTTTACAAACTTGTAGATGAATCTATCGAGGTAAAAACGGACCAACTAATACTCTTAGACGAAGGTTTACTTCTAGTGGAACCCTTCAAGAAAGTACTTCTGAAGAACTAAACCGAAACGTGTGTTTTTCATAGGTAACTTTGGTTTAATCTTAAAGTTGGAAAGTTTTACTTGGAAAGCATTTTTCAATTCTCTTCTTAGTACCTACTCCAATCCTGTAAAACTACTGCTTCCATAATCTTCAATATGTTATATTAAAGCCACGCTCCATCCATAAACTAAGTCGCAAAATAATGTCAACTTCGATGCAGCAGCTACAAAAACGTAAAGTTTATGGATCTTTAAACTAAAGTATAAAACATGGTAGAACCCGCAAGTTTTATTTAAAAACTGTTTTTACATAACTTTTTTAATACATGTGTCATCGTACCTTTATATTTTACTTTGACATAGTTTATACCACACACTCTCTTTTAATTAAACGCTCGTCATTAAACATGACTTAAAATTCTTAAATAGCCTCAACTTACATGGTAGTAGTAAGAGGGATGGGCACAGCGCCGCGCTCCGGCATGTGACAGTGCGGTCTCCGGCAGCCCGTCCTCAAGCAAGGCCGCCTCAAATTGCCCGCAAATAATCTGAAACAAACGAACATAATCAGAGATGCGATTTATCAATACTAATATTATAAAGAGGAAACCTTTGTATTTTTGTATGTTTGTATTGAATAGGCTCAAAAACTACTGGACCGATTTCAAAATTTCTTTTACCATTAGTTAGAGGGATTCTTCCGAATCCGTATAGGCTACTTTTTATCCCTAAAAACCCCGCGAGAATCGAAATTGCGCGGGTAAAACCGCGCACAACAGCTAGTCTGAAATATTTCTATTTAAAATGGAACCACAAAATACCTGTACCATTTTGCATGTTGTTTACCTAAATGATTTTAAGTAAACAACATGTATTTTCCAATTTTCATTGTTCAAATTCGCCCTGGCTTCAGGCAATCTGGATTGTTAATAGTAATTATTTATATATTTTATTGAGTTGGTTAAGAGTTTCTATATTGAACAGACAATTTGCAAACAGACATTTTAAAAGTATTTTATCAAAACTCTTCAAATTGGCTGACATCTTGTTGTAACAATGTCACCGTTATCACAAATCTGTCATTAGGGTTGAATTACTATTTTTGTCGCCTTTTATTGCATCAATTTCACTTAATGATTTTAAAACAACATTTAAAGAAAAAACAATTACTTTTTATGGTCATTGTTTTCAATTTGCGTAACAATGTCTACTATTTATTTTATCAATTACGTAGGTACACCAACATATTGATATATTTCCCTCTTCTATAGAATATAATATCGATATAGTCTGGTCCACTGATTCAATCAGATGACTTTTGTTATTTAGTACATCACTTCATCAATCAATTAATCATTGCTCAATTCAAAACCCTTTCAAATAAACATAAAGTTTTCGCATAATTCTGCTATTCCAATTACTATTTGTGAATTCTAAGTGAAAGTGCATTAGATAAAGGTTAGTAGTCTTCATTATTATATAAATATTGCTATCACACAATTGTATTCAATTATTTCGGTGACAATAAGATGTAGCAAATTGTCCGTTTCAAAAACGACACGTGGGATGAAATTAACAGTAACTTAGAATACAAAAAGTATATTTCCACTGTTCCTGCTATCTGGGCGGACAATGTATGAAGCAAAGGCAAAGTCCTTTAATATTCATCTCAAAATACAAAATACTTTGTGTTGAAGTTTAAGTGAGTGTTATTATTAATAATAACATAACAATTTATTGATACGCGTACTGATAATTAAGACCAACAAATCATGCATGGGTGAGGTGTTTTCTGTGTCTCTATTTCTCACGATAAACACCTATATATACTCAACAAAAACATCTGAGATTTGCTCAAAAGGTATTTTATTTTGAAAAAGGAATTTTAAAATACCTTTTTTGCATTAAGCATTTGAATTATTTGGTATTTTGTATTTGAAATAGTAAACCTGAAAAGTATTTTCATTTTGTTTTTAAATAAGTACTTTTTTAAAACCATTTTGTACATCTCTGAACATAAGATATCCATTAAATACTACTTCATCATGTTACATAGCTGCAGAAATTCTAAGGCTTTGCAATATTAGGTCCTTGATTCCAAGTATTTCTAATATTCCACGTATCTCAGCCCATACGTAACGGGATAAGCTTCAGTAACTAGAATTGCAGATTCTCGCTATGAAATGAAATGTTCGAGGAAACCGATGCAAATAGGGTGACTACAAAGAGATTGAATACAATAGCTAAGCTCTCTGTGAGAGTAGGACGTATTATGTACATATAAGTTACTGTGCTTCTCAGAACAAATGTCTCTTTCAATAAATGTTCCACGAAGATAATGATAGTAATGATCTCATAGATTGATTAGAAACTTACCAGTGGGGCTATATTTGCAGCAACAAACATAGCGATGTTAAAAAGTCCACACATTAGCTTCCAATAAGGACTTATGACCTGTTTCTGTAATAATAAAACATAAATGTAAAATTAAATATAAACATATCATTAAATGGTTACAAAGAACTAATGCTCGTATTTAATTCACCTAACGTCTCTTAATTATAAATGAACCTCAACAGCAAGTTCATTTTGGGTGTTTCCCAAAATTTGCGTATTTTATGAGCCATATATCGACAAAGTGTGCTTACTCGTTAGATATTTACCCTCAGAAAATGTTTAAGCAACAGTTACAATTAGGTTTAATCCCTAAGGTATTTATTTGAATGGAGATAAATTTGAAAGAGCACGAATAAAGACCAGTCAAGAAATCGGGGTGCCTTTTCCTTTCAGTGTTTACCTTGTTGATGCTGGGTAAAAACTTGTACCGAATAAATAATGAGACTTTTAGAAACCGTACCTACAAAGAAAAATAAAAATAGAAATATTGACTTTTCGAAACGTGCTATCACTCGCTTTACATTATATATTATCCCTTCTATTACTTCCCCGGTACTTTCTATCAATAAAAGCAATGCCGATGACTTATCATGTTTATAGTTATTACAATTGGGTTCTTTATAAGTTTTTTGCATTTATTAATGCTGATAATACTATATAAATTCAACAGGGCAGGACTTGAACCTGGGTCTCCCGCTAGTAAGAAATATACAAAGTATTTTCGATGGCACCTGTCATGTCCGGTCCGGTAGCTCATTTGGCAGAGTATCCGTCCGGCAAGCGGGAGATCCAGGTTCGAGTATAATTACAATAATAGTTTATTCATTTTCTCCAATGAAGTATGTGTAGAAAACAGTATTTACCTTGTAACTATGTAGTTACAACAAAATAAGTATTGTTTTTTAATTATTTGAGCACACTAGCACCCACACTAGGATTCCCTGTGTTGTAGGTGGCTAGTTTGGGTTCTTATTGAGGATAACAATCCAAAATCTAAATACTACCATCTCAAAACTAAAATAACCACCTTATATTGAGCAAATCGGCAGTACACGTAGTACAGTACATTAACAATGCCCGTCTCTATGACAAGCGCGAGGTACACGGCGTGCAGGGACCAGGCTTGCGGCACGGCGAAGCTGGCGAGCGCGCCGACGGCGGGCAGCAGCAGCAGCGGCGGCGTGGCCACGGCTAGCGGGAACGCGTCCCCGCGCCGCGCGTACGCAGCCTCGGCTTCCGCGGACTTGAATGTGAGGCAGAGAGTCGTCGCGTCTGCTAGTTCCCTGGTAGATGATGGAGATAAATATATCATATTGCCTACCTAAAACTCGCCAAGTTTGGCTGTAGTGCAATTTGTAGTGAAAAAATGAGTGCGTTTAGCAAAGAAGTGTTGAGTTTATAAAATACCAATACATCTTAACATCGTATAAAAGGGAATGCCGTCGACTACTACATTTAAAATATTGCTAACATTCCCACCGCACTATCCAGCCCAAACAAATAATTATTTAGAACTTACTTTAGTCATACATACTTTAGTCATTCATACATACTTAAGTAAACATAGGTAGGTACATATAATATCCGTGACTTGAGTCTAAATAGTGGTGTTGATAAAATTTTGTAATAGGTAGTGTTATTTTCCTCTACCCCAAGCACAGTCTCAAGGTGGCTCTCCAAATAAAGACAATATTTGATTACACAATAGTAAGCATATTTTTTTAAAAAGACAAACACCGTTATAGTTCAGCCATTCTGGTGCAAATTATTTGAATCATCTCCGTTTCTCATTCATTCTGTCCTTGAAAAGAGAACACCAAAATTATTAGAGCTTCAGTTATGCGTCTATAGGATTACGAAAATTCGGTAGATATATTATACACGATGTAATAACATGAATTGGTTACCTAAATCTAATCTCATAGATGAAATGACGGCATTGTTCCTTTACCATCAACAATTCAGCATGAACTAGTAAGATGATACGCCGCTATTGAAGTCATACAATAAAATAGATATAGATAATAGATCAGCGTCCATTAATAAATTTATACATTTTGATTTAGAATTAAATATTATGGCTTTAGCTTTGGTTCATTATTAAAAGTTAATAAAAATAACATAAAAATCAAACTATGCTTACTTAATCTCTTCCTGAAAATGTTTTGTTTTCGTAATTTTCAATTACTACTTTATGATATGATGACTACTATAGTGATTTTTCGCGTCTAACACAACAAGTATGAGAACCTTAATATGATAATAAATACCATGCAAGGTGACCCAAAATTCAACCTTAGGCCTACTATTTGTCGACTCATGAAGTCAACATTTTCAAAACATCTCTTCTTTGAGAGAGCCTTCTGAAAAAATCTCCTTTCTTTGTTTAATGGCCATAATTTCTAAAGATGATGGGATGGATTATGTACTTGATTTTTATTTATTTATTTACTCTTTATTGTTTATTAAAAAAAAAATACAGATAAACATAAAAGGATAACAATGTACAAAAGGCGGTCTTATCGCTCTAGAGCTCATAACAAAAACTTATAACAATTACAAACAAAAGAAAGTAGGGACATTTTATCATGAGTCAGTATGTGGGATCAATAAAATATATAAACAAAAATAATATACAATAAAATAAAATGACTCGATATTCTTAATACATAATGTACAATATAACATATATAATAAACATAATACATAAATAACGAATACGCCTATTAATCTTGCGCTAAAGTTAAATAATGCTTTTTCAGTTTTAATTTAAATGAGTTCAGCGAAGAGGCAGATTTTATTACATAAGGAAGCTTATTCCACAGGACCACGGCTCTTACAGAGAATGAGTTATTAAAGCAGTGCGATTTATGAAGAGGAGTGCTAAGCATGTAATTATCAGCAGATAATTACATGCTTAGTAAGATTTTTCTTATCATGGTTACCATCTTTCTGATAGTTTCGGCTTGACGATGAATTTTAGGACAACCTGCAAATGCTACAAGCTACCAAATACCAAATGCGATATATGGTTCATAAATAGTGTTAAGCATGTGCCATTTCCAAAGAATTCATAAAAAGAAATCATCTGAAACGTAACTATCCCAAAATCAAAATCACAAAGGGTTTAAATATCAGTTCATCCCATCACTAAGCTCAAACCCCGTCGTAAGCGGATAAAATGTTAATTGCAAGTCGTCATAAATTCCGGCTTGACTATTGCGTGCCCATTACGCCGGCTTATGAGCCATAAACTCTGTCATGACTGGATGACCGGAACCGGGAGTGCCGCGATCCTATTATTCCATAATTCATTATTCCATCATCCTATAATTCCTTATTACGGAACTACTTCAATTAAATGCAAAGAATTTTCAGAATTCTAGATAGAAATACGTCTAACCTAGTTTTATTGAAATTGAAAATTGATCGTTATGACTCTGTAATGAAATAAAGCTGATAGAACACTTTAGATGTTTAAGATTTATGGCTGTTTAGTATAATATCATACCAAGCTTAGCCTTACAATAAATGGATCGTAAACTTCGACGACTTTTTATTTATGCATGTTTTTATATGAAACACTTAAGATTTTCGCGACACCCAAACAGTGTTGTGGCTATAGCCAGGTTTTAATTATCACATTACATTTTATTGTTAGTAAATACGGGCATTAAAATAAGAACTAAGTTATCGCCTAAAGCTGATGGTAATAAAGCACATGCTAACTCATAGTATTATCAATAAAATAACATGTTAATGTCTTTTCAAAAATAACACAATGCAACTTGCACTTACTTGTCGTCGTCTCTGTTGACCAGCTCTTCTTTCAACATGGATAGGATTTTGTTGCCCTCATTGCCCTTGGTCTCGTCTTGTGGTGATAGCACCTACGGATAATGTACGAAGCGTTTCTATGTGATAAATAAGCAAATAATTTTCATGAGTATGAATAAAATTAGCAGACAGATTAACTTGGGTCGTAACTAGTGAGCAGTTCAACTCGGATGAGTAAGAGCTATCTGGGTCTAGATTAGGCGAGTGCAGGCGAGCCTACTGCCCCATTGTCCTATTTAAGCAAGAAGGGGATTGGGGGTCGAGTGAGCCCTCACCGAGTCTTCGTCGTCGTCTTTGAGGTCGAAGAGCGCGTCGCCTCCCTCGTCCCCCTCGCCCTCCGGCGCGCTCTTGTCGTCGCCTCCCTGGTACTACGAAACAAAAATATAAATCCTTGAGTATTCACAGCCGACGGTAAAAATGAGGAGTATCGCTTCGCTACGCTTTCACAATTCAAAACTTTTGTACTCGTATGAATGCAGCTCTGGTGCCTGAAATTTCATAGTTTGGTAAACTCTCATCCTCATTTTAATGAGTTTAATATCAATGGATGGAATGTTTTTTATGCGATGGAAAATATGAAATACCTAGCCAATATCTCTTACACGTTACGAAATAAAAATAAAATTGTGTGAACTCGCTGCAGTTTAATTTTAGCCCTTTGACATAATCGACTTTAATCTCATAAAGACGTCTATGAATATGCTCGGGACACACGGCCAGGCAAGGATGTCCGCGTCCAGTGATTGCCTATTACACGCCCGGCATGTGAAAGTTCCTGCACTGACGCTCCCTTGCTTCCATATCAAAATAAAACAACTCAAAACTGACTACGACGTGTTTACGGTAAAGCACCTCGTATCGATTGATGTAATTTGCTTTACAAGGTTTTCTGAGGTAAGTGAAATTCTTAAGTGAAATCGATATGATATACCTTCTTTTGTTTTTAGGTTTCTTCAGTTTCGGACCTTATCTATTATTATCATACAAAAGTTGTATAATTTCAATACCATTTCAAATATCTACATTTACGCGAATTGTATGCGTAAACGCATAACACATTTCTGTTCAGACTGAGCCTTCCAAATTTGATTGATGGTACGAACATTGAAATATCAATAGCAACGTCCAGCCAGGTATTGTTCGATATTGCAATTCATCTGCAGGTAGGTATCAATGGTTATAGCTTCAATTAATGTGGCCTTACAGTTTGGTGACGTGCAGTCTATTGAAACATGCCTTGATCAAAGCGTGCCTGGTCTACGTAATATTCATAGGCACAGGATGCTTCATTCGCTCTTTGATAAACAAGGTAGGTACTTACTGCTGATTTTTGTCGCTTTAAATAATCAATTAGTTATTTTACGTTTAGGTTTCGTTCAAATGTTGTATTTGAATGCAAACATTGAACAATCTAATATATAAAATTCTCGTGTCACAGTTTTCGTTGCCATACTCCTCCGAAACGGCTTGACCGATTTTGATGAAATTTTTTGTGCTTATCCGGTATCTATGAGAATCGGCCAACATCTATTTTTTTTTTATATTTTATATGGCAAAACAACGTTTGCCGGGTCAGCTAGTTTCTCTATAAAGAAAATAATAGTGGTTTTATTTACAAATAAATGCAGAGCTTTCTACTTTTCGAAATCATTTAGAATGTTTCTGTTTTTATAGTCTTTAAGTGAGACAGTATTAACTGGAGATTATCCTAGTAGACACCTAACTTAAACCATTTTGAAAAATTAAAACTGTGCTGCCAAGAAAACAGGAGCCACCTTTGACATCGCAATTGATAAGATAAAAATAAAGCATATCTAAAAATAAAGATTTCATATCAGGAGGTAACAACTTAAAAACGTAAGGCACTACTAAGAAAAACTTAGAAAGATATCTCTCAGGTTTGTACGAAAGCTCACTAGAGGGTTTATAGGAGAAGGGTTTGTCGCAGCCGTTCTAGTTGCATCAAATGAGGCTCATTTTTTTTAAAAAAAACAGCTACGACCTTTTAAGATATTATAATAGAAAGTAAGTAGGTAATGTAATGTTAAAAAGGCCCAAGTTCAAGAAAGTCTATTTTAACTTCGCGCCGCCCTGGCTTAGATATTGATCGATGATAAATTGACCGATTCTTTTTCAAAACCATAGCCACCTTTTATATCGGATAAGTGAATTTTGAAAAATATGAAATTAAATAAACACACAACGCCAACTAGTCCCAAAAATAAACACATAGCTAGTTTTATACTACTTTGGTACTACACAAAGGATAAACGTAATTTAAATACTTTTTAAAAAATACAAACATTTATGATGCATAATATGTATATAATATTTTAATTACATTTTCACACACACTTTTGTGACTGCATAGCGCGGGGATCAAACTTGCTATCTCTACCACCACAAAGTGTTACATGAAAATCATATGCCGCAAAATCATAAATTCCAAAAATAAAACGGGTAGTAGGTACACCGAGCTCTCAATATTTCGCAATAAAATAATATTTAATATTTTACTTGTTATAAAAGAAAAACTAGTTACATCTCTGGAATTTCATTTGAGAATAACAGCTAAATATAAGCTCACATATAAAAGCTGAAGGCAAAACCTTCTGAATTGGGAAAAACTCGTGAATGAAAATCTCGACATTTCTTCACATCGAATACTGTTTATTGTGTAGCACTATTTCTTATTAGATCGTGTTTCCGAACTTTACTTTATTAAACCATATCTTAAACGTTTTAGGTTTAGCTTTCTTTTATAAAAATAAAACATTTAGAAGGAAAATTACAGGCATAGCACATGTAGTTTCACCCCAATTAATTTTATTCACTCAAAAAGCACTGAATTCTATTTTATATGCTTTGTTGATGTTCGTCATGTAAACACAGCTTTGTTCAATAGAACAAATAATATATGTCCATATCCTTGCGGATTTAAACAAGGTGACGGATTTAAATTAGGGTTTGGTCGGGCTTATGCAGGACCACAAATTTGGCTTAAGTAACCAATCAGGGCGTGATGAATCAAAATTGTTGGAATGTTAGTTCGAATAAGTTAAATTAAAGGTACATTGTTACACAGTTTCTTAATCTGTGTCTAATTCACTACTGCGTTGTGTGAACGGGGGGTCCGTACACACATGGTACGTTTTACTGGATGCGTTTTACCGGATACGTTTTTTTTCATCGATGGCGCATGGAGTTGTATGGGCGACTTCACATATGGCACAGTATTCAGTACACGTATTTTCGATACAAAAAAGGTATCCAGTAAAACGTATCCAGTAAAACGTATCATGTGTGAACGGGCTGTAAGTGAAAAAAAGTGTACTAGGTTGTAGGTATTTGTGTTTTGAAAAATTAGTAGAAGGTGGGATAAGTCATTGTGCCTAAGAAAAAAATGTATGTATTGCAAATACATCCCAAAACCTTTCTGTAACATACGCGATACAAATAAATTGAAACATCGGCCCAACCATTAAGGAAACCGACTTCATAACAAAAACATGTCGAAGTACAGCCTTAACAAATGAAGTGTCTCTACAACAATGAAAATACAATACATTTTCTCTGTGGTCTGTACAATCTACGTAAAGGTGAAATATTTTATTAAATGAATTAACTTTGAAAATATCAAGGCCTTCGTCAAAGTCACTGTGAATGCCGAAGATGTCTTAACTTGATAAGCTTTAATTTGATATTGATAAAAGAATTTATATTGATACGTAAAATGAAAAGCTTTATGATAGCATAATAAATGGTTTTTACTCGTGTAACTTTTGTTTTCAGCAGAATTTTAAAATTAAAAAAAAATTGCTATTTTTCGTACAAACCAGAAACAAACGTTTTAATATTTCAGTTATTTAACAAACTTTTTAGCTTTACCTATAATTATTAGCACAGAACCATAAAAAAATTATAACTTTCTTCTTACCTACCTACGGGTACCTAGCTAAAAAATAGATCTTATGTATTCTGTGTCTACGGCAAATGAATTATCCGTCAAAACTGAACGCTATAGATCTAGATCCTTTAGTAGCGCTCACGAAGGAGAAAAGATAACGGGTTTTATTACGGTAGTTCAAATGTCCCTACAAAGATAAAGTCCCGTCTAAAAAGAGATAAGTGTAAAATCGCCACGCTGTGCGTCGGTTAGCGATCGTAGTATGTTGATTATAAAGGACCTTAAATATCTAACAACATCCATGGTTTAGTGTCATAAAGCATCATAACCAGTCTCTAATAAACATTACACGTCTAATACTCAGCAGTTGTGAATTATTTGGCAACCTCGCTATTAGAGGATGGAAACCCTTAAGTAAACAACTTGATGAAGCTCCCTATATAAATATCCCCTCACTGCCTACTTGCAGCTGTGTGAGTTACTGCGAATAAAGAAATGTGTTCCAAGTCCTGATTGCCAATTAATTTTAATTTGTTCTGAAGTTCATTATTTTCATAGCTCTGACAAATGTATGATTGCTCTCTACTTTAAACCGACATACAATAAGGAGTTCCAAGTTATTTTTTATACTATCGTCATTTACCATCAGTTGAGATTGAGATTAAACCCGAGTTTTACTAAAATTAAATTTAGCAGAAAAAATACAATAACTGACACCAAACTACAACACTAACGACCGTAGTTGCGGATACTAGCTTGAACGAAATTCTAAGTTATAATTGAGAAATTAAATATTAATTATGAAAAGTGTAACTTTTAATTATTTTGGTTTAGTAGTTAGTTATTTTTATAATATTACACTACGCCGTATACCTAAACAAATGTTTATCGCACTTTCCGTCAAAAGCCTTAACAAGTTCTATTGCAACTTCACACATTGGTAGAGCGTGAAATAACACCTACATTACTTTTTATCTAGATATCCTCACGGAATCAGAATAAAGGCTGGTTCAGTCTTTGGAAAAAAATGTCTTTGTATTTGCAACTAGATATAGGGGTCTATTACTAACCGACAAACCACTCTGTATACCTGGATGGTTGGGATTTTTTTTCTTAACCGACAACCCAGTCTTGCTGGTCGGTTAACACTATGAACTTGTTGTGCTAACCGACCAACTATCATCATCATCATCACAACTCCGTGTAATGAGCCCACTGCAGGGCTATGAGTCTCTCCTCTGGGTGACGAGGAGGTTTAGGCCGTAATTTCAGGGTGCCGAAATGGCTTCTGACAAACCCTAACGACTACTGTAGGTATACAAGTATACAGCACCCGAGACCGACTGCTTAACGTGCCCTCCGAAGCACGGAAGTCGACGTGAGAAATTAATGGTCGGCGGTCACCCATCCTAATACCGGCCGCACCGAGCGCGCTTAACCTGCGATATCGTTTGATATGCACAGTAATCACGGCGATCCGACTATCCGACGACCAACTATATAAGGAGGAATTAATGGTTTGTCGGTTATTAATCCGTGCATATATTATCAACCGAACACCTGGGTGACAAAGCATTCGTTACACGGTCGATTATCGTCCGATTGTGATGCTTTACTCTCCGCCAGCCGTCTTGTTCAATTTTATTTCGAGTCCTATAAATTGGCTTTTATTTTGCCATGCTGGACAGGTATGTAAAAACTAAAATTAGACAGAAACTTAAGAATTATGTGCATAAAATACACTACGGGGAAGTAAAAAGGAGGGTTATGATTTTGACCTGTATGGATGTTCATCTGTTCCGTCATAACTTCTAAACCAAATATCAATAAGGTGTCGTTGGAAGCCGCTTTATTTCCCACTGGTGATAGACTACATGAAGCCACGTTGAAAAGAAGTAAAAATAAAATTCTTGACGGTTTCGTGTACGGATACAAATGAAAGAGCTTTGTTTGCACAGTTCAAATAAATGTTAATACTATTACTCCAACATAAGTTTAAAAAAATAAAAACTGAAACTCGACTACTAAAAATAATATGATCTTTTTTTTTTTTTTTTTTTATAAAATATGGATGGGACGTTTGTCTTCCAAGACACCTGATGTTAAGTGAACATGAAGACTAAGGTGGTACACGTCCATCCACGAGAAACCTATTCACTCGACGCTTAAAAGTACTAGGACTATACTGGTCAGGGAAAATAGACGCAGGCAGTTCATTCCAAACCTTGGCGACCCGTATCAAAAAGGAACTGTCAAAGCGCTTAGTTCGACTTTTCGGAATATCAACCACATACGGATGGAAGTTCTGTCTGCGTCTAGTAGTCCGATGGTAAAAGGGTGAGGGTTCAATTTGCTCAAACAGAGCACTCGCGCACTCACCAAAATGTATCCTGTAGTACACGGTTAAACAAGCAACCTTACGACGATGCTCTAGGGTCTGTAGTTTTTTGGTCGTAAGGTCGACGTTGTTAATTAATTTACGGGCTCTTCGATCAACGGAGTCCAGCGCTTCTAGTTGATATTTGGCTGAACCATCCCAAAGATGACTGCAGTACTCCATGCATGATCGCACTTGAGCTGTATATAAGTTAAGAAGCTGTGCAGGGCTGAAGTACCGCCGTACCTTCGAGATGATTCCCAACTTTTTCGAAGCTACTTGAGCCATGGCCACAATTTGTTGACCGAAGTTTAAACTGGATGTTATAGTTACGCCTAAAAGCCCTAGATGGTCAGTGATGGGGACAGATACATTTTGGAAAGTGGGCGTTAATGTGAAGGTGCTCTTTTTTGCGGAGAATAGACACGCCTGAGTTTTGGACGCGTTGAATTTGACCAAATTCGACTCACCCCAATCGGATACTTTCCGTAAGGTCAAATCAACGCGCTCAATCATTGACTTTCTTAAACTCTGGATTTCACGGGGGCTCGCTCGCGCATTGGATACGTATCTCTCTACAACAGTGCTGTCATCAGCATAACTAATAATGCCCGGTGTTAAGAGGTCATTAATGTGCAGCAAGAATAATGTTGCAGAGAGAACAGATCCCTGAGGTACCCCGGCATTAATTGCCATTTGGTCGGAGGAGAAGCCATCTAAGACTACTCGAATTGACCGTTCCCTCAGAAAATCAGATATCCAGTCGCAGAGCCCAATCGGTATGCCATAAGCTGGAAGCTTACTTAAGAGACCATCATGCCAGACCCTGTCAAAGGCCTTGGAAATGTCTAAGGATACAGCTATTGCTTCACCATGACCCTCCAAGGCCTCGCTCCATAAGTGAGTGGCATACACGAGAAGATCGCCGGTCGAGCGCCCGTTGCGGAAACCATATTGGCTATCGCTTAGGAGCTCGTTGGTCTCGAGGTATGCCAGGAGGCGATTGTTCAATACACGTTCCATGACTTTGCAAAGTATGGAAGTGATTGAAATTGGTCGATAGTTGACAGGATCGGCACGGCTTCCCTTCTTTGGTACTGGTTGTACGTTAGCCAGCTTCCAGGACTTGGGAACCTTACCGGATTCCAATAAAAGTCGATAAAGACGCGTCAAAACGGGAGACAACTCAGCTGCGCAGCGTTTTAAGACCACTGCAGGAATACCGTCTGGACCACTAGCTTTGTTCTCGTCTAGGTGCAGCAAGCATTTAAGAACCTCCTTCTGGCGAATGTGAACGGTACCCATTGTAGATCCGAACTGAGGTAATTGGGGTGGGATTTTTCCTTGGCAATCTAGACGAGAATTTTCTGCGAAGATACTAGCAAATAAATCTGCTTTCTCCTTAGCAGTGTGGGCCAGAGAACCATCGGGTTTCCTCAGTGGTGGCAGCGACGGGCGACAAAAGTTCGTTTCGACCGACTTGGCAAGGGACCAGAAAGCTTTACTTCCCGAAGGGTATGCTGCTATTCTGTCTCCGATACGGCCTATGTGGGCAAAACGAGCTCTTTTGATTACCTTTTTGCAGGACTTGGCGGCAGCATTGTATCTTTTCTTAAGTTCATGCGAATCCAGGGCTTTGCTTCTGCGAGCATTTGCCCAGGCTTTGTATGCTTCCCGCTTTCGCTTTTCAGCGGCAAGGCAAGCAGTATTAAACCATGGGCGAGCTTTGGTTTCAAGGGATAGATCAGCGTGGGGAATGAAGTACTCCATTGCTTGAACTATCACACTTGAGACAGCATCAGCGCAGCACGATGGATCGGTTGATGTAAAACAAGTTTGCCGCCATGGATAAGATGCGAAGAAATGTCGCATTTCATCCCAATCTGCTGACTTGTAACGCCATACTCGCCTGGAGCCTTTTGGGCGGGTGTCAGGTGGCGAGTATAGCGATACAGATTTCACCATACAGTGATCGGATGTCCCTAAAGGTGCAGTGACGGACACCGAGTATCTGTCAGGATCGGTTGTCAGTAGAAGGTCCAAGCAATACGCAGTGTGGCCAGCAACGTCAGGGATGCGCGTAGGCTCGTTAACAAGCTGTGAGAGCCATAAGTCAGCGAAAACTTAAAGGCCTCTCTGCCAGCATGGTCAGTGTCCTGATACGGGTATAACCACTGCCCGTGGTGAGCATTAAAATCCCCCAGAAATACCAACTGCGCCGTGGGAAAACGTTGCTGAATCTTATCTGCTGTATTGCCAAGGTATTCCATAAGCCTCGTTGTCTCCCGATCTCCGCTATGTGAACGATAGATACAAGCGTAAACCACTTGGTCTAGGCCAGTATCTATGTGAACCCACATGACTGAAAGGTCCGGCACTTCCAAATAACGGAGACGCTGATAACAGATCGCGTCACTGGCATACATGCACACCCCGGCGTGCGGGCGGAAAAGAGACTCCAGGATATAGCCTGGGTAACCAAGGTATGCCGAGTCTGACGGATCGCAGATCTGCGTCTCCGTTAGAAAGAGTAGGTGTGGTCTCTCCGTCTCAAGATGGTGGTGGACATCATTCAGATTGGAGTGCACTCCTCGGATGTTACAGAAGTGCACTTTAAGGGAGAGGAAGTGCAACCGCTGTTGAACCGTACTCTTTTTAGGACCTTTCATTGTGAATTGGTAGTGGAGTGAATAGGGAGGAGAATAGAAGTTGAGTGAAGCGCTGCAAATGGAACCAAGCAACTCGTAGGAAACAACGCACCATTGGGGAACTCGCCTGGAGACTGCGGGGACGCCCGAACCCCCCCGAGGTCGCCATCGGGTCCTCTCTAACCGGTCGCCAACCGGCACGATGGAGCCTCCCGGGATTTTTCGCGAGGTGGCGGGGCAGCCTTTCGCATGTGGCTGGCATGCTACTTGGGCCCCCTACTACCTGCGGTCGGCCAGCGGTGCACCGTGCTTCGGATCCCGCTACCCTCCAAAACGAGTTACCCGGTGAGTCATTATCCTACGAGTTGAAAACTGTTCTCCGATGCAGCACGATTACTCAGACCTATCCTCCTCAATGGCTACACTAGACATCATGCCGGAACGCGACTAAGTCACTTGGCGGCATGGTTTTGTCTAGTGGGTGGTGACAAGCCACGGCCGAAGCCTACCACCAGATTTTACTGCTCGTTTAGCACCACCCAGGGACCACGTACAAGGCATCGAGGGCTAAACCTTGCGGACGCGAGCAGTTTTCAGTCCCCAATAACACGGCTATTCTTTCAACATGTCTCTATCAGTATGACGTATAAAAATACTTATATATTTTCTCTATTTTCATAGGTACCTACTATTTAGAGCGCGTTTAAGTGCCCACTAGGGTTCCAATTTTTAACATTATTTTTCTATGTTCTAATTACAATATTTTAAGTAAAATTTAAAGGTTATTTTGTAAGTTTTTAATAATTTCTATGTGAAATGGTTTCAAAGGTTTGAGAAAAAAAGGTAACCAACCAGGTTGTCCGTGAAGGAAACATATACTAACTGACCAACCAGGTAATCCGTCAAGAAAAATATACACCAACCAACCTACCAGTTAGTCAGTTAAGAAAAACAATCTGAAAACCAACCAGATTTTCGGTCACGAAAAACAATTCCCAACCATCCACTCAGGAGGACAGAGTGGTTTTTCGGTTAGTAATAGACCGATATGGGTAGGTACAAACAGGATTTTTATTTATTGGACCTGCACCTGTTGAGAGATTGTAGAGTAGGTCAAAAAAACCATTTTCACAAAAGAACTGCCGCTCCAAAAAAGTTAAATTTTCGAATTATTTCACTTTTTGGGTTTAACTTTAGACAATAATAGGGAATGCATTCCTTTGAAGTTTTATTGATAAAATAATTTTGCTGTGAGAATTTAATGGAAATCTACACAGATAAAATAGTAGAGAAAATTGCGACTTACCGGCTTGAGCACCTTAACAATGAAGTAAGTCTTGATGCCGGCCTGGCGGAGCATCTCCTCGCGCCGCTCGCCGTGCGCTGGCTCAACTTCGAACTCATCATTGAGGTAACTGAGAGTCACTTCTGATATGTGCACCCGCCTGGCAAGGATAACAGTGTGAATGGTTGAGGATTAAAAACTCTTTTTAAAAGGATTTATCGCATATTTTTATTACTCGGTATTTCGGTGTCCCTGCAAACACCGAGCGATTGACTTAAGACTATATTACTGAGATGCGGAGTTGATGTTGAAATTCGTAAACTTACAGTAGTATCATTAAAATAAATATAGATGGCAGTTACACTAAGTGAATTTGTTTTATATAGATGTTTCATTTCTGTACGAAACTTTATCCTTTTGACGTTGGTTTATTCATTCCCACATGAATAAACCAACGTACAAGCACAACTTGTAAATCTCTTTTGTCGGTGACCAACGAACGGCGATGAGGTATACAAAAGAGTGGCAAAATAAAGATACTGATTTGAAATATCTACTGGCTTGGAATTTAGACCACACAAAGTGATACTGCAAGATTATTAACTTAAAAGGACTTACTTAAATGACAAACCTCACTATAAAATACTCCACAAATAGTTCACACAGACTAATTGGGATTCCGTTTCGATGCTCAATAAAAAAGATTTAATATAGATCTAATAGAGACGATTATGGCGTTGAATTTGCACACTCCAACAGCGATAAAAAGTTCGCGAAGCCTTTAAATGAAAGTGTAGATGCAATGGCACTCTGCGATTGGTATTGATTTTTATAGTTTATTTTGTTAGTTAATGTTTTGAAGACACGTTGAAGAACATTCTATTGATTCTATTGACATTCTAAGAAGATCAATTCAATTAAAACCAGAATTTTGCATTTTACCAGAAATTACTTAAAAATAATATTTTTTGTTATAATTCTAAACATGTGCGGGTGGCGTGGCTCAAGCTCGAGTGAAATTGAAAAACCATATTCACCCGCACCTCCAAACAAGACTATATAAAATAAATTTAAACCAAACACGCATGACGTATCGTTTAGGCAATCTTTGAACAAACAACGGATTGGTGGTTCTGAAATTAAACTTTGTTTTTGTTTAATTATTATTTTACGTAAACAAAGAGACTGTAATCTAGTAGGTAAATGTATTGTGAATTCGTAGTAGATACCAAAAGACGTATTCGATCAAAGTTTTGTATGATACGGGTATTACGAGTGTTTCTACATACTCTCATGTTCAACTAATTATCACCGCTCATGGACTCTTGCACATTCAGACGGTAAGAAAAGATTGGTATCGTACGCTTTTTGTGCCAGGGTTTTAACTGCAGGTTATCACAGCTTATGGATATGAATTGTTTCTCTGTACTGTATAATATGGCAATGGTATAGTTACTTCACCTGATGTGGCAGCCGGACCTATGTATTTTATTAACCTATGAACCTATGACCTATAGATATGAGTATCCTCGCATTCCCAAAGAATTTATTTCATATTCGAAAGTAGAATTTCCTGCCCGACAACATATTATTATTTGCAAAAAACTTGATACAACACAATTCGGTTGAAGTACCTGCCCTCACTGCCCTATCTCGACCGTTCTATCAAATATAATAAATCTTCATATTCCTCAAAAGTATTGGATTTCTAAGTACTTGAAAGGCTTCCTCACCAAATAATACACAATAGTATGGTTAATAAAGTAATTGAATAATACTATCTTGATCTTTAGAAAATACTCTTATCCTGTATTTTTAAGTATTGTCAAAACCTAGGACGAATTGTACAATCTTGTCAGTATGCGTAACAAACGCCTCTCGCACAATATTAATATAAATATTATTTCAAATTGAGACAATAAATTTTATAAGGTACTTATATAAATGAGGAGCATCGTACATACATTCCCAGTCTAAAAGTCGTTGTAAAATCATGTGACCCATAAAACTTGGAGAAGCGGGACGAACAAATAAATGCGCTCTGCTATGGAGAGAAATGTTCTGCAAAGCGGAATTGCTCCACGTTTATAAGAGGAAATAGTAGTGGCATGTATTCTTAGTTTTTTGAAATATTAGTGATCGTACTCGTATGAGCTAAATGATTTTACTTTTAAGCCAGCTTAGGCACTCGCCTTCAATCCCTCTCAGGATTTCAACCTAAAATAAAGTATTTTATTTCGTACTCGTACGTTTCTATACATGAGAGATAGATGGAATGCGTGTACAAAGGAAATTCGGAGTCGCTTCAATTTAACTTCAGGTATTTTCTTTTGTCAGGCAGGGGTGACTTTTTACGGTTCGTTAATTCATCGCTCCCATATTGTATTTTGTACCCAACAAATATTTATGAGAATCAAGTCAAATATATTGAATTTTATTTCATAAATATATTTCTTACGATGAACGTTTGATAAAAAGGCTGAAGAGATAATTTTGTATTAAAAACACACAAAAAATAGTAATACCAAATAGTAGACTTTTTTTCTTAAGAATATCTTTAGAGTGTGTGTGCTAGATGGATCTCACTGTCCATTTTTAGGCCGCGTTACATCAAGCCCTAAAATATGATTTACTTATTATGACACTTGTTAATTTATTAACAAGCATTTCATTATATTAATGAAATTCTACGGATAATAGAAAACGAGGAACTCTTTAAGGAGGAAGGAAGTCTTTAAGAAGTACTAAAATACCGAGTCAATGTGCCATAAATATTGTTATCGTATGGATTGTTTTAGGGAGTCAAAGTTAAAAAAAATCTTTATTTCGTAGGTATTTAAATACACTTGAAATAGTCAAAATATTTACAAATTGAACTGAATCTACCACCACTTCGGAAAGTCGATCTGTTGAGAAGAAGTCGCAAGAAACTCACTAGCAATCATCTTTGAAAAAATACACAGTAACAATTCACAGCCAGGGAATCCCATCTTCTTGCATCCGGATATCTTATAGTAAACCTTTTCACATAAAACTTATCCTTAAATCTATCGAATGTTTAAGATTAATTAAACATTTATGGAATTTTATTATAAAAGCGTACACATTGACGAGAACCCATGAACGCATTGGTGACTTTCTGGAGTCCACTATTATAATCATTAAATAACTGTGCTAATTACCCGGCCATGCCACTGCTCTCCATCTTATTCGCCAGCTCGACGTCTCTGGAATAGACGTCAAACTGCCACTGCCGCTGGCCGAGCACGCCCGCCAGCACCGCGCCGGTGTGGATGCCCACGCGCATATCCACCGGGGAACTCGTGATTTGCTGCACGTACCTGGGAGTAATGAGGATATTGAAAAATTGAACTTAAGTATTAAAATAAAGTTTGTAAATAAAGTTTGTAAGCATCATAGAAAGTTATATTTATGAGATCCCGTACTACAATAAGGTGCCTATCGGATTATAGGTAATCGAATTGAGTAAAATTAAGAACATGTGATAATTAGTTTTGACAAGCAACTTATTTCTTAAAACTAAATTATCAATTTTTGCTTTTAATATTAATTAATTATTATAAACCTACAATATTCTTAAGAGTTAACGATTCGTTATTGCATGTTCCAAAATGTTATGGTTTACCATGACCGTGGCTTCTGAACTAACTAAATTCGAACTATTTTCATATTCGAATTGTTTTCTCTAAAAACTTGAAATTGGATGGTATGGACTGATAAATGAAATTCCAGTGGCCAGCGCAGGGGTCCAATCAATATCAAAATTGTTGTCTTGGAAAAAGAGTCACCCAGTTACTGATCAGCCGAGCTTTGCCACGCGTATATTTAATTTAGTAAGTTTTAAAACATTTCTTGGTTAACGAATATCTTGTTTCTATATGATATGATCAATGTCTTTACTGGCAATACGATAGGCATAAATTAAGTTTGCGTACGCAAAGGGTAGAGCTGAACCCTATTACTAAGACTCCGCTGTCCGTCTTTAGAGTATATTGATATGTTGGTAAAAAAAATTTGGACGTTGACTAAAAAATATCCCTGTATATGGCCTAGACACTTAAACCTTGCTTGAAACGTGTATTTTTGGTTTAATATAAATACCGAAGATATACGCAGAATCTAGGGCAACATAACCGTAACATCAAATTAACGTACAAACTGAATTTTTCTGCTGAAAGTAAAGAAAAGTAAGTTTAGAACTAGATCCAATATTTTTGGGAATTGTTGAAAGTCGATCAAAGGAATTCCTTTAAAAGGTACTCGTTATAAAAGGGGTTTTAAAAGGTTTTTACCTCGAACTTAAATTGCTGGAAAGAGAGCTGTCGCTACAATAGATTTTTGTTTTGCATTTTATTCTTCAATCGAAGTTGTAAAGCAATTCATTAGTCAACAACTGCTTTATAAAGCGAAGTTTTATAACTTAATATTGTTGTTATTCTGTTACGAACTGAGGAAAATAATTTTCTTGAAAAGTTTGTACAATTTCTTTCCAAACCTAATTTGAAAACTTTATATCTGTAGATATATTAAAACCATAAAAACTTATTGAGGAATTGAAAAAGAAAAATGCGAGAATTGTGTTTCTACACAATCAACTTACTACAACAGAATACTAATTAGTTAATACAAAGTTATCGGTGTAACTAGAAAATTCTATTCTATATTTAAATAAGAGTTTTAACAGAGAATCGTGTTTAATGTGGTCATGTTAACGGTCCGTTATATTTGTTTAATATTTTTGGACCACAGGCCTTGTGGCTAAAAAGAAAAAGAGTTCGTGTATACTTTCCGCTTGGAGTTTAAGTTCCTGAATCAGAATTATACTTTAAGTACCCGTTTGTAAAAAAGAGCCCTAGGTCTATTACGAGTAGTAATAGAACTAGGGTTCGTTTACAAGTCCTACCTGAATATGTCCCAAAATACTCTTAATTTTACGTAAGCTTAATTTGGAGCACCATATTCAATATGCCAGTTTACTTACACAGCCCCAATATATCATGTAAATGAATAGAGTAAAATTTTGTAATTTTCGTAGGAAAACGGATCCTGTGCATATCTACAGGGCTAATTTTAGCGCATCACCTCTTGCAGACAGCCACATCAATCCCAACAACATTTTCAACACACTTGCTCGTAAAGTGAGCCTTATTCTATTGAATTTAGAACTATAAACTGGGCTATAAGTCCCGCGTGCATAATATATTATACCCTAGTGCATAATATAATGAATCCTACAAAGTTGAATTGTACCTTAGTGCAAATTACATGCGAGTAAACAGAGCATATTTTATTGATCCGGGTTATACATTAAATATATATGCGCGCGCGACCAGGCGGCGCGCGAACACGTGCAGCAGCAGCGGCCCGCGGTCGCCGCACAGCGCCTCCAAGCAACAATAGCGTGTGTACGTGTAATGGGGCAGGGCTACTGACGCGCAGCAGCTAACAGCTGCTTCAAATAAATTTTATGACCACGTATGTCTGTCCTTTACTCACAAGTGTGTTGAAAAACGTCGTATGTAACTCGTGAGCGTTGCTAATCACAGCCTCGACTGTAATTAGCAACTTAGCTCACTTGTTACATAATATACTATTGTGCTACGACTTTTTAAAATTAATAGTATTTTTTAATTTTAATTTTCCCATAAAAAAAATATTTATAGCCTCGGTTTAGAGGAGTAACTCTATTTACTCTGAGCGTAGGCAGGTATGCCATGAACCTTGCGTAGTAAAATATCGCTTCATAATAATAATAGGTACTTCTTACAAAATTTAGAGTAAGGCGCAAACATTTCTTTAGCTTTTAATTTTTATGTTATTTAACAAGATTTGTAAATTTTACTTATACAGGGTGACTGGTGGGTCATTGTCGAAATTCCAGGACGTGATAGTTTGAGATCATACATGAAGAGAAAAAATAAAATAAAAAATAATTATTTACAGAGTAAATTTAACCGAAAGTTATAGAATTCTTTACGCAACGCATGGTAATGCATGCAATAGACACCCGTTAAGTATCTATTGCATTACATTAGCGTAATGCAATAGATACTTAGCGGGTGGTGGTGTGCGTGGGGCGGGAACACTGCTATGTGCGTGTTGACTGAGGCAGCGCGTCGGAAAAAGTGTAGTAAGGTCTTTTTATTTATTCATAGGGATTTCTGGGGAAAAATTAAGTACCAACTTTTAGCACATAATGATGATCAGAAACGAGTACAGAGTGCTCTCCTTCAGTATCTAAAAATTGTCACCAGTCACCCTGTATGGGTATAGCTGCGTGCGACGGCTAGTCATAGTGACACGACGGCTTTGGTATTTCTTAGGGGGTTCTGTATGCTGTATAAAATTTAGGTTTGTCGTCAATAGGCTAGGTTTACAACCCCCCAATTCCAGTGGAAGGCCTATTAATGAAGGCTAAGACGATTTTCCAACAATAATTCTCCAAAACATACTTTCAAATGTTAACTTCATTTTTAAACTTTAATATGACTGCCAAGTACGTTTCGTTGCTTTTGTATCTCATTTGCATAACGACAGCCCGCCTGTACGTTGCATAAAGGTAATCAATAGGTTAATTTCAGACCGATTGACGACAGGAAATTAAACTGTGCCGTTCATACGTTGGATCAAAGTCTGTCTAGTGATAAAATTTTCATTGGATAAGCAATGTACCATTATAATAGTTTTTAATGGAATAGTGTTAAAATATTTTGTACACTTGATCCTGTTTTGCTTCAACATTGACCTCAAAACTAGTACACTTTATTCCGATATTCAAATCGAATACCTAGGTAACCATTACAAAAGTTTTCCTTTCATCTTTTATACAAAGGTTCACCAAAAATTCAAACATTCTTAGCCAATATTTATTTCACGGTAGGTATATTCCTACAATTTCGAGAATGTTTAAATGGCTATATATTGGAGGTTCGGAGTAAAGCATCAAAGAGTATCAGGTTGCTTTGGTTCTGACACACTTAATCAAACTTGAACGGAGGAACAATATTGTTTTGCTCCGGCTGCGCCAGGTGTCACGAAGCCATTGATTAAGGCTCGGACGGGCGCCGGCACTGAGAAAATAGATATCTTTCAAAACAATGTTGAATAAAATTGGATAAAATCACACTGTTGTCTTCTTGTGGTTATAAAATGTTCAAATAATGTATTTTCTTTAAGATTTCTTAAATTTCTGCACTTTTACATTTGACATTTGGTATAATTTTAATTTAATTAGACATACACTAAAATTTGAAATTTAATCTTAATTGAAGTTGACATTTGGTACAATTTTAATTTCATTTTAGTTGAATTGGCATTTTATTAGACATACATTGTAATTTGAATTGTAGACCTGACCTAGCTTAATCAACAAATTTGACATGTATATTTCTGAAATGATTTATGCACGCTAAAACTACGGCAGTATGTGAATGGACATATAAAATAATGAAAGACCTACTTGTAATTACCATATACCAGCAAATAAAGAATTTATCCTTTCGGCGGAAAAGACCCGACAATCGGACCAGTCGGTCGGGTATCAGTATCATTATATTACATTTAGATTAAGTATTTCATTGACTCGACTGTACATGCACACTAATGAAATTTTACTAGCGCCGCCGGGTGGGCCGATTCGCGGCCGCGCGCGTGGTCACGCGTGACGCAGCGGCGTCCCTAACATTTAAAATGTGTCAACTATTGTTATTTATCTATCTTATTATATCTTTTAATAATTATTTTGTAACATTCATATGTCAGTATACCAAATAAACAAACATAAAACCTAACAAGTTTCAATAGCTTATTCATTAAATCTTCAAGAGATCCAAGAAAATTCACCATTAAAAGTTTGTTAAACAACGTAAAGTTCCTTACTTTAACTTCAAGATATCGATTGTCAATGCTTAGATATTCATATACTTGAGAGAACTTTGACGCTGTTGGAAATTGCAATATTAAGCGCCTTGAAAGTAGGCAAGTAAAAACAGGGAAGATAATTATTTGATCGACAAATCGCAGTGTCTAAATGAAGATCTTTAAATAGTTTATAAATCAACATATACAATAATCTTACAGAACTAACCACAATTAAACAAAATATTAGAAAATATTCCGTTTATCTACTCATGTGGTAGCGTAGCGTTATCAAGCTTCAAGTTACATACGGAACCACATTCACTTAAAAATTAGGCCTAGGTAGCTTATATTTATAACAATTGTAACTATTTTATTATTTTGTTTTATGGCAGATTATATTTACTGAAATTAAAAAAATAAGTAGAATTCACAAAAAAAATTTTTTTGCTCAAAAAGTGAAGTAAGAAATACTACTACAGGCATATTTACATACACAAATTTTTACGTTTATTTCATTGAACGTATATATATACATCAATTTTATGATTCTGTTTTATTTGATAGAATATACTTCAGAAATGAACTCATAAAAAAATAATCAAATTTGCTTAAATACTTCAAAAAAAAAAATTAGCAAACAAAAAATAATACGACGTTTTGGTTGCTGCCTAAAATTTTGAAAATCTATTTACGTCAATGATTTGCAATCGTCGTTTTTTTTATTAAGTAACTTTTATCAAAGCTTAAAAAAGAAAGGGTGTCAGCCTATCGCTCGTTATTGCGGGCGATAGGCTGACACCTATCAGAGGGCTTTATAGTGCATCTGGTGTTCTGCCTACCCCATAAGGATACAGGCATATAGTTATGTAAAAGAAAAAAAAATACTTACTTGATAGCTTTGACCATGGATAGTCCCATGTGAACACAGAGCACGGCGTGGTCCGGGTGCTCCACGGGCGCGCCGCTGATGCAGTAGTAACAGTCGCCCAGGATCTTGATGCGCAGTTGTTGGTATTTCTAGGATAAAAAACAGATTGTCAATCTTACTTCTATATTATAAATGTGAAAGTTTGTTCACGGCAGAACGGCTCAACGGATTTTTGTGAAATTTGGCATAGTGATGGCTACTTCACGCACATGAGCTACTTTTTATCGCGATATTCCCGCGGGATTCAAAATTGGGCGGGTGAAAGCGCGCGAAACAGCTAATGATAAATTAATTTGGAAATGAAATCGTTTACATGTCAATGAACACAGTATATCTGTATAAATATATCTGTTGAAAGACGATTTTCGGCAAACGAAACTTTGCTGGAAGTTTTCAAGGGAAATAGTGCAAAGAGTGAAGCTACTCTCTTTACATAAAAAGTAATAAAGAACTCGTCATTTCTGAGGTAACTTTTTTGACGACGGTAACCACTTTTAAAGTCTGAACGTATCTCGAATAAATCAAGTCATAGTCACTTGGTTATGTTTTTTTTTTTTTTTTTTATAAAATATGGATGGGACGTTTGTCTTCCATGACACCTGATGTTAAGTGAACATGAAGACTAAGGTGGTACACGTCCATCCACGAGAAACCTATTCACTCGACGCTTAAAAGTACTAGGACTATACTGGTCAGGGAAAATAGACGCAGGCAGTTCATTCCAAACCTTGGCGACCCGTATTAAAAAGGAACTGTCAAAGCGCTTAGTTCGACTTTTCGGAATATCAACCACATACGGATGGAAGTTCTGTCTGCGTCTAGTGGTCCGATGGTAAAAGGGTGAGGGTTCAATTTGCTCAAACAGAGCACTCGCGCACTCACCAAAATGTATCCTGTAGTACACGGTTAAACAGGCAACCTTACGACGATGCTCTAGGGTCTGTAGTTTTTTGGTCGTAAGGTCGACGTTGTTAATTAATTTACGGGCTCTTCGGTCAACGGAGTCCAGCGCTTCTAGTTGATATTTGGCTGAACCATCCCAAAGATGACTGCAGTACTCCACGCATGATCGCACTTGAGCTGTATATAAGTTAAGAAGCTGTGCAGGGCTGAAGTACCGCCGTACCTTCGAGATGATTCCCAACTTTTTCGAAGC
Source organism: Stenoptilia bipunctidactyla (assembly GCA_944452665.1). Lineage (NCBI taxonomy): Eukaryota > Metazoa > Arthropoda > Insecta > Lepidoptera > Pterophoridae > Stenoptilia > Stenoptilia bipunctidactyla. The sequence continues at coordinate 12,553,080 of OX101725.1, read as the reverse complement.
TACTTGAGCCATGGACACAATTTGTTGACCGAAGTTTAAACTGGATGTTATAGTTACGCCTAAAAGCCCTAGATGGTCAGTGATGGGGACAGATACATTTTGGAAAGTGGGCGTTAATGTGAAGGTGCTCTTTTTTGCGGAGAATAGACACGCCTGAGTTTTGGACGCGTTGAATTTGACCAAATTCGACTCACCCCAATCGGATACTTTCCGTAAGGTCAAATCAACGCGCTCAATCATTGACTTTCTTAAACTTTGGATTTCACGGGGGCTCGCTCGCGCATTGGATACGTATCTCTCTACAACAGTGCTGTCATCAGCATAACTAATAATGCCCGGTGTCAAAAGGTCATTAATGTGCAGCAAGAATAATGTTGCAGAGAGAACAGATCCCTGAGGTACCCCGGCATTAATTGCCATTTGGTCGGAGGAGAAGCCATCTAAGACTACTCGAATTGACCGTTCCCTCAGAAAATCAGATATCCAGTCGCAGAGCCCAATCGGTATGCCATAAGCTGGAAGCTTACTTAAGAGACCATCATGCCAGAGACCATCAGTTTTCGTAAACTATACTGATAACTTGGATTTTATTTCTTAGAAAAGGCAACAACGTTATGTCATTTAAAAGGATCTGATATTTATAATAGGTACCTAATAGTATTTATGTGAAAATTCGTACTTCTTTTTATTAAACAATAATTTTGGTGGAAATCAAATAAGTTAGTGTGTCAGGGATCGGATTTCCGATAATTACCCACGTTATGATTTATCGACAAAATACAAATACAAAGGGGGTCTCACCCCTCATCTCTCTGAATGACAGGTAGTTAAAAATTGAATGTCTCGTATTTTTACAAGTTCACGGAAACGCATTTTTACATGTTTTCATGTCCTATGTATAGTATTTTGCCGCCAAAAATATCGTACTAAACGTGGGTAAACTATTTATTTATTTACCAATTATGTACACACAAGTTTAGATACAATATTAAGAAACATAATCAAAATTAAGTAGTACAAAGGTACAGCTTATCTCTATTGAAATTTCTTACAGCAGACCTAAGACTGGAGAATTTGTTGAAAATGCAATCATAGTGTGTACTAATACATAACATACTACAAAGTATTTTAATTCTTATAAATATATATACAAATAATATTATAACAATTTTATACAGGTACTTAAAATACATACATAATACTAAATGTAATAAATACATAATTCATACCATTGTTCATCTAAGTAGAGTGGATACTATAACTTACAGTAGAGAAAAGTAGCGATTTTGACTTTATTTTTGAAACTAGATATGGTTTTACACTCACGAATGACGTGAGGTAATGAGTTCCACAATCTGACTGCATGGACGGAGAAAGAGTAGGAATAAAAAATCCGTTTTATCAGAAGGCATATGTAGAAGAGTACGCACGTGTGCCCTAAATGGCGTATCTTAAGAGTGTGAGTATAAAAACCTTTCACGCAAATAGAGAGGAGTGAGAGGATTTTTAAGAATATTGAAAAGGAGACAAAGGATTCTAGTGTTTCGACGGTAGCGTATTACAAGCCATCGAAGTTGCTTGCGATAAGCGGAGATGCGATCGAACTTCTTAAGGCCTAATACAGCGAATACAAATATTTTGCAGGCACTCCAACTTGTTGAGAAGTTCTTCTGTAGCATCCAAATAACAAACATCAGCATAATCAAGGATGGGCAGAATAGGTGACTGCAAGGAAAATTTTTGTTTTGAAAGGCAAAAAACTTAGAAAAGGCTTTTAGAGAGTGCAAGGAAAATTATCGGAAATCCGATCCCTAACACACTGTAGGATGGGCAGTGTCATCAGTCTGCGTTGTTAACCACCACACTACTAATGGATAATGACATTATCCTCCCTATTAGGACATGTCTTTGAACGGCAGTTGACGGATTCTGGCTAATGTGACGTTGATAATAGCGTCGCAGATTTCTGAAACATATCATAGCTAGCTATCGATAAGATAGCTAGCACGAGCAATCATCGATACCTTGTTAATGAAAGCAAGACAAAGGCCTTCAGCTGCAACTAGTCATATGATAACATCTGTTCCAAGCTCGAAGAAGTACATTAGAAGATAGTCTTTTCAAAAAGCGGGTCGAGTATTTATGATTCATGTGCCAAATGGCAATGCAAAAAAAAAAACAAAAATTTAAAAATACTTATTAACGAAAATAAAGAAACAATTATTTGGTTCTAATTAAAAAAGGCTTATGTTTAACTCACCACCAGATATAGTAACAAATAGCAGACAAAAATAGTAAATGATCACCAAAATAAAACTCGCATTTTAATGTAAAATTAAAACCAAAGTTTTAACACTTTGCTCTCCTGTTTAAGTAAAATTACTCCAAGTAAATCATGAGTAAGCCAAGAATAGTAAATGATCACCAAAATTAAAACAACATTTTAAAGTAAAATTTTAACCAAAGTTTTTAAATTCTGCTATCCTATTTAAGCAAAATGAGTCCAAATAAATCATTGTTATCCCAAAAGTAGTAAATGATCACCAAAATTATACCAGCGTTTTAATATAAAATGATAATCAAAGTTTTTACACCTTGCTATCCTGTTTAAGTAAACTGACTCCAAAAAAATCAAACCCAAAGAGCCGAGGGTTGCATTGACTTTGCACGTTTTTCAATGCTCACTGAAATTAATAAACGGGAGACGATCCGCGACTCGTGAGGGACGATGCGCGTTCGGCCTGAATAATAAATGTAAAACCCACTATAATAACTGTAAAAATATTATAGTGGGGCGGGGGATAGACTGCGCCTTTTCCTGCACTAGTGTGGAAAATTATCTATTGCATGCCTCTAAACAGTGCGATAAGAATGTGTTTTCGAGGGAGTGTATTGAAAAACACATTGAACAAAGAAAAAATAAAACTCTTACAATTTTAATCATCCTTTTTTTTAATTATATAAACAAACATAAAAAGTTAGTCCTCTAATAATTAATTAATAACAAATATTAAAATCTTAATAAGAATCAGTCTTCTGTAACAATTTACTGCACAATTAACGCTTTTTTGGCTTTGGCTGGTCGTCCTCTTTTGCGCTTCATGCCAATCGGAATAGTTCTGGCCTCTGAAGGTGGTTGGACGTGCTTAAGCCGAATCGCCAATCCAACGAGATGCTTACAAATGTAATTTTTGAGAAACTTTGGGCAATTGCATGTGCCTTGCAACCAATTTTCCTTTTCTCGGGGCATTATAACTTCCCACTCTCTAAAATGTTGCTCTTTGTATTCGTCAAAGGTTTCCCACGGCTTTTCAAAATTTTTGCATTCTAAATCTAACCCAGCTGGAATTCTGTATGAGCAAACTAGTTCAGTGCTATTCTTTAAAGGCACCTGCTTCGACAGTTTTGCCCATTGGTAACTTTCTGTCCATTAGTGATGTATTCATTAGACCAGTCCTTGACTATATCAGAAGCGATTACTAAGAACCGCGCCAAAGGATGACGCTCACGAAGCGTGCCACCATCTTTTATTGTTTTATTAAAGGATTCTAGAGCATTGTTTGTAGCAGGAGTCCCCGGAGATGCGCCCAAATACCAGAAACGATTTAGTATGAGCCACTCGTTTTCAAAGTACGCACTAAAATCGTTTTCAGATTTCCACTTGTCCAAAAATTTTTCGCTGGCTCGATCAAATATTTCCTGAGTTGAGGCACACTGTAAAGCATCAATATCTTGCAAGATCTCTTTTTGGGATTTCTTTTGCACACTTTGCTCTACTCTTGTCTGCATCTTCTTTTTCGCATGCGCCCAACACATTCTTATGACTGTATCTGTTCCAAATGTGGACGCAAAGGCTGTTTGTATAGCCTTCGCTGCGTCACAAACCAAAACTTTACAAGTTAAAGGGTATGAGAAAATTGAGAAAACTGCTTTCTTTAATTCAGAAAATAAAAAAATAAAGTCTTCCGTTCGTTCTGCTGTTGTCACCGCTAGTCCAAATGGGTGAAAATGTTTATCTCTGTCTGTAGTTCCAATCACAAGTACTGGAAATCCTTGCCAAATAAGCTTATACGTGGCATCTGCATGCAGAACAGAACATTGACGTGATAGACCAATTAAATATTTCGTCGTTAACATGAACCGGAAGTTCTGATCTAAATCATCTTCAGAAATTTCATAGGCCAAAACAAAAACTTCGTGATCGTCATCAGGTATCTTAGAGTTTTCTTTTAACCATAACTCAAGCTGTCCCAAGCTTATTACCGATGGCCCGTATTTTTTCTTACGTATGATTTTAAGATAATTGTTTAACTGTAACTTAGTCGGCAGAACTAGTCCATTAATTTTACTTAAGTTCTTCATAATAGATTTAGGTTTCAAACGCAGTTCGAATAGTTTTTCTATTTCCTTTTTCGTTGCCTCATTTATTCCACTAGTCGACCGACAGTCACAATTATCATGGTCGTGACATTTTTCAGAGCGAAATAATAATATATCATCACATGATGCGTCAAATAAAAGATAAATCGCAGCAGAACACTGAACTTCAGAACGAACCTTCACTTTGTTACAACGATAGTAACGTTTAACTCCTTCTTCAGTCATATGATTTTTTTGTATTGACCATGTCTTCTCATTTTTAATAAATTCCTCTGCGCTCCGCACAGTTGAAAATTTTCTTTCAAAAACCCAAACTTTATTTTGCCTTCGACGTTTTTTCGTATGCTCTGTGATGTCTTCGTCAGCGCGTCGTTTGCGGTGCGGTGGGAAGGGATTGCAAGCCGGAGACATAATTATGAATCAAACGAACTTACCTTGTGAAGTTTGATTCCAATTATGCGAGGGTCTCCACCGAAGACGATTTAAAGTTAACATGCAGCAGTACGACGTCTGATGCTATCTAGTCACACTTTTAGAGCTGTTAGACAGAGAAAGAAAAAAGAAATGGATCCCTGTCTCGCTCTTTACCTGCCGGCCTGCGCCTGCACCCTAAACTCATATTTAAGAGAAGCTAGTTTTTCGTGTTATAGGAACAGTAATTTTATTTTATATCGGGGTACTTATAGGGAGGGTGGGACGATATAATCGTCTTCGGTGGAGACCCTCGCATAATTGGAATCAAACTTCACAAGGTAAGTTCGTTTGATTCATAATTATACTTCGGGTCTCCACCGAAGACGATTTAAAGTTAACATGCAGATGTTTAGAGCCATGAAATGTGATATAAAATAAAATTTTAACATAACTTATGTATTAAGTACTTTCCATCATGATAGATAATATCGAAAAGAAAATAATTTCTTAGTGAAAAAACTAATGCTAACAATACGCTCGCTTGTTGAATGTTGATTTGATAATATAAAAGCGTTAACAATTAACTTTTATTTTGATTCCGTAAAAATGGTTTTAGCAAAATCATTTTCATTCGCCTGAATAACTTCCCTACATTAATACACCCTGCAGCCTTGCGAACCACTTCTAGACAAACGCCCGACTTGTGAGCAGCCGGGGTGGCAGGTCCACGGGTACTGTGAGATCCAAAACCAGAAATATCGATACCGCTATCTTGTAAAATGTTCTTTACCCAGTGTTCTAAGCTTTGAGAGTTTACTGCGTTATGTGGCTTACGTAAACCTATAAATAGAAATTCCTGAGATTTCGTCTTTTTTTTTTTTTTTTTTTTTTTTTGATTTTTTGTTTTCTGTGTGTATTTCAAGTGCCGGGCAAACACTAAGATTTTCTTTTTTTTATATAGGGTAATCTTTAAAGTGGTTGCCAAGATCCCGGTCTAGAGTTTTTTTAAAAGTTCCTCTATTTTAATTATAATGAAATCATCTTGGAATGAAATATTATTAATTTTAATTAAGCTCAAAGTTGCAAAGTTGCATCCTTTGAGCCGATGCAATGGCCAATAAGGTACAAGTTTTAAATGATAACATCGGTAAAGAAACCTTACCATAGGGATAATGATTGGACAGATAATTTAATACATGATTAGTGTCCCACGTAAAATTGTATTCAGGATTACGTGGGTTTAGCCGATATACCCCTTTTAGGAATCGATTAACGCATTCATTCAATGTCATTTCAGTACCTAAAATAATAGATAATGTCGATCTATGTGTATTAAGGCTAGAGTAGCTGACCCCTTTTTCAAATTTATCTGTTAAATATGAAATTACATATCTATAGTTTACATTAAATAAATCTAAGTTCTTAGCTTTACAATATAGCCACCATGACTTGATCGAGCTGCAATATTGATGTAATGTTTTAGTGGCGAACGAAGCCATAACTTTGTCTAAGGATTCTTCTGGTATGTTTCGTTTTATCATTGATTCTCTGATAATTTGTCGGCCACCAGGGTAAGAATTTAGTGAAGTGGATGACAAGTTCTGAAAGGAGAATTTAATAAGTATTTTTTGGGGCCAAAGTAAAGTTTCTCTGAAACTACCAGTTTTGACCATAGCATAGGGTACCACGGCTGCCTTGGCCAGGTATGATACTATTAATATGATACTATTACGATACCTGTATCTTTATCCACTTTATTATCATTATTATTATTATATTTTTAAACTTTCGTTATGAGACTGAACGGAGGAAATGCATAGAAGTTTATGTTTTTCCAACTAATCGTAAATGAATCAATAACGTCAGCATATGGATCAGGCTTCTATGGCGCATATTTAGGGCACTTAAAATTTTGGGAACTTACGAAGAGATCAAACTTATGTATAACTTAAGCAGTTTTTAAATATTCGAACACAGTTTTAGAAATCTCCCATTCCGTATTATTAATTAATCAACCGATAGCCATAGTCAGCAGTTTTATTATAACGAGACCTTATGTCAGAAGCAAATATAAATATGTGTATATCTTCATACCACTGCCAAATTGTGCGCGATAATTCGCTGAGGTGTGGGTGTTGAATACCACCCATCCTGTTAATGTAACAAATTGCTGTGGTATTATCAATTCTTTGTAAAACATTGCAATTTGTCAAATGAACGGCAAATATTTTATCTTTACGAATTAAACAATAAGCTGAATCAATATATCAGTCCACTACCTAAAATCGTCTTCTCGGTGTTTATTTAATTTCATATATTTACCATAATTATCAGAATAATTTAATGCTACAAATTTCTCCCGTTTGAATGATGTGGTACCCATATAACCATCCATAACTAAACGCGGGACAAGCTAACGTCAGTAATCCTATGTATTCTGCAAAATATCTGATTGTACAGTCACGTGTTTAGATTTACGCATATCGCAACTTATCTGGTTGTGATAAGGTACAAATTCCAATGAAAGTATATACATCTTACTGGACGTGGCTGTACAAATAAATATCTTTTTGTCTTATTTCTTTAGTTTTTATTTTTTTTATTTTTTTCTGATGCGTCTCTTTTTTTTTTTTTATTTGGTAAGGACAAAGCATATTAGACGTATTAACTATGAAACCTAAAAAATTGCATATTTTATTAGATGCAAAAACACTTTTGGAGAATTTATGACAAATTTTAACGATCTAGCATGTCCTTAGTTGCTGTAACGTTTACTTTACAACTATGATAAGTAATACCTATACACAAAAAATCGGTCACTGATAAAAAACCAAATGTTCGTAAATATTGTAAAACAGGTTTTAATATTTATATTTTATAAAAACTGTATGTGAAAACAAAGGGCGATTTGCAAAGGCCAAACGAGAGGACGTTAAACTCGTATAATTGTGATTTCCAGTGGAATCGCAACAGTATCCATTGTGATTTATCTATAGATGTTAAAAATAGGCATCTTGAATACCTAATGTAGCCATGTAATAGTCATTATCAAGTAATTTAAGTGCTGTTCGATAATCTTCCATCTTGAAAGTTTAATATTTTTCAAGTTTAATATTAAGGGGTTTCTACATGGTATACAGTGCGAAATGAACTTCGAATGTAATTTTTTTTTTTTTAAAGAAATTTGTGTGTCTGAGTTACATAAATTAACAGGATAGACAGACGGTCGAGGTTCGCACTTGAAAGGTATTTTATATCCTTTAATGTGGCTAATATAAATAAATCATCTGTTAAGTTACACCAATCCTTATAAAAGTATCTCAAACGATCTCCGGCTATAGGTACCAGCACATCGAGATTTATCACCCCCTGGATTGATGACACCCGTGACTGGTCGACTGGCGCCCTCTCGGAGCTGGTTGACTGTTCCTTGGCAGCGCCCTTGCGCGAGGTGCAGGAGCTGACCGTGGCATCCCCCTCGAGTTCAAAGCACCTCTATGAGCTCCTAACGTAGTTGTTTTATATTACGCTCACTGGACTTGTTATATAAAAAAAACGTCCTATCCTTACAATATAAAAAAAATATAAAAATCTCTAAGCTAGTTTTTGATATGGCTTTAGCGGATTTTATATGCTCTGATAATTCTGCACCGAATAAGTATTCATCTATATATTTTTTACCATCTTTTTCATGTCTTTATTTAAAGTTCTGACAGTGGCGTATCTACGAGCGGTGGATTCTCTGTAATGCGAAACGCAAATTAGTCTTCCACGTCATTCAGTGTTTTGATAATTATTTGTGGGACAATACTTTTGGGATCGAGGGTCCAATTCAGAACTTAAGCAATAGCTACAAGACTACTTGCTAATTGATTCTGTTTGTTCTGACTAAATAAGTCTCACAGGTCACTCTCCAATAATGCTGCTTTAATCTCCATGTTAAGTTTTGGTGCTCTCATATTTAGGCAATTTTCAGGAAGTAAGTACCTTTTAACCAACTCTGATTTCATTTCCTTATTTAGTCCATTAGTCAATAGATGAGACCACCTCGAAGCAATATTCTTATGAATGTTGGGTCCATAATTATTTTGATGCGAAGGATCTTCCCCCAGTAATGTTAATACCTCCTCAAGGTCCAGTTGCGGTGGCAGAGCGAGCTCACTGGGGTTACTTAGGCTTTCATTCGGTACCGATTATAATATTTTATATAAAACATGTCTTTTTTTGTGCAATTGAAAAAAAAATATATGTTTGCTAATTTACGTAATTTTTGTCTCTGATTTTATATTTATCTCACTATTGAAGTGAATATAGTTACAAATGCTTTAAGGTAGCCTCGCATTTAAATGGGAGTATACCTACGGGTAGGTAAATAATGCACGAAATCACACTATTGAAGCGTATTCACTTGTTGTCACTTATTCATTATCATAATTAAGACGACTAACGTCATTGACCTGTCCTATTGAAGGTAAAAAGGTGACAGTCACACATTATTGAAATGGTGAAGCTTGAATGGTGAAGGTATACCAAATTCAGTAGGTGGATATATTTTGCTCTCACACTATTGAAGTGGAGTTTGGAACAAGAATATTTTAAATACACATGTAACAAAATAACTAGTTTTAACATTTTGCTTATTTTGATATTCATTTTCATAATTAAGACGACTGACTCAATAGGTACTACCTATTGAAGGTAGAAAAGGTGACGGTCACACATTATTGAAATGGTGAAGCTTACACCAAAAGTATATTTCGCTCTTACACTATTGAAGTGGAGTAGGTAATAAGAACCTTTTTATATGGATAGGTAGCAAAACAGCTAGTTGAACATTTTGGCTTTGAGGGTAGGTTTAAGCCATTTTTAAAGAAAGTAACAAAGAATAAAATCTAAATCAGTATTTTACCTTCGACGGTAGACTGATATTTTAACTTTCTCATAATTATTATTTGTACAGCAATTTTAACCATTCTCTTTGAAACAAATAAAAATAAAATAAGTGAGTAACGTTACGATAACTTACCAGGCGTTTCATCATTATTTAAACTTGATGGGTCTGTCAAATCACTTTCTGTGTAGACACCGAAAATTTCCAATTGTGCATCTTTTTAACTTTTCGTTCCAGGTTTTTCATCTTTTTGAGAACTATTTCAATATCATCTGATTTTCAACTACGAAAAAAAGATGTGACTTCGATAACACAAAAACGCGTAATGAGAGTTTAGGGTGTGTTATTATTCAGGTCAGCATTAATTTTATTCGAAGTACCATAACCTTGAGTTAATTCCTTTGCGTTATATATTTTTACACTTTTTATATATTTTATTTTTACCTTAAAACACTATTTTAAAAGATTTTCATACAATTTTAGCATTTAATAGTAAAAGCCTCTATCAGAACGGCTTGAACTCGGCTAAGATTGCCACAGCACTTGAAATACGAAGAAATGATCAAATCCACAAAAGGCTCCCCACAATCCATCGTGGAGTTCCAACAATTATCGCGGTATTCAGGTATTCTACGTTTGTGAGTCCTTTGTAAGAAGGTTAAAAACATGAAAAAACATACGAGCAGGAATGTTTTGATTCCTGAAAAATTACATTTGAATTTGGAATCTGGCATTTTATATGATTTTTCATTGTGTTTTCTAATTTTGGCGCCACTAGATTGTGCCAATGTATTAGGCAAATATTTGTGTACCGGGCTATTAATAGGTACAATGAGACCTACCTTGTTTGTGACAGAAAAGATCTGGCCGTCCACGTAGAAAGAATTCGAATCCTGCCCGAAAGCAAAAGATTTCATCTCGGGAGATGAAGATAGCACCTAGAACTATGTCGCGTATTTTAAAAGATGACTTAGAACTTGCAGCCTATAAGAGACGCACTGGTCATTTCTTAACTGATCATTTAAGAAATGAGAGGGTGGTAAAATCGAAACAACTACTGAAGCGGTAAGCAAAGGGAGGTCACAAAAAATTTTGTTTACGGATGAAAAAAAAATTACAATTGAGTCACATTTTGACAAACAAAATGACCGTATTTATGCTGAAAGCTCTAAGGAAGCTTCCCAATTAGTCGACTGAGTGCAACGTGGGCATTATCATACTTCAGTGAGGTTTGGTGGGGTGTTAACTATGAAGGAGTGACTGAGCCATACTTTTGTGAGAAAGGTGTCAAAACTTCGGCACTAGTGTATCAAGATACCATTTTTGAAAAATTAGTTAAGCCCCATAACAACACCATGTTCAATAACCAAGAATGGTCCTTCTAGTTTAAAAAGAGTTTAAAAAGAGCCTGAAATAAGTATGAGGAGTGTTAAGTTTTCACGAAACTTACTACTTTTTTAATCAAATCTTCAGCCACTGTTGGTGACTAGGTATTTCAGCTTCATTTTTTTCATCATCATTATTTTATATGCTGAAGATATGTTCTGATTGGATTCATGGCAAAATAAAGTTTATTCAGTTCAATATTTAGCTTTTCTTTTTTAGAAATTATATTGATATTTTATTTTTGAAAGCTGTGTAAAAGTATGGCTCTCGTTTATTCGTGTCCGTTAAAACTTGAGGTTATACGTAATCTTAGACGATTAAGTTTTAATCGGAAACATTTTTAGCAGTCGTATTTCGTATCGATGAACGATATTAAGTTTTGTTTTTTTTTTAAGATGAGAGAAACATTATTTCAAATAAAGATGACAGGTGATTTTTTATGTAAATGAAATACTAAAGCTAGAAAATAAATAAAAGTGACATATACTCAATATATACACGCTACTGATTAAGCTTTGTTAGGGATATATTTCTATAACAATGATATGATGGGTTCTTTTACATCGTATTGTATATTATAATACAAAAAGTCTTTATTGTGTTTGTAACTTTTTTACACAATATTATAATAATTGTCGACATGTCCCGCGAGAATTTCGCGTTCACATCGCAAACCGCCACTTTAATTAAACGGTATCCACGTTTGTAGTATTGCGGTATTCTCTTTGCGGCGTGTGACATTTGTGCTCTGTGCTCTGCCCAGAATTCATTAATTATCGAATAGCGTAGTATTGCGCGGTAAGTGAGCGGGTTAACGGATATTCAATTGTTAGGTTCAGCCCTATGCAGATCTGCTAATTCGAAATTTTCCTGTAACAGGAACAATGTTGACTATGGTGGATCATTAAAAGCGACATATTTCAAGGTATTTTTACTGAAGTCTATAATAATATAATAAAATTCCCAAACAATCACACCAACTACATGACCCCAACTAGGGGGGAATCTGTAATATAAATACGTATATGGTTTGTCGATAAGTACCTACAAGTGCAAACGAATCATATATCGACCCTGATTAAAAGGTCTTAGTTCACGTTTCATATAGTGACGTTTCCGAGTTTGTCGTGGGTTGATAGTCAACATATCAATAAAAAAGTAAACGACAGTTAGCTGTACATCTATGTCTTCTTTATTTATATTTTTTTTCACTACACATACCTACGTGATGCGAATAAAACACGGCTTTGTTTTTATAATATAAGCTAAAGGATCTAATTTAGATAATAAGCAGAATTTAGATAAAAAATATGTAGGTAATTTCTTACCTCAGCAAGGCGATCGAACCGCGCGAACAGCTCGTTGAGGATCGCGACGAGGTCCTGCGCAGAGTACGTCGATGATATCGCCGTGAAGCCCACTATGTCCGCATACAGGATGCTACGAACAACACACCAAAATAAGTCTCTCATCAATTATCATCTATTGAATTGACACAAAAACTTCTAAAATTTTATAATAATTTGCTTTTGCAATTATAAGTTGGCATGAAATACTGGGTCCATCCGCACAATCCAACAATGGCACCCGGTAACTTCAACAATTTTAGTCAACAATGGAATGGAAAACTGCATCACCACTAAACAGAAAAACTCTTAACAAAAGAATTTCTACAACACAACATTCTTACAAATACATACATGAAGGCTAAGGTTATTTAAAAAAAAGCTTCGTGTTTCATCAGTAATGCTAGTATTCCCGGAGTTTCAAAGATATAGAGTTTTCTGCACTCACTCGAAACTTAGAGAGATAAACTCAATTTAAGACTGGAGCTGTGCCACTATGTTGCGTTTTATTTTCAAAGAAAACCGGAGTAAAATAATCAGCCCTCGCGCTGAGCCACCTACTTAGGGGAAACTGAAAGGCCCTAAAGGCAAATCCCTAAATCAAAGATTATTTAAATGCTAAGAGAGGGTGGAATTAATGTCTCTACAGGTTATTTCATAAGAATAAATGTAAATCACCGATTAAGCAGCTTCGCTGTTGTTTTATTTTTTGCTGAGAGTTTTATTCTGCTGGATTTATTCCTCTCGATCCATCTTTATCAGAATCGGAATCAGAAAACATTTATTGACTACTACAATAAACAGAAAATAATACAAAAAAAACAGAACAAGTATGTATGCTGTAGGAGTGCAAAGGGCCATAGCTCAGCGACATTAATTTTTCAATGAACAAAACGGATTATCAGCTAAAGCCTTAGGCGGGTAGGTACCTACTGCTAATTAAATTTAAAATTGAATAAAACCTTACTTAAATAGAATAAATTTAAAATTGAATAAGTAAATATAACTTATGTTAACCTTAATTGAAATTTGAATTAATGAAAAAATAAAATTAACATTTAATAAACCTTAAACCTTATGGGGTAGGCAGAACAGCAGAGGCTATAAAACCATCGAATGTCACGTTTGACAAATTTGGAGGTATAATAATGATGGTGAGAGGCTATTGTAGTGACAGGGGGTTAGCCTATCGCCCACAAAAACGTCAATAAAACCTCTCTCCCTTAACTGACTTTTACAGCTGGCCCTTTCTATGTTTTTCTTTTGCTTACAATCCAGCATAGAAGTAAGCGGAACTATTATTACAAATTTATGATTTCTATTCAAAATCATAATTGGTCGTTTTTCAACTAAGAAACTTTATAAAACATATATAAAAAAACAGGATTAACTTTTCACTTTTCGCACTTTCGCAAGGTTTTCGCTTTTCATAACTATGAAAGATTGGCAGATTAGTCAGACAGTTGGCAGATTGGAACAAAGTAAGGAAGATAGGGCACGGCGCGAAAACAGCCTTTCAAAACTAACTAATTATCAGCAACTTAATCACAGCAATGTTAACTAAAAATGATGTGTGAAATTCGAATGAAATTCACGATGTTACAATATCGTGATCATGGCGCTTGTAACAGTGTCTAAATACCTGTCAAGAACTCTAGCTAAATAAGAAACATGGTATCCCTTACAAGATTTAATTTAAATTTTAATGATAGTTTAAAATAAAAAAATACATTATGAAGATGACGGAAACATTATGTCGACTGGGAAATCTACTCTGCTGTCTATATATACGCTGCTGTTTATACATACATTTAGGAAATAATAACCAAAAAATCCCTGAGGACTGAACCTTTTCGTTGCTGTTGCGAGCAAACAACGGGAAGACTTTGCGAAAAACCTATTAACAGTTTTAATAAGTATCCTGTTGAATTTTGTGAAAGAGTCGTTGTATATAGCATGTTTACAAATTGGGTCACCTAGCGCGAAGTGCAGCCAGAGCTAAAGACATAATATTAAATGTGCTTTTGGTCGAAACATACAGGGTAAAACATATAAGTTTTAATCATTATTAAGTATTTCTAACTGTTAAACTTTAATATTACTGTATGACTTTAATTTAAACAGGTGGACGTGGCAACAGGCGAAAATGTGCAAACGTTGTCTAATTAATAAGCTAATAATTCGTTATTTAAATTTACTTGATTTTAGTTTTTATTTATTTATTTTAGGATCATTTGCTTCATGGTTACCCTACGTATAACTGTCATAGATCCATTATCATATCATTTGTACAAAGATTAATCATTCGGACATTCAAAGTGTGAGCTTTTTTGTGGCTTTGCTATTGGAAATTATCTCACTTATATTATAAATGTGTATGTTTGGATGTATGGATGTTAGTTCCTCGATCACGGCAGAACGGATCAACGGATTTAGATAAAATTTTGCATAGTGTACGGTAGGGAATAGCACATAGGCTACTTTTTATCCCAATATTCCCACGGGATTAAAAATTGCGTGGGTAAAACCGCGCGAAACAGCTAGTTATCAATAAAGTTAATTGTTTGCTTCTAGAGTTAATGTAAGGAACAAACAAAAAAAAACTATTTACGACTTATGTTTTACCACATTTACACAGATAATGCTTAGCCATTTACTTTATTCTGATATTTCCACAGGATTGTTATTTCTGTTTTAAATAATTTAAAAGTAATGAGCACCCTAAAAGCATCCTAAAATCAGTTAAAGCCTAAGATGATAAAAATATGATCTGGATATTCAATTTTGAAACGAATTACTATCAAGACCCGATATCTCGAAAATAATGCTTATTAAGACTGCGCTCTATAAAAAAAATTCAATTCCCCGCACCTATATATAAATCGCAGTGGTATTGTAAATAAGTTAAAAACAAGTTTTTTAAGTCGAATTACTAAATTGAAGAGGTAGCAAGAATCATCTTTTTGATAAGTCCGGCTGCCAATCCCATGATTAAAAATATAAAATATATCGAATCTTTGCCTGAATGGCGAATTTTAAAAACAACAATTAATATACAATAGGAATTTTAGTCATCTAACAGTTAGCGAAGCAACTAAGCGATACTTGCTCCTCCATTGATAAACTGAGCTTGTAATACGTATTGCTCCCAATCGCTCCTATCAGCGGAAAATACCTATATAATATAAATCCTTTTCCATTGGAGATAAAGGCTAGTATTGCCTGTCCTATTTAACACTTTTAGCTCGGAACCATAGGACGTAAGTCTAAATGCTGTTTTTTTTATTACAAAGATTAATCTTACTTATTATACATATTACATTCAACCACAGATTAGAAAGTATTATGCATTCAACACCACTGTTTTGTGATGATGAACGATGATTTACATTATTAGAAAGAAAAAACATTTTTATGTTTTATTCACGCACTTAACTCTGGCAGTTTGAGTCATGTCGTAAATGTATTTGAAATCGTTCTCTTTCAAACAAAATAGCTAAATTAGAATAGTTTTCCGAAAATTAAAACCGTTACTTTCAGAAAAAACTTGAAAATGGTATGAATAACCAGTCCTTAAAATTATTGAATTTCGATCGATTCGATAGTTTATTTCAAAAAAAAAAATATCAAGAGCTACGGAGCCGTCTTAAGTACGAATTGCGAAAGAAGATTAAAAAGAAAACCGTGCCACTGCTGCTTGCCTGTGTTGGTACAAGTTATTGATTTTATTTCCAGTTGAAAATATCTTTAATACTCGATAAACTGATAGAAGGCTGTCACCGCTTAGGGCTTTCAATTTACAAAGTGGTTGGTACACACGTAGTTACACAGTAAATTATGTAACTTAAAACGGATAAATACGTTTAGCTTTAGTTGATTTTAAAAATTCAAAATTCAAAAAAATTCAAAAAACTAAGGCGTTACTCCGTATATCTAAAGATTGCGGGTTTGATTCCCGCACAGAACACAAAAAAATTATTCCATGTCTGGGTGTTTATCTATATGTACATGTATTTATATTCTAGGTTCCCCCTAGTTCGCTACATGTTATCCTATATCACAAGCTATGCATACTTTGGGGCCTGTAGTTGGTGTGAATGCTTGGGGATTTTATTATTATTTATTTAATACTTGAGAATTTAGAAATCTAAATGAAATTCAGTTCGTTTTTTATGAGCCTTGCATTAACTTAATTAATTATTGCAAATTACTATTTTTTTAACCGAAAAGATATCTTTCTTATTAGCAAATGTAAGTTGAAAATTCTTGTACAAGTAATCTCCGACCTCAGGAATCGCTATTCGATCTTTAAAATATCATACTACAAGCTCAGATATACACTCGTCCGCAAAAATAATGGGTCACCCGATTTTTTCCAAGTAACTTTAAAACTACACATGCTAGCTCTTTGAATTAAAAAGGCTCTGAAGTAAATTTTAATAACTCATAAAATAAACAGTTTATTAAAAAAAACCTTTCATTTATTCGGAAATGAAAGATAACTAAAGTAAAGGAACTTCTTTCAAACAAAATAATTCACTTTTTGTCATTTTTTATACAAATTTATGGCCACCTCATTATTTTAATACTTTGTGTTTCCTCCACGGACTTATCTCAAGGTTTGTATGCCATTAGGCATACTAAAAACCAAGTTCCTCAAGCGGCATTGAGGTATATTCTCCCACTCTTCAGTAAGGGCCTGTTTTAAAGCTGCAAGTGTCAGAGGTGGTGGGTCTCGCTTCCTGTCTAGCCTTCCGAGCTCGTCCCATACATGCTCTATGGGATTCATGTCAGGACTCCTCGCTGACCAAGCCATAAGATCGATACCAACTTATTGAATGTGTCGTCTCACAGATAATGCTGTATGAGGGCGAGCATTATCGTGCATAAGAAGTGAACTATCGCCCATACTTGTAAGGAAAGGACCCTGAATATGTTCATTCAGGATTTCCATTAAGTACTTTCCCGCAGTTAGGTTGCCATTTTAAATGACAATAAGGTTTGTCCGTCTTTCTGAACAAATGCCGGCCCATACGCGGTGGGACCCGCTGCCATAGGAGACCGTTTCCTCAAAACATGCTTGAATAAAACGTTCTACAGGACGTCCATACACCCTGTCCCTTCTATCGTTGACGTATAACACGAATCTCGATTCGTCCAATCTTCTTCGCTTCTTCTTCGTGTTCCGTTGCAAAACGCAGTCTTACAATTTTATGATGATGTTCGAGTTTTGGACCCTGGGCTGGTATGTATGGTACCAGGTTAGATTCTGCCAGACATCTTCTTACTGTGTCATCACTAACATAATCTATTCCGGAGGGTAGCATATGGTTTTGGACCGCAACTGCTGTTAGATGTCGATTCTGTAGTGCAATCGTGACAATAAAGTGATCTTCTCTGGCTGTTGTACACCTTGGACGACCGTTTCCTGATCTTCTTAGATGTTGTGCAGTTTCTTCATATCGTCTCAGCACTCTTTGGACCGTGGAAAGCGTCACACCTCTGGCCACTCTGCGCTGGCTCAGTCCAAGCTCCAGCATGGTGATGATTCTGGTGCCTCCTTCCAAACTTAGAAGCATGATTTTATGCAAATTATTGGAATTAAATAATGAAAATTAAATTTCAAGCCCCATATTTATACAACCTTCAAAACAAAGGCATAGAAGTCAAATTTGAAAAAAGGAATCGCAAATTGAAAATGCAACGTTTTTTATTTTGAAAGTAATTTATGCTGCCATTGCAGGATTAAGTGTGAAATAAAATCATATCTTCTCTTGCTTTAATTTCATAAACAAGAGAAGTTAACTTCATGATTTCTTAAAGATACCAGCTGTTTTTATGGTGATCCTTTATTTTTGCGAATGAGTGTACCTACACTCTTAGCGCTTAAAACTTTTTGATTATAATACTAATAATCAACGAATGCAGAGCATTAAAAAAACCGACTTCACGTCAAAACTTTGGCCGACTTATAATGTCATCCACGTAAACATTCTCCGATTTCGATGAAATGTATATGGGACCAACTATGAAATATCCCCTATTATATGAAACAAGAATTTTTAAAATCGATTCATATATGTCCGAAGAATCGTGTAATAAACACACAAAAAAAAACATACAGACGAATTGAGAACCTCCTTTTTTGGAAGTCGGTTGAAAAGATGCAAAACAAAATATATTTACGCGTGACGGCGCGGCGCGTGAACAAGCGCTGTTGTGGAGTTATTTTGCGACTCCACTTTTAGCATGTTGTTGATAAATGCTGCCGTTAGAATTTTATTTGTCCAATCATACAGGATATTGCAGATAAACTTTTGTAATTATTATTAATAAACCATTAATTAAACTTAAACTGACATCGAAGGTATGCTACCTTATGAGTAAAATGACATCTGAATATCACATCGAAATAAAAATACTATATAACTTCCAACTTTGAAAATATCATTTGAATATCGTAGACACTCGCTCAAAAATCTGATCAGAAATGTTATACCTACTAAAAATAAAACATTATTACACAATGCGCGGCGCGCCATCAAGCCTCGTTCTAGTGATACATGCTACACGACGACCGCGATAAGGGCCCTTTTGCAACAAAAAGTACTCCGCCGAGTGGTTCCTGTTTTACGGGCGAAGCAAAAATTGGAATAGAATGAACTGAAAATAAACTGAGCCTATTCCTGCCACTTTGATTCACGTCTTATGGCCTTAGAGGTTTCGTAAAAGTGTAAATATACAATAACAGGCGATTGTATGTTCGGGTTTTTTACTTCGAATCTCAATCTCGCCTACGGGTAGGTATGTGATGAAGAGATTGATGAAATTAAATGAATTGCGCGGATCTAGTAAGTTAGATTAGCTCATCGTAACACTTTACTACTTAGAAACGATTACATTTGGCGACAGATTTTATATGAGGACTCTTCCCTTGCTATTCGGATTATGCGGTAGTAGCTGAAATAGTCATCTAATACGACACGCTTATCTAGCAGGTAGTTAGGCTTTTTTAAGCCGCCCCTAAAGCCGCAAGGTACCCGGCGCGGCGAACCTTGATCCCTATGACACTGACAGTAATTTCCACAACATAACCTTGTAGTGCCGTCACCGTTACATTAGAATCGTATTGGAGGCTTCTAAAAATGGCATTTATTTATTTTACTTAGCTATATTCCAATAAAATGATATTCCGTTGGAATTATAACAATTCATAACATTTGCAAGAAATTATCTCAATCTCAATCACACTTTACGTTTACGTTGTGCAAAAGTTACTTCGTAGGGTATTTATTGAATCATACCTTATTACTGTCAGTGTCATAGGCATCAAGGTTCGCCGCGCCGACTATAGTAGCTTATTCTCGTTGAAAAAACCTTTTTCCAACGAACTCAATGCTGTCTGATCTGACACTGACAATCAAAAGCTGTGTCGCTGGCACAAACGTGCGCGTGAAGCCAGCCCCTGCACTGACGTATCGGTGTGTTTTAAAGCTGCCGTTAGTCTAGTTCAGAGGTTCCCAAACTTCTTTCGTCGTATACCCTTTGCTTTATTTTATGACTTTGGGTAGACCCCCTACTTACCTGATATTGGCTCTTTGTTTTTTTTTATATCGCCCACACCCTACAACTTACAAAATTTTATAGACATATACATATGTAGGTAGGTATTTTTTTCTTTTTGGTAGTTATTTTTATAAATAATGTATATATATTTATATTATAAGATAATGTAATGTGAGTAAATAGGCACTATCAGTTAAAGTTGAGAACCACTATCATGGACCCAAATTTTCATTTCATGGAACCCCTAATTTTTTTTCGCAGGTGTTATAGACCCTCTTGCACGTTGTCATAGACCCCTAGGGGTCGATATCGACCACTTTGGGAATCTCTGGTCTAGTTAGTACAACATTTTCATAGTAATATCATACTCTTTTTACATCCTAATACGTGCTTTTAACTTTTGAAAGAAGCCTTTTTTATCTGTGACTAGACCCGCTTTGACCTCTATCTCATCTCACTTGATGGCAATGAGATCGAAGATGACAGCACGCGTGTTTATAATAGAACTGGCCCTTCAGAAAAGATTTCCGGAACATTCATATCACCGAAGACGGAGCAATAGTGTGTGACGGCAGATTTTTATGGAAGTTGGTCGCTAACCTGAAGGGGTCCTGAAGGGGTAACCTGAGAGACTACCAAGAGGGTTAGTCTTTTAGGTAAGTCACCATTTACGACTTATTCAGAGGCTGTAGGGCTATTCTAAGCAGACCCTTCACTTAAACTACACTTTAGCAACAAAACAACAACTTGACCAAACTCGTAGGGTAGTTCGTTATGCAAACTTAAGTTATCCAGCTGTGACTATCACAGTCTTGTGTCTAAGAGAAAGTTAAGGTACCTACTTACCTAATTTATACAAAGCCGCACTATCTAGTGCATTGCGGCAAATACTTATTTAGTTCTATAGAATGTCATTCATGATATATTAAATCTTAAAAGAAATATAGTATCTGTCTATTTTTGAATTCAGAACTGGGAAAAGGTATGATTAATATAAGATGTATGGCCTCCGCGGCGCTGTGGGTGAATAGCTGGCTGATTAGAAAAGATCCAGGCTGCATAATAAAACATTTTTATGGCTAATATTGGCCTTGTATATCAAATATTGATATACAAGTATTGATATGAAGGCCAATATTGAATAATATTGACGACCGGCTGCTGTAGTGGTAACATACATTGCCTTCTATACCAGAGGTCCTGGGTTCGAATCCCGGCGGCGGCGGATATCGGTGTGATGAACACAGATATTAGCCGTCAAGTCATGAATGTTTATATGTTTATTTAAGTTTCTTCCAATAAAAAATATGTATTTATTCAATACGTATGTTCATATATTTCTTAAGTATATCAATTATCTAGTATCCATAACACAAGTTCTTTAAGAAACTTAATTTGGGCTAGATAATGGTGTGTGAGTGTCAGAATAAAATAATATATATACATATATTTAAAAAATCGATACTATCTTCTTCGCTTAGTTTCTAAAGCTTTATATTGAGCTTTTCTTCGATTGCAAGTGTGCAAAATTATTTCCGGCATCCTTACTTTTTCACCTTTTAGTCTAATTAAGTTTGGAATACCTTCCGCCATAGCCTATTATAGTGTAAGTATTATTATATCTAAAGTATCCCTCCCTAGCGGTATCCTGAGGGCATTTTCGGAACGATTCGGCTACCCTTACTCGCATTGTCGTTGAATGGATCACCTTCTGACTTTCTTTAATGTTCTATTTAAGTAGCATACATAATTTTATGTCAGAAGATTTTAATACTTAGCCAACTGAAATTATTTTAAGTCATGCGTTACTAACCAAATGGTTTATATTCGAAAATAAATGATATCATTATTGTTAAAACTACCTTCACCATGAGCGAAATTGCATTCACTGCTGCAGGGTTTTCAAATCAAAACTCTTCTCAAAAATAGATAAAAAAACACTAAGAACAACATCCTACTTGTGTTAATGATGTTCAAGTTATTCAAAGCGCTTTCGATTGCAGCCATCGCAACGGAAAACAAGTGATGCGAGGTGATCCTGATTAAAGTAGCAATCATTGCGAGTTCACCTCGCTGATTCTGCAGCTCAGTATTGTTATTTTTTCTACAATTATTGTACCCGTAACAGTAGCGATGTGAACGAGGGAATTAATTATGACTTTCTCTTGATTTTTGAAGGGATTCCATGAGCATAAAGGCTATTGGAGGACTGACTATAAGCTTCTTAGTAGACGACTATAATAGTATTTTCAACACACTTGCTCGTAAAGTGAGCCTTATTCTATTGAATTTAGAACTATAAACTGGGCTATAAGTCACGCGTGCATAATATATTATACCCTAGTGCATAATGTAATGAATCCTACAAAGTTGAATTGTACCTTAGTGCAATTAGTGCGAGTAAACAGAGCATATTTTATTGATCCGGGTTATACATTAAATATATGAGCGCGCGCGTCCAGGCGGCGCGCGACCACGTGCAGCAGCAGCAGCGGCACAGCGCCTCCAAGCAACAATAGCGTGTGTACCTACGTGTAATGGGACAGGGTTAATGACGCGCAGCAGCTAACAGCTGCTTCAAATAAATTTTATGACCACGTATCTCTGTCTTTTACTCACAAGTGTGTTGAAAAACGTCGTATGTAACTCGTGAGCGTTGCTAATTACAGTAAGGGCTCATTATTAAGCCCTCGCCTGCGGATCGGGCTCAAATCACAGCCTCGACTGTAATTACCAACATAGCTCACTTGTTACATAATATATACTATTGCCAAATAGTAAATTTCATTGCGCGATCATAAAGGCAAATTCTCAGATGTCTTCTTAAACATTACTAAGCTTCACCAAATTTTCTTATTTTTATTTCTTTAAACCTTTATTTCTTCAATAATCACACGTATTGTCGTGCCATAATCAACTTAAACACATTTAAGCCTTTTTTCAGTAGCTACGGTAAATTCCAGCACCCAAGCAGTAGTAGCTAATCACTATTGGACGTACACTACCATTGTATAAATTGACTTGGAATAGTAGAATTTGTCTGAGCTGAGAATAAATTCTAATGAGCCTTGTAAATAATCATTTTTTTGTTACCCAATGAAATTATTTAAGCATAGACTGAAGATATTGACAGGTTTTTAGCCAGTTCATTACAGTGTTATGTGTGAGTATATCATTTATTGATTTGGATTATTAATTGCAAACGAAAATTTTAAAGTAAATTAGTTATTTATTTATGAAATTTATAAGTATATAATTTATGAGGTGATAAAAATTGCTTATATAATTTAGAAGTATATAAGCAATTTTTATCACCTCGATTATTGTAAATTCGATTAAGACCCAAATTCACAGTCAAGATTAATCTTAGGTAAAAAAAGTCTATGTAATTTAAAAAAAGAACGCGATTTGGAAATCATAAACAATAATACACTCAGTTGTATCAGATTTATGGGTTTTTATTGAACAAAACAAATATTATAATTAGGTCTGGCTGCTTGCCAGAGCTTGTGTCCATTTTATTCCGGATTTCCACCGGCATCACAATGTTTTTGCCCAAAAAGCATTGTTAATCATCCTACTGTATAATCGTCCTCTTCATTATACGTCCTCTTAAATCTACTGATTGATGCAAAATATTTTATCAAACTCTACAAAGTATCATCTCGCGATAATCGACCCCGCATTAATTTTCGGCACTATAAATCTTTTGTTTTCGCCATTACTAAAGATTGTGATTTATCCGAGTACCTAACTCCTAGAAATCCGGGCTTTTGCGCTTGACAGCACGTTTGCATATTTCAAGCATTAAATTATTTTGATGAAATGTAGGGTTTATTTATTAAAAAAAATATTATGGCAACTATAACTAAGATAAAATAACGAGGATGCCATTTTGTAAAGCAGCCTCTAAGCATAAATAACATATAAATAATACTTCTTTAAAATAATTACTATTTGGCTTTCTACAAGACTAGCTGAGCAATGCAGTTAACATATCTTGGCAAGTACGAATGAATTTAATTATATTATTTGTATCACAAATACAGATTTCTATTTTCAAATTCAGTACAATTTCGATTGATTTATGGTTTGGCTCTGCCACATTTGAATCTTTTTCGTCGGTTAGGACAAGTTAAAAATACGACTAATTATGGAAAATGAATTACGTCGCCATCGCGGTAGCAATGAGGCACAAACAGCTCGCAACGTTAATAACGTAGGTATAACAGAGTTAACAACAGTAACCAACGTACAACACATTATTGGTTTGAATGCTACTAATCTGTAAACTTTGATCTGAATAAGTAATCTCACGGACAATAATGCCAAAGAAAGCTGACAATACACTCAGTTATATAAGTATCTATGTATCTAAGTATCTATGTTAAAGCTAGCAGGCAAAAGAGACTTGACAAATAAAGTACTTGCAATAGCAAAAATAAAATTCCGTTTCGCAATTTTAGGTGCTTATCATGTTATTAAAACCCTAGTCCAGTACCAAGGCTAAGCTGAAACTAAAAGTAATCTTTACAAAAATGATGCAATGTTTAACAGTCTGTATGTACACCGGGTATTTCGCGTGTTTCCTGCGACATAAAAGTACAAAAGCCCGCAAATCTTCGGCCTTCACGACAACGCTTGGCCTCACACTGCATATCAGATGCACTACAATCTACAAGAGCTAGAGTTAGAATTGGAAGTCTTACGTCATCTACAGGGTGGAATTTTTTAATGCCCCCAAGAGGGATAGCAGTATAAATAATAGAGATAGCAAATTTAACTCCAAAGAAACATTGCTTTATTTTGGAAAAGAAATAAAACTGCATTCAAAGATTTTTCGGAAATTTGCTTTCTTCACCTAGAAATCGAACCGACTAAAATCTGAAAATGAAGATTTCATGGTTTTTCTTTTATTAAATTAACCTAGTAATTAGAGAGATTTCATTCTTTTGATTGACCCTAACGATTGATACAATAAAATTACCGGCTGTTATTTTTACAGATTTTAGTCGGTTCGATCCCGGGTAAAGCGAGTGAATTTTCGAAAATGCAATGATGCAGTTTTGCTTCATTCCCAAAATAAAGAAATGTTTCTTTGGAGTAAAATTTGCTATCTCTATTATTTAGAGTACTTTCCCCTCCAGGGGGCATTCAAAAATTCCAACTTGTATAGTTGTTCCTCACCTACAGACTTCTACATTTTCAAAATATTCACAACTTTTCTGCAGGAAAAATTTTCAGTAGGTAGTTATCACAAGGCAATACAAAATACCATTGAAGCGTGACTTTTTCATTCATACCTCTACACAGCATTGATAATTTGGCTGGATACTTTAATTAATATAACATTTCAAATAACGAATTTTGCTTTATATCTTTTGTTTTCTTTTAAAATGGTAATTGATAAATATAAATAGTTTAATATTACGAGAGAGTACAGCAGTGTCAAAGAACTAGATCGAATAGTTCGAAAAACTCATATTTATACAGCTATGAATACAAATTACATGATTCATATTTAAATATATATTTCTTCATGGAATTGAGAACTCTTTCGCTGAATAAGAAAATCAAAAGGAAGACTCGTTTCTAGGACAACATACTTCATAGGCATGTACAGAAACTCTCGGTACCTACTCATCTGTGACTTGTTCAAAGTACCGTATATCTTTCTTTAGTCGGTAACTTAAAAGAATATACGATTAACTTATTGCAAAATGCATTATAAACTCCTTTTAATAGTCTGTTACGATTTATTTATAAAAGTTCGAAAATTCTTGTGTAAATTAATTTTATGAATATTTGAATAAACTTGTATTACTGAGGCATCGCAGGGCTACCGTTACGAGTTACAACTGATCCCTGTGGTAGTAACGAGTCATTGATGTGATAAACTTTGATGGAGCAGTAGGAGAATTGATAACGAATAATTTATGAAGTACTAGAATATTTTCAGATAGCTATGGAGCAGAATGAGAACAAAATAAAAAGTATGTTCAAACATTAACAGTCTTACTACAAAAACTGATGTAAAAACATTGTCTAAGCTAAACAAAGCCTAAACAGATAGATTCTTTAAAAGAAGTTACCATTCGATCGTGTTTAGCGCTATTTATTTTTTCGTTATTATTCGGTGCTCCGTTCCGTTTTAGGTAAATGATGTACGAAATAGTCGATAAGTTAAATTTTTTTTACTTATTATAATTCATTAAACACCAAGGTTAATATAAATACGTGCATCTATTTCAAAAAAGCATTTTAGAACAAAATAAGCGAATCCGTTATTGTTCAGAGAACGAATATAATATCTGCATATACATGCCTCTCAAAAAGCATCTGAAGCGCTGTTTCCACAAACTTTCCACAGTGTTCCTGGTTTTTTATATGAGCTTTGTTGTATGCTTCTTCTTTTTTATTATTAGGAAGAAGGTGCGAAGAGATAGTCAGTGCAAGCACATCTACTGACTCCCAGTAGTCGTCCAACAAACTCACCACGTTTAAATCTTTCTTTTAACAAACTTTCATTGAAAATTCGTAATACGTAAGCACTTCCACATCTAGCTTCTACTATGTCCCGAACCTTCAGATTTACATCAAAGATCACTTGTACGTAAATTGAGTAATTTTCTGTTCAATTATTTCAATTAGCCTCACTCACATCTCCAAAGACTCATATAAGAACTGAAAATGGTATATCAACATGCACGCATGTGGTAGATAAATACTCCACGCTAAATAATGGATGTAAAGGTACCTTTGGATAAACAAACTTACCTGATGACGAGCCCAATAACGCAAAGCACAGGGCACCTGAATAGCCGGTTCTATTGTACCGGAGGGATCAGTAGAATCACTAGGCAGATCTTTGATTAAGTCTAATATTTTAGCAGCAAAAACTTTGCTGAATCTATACTTTTTCTTGAAATTATTATCGTTATATTTTTGAATAAACCTACACACGGATCATATTGTCGTCCCGAAACATATCACCAATATTATCAATGTCCACTTAATCAATAAAGTCTATTATATTATATACCATTTAAAATTTTCTGATTAAAATGCAAACAACACGATAAACAAGCGTATTAAGCTATCAAAATTTTGGGATATGTTTAAGTCGTGTTTTGCTCTAAACAAGCGATAAACACAGTATTGTGGTAAAGTTTTCATTAAAATCTTGCTCGTCAGAGTTCTATTTTTTTGATGTTAAGACTGCAAAAATTTCAATGAAAAACTTCCCATCAATTTACTAATTACATAATGAGATTCTTATCTTTTTAGAACAAAAGGCTGAGTAGGTACTTTGGGAATACGAGTAATCCCTAAACATTATTATTCACAGCTGCCAATACTGTAATTAAAATCGATTCTCTTGAGTTTCAGCTTTCTTACAATGTTCATCCTACGATTTTGGAACGGAACCCTTCAAAGCTTAATCGCCCAATAAAAACCTGTACAAATTATAAATTACTCTAATTTTACGATTTGTCGAAATATTGTCAATTGCAGGATGTGGTGCAAAACTTTGAATAGAATAAGGAAGTAAGGTATTATATTTGCCCATTACATCAGTAATGGGTTAACAGAATTGGAGTAATTTGATTTGCTCACAAAAGCTAAAATTGTAATAGTGTAATTGCGAGCTACAGTTGTATAACTGGCAATTAAATTGAACGCAACGGAAACGGAGGTAAACTTTGATTGTCGATTTGTCGCCTGAGATCGTTGCTTTCGCTAGTTTAATTAACTAAGTATGCGTTGTAATTTTAACTTAATAATAATAAAATATATTTATTTGAGAAAAAAATAACACATCCACGGCCATTTACAACACAATACATGAGGCACACTAAAAGTTTTGCAGCTCAAGATAAACTAGGAACTATTTGAATTTAAAATTATTTAAAAGACTTACAACTTTCTTGGTAATTATAAAAAAAATACGCGAAATCATTTGATAATTGTTTTTTTTTATCACACATCAAAGTTCTACGTAGACAGCGAAAATGAAATTAAGTCGTTTTAGAGCGATGTTTTTTTATGATTTTAGAAGTTCTCCCGCTCCACAAGACTGTGCCGCTCATCTTCGTAATACTTTTGGGAGAGAAGCACCTTGTTTCGGGTTCGGGTTTTGTCGGGCTTCCTTACATGACGAATTTCATGAAGGGTGGCCTTCAACCGTCGTCAACGAAAATAATGTGGCTACTGTTAAGCGACTAATTGAAGAAATCGAGGACTATTTGGGATTGGTATGAGCCAAATACAGAAAATTTAAACGAAGAATTAAAAGTTCGGAAGCTTTGTTGCCGTTGGTTTCGGAGTGGATTGAGATTCCACCAGTTGTATACCCAGGATGTTAGAAAAAGTTCGCGAAAGACGACCAAAATGCCGAGTTCTCCTACATCATGAAAACGCTTCTTCACACACGGCCGACAAAAGAAAGTCATTTTTAGGTTACGAAAAATGACAACTCGTCACCCGTCCTGCACAAAGCCTCGACCTAGCAACCTGTGATTTCGATATTTCCCCAAAAATCAAAGATTTGACGAGTCTACGTGCGGATAGCATTCGATCAAAGAATCAAAATACGGCTTCAGAACTGCGGTCCTCCTGTTTTTAAAAATCGTTCGATCGCATGAAAAATGTTTAAAATGTAAAGGAGAGTATCTTGAAACGCATTAAACATAATGTTTTGGTTATAACATGTTGTTTTTTTAAGTTACGCAAAACTTTTAGTGTGACCTACGTATATGATTCTATACAACGTGTAACATAATAAAGAGATAATACTTAAAGGGATTGTGTGTTTGATGATATAGTTTATAAGTAATTATAAGTAATAGTTACATAAATTTGTTATCCTTACGGTTCGGCCGAAAAACAAGTTCAAAGTTTAGATCAAATATCAAACATATGAAACCATACTGTAGTATCCACACTGCAGTGACTAAGGCGGAAGCGGCCTAGCGCGACCGGACTGAGCGAGTCAGCGTGCATAAGTTTCAAACGTTCGTATCCGCGCTTTCTGGTGGCACTACGGGGCTAAGCAACAAGCGACCCAATGCGCGGTTGGCGGGGGTATTAACTGAAAATGTGCTAAATAAAAATAAATTTTATAAGCTAAATAAAAATAAATAAAAAGTTATTACAAAAACTAAGAAACCCGACTGCTGAATAGAGTAAGTTTCAACTAAAAAGTACAAAAAAAGGCAATTTTACTATAAGAGCTTTTAAATAATATTTCTAAAAACACTTGTAACGGCAGGCGGAGACAACTTTAAAGTACAAATAGGTATGAAATTGAACTCAGGCATGTTTAATTAGCAAAGAGTTACAAAATATACAGTTCAATAATTTCTGTGTTAGCTTGTTGCTGCCGTCGTCCATTGCTTTCAACACCCGATTTAAGTCAAACCGCTACAAGAGCTCGTACGTCATTGTGGCTAGCGCCCGCCTGCCACAGGCCGCCGCGCCCGCGTTAGGCTTATCAATGCCCCAGTCACCGCGCATCCAGTGTGGCCGCACACTAAGTGTCAACCCTAAAAACAGCTGTTAGCTTTTGATAAAATCTATTCGATAATAGATGGCGTAAAAATAAAGTGATGGGTTACTAAGACAGATACTACAAAGAACAGCCAGTGCGGGAAAGGTCATAAGGTCACTGACTGCGGCACGAGTCTTGTTTACAACCGACTTCTAAAAAAGGAGGAGGTTCTTAATTCGTCTGTATGTTTTTTTTGTGTCTTTGTTACACGATATTTCGGTCATACTAGCTTTATAGCTTTATCCCGCAACTTCGTATGCACTTAACTACCCTTCTCGTGGAAATTTCAGAAACTATACAACCAGACACCCACTGAAAGAACCTTTATACCAAGTATCACACCCATGCACTCAAGAAATTTTTTCATACAAACTAAAAATCATATATTTCCCGTTTCCGTGGGAATTTTGGGATTTTTTTTTTCGTTGCACAACCAGTCACTCTTTGAAGAACCTTCATGCCAAGTATCACATCCGTACACTCAAGGAATAAAATTTTTCATACAAACTAAAAAGTCCAACCCCTTCCCGTGGGAATTTCGGGAATTCCTTCCATAATACAAACAGACACTTATTGAGGAACCTTTACATCAAGTATCACATCCGTGCACTCAAGGGATGGGATTTTTTCATACAAACTAAAACATCATATATTTCTCGTTTCCGTGGGAATTTCGCAAATTTCTTTCATAACACAACCAGACACACATTGAAAAACCGTTACACCAAGTTTCACATCGGTGCACTCAAGGAATAAGATTTTTCATACAAACTAAAAAGTCCTATATTTCCCGTTCCCGTGGGAATTTCGGGAATTCCTTCCTTAGTGCACCCCTACATCCCCTAAAGAATGTATGTTCCAAATTTCTCTCTCGTCTCAGCTCTCTACGTCCAGTAGTTACGGCTGTACGTTGCCTCTGTACGCTGTACGTTGCCTCAGTCACTCAGTCAGTAATGGAACAGTTTTATATATATTGTTTATAATATTGATATGTCCTATCTGTACTTGTACATAATACTTCCTAATCTGTGCATCCGTGGCTATTAACCGGTTTTGTGATCTGTAAACGGTGTCTACAAACATACCGAAACATCGAGTTAAATGCACACACACAGGGTGTGTGGAAGCTGAGTAGTGGAATGGAAAATTTTAATCTGAGATACAGTTGACTATTTATTGCGTCTAATTAAGTGCTTTTGGTTAAAGGAGTAAACCTATATCTTTAATTTTTTCTAAGACATTTCAAGATATAGGTTTACTCAAATATTTTTCTATTTATTAATTATTAATAAATAAAGATATAATTTATAGTACTCAAATATTTTTCTATTTATGATTGAAACAGCAAAGAAATAATTTAATTCATTGTCCATATACATAACAAGCCACCGCGCGCGGTTTTACCCGCGTAACTTTTGATCCCGTGGGAATTTCGGGATAAAATAATAGCCTATAACTTTCCTCAAGAGTTGGTCTATCAAATGCAAAAAGAATTTTTCAAATCCCACTTGTAGTTTCTGAGATTAACGCGTTTAAACAAACAAACAAACAAAAAACAAACTCTTCAGCCTTATATATTAAGTATAGATTTAACGTTAACTACCGATAACAATGTGTTCTTTAAAAGGATTCTTTAAAAATATACAAAAATCTCACTAAGTAGTACTCGTTTAACTCATGGCTCAATGTAATTTAATTAAGCACAATAAACAGGCAACAGCCTCAGCCATCAACCATTTCACTTTCAACCACTGCCCACCCTCCCAGCACCCTGTATAATTTAAACGCGATAAAAGCCGATTAAAAAAATATTTCCTTTTAGTCATATAAAAGTCACTACCAGTATGTTTATGGACTTTTTAAAAGTGCAATACAGATAAACTATTAGTCTAACTAGTTCATGATATTTAAAAGCCAAATTAAAATTAAAAGCGTTTTCGTTAGTCAAACGGTCCCGTAACTAGGTATTTATTTGTTGTCATGTATTTTAGTGAGTCGCTTTTTGCCTCAAGAGAGCTATGTAAAGTTGATTTTACATGATTAAAATAATCAGTGCCTTACTCAAAATAAATGACCGTCCGCTTAAAAAAATACGTAATTTTAATTTATATAAAATGTGCAAACAATAGAAAGCAGAAAATAAATATGAATATGCATTTTCCCGAAATTTTTGATAAGTCAGGAAATTTAATAAGGATTAATGATTGTTTAGCTATGGGAAACTGGAAAACAAGACAATATACGGATAAACGTAAAAATACATGTGAGCTTATTCGCACTGCTTTAACTTATATCAATTATTTGTGAAGTGTTTGAGAAGTGAATTATGCTTTCGTGTTCTCTTAAGATTTCATTCTGTTTTAATTTATATTAAAACTGTTAATTAAAACGGTTATTTTTTCTAATTTAAACTAAAAATTTATACATAATTTCCACTATCAATCTGACGCCTGACACCTCAGCCGCTCGTGACCACGGGGTCTGCAAAGACACCGAAACGTCGAGTTAAAAATATGTAAAATATGAATTATACGCGATTGATCCGGTTAAAAAGTAGTTTTATTTAAATTATGAATCGTGAAAACTTAAGACAATACTTTTTGATCTTATTTTTTTTTTGTAAGTGACTAAACCCGTGTTTGACCTCAATCTCACATGATGGTAAGTGACGATGAGGTCGAAGATGAAAGCACACGGGTTTAGGAAGGAACTGGCTCTTTATAAGATATTGCCGGAACACATTAGCGCAGGAGCGGTAACATTTGGCGGCAGACTTTATACCTATAAAGGGTGGTCGCTAGCCAGGCGGACCCAGAAGGGATCCTACCACCAAGCATTTAAACAAGGTGTTAACAACTTAATGTTGATGAATGAGATATTTAGGGTGTATGGTCTGACAAACTAAGTGAGCGTGCTCGGGAACCCGACGGACAATATAAGTTGGCCAAATAAAATCTCTGACTCCCTATTTTTTTTTTTTTAAGATTTTTTTGTTCATTTTTCAGTTTTCACCAAATTTGTACACATTTACCTCTATAACTTTTTTTCAAATCAATTTTAAACTGGATTTTTTTAGTTTGTTTAGTAGAAATAACTGATGTAGAACTCTTAGAGTGAAATAAACAAAATAATTTTTTCACCGAAGTTCAAGTTGATAATGATTTAAAAAAAACCACTGGCAATCCTGAAAGTAATATGCGTTTAATAACTTCTCTATCACGTATTAGAATGATATACTAAACATAAAAATATAAATAAATGAGGCATAAAGGAAAATTCAAACAACAGAAAAAAAAATGTAAATTATTTTTATTTCAATTTATAGAGGTGAATAATTTTATTTATTATTCTGTACAGTCTATACAAAGCATAAGACTTTACTTCTGTTTTCTGGTGTTCCGACTAGCCACAGCTATTTAAGTTATTAATTTATTTATTTGAATATATATTTATTTATTCTTTATTGTTAAACTTTTTTGTGCACCACAGAAAAAAAATACAAAATGTGGTACAAAAGGTGGTCTTATCACTCATAAGCAATTTCGTCCAGACAACCTATTTATTTGCTATTTGTATCACAAATTGTACTAAACAAAGAGGGTTCTAAAATCTTTGTTTAGTAAAAACTAGCTGTTGCGCGCGGTTTTACCCGCGCAATTTCGAATCCCGCATGAATGTGCTATTCTAGACTGTACGTACACTATGCTAATTTTCATACAAATCCGTTGAGCCGTTCTACCGTGATTGAGGATCAAACATCCATACATCCAGACATCCATACATACAAACTTACACATTTATAATATAAGTAAGATAAACAAGAACCCCAAAGCCATAGAGGGCACACTTCCATTAAATTGACCATTTACCACACTGCGCGTACAATACCTATGGATCCCTAATGATTATTTAAAAGTATCTCCTCGGTCCAGACACCACAGATTACTAAAGACTTGAAGCAGAAAAACTTCACAGAGCTATTTACTTATAACCAGCTTCCAACACGACCTATATTTAAGAGTTTTTACATATTTGACGACATAATTATGCTAATGTGCTGAACACAGATGTTCTTAGACCTGAGTATTTTTTTAATAATTAAAAAGATTTTCTGTACAATATACTTGCAAAAGTATACAAAAGAATGAATTCAAACAATAATCAGCGGCATTACTTAACAACACAAATGATGGGAGTCGTTACGGCACTTTATAGCTAAGACCGAAGTTGTCTTTTTATATCGCTCGGTGGCCAGAGCATAACACCACAGTGTCATAACAGATTTTATGATAAAAATTAATTAGCCATTAACGACTAGGGTGTGTGCTGGCTATAAAATACAAACTTGACGGCATGACATATGACAAGGATGATATTTTTCGTGAAGATAAATAAAATATAATGTATAAAACATTAATTAATAGGTGTAGGCATGACTTTTACTTTCAACTACCGAAAAATTTTACAAGTTAACTCTTAATAAAAAGGTTTCCATGTCTGAAAGAAGAATACCCACATAAAACAGGAACATCATTGAATGAATGGTAAAGCCAGCAACATTGTTGTGTCTGGTTCTATATTTACTTTTTCTTGATAACAAAAAGTATTAAATTCTAATTTTTTTATCGATTTACCGATCATTCAATCAAGAGCATACCTTTGTGTAGTATTTTATATCCTATTGTTTATTTTTTCCCATATTTTCCGATTAAAAAGAACTCTTATGTATACTCGTAATAGATAAAAGTAGATAATGTCTGTGTACCTGACGTTCTCGTGGCGGGACATGTAAATCTTTTTGAACTGCGTGTCGATGAGGCCGAGGTCCTGCCTCATCTGGACGGCGACGTGCTCCGGCAACACAGATAGCAGCAATCGTTCCTAAAACACACGAACTGCATTCGCCTCAAACTCAACTAATATGCTCCCTAACAAACACCGCAAATGTTTGTCTTTCGACTTAGAAACG
Organism: Stenoptilia bipunctidactyla; assembly: GCA_944452665.1. Taxonomy (NCBI): domain Eukaryota; kingdom Metazoa; phylum Arthropoda; class Insecta; order Lepidoptera; family Pterophoridae; genus Stenoptilia; species Stenoptilia bipunctidactyla. The sequence continues at coordinate 12,518,578 of OX101725.1, read as the reverse complement.
AAGCCCCGAGTTATATTTATATAAGCACGAAATGAAGCGCTTGTGATCAAACATAAACGACATGTAAATCGGTAATAGATATCTGTTTAACGTAACTCTAATATTTACTTCAACAGAATTGAAATTGACTACGTAAACACACCTGCTCTTTACTTTGTTGCTCTATTGTGAGTTTGTCTCTTAAGCTTTTCTTTGTTTCACGAAATGAGTTTCGCTGCTGTAGCTCGTTGATGCCGTATGCTGATACTCCTAGCAGCGTAGCAGCCAGTAGCAGCATCGCGTTCGCCGTTTGCTGTCGAACACAATCAATTAGAACGAACTTTCGAAATAAAATAGTAAAGAACTTATTTTTCAAATAACTCACCTGATAATTAAAATCTTCCGGAGTTCTTTCATCAGAGGTACTTGCTAGATGATGTTGCAGCATAAGATATGCAGTAAATGACGTAATGCTGTAGATGACTAGAATGACACAGTTGAATGGCAGGGTGGCGAGTGTGAAATATTGCAGTACCACCGCCCATCCGAGGAGCTCGTTATATGAGTCATCAATGCGTCGAGAAACGCTGACTAGAAGTTGGGTCCACGCCACCAGCCAGGTTAGGTGACTTATGATGGCACGGAGGCGGTGAATGCAAAGGTAGAGTATGGCGAGGAGGGCGTTGGCTGTGACGGCGAGGGCGGTGGTGAGGTAGGCGACGTGCAGCGCACGCTCACCGGGCACAAGCGCCGCGAAGGCCTGCAGCAGCGCCGCCGCCGCCAGCAGCCGCGGCACCGCGCGCTGCCGCTGCCGCCCCGTGTACGCCGCGTACAGCTTCTCCTCCTCCAAGTCCTTGAAGCCCCATCCCGGCACCACCACTATCTTACATTTCTTTTTCACTGGCTTGATTGGCTTCTCCATTTCACTTAATTTTCACTAAAATAGTTTTAATGAGTTCCACACGGCATATTTAACTTATTCATTGTTGTATATTTTATAGTCATTTTACGCGGATCTAAAAACTCAATTGGTTAATCCTTAAAATTTATTGAAATATTATGTCAACATTGTAATTATTTTATTAAATTGGTGCTGTAATGATACAACCAGCAAAAATGTTTGACTAAACGCGTTCTAGTTAAACTGTCATTGCATAGCGAGAATGGAGAATTTCCTTTTGGCAACATTGCCTGGATCTTATACAATCCGAAAACGCGTCATGGATCATCAAGCGGAGACTTTCCGTTAGCGGTGAGCTGATCGAGGACGGCTGTGTAATGAATAAATTACACGCTGAAACATTGTTCCTATATCCGTTCATTAACAACCCGTCTTTGAACTAATACACGTGTCTATGTAGTAGGTACACACGTAACTAACTCTCTAACGTCTTAATGTTCGCCGGTATACATTTCAATATTTACAATTGTTACGACGTACGGAACTGACCGTGAAGCCGCGTCAAATAAATGACAAGTTATTTGTTTCGCATATTTTGTTCATTGCCACAGTTTGTCTTCGTTCTCTATTATGTCTTATCGAACTTAAACTTGGTTTACATTAAATAAATGGTTTAAAATTAGACATCCTGACAGATACTCTTTTATAATTAACAATGCTGGCCGGTGCACAAGTAAAGTCAAACTTCGATTTCAACGAGTCCAATCTTTTGTAGACAAGACTTGTTATTCTGTCTAGGGAGCTAAACTAAGCTGCGAGAAAATTAGTAATTTGTAGTTGTACCTATTAAACCTAAAAAACAGCCTCAGAAAGTATTATAACAGATGTCGACCGGCACCTTTAATTAAGCTAATGCTGGGACTTGTACGCAAATAACAATTACTTTCAAGCTCTACATTTACCTAAGATTTATTGTGAAACCAAAATACTTACATTCAGTTAACTAATTAACTAATTGGTCGTAAAGCATTTTATTAATCCATTACGATTCAGGTAAAAAGTAAAATAATTACTAGGTAGGCAAGTTTTTTTGTTACAATAACAATTTCATAATTCTTGTTTGTTTAATTTGTATTGTTAAGGATAACAGAGATGCTTCCCCAATAAATAAGTCAATTTTCCGATAAAGTTAAGCTATAATCAATGGGAATTCTTAATGCAATTAGAGCAACCGTTGTTCTTGAGGAAAATAATACCATGAAGTCCGTTCAATATACTATTTCATTCAATAATTATAGCAGAAATAAGATGATAAGTCTTTCTGATAGTAACATAATCAAAATGTTATTGTAATAGAATCAAATATATGATATAATTGAATAATTCGTGAACTACTTATGTAACATAAGATATTTCAGCGAGTATTGAGTTGAATACAAATGTGCGTCCCATCTCCACGGGATCACTGCAGGCGGAGTTCAGGGATTACTCGGCAATCCTACCAGAAACACGTTTTCTCAGTATCCATATAAAAGATTACGATTTTACCCGAGTCGTTTCCTCCGTGTGATTTATAAATATCAAACCTTAAACCTGCTTTAAGCCCATATTTACGTTAAATGATAAATTTCAACCAGGCCAAAGTTCAACTATATCTTAATTAATTTTAAATAGGTTGACTCCTCCGAGCTTATTAAAGACCACTTAGTTCTAAAGAGGTTGTCGTTAATTGACTGTTGTGGGAGGTATAATCAGTAAAATGAGATGAAAATAAGCTCCGACTGAAAAGGCCGAGGAACAAGAGAGACGAACTTTTGCGAATTCCCGGCTGGAAAAGTTATTGAAAACTCATAATTCCTTTAAAGGGAAGTTTAATTACCAGTAAGGATTAATTAAATGCCATTGTGATGGAATATTTTTAATCAGATTTCGGGGTATAAATTTTCAGAGTCGATCTTGTTGATGTGTTGAGCATTCCTGTTATTCTGATAATAATTCGATTCAATTAATGACTATTTCGTGAGTTTAATATTTCTTTTCATTGCTATCTACTAAATTAACAATACACAAAAATCCTCAAATTGGTGTTATTATGTAGATACTTATAAAAGTCCGCAAATATTTAGATCCATACTTTGCTATCTGTTTAATATCTACCGCAACTAAGTTATACAAGTTTGTAATTAATATCGTCAAAATAGTTAGGGCCGTAAATTGAGTTGAGAAGTTCTTTGCCTTTGTTTAACTCAATGAACAGCTTCACCGAGGTTTCAATACCGGCCGTCAAAACTATCCCGATGATCGAGTAATGAACGGTTTCAATACTCTGAAAAGGATTCTCTGTCATGCATTTTCCGAAAAATTTACTCTACCAAGTTTATGAACCATCATTTCTCCTACAGGAACGGATAGTTAAACGCTGTGATGATAATTTAAACCAGGCATTCAAAAAGTTTAAATGATAAATTAAAGTTATTTTTCTGTCACTAAGAAACAAATATTTAAATTTATTAACTAACCAGCAATAGACGATGAAAGTTTACCATTAGCCGATTTTGTTTGGCTGAGATGTATCTGACTTGACATATGTTTTTTTAAACCATTGTTTAAATATGGTGTTATTTATTTTGCTATTATGCACGGAACTTATAATAATTCATATTTGAAGTCTGTTGAAATTTCAAGTTTAAAGGTCTTTAGCATAATAGTTTATTCACATTCTCAAAATCTTATGATTTTTTGTTACGCGTATAAATATATTTTTAAAGTCATAATTTTAAAGCGATTGGGTTATTTAACCAAAGAAGATTTTAAGTGGCAATTAAAGCACTATAATAAATGGAACTCTCACCTTCCATTAAATATATTAAATAATATTTTCCTACACTGTTATCAATAACAAAAAATAAATACCTCCTTTGGATTTAATTTTGAATTTAAATATTAGGTTATAAGTTCGATAGTCTTACTTAGTATTGGTAAAATTTCCCGCCGAAATCACGGTTTCGATGATGTAAGAAACTCCTCAAGTAAAACTATTGACCCATAATATTAAAATAAATCACTACCAATAACAAAGCAGCGTCGTTCTGGGGTTAGAGAGATGAAGTTATGGATTGTCACGGTGTGTTTTGAAGTAGGACTAGAGTTAGTCCGGGGGTTTTGTTAGAGGCAAGGTTTGGTTATAAGGGCGCGCGGTCGGCGTGGCGCGAGGTGGCGGCGGGCGCGCGTCCGGCGGGCTACTGCCGCGCCGCTCGACGCCCGCTGCCGACGCCGCCGCCGCCACCGCCGCCGCCGCCGCCCGCCGCATTACATCGATTCCATTCCCGCGTCGTGCACGTTTCCCCGCTTTTCATCTTAACGTCGAGCCTCGATTTAGCCTGCGTAAATATTTAACTGGTAAATTGATAAACGCCGACGCTATTCAATCTGCATACCTATCCGTTTTATCAGGTTAAGAATCTGGTGGAAACGTTTAAATCTTGTTGCTCTTTTATTTATCATTTCGTTACTCAATGTTATAATACTGGTTGTGCTATTTTTTCAATAGAACATCTTTATTTTCAAAACGAATTCTTCCAAAAAATAATTATTCTATTAGTGTAAATTAATAGTATCCAATCCAACATCCATATCCAACAATCTTTTTTATTCTCCGTTTATCGGAACTTTATATATATATTTTTAAATCTTTATTTAAAAAGCTATACACTTATAAGGTTAAGACAGCTTTTTTAAAAAAAAAAATTGACAATAGAAAAAACTTAGGTAGACATCTTTTGTTTCCTTAACTCTAGAGATTGTATACTTATAAAAATAAATAACGCGTTGGCTATTCTCATTCGTGAATTTGGAACTAAATAAACAGTGAAACATAAACATAATATCTTGTTTATGACATTTTGTATCTACTAACAATTTATTTCGTAATGACTCATTCATTATTTTTACGTTCTCTACATAGAAAAGATCCTCTTTTGTATGATAAAAAACACAATTGGGACTTTCAATTTTGCGCATAAGGTAACCAAAATTGTTCAATGGAACATGACCCAAACGTAGTCTAAAACAATTAACTAGTTCTTTTCGTGTCATTTTACTATTACCGAACCAAGGAACTTGTGGAGGCTCAGCAGAAAGGGTTTTGTACCAAATACCTTTTTCAGTGGCGATGTCATTAAAATACTCTTTTCACTGGTCGTGGCATCGCTTCTATATATAAATAAATAAAAATAAATTATTGCCATACCGCTGCTGTGAAATACCAGGCAGCCAAATATAAGCTCCGGAATGGGTCTTTAAAAACCCACACGTCCAGTTCTGCCTCATCATACTAACCGTAAGGTAATTTAGGGTCTAAACGCAGGTAGAGCCACTAATAAATATAACGTAAACAAAAACATTTTTGCTCTCAAGATAAATTTGCTGATTAATTAGCAATCCAAATTGTACTTACATTATTTTGTATTGAATTAAGATGAACAATGCGAAGTCGAGGAAGCACGAATCAGGCGCTCAAGTTGTTCTTTCGCTAAATTACCTTTAACGGGCTTCACAACATAATGAATAAGTAGGTGCTTAGGTACATCATCTTGCTCTCTTCTGGCGCAGAAAATGAGAAAATTTAATCTCCAAAACCCCTAATTGTCTTTCAATTTAAAAATAATTGGATAATTAAAAGTTTTTGATCCTGATTTTTCCTCTTGGGAATAAGTAGGTAGTCTGAGGAAGGTAGTATGAAATGAAACTCAAAATGTATTTTTCGGCATTATATTACAATACATTTTCTCTTGAATTGATTTCCTTTAATATGCTTTTGAATGAAATATATGCTATATTGTCAGTCTTTGAATGCTGTGCTCAGTCTTTGAAATGGGTCGAAATTGCTCACTTCTTCGTTTAACATTTCTTATTTTCCCACGAAGATGAAAGCAGGAAAGAATTTTTATTTTAGGTGCGAATATAAACCTACTTTTTTAACAATCCATACCATAGCCCACAATTTTATAAATAAAGTGGAAAAATAAAAATTCTTTATTGATTTTATCACATAGAAAAGTGACAGGTTTATTTTCTAATTACTATTACCGTAATTGTGGTGACGGGGATATCGATATTTCACTGTTCACCGGCAGATGTTAGCCCATTTTATCCCACGGAATCTTGCTTGGTTTTAGCCCCCTGATGAAGAACCTTTATTGAAGCAATTTAGTATTAAATTTATTACTTGCTGTAGTATATACCCTGCTCCGCTCTGGTGCAGTTTGGCTTTTAGTTATTGCTGATTTTGTAGGTGAAATTTTTTTAGATCAATATTTTCACTGACTTCGTTGACAAAACCCATGCAAACTGGGCTCGTAGGAAATATTTCGTTATCTTTATTACAAACTTTCATATCTTATTTGCCTTAGCTTTTTTAATTTGATGGAGCTGCTAAAATCTCTCACGATTTTTGGCAGTTACCTCAATCGTGGAGCCATTGGAGCTAACAGCTTGAGGTCATCCATGTAGAAAAGATGGGATAACCGCATGCCCTCTCTACGAAACTGAAAGCCCATCTCTGATCCTCCATGTGCTAAGAGGATTCAGAGCCAGAAAAAACCAAAGTGGCCTCAGACAATCACCTGGATGCTTAAATAGCCATGTAAGTAAGCGTTTTAGATTTTTCATACAAACTTTCATCCCCTATTTCAACCCTTTAGGGGTTTAATATTTGAGCTTGGGTTATCTTCTTTTTTAGTTTATTTATGCCAAAAATCATTACAATTGTTCAAGAGGCTTAAATTTTTTGTTTAAACTTTCATCCTCCAATTTAACTTTAGGGATTGATTTTTGGAATTATGTTAATTATGCTTATCTGTCCAGTGGTATTACCGGGAACCGAAACGTAACAGATAGACAGATTTTCGCATTTATTATATAAATATGGATGTTTTCAATAACGAGTACCTATATAAGCTATAACCATAGTCCGAAAATAGCATTGTACGAAAAAACTGTTTTATATTAATTTATGGAGCGAAAGAAAAACATAGAATGTACCCGTTGCTTGTCTTTCCGGGCACACTGTAAAAGTCAGTTAAGGGACAGAGGTTTTATTGGCGTTTTTTGGGCAATTGGCTGATACCCTGTCACTGCAATATTCTCTATCCATCATCATAATACCTACCTCCGACCGAAGTCAAACGTGATCAGGTGGTCTTATAATCTCTGGTGTTCTGCCTACCTCATAAGGTATACAGGCTTGAAGTTATGTATGTTTGCATGTAATATATATTTAATTTTATGATTTATTACAAATCATGTGCAAAGTTTTCCGACAAATATTGTAACAATTTATTTAAGTCGAGCTTATCCTGTGAGCTTAATCAACTCATCCTAAGCTAACAAAACGCCGCCACCGGCATATTTCCTGTAGTTTTCATACATTTTATATGGACGTCACAGTTGACGCCGGTGGCCGCCACACAGTACAATGCTCTAGCTTCTCGTGGCGGCGTTTGTGGCTGTGGTGAGTGGCTCGTGTGCGGCGACACCAAAGGCTCTGAAAGCTATTAAGGATGTCCCGTAAATAGTGGACCAACGGAAAACTGGAGAAAGAAAAGATTGTCTGAAATCCGAAACACCAATTTTTTTTCCTAGGCTTAGCAGTTTTTGAAATATACTGATTTTGAATATATATTATATAGGATTTTCCCCTATTTCATGCACTTTTTATTTTGCAGATAGTTAAGAAAAGATTAATCTTTCTAATTAATTTGTAATTTGTGAGGGATTTTTTTATTGGCAATCTGTGAAAATAAAAGCTAAAACATGTAATTTTTTAAAGCCCTAAAATTTATAAACACATTTTGAAATAATGCTGGTGTAAAAAAAAGTATGGCAACTTTGGTTTTTAAAAACAGCTACAATTTATAAAGATTTAAAAAAGTATACAAAAAAACAACGAAACCTTTTTTCACTAAAAATTAATAAATAAATATTTTTGACACTCACACAACATTATCTAGCCCAAATTAAGTTTCTTCAAGAACTTGTGTTATGGATACTAGTTAACTGATATACTTAAGAAATATATACGAGGGTGGATTGAAAAGTTCGCGGCCTAGTCAAGAAAATAGAATAAAGTACATACAAAAATATTTTTATTTTTCGACGTAATCTCCATTTAGCTCTATGCACTTCTTCCATCTGCTTTCCAGAGCTTCCATACCTGTTTTAAAAAAAGATTCCTCAAGGTCTTCAAAATACAGGTTAACAGCGGCTTCGACCTCTTCATTCGTTAAAAATTTCTGCCCACCGAGGTGTTTTTTCAGGTTTGGAAACAGATGAAAGTCCGAAGGTGCCAAATCAGGAGAATAAGCTGGACAATCACGAATTTGAGCCATAGACTCGACAGACGTGTGGACTCGGGCGTTGTCCTGGTGAAACAACACTTTCTTTCTCAGTAATCCTGGGCGTTTCTGTTTAATTTCTGTTCGAGATGAAATTAAAGATGTTCGAGGCTGATCCACAAGGTTTTCTTGACAGATTTGTGACAATGGATGAAACCTGGGTTCACCACTATACCCCAGAATCAAAACAACAATCCAAACAATGGAAAAAATCAGGTGAACCAATACCGAAAAAAGCAAAGGCAATTCTGTCGGCTGGCAAGGTGATGGCATCGGTTTTTTGGGATGCTAAGGGTGTCATTATGGTGGACTACCTTCCAAAAGGCGAAACAATAAACTCTGCGTACTATAGCACCCTTCTGCGCCGTTTACGTGAAGAAATTAAACAGAAACGCCCAGGATTACTGAGAAAGAAAGTGTTGTTTCACCAGGACAACGCCCGAGTCCACACGTCTGTCGAGTCTATGGCTCAAATTCGTGATTGTCCAGCTTATTCTCCTGATTTGGCACCTTCGGACTTTCATCTGTTTCCAAACCTGAAAAAACACCTCGGTGGGCAGAAATTTTTAACGAATGAAGAGGTCGAAGCCGCTGTTAACCTGTATTTTGAAGACCTTGAGGAATCTTTTTTTAAAACAGGTATAGAAACTCTGGAAAGCAGATGGAAGAAGTGCATAGAGCTAAATGGAGATTAAGTCGAAAAATAAAAATATTTTTGTATGTACTTTATTCTGTTTTCTTGACTAGGCCGCGAACTTTTCAATCCACCCTCGTATCTGTGTTCATCACACACATATCCGTCGCCACTGGGATTCGAACACAGGACCTCTGGCATAGAAGGCAATGTACGTTACCCCTACACCAGCCGGTCGTCAAAACCATATCAAAACCCACTTAGTCTTATATATCTTTATGATTTTATTTCATATTTTAAGATCTATGAAAAGATGCTGGCTGGATAGAATATGGAAAACTTAATTTTAAACCAGGCACTTTAAAAAATGACAGTTCAATTAATTCAAGTAAATAAAAAAAACATATTTTTCTTAATTGTTCATATTGTTCAGTTATAAATAGTATACGATTATTCTCAATTTTTGAAAATGCCCGCTGTTTTTACTGCTCGTGTACTAACTTATACGCAGAAATGTATTTTATTTACAGTTTATGTGACGGTAATGCTCGGGAGGCCGCACGTAAATATCGTGTGCGGTATCCAAATCACGAACGCTATCCCGATCATAGAGTTTTTCTCCGCGTCAGTAACGCGTATTTGGAGGGTAGAATCCCTGGCGTCACCAAACGTGAAGGAAGACCTAGACTGGTGGATGAAGATCGGTAATGATGTAAGTTAGACAAGATCCTTCTACTAGCATTCGCCGTGTTTCTAGACGCATGGGTATCACTACAAGTACGGTACATAGAATCTTGAAAAGAAATTGCATGCACCCGTATCATGTTCAACGGGTGCAAGCATTGCTGCCAGCAGATTATCAACGTGTCGCTTAGATTTTTGTACGGAGATGTTGCGCCGGTGCAGAAAAGATCCACGGTTTTTTGATTTAATTTTGTGGAGTAATGAATTTTGTTTTAAGATTATGGGCGTCTTTAACATGCACAGCCTCTATTAATAGGCCGTTGAAAACCCCCGTGCAGTAAAGAAAGACCGCTTTCAGCACCAGTTTGGAGTTAATTTATGGGCTGGGATACTAAACTGACAAATCATCAGTCCATTTGAACTCCCAACTGCAATGACTGAATGGAGCTCATTTAATTTTTTTTAAAGGAAAAGCTTGGTAATTTGTTAAACGATGTACCAGAAGTTCGCAATAGGATGTGGCAACAGCATGATGGTGCACCCGCTCACTATTCACGGCAAGTAAGAAATCACTTAAACGAATCGTACCCGAACCGATGTATAGGACGCGGTGGTACAATTGCATTTAAATCCACTTGATTATTTTTGTGGGCCTATTTTAAAGAAGCCATGTATGAAACAGTAAACGTCAATGAGAGATCGTTACGTGAAAAATTGAACCATGTAGCTGAATTGGTGAAAAATAACGTAGTGAATCTTAGAAGACTGAAAAGAAATTTCTTAAGGACATGCTGGCTATGTGTACGAGCAAGAGGTAGACACTTCGAGCATTTAAAAAAATAAGACTTAATAAATGTATTATTTTATGGCTTATTTTACGTCGACAATTAGATTTCTGATCCATATCTGAGTAATGGTAAAAATACATTTTAAATATTTTTTGTAGATTGTTATACCTTTTTAAAATCTGTATGAATTGTAGATGTTTTTAAAATAAAGTTCCATTAGGTTGTGATACATTTTTTTACACCAGCTTAGTTTAAAAATCAAGTTTGAAATTCTTGAATAAAAAAAATTTGCACGTTTTCACTGTTATTTTTTTGTTACAGATAAAAACAGTAAAAACGTGCATTCGTATTCGTTATTAATACATTAGATCAAAAGAATGATCTTTCCTTAATTATCTTATGAAATAAAAAGTTGGAAAAAATGCATGAAAAAAAGTTATGATACATTTTCTGCACGCAGTAGGGGAAAATCCTATATATGTATGTTTAAAATCGGTAGGTATATCTCAAAAACTACATAGCCTAGGAAAAAAAATTGGTGTTTCGGATTCCAGACAACTCCTTATATCTCCAGTTTTTCGTTGGTCCACTATTTACGAGACACCCTGTATAATGTTGGTTTAAATTCATGTATATTCTAACTTAGTGTATTTACAGGGTTAATATTAATTAGCGCATCACCTCTTGCAGGCACCCTCTCCACATCAATCCCAACAACATTTGTTCTACATCTTTTTAAAATTAATAGTTATTAAAATTTTGGTTTTCCCATACAAAAAATATTTATAGCCTTTATTTAGAGACTCTTCAGTAAGTGATTCAGTAACTCTATTTACTGTGAGCGTAGGTATGCCACGCACCCTGCGCAGTAAAATATCGCTTCATAATAATAATAGGCACTTCTTACAAAACGTAGAGTAAGGAGCAAACATTTTTTATGTTTATTTTTTGTGTCATTTATCAAGATTTCTAAAAAGTCGTAGAACAAATGTTGTTGGGTTTGATGTGGAGAGGCAATGGGTAAGAGGAAAATTAACCCTGTATACCCAATTTAGGTATCCCTTAGTGCCCAACAAGTCTTAAATTAAAAAAAATGAAATAACCGCCTATAATTTAACAATATGATAGCCCTACATGGACTGGTAGTTTCAAAGAAGCGCAAAAGAATCGGATTTTGATATTATTATCCATATTATACAGGGTTTTTGGTAATCACACCAGAATACTGTAGGGCGCGGCGCAGGGGAGGTCATTTGCAATCATGTGAGCCCAAATCGTATCATCAGATAATTTTTTTAATATTTGTGTTTTACCTTTTTTTCTAAACAACGAGTTTTATTCCTTAAACATCAATTGTAAAAAAAACTAATAGTCCGATTTAAATTCTCGTTTATGTTCTGGCTAGGTCTTTATTTAATAATCAATAATATACAATTAATATGCAATTGTTTCAACTTCAAAATAGAAGCTAATAGGACGTTCTTTAAAGTAAATATTTTTATTTTTTTGGAGAAACTTTTACAAAAACAGCTTTTTCTCCAAAAAAGTGCAGTAAACTTTGCGTATAGGTACCTACTTTATTATAAAAACATCTACAACTCTCTGGATAACCAACAAGGTAAATCAATTAGCACTTAATTACACAGTAACAGAACAAAATGCAGAAACAAAATCAAAAACCTATATTTTTTCTCTCCTCCAAATTACCTACATTATACAGAGTTTTCCTATATCGTTAAGGTGCTGACTTTTCGCCGTCAAAATTATTGTGAATCATATAAATTATTCCTCCTGTTACTCTGTCAATATTTCAACGAATTGAAAGGAGAGGAAAAGATAAACTGATTTTGGGCTCAAATGACTGCAAAAGACATCCCCTGCGTCAACTTAAAAGATTCCGGTCTGTATATTACTATGGACTCGATTACCTAATTAGAGATTCAACAGAGGTACAGAACCTTTGGTTGGCATATTAAATACAAAAGAACCAAGAAATTAACTGTTTTGAAATGGTTTGGAATGAATTGCCTTTTCAATTTGTTAGCTCTTTCTGGTGAGATATTTTGAAACACCTAGCTAAGAACACTCACTGATAAATGAGCTGCCTGTTACGTAGGTACAGAAAAACGCATTTAAACTGAAGGCTTTTTACAAGGGGCACTTTTGTTTACTTTTGAAAAATTAAATTAACACTATTTCTATTTAGGTATAGAATGTGTAGATGTTAAGCAGTAAATTTTACTGAGAAAATCTTCAATTTTAAATTCAATAATCAACCCCTTTAGGTGCGTAATACTGTCTCTAGGGTTTCTTGTAGCTCTTTGCTGGTGTTGCAACTTGTGACAAACACTACTTTATTTACAACTTGGTGGCCGGGTCACAATAGTCACATAACCAGCCGTGTATTAATTCAGAATAATGGGTTATTTTTTACGGGCGGCTACATCAAATGGCCCCTCGCGGGCCTTTGTCGCTTGATTTCACGCCACTAGACTATTTCTTGGGGGTTACATTAAATATACATGAAGTGTACAAAACAAGCTATATACCTAGTTGTTTTTTAATTAATATATATAAAACTGTTCCGTTAATGACCGAGAGACTGACAGATTACGTGCAGCCGTAACTACTGGCCGCAGAGAACTGAAATTTGATGTATAAATTCCTTAGGGGTTGAAGCGGTGCACTAAGGAAGAAGTTTCCGAAATTCTCACGGGAACGGGAAATATAGGTAGGACTTTTAGTTTGTGTGATATGTATGTTACTCCTTGAGTGCCCCGATGTGAAACTTAGATAAAGGTTCTCGAGAGGGTATCTGTTTGCATCAGGGAAGGGATAGGTATTTGTTTCCACAGGAACGGTAGTTATAGCACTTTTAACAATAACACATAGATTAACAATGTTTATGCGCATATGAAGAAGCTAATATAACATATTTATTTAATCAAAGGTAGGTACCATTGCTATCCATGCAATCTCATAGGCAATTCTTTGATCCCTTTACCTACTATAGTCTGGCTAATGAAAGTAGAGAATGAAAAAATCTGGCTTTAAAAAAATCCCATCATGGTAGCCCCGACTATACAAACAGATCGACTTTCTGAAGTGGTGGTAGATTCAGTTCAATTTGTAAATTGTGTGACTTATTTCAAATGTATTTAAATACTTAATAAATATTCTTTTGACTTTTTTTTGACTATGATACCTACCTGTTTAATTTTAATTATAAAATTATCGTAAAAAATAATAATATTGGTACTGTCCTACTTTTTGATGAGAAGTCTACAATTAAAATGATAGGCAACTAGTATAAATCAGGCTTGAATATAAAACAATAAAATACAATAATTATTTTTATTCATTGTAGGTAATCAAAATCTGAATCCAGCAATTCTATATCGCTGTTTCCTACATTGCTTAAGAAACTATAATTTTTTTTATTTTTATATTCATTTTCAAGTTGAATTTTGGGCATTTCGAATATGAAAATTCCAAAACCTCAATGAGAAGTTTTCTGACAGCTCATTAAAAAAACAAAACGGTACCTAAATGGTACAAAAGGCTTCGATAGATGGCGCTTTACAAAAGGCGAAGTCTTGTCTGTCATATAGCCATTTATTCCACACTGCGTTTTTAAAAGTAAAATAAATTAATTGACATCTGTATCAGAAATTGAACCCATGAATATACCAGATACCACTTCGGCTTTTTAAAAGTGCCATCTATAAAGGTTTTTTGAACTAATTTTTATGAGCTGTTAGAAAACTCCCCATTACCAAAACCACCAACAACCGTTCGATTGACAACAGTGACACCAGAATAAGTTGCCATATAAAAAATTTGCAAAAAAACCCCCATCCAAACATACCTTGTGCTTTAAAACGGGTACATTAGAAGTAAAATCGACTTTATAACTTCTTGCCTTTTTAATTCATTTTGTTGTTAAAAATAAATTTCAAAGATAGTTGCCCTTCACAAACAGCACCATAAGAAAAGAAAAATCTTGTGAGCCAAAATATTTTTTTCCCATACATTACGAATAATTACATACAATAGTATATTAATTATGCAACTAGTGAATAAAGGATGGATTTAAAGCGAGGGCCGTAGATGAGTCACGAGCAAGTGTAGGATTCTAACGATTGAATCACGAGCGCAGCGAGTGATCTAAGATGATTCAACTGTTAGAATCTTGAGCAACGCGAGTGATTCATGGCCCTCGATATAAATTCGTACTTTATTCAAGAGTTGCATACTATACTTTATACCATGACTACGAGAAAAAAATATAATTTTAGCAAAATTAGAAATTTAAACAAGAAATAAGAACTGTTACATTAATTGAAATGGACATTAAAAATAGAGCAATGACTGAAATTAAGCGTAATTTTCATTATCATCATGAAACACATTCAACACAGTGAATAAAAACAAAACAGTGAATAAAAGGCCTTTTTATTCACTGTTTTGCGTGAATACACCAAAACAGTGAATAAAAACAAAACAGTGAATAAAAAGGAATTTTATTCACTGTTTTGCGTGAATAAAATAAGCTTTTAGAGTAGGTATGGTATAAATATTTTTTTTCCCATATTATTATACAAAAAATAATTACATTCATTCACTTAAACCACATCACTATTTTTTTCTTCCCTAAAGACACTGGAACTGTCATTAAACTGCATTGAATTATTTGTCAGACAGACAGAATACATATCATCTCGCTGCAGAACAGTCTTGCCAGAAGGTTACTTTTGTAACCTTTTAGGTGATTTTTGAACTGCTTTGGTTACTTTTAGGTTACACAAATGAAAAGGTTACTATTAGGTGATTTTTTGGTCTTTGTAGGATTTACTTTTAATTTCTTACATAAAAGCAACTTGAAACGGTACGCTCGTTTAAGATCTTTTCATTTTGGTAAGCCATGTTAGTAGGAGAACAGACAGACTTTTGTGAACAATCATAGCCCTCTATCGCAACAACACGTGGTACTCTTTCACACTTATACCACTTGTATCAATCAAGCTCACTCGCTTGAAATCAAGAAATGCAGGCAAGTGCTCAAATACTCAACGATGTTTTTGTAAGTCAATACCTAAAACTAATATTCTATTCTATCAAAGTTAAATGAATACAAATAAAATGATAAAACCTTTGTAGTAAAAAAAAATAATATGAAAGGTTACTTTTTATACAAAAAGGTTACTTTTTTCAAATTTCTGGTAATTTCTGATAAGACCCGACTGGCAACACTGCTGCAGAATACTAATCATTAAATATTCATTATCACTCACTCACTGTCAAAATGTCAAAAACACCGTATCTATTTAACGTTGTTGTATTATTTCCTTGATTTATTTAAGTGTACTTATTTTTAATTTCTAACCTTAACGTACTCTAATTATACCTCTTTTGAATTGTTACTGTAAAAATCTTCGCTCAGAACAAAAGTAAAAACAAGAATCCTGGGCTTCAACTTAGAATAAGGTTCTGTTTGTAAAACTTAAGGCAGGCCCGATCGTAGGCATTCCTTTTTTTTAAACCAGTACTTTTAATAATATACCAAACTCTTCGTATTTCTTTCTAAATATATGCAAGACATCATTTGTTTCAAATCCAATAAAGTAGCCAAACCTTTTGGTTAGGTACTTTATTGTTATTGTGATTGCTAGAGTAAACAAAACTCAAGTCTAATATTCCCTCAGTTCTTCAGATATAAGACTCTAGTACTGAAGTTTACGTGTCGTTTTTCAGTCATACATTGTGTTAAACATGGAACTTGATATCATGAAGCCAGTTCTACCTCATGTTTTTAAAGCAATAAAAGATATTGATGTAGCTACTCTGTTAAAATGTACGCCTGAAGAAATAAGACCCATTATTCCATGTCTTGTCCGAATGGCACTCATATCACCTTTAGATGTAGCAGATTACTGCACCGAAGCCAAAAAAGATATTCTGACACTATTGTCTGGAATTGATCTGGTTAATTTTATAGTATCTCTATTATCCATAGAATTTCATGCATTAGAAGTTGACCTTAAAAAAGAGCAACAAATGAGGTAAGTTTAAGTTCCAACCATATAATATGCCCAAATGCCTTACTTTACTATTTGGAATGTCTACATAAATTGAAGTTTCACAAGCAAAAATAGCATTGTGACTGAAAAAGTGTCCTCTTTGACATAATTTGTATATTTTGTCATAATTTTTCACAATCTATAATCTAAACATTGTCTTTTCTCACCAAAATATTAAGTTAAAATGCAAAATACAATTTATATATGATAAACTGGTAAAAAGTGTTTATATTTTTATTGTGTTATAGCAATGATAATTTTTTTTTTATATTTTAAGTTACTTAAAACCTGAGCTATTCACATTGAAGCAAAATATGTGATTCTTAAACTTCTTATTTTCATATTCTATACATAATTAAATAAATTATTTAATTTCAGATTAAAGAATGGATCACAATGCATGGAGTCTTTCCTTGTTCAAAATCTTGTAACTGCAATAGCTAATGACTTTGAACAATCAGATTCTGCTAGGAGAGTAAGATTAGTGTTGGCAGAACTATTACAAATGCAAGCCCAGTTGACGGAGTATAATCAAAATAAAGGCACAAACCTTGAGGTTCCAATCAAACCATCGGAGTTATTTGATAATGATGTTTATCTTGAAGAAATAACAGAAGTTATATGTATAAGTCTTGCTGAACTCCCTAATCTACTTAATATTTGTGATATTGTTGAAGTTCTTCTTCATGTGAATAAAGGACCATACATAATATCATGGATTGTTGCTAATATGCCAGACACACTAAGGGAAGGTGACTGACTTTAAACTCTACTATGAAATCAAACATAATATTTTCTGCACTTGCTTGGGAAAATAATAACTGTTATAAAAAAATTTAAAGTTTGAGTTAAAAATTAAAAAAGTTGAAAGTTTTTACAAAATCACTCAAGCAGTTTACAGTAATTATTGTCCATACATTTAATTAATCTTATTCTAAAACTTTACTTTTCAGTTGCTGAATCACTGGTACTAAATGGAGAGCGTAGTGAAGAGGGAGGTATAAGAGCAAAAACATTGACGGTCTTGTGTGACACATGTCCATCCATTGCTGCTTATGTCAGATCTAAGGCTGCTATGGCATCTAGACTGCCATCACTCATGATCACCCTGACATTAACACACCATCCGGATGACTTGGTATGTATTTTATTAGTAGTGTTAGAGCCACAAAGCAGATATATAGTAGAGCTGCTGTAAGCAAAGATACACAGCTACAACTTGGGTTGTCCTGACGTCACAGCCTTTAGTTCAAGCTATTCCACGCTAGAGGCTCTGGCGTCAGTTCGTCGCTGACTTCTGTGAAGTATGTACATGCATGGATATTTAAAAACAATTAAATCCTCCATTGTTTCTTGATGTAAAATTTAGTTTTCTATACTTTTATAAAGGAATTACATTGACAATCCAAATAAAATTAACTTACCACAAAGATAATTTCATTCATAATTATTTTTTACAAATTGTTTGTTTTCCAGTTATTTATGTTCAAAGTTCTAGATTGTTATTTGTTGCCTAGGTGATTTTTATGCCGCGAAAAAATGTTGCGCTATCTAGCGTCAAGTAGAAAATACTTTTTCGCGGTTTTTTTCTGACAGATTTGGAACATATGAAATTTCGTTAAAAAACTAGAGCCACCTAGTAAAGTATAGCTGAACTTTTTTGATGATCATGTGAATATTTTAACCTTATGTTTCAACCGGTTTTTACTACTCGCTACTAGGTGACTAATGCCATCGCCTGTTTGGCTATGATTGGCCATAACCCACCGCTTACCCCTCCCGCACCCCGCCCGTAGGCTTCACTTGAGTCCCTTCCCTAGAGAAAACTGGATAGGGCAGCTCCTCTATATATTTCCACCGTGGTTAGAGCCCATTCACACCAGGACGATTCGTGTGTTTTTTGAGGAATCGTCTTTTTTCAAGATTTGTTTTTTTTTTGACGGTGGCAATGCTTTTTAAATTCCCGTGTTCATACGCATCACGAATCGTGTAAAATGACGGACACGTCTTAAATCACGTATCGTCTTTTAAAACTCTCATTCGGCAAAAAACACGAATCGTGATTTTTTTGTGACGAATCACGAAGGGGTAATCGTAAAACTTTGAGTCATCTCTTCGTAAACCGTTCATTAAAGTATGGAAAGCTCCAAAAATTGGTCTTTGTCTTAAAATTGGAAGCACCCAGTGTTTTCTTTTTATTATTTTTTTAGAACGACGATAATACCAATACAAGATTAAAATATCCACAACCATCGTGTTAGGTAGTTCAGCCAAGACTGAACTCTGAATCACGAAACGAATGTGAACATCAATTCAGATATTTTGACGAATCGTGAAATAACACGATTCCGTATGCAATGTGAACGTGTATCCGTCATGACGTATCGTGTTTTTGGACGAATCGTCACTCACGGATCTGGTGTGAACGGGCCCTTACTCATATACTCTACTAATATAATTTAATGCTACCAGAAATTCTTTAAAACAGAATTTCTTGTTAATTTCATTTAGGGTAAGTAAAGAATAGTCCTACCACCCTTTGATAGGTTATCTTAAAAGATTTATATTTCAAGGTTCCCAAAAGTTGGTAGGACACCTTGAGGACCCTTCATATAAAATCTGCCACAGGTTCTGTTTTTCTACATTAGCTTTATGAAGAGCCATTTGTCTTTTTGGGCCGGTCTACTAATACCAGTTGTCACATTCATGCTTATTTTATTAAACGATGCTAAAATTTTCCAGGTTCCCTTCATATCAGGGCTTTTATTAGGCTCTGATCAAACAACCAGAGGGTGGTTTGCCACATACCTACGAAATGCCCACAAGAGAGGCAAAGGTGATGGCCATGCAGTATTGACAAAACTGCGGCAGGAATTATTGAAAAGATTAAAGGAAGCCACTGCGGGTGTTGACGCTTCATCTCTGTTAAGGCTGTATTGTGCATTGCGAGGCATTGCAGGGATTAAATTCCAAGATGATGAAATTGCAGGGCTATTGAGACTAGTCACCCAAAAACCACCACCAACTCCAGCTGGTGTCCGATTCGTATCTTTAAGCTTGTGTATGATACTTGCCTGTCCATCTCTAATGAGTGAGTATAAGTAATTTCATGAAGAATATCTTTTCATATAAATAAAACTGTGTCTGACTCTAGCATCATGGAAGTTGTTCTAGTATTTTTTTGCATTTTACCATTAGCACTACCTATATAGAATGAGAACAACTAGAGTCTGTCAGTAACAGAAATTTTATAGACAACAAATATCAAATATTAAATACCACACTAATAAAGTAACACATTACAAATGTTAAATCTATTTTTGCAGCTGCTACAGAGCATGAAAAGAAAGCTATTGAATGGGTTCAATGGCTTGTAAAAGAAGAAGCATATTTCGAAAGGTATGGGATAATCATGAACATTTCTTGTTATTACGGCTATATGGCTGAAATACTAGACCTTTAAGCCAAGTATTTTCAAACAACATTGTAAATAGGATCATAGCTAGTGCAATCGAATTTAATATTGTAACTCTTCCAGCAATTCGGGTGTGATAGCTTCATTTGGAGAGATGTTACTGCTCATCGCCATCCACTTCCACTCGGGGCAGTTGTCGCAAGTCGGCGAGCTTGTTTGTGCGACGCTCGGGATGCGAGTGCCTGTGCGACCAAACTCACTAGCAAGAATAAAACAAGCTTTTACCCATGAGATATTCACTGAACAGGTATGTCAAATAAATTCGTGAATAAAGATTCGTCAAAATAATTACAGCCTCCGTGGCATTGGTCGAACATTCTTCTGTAAGAGAGTTTTGAGTAATCGTAAATTGGCTTTCTTGACAAAAACGTGTTAACTCGGATCATAGTATCATGGTGTTTAATAGTTTAAAGTGAATGTTAAGACTCTTTGATGCAAACCAGATTACAATCAGTTTAGTAATTCTGAAGTTTACGCCGAAAATACAGACCTTTTATAAGATGTAGAGATAATCTCAAACCTTAAGTACTCTGTGTGACAAATGCAAATCATTGATAATCGGGTAAAATAATATGATTGTTGTTTTCAGGTGGTTACAGCGCATGCAGTGAAAGTTCCCGTCACTGTTAATCTAAGCAGCAACATCCCAGGCTATTTACCTGTTCATTGTATTCATCAACTTCTCAAATCGAGAGCATTCTCAAAACATAAAGTTCCTATAAAAAAATGGATCTATCGGCAAATATGCAGCTGTACAGCCCCTCTACACCCCGTAATGCCCGCGTTGGTAGAAGTTTACGTGAATTCCATTCTTCTCGTTAGTAATAAAAATACAAGCGAGTATGTAAACACGCCGATTACGGAAGAAGAAATAAGAAAAGTATTCAGAAACTCAATATTTGGTGCGAACTTTGATGAAAAAAACAAAGATTTTACCCCTATGGATGTTGACAATGTTGAAACTGTAGATATCGTAATAGAAAAACCAACTCTCACTTCGCAATTACTTCTTATTTACTACCTTTTACTTTATGAAGATATTCGACTGACTAACTCTGCGACACTTATCGCAAATGGAAGAAAGATAAAAAGTTATTCTACAGCATTTCTATCAGAACTTCCAATAAAATATTTGCTGCATCAAGCTCAAAAAGACCAGCTTAGCTACGGGGGACTTTTCAGTCCTCTTTTACGTTTGCTGGCTACACATTTTCCTCAACTGTCGCTCGTTGAAGACTGGATGGACGATGATGTATTTAGTGAATCTCGCTCGTGTCGTTCGAGCGTGATTTTAACAGACGCGACCATAAATGAAGCGTTCAGTTGTATTGAAGAAAACCCGTACAAGACGGGTAAGGTCCTAAAGGCAATGCTAAGCAGAATACCGACCGACATATGGCCTTTCGCAGAAACATTTGTCATGTATTTCAAGAATGTTCTAGGAGACAAAGTTGCCCGTCCAATACAAGAGTTATATAGAGACGTTTGGCTCAAACTGAACACAGTATTACCACGTTGTCTGTGGGTAATGACTATTAACGCTCTTTTGGACATTAATAATGGGCATAGTAAAGCAATTACTGTTACACAAGAAAATGTTTTAGTTGATCCGCTGCAAGTTCTTAGATGTGACATGAGAGTCTTTAGATGCGGACCTATACTTAAAATTATACTTAGAATATTGGAGGCAAGTCTTGCGGCATCGAGAAGTCAGTTAAGCCGACATCTGTCCGACAAACCTTTGTTGGAAAAGAGTGGTCAATTAACATCTGACTCAGAGAGAGAAGAACTTAAAAATGCTTTAGTGGCTGCTCAAGAAAGTGCTGCATTGCAAATACTACTTGAAGCATGTCTAGAAACTGAGGAAGATCAAGAGAAACCTGAACTAATGTGGTCATTGCATGAAGTTCGCAGTATTATTTGTTCTTTTCTACATCAGATATTCATATCTGAACCATCCTTAGCTCAGCTTGTTCACTTCCAAGGCTACCCGAGAGAACTCTTGCCTGTAACTGTTCAAGGTATTCCATCAATGCACATTTGTTTGGACTTTATCCCGGAATTATTAAGCCAGGCCTCCTTAGAAAAGCAAATATTTGCCGTGGATTTGGTATCCCATTTATCAATACAATATGCTTTACCAAAAGCTATGTCTATAGCGAGGTTATGCGTCAACACATTGTCAACTTTATTGACAGTGCTTCCAAGTGATTTACGCCTCGACCTGTTTCAACCAGTATTAAAGTCTTTAGTAAGAATATGTAAAGCATTCCCTCCCTTGATAGAAGATATTACATCTCTGTTACTACAACTAGGAAGAATCTGTGAGTCGCAAGCCGCTCTTGGATACTGTTGGAATGACGCAAACGTTTTAGGGCCAAACGCTTTTATAGAATCGGATGTACAGAAAGGAAGTAAGATACTCATATCGGAAGTCCTCGCGCGAGATATAAAGGATGCGATGAATGAAATCGTCGAAACAGCACTTTTGAATGATCAGATTTACTAATTTAAAGATAAAACCCGAAAATTCAATACTTGTGATGTGAAGCGCAAAAATCGTAGGCAGTCATTATTAATAAGAAAATCACAAAACTGATCTTGTAAATAATAATTTTGTCGAATTTGTTTTACCTGTGTAAAACAATCGATGAATAAATAAAACAAGTGTATACTTTTAATTTGTCTTATTTATACTTACTTATTTTAATATCACATTAATACATAACAAGTAACATATTAGCTGACTCCACTGGGTTTTGTAATTCTATTTGTCTATACATCCAAGCACACTGGTTTCTTGCTGAGTGATTTCCAATTTCATTGTATAATTGGGCCTGCCAAAAAATACAAAAAACTCGTTTAAGTAAAATTTAAAACATTTTACATGAAAATAAAAAAAAACGTTGTTATCAATATATACAAAACTGTTCCGTTACTGACTGAGTGACTGAGGTACTGAGTGACTGACAGTCAACGTACAGCCGTAACTACTAGGCGTAGAGAGCTGAAATTTGGAACATACATTCTTTAGGGGATGTAGGGGTGCACTAAGGAAGGAATTCCCGAAATTCCCACGGGAACGGGAATTATAGGACTTTTTAGTTTGTATGAAAAATCTTATTCCTTGAGTGCATGGGTGTGATACTTGGTATAAAGGTTCTTTCAGTGGGTGTCTGGTTGTATAGTTTCTGAAATTTCCACGAGAAAGGTAGTTAAGCGCATACGAAGTTGCGGGATAAAGCTAGTAACTTAATATTGTCTTAAGTTTTCGCGATTCATACTATGAAATAAAACACTTTTTAACCGGATTTATCGCGTACATTTTAAATTTTCGTGACCACGGGGTCTGCAAAGACACCGAAAGGTCGAGTCAAAATTTAAAATTTAAATATAGGCGATAAATCCGGTTAAAAAGTGTTTTATTTAATAGCTAGTAACTTTATGAGGGGATACTTCGGAGGTGGTCCCACATAAATGTCACCGAAATCGATTGGTTACTTTTTTAAATATTTGAAATTTTCGAAAATATGTATGTTGATGACATACTTTAGCAAGTTTTAACAAGAATTTAAAAATGTAAGTATGTGAAGTTTTTTTTTAATGCTCTAGTCGTTGATTATTTTATCTGCACGTGTAATAAGCAAAAATAATGAACTTACCTGTAGATACCATGTATGCAGTAAACGTGTTTGAGCATTAACTTTGGCAAAGTTCTTTTTTACATTTTCTAATGCTTCACAACATGATTGCAAAACATAAACTCGTGCTTCGCCAGTACTCGGTGCACACGATATTCTACATTTTGTGTATAATAATTGAGCTGAAAGAGAATACAAATATAGTAGGCAGAAGACCACATAAATAGGAAAGATTTTTATCATGTTTCAATGCAGGAATTCTTCACGAAATGCAATTTTTATCTCTCTTACATCGTTACTCTTAGGCTACAAACTGGACGGCAGCGACAGCGGCGCGGGCAGCGATTTCCGCGACACGATAGAAAGTTTTGAGTTTGTATGAAACCGCGACAAATTGCTCGAGCGCCCCTTGGCATCGAGAACGGCCCAGATCCCCGCGTCGCAGCCCGCACCGCTGTCGCTGCCATCCAGTTTGCAGCCTTACGTTTAATAAGAGAAGAAGGTGTGTTGGTCTTGGAATGCCCGACCATAATTATATTATTGTCTATAAAATACAGTTTATGCCAAAGAAGAACGGTACATAAATTAACACTATGATATTGAGCAAATTATAACAAGACATAAATAATATACATACCTCGCGCACAGTCATAAGCGCTGCCATGTTCCATTATCGACGGCAATACTTTCCTAACCAAAGCCAGAGCATTCTTAACGCATCCCATATGCAATTGCACATTAGCGATATGCATCTGCGCAGTCGCCGCTAAATAGTGCATGTGATACCTCCTAGCTATCGACAAGGCTTCGTTCAGAATCATTATATTGGATGACTGAATACTACTAAACGTGTGCTGGATTTGCGACGTCAATATCATCGCTTTTAATCGCAACGAGATATAGTGTAGACTGTCATCTTCGGAGTTGCAATATTCTAAAATGTCCTGCAGAGATTCTAGGCCGTTTGTCGGATCTCCCTTTAGGAAGTACATTTCGGCTTTTAGTAATTGGCTTTCCCATCTGTCCAGTGACGCGAGTTGACGTATGTTGTAATCGGCTATGTCCCATTTCCCTGTAAAAAGTATACATTATTTTTCTAAAATACTCTTTAATTTTCTTACGAAATTGCACAGAATGGGAAATCCATGCATTCAAATAATTATATAGACTACGTAGGACGGCTTCATTTTTAAACTTTTTTGTTCAGAGTCTTAAGGCTGAAAAACGTGTTACTTGTATGTCAATTTTATTACTCAGATTATACAACGAACATAAAATAAATATTTACTATTGTACTGTATTAGGCATTCGAAAAAAACGTGTTCATAAAAAACAACTATTTATAACTATTATGGTCATGAGCGGAACTCAAAATACAAAAAAAAACATGGACAAGATTCTGTTTCTAAAGTTAATGGGAAAGAGAACTGGAGGCTTGCCATGACATGTCAAAGTTATGGTAATGGTACCTGCGAGCAAAGCCTGCGTAGCTCTGAAGGCGGGCGGCAGCGCCGGCGGCGGCGGCAGCACTGAGCTGACCGCGGCGCACACGGCGGCCTCCCCCCGCCACAGCGCCGCCGCGCCCACCCCCGCCGCGCCCACCACGCGCCCCGCGCCGCTCTGCCACACGCTCGCGCCGTCCACCGTGCATTCTGTTCAATAACAACTTCAATACTTACAGCCCGTTCACACATGCTCCGTTTTACTGGATACGTTTTTCTTTTCATCGATGGCGAAACTCCATTTGTGTGCAACTTCACATATGGCACAGTATTCAGTAGACGTATTTACGGTAATAAAACGTATCCAGTAAAACGGACCATGTGTGAACTGGCTGTTATGCTGCAAACTGGATGACCGCGGGCGCGATCGCGAAGCGGGCAGCCCATACAAACTTCTCACGCGATGCTCAAGTGTGTACTGGGTAGCGCAAAAGTAAAGACCCTATTTGGTTCAGCTATAAATTATTTTCTTAATTAGAAAACTAGATTTTGTTTTTTTTAATGTATATTGCCATTAAATTTCGTACCATTAGGATTTAAAGATGATGTCTTTTAAATGGTGACCTCCAGAGTTGATGCACATTTGAGCCCTATTTATGACATTTTGCATAACTTGCCGTAACACTTCCTGCAATATGCTCCTTATTTCTTGATTAATGTTTTTTTTTAGAGCTGCGAGAGTCTGTGGCTTGTTCACTACACCCGAGATTTCAAAAAACCCGAAAGAAAGAAGTCTGGACTGGTCAGATCGGGTAATCTTGCAGGCCAAGGCAAATCGCCAAAACGACAGATAACTTGCTCTGGAAAAGCGTCCCTCACTAAGTCCATAGTGTCGCGCGCTGTGTGTGCCGTAGCGCCGTCTTGTTGAAACCAGATGTGCTCCAGCCCCAATTCGTCTAAACTGGGTATAAAAAACTCACTTAACATGGTTCTGTAGCGTTCTCCAGTGACAGCTATCGCATTGCCTCCAGCGTCTTCAAAAAAATAGGGTCCGATCACTCTGTCAACACAGATGCCACACCATACAGTAACTTTTAGTGGGTGTAAGGTGTTTCTTGAATAATGCGCGGATTGTCAGTGCCCCAGAACCGAGTATTCTGCTTATTGACATGCCCTGAGAGATGGGAATGCGCGTCGTCACTCATAACCAATTTTGAAGAAAAATCATCCTCTTCAAGGTTGAGGTTTATGACGCGCTGGCAGTATTCTAGACCACCTCGGTGGTCAGTAGACAGCAGCTGATGAGTCATTTAAGTTTTATACGGGAACATCTTTAAGTCTTTCGCCAAAATACGCTGCAGGGTACGTCTGGAAATGCCCAATTGGGTGGACGTCGCCTCGTTGAGTTTTCTGGACACTCTTCTCCACATCTTCGCGCACAGCATCGATATTTTCAGCTGATCGGCCTGTTCTTGGTCTCCCAGACTTAGGTCTATCCAATGTTGAGCCAGTTGATTCAAGGCGTGTGGCAAAGCGTCGAATTGTGCGACCAATCGGTGCTGGACGGTGGGGAAATCGTCGATGAAATTCACGTTGTGTTTTTATCACTGATGAATTATTCCGTAAGAACATTGACACGATTATTCTAAGTTCTTGGGGAGTAAAACGGTCCATGTTTATTTTCAGTGTATTTTACATTTGTTCACTACACAATTTTCAACAACATAATGACAGGAAATGTCATATAAAAAAACAGTATTTTCTTTAGTGCTAGTACTTTTGCACCACCCAGTATAAACCGCCCGCGCTGCGATCGCGCCTGCGCCCTTGTTCTTCCAGTTTTCAGCCTTTAAATTTGCCACGTGACTGATTTGAAGACAACTTTTCGAAGATATATCGCAGGAAGGAACTTCAGCGAGATTGATAATAATTGAAAGGGAATTTTCAAGGGAAAGTGTTGGATTCAGATTGCGGTAATTGCTTGCGTATGCGATTGTCCAAGTCCGCATCAAAAGCGGAAAAGGAGGGGTTTTTGGGCGGGTCATGCCGCAAGCTTACATACACCAAAGTCACGAGCGACTGAAATATATATTTTGTACCGAATGTAACAAAGAAGTTTGTGTACGGCGCTACAATTCTACACATCTTGTAACAATTTTGATTGCGACCTTCGTATTAAACACTTCGGACCCACGATACCCCTTGCGATACCCCTGGTGGTATCGTGGGTCTTTTAAAGACAAACGATACCCCTGTTCGAAAGACCGTAGTGTTGGGGTGTGGAATGCGGAAATGCATTTATCCCTTGTATGTAAATGAATAATGTAGTTATAACTATAACGCATAATTATTTTCAAAAAAGGCATACTGCGCAATACAAACTCTTTAGTGAGACCACAGCATTCTTTTTAAAAAAATATAGTTTTAAATTTTTTGACAATTTATGATGAAATGTCAACTCTAAACATTGAATTTGCACAATTGAATTGTTGAAAACAGTTTGAAAATTACCACAATGAACAACAGTGAAATTAAATTTATCAAAATAAATGGTGGTACTGCCCTTCTTTACGGCAAATATCGTTATCATCGCCACAAAACATATAAGAACGGCTCTTTCTTATGGCGGTGTTCTTCGTACAAGAAAAGAAAATGTTTTGGAAATATAACAATTGGAAAGGTAGGTAGTTTTTGGGGTTCTGAATATACTTTTTCTTGTTGTTGAACGTTAACGTTTACTAGTGTGGACAAGGCCACGTAGCCGTAGCTCAATTGATGTTATTTTAATTTAACTTCTGTTATTTTATTATAGGATAACAAATTTATTAAAAGTAATGAGCATACATGTGAAAGAGATCCAGAAAATAATGAAATGTTGAAGGAGAAGTGTAATTTGAGAGAAATAGTGGTTTCTTCTGATGAGCCTATTGAACAAATATATGAAAAGACAAAGAGGAATTTTAAGGACATGGGCATGAATTTTGCAAAAGGTAAATATCCTCGCTACGGAGGTGTAAAGCACTTTCTTCGGGACGCTAGGAACAAATGTGCACAAATTTCAAAAACTGTATTCCAAGATTTGAGTGAAATAGAAGTTCCAGTCCAGTATCACGATTTCGTTTTGGCAGATTACTATTGTGACAAGTCAGATAAGCAAAATCGTATTATAGTTTTTAGCTCGAAAGAATCGCGACAACTAATTCCAAACATTGGAGAATATTTTCTTGACGGAACTTTTTATAGTTGCCCAAAACCATTTTCTCAAGTATACAATATTCACGGTGATATGGGAGGTGGTGCAGAAATTACTAAAGTGAAGCCTTTAATATTCGCCCTTATGTCAGACCGTAAAGAGGAAAGTTACATTATTTTGTTTAACATGATAAAATCACAAATACCAGAGTGGAACCCACGTACGGTTCATACAGATTACGAAAAAGCAGCTATGAATGCTATTTCTAAAGTATTTCCAACAACTAAATTGCGGGGGTGCTATTACCATTGGACAAAAAATATTTGGAAGAAAGGAAAAAGTTTTGGATGCACAAGAAATAAACCGGGACGAAGAATAGTTGCACTGGCAAGTGCATTGCCACTTCTCCGTGACTCAAAATGGCTTTCAGTATGTAAAATCTGAATCCAAAGACTTAGTGCAAATGGACAGGTTTATTAAATACTTAGAAACATTTTGGTTCAAAATGCATGCGGGTACTGTGATAAGCGTATTTGGCGAACGCCACAGAACCACCAACGTTCTCGAGACGTTTAATAATAATAATAATAATAAGCCCCCTCAAATCCAACCTTTCGTCCGAGCTAAACAACGAGCTCACGTGGGGGGCGGACACGTGTACTATTGAAACTTACACGGCTAACAAGGCTATGGTAACCTCGAAGAGAGTAATATGGAAAGTCAACGTAAGAAATATAATTTGCGGTCGCTTCCCGGGGGTCGCCGGGGCGTATCTGGAGCCGACGCTGGATACCTCAGCATACGAACCGTTGGCGACGGGGGACTGAGCAGGCGGGTTCCCCTCGAACAAAATACTACAGCCGATACGACTTCAATTCAGTCATTAACACCCTCATCATCATCTAATAGCTTATTTCAATCACCC
Organism: Stenoptilia bipunctidactyla; assembly: GCA_944452665.1. Taxonomy (NCBI): domain Eukaryota; kingdom Metazoa; phylum Arthropoda; class Insecta; order Lepidoptera; family Pterophoridae; genus Stenoptilia; species Stenoptilia bipunctidactyla. The sequence continues at coordinate 12,489,442 of OX101725.1, read as the reverse complement.
AGCTCATCACCGCATTCATTTTCCTTACCATCCCACCCTCAATCAAATGAATCATCACCAATGTCTGCTGATGTTATGCAGGAGGCAACCGCCGCAAACCTTGCATCCGTCGCAGGCACCACACGGTCACGAAAGAAATGGTCTGAAGCCATGAATAAATTTATATGGCGTACTTACCTTGTCGTGACGAAACTAGAAACATCTATCAAGGGTTATTTAGACCCACTACACCAACAATTTAACGAGAAATTTCCGCACATGGAGGCATCTAAGCAAAGGGTAGGCTGTCAACGAAGAGCTATTATAAATAACAATCTTCTCTCTCCAAGTACTTTAGATGAAATAAGAACCGAAGTTACAACTTATCTCAATAACATTAATCCTACATTTACACCTGCATCCCTTATATCAAACGGGACTAGACGAATGAGATGGTCAGACGCAATCAATGAATCGATAATTAGAATTTATTTTGAAGTAACTGATAACGAAACAAACATGACTGCATATCGAAGTAAAATGTATCAACAGCTTATAACCAAATACCCCGAATTATCCCACCTTAGTGAGCAAAGAATTGCTGACCAACGTAGAGTAATTATAAACAATAAACTAATCACCCAAACTAAATTAGACGAAATTCGTAGTTCTGTCTTTCCTGAAAACCAAACTCAATCTGACGAGAGTAATATGGAAACCCTAACTACACTCGTTCACGGTATAACAGCTTCACCATTAATCGATGAAGAAACAACTCCTTTATCAGAAGAAGTAACCAATGTGTCTGAGACATTAAACAGAGCTGATAATCAATCACCAATACCTAATTATTTGCCCGAGGAGACTGTAGAAAACATACAACATATATTTAACAACACTTTTGATACATTTAAAAACACAGACCCTACATTAAGACCATATTTGCCGAAACTAAAAACCTCAAAAAAATTAAGTGCAATAATCTATCATATAAATAACCACGTGCTCCCTAATTTTCTTTCTGCGGATGCGAGCTTTGAAACCACCCATTTAATAATTTACTGTGCGGCATATACAACAGCTAAAATTACTGGAGCCAAAATTTACCACTCATCATCTAGTGGGACAAAATGTGACAAAACACCAGCTTGGCAAAGGCGTTTACAGAAAAGAATAGCCGATCTTAGAACCCACATCAGTCGTGTCACCGAATATATGAGAGGCAACAATAGTCGCTCCCTTACGAAACACGTAGAAAAAATCAAATTAAAGTATTCAATCCACTCGCAACACGAAAATAATAATACCGAATTACCACATTTCCTCGATACCTTGAAACAGAAACTAAATACACTTTCAAGCAGATTACGCAGATATAAACAAACTACACTTAGGAAAACACAGAACAGATTATTTCAAAACAATGAAAAAGGTTTCTACAGACATTTACAAGCTCCCACACAGACTCCTACTACTGAGAATGTCTCACCTACACCTGAAGACTTAAGTTCTTTTTGGTCAAATATATGGTCCAACCCGGTTAATCATGTCAACGGTGCTTGGATACAAAACTATGAGCAAAAATTTTTGGACCTACCGACAATGAATTATGAAAATATAAGTATGGATTTGTTAAAAATGGTTATTGATAAAACCCACAACTGGAAGGCTACGGGCTCGGATAAACTGCACAATTATTGGTTTAAAAAATTCACCACCACTCACGAAAGGCTATTAGAACACATAAACAATTTTATAAAAAATCCTGAAACAATTCCACATTTTATCACAGAAGGCCAGACATACATGATTCCAAAAGAAACCGTACCCTCCACAAATCCTGCTAAATACCGCCCAATAACTTGCCTTCAAAATATATATAAGATCATAACCTCCTGTATCGCCGAACTGATTTCAATATACACAAACACTAATAACATAATTGCCGAAGAACAGAAAGGATGCAGGAAGCGAACCCAGGGCTGCAAAGAGCAACTTATTATTGATAGTGTGATATCTCGGCAAGCCCTTAGGAACAGACGCGATATATATACGATGTATATAGACTACCAAAAAGCCTTTGACTCGGTGCCTCACTCTTGGTTAATTCATATTCTCAATATATATAAAATAAATCCTATAATAGTAAAATTTTTAAATACCGCTATGCAATCCTGGCGAACTAAATTAAAACTCCATAGTCAATCCAGTGCCGCTGAAACTGAATTTATTAAAATCCGACGAGGAATTTTTCAAGGTGACGCTCTGAGTCCACTTTGGTTCTGTCTAGCTTTAAATCCATTGTCCGAACTATTAAACAACACTGAAACAGGGTTTCAAATTCACACCAACAATAGCTCCCATAACATTACCCATTTAATGTATATGGATGACATAACACTTTTTGCTTCCACTCCCACAGAAATACACAAATTAGCTGAAACCACCGAGTCTTTTTCTACTGATATAAATATGCAGTTCGGAATTGATAAATGTGCCATACAATCAGTTCACAGAGGAAAAATTGTTGAAGACACTCACACTTTATCTAATCTACAACAAATAGCACCACTAGATGTATTGACAGGATACAAATACCTCGGTTTTCATCAATCCAAGCAAATTCATCAAAAAGAAACTAAAAACTCACTTCTTCAAAAATTCAAAGACAGGCTTCATAAAATTTTAAACACAAACCTTAATTCGCGTCACACCATAAAAGCCATAAATTCCTATGCCATTCCGGTTCTTTCTTACTCATTCGGCACCATACAATGGTCTCAGACAGATATCAAAAAGATGCAAAGAATCATTAATGTGCTAATGACTAAATATAGGAAGCATCACCCACGAACCTGCACCCAACGCTTAACGTTACCACGGGTAGAAGGCGGTAGAGGCATTATTGATATCCAAAACCTTCATAGCAAACAGCTTACTTCTCTCAGGACATACTTCTATAACAGGCAATCACACTCAAATTTACATAAAGCTGTAGTCAACGCCGATAAAAAACTAACACCATTAAATCTAGCTGATACCACATACCAACCTCCACAAACCACCAAAGAACAGAAAATACAACAATGGTCACAAAAATCACTCCATGGCCGACATCGAGCCGACTTAACCAACCCAGCCGTTGACAAGGTTGCGTCAAACGCTTGGTTAAAGAGAGATGAGTTGTTCCCGGAGACGGAGGGATTTATGTTGGCCATACAAGACCAAGTAATAGATACCAAAAACTACTGCAAGTACATTATACGAGACCGCCTTTTACACTCTGACCTTTGCAGAAAATGCCACAGTAGTCCAGAAACTATTCAGCACATAACAGGAGCCTGTAAAGCAATAGCCCAGACTGATTATAAACACAGACACGACCAAGTATCAGCAATCATCCATCAGCACATAGCCTATAAATTCAAATTGTTACAGGAAAAGATCCCTTACTACAAATATAAGCCAGATGTTGTCATTGAAAACGCCAACGTAAAACTATACTGGGACCGAACTATACTCACTGACAAAACAATATCATGCAATAGACCAGACATCACCCTCCATGATAAAATCAACAACACCGTTTATCTTATTGATGTAGCTATACCTAATACACACAACCTCCAGACGACTCATACTGAAAAACTTAATAAATACATTGACCTGGGTATAGAAATTAAAAGGCAATGGCGTGCTCATTCCGTAACAACAATTCCGATCATAGTCTCATCTACAGGCGTAATTCCTAAAACACTCCATCAGTCACTTAAACTATTAGAAATGCATCCACTATCTTTCATACAGCTGCAAAAAGCAGTAATAATGAACACTTGCCGACTTGTGCGAAAATTTCTCTCAATATAATTCAGTTATAAGCATCATGTCTTAGCCAAAAGCTCGCATAGATGTTCCATCTTTAACCCTTAGTCTTTTTGACTAAGGTGAAGGTAAAGCATAAACACATAATAATAATAATAAACGTTTATTGACAGACACAACACATAGCAATAATTTAAAGACAAAGATCACATAAAACAAACAACAACATAAATGGACACAAGAGGACAGATTCACAAAAAATAACAACAATACATTACAACTATTGCCAGTGTTGAGCCGGCCAAAAGGTAACGACTCATCATAATGTTGCGACTTATGTCGCAACGATGTTTTTCAGTCGTGACCTCAGGATAGACGCCCGCCTTGTATTTTAGGGAAAGTAATACCAAGCCCCAAAGAAAAAATAAAAAAGTACAGCTAAATAAGAAGATAAATATATTATAATAATAATATTGTTTGTTGGTGAAAAATATGATAAATATGAGACGATTAAAATAATATTAAAAAGAGAAAATATAAATATAAAGAAAAGTATATGTAAAAATAATTGAATAAATTAAAATTAAAATAAAAAATTGAACAAAAGGTACTTAAAGGCAAAACATTATGAAATTGTATTAAAATATTGTATTCCATTATAAATTAATTTAATTTATGCCACCGATTATAATTGTTTTTCATTACTTAATAAAAAAGATTTGAATACTGACCTGAATGTTGATTTAGATTGTAGTTTTCGAATGGGTGGAGGAACATCATTCCAACATTTGGTGGCGCTAAATTTAAAACTACCGCGGAATGCTGCAGTCCTGTGTTCAGGAACAGATAGGAGATGACTACACGATCTGATATGCAATTTGGAACGCCATTGTAGTTTTTTGTAAAGATAAGTACGAGTAGGTTTCTGAGTCTTGATGATATCGAAAAGGAGAGAGGATAATAAGAGTCTTTGCCGTGCTTTCATGGTAAGCATTTTTGCATTTATTAAGTACGGGGTTATGTGAGTTCGAGGAGGGATTTTAAAGCAAAATCGAGCACAAGCATTTTGAATGCGCTGTATTAAGCGTTGTGATCTCTGTAAAGCGCAGGGACCGTACACCGCAATACAGTAATTCAACTTTGATAATACAAGAGCGTCACAAAGTCTTACTCTAATATCTACGGATATATGGTTCCTTATTCTGTACAGAATCTTGAGGCAATAGAAACAGACACGAGCACTTTCAAGTATGTATTTCTCGAATCGAAGATTCGCGTCAAAAACTAGGCCAAGGTTACGAGCTTCGAGTACTCTGTCAATTACCATACCTCTCAATTCAACATTAGGTGGATGAGTTTCGTCAATTTTAGCAATTTTATTTTTGGATCCCAAAATCATGAACTTAGTTTTAGTAGGGTTTAAAACTAAGCAGTTTTTGGAGGACCATAGAGCTATACGTGATAAGTCATTGTTAAGGGACGAAATGGACTCGGTTACAGTGTTTTCATTAACAGGGATGTATATCTGCAGGTCATCTGCGTATATATGGTATTGACAATGCCGGATACCATCAGGTAGATCTGAAGTGTACAAAATGAAAAGTAGCGGCCCTAAAATAGAACCCTGTGGTACACCTCTTGTTACAGGTCTTGAGCTCGATTCCTTCACTGTTCCATTCAAACTTTCGATCAGGACTTTCTGGCTACGGCCAGTCAAATAGCTATGAAACCAGTTCACTTAAGCATAGCCAAACCCATAATAAGATAGTTTAGACAAGAGTAGGGAAACATTAATACAATCAAAAGCGCGTGAGAAGTCCAAAAGTGTCAAAATAGTAGCATTACCGTTGTCTTGGTTTGTCAGAATATTATCCACTACGTCTAGGAGAGCAGTGGTGGTACTGCGGCCCCGCCTAAACCCCGACTGGAGTTCTGGGAATATATTGGTTTGCTCGCAGTACTTCAGAACCTGTATATGTACAATTATTTCTAGTACCTTAGACAAAAAAGACAATATATGGATTGGTCGAATATCACTTACTGTACTTGGGCAAGCCTTCTTTGGCAACGGACGGACTAAAGATACTTTCCACTGGTGAGGGAAAACCGATGTAAGAATAGATTGGTTAATAATTGCAGTGATTGTTTCGAGACTTTGCGGTAATGTAAGCAATATCATGTCCCGTGAGATTGTGTCAATACCCCTAGCATTAGATGTTATTGAAAGTATTGCCTTACCGACTTCGTGACAAGAGACTGTGTGTAGAGAAAAAGTGTTGCTGTTCTTTTTATTGAACTCTAGATGCGTGAGTTGAGATAAATTTACTTCATTGACACCAGGAATATCCAGAAAATGGTTGTTCAGCAAATCCGGGTCATTAAGATGGTGAGGTAAATCAGTAAAGTCTTTTGAGTTTACTTTTAAAGATGATTTTAGATTTGTCCATAGCTTTTTAGCATTGTTTATGTTTTTATTTATGTGATAATCATAATATGATTGTTTTTCAGCAATCACACTTGCAATGGTTAATTTTTTTAAAGATTTGTACTGGGTTTTATGAGCAGAAAGGTTAGATTTTTTAAATTTTTTATGCGCTTCGTCCCGAAGTCTCATTATATGTCGCACATTACTGGTCAACCAGGCAGCAGATTTTTCACGAATAGGGGAGCTAGTTTGTCGAAAAGGTTCAGTATCGTTTTGTTGAAGACCTCAACCATCCTGTCCACATCATTCAATTTAATTATACAATTAAAGTCAATCCTGCCTAGTTCTATATTGAGGGTGTCAATATTAATATCTTTAAGGGGTCTTATTAAAATACGTTTCACTCCAAAATTAATAAGCGCATCAACAAAAATACTGTGACAATGTTGAGATTACTGAAAGTTCTGGAGCACATTCATACGACGGAGACGGTTCCAAAAAAGAGAAGAAAGGATCAAATCATTAATGACGATTTCATTACTACCGTGCAGTTAGAACTCGTAAATAAGGAAATTTCAATTGGTCACGCATTAGAAAAATTGCGTACATAAGTTTTACGGCTATGCCACACAAAATTGACTACAATTTGAATTATTTTTTTATTTCTGGAAGAAGGCAAAGACTACGATTTTATTTACTTTTTTTATTTTTGTAAATATAAAATTCACGAGATGACATAGCTCTTATTAATTAATTAGTGTCACAACACTATTAGTTGAGGGTATCGTTTGATTTTATAAGACCCACGATACCACCAGGGGTATCGCAAGGGGTATCGTGGGTCCGAAGTGGTATTAAATCGATTCAAAATGTCTGCCTTCGGTCAATTTCATTTTCAAGTTTATGATTTACTTATTAACAATTGAAAGAAAATAAGAATTGTTCTATTTTGTGTTTCTTGTATTTGCTTTGTGTATGTGTTTGTTGTAGTTGTCAATAAATTTATTCTGATTCTGATTCTGAAGAAACTGGCTGCTGATAAAACATTCCAGAAGTCGAAATGACGTAACAGTCAATCATTAGTCACAAACAGGCCACTTAGTTTTTTATCCGACTGCGGTACGCGGTGTTTCGCGGTTTTTATTTGGAACTCACTATTCGGGTTTCCGCAGTCGCGTTTTTAGTTTTTGTAATTACTTTTTTAGTTGATGTGTGGGTAATTTAGTTTTATGCTCACTTTTGTTTGCGATAAATACTTACTAGTATTTAAATTAAGCAAGAGCTGTGCAGTAACGGCAGCCATTTCAGTCTTGCCGTAGAGTGACCACAGCGCGATCGTGTTCGCCAAGCCGGTCATAGTGAGGTCCGTCATAGAATGCACGTAGTTTATTGCGTCGCCTTTTGTGATTATCTGCAAAAATATGAAATTAGAAGTTACTAGGACTGCAGTTGTGCAGGTTTATTAAATTATAATAATCCACCCAGTATCCAATTTACGCTGTACGGAACGGAGTAAAAGGAAAAGGGTATCAAAAAGAAATAGTATCGGGTAAAATGATAAAACTAATAAGTGCATTAAAGTTTTCCTAAATCTTTGTTTACTTTGAAAAATATCATATTATTATTATATGTGCAGTGTTGATGTTATAGTAGAAAACTGTTTTCCCATTTGTCAACTGGTGACTAAACTCGTCGAGCGACTAAAAGCTTCTTTGCAAAACCCATACAGCTGCATTTACCTGAAAGACATGCGCAGGCGAGGCTCCATTTACAGCAGCGTGCTGCGCCATAAGCTGTGCCACGGCGGCGGCGGGGCGGGGTGCGAGCGGCACGCGTGCCAATAGAGCCCCGCGCGCGCTCCGCCCGCCTGCTAACGCGCCCCACGCCGCCGCCGCCGCCAGGCAGCCCGCGTCGCCGACCTCCTGCGCGCTGGAGACGGCCTCGCGAACTCCTTCCATTGCTACGTTCCTGGTACCATACAATAGATAATGTCGAAATGAAATACAATTTCGTTCATAGTTGAAGTTTTAATATAAATAGCATTATCTATCTCTCATGAACTAAAACGTAACTAAACACGTTTCAGGTTGTCAGGATTCATTTTAGGGAAAAGAAACACTCTTTTAACCAGCTTTTTTTTCAAATCATTTCAATATCAATAACTATATCGTCATTTTCGTGCCTTTACAGGCTTAGACAAGGGACTTATGTTTTAGCCACGACATCATAGTACCACAATGTATTGAAATTTTCACGATACATGTTACTAAATAAAATACGCGAATAAACAAATTGCCGCTCCTGCGACTCCTGCGCGACTCCTGCGCGCTACCACAAAACATATTCTAATGACAAATCTTCTTGATATTTACTTAGTATTTAACAGGATTTTTCTGGCTTATAAATATACTTAATTCAACATTTTAACCAAACGTTTTGGAATATTTACAGGCTTATACAAGGAACTAATTATTAACCATGTACACCTTGTCATCAGACACCGTGGTGAAAGATTTTATTCGGGTATAATTCTATAAAACAGGGTGACTGGTAGGTCATTTTCGAAATTCCAGGACGTGATAGTTTGAGATCATACATGAAGAGAAAATTTTAAAATAAAAAATAAATAAATTATTTACTGAGTAAACTTAACCGAAAGTTAAAGAATTCATTACGCAACGCATGGTTACATAAGCGTAATGCAAAAGATACTTAGGGGGTGGTGATGTGTGTGTGGCGGGAACACTGCTGTGTGCGTGTTGACTGAGGCAGCGCGTCGGGAAAAGTGTAGTAAGGTATCTTTATTTATTCATAGGGATTTCTGGTGAAAAGTTAAATACCTACTTTTGTTACATAATTATGATCAGAATCGAGTTCAGAGGACGGCACCGTCAGTATTCAAAATTTGTCACAAGTCACCCTGGTAACTGTCGCGTTCGTGGTGATTACGAAACTCTTTAGTATTTTCCAAATTTTTCATTTCGTAGTTATATACCTAATATCACTTTTTTTGTTTCTCCTTTAAGAGCCCATACTACTCCAGCTAGAATCTGAATTTCGCCCCCACCTCACCGCCCGGCCGTGAAGCACCCCGCAACGCGCGTCGGAGCTATCTTACTCACTCGCGTTTTGCTTTTTCCAACTCTGCCTTTTCCGTATCTTATTTCTTTCATTTCCCATTTTGAAATAAAACACACCACAAATTTATTTATGGAAAAAACGATATTTACGTGATGTTGTAGCGACGGCGGCAAGCGTGAAAGCGACACAGGTTCCTCGTACGAATGCCGGAGCGCAACTGAATCCTTGAGCGGGCGCAGGTCACCCGTCGTGCCAAACACATTATTTTAGATTTAAGATTTATAATAAAAAAAATAATAAAATTATTTTAAAATCAGATCATATAGTACACGTTTTGTCATACCTTGAAACTAAATACCAAGTTACATTAGTGTAGGTTAAGTACTAATTAAGTTATAAGGTTTCTTTGTTAATTTTAGAGGTAAGTTTGTGATTTTTTTCTATCGAGATTTTTTTCATTAATCGTGTTTTCAAAACATATGGTTCTTAGTTCATACTCTTAACTTTGCTATATGTTTTTTCTAAAATTATTAGTTCAGTACTCTGATAGATATTTGAGATCAAAATTTGGATTCGGAGCGTGTTTGAGGTAGTGTAGGCCCTTAATAATCATTTGAATTAAGTACTTTTTCTATTACTTATAATTTTTTGTGTTGTAGTCATATGCAGACATGTTTGAATTTTATAGTAAAACACTATTTATTTTAAAGTTATCACTTATTTGTTATACTTAATAAAATAAGTTTTGAACAGGGTTTTAAACTGCTTAATTTTTGACGATAGTCAGTTACTACATGACAATGTTAAAAATGTCGTTTATTTCAGACGACAAATCTAAACTAAAGAAATGCCGTCGTCACCTTCGCCTGTCGGTCTAACCGCGTTAAACTCAAAGTAACGAATGAATGTATTGATAATATGTAATAAACATTAAAATGTGCAGACTTAAAGTAAAATTTATTGGAGACCTACTTACTTGTGACCAAACTGCGTATGCATTGCCGCTCTATTCAAAGCCGCATAGCGAAAATGTTTATTCTTATCGTTGGTACCATTTGTATAACCATTTACATTAAACACAGTGCGGTCGAAACAGTTATACAGAGAATCTTGGGCTCCACAAAATTCTTTTGCTCTCATACAATTAAGGAAGCTCAGAAAGTGCTGAAAGAAATAAATATATTATTTAAATAACAGCGCCTAAGCTTTGAAACACATGTAGGTAAAACCAACTTATTTCGAATAATTCAGGTGGCTGGAGTTATTGACTGCAGAATGTGTAAAAGTGCAGATCAACACTTTATACACTACTTAATTCAACACTTATCCAGAGTTTTTAGTGCTTTACTTAGCCGACTCGACACAGCGTCATAGAGTAATCTTAACTTAGCGTTGCATTTTTTGACAGTAATTTCAATACTTACAATGTCAGGATAGTTTGGAACATCGCCTATAATCTGTATAATTGTCTTCTGCAGTTGTCGCGGTGGCAACGCCCTCTGTTCGTTTAATTGTAACAAGTTTGCCTGTTGGGCTGTAAAAAGCTCAGCTTGCTTCCTTGACCATTGGCATTCTTCGAAACTACTGAAAGCAGGTACATTGTGTATATTTAATTCTACAAATACGTAGGATACAATTATTTTGTGCTTAGCCATACCATGATGAGACTCTTTGACCATTCTTATTCAAAATGCCCACATGTTAAATTAATAGTTTTAATATAACAGGCAGCTAAAAGACCGAGAGTGCGCGCGCGCGGACGGACGAAGCACTTTTGTAAGAAACTTAGCCCAGCGCCCGCGTGACGCTGCGTTTTCCCAAGCAATAAGGCGTAACAGATCAGTACCTATGTGATGCCAGTTTGAGGGGTGTTGAAAGCAACCTGCATAGTTTGTGAGAACCTAATACTATTAAATAATGAGGTAATACACTACTACTGCTGTGTTTGAGGCGTGTCTATTTAAGATAAATTTGTCATTAGCTATTAAATCGGACATCACAGCGCTTGCTGAGATCACTTGAAAACTTGTGTAAACATGGCGTAATATATTACTTGTGTCTCAGGGTCCCGACGCAAATACACTTTTTTACCGTATTTATTTAATTAAAGTTATAAGAGATGACTTTGTATTTGAAATAGCAAACTTTAATTTCTATGTTTAATATGTATACCTAACCATCAACCAATTTTGAAATTATCGTAAGGTTATCGTAACCGTGTACAGGATACATTTTGGAGAGTGCGCGAGTGCTCTGTTTGAACCAATCGTACCCGTAAGGGTTCGTGCCTTTAACCATCGGACTACTACATGCAGACAGAACTTCCATCTGTATGTGATAGATATTCCAAAAAGTCGAACTAAGCGCTTCCTTTTTGATACGGATGGCCAAGCGTCAGTTCCTTTTTGATACGGGTGGCCAAGGTTTGGAATGAACTACCTGCGTCTATTTTCCCAAACCAGTATAGTCCTGTTTCTTTTAAGCATCGAGTGAATAGGTTTCTCATGGATGAATGTGTACCACCTTAGTCTTCCTGTTCAGGTGTCAAGGAAGACAAATGTCCCATCCTTACTTAAAAAAAAAAGCGCTATTTGGCTACCTACATGGCAATATTATTAATTTTTCATGCAAATCTTACCTTTAGGTACATAACGTAAGTGTGTTAAACTATCTGGAAGGGTAACCAAACATTCTGTATAATATCTTACAAATATATTATATGAATGATAGAATGATGTGTGTACATCATTCTATTGATGAGCTTTGAGTTCGCTGAAAAAGACCTGTTCCATAGAAACCATTTGTTCCATTTTCAATCGCTTACCTATCTCTCTCGATGATATTCAGTCTCATGAATTCATGTGGTTTACACTCTTCTGGAGTAAGTGGAGATGTCGCTTGCATGTTCGTTGCAGGTTCAACATTATTTAATTTCTGTAACATAGATAAAAAGACTCCTTACAATTTACTTGTTAGCAAGATATGTTTCTGATTGTACCAAGTAGTTGCAATGTGGTCAATTCAATCATAATTGGTCATGAATTCACATCTACAGTACTCAAAACAAAAGGTAATCCAAGGATGTTCTTGAAAAAAATATAAGTAAACAAAGTGTAACACTTAGTGTACCTGCACTTGGATGTTTAAAAGAGGAATTTACTAGTAATTTTAAACAATAGTACAGCTAAGAATTCTCCACAGTTATAGTAAACTATATTGCTATTTACCAAAATAAGTAATTGTAAATAATCAACGAATGCAGAGCATTAACAAAACCGACTTCACGTCAAAACTTCGGCTGAGGTATAATGTCATCCACATAAACATATTCCGAAATCATACATATTTTTTCAAAATTTTGAAATTTTCAGTGAAGTACTCAACCGATTTTGATGAAATTTATATGGGACCAACTATGAAGTATCCTCTTTCATATGAAGAATTTTAAAAATCGATTCTTAATTGTCTGAAATATCATGTAAAAAATAAATACAAAAATAATACATACAGACGAATTGAGAACCTCCTCCTTTTTTGGAAGTCGGTTGAAAAAATAAAAGCTATTCCAGCATCAAAAAGTAACTAAAATCTAGCCATCTTTACAAAATTTTATGGGTATAAATAAAATAAAAAAATACAAGCCTCTTTACTCAATGATCTCATCATAAGTCCAGGTCTGCCCCGCTGATAATATGAACAAAAGGATTTGTATAAAGACATTGTTTGGACAAACGTGAGCTTGTCTAACTGAAGTGCTATCCTTCTTAAGTAGAATCCTGAAATAAAGCAACAATGACTTTAACTGATCTGTGCTTTGTGGGTTTTATAATAATAGTTTTGTAATGTTTGATTATAAAAATAAAAGTAAAAAAAAAAAATATCTCCTTTGATACATGTGGATGAATGGTATGATTTGTTTAAAAATCTGTCTTCTGTCTTAAATAATATAGAAATAAAGAATCAAGTACTCAAATCCATTTTCTTTATGATATTAGTTTAGAAAATAATTTAACTTAAAGCTGCTACCATAAAGCACAAACCTAAATATATAACTACGAATATGGGCCTATGTTGAGTACAGGCAGGCAATCACCTTTCAACAGCAGCTCTATATAATTCCATACAGAGAGAACAAATGCAGTCACCACCTATATATGTATAAAGACGACTGACAGACCTTTGACTGACCACCTTCGATCGGCCGAATTGTTTATTGTTGTGTACATATGATATTGACTTCCTATTTCGGAAATAGGAGTGCAAAAGTGCATTGTTCAGGGCTTACAATACAACAATTAGCGAAGATCTGCATGTGCATTATTAATTTGGGAGTACTGTACAGGCTTTGAGGTTAATGTCTTATACAATATATTAATTGCAAAGATAGCACTTCGCCAAAAATATGTGTTTGAAATTACTACTATCATAAATACATACCTAGTACACTACATCTTGCAATAACACAAGGGTTGGTTTCATTCTGTTCAATCATTAATTTTTCTATGGTAGATGTTACACAATCCACTAGAGCATTTATTCCATTTACATATATATTTTGTAATCGCACACAAAAATTTTGCAAATGAACACTAAGCAAATTATATCGCCCATCTGTTAAAAGCACTTCTAATTCCTTGAACTCCATGTCAGGACACTGAAAGTTAAATACTGTACATTAATAACATATCATTTATATACAATTTAATTAATAACATTGGCTTACATTTTTTAAATTTCTAGTCTAGAAGGAAAATAATATTACATATTATTTTATTTATTTATTTTCACTGCACAATAGAAAAATACAATTAAAAAACCCAATGTTAAAATTGGTGCAATGGGCATATTAATTATAGAGGTAACATATTGATGATTAATGGTTTGATTAACTCAATCTAAAAAAAGGATGCTAAAATCGGTATAGCTCTAAAACTACATAGCCTACATACAACTACATAACCTCTGCTCAGTTGACTGTTAATACCGCTTTTTGCCGTGTCTGTTGAAACCGGGAGCCGGTATACTCAACAGACAGTACCATTTTGGAGGTAGAATTTTACTCTTTTTGGATTTTCTCTGATTCTAATGGGAATTATGTCAATTGAGATTGAAAACCGTATTGTGAATTAAATATTCTTTATTTGTTTTTAAGCATTTCTATAGAAATACTAAATTATAGCCAACAAAGAACTTTCAACATAAGGTAATGTAAGATTTGAAAATTTTGATGTTTACTATGGAACGCAGACGATGGTCGAGTTTTGACTGTCAATAATACTTGTTATTTTACCTAAGGTGCGCGAGTTTTAAACGTCACTGGCTAGCCTGTTTATTCTTATGAGCATTTGTAATGTGTAAGAAAGGATAGACTATATAAAAAAACTTCCTTTCGAAAAAGAACGAGGACACACTTAGCTATACCCGCTCCCGGTGTGTCCACAGATAGGCAAAAATGTCAATATACCGGGAGCCGGTTTGTCAAAAGATAAGAGGATAACAACATTCCTAAAAAAAATAATTGAATCTCCAGTTTTCTGTTGGTTCACTATTTACAGGACACCCTGTATATAAGCAGTGGCATTTTTTGGAAAGTATTAGCCCCCATAAAATCATATTATTATGACACCTTTGGGAGTATTCAAACTTACCTGTATTAGTTTCAAAACTAGGATACAAAAATCCTTCCTATATTTAGGTGACATTGTGCAGTCTATCATATCTTTTTCTGAAAACATTTTTAAACGCAAACGTATTATTTTGTTATTTATTAACATCATGAAAATAAAATTAGGTGTTTATGGTTTACCTTCTATTTTAAGCAACCCATATTCTCTTATAAATGCTACAACAGCTATCTTGTGAGGAGTGATGTTTTCAACATTACCCTTTATATTAATGTGTCTCACAAATTCTAAGTTATCGCTCGTTGAATCCATTTTATAATACACTACATAAAACTAGTTTTAGAACTTTTAGAAGTTGTTGTAAACAAACAAAGTTGATGAATTTAAATTTGACCGAAGATAAACAACTTGTAAGCAAGCAACCGGACTTCTGTCAGTTACTATTTTTGTTTTTTTAATAATGTCAAATCTCAATTACTCATTTTTTTTTAATTTATTTACGGCATGGGTCAATTACTCAATCACTCAAATGTTGCTAGATTTAAAAGATATAACCAAAATAAGAGCACCTTTATGTATTCTGTGGTTTATTCATTGACATATTACAATGGGTTTATTTCCCATTGTATTAAAACTAAGTGATCTATTGAAGATATCATCATTATTTAAGTTATAACTAGATCAGGCGCCCAGATGTAAGAAATTGAATACACAATCAATGAGGTCCTGTCACACAAATAAATAAATAAATATTTAAAAAAAATAGGTTTAAACAACTATAAGCATGATTTCAGTTTGGTATTTTAACAATTGAATAAACAGGGTTACTGGTTAAGTCGACCAAGATCTGTTAAGGGCGTGTAGTACCCGTCATATCTAATTGATTTCACTATGAAAAACAGTAACACCGTTTTGGAGATAATTGACTTTAAATTTTTATAAATTCTTAAACGCAGCTCCCCATTCAAATTATCGGGGAGAAAGTAGGGTTCAAACTTCAATCTAATGATTGAAAATGATGTCCAACCACACGTGTATACTAAATCTTCTTTGGGGCCTTTGTTTATTTTACTTTCCATGGCCAAAAAATTAATTAAGGTAATTTTTTTACAACCACTATTGCCTATCAAACTAAATTTGTTTTCGACGAATTTAAATCAAAGCCTAGATTAGTATTATTTTAAAGTTTTTGCATTTAAAATGCTTAATTACCTACTCATAAATAAATGAAAAAATGTGTTAAATATTTTTTTTTATTTAGGTACTTAACACATTTTTTATATAAAAAAAATATTAAAAACCTAGATTGTTATTTATAACCCGTTGTGTAGCTGAAAAAACCTAGATGTTTTTAGGCACATCTGCCGGACGTAGATACATTTTTTAGATACCCTTATAAGAAAAGTAGTGTTAGTGTAAAAAAAATTTGGTACTGATTATTTGAACTTTCAATCGCTTAGAACTGTGTATTTAGTAATCTTACGTAGAAAATTGATTACTAAGATCATAGCATCTTAATCTGCATGTAAGAAATAAATAATAATAATAAAGCGCACCGATTACAAAATATGAAAACTTAGTGGCTACAAACCGGCAATTTTCATTAAAAAAAAATTAAAGTCGATTATCTCGAAAACGGTTAAGTTTCGGTTAAGGGTGTTAAAAAAGACGGGAATGCACGCCCTTTTTTTGAGTGAAATTTTCACATATTTAATTTTTATTGTTGGCAATTCCAGTTCAAACATTTTTTTTTTAATAATGTACAAGGCAGGCAATAAGCAAACAAAAAGTTTAGATTTGTTAGATTAAATCGTGTTATTATGTTATTTTGTGGCGTTTAAATGTTTATTCACTATGGAAAAAATATGGTTACAATTTATAATAAAAACTTTCCTGTTTATCGTTGTTAGTACTTCACGTGTTACTGTTTATCAAAGCGATACTTTACCGCACCATGGGCGATGTGAACCGATCACTATTCAATTTTGTCAAAATATTATGTACAACCAAACTATATTTCCTAATCTTCTAAAGCATGCAAAGCAAGAAGATGCTGGGCCAGAAGTTTATCAGTTTACTCCATTGATAAAAGTTAACTGCTCACCAGATTTAAAGTTCTTTTTATGTACTGTCTATGCACCTGTTTGTACTATTTTGGACACACCAATTCCACCATGTCGGCACCTGTGTGAATCTGCTAGACATAAATGTGATAAAACCTTGATACAGTATGGATTTTCATGGCCACCATATTTGGAATGTTCAAGATTTCCATCAGTCACTGAAGATAAAAATGCACTTTGTGTTGGTGATAATAATGTTACTAATGTTTCACGTAAATTTGAACAAAGCAAATTGCCTAAAGTGGATTTTAAATCTAGTATTGACAGATATCCAACTAAAGTTCAAGGAGCCAAAGACTATGGCTTTGATTGTCCTGTTCAATTTAAGATTCCTAAAAGTTTAGATCTAGAATATAAACTCAGAGTTGGAGATAATGTTGAACTTGATTGTGGAGCACCATGTAATGGAATGTTCTTCTCAAAAGATGAAAAGCACTTTGCAAGATTATGGATTGGAATATGGGCCACATTATGTACTCTGAGTTGTTTATTTACTGTTTTAACATTTTTAATAGACACTGACAGATTCCGATACCCAGAAAGGCCAATTATATTTTTGTCAGTTTGTTATTTAATGGTTGCAGCTTCATATGTGATCGGTTGGAGTGCTGGTGATAGTGTCAGTTGCCAGGGACCATTTCCCTCTACTATAAGTGGTACTAGACTACCTAATATTTCAGTAATCACACAAGGCACTAAACATGAACCCTGTTCAATACTATTCATGATAGTATATTTCTTCAGCATGGCATCCAGTATTTGGTGGGTTATATTAACCCTCACATGGTTTTTAGCAGCAGGATTGAAATGGGGTCATGAAGCAATTGAAGCAAATTCACAATACTTTCATTTAGCAGCATGGGCAGTGCCTGCTGTTAAAACAATATCAATATTAGCTATGGGAAAAGTAGATGGTAAGTTGAATGAAAAAATGTTTTTAGAATCTATGTTAGTTATTTTTATTTTTAATGTTTGAAAGCAGTCCTGGATATTTTTATCACCCTCTTCTTATGTCATGCATTCCTTCAAGGTTTGGCCAAAATCTGGTTACTCCCAAAGCATGTAAGGTAGCCAAGCTTAGGTCATTCTAAATATATCTACCTAAGGCTTAACAACCTAAGGAACCCTCAGCTGCAGAGAGCATGCAAAGATTTGTACCCCATCTGCCGGGCCTTAGCGCGATTTCAGAGTGTTCTTGATAAGTCTTGGAATAGACTGATTATTGAATAAAAAAAACATATGGTGAACATGTAAGCAACAATTTTATTTGAGAGTTAGATAGACACTATCTTCGAACATAATTATTTACTACTTTACATTATTATCTGTGTGTCGTCCTGGAGGGAAAAGTTCAAATTTCTTATTAGTGTATCACTAGGTGTAATTGTGTGTGAAAAATAAACATTTGTGTGTCCAGCCATTATGAACTTATTCACCAAAACCAGTTTCCGCTGGGACAATATTGTCCTCGTAGAACATTTTTTACCTCAATATAAGAAATTTGAACTTTTTCTACCATTATTATAATATTTACTTTTGACTGGTAAATGCAGAACATAATTGAGAGTTTTTCACCAACTCCAGCAAAATAAAGCAAATTTCTTATCCTTTCAATTATTCACTTTTATTATCCCTACTTTCATTATCCTTGCACACTCATAAGTACTTCGGAAGTCAAGTGCAGCTCACTGATCAGTGCTTCACTATTTTAGTGGTTAAATAGCCCTTACACTTGGATATTTCTAATGACCTTGTGCAACATTTATTTTTATATTAATCATATATTTTTTCTTCTTCAGGTGACATATTGTCCGGAGTTTGTTACGTTGGACTATGGGATGCAGAAGCATTGCGTGGATTTGTCCTTGTGCCACTATGTGTATATTTAGTATTGGGAACAATATTCCTATTCGCTGGATTTGTTTCACTCTTCCGAATAAGAACAGTGATGAAACATGATGGAACAAAGACAGACAAACTAGAAAAACTTATGATTCGCATTGGTGTATTTGGAGTTCTGTATACAGTGCCAGCCCTTATAGTGATATCATGCCTGTTCTACGAACAAGCTCATTTTGATAAGTGGATGGTAACATGGCAATATGATATGTGTTTGTCAGGACAATATTCTATTCCATGTCCATTGAAACGGGAGCTGGAGAAACCAAAATTTGAAATGTTCATGATTAAATACCTCATGACCATGATTGTTGGGATAACCTCAAGTTTTTGGATTTGGTCAAGTAAAACTTTAGTGTCATGGCGTCAATTCTTTGATAGAATTAAGGGACGCTCTGTTGAGGCATATGTCTGATTTAGAGTTTAAGCTATAAGAAATAAGAATCTCAGTGTAAGCAGACTGCTTTAATTCAATTAATTGAAATTAAAATAAGGCTGATATTTGTACATAATCACTCATTATCTTTGTTTACTTAAGATAAAGTATTTTTTGATACTTAATTTTTTTATAAGTATTTCTTTTTTATTGTCTTTTTGTATGTATAATTTGAAATCAGGTACAAAAATAAGAATCTTATTGTAGGTAATATACATATTTTATTTAAATCCAAAGTGGTTTTATTTTAGTAACTTAGTAAAAAATATAAATAATTTCAATTCACCCCTGCATGAATACAATAATTTAAATTCCATACTATGTTAATGGATTGCAGAGCATTTTAACTTATTGGAAAACAAACAATAACTTATCTATTATTTAATCATGTAAAGTACACTTCCACCACATCACACAATATATTTCACTCATTCAGTCCTTAATTATAAAGAGAAAATATTTATTATGCTCTTGTGTATTTTCCCCAAATGTGCAGCATGAATACTGAGGCGATAAAAAGAAGGGACATCACTAGAACTGGCACTGGACCTCTGAAATGATAAATAAAACAATATTACTAAAATGCATCCTTCATTACAAAGTGAAAAAATACACTTGTTAGAAATGTAACATAAGGAAATATTTTACCATACAGTAATACTTTAGTTTTAAAAGTTATTTAGTAGTAGGTATATTACAGACTGTTGGTATTCCTGGAACTTGAAATCAAGTCTGAACATTGGAATCTGGATAAAGTTCCAATACCCAGAATCAATCGAATGAATAAGTTCTTTAGTAACTGGTGCATGATAATAGGACTTACTTTTCTGGTGGTAAATATCGACATGCCTCCCCAAAATCAAAACATTATTCTATTAAATTAGTAAACTTACACTTTAACACCAGGAGAATCATCTGTATAAAATCTCCACATTCCTCCAGAGCCAGCACCAGTACTGCGGTTTCTAGCTGAAGTAGCAGTGGTGGTACTTTTTCGCTGTCTCACAGTGCCACCACTGGCAGAACGAGGAGCTCCCGTAGCTTTACTTGGGGAGCGGCTGCCAGAGCCTACTGATGTGGAACTTGGAGATGGAGGCTGTAAAAGTAAATATTAAGATAACTTTCAATTACTAAATCGCTCCAAACTTAAGAATTTAAATAACGATTTTGTTAAACTATTATTACCATAGTTACTTCTAATTCGGACTATTTTCTGAGTGGGTAAACACTGTACTCTTCACTTTGCAGTAATAACGAAAGGAAAATGATACTGAGTGAGTAAAAGCGATCGAGTTGTCCGACTTTGCCTAAGTTACCGTGATGATACGTCAACAACTTGACACGTGTCGACAACGATAGTCAACGTCGACGAATAGTGTTGCTATTAAAAAAAAGTGGTTATTTATCTATGACTGCATTCATTCATCTGCAAAAAACGTGTCCTTCAAGGTAATCATCACTTTTGAAATCTCAATGGAAAGGAGTTTTGACTATACCAAAAAATAGTGATGAAATTGTCATAAATAGCATATAAAAAAATGTCGTATTATAGTTTCAGTGTTATAGCTATAGGTAGGTTGGTGAGGGTTAAATTACAGCTTAAACGTCAAGCTGTAATCCTCACCCCTCGTGCACGTAAACGGTGTGGTCGCGCTTAGCGATTATCGATTTGGTTTAAGTTCCAAAAAATAGTCGTAAAATAGTGAAATGACACTATTTTTACTATTTTTAAGCAAAAACCTTAACTTGAAAGTCGAAGGCATTCCAGAGAAAGTCGAAGTTTTCAAATGTTCAAAATGTAATCCTCACCAGGGTACCTCTATATGTCTGGAGTCGTTAGCCGACTATTTATGAGATTTGGCGTGTCGTTTGTTCGGAAGGTCTGGCCACTGAGATGGGAATTTATTGTAATAAATTAAAGGGGTGCAACATTTTCAATTTTAATAATTGTTTTAATAATTTAATAATAATAATATACAGCTGCAAAAAGCAGTAATAATGAACACTTGCCGACTTGTGCGAAAATGTTCCATCTTCAACCCTTAGTGAACGTAAGGCACATAATAATAATAAAACGTTTATTTTTTTAAAATAATAACAACAAAAAATTAAAATCAAAGTCAAAATCAAAATTAAATTGTACATAATTGAAATTAAATTTACTAATAATTAAACGAATATTTAGATTAAAAATTGCATTAAATAAATTTATCACATACCTATTTAAGCGCATGTAGCCCAATCCATCGCTGCAGGATGGGTGAGTCCCACCTGCTCATAACTACACACAGGAGGGTGTTGCGGGAGTCGCGCGAGCGTGTTAGCAAGGAGGCGCTGCGTGCGCGGATAATGGCGGCAAAAAACTCCGCGAACATCGAAGATGCACTGCAATAGCGCGGCAGCCGCAACAACGTCCTGTACGCGTTATTGTATTGGACTCGAAGATCGCTGTATGCCCTCTGAGTGAAGTTGACCCATAGACTGCATGTATAAAAAAAAAGACTGACAATATGCTTTGAACAGCTTTGAACAGCTAACTTTAACTGAATCAGTACACCTAGAAAATCTACGAGCCAACATATTGCAGCGGACAGACAGCGACCTTCGCTCCCTCTCGATGTCCAAGTTGTCAGTCTGATCATCTGCTAGCCAATGACCCAGGTACTTAAATTTATGAACCCTATTTAGTTGAACACCGCAAAGAGTAAAATTCGGAGTAAAGAGTAAAATAATAATAATTGTTTTTACTAAACCAAAAAACACTGAAAGTGGTGTGTCCGGTCAAAAACCCAGTGATACTGTGAGCGTGTTTTGCAAAAGTGACATTAATGTGAGTTCCAGTAGTAGAAGATCAAAACGAATAAGAAAGGGGATAGATCGATTTATCTGCCTCTAACTGTCATCGCCACCTACCTATATCTGCCATTCCGCGATCATGGTGCTTGTAACAGCATCGAAATATCGGAGTGCGAAAATAAAATCAAAAATCTTGGTAAGAATCCCGTAAATACATTAAATCATAACGATTTTCAATTTTAATAGTTTTTATTTTAATATTCCACAATATATCTAAAAAACACACTTATAAAAACACATAATGGAAGCTTCTCAATAACTGAACACAGAAAACAAATTTACATCATATCAAAAGGCATTGTAATTCACATTTCAAATATATAGTCCGACAAAGGATCTTTTGGCGAATGGCAAAAATCGGAACTAACCACCGTTTTAGGAAATGCAGGGGGCGTCGACAATGTATGGAGATGGTGTAGACTACATAGGCCCTATTTCATAAAACTCAAATCGACTGACAATTGTATGTCGACAATTCATTGTAAAATTACAAAAATGCGTTTCATAAAACCCTGACAATTCATTCAAAATTTTCATAAAACAATTGTAGCGACAGGCGGTCTACTGACAAATGTCATAAAAATCGCTATGAATTGTCGTTTATGAAACGCCTGTCATGTGTACAATTACCAAGAATTGTAGAATTGTCCTGACAATCCGACAGTCAAGCGAGGACCTGTCGACGACTTACAATTGCAAAAAACGAAGAAAAATGATAATAATTGATGCAAAATAATGATAATTGTGGCCATTGTACACGAAATTGAATTCAATGGGCATTTAGCAAACTTTGTATATTAATAAAAACTACATTTATAAAAATTGCATTTTGTTGAGAAGAAGTGTAATTTTGATTGATGACTTTAATGATTTAAATAAGTATTAAGGAAGTGTGTATGTGAAATAGAGATATAGAATTTAATGATTCTCAAATTGTGATGGATGGAAGGATGACGATGAGTAGGACTACACTACATGAGAGACGTTGCTTTAAATTGACATGCGTTTCGAAATTGTAAATACCCTTTTCTAGTTACGTTTCGTTATCAACAAAGTAACGTGTATGAGGTACAAATGGATTTTAAGTTTTTTACATCTAGTAAAACTTTAAACCCTGAAAATTGTCGTGACAATTTTTATGAAACGCTTTTTACTGACACTTGTATGTCACCTGTAGAATTGTAGTTTTATGAAACGAAAGTCATGTGGAAATCGCTAACTCAGTTTACCACGAATTGTAGCTTTATGAAATAGGGCCCTGGAGACAGACTGAAGAAGACAGAACACAATAAGAGGAAAAGAGCAAGAATGATACCAGTGTAGCCCATGAAAAAAAAAATTTAATCGATTGTTCGAATACATCGCAATATTTTTTTGAGTTTACACTTATTCATATTTTTATTCATGAAATCTTCACTTATATTAGAAATAACATTAAACAAAAACTTTTTCATGACTTCTTCATAATTTTTAAATAATTTAACGTCTACTTCACAATATGAAAATATTTTTTCGTGATTGCGGTTTTGCGATATTTTTAAATTGTGTTTGTGTTTTAAGTTTTCTTGTGATTTAATCGACTTTTCTCCCCCTGATTGCTTGAAGAAATTCGCGCAGTGTGAATTTGTATTTTTAAGAAAGAGTGTCAATTTATCCACACTTTTTGTTGTATTACTTTAAATAAAATAAAAGTATCAAAAACTTATTTATTGTTTTACTTATTGTTCATCAAGTTAACCTTATATTTAGCCAGTCGCAATAAAAATAAGCAAACCTTACAGAACTGATACATATGGTATTTCACCTAACAAGTTTGTAAGTATTTGCTTATTTTTATTCAGACCAGAGCAAGTTGAATACTCGAAGTCGTTTGAACTGTTTGAAATTCTCGCCATATTAGCTATGTGGACCGTTTTCAGATGGCGTCTAGTCTTAACTTTTAATGTATGAAGTTGTACTTCTTCTCTTGAGTATATGTGTTCTACGAGGAAATGTCACTTCATGACTTTGACCGCTCATATTTCTTAATGTACTTTAAATTCAATATTAAGGAATTTAAAAGAACTAATTATTCTTAAATGCCTTTTGAAATACATCCATCAATTCAATATAAGGTTATAATGCTAGCTCAAATCCCCCGGCTACTGTTATTATACAGCAATTTTAAGAAGCAGTAAGGGCTGGTGGCTGTCAAAGATAGTCTGCGCCCCTTCACGCGATACTGGCAAAAATAGTCTGTTGACTCGTAACAACGGCTGATTGCCATATAATAATAAGAAGAAGAAGAAGAAGAACTAATTACATTATACGGAATACGCCAAAATTAACAAAAAGTGGGCTTACTTACTGTAGTTATGAAAAAGAAGTGGTTTTCAGAAAGAAAAACCATTTAACGTCTCAATAAATCCCTTTTTAATAGTAAAGATGCATGTTGCCTCTGCAGTGTTTATATATTGCAATACTTTGAAAAATAACATAATTTAACATAATTTATTTCATTTTTCAAATCTCAGTAAAAATACGATGAAAGAGCGAAAAAGTAGTGGTGACGAGGAAATCAATTTATCATAAAAACATGTAGGGGTATGAAATGATGTGTACGTGACATGTCGATATCAGCAAATTCATTGTATGACTTAGAAGATGCAAAATGGTATTCACAGAGTGCACTAGTTGCATCGTGAAACGACTTGTAATTTTATTAATATTTTGTGAACTTTAACTTGTGACTTTTCTGCCCTTACATAATTGTGAGCTATCTGTTAATATGACAAATAAACATTTTATGTACCTATGTTCTTTGGTGGTCTCATTTATTGGATATAGTGCAACTCTAAACTGGTGACCCCGACAACCACCGAAAGAACGCAAGAAACTAAATTTTCATCATTATGACTACGCCACACACAGTGCAGCAGGGCTTGGCGCCTCCTCAACCGCCTTCTGAAGTCATGGCGGTATCGATAACTTCAAGAATACCGGAATTTTGGGTGGACCAGCCCAGAGTATGGTTCATACGGATTGAAGCCACATTAGCCCCGCAGAAGTTAAGTGACGAGGCAAGATTCGACCTTGTAATTTCCAAGTTGCCGAAGGAAATAATAGCCCGGTTATCAGACTTTCTATCAAATCCACCGGCGTCAGGAAAATTCGACACACTAAAATCAAAATTGTTCCAACTTTTAGAAGATTCGAAGACCAGACAAATAGAAAATCTCATACGAGAGATGGACCTGGGTGAGCAAAAACCGTCACACCTGTTACACCGGATGAGGGACTTGGCTCGTGATAAAATACCCGATGAAACCCTACGAGTTTTATGGGAAGGTCATTTGCCTACTACTGTGCGAGCTGTTCTCACCGTGTCGGACACCAAGGACCTGGATGGTCTGGCCACCATCGCTGACAACGTTGCTGAGGTCACGCGATACAACCAAGTTTCGGAAGTGTCTCATCAGAAACCGGCATCCTGTAAACATGAGACGGCCAGTACAGAGGAGGGCAGTATTCGGGCCGAGATAGCCAAGCTCAGTTTCCGTCTTGCAAACATCGAGCGTTCCCGGTCAAGACAAAGGCGCACCAGCAGTCGTTCCAGAGGCCCATCACGATCCTCGTCGAAACGTCGGACCCCGGAATCGCCAGACTGGTTATGCTTATATCATTTCAGGTTCCGGCAACGAGCTCACAAGTGCATTTTACCGTGTTCATGGAAAACTAAGCCAACCCGAAGTGATAAGACGGAACATCCGGAAAACTGAAATGCGTTGTACAGTCGCCAGCGGAAGTCTGTGCCGTGTCGCCTTGTAACCGCTTATCTATATTGGACTATAATTCCGGACTAAGATTTCTCGTCGATACAGGTGCCAATGTATCTGTTATTCCAGTAGCTCGACACAAGAAAGGTATATGTTGTTCTAATTATAAGCTATATGCCGCCAACGGTACGGTTATATCTACTTATGGTGTTAAATCATTGGTTTTAGATTTAAAATTACGTAGACCGTATCGTTGGGATTTCATAATAGCCGACGTTAAGCAACTAATACTAGGTGCCGATTTTTTATGTTTTCATAAAATTTTAGTAGACATTCATAGACGTAAGCTCATAGACCAAGTAACTGATTTAAGTGTCTTAGCAGCAGTCACCTGTATTGAGCAACCTACGGTAAGTTCTTTCGACGAGACACATCCTTTTTATAATTTACTTAGCATGTTCCCGGATATTACGAAACCTGCGTCATTCCGGGGATCCGCTCCTCATTCTGTGTTACATTATATTGAGACGTCTGGACCGCCTGTGCATGCACGCGCTAGACCTTTACCACCACATCGATACGAAAAGGTTAAAGAAGAGTTCAGGGTTATGCAGGAATTGGGTATATGTAGGCCTTCGAAAAGTGCTTGGGCTAGTCCGCTACATGTTGTTCCAAAAAGAAACGGCGAGATTAGACCTTGCGGAGATTACCGCGCCTTAAACGCAATCACGAAGCCCGACAGGTACCCAATACCTCGCTTACAAGATTTTACCTATGTTTTGGCGGGTAAAAAAGTATTTTCAAAATTAGATATTTGCCGTAGTTATCATTGCGTAAACGTAGCACCGCAAGACATAGAGAAAACCGCAATCATAACCCCGTTCGGTCTTTTTGAATTCCCGCGCATGACATTCGGGTTACGGAATGCTGCACAGACATTCCAGCGCTTCATGAACAATTCGGTTTTACAAGGATTAGATTTTTTATTCAATTACCTAGATGACGTCATCGTAGCCAATGAAAACGAGATCTTACATAAGGAACATTTAAGGTTGGTTTTCGAACGATTTAATACTTTCGGTATTACGATCAACTTAAATAAGTGTAGCTTCGGACAGTCGCGTATAGAATTTCTTGGATTCGAAGTAAGTACAGACGGTATAAAACCACTTAATGAAAAAGTTCAAGCTATTATTAATTATCCGAAACCAGTTACCATTTGTGATTTACGACGATTTTTAGGCATGTTAAATTTTTATAGACCTCATTTACCGCATTTAGCCTCTTATCAAAGTGAACTTAACAAGTACTTAGTTAATAGTAAAAGAAATGATAAATCGTTAGGTAATTGGACCGAAACTGCAGAACAAGCATTTTTGCAGTGTAAGACAGGTCTACAACAGGCCGTTACACTGTCACATCCGCTGCAAAATGTTCCATTGCCACTTATGACGGACGCATCTAACACTTGCATGGGTGGTGTACTTCAGCAGAAGGTTGATGGTATTTGGAAACCCTTAGGTTATTTTTCAAAAAAGTTTACCCCTACAGAGCAGAAGTACAGCACCTATGACCGTGAATTATTAGCAATTTATAAAGCGATTAAGTATTTTCGTAAGTTATTTGAAGGTCGTCCTCTGACAATTTATACCGACCACAAGCCCTTGTGTCATGCTTTTGGTAAAATCGGGAAAGAAAGTAACGAAATTCCGCGACGTACGCGACAACTTATTTTTATTAGTGAGTTTAGTGTCGATATACGTCATATACCTGGTAAAGAAAATATTGTAGCCGATTCGTTATCACGCGTTGAAACAATTTTGTGCCCGACTGTACTCGACTACGATCAACTTGCTGACGCGCAAATGAAAGACGAGTACTTGTTGCAATTCGCACAATCGCCGTGTAACAATAATATCATATTAAAAAAACTGTTGATACCTGTTTATGATAAATTATTGTATTGTGAAATTTCTAACAATTTAATCAGGGCATATTTAACTAAAGAATTTAGGTACATCGCATTTAAAAGCGTTCATGATTTAAATCATCCAGGTATACGGACAACCCGAAAAATGATATCGCAGAAATTCTTTTGGCCAGGCATGAACAAGGACGTGGGTCGGTGGGCTAAAAGTTGTATAAAATGTCAAAGATCGAAAATAAATCGTCACGTAGTATCGGATCTAGGTACTTTTTCGGAAGCAGGCCGTTTCGAGCACATCCACGTGGATATCGTAGGCCCATTGCCAACATCTCCACAGGGATTTAAATATTTAGTTACCATCATAGATAGGTGTACGCATTGGCCCGAGGCTTATCCGGTTAAAGAAATTTCCGCTGAAGAAGTTGCTCGTACGATTTATGAAGTTTGGTTGGTGCGGTACGGAATGCCATCGAAAATCACGAGCGACCAAGGTCGTCAGTTTGAATCCAGTTTATTTAAAAATTTAATGTCATTTTTAGGTATTTCAAAAAGCCGTACTACACCATACCACCCTCAATCTAACGGTGCTGTTGAAAGGCGGCATCGATCGTTGAAATCTGCGTTAATGGCTCGTCTTAGCAATAATACATCTTGGGTGTCGGAGCTGCCGACCGTTATGCTCGGACTTAGAGCAGCGTCACGTAGTGATAGTGGAGTTAGTGCAGGAGAACTAGCCTTCGGCAAAACTATACGTT
Organism: Stenoptilia bipunctidactyla; assembly: GCA_944452665.1. Classification (NCBI taxonomy): domain Eukaryota; kingdom Metazoa; phylum Arthropoda; class Insecta; order Lepidoptera; family Pterophoridae; genus Stenoptilia; species Stenoptilia bipunctidactyla. Next base: position 12,460,760 of record OX101725.1, on the reverse strand, counting down.
TGCCCGGCGAGTTCTATGACATTTCTAGAGAGGTAGACAGTAGCGGTCCTCATAGTTTAGTGGAGGATATTCGAAGGACTATTGCGTCATATCGCCCGACTCGGAATAGGCAAACCGGAAGGCCGATATTTGTATTTAAGGACTTGCAAGAGTGTAATTATGTTTTTGTACGAGATGATACTGTTAGAAAGTCATTAAAACCACCGTATGATGGACCTTTTAAAGTTTTAGAGAGAGGTGCAAAATTTTTCAAAATTCAGTTTCCAAGTCGTGAATCTCGCATTTCAATTGACAGATTAAAACCTGCCTACTTATTAAATGAAACAATTGAAAATAATTCACAGACATTATCATACAAAAAAATATTACCTACTAGCACACCTGTGCAAGATAATATACAAGTATCGGATTCCTGTAGACAAAACAAGCAAGTAACAAAGTATGGGCGCGAAATTCGCTTACCTGTGAGATTTCGCGATACTTCTAAGTAAGTTAACAACGTATTTTTTTTCATAAGATTATGAAACATTTTTCGATATTAAGTTAGGTATTATACTAGGTATTATATTATAATTTAGGTACTAGGTATTGTACTAGATAATTAAGTAAGTAGTAGGATAGATAGGTATTAGAGAAATAGTGTTAAGATACCTAGGTTAGTTAGGTTCCTATACAAAATGATCAAGATATGTTATTTTTATTGCTTTAATACAGATGACTGACTAACAGACACAGACATAGTTACTCCTATTAGTTCACTGACAACACTTAAGTTGCAAACTGTTAGGACTAGATTCAATTATTTGTGTGAAATTATAATTTACGTAGTAGGTATGTACCTACTTAGTTACTTGAACTTTTGTAAATTAGAATTAGAGTTTTGTTATAATATAATGTATACATATTATGTAATTACATTTGTAAGGCTAAGTATAAGTAAGAGCGTATTACTCTTAAAAATAGAATATAATTTATGAAATACATTTCATTATTCACTCTTTCTTGGACGTAAATTTATGTGTAGTTTGCGAGCTCAGCAATTACCTAATTTCAGTTTAACGACATAGCATTATCAAATATGCTAATATAATATTATTTAGTCATATTTTATTTTATTCAGATTTGTTCTCTCAAGGAAGTCACATCTTTTTTTTATAAATATGGGAAACTATCAAAATAAAGACGTAGTGTCTCAAACACAGACACAGACGTTTACCCAAAATTTGCAATCTAAAATTGACGTACTTAGCATACTAGCAGTTATTTTTGCAACCCTAATGAGTGCGGTGATTCTGTATGCCATCAGAACGAGGTGTAAACACGGAGGAAATATATAGAGGAGCTGCCCTATCCAGTTTTTGCTAGGGACTCACGTGAAGCCTACGCGCGGGGTGCGGGGGGGTAAGCGGTGGGTTATGGCCAATCATAGCCAAGCAGGCGATGGCATTATTCACCTAGTAGCGAGTAGTAAAAACCGGTTGAAACGGTTAAAATATTCACATGATCATCAAAAAAGTTCAGCTATACTTTACTAGGTGGCTCTAGATTTTTAACGAAATTTCATACGTTCCAAATCTGCCAGAAAAAACCGCGAAATAAAAGTATTTCTACTTGACGCTAGATAGCGCAACCTTTTTTCGCAGCATAAAAATCACCTAGGCAACGAATAACAATCTGGAATTTTGGACACAAATAATTGGAAAACAAACAATTTGTAAAAAATAATTATGAATGAAATTATCTTCGTGGTAAGTTAATTTTATTTGGATTGTCAAAGTAATTCCTTTATAAAAGTATAGAAAACTAAATTTCACATCGAGAAACAATGGAGGATTTAATTTTTTTTTAACATCTACGCGTGTACATACTTCACAGATGTCAGCGACTAACTGACGCCAGTGCCTCTAGCGAGGAATAGCTTGAACTAAAGGCTGTGACGTCAGGACAACACAAATTGAAGCTGTGCAACTTTGCTTACAGCAGCTCTACTATGTATCTGCTTTGTGGGTGTAAACGTGGAGTTCGGAAGTGGCTGAGACGAGAGATACGGAATAGTCAGGGTGAGCCACCCGTGGTACGCATGGTGGCGACCCAGCCACAGCCTGCCGCCGCCGCTGCAAACCCCGGCTATGTGTAGGTGTAGCGTGAAAGTGTCGTGTATGTTTAAAAATCCATAAAGAGTGAAATAAAAATAATAATTATATATAAGTTTCGACAGTGGTTATAGTATAAAAATAAGGTTAAGTTATAAGTGTGTAAGTGATTTTAAATGTTTTTCAACAAATACTGTGTATGTATTGCAATTTCTAAGTACTATTTAATGTTCTGATTGTTTTATTTCTGTCCCAAAAAGAGAGACACGTGTATTTTTAAAGTACTTTTTCTTTCTTTTTCCCCTCGTACTAGGTTAAAATAAGTATGTAAACGTTTGTAAGGTATAGTGCAATGTTTTGGTATGTAGTGTTGTTTGCATCGTAATGTTTTAATGTAAAAGTTATACCGTATTCTCGTTGTTTCTATGTTTAAATTTTTGGACTTTTTTAGGGAGGGAATGATGTAGGGGTATGAAATGATGTGTACGTGACATGTCGATGTCAGCAAATTCATTGTATGACTTAGATGCAAAATGGTATTCACAGAGTGCACTAGTTGCATCGTGAAACGACTTGTAATTTTATTAATATTTTGTGAACTTTAACTTGTGACTTTTCTGCCCTTACATAATTGTGAGCTATCTGTTAATATGACAAATAAACATTTTATGTGTGTTCTTTGGTGGTCTCATTTATTGGATATAGTGCAACTCTAAAAACATGATTTAAATTTCATGCTAATTTATGTTTTGATAAATTTTCTAGCTTAACCTCTCACGTGTCCAATGCCGTACCACGTCAAGAAACAAAACCGCCGTTAAGTGTCACTTGCCATGGTACGGCAAGGCGATAGTTATACTATAAAACTTTATTTAACTTACGAACGATAGAGCCTATTTCTCTTCTATGAATTAGAAATAGCCCAGGAAGAAACAGGATATCGATATTGCCCTGAAGTTTTTGGTAGCCCCATATTGAAAAGTCGATAAAAACGTGCCTAAAGCTCGCGTAGGTACTTCATCTGTGTGAATGAGCCGTCTGTCGCGCGTTGAATTATTGTGGTTTTTTGGTCTTTTAAAATTGAATCATTGAAAACAAAACATTAAAAAACGTAAGTAAAAACAAATTTGTATTAATACTAATGAAGATTATTGTGTGCTTGCTCTTTATCACTAAATAATGTACCCTGAAAGTTGACTAGTCTGAAATCCGCGAGAATATAGTGGATTTATTTCGTGATTTTGATTGTTAATTTTATAACTTTTTGGTATTGTGCTGTTTTAAAGCGCGTATAATATCCCAAAGTATCATTTGATATTGCCATTTTGTATGTAACTAAAGTCGTTAAATTAAAAATATACAATGTGTTAATTTTATACTTGATCAAACGAAATGTGCGGATATAACATTAAAAATTATCGACAAAACGCGAAAAAAAACGTACACCATTTAGAAATTAAAGCCAATGAAAATTTTTTTTTTATTCAATTCCCATTTTTCGTTGTTAATTTTTTTCCTAACTAAGTAGACCATGGATTTTTTTTAATTAGTCTTATTTTAAAGGTAAAGCCATGAACTAGTAATAAAAATTAAAAAAGATCACAATATCAAGCCGGAAAGTTGTAAAAACATTAATTTATTTTTATTTTTTCATAAAAAAATGTTTTTTTTTAATGTTTTACCTTTTACTCCGAAACTAGCACGTCAAGGTAACTTTTTTAGCATGTTTTATTAAATTTCATAACATACCCTACAAGTTCACCAAAATAACATAGGTGCTATCTCTCTTCGTTGTTACGATAGGTACCATTCGAATTAAGTAGGTAATTTTAACAAAATTAAATAAGTACTTGGATTACATCAATAGGGCAATAAAAAACACAATTAAACTAAATCATTTATTTAAATCAAGTTTTCAAAGTGTCCACCATTCTCATCCATGCAAACAATGGCACGCATTGCCACACTATGTACAGTTTTTTTTAAAACATTGCGTTTTGCTCTTATTTCATAAGCTGCAGCCATTATTTTTTGCAAAAGCTCTTCGCGCGTTGCAACTGGAGTACTATACATCATCTGCTTCATATGACCCCACAGATAATAATCAAGTGGTGTCAAATCTGGGCGGCGCGGCGGCCACGCCACTGGTCCGCCTCGTCCAGTCCATCTAGTTCCATAACGTTCATTTAGGTACTCACGTACGATTGTGCTGAAGTGAGCTGGAGCGCCGACATGTTGGAACCACATTCTTCTCCGTGTTTGAAGATCCACATCTCTCATCAGGGAAGGTAGCTTATTTTGCAGAAACAAGAGGTTAGTTGGCCCCATCAATCTTGATGGTAGAATAAATGGTCCAATCAATAGTCGCCGCAGTGACACTCGCCATTTTGGGCAGAGCTCGCAGGTATGGATACGATGACATGTCGGCTTATTTCACATTTAAGTTTTTGTTCCTATATTTTTTCCTTTCTATTTCTGGGATATAAAAAAATACGAAGTGTCATGTTTTAAGTGCGATGCATGCATATCATTGTTTTTTTCTGCATTTCGAATCCATAAATTAATGCACAAATTTGAGAAAAGCTGAATTAACTCCAACCAAGCTGAAAATCGGTAAGATTGTTTATAATACCTATGAATAAAAATAAATTTGAAAGTTCCCCATCTTTCTCCAGTATGGGATTTTTTTTCATCCAATGACAAACGTCAACAAAAAGAGTACCTATTTTGCAATTTCCAGCGAAACGGTTAGTTTTATCATAAAAATACCTGAGACAAAATTGTAAATAATAATTATAATAATAGCGCTTACCTCATCACTAAATTAGAAACTGACATGACAGTAGGTATACAGGAAAAAGCTGCACGAACAATTCACTCTTAAATACCATAATGTAAAAGTAACTGAACAAAGAATATCCGACCAAAGAAGAGCAATAGAACGAAATAATTTACAAAAAGCCGCCATCTTAAACACCTGTCGAATAGTGCGAAAGTTCGAATAGTGTGAGGAGTAGAATTTATGCCTATACAGTATACACGCAACATATTCTGAAGTTACTTGTCGTATGCCCGTAACTACGGACTAAACCAGCGTTAGCTGAGAAAAAAAAGACTTGAAGAAAATAATAATATTTATTTATTTTTACCATTATTTAACATACAACAACATTTTTACAAACATTCAAAATTGACAAAATACTCATTTATTTACATTTATTGTGCGGTAGTAGGTAGCCCTATTTCATAAAACCCAAATCGACCGCCAATTGTATGTCGACAATTCATTGTAATATTACAAAAATGCGTTTCATAAAACCCTGACAATTCATCCAAAATTGTCACATAATGTGTTTCATAAAACAATTGTAGCGACCGCCTGTCTACTGACAAATGTCATACAAATCGCTATGAATTGTCGTTTATGAAACAGCTTTATTTGCTCACAAAAGTTGTTACAGGAAACATATGAAAAAACACCAAAGTTTGAATTTCTAAGGGACAACTCAGACCATGTTGATCTGTAAAATTGTAGCCATAGATATGCTTATTCAAGATTTTAATAAAACAAATATTACCTACTCAATAAAATAGGTGAGTAATAATACGTGTTTTGCACTAGGCAAGCTACAATAGGTTTATTTGAATTAAAGTAAATAGCTTAATAGTGTGTTATTAAGCGTGCGTCCGGCTGTCTGGACATTTTCTCGCAGAGCGTTGCTGCTTATCTAGGTGCCTAAGTCATCGTTTGTGACGACGATCTGTAAAGGTTTCATCGTTTGTGACGCTATTGTTTCCTCAAAAAATCGAAAAAACTTTGGCCAGCCAGCCAGAATTTCGCATTTTCCAGCATTCCAGATCTCAGCCCCCAGAGGGTTTTGAGGATCCAGCTGGTATATAAAGGTATGTGACGCGATATGTGACAGCAACTAAAGTGATTTTATCAAGTAAAACGCCATAATTTTCGAGTTACCACGAAAAACAAGTGGCCAGCCAGCCGGACGCTTCTGGCTGAGCCACTTTGTTTTTCCTTATATCTCAGTAATTAAAGCAATTAGAACTGAGTTTTAAGTTGAAAAGGAATGTGACGCGATATGTGACAGACCTCATATAGTTTAAAACATACCTGACGCATGTGTTTAAGAGTTATTTCGATAAAGATTTTGATGACAGATGACAAATGTCCGGCTGGCTGAGCCACCCATTCCAGCGCTTGCAGACGGTCTAGAAAGCTAGATTCTTATCAAAAGGAATGTGATGGCGACGAAGACAACAAATCGTCGTATGTGACAGCTCTAAATACTGCCAAACAAAAAATATAAGCGATTGTTTATTCTTTCATACAAAGTCAATTAGGGTGACCATATTTTACTCCTGTACATTGTCATCCTTATAAAATACTTCCGCCAAATTTGTCAAACATGACAAACAACTTGATCCTTACGTTGCTCTAATTAAGTGGGTAAATAAAAATATTGTTTCATAATGCATCATGTATTTATTTTTTCTTAATTTACTTTTTGTTTGTGTTTACCAATTAATAAAATCAGTCTGGGATTAATGTAACATGTTGAAAAAGTATACCCTTCTCGTATACAAACTCTTCAACTAAAACTTAATATTGCTATTTTAGCACCATCATTCCAATAAAGTTGTTTAACTATAGTTGAATTATTTTCAAATGATTCCTATGACACTGACAGTGATTTCCACAACATAACCTTGTAGTGCCGTCACTGTTACATAAGAATCGTATTGGAGGCTTCTAAAGATGGCATTTATTTATTTTACGTAGCTATATTCCAATAAAATGATATTCCGTTGGAATTATAACAATTCATAACATTTGTAAGAAATTATCTCAATCACACTTTACGTTTACGTTCTGTAAAAGTCACTTCGTAAGTTATGATTTAAGAAATACCCTGACTGAGACGAGGTCGCTAACTATGGGCCTTATAAAAGCCTAGAGTCGCTCAGCGGGCAATGGAAAGGGCCATGCTCGGAGTTTCCCTGCGGGATCGAATCAGGAATGAGGAGATTCGCAGGCAAACCAATGTAACCGACATAGCCAGAAGAATTGCAGAGCTGAAGTGGCAATGGGCAGGGCACATAGCTCGCAGAACAGATGGCCGGTGCGGCAGAAAAGTTCTCGAGTGGCGGCCACGTACTGGGCGACGCAGCGTAGGCAGGCCCCCCGCACGATGGACCGATTAGTATGTGTCATCATTTGGAGGATATTTTAAAACTTAAAACTTGGTAAGTATTACTTATATTATTTTTCTTAAGTAAATATTAGTAAGTAAGTATTTGTTTCTGAATGAAAATTTTTGTCAAACCTTAACAAATTGTGCCTTTTGCGTAATTTACCTAAGTAGTATAATCACGGTTCATTAATTCCTTTTGATACTCACTTTATTAACAAAGCTATCATAATTTAAATTACATAATATAACCACAAAGTCAATTAAGAAAAAGAATATCAAGTATTATAAAAATACAGACTGGTTTAGTAAACAAATTTCATGTCCTTTTACTTATTTACTTGAGTGAATTTTAACAATAAACAACTTAAAAAAACAACAACATAAACAATAAACTTGTAGGTACATACTTACTTATTCAAAAACAAACGTAGTTGTTTTAATATATTTTGATTTTTGAGCTACAGAAACTCAAACTTTTAAGGAGTACAAAGAAGAGAAAAGTAATCATAACAAAAATGCCACAAAAACACAAACAAAAAGTAAATTAATAAAAAATAAATACATGATGCATTATGAAATAATATTTTTATTTACCCACTTAATTAGAGCAACGTAAGGATCACGTTGTTTGTCATGTTTGACAAATTTGGCGGAAGTATTTTATAAGGATGACAATGTACAGGGGTAAAATATGGTCACCCTAATCGACTTTGTATGGAAGAATAAACAATCGCTTATATTTTTTGTTTGGCAGTATTTAGAGCTGTCACATACGACGATTTGTTGTCTTCGTCGCCGTCACATTCCTTTTGATAAGAATCTAGCTTTCTAGACCGTCTCCAAGCGCTGGAATGGGTGGCTCAGCCAGCCGGACATTTGTCATCTGTCATCAAAATCTTAATCGAAATAACTCCTAAACACATGCGTCAGGTATGTTTTAAACTATATGAGGTCTGTCACATATCGCGTCACATTCCTTTTCAACTTAAAACTCAGTACTAATTGCTTTAATTACTGAGATATAAGGAAAAAACAAAGTGGCTCAGCCAGAAGCGTCCGGCTGGCTGGCCACTTGTTTTTCGTGTTAACTCGAAAATTATGGCGTTTTACTTGATAAAACCACTTTAGTTGCTGTCACATATCGCGTCACATACCTTTATATACCAGCTGGATCCTCAAAACCCTCTGGGGGCTGAGATCTGGAATGCTGGAAAATGCGAAATTCTGGCTGGCTGGCCAAAGTTTTTTCGATTTTTTGAGGAAACAATAGCGTCACAAACGATGAAACCTTTACAGATCGTCGTCACAAACGATGACTTAGGCACCTAGATAAGCAGCAACGCTCTGCGAGAAAATGTCCAGACAGCCGGACGCACGCGTTATTAAATCTACTATTAATTGATACTTTTTTTGAGTGGCAGCTCTATTATGAACGCTATTTGAACGCATTTTTTCTATTCGTAATAGTTCCGAGCCCAAGGGTATGGTAGCGTTTAGTTTATATCAGAATTTCCCAAATGTATTGAAGACAAACTAGCATGGCTCAGTGGATGTACGGTCAAACCTTTGCCTGCCATTATGGTAAAAAAAAATGTACAACGAAAAGTCATAATAAAAACCTAACCTATTTGATTGAAGATTTATTGAAATAATAGGATAGGAAATCTTTACTTTATTACTTGTTGGTATGAGTAGATTACATAGTTTCAGTAAATTAAGCAGTTTGATTTATAAATATTATTCTTGTATGTGTATATCAAAAAATAATACTATGAATCTTGAAAAGTGCTATTTTAGATACATTAAAAATGAAGATAAAATTGATATAACCTTTTTGCTTCGTGTAAAAGAAACAGTCCGTCAATTTAATTTGTCCAGAAAACCAGGAGAAACTTTAGAGGCATTATCAACACGAATTGGCGCAAATGTTCAAAAAGTTTTGAGTAAATCAGCCAAAAAGAAGCAGAATGATACCAATGCTGTAGAAGTTAAGGTTTTTGATTCCTTAAACAATCAAATTTCACCGTCGTTAATCTGTAAAGAATTGTTTTCAATGGAAGGTGCACTTAAATTGAAAATTGCCGATCAAGAGTTTGATTTACAATTCAACTCGCCTTGGATTACTAACCTTAATTTGCCTCAAAGTATTTTAGCCGGGTTTCCTGTGTATCCAGAAAATCTGACATCCTATTACACTGATAAATCTAAAAGCATTTTTAAGTGGTATAGTGGTAAAACTTTTAATGAAAATGGAAAAGAAATTAGTTCCAATCACATTAACTGGAAGTTAGTTGGAAACAGATTTATTTACATGCCCTCAGCTGAAGATATTGGTCAGAAAATAAAATTAGAATGCATTCCAGGTATATACTTTTTTGATGCTTGTTTATTTATTTATATTGAAGTTAACAAAATTCAAATGTAAATACAGAAGGCAGCAGATCAAGTGTTTCAAACCTGTGGAATAATTGTTATTGAATCTGAACTCTATACCTTCAACATTAAGTTTAAAATTGGTTCGGGAAATTTGACAGGTTTGTAACGCTGCCTTCTGTACAAAAGTTTGTTACAAAGATAATTTCTAGTCAAACTTAAAAAATATGTATGCTTTTCAGCTAATGAAGAATGTGTTGGACCTGCTTTTGAAGTTATATCAAAAAATGTTGTTGAGGCTGGCCCCGGACCATGCCCCTTTGAAATCAGGCATGGATTTACTATGCAAAAAACACAAGAGAAAATGTTTGTACTTTTTATTCTTGATGTCTTATCTCATTGCAATGGTTTATTGTGTCCCTAGAGATGTACTGGGTTTGATTCCTAGGTAAAAGTTAAAACAGAATATCATTTCTAAACAGGCTTAGGTGCTTACTAGGATAGTGGTTTGATTGTGTGATTAGCATAACATATCTACAAACTTACTTTGTTGCCATACTATAAGTACTACTAGGTACTTAATGTAATGTACAAAATTTTTATTGATCATAAACTAAGACCATGGTCTTCTTTTGAAAGTTAACCCTTTAACTGCCATTGTCGGATATAACCAACAAATATTTTCAAGTCCATTGTGCTATGGTCGTATATATACGACTAAAAACCACCATTCATTTCATATGCTGTTTTATTTAATAATGCTGGATTATGTAAAAAAAATGTTAATATTTGGTAAATGGTTAATCAAGTAATCATTTAAAATTGAGTATACTTAAGACTCTTAAAAATATGTCAGAAGTTCGATAAATTACTGATTTTATTATTAGAAAATTGCATTGATGTCCAGAGCCATTGTCCGACATATTGACCGACCATAGGGATGGAACATAAGCAAAGATTTACTGAAACGAAAATCCACTTAAGTAAAAATATTTCTGTTTAAAGTTTAAACTTTAAACTGACTATTTGTAACAAATAAATTAAAACAATTAAAGAAATTGTTACTACAGAAATAAATATTTTTAATTTCTTTGAAAATAAGTATAAAAATGTCAATGACTGAGTTGATGATTGCCATCCCTATTGTGCATGTTTAGAAACGAATTTTGCTAGTATACCCAGCGCCACGGTTGGAAATAGACGACCGCTTCTGACGTCATAAGCGAGTGCCGTCTTGAGAAATTTTCCATTAGTGTTGTGCTTACGCATTAGTTATTATGTTCGTGTTCTCGATAAATATTATTTAACTACATTAAAAGAGGTAAACTTCATCACAGTATAGAGTCATAAAAATAATCATCTTTGGCCTAATATATTGTGTTGAAATCAATAAATCTTTCAAAATGTTTTAAAAGATTTTTGTTTCGTTTGGTTACCGATATACATACTATTAGAAATTTAATAACAAAGTTCCTCTTTCTATCTATTTGGTTACCTCTTCAAGCTTAAACATCTGAAACTATTAAGATTGAATTTGAAGCGTGCGAATCTGGGACGGGTATTTCAATCTACCATTGAACATACCTATTTGTTGTAGGTATTTATTTTTAGATTTACTGTGCTTGGCTCTGGGAGCACGACAAATGATATAGAGTCTGGCGGGTAAAGGGTTTATCTTCTAAATTAGTTTATAAATATAAACTGGAATACTCCTGATTCTGATTATTCATTTTATTATATGAATCTTAGAGTATACTTCTGAGACTAAAGTATGAATTATTAAGCTGGTAACATGGTTGTCTAGTAGAAATCACTCTTCAGCGATAAGACCACCAAGTTTTAATATCTAATGAAAGTGTTCTTTAAGTCTGTAATATAAACTGAAGTGTAAATAAACTATTTCAAAGGGTATGATGGATATGAGTAAAACTCCTGTTAATAGTTATTAATATTTAATTGTCCTATGGATAGAAAATTAATCAGGCTCATGGCTAATCAACTGACTTTATGCATATTTTCCAATGTCCATGTGCGCTATCAAATAAAAATAAGTTGTTACTGAAAATAAATGTTTTTTAAAATTTCATTAGTTTTTCAGTTTCCGGTGTGTTACTTACAATATTTTGGCCGACTTATATTGTGATTCAGATTATACAAGAACTACTCTGCATCCGTACTGCCCAGCTTATGCCTTACATATAGATTATAGAAAGCAGATACTTACTAAAGAATTACTTGGTAAGTACAATCTGTGTGAAATGATTATATTAGACAATAATAAAATAAATAAATAAAATCTCCAGACAGTCACACCGAGTACATAGCTACAAAGTAAGCATAGCTTGTGTTATGGGATACCATGTAGCGAACTAGGAGGGAACCTAGAATATAAATACATAAATAGATTAACACCCAGACACGGAATATTTTTTTTTCTTGTTCCGTGCGGGAATCGCACCCGCAACCACTGGCGTTTGAGGCAGACAGGTTTACCCCATCGACAAAGTGGTTGTTATATGTTACATTGTTATATGTATAATATGTTATATTAAAAAAAAAATGTTATTCCTTTCTTAGTCATTCAATTTGAGAATCAACTATAATTACTTACTAAAATATTTTCCTTTAAATACCACTTGTCTTTCTAAGATTGACATCGTCAAAATAAATATTTGATTTATTTACAGGGTATAATGCTGATATAATTTGTCTTCAAGAAGTTGATAAAAAGTTATTTTACGGTCACTTGACTCCTATTTTAGATGTCGAAGGTATGAAGGGATTGTTTTCCAAAAAAGGCAAAGAGGTGGCTGAAGGTCTTGCTTGCTTTTATAGAAAAGACAGATTTAGGTAAGTTTTTGTAATGAAAGTTTTTATTCAACTTAAACTCAATATTAAACAATATGTTGATTTTTGCGTTTAATAATACTTCTCGGTCTCAGTTCTGTAATCTTTTTGCCTTATTTATTTCTCAATTATTATCTCAGTACTTGGCAGGGAACTAAATGTGATTATGATTCGATAATGTTTCTTGAAGTTAGTTTTTCATGATTTTATCCTTACTCAAACTTTTAAGTGTTGATTGAATACAGAGATGGATGTGTGTGTTCCACCTTGGTCTTCATTTTCACTTTCCATCAGGTGGCGTGGAAGACGGAAGTCCCATCCTAATACACACATCAACTTCTAGGGATATTTCAATTAAACCTAAATAACTAAAATTCTATTAACTTTTTATTTAGATACCTACACATTAAAATAAACCTTGTTTAATAGCCTATCTAATTTGATAAGTTAGATAAAGTTAAATTTAAAAAAACTTATAAGAAGCGGAAAAAACTCAGACAAAATTTCAATCTTAACTTTATTTTTGAAACAACAAAACCTAAACAAAACAACTATTTTTTTTATAAAAATTGCTGAAAACTTCAAATTGGTAATCCGTGGATCCACCTAAGACTCTCCTGACACATCTGCAGGGGTTCTGCATACTCAAAACAAGGATGTCAATATCGCTACCCAAATTGCGGCCATCGTTATCGTGTTACGGGGGAAGTGGTGGAACGGCACCGAGTACTTTAACGCATTACAACACATGTACAGGACCGATAGTAAATGCTGCACGAAGTCAACTTAATGTAAAGACGATGCAATTGGTTCAAAGGCTACAGAGAGAGTATCGTTTCCTAGTAAGCGGTCAAACTGAGAAGACCACTGCATGAAGTCAACGTACGTACTCGTAGGCCACTTCGGGTACCAGCGCTACGGAGAGGCAATCGAGGAAGAAGCTTACGATGGGCTGTTGCACACGAAAACTGGAACCATTCTCAATGGTCACTTGTGCTTTTCACTGATGAATTCAGGTTTGGATTTCATCCTGATTCACGAAGGATACGCGTTTGGAGAAAACCTGTACGTTGAATCGACTGCAGCACCCACAACAAGTTCATGCATCGAGGTGGCACGATTATGGTTTGGACAGGAATTCGTCTCGGCGGTAGAACGGACCTCGTTTGGATACAAGGCAATATGACTGCTCTAAAATACTGAAATGAGGTGCTAGAGCCTGCAATCTTGCGCCGCAGGCAGCAAATAGGACAAAATTTCCAGCTAATGCACGACAGTGCCCGTCCACATACGGTGCGTATCGTTACAAACCAGCTTTTCTTGCATCTTAGCAGGACTTGGGACAGTATTCCACAACAGAATATTGACACCCATGTTTTGAGTATGCAGAACCGCTGCAGATGTGTCAGGAGAGTCTTAGATGGATCCCTGGATTATTAATTTCAAGTTTTCAAGAAGTTTTATAAAAAAAATAATGGTTTTGTGTAGGTCTTGATGTTTCAAAAATATAGTTAACATTGAAATTTTGTCTGAGTTTTACTTTTTCTCTTCTTATAAAAGTTTTTTTTTTCAATTTAACTTTTTCTCAAAGTTTATTATCAGATTAGATAGGCTTATAAACAAAGTTTATTTAAATGTGTAGATGTAACAAAAAGTTAAGTAATAGAATTTTAGTTATTTAGTTTTAATTGAAATATCCTTAGACCATGTTGATGTGTGTATGTAAACTATATTATAAAAAATATGTAATAGTTGCTCTTTGTTATTATGATTATGAATAATACATTTTGTGTAGTTAGCTCAAAGAGTGATGGAATATTAGTGAGCGGCAGTGCTGGCCTTCATGGCGTTTCTTATATAAACAGACAAGATTGGCATGCCTTGCCAGCACCAAAACAATTTCAACATACTTAGGGTCAACGTTGCGCCATGCGTGTCCGTGGACGCGGACGCGCGGCTACGATGCGTGCATCGTAGCCGCGCGCGTGGTAACGCGTGACGCAGCTTCGCTAGTATAATTTCTTTAGTATGCTTGTACAGTCACGTCTAGTAATATGTATACATTTTCATTGAATTTGAACCTTATCACAACCGAGTAAGTTGCGAAGTGTGTACATATTAATGCACGTGACTGTACAGTCGTGTCAATGAAATAATTGCTTTTTGGCTACACTTCGATTAAAATCGATAAACGATATATGCGCGTTTCGTACATGTTTCGTACGACGTAAGTACGCGCGTGGCAACGCAATCGTAGAAGTTCTGTATGAAAACGCGCGTGCACACTGATGACGTAGCGTTGGCCCTTACAAATAAAAAAAAATATTATTAAACCCTTTATTTTGTGATTATTATTTTTAGTGTTTTGGAGCATGAAAACATAGTGTTATCTGAAGCATTACAAATAGTACAATGCTTGAAGCCAATATGGGAAAATGTTAAATCAAATGACAATTTAAGGAATCGCTTATTGGACAGATCAACAGTTGCCAGTTACACTTTATTGAAATCCAAAGATAACCCTGATGAGCTTGTTATAGTTGGCAACACTCATTTGTACTTTCACCCTGATGCAGATCACATAAGGCTTATTCAAGGTGGAATAGTGATCTATTGGTTAAATGATATCAAGGAAAAACTCAAACAAAAGGTAAGTTCATCTTTTATTAATAAGCGCTCCTACGCACTAGCGGTTAACCACAGCGCAGGGGTGCTTTTCCAGGTGATATGCAACCAGTGACTACGCACTTAACCGCCTCAAAAATTCAACCGCGGCGGTTGAATGGAGAGCTAACCGCTATGGCGGCCAACCGCTTGTGCGTAGGAGCGCTAAGTGGGTAAGAGGTGAATAACTGATCGTGAAGCTCAGCATGATTCCGTTTAGCGTGATCACCTACAAATGCTGCTGTAATATGAACTTAAATTCGAGTGGGCGTTCCTTAGAATGTGTATGAACTACAATTATGCATGTACTAGTGAGCAGGCTCTAGCCAACTTTGAAAAGTCAAGTTAAGAAGACGGCGTTGCATTTTTAAAGCAGTTTTTTTCAAGTTTGATACCTAGATAATTAATACATCGAATATTGTAACCTAACTCTGCACTAGGTTCTGAAGTTTATAAAATGCAGGGCCATGCCCCAAATCTGGAATTTAATTTTATAATCCTTTGAACTCCCTTCCTGTCTGTAATTTAAGCGATTACCGATATAAAAACTAGTGATATAATTATGGTTTGAGCATATTGATGTGTTCCGATATTATTTTACTTAGAGCCATTTCCATCCTGAATCGTTATATCGTTCGATCTTGTCACTTTGTTTAACCTCTTTGTTACATGGTGTTAATCCATTCGAGATTTATGCAATAAGCTTTTTATTGCGACTCTTGATATGCTGAGCTCTGGCGTCGGTACCGACCCGAGAGTCGAGACGCTTCAGACGCAGCGACCAGCTTAACCAGCTTACCACCAACATTTTATGAGGGCGTATCTCATATAAACCTAAATCTTATTTTTCTTTGCAGTATCATAAGAACAGGATATCTGTTATACTTTGTGGAGATTTTAACAGTGTTCCATCGTGTGGCATTTATCAGTTGTACACAATGGGCGTAGCGGATTCGTCGCTGCCAGACTGGGAATCAAGTGAGTTCATAATTTAGCCCAAGGCGTTGTTAGAATCGTGCATCCGCCGCGTTGACTTTTGACTTCAACAATCAACGAATGCAGAGCATTAAAAAACCAACTTCACGACAAAATTTTGGCTGAAGTATAAGGTCGTCAAGGTAAACGATCTCCGAATTCATAAATATTTGAAAAAAAAATGGAACTTTTCATGAAGTAGGTTATCGATTTCGATAGAATTTATATTGGACCAAATGGGAAGTATCCTCTATCATATGAAAAAAGAATTATTAAAATCGGGTCACCCAGTCAAAAGTAATAAGGTAAGAAAAATAAATAAAAGATCATACAGACGAATTGAGTACTTCCTTATTTTTTTGAATTCGGTTGAAAATGGCAAAGAAACCATTCTTAGTCAATGAAAAAGTTCTAAAACTATTGAATCAAAACAGATTATCATTATTCTCTTCCTCTTGGATTAAATAAATGCAGTGTTGGCATAATTTAACGGTCTCCGTGGAACAGTGTATACGCTATTACGTCAATTTATTTATTTATTTATACTGTATTGCACACATTTACAAAAAGATAACTTATAAATAAAAAGAACATAGATAGGCACAACAGGCGGCCTTATCGCTTTCAAGCGATCTCTTACAGACAACCTTGAAATTGTTTGAAAGAAAAAAAACTAAAACACATCAATAGGTACGAACAAAGCAAAGTTTACATTTTAACAATAAACGTACTAAATATAAATATCATATAATACGAGGGCGGGTCAATAAGTCCTTGACTTTTGGAATAAAACACAGATTTTTTGATAAATAAATTATTTTATTTTTCAACGTAGTCTCCCTTGAGCTCTATACACTTTGTCCAATGCTTCTCCATTTTTTTTACCCCTTCCAAAAAATATGATTTGTCGAGGTCCTCAAAATAGGGCTTTGTTTGCGAGATGACTTCATCATTGGAGTCAAATCTTTTTCCACCAAGCCTTCAGGGTTGGGAACAAGAAGTAGTCACTCGGAGTCAAATCTGGAGAATAGGGCGGATGAGAGAGCAATTCATAGCCCAATTCATGGATTTTTGCCATGGCAACTGCACATATGTGCACCCTTGCGTTGTCTTGGTGCAAAAGAACTTTTTTCTTGGCCAAACGACGTCGGTTTTTTTCAAATCGTCATTGAATCGGTCCAATAAGTTGGCATAATATTTCCCATTGATTGTTCTTCCCTTTTGAAGGTAGTCAATGTGGATTATCCCGCGTGCATCCCAAAATACAGTACTATTTTGACTGTTGTTTGGTCTCTGGTGTGTTGTGATGGATCCATGTTTCGTCCACGGTTACAAAACGGCGCAAAATCTCCCCCATATTGCGATTAAACAACGCCAAACCTTCCTGTGAAGTTGTTACACGATTGCGTTTGTGGTTGACTGTGAGGTAACGCGGCACCCATCTTGCGGAAAGCTTTCTCATGCCCAAGTGATCCTGCAATATTGAATCCACTGAGCCATGCGAGATCCCTATGGCTTCCACAATCTCTCGCACTTTCAATCTTCGGTTGGCCAACACCATATCGTGAATTTTTTCGATTGTTTCGGGTGTAGAGACCTCAACTGGGCGTCCAGGACGTTCGGCATCTTCAGTGCTTGTACGGCCACAACGAAATTCAGTAAACTACTTTTTTACCATTGAAATCGATGGTGCAAAGTCCCCATAGTATTTATCAAGCTTAGCCTTGGTGTCGGTAATGGTTTTTTTTCGCAAAAAATAATGCTTAATAAGATGCTTCATTTTGACTGGTCGTACTGGGGCATGGCGGTTATAAAGCTCCGTCAGCAAATAATTAAACAACTCCACACACCATGCCAGTCCAGTTTTTCAGCATCATCAAATAAATTATATAAATTTATACCACCAAAATTTCTTTGCAGAAGAGTTCTCGGCTTAGATTTAGGGGGACGGGTCTTAAAAGATATGAAAAGGAGATCGTGAAAAGAAAATGCATATGCGTCAAGTTTTCCTTATTTTTGTACATGGTCCAGAGAAGAGATAATCATTAAATCCAGAAGGGATGGTGCAGAATTGGGGGAATGATGCGTTGCTGATGTTGATAAAATATTGAGGTTGCATCAGTTTATAACCAAACGAAGCTTAAACGCGCGATTATTGCTTTCAATCGTGAGCTTGTTGGCTCGATTCCCGCACGGAACAAAAAAAATGTTCAGGGTCTGGGTAGAATATAAATACACTACTTTTTTGTCAAAAGTCAAATTTAGATATTATGTTCTTTGATTCAATATAAACGTACCAACATATTATTATTATTATTTATTTATTTATGCTAGCCATATTACCCTTGTAAAATAGTATATTACTGCAGCGGCTGCAAAGAGAGGCATTAATGGACGAACATGGGAATGTGGGTCGAGGTGAAGCCGAGGCACACATACGTAAGTCCATCAATGCCTAGTTGCGGCCAAGGCTTGTATAGTACTTTTCTCAAATAATGCGCGGAAATTAAACTAACCAATGACGAAGTTGACGAACAACTAATAATAGTTTTTTACGCGCCAAAGTATTTTTTTTTCTTTGTGCAAGCCAGTTCGAAATTTAAATTAAATCTTTGATAAGATACCTCTTAGATCACCATGTTGCGGAGTAGAAGATCGTTCCATTTTCAAATGACACGTCAAATATGATTTTACATATTTTCATACAACTATTGCCGGCCGCTGCTCGACCAGTACAGCAAGTTCGATTTATCTCGAAGAGGGTTGTCAAAATAATGCTCAAATTTCCAAGCATGTTTGAGAAAAAACTCATACTTACCTTTTTTGCAAAAATCGGTTATAAACGATACTTATTGATTTAAAAAAAAATGGCCGATGACTAAAAAATAGCCCTGTATGTGTATTTGTATTCAAGGTTCCCCCCTAGTTTGCTACATGGTATCCCATAATACAAGCTATGTTTACTTTGGGGCCATGTAGTTTGGTGAGATTGTGTGGAGATTTCTATTTATTTATCATTTTAATTTTACAGATCAAGAAGAAGCTGTAAAAAACTTATCTTTGAAACAAGAAATAGTTTTGGGTAGCGCATGTGGTACACCGCAGTATACAAACTTCACTGCTGGCTTTGCAGATTGCCTCGACTACATATTTTATGAAAAGACAAATTTGACAGTTGAACAGGTATGTTTATTTATAGAAAATAATTTAGTAAAGTTTGACTATTTGATACACGTGGAAGTAAATCAAGAAAGTAATAGATCTTCGTTATTATTATTTTTTCATACACCGTTTTGTGTGTTTAAAGAACCTATGAGAAATAGCTGATGACACTATGACTGTTTTTATTCCATTCTTGTTTGAATACTCTGGTCCCAGTTTGTCATGTTCGCGTTGTGCATCCATAGCTCAGTGCACCTACTATGTAAGCAATTTGGTTGGGGCATGACATTGGCTTTCACAATTAGCTGTCTTGTATTTGTTTTTTTTTCATGCGATAGTCAATTTGCACTGTACCTTTTTGTATTAATTCGTATAATTCTGAATCAAAAAGAGTGCCGAAAGTTTTTTCCACCGGCTTTTTTTGTCTCTTGGTCTACTGTAATATCTTATTCAATAACTATCAACAACTAGTTAAAGCCGAAGTATATGATGACGTCACTAATTGAATTGTAAAATTCCTAAGATGAATAAAACATTTATGCATTTTGAATTTACCTGCCTATATTTAATAGACTCTGAATTAGTTACTGTGGTTTTAAAAAAATTTCAATAAAACCGGCCACGCAAATACTCTCGTATTGTTTGACTTATTCTCTTCATCACTACATTTAGTAGAGCTTCTTTGCTTAAGACTAGTACCTATTTTATTGTATACTTATTAGTACTTATAATAAGTATCCTCAATTCCGCAAGTTTCCGTAAAGGGTTAAATGAGCAAAAGGCAAAATTACAGAAACATAACACTATTCCGCGTTAAGTGAAAGATGTTAATAAAACGATCTAGCACTGAAAGCTATCTTAAAATTCGCTAGACGATATTGTCTTCTCGATTCATAATCTCTAATAAAACACTTTTTAACCGGATTTATCGTGTATGATTTATATATTTTACATCATAACTCAACTTATCGCTGTCTTTGTACTTCCCGTGGTCATGTGTGATGTCTATTAAAGTGTTTTATTTTAGATCTGCTAGATGTATGAAATTCCGCCACTTCACATAGCACGGTTAAGTGAATTCCAAACATAATTACTTTTCCGAACTTATATTAATCTAACTTTATCTCTTTTATTTCATTAGTAGCTATGCCCGTGACTTCGTTCGCGATGACGACGAAACTTATCAATGGGTTTTTTGTGTAAAGTGCTATTTGTGTAGAACGTAATTTATCGAGCATACCGGTATTAATACTTCTGTCCCGGCGCGGGCCCTTTGTGGCTAATAACAATAGAAAGCCAACTGTGTCTCATTAGCGGTGACTAAGAGGGTATATGACATCTTTGCTCGCGGCATCGCTGGCGTTCTGTAAGTTTTTTGTATTAGATTTCTAGTTAGGTACCTGCTCAGCAGGATAACTAATAGCGAAGCTGACGTTCATTGCAACGAATGCAAGCAAAGATAATGGTAACGACAGATAAGATACCGTACGACATCAATTGAGAGCTTCAGCATTCACGACATTATCAGTGAGCCCGTCCGGAATATGAACATAAAAGTTCCTAAAGCTGACAATGTGAAAAAAAACTCACGCTAAGATCGATGCCAGCAATGCCTAGAGTTTGACTTTGTGCCTTATTATTGTCATAGCGTAACATAATTCTACTGGAAACTGTACTCTCTTAAACTGAAATAGGAAAATGCTCGGAATTAAACGAATTCTAGGAATCAAAACACTTTCCCCGGCACCACAACCGGTTAAAATTTCTGCCTTAAGTATGTGAACACTCACGAAAAATCTGCGCTTTATCACTATTCCTAGTAATGCCATATACAGGATTTTCTGTGCGATAGGTACTTTAAACATATAATGAGCTGTTTTTCCTCCTGGTAACAATATCGCTGCTATTCCTGCTATTCCTAATAGAATTTCTCTCAAATTATTATCAACAGACACGCTCAAATAAGAATTTTTGCTCGGATGTGATATTTGAATTTCTGTTTTCCAAAGTTTCCAATAGTTTTGTTGGATTATCAACACTGATTTACGGCTAAGCTCAAATATAAAATCTATACCTTCTGACTTATAGAAATAAAACTAAATAACTCCACCTTAAACTGTACTTAGTAAAAACTAAAAGGAATAAAAAAGTCGCACTGAAAAGAACGAACGCTCGCCACTTGACTTGACACATTTAAATCAAATAAAAAAAACCGTCCTTATAACGGTAACCATCCATGGCAGCCGAGCACCACACGAGGGTTGCGAACGGTGCAAGCCAAATTCAATCTCCAGCAAGCACTACATTAACATCATTACCTTAGAACTTAGTGAACTGCGTGTGACGTATGTTACCTACAACACTCATTATTTGCGGTTGGTACAGTAATCGGGTCTAGGGATCAAACCGCAAAATTAAGTTTGTTTTTTATAGGTATACTAGCTTTATCCCACAACTTCGTATGCGCTTAGCTACCCTTCTCGTGGAAATTTCTGAAACTATACAACCAGACACCCACTGAAATAACCTTTATACCAAGTATCACGCCCATGCACTCAAGGAATAAGTTTTTTTCATACAAACTAAAAATCATATATTTCCCGTGCCCGTGGGAATTTTGGGAATTTTTTTCGTAGCACAACCATTCACTCTTTGAAGAACCTTCATGCCAAGTATCACATCCGTACACTCAAGGAATAGATTTTTCATACAAACTAAAAAGTCCAACCCCTTCCCGTGGGAATTTCGGGAATTACTTCCATAATACAAACAGACACTTATTGAGGAACCTTTATATCAAGTATCACATCCGTGCACTCAAGGGATGGGATTTTTTCATACAAACTAAAAAATCATATATTTCCCGTTCCCGTAGGAATTTCGGGAATTCCTTTCATAACACAACCAGACACACATTGAACAACCTTTACACCAAGTTTCACATCGGTGCACTCAAGGAATAAGATTTTTCATACAAACTAAAAAGTTCTATATTTCCCGTTCCCGTGGGAATTTCGGGAATTCCTTCCTTAGTGCATCCCCTAAAGAATGTATGTTCCAAATTTCAGGTCTCTACGCCCAGTAGTTACGGCTGTACGTTGTCTGTCAGTCACTCAGTCAGTAACGGAACAGTTTTATATATATTGATACTTTTCCGGGATAGTGGGTGGTGTCCAGGATATTAAAGAACAATTATACCAAGTTTCATCGTAATCGAACCGGTAGTTTTTGTGGGATGCCTGAACAAACAGACGACAGACGAAAAAAAATGTAATCACATTTTTGGGTTCGGTGTCGGTCTAGCATTATTTATTATATGGCAGACGCGGTCCCAGACTGAAATTTTGGGTCACAACTGAATTTTGGGGGGGTCACGACAATTTTTTTGTATCAGAAGTATCTTTTACTTCCTCCTTCTCTTTTAAGGGGTTCTGTAATATAACTATTTTTGTACTTACTGTTTTGTATATTCCATTGGTTTTGTTAATAGTTGTCCTACATCTTAAGGCTTATTTTGTTACATTTTTAATATTGTTTTATAGTATTCCTGTTATTTTTTATTTTATAGCTGCAAATGTATCTATTGTGAACTATTATGAAATGTAAATATTATTGTTTACCTTTCAACTCTAAATTTGTCATGTACCTAGCTTATGTCACTTTTCAACACAGATAATTTATAAACGGTTATTATGTTTTATATTCATTTCTTTCTCAATTAATTTTAAAATTGTATTTCTATATTACAAATTATTCTGAGACTTGCACACTTAGAATCAAGAGAAGTATCAGCTCCACTTTTGCCATACCACCACCGTTGCTCCAGAGACTAAAACCTCCTTGACAATAGAAATGACAGCCGCTGGCCGATGAAGAATGGATGCCTCTCAAAAATAAATAAATTTACGAGCTGTCGAACGAAATGGAGCCTATATAAGGAGTGGCGAGCTGGACTCGTGGTCGGATTTTGGAAAATAAAACACCGAGGAGAGTACTTGGAATTGAAGAAAAATATAAAAATAAAATTATAAAAGTATCTTAACTACATAATCTCTTGGAGCCGCTATATAACTTGATAAACCCTTGGAGCTTAAGATCCTGGTAACTTCTGTACATATAAATATTGGAAAAATCTCAGTGATATATTTAAAGCAAATCCTAGTGGACTGTAAGTGTAAAAAGTGTTTTTATACCAACTTGTAACTTTTTTTGTAAATATATAAACTTTAACTTTATCCTTTATTTCTTTAACCTTTTTCTTTTAAATAGTAGGTTACTTAGGCTATTACTTCAGGTAACACTACAGT
Source organism: Stenoptilia bipunctidactyla (assembly GCA_944452665.1). Classification (NCBI taxonomy): domain Eukaryota; kingdom Metazoa; phylum Arthropoda; class Insecta; order Lepidoptera; family Pterophoridae; genus Stenoptilia; species Stenoptilia bipunctidactyla. The sequence goes on along the minus strand of OX101725.1, from coordinate 12,437,132 downwards.
TTGGCGCCCAACGTAAATTCCCTTAGTCGTGCTCTCCCCTAAATTCCAAAATACCATTTTAGATAGGTACCTTTTTTTTTTCGGCTTCATTTGGCTATAAACTTTTTTTTTGTCTTTCTACTTGTTTTCTACTTTTATTTATCTAGTACAATTCACTTTAAACTCTACTCCGTTAGTTATTCTTACAGTACTCTTTACATATTCACCACTCATCCCATATAATCAGACAATAGACACTTACGGTATTCCCACGTGAATATCTCACAAAATCAGTGACCATTCCGCGTGTTGAAAACTCTTCTGAGTCACACGGTTGGTTGCTGATTACTGACTTACGGAGGATATCGAAGGAGAGTATCCGACGACGTACCTCAGCACATAAGCAACCCCACGTTACACCTCTCATATTACACTCCCCTTATTTATTTTTTTGTTGTTTTACTCGTTTTCCCTTGTACCGACCTATTCCTCTTTACTTTAAACACTACTCCGTTAGGTACTCTTACAGTACTCTTAACATATTCGCTACTCATCACATATTAACAGACATTAGACACTTACGGTATTCCCTCGTGAATATCTCACAAAATCAGTGACCATTCCGCGTGTTGAAAACTCTTCTGAGTCACACGGTTGGTTGCTGATTACTGACTTACAGAGGGTATCGAAGGAGAGTATCCGACGACGTACCTCATGCAAATAGCTCTACCTCAGTAGGCTATTGAAGTAACCTCATTTTTTTCTCATCACTTACCCAACTATACTCCACCTTTTCTTTTTTACTTACTGTTTATTTATAAAATTTTATTCTTTCTAAATTTTTAATTAAAATGGCGAGGCTTATTTAATTTGCACCTAATACTTTAACAGAGTTGTAAGTAAATTGTCACTACTTGTATATATTCTTGAGGATGATGATGGCATCCAAGGTAAATGGCATATTAAAGTTATTAAAATTTAGTAATGCTATTACCTTTTCTAAATATATTAAACTTTTGTCTCCTGTAAATAAATGTCATTTCTTTTCCAACTGTAAATAAAACTATTACTTTCTGTAAATACTATTTAATTTTTATTTTTCTTTGATACAATTTTATAATGAGTACACCCATCATTTTTTTCTTTCGGTCTTGCGTTTATTAAACTTTATTTATGGCTCTTAAGCCAACTTTTTAATCTCCTCTGAAAGCTGAAGCTACTTCTTTTGAGATTTCATTTCGAGATCTGGAATAATAAAACTAGGTATTATTCTTTTATCCTGTAATGGCGGGCTACACTAAGAGCTTAATGCCATAACTTGGGGATCTAAAACCCAATTCTTTAATGGTGCGGCTGGCTACACTAAAAATAAGCCTTAGGCCATATACTATACTCGTATATACTTGGGATACTATAACCCACTTCTTTAATGGTGCGGCTGGCTACACTAAAAATAAGCCTTAGGCCATACCTTAGGTAACTTATATCTAGGTACTTTACTTCTTTAATATGGGATTTAAGATAGAGCGGTCGACAACTCTTTAAATAAGCCTCTGTCATGTAGGGTTTCCCTATCGCGGTTTACTTTGGGAGTAGACGCCATTGACTGTGAGCCTTACCCTCTACCCTTAATGTTGAAGAAAGTTAGTTAAGTTTGATTGTTTAAGATGTATGTCCGAGATGTATGCATGTAGAAAGTAACTGCCTAAGCAACACCTCAAAATTTTTCGTAAGCTAAAAATTTTCTGGGGTTTTTGGGGAAAATGTAATATAACTATTTTTGTACTTACTGTTTTGTATATTCCATTGGTTTTGTTAATAGTTGTCCTACATCTTAAGGCTTATTTTGTTACATTTTTAATATTGTTTTATAGTATTCCTGTTATTTTTTATTTTATAGCTGCAAATGTATCTATTGTGAACTATTATGAAATGTAAATATTATTGTTTACCTTTCAACTCTAAATTTGTCATGTACCTAGCTTATGTCACTTTTCAACACAGATAATTTATAAACGGTTATTATGTTTTATATTCATTTCTTTCTCAATTAATTTTAAAATTGTATTTCTATATTACAAATTATTCTGAGACTTGCACACTTAGAATCAAGAGAAGTATCAGCTCCACTTTTGCCATACCACCACCGTTGCTCCAGAGACTAAAACCTCCTTGACAATAGAAATGACAGCCGCTGGCCGATGAAGAATGGATGCCTCTCAAAAATAAATAAATTTACGAGCTGTCGAACGAAATGGAGCCTATATAAGGAGTGGCGAGCTGGACTCGTGGTCGGATTTTGGAAAATAAAACACCGAGGAGAGTACTTGGAATTGAAGAAAAATATAAAAATAAAATTATAAAAGTATCTTAACTACATAATCTCTTGGAGCCGCTATATAACTTGATAAACCCTTGGAGCTTAAGATCCTGGTAACTTCTGTACATATAAATATTGGAAAAATCTCAGTGATATATTTAAAGCAAATCCTAGTGGACTGTAAGTGTAAAAAGTGTTTTTATACCAACTTGTAACTTTTTTTGTAAATATATAAACTTTAACTTTATCCTTTATTTCTTTAACCTTTTTCTTTTAAATAGTAGGTTACTTAGGCTATTACTTCAGGTAACACTACAGTTCATCTTTTCATGATTTTGGGGGGGTCATGTCCCCTGTGACCCTGGGACCTGCCCTGGGACCGCGCCTGTTATAAGGCCATTTATTTTTTTCATATTTTCAATGTACCTACAGAATTTTTACTTCTACAGATTTGTTATAATCTCTTTTATTTCATTATTTCCAGGTAGTTCCCTTGCCAAGTGTAGAAGAGTTGACAGCAAATACAGCACTTCCTAGCATTGTCTTTCCATCAGATCATATAGCATTAATATCAGATTTACGTTTTATTTAGTAAAATATAAATACAAATTTCAAGTCTTTAATTTTAATATTTATTCCTTAATAAGCAACAGGTGTTCCAGAATTGAAGAAGTTACGGTAAATTTAATGAGCATTTTGCAAACTTGGTCATTTTTCAAAATTTGTTTCATATAAATAAACACTACAGCAGCAGAACCCTGTATGCATTTTTGTTCACCAAAATTTCAACTGGCTCTTCGAAGTGTAATTTCGATTTGCAGCCCTTTGAATTTGATGAAAGGATGACGATACCAGGTACCAACATGCATGACAGACCATTTTCAACTGAAATGCGTTTCGAAATTGTAAAAATCCTTTTCTATTTACGTGTCGTTGTCAACAAAAGTGAGCGAAATGAGGTACCTATCGTAAGATTTTTATTTTTTGTACATCTAGTCACACTTTAAAAACCACTGAGTAAGTAATCGCTACTTTTTAAAAGGCGGGACATCCATAGTAAAGAAAAAAACAATGCCAATCTATGATACACATGGATTGGCTCAGTGCCAAACTAACGAATACGTCAACAAACCAACATTGCCAACATGATCCCAAAAATAGGGATGACTTGTGTTACCGATAAAATGAGTTCGATGATCATCATCAGCCTGGAGACGCCCACAACGGGATAAAGGCATTTTTTGGCCCTGGAAAGTAAAATAAAACAAAACGAAAGTTTGTGCAGAATAAAATTTATTTTCGTGAGGGGGACAATTAACGTTCAATTGTCCCCCTCTGTTTTCGATACCTACATTTTTGCATTATTCAGCAATTTCTTCGCATTTCCTTTGCCACGTTGATTATCCTGAAATTAGGAATTTTATCATTATTATATTATATAAACTGGAAATTATGATGTCCATGAGCCTAGATGCTTCGAACCACAATTTGGATCCAGTGCTTGATTGCTGGATATCATTAAATATAAAAAGATTGTCTCGTATCTATCTACATTGAGGTACCACTATTAAGATTATAAAGTTACTGTACGTTTGTCCACATATATTTATACAATAGTATTTTTAAGATCTTTGAGCGTTAACATTGTGGTTTAAATATACATAATATGTGAATTTTGTACCTGTATCGACAAGTTTTATCGATAAGTAGGTATTACAACCTTGAGTAAAACATCACTATGGAAATAACAACAACGAAAACAATGTTCAAAATATACTCCAAAAAGGATATTAATATTGATAATTATTTAACTTTATAAAAGTTATTACCTTACTATGAATCTAAGAACTATAAATATTATGAAATATTCATTAAAAACTACGAAATTTAAAGCCAAATATATATTTATGCAAAGTTATTTTAATGTAACAAAAACCATGAAACACTTGACAGTTTCTAAAAAATGGCTGCTGAAGAGTTGAGCTCTAATTAAAATTACATATCGATATCGATAAAGTTTTCTTAGTCATTGTGTACATACAACGTGTATAAAAATTTCGTGTCCAAAAATTCAACGATAAGCTGGCACCAGGGGGTGTACCTAGACATAAACAACTCGAAAAAAAAAATCTTCCTTTTTTAAAAAAATAAATAAATAAAAATTAAAAAAAACTCAGAAAATTAACTCCCCTTATGAAATTTTTTATGGCTATGTGTACATTTTTTTGAATTTTATAGTGTTTTTTTGTTATCTTAAGCCTGAGTAGTTTAGCTTTCCTTTAAAATCTTTAAAAGTTCCAGAAAACTAATAGTTTTTCTACTACAGTTAATCAAAAATATTTTTTATCAAAAAAAAGTTTTTTCATTTCCGCTCACTGTGGTGTAAAAAAAATGTATGAAACCTACCGCGGCAACTTTTTTAAAAAATTAGCGCCACTTTTCCCGATTATAAAATGGTATAAAACATAAAGGAATATTGGAGTTAAAAAAAAACTATACTATTTGCAAGTGGTGACCTAATTTACATAAACCTGCTCGGTGCTATTTGCCAAGAACAAAAAAAAAGGGTTTCTGTTTTTTTTTTTTTGTTTTTCCGCCAAGGAAAATCGTTTGGCACCGACTAAAACTTTAACCAACAGCACAGAATAAGTAATAGTTGGTACAGAAGAATTACTCCGCAAGAAGATCTAAATAAATTCGAGTCTTGCTACAACGCGATACGGTGGAATTCAGCTCGCACAGCATTACGTACCTGCTAATTTATATACCTAGAAGTTTTGTCTCTTTCTATTGCATGCCTCTTATCTTTTCTTACGCTGTTAGGGTTGCTGCCTAGTGAAGAATAATTAATCTCCTTAATTGTAATTAAGTATCTACCGATGTAGGTATTACCTACTGATATTCTACCTTTGTAAAAAATATTGTTTCAACTTAACTAAAGTACAAAATGAAAAAATTGTTACGACGAATAATTAGTAATACTAACCTATGTTTTGTTTGCTAAATTGAACATAATCAAATCTAAACATAATCTAATAGAATATTTGTTTCTTTTTATGTCCATTTTTAAATACCTACTATTTGCGACCTCGATCATAGAATTACTGTGAGTGCTATTAGGTAGGTAGGTATCTACAACGTCCCGACGGGCGCGCGCGTGACACACGACCCTTTCGATATACGCCGGCGGAGCGCTTCGCTGTAGGTAAATAACGGATGTACCGTGCGGAGTGAGCCAGGCCTGCCAACAGCTTTAACCAGTAAAGCAAGCTTTAGCGGGAGGAGGATGAATCCTATTACGCACGAATGGGCATTCTATAAGCTGTTAACCCCAGTGGCTAATGGCAAATAGAATGCCCAGACAGTGTGGTGACTCTCTCAGATAGGCTGAGCATACCCACTAAACATCCCCCTTCATAACTCACCGTAACTAAGGCCATAAGTCATAATCGGAGCGACAGCCAATTGGAGAGAGAGGCTGCGCAGTTAGCGGCACGGGTGCCACCAAAAGGAACTGAAAGCGAGAAATTCAGAAGCTAAGACTAGCAGAAATGACAAAGCTGAAACGAAGAGATTATCTAGAGTGATCAGACTCACTCTGAGATAGGAATGCTGGAAAAAAGGACTACGTTGAGAAACGTTGAGCTTGCTGGAGTTTCCTGATAAGGGGAGCGAACTTGGTTAGGACCGGAAGAGCACCGTTGAAACCCTCTGGGCTGGCGTCGAGAGCGGCGCCGAAAGCCAGGATCTCGTCGATGGGAGGTGGATCCAGAACGCCAGTCGGTCTTGAGAACCATTTGCGTTCTGGCACTGGGAAGCCGATTTGGCAGCCGGTTGCGATTAAGTCGCGACCCGGCTGCGCTGACCTGGAACGATAGAAGTAAAGGCCTTAGGGGCCTTTGAACTGACTGGAGGGGCGTCCGAGCTAGGCTGCGGTTGCTCTCTCCAGTTCTCGATGGGCTTCACGGTAGCCCTGGCAGCACGCGGTGCCTTGGGGCAGCCGCGAAAGTTTGCTGTGTGGCCTGACTGGCCGCACAAGACGCAGGACGGAGCGGTGGGCGATTCGGGAGTGCGAGAGCACTCCTTGGTCCCATGCGGATCTAGGCACTTGACGCACCTAGGGGAAGCAAAACAATTTGCCGCCGCATGACCATACCACAATATAAAAAATGATACAGTAGGATGACGCCTTTGATCTTGTGGAAAATGCCGACAACGTCTAGACGGCGTTAGGATGCCAGGGTTGTCACAAGTAAACAATATTTATAAAATTAATTTTTATTGAAAAATCAACATCGTCAGATATATTATAATTAAAAAAATATTATATCTTAATATAACAATGAAAACAATTTCGAATTCCGTACTTACATCAGTATACTTACTGAATAGTCATTTCACTTCTTCTAGCTATATGGATGCTTCTACAAAAAATCACACTCTAAGTCACATATCTAGTTTACCGAAGCCAAATATTCCATCCTTTTCATTATGTCAATTTTCGGAATGTGATGTTAAAAAGAACATGCTCTCCGTTGCGTCCAATGCGATTGGATCAGACTGCATTAGTCGTAAGATGCTCATCCCTATCCTTGACATCATCCTTCCTATTATCACTTCCATTCTGAACAATTCCATTATTACCAGTGTGTTCCCTAATGTTTGGAAGGACGCTAACATCACACCTCTCCCTAAAAAAACCAATCCTTCTTCCTTTTCCGATTATCGTCCCATTACCATCTTACCTTTTCTCTCCAAGGTGCTAGAGGGACTTGTTCGTCAACAGCTCAGCACTTTCCTGCAAGACCATAATCTACTCAACCCTTATCAATCTGGTTTCCGACTTGGGCATAGTACAACTACTGCATTACTTAATATTACCGAAGATATTCGCATGGGCATGGAGGAAAAGAAGCTTACTGTTCTAACACTGTTAGATTTCAGCAATGCTTTTAATGCAGTTGACTTCGACATCCTTTTACAATTGCTACGTTCTCTTAACATATCTCCATCGACTATTGACTGGTTTCATACTTACTTGCATGGCCGCCGGCAACGTATATCTACCGAGATGGATACCTCTGATTGGGGTGATATTCAAGCCGGCGTACCGCAAGGTGGCGTGTTGTCTCCACTCCTGTTTGCTTTATTTATCAATTCGATCACTCTTAATATATCTTCTCCCTATCATCTGTATGCAGACGATCTTCAAATTTATACACAAAGCAGTCTCGGAGATCTGCCAAATGCTATACATCAACACAACGAAGACTTGAAGTTGATATCGGACTGGAGTCATAATTATGGTCTTACTGTTAATCCTCAAAAGACGCAGTGTATATTAATTGGAAGTAATAAAATGATCCCTCGGGTTAACTGGAACTCACTACCACAAATAATGTTCAACGGTGTCTACATACCTTTTAGCCAGACTGTGAAAAACTTAGGTATAATAATAGATCGCACACTATCTTGGATACCACAGATTACTGAGGTGAGCAGGAAGATCTTTGCCGCGGTGAATTCGCTCAAGCGTCTTCGCAATTTCCTCCCTGTTGCCACTAAAATTGCGCTAGCACAATCTCTCCTACTTCCTATTCTCGACTATGCGGATGCTAGCTATCTTGACTTAACTGAAGAACTCCTTAATAAACTTGAGCGGCTCCAAAATCTATGCATAAAGTTTGTATTTGGATTACGCAAATACGACCACATATCTGAATTCCGAACTAATCTCAAGTGGCTTCCCATTCGACTTCGTCGGAATACTCATATCCTATCTGTAGTCTACCGTATTTTGTATGATAAAGCCATTCCTGTTTACCTGCAAAACCGCTTTAACTATCGATTCAACAACAACGATCGTAACTTGCGCTCTTCCTCAAACCTTCTCCTTGCAACACCATCACATACTTCCACATTCTTAAGTAAATCCTTTTTTGTGCGATCGGTGTCGCTTTGGAATGACTTACCCTTAGAGATCCGCAAAGCTCCCAGTCCTTACACCTTCAAAAGGATGCTTAAACGTTATTACCTCGTGAAACACTGCTCATCGTAACTTATTAATAAGTATGTGTATGTATTATTAATATGTAAGTCTATATTATATAAATAATATTTATGTATATTTATATGTAATTATTTGTATGTAGTCTATTGTATGAAATCAGTACCACCGCCCACCCTAGTTTCCTCTATTCATGTCCTGTCCTTACTGGGTTGCCTGGTAGAGATCGCTTTGAGCGATAAGGCCGCCTTTGTGCAAATGTTTTAAAATTTATTGTAAAATGTTATTAATGCTGTTGGTGTACAATAAAGAATTATTATTATTATTTTGTATACTTATAACTACTCGCCTTTCGGCGGAAAAGACCCGACAATCGGACCATTATTATTATTATTATTATACTGGCCAGCGGTAATATCAAAAAATCGATTTCATTTATATCACCTCACTAGTACAATATAGCGTCTGATTTATGACGTCATTATCACTGGCCAGCAGTGCTAGCACGGATCTTTTGTCGATCGTAAGTTTACGAATGCTCGTATAGTAGTATAGTACCTATGGAGTCGGTTGCAAGTTTTTAGTAACAATGTAATTTTTTATTTTACAGTTATTTAAGAGCAGAACCTGTTAACAAAGATTCAAAATTAACAAGGAACACATTTATTTAAGCTGACCGTGCGGCAATGGATAGATTTCAATAATTGCTTGCAAAACCGTCTCCATACTATACGAGCATTCGTAAACTTACGATCGACAAAAGATCCGTGCTAGCACTGCAGTATACTGATATATATATACCCGTCGCGGCGAACCTTGATCCCTATGACACTGACAGTAATTTTCACAACACAACCTTGTAGTGCCGTCACCGTTACATTAGAATCGTATTGGAGGTGTCTAAAATGGCATTTATTTATTTTACGTAGCTTTATTCCAATACAACGATATTCCGTTGGAATTATAACAATTCATAACATTTACAAGAAGTTATCTCAATCACACTTTACATTTATTTATACGAGATGAGGACTTACAATCTCTCACAGCACACGTCCTATGCAATATTTTAAATAAAAAAAATAAGAAAACAGACACGCGTTACCCCTGAATGATGTGTCCCGAACTACTAACCAGGCCTATGCAACTCTAGTGTTAATGAAATTGAATTCTGCACCATCTAGGATATAACGTACTACAACTTTTCGGTAGGTTATTTCTCCTGTTATTAACTAGGTAGCGCTGGGATAGCCGATTTATTAATATCTCGTCAGGAACCGGAAAAGATGTTGACTTTGACAGACTATCAACAGTCTATGAATGATCGTGTGCGTGTGCGTCTGTTGCGTTTTGTGTTTTCTCCGCCATTTTATTTAAGACTTAGATTTTTTTAACAAATTCGCTGTGAATTGGGCAGTGAAGTTACTTGTGTGACTTACTCACAACTTAAAAGGCTTCAGCAACAAAAGTTTATAAAGACTAAAGTGCGGGAAAGCGAAAACAGTGCAAAAATTGTGTAATATATTGTGTAAATATACAGTGATTGTGCATGTGATTTAAGTATGACTTGCTGTAAGTCATAAGGTTAATTTGGTCGATTTCATAAAAAAAAATGTCAATGAAAATGTTGATTCACAGTTGCTGTAATGGGGTGAACCGAATAATAAATGGGCAATTGACAAAATTTGATGAGGAAGATGGAGCGAAGAAAGAGGCTTTTGAATATTCCACGAAACAGTAAATAACCTTATAAAATAAAGATTTTCGTTTATTTTTTTTATTTTTGACCACTTATTTAATATAAATACCTTATTCTGTATTTTATCATAATAAAATTCTATAAAATGTGTGCAGGACAGTGACAACAAAACGTAAAAGACAGTTATATAAACTTAAAAACAGTGTATATAGATAGTGTTATAGTGTTTTATAAGACTCTTAAAGAGCTAAGAACGTTTAAAATAGTGTTTTATAGTGTTAATAGTGAATAAGTGTCCCATACAAGTGTTAGTTTGTAAGAAGTTCATAACAGTTTTTATTAGCTTGAGAAAGTGTTTGCTTAATCGTTTGTATCTTTGTAATTTGATTGTAATTTGATTAATTAATAACCGCTATGATAATGAATTTACGCATAGCTAACAGCTAACAATGAAATGAAACTTACGTGATTATAGCTTAAAATAGCTCGATTTGTATTAGGGTTGATTTGGAAATAAAGAAATGGTTTTGAAAGTCTTGTCATTTCCGCACCTAGAGAGAGATCTAAATAGATTTCATAAATAGTTTTCCTATTAGAATATAGTAAAGATCTAATAAGAATAATCGAATCTAGTCAGAATCTTATTAGAAAAATCTAGAAAGTTCGAATTAGATTCGAGCGAGACAGACATATGTGTGTCTCGCTCGCACGCTTGCATTACTCTCTCTTGTGCGGTACCCTTGCGCGCCTGCACCGAATCACTTAAGGATGCGCCACACTCCGCTAGCGCCGGATTCGCCGAAAAGATCCCGAAGAGTGAAGATCTCCGGAAGAAAGAAGCCTCCGAAAGAAGCCTCAAGCAACAGTACAGTGAATCTCAAGCCCGAAGACTCATATAGAAGCCTGAAGTCAATATAGAAGACAGAATACAGAAGACTGAAGGCAGAATACAGTAATAGAAGAGCGCGGGAAATAGAGTGTGCTTGTGGCGTATTCGCGAGTGATATAGTGCCGCGCGGCTGGACTTTCACGACCGTGTTAAGTGGTGAATTCGCATTTTCCTTTTGCCCCTCGCATCGATTCCAGCTAATAGAGTGGGTGGATAGCGCATCATTTGACTAAATCGTTATCGGATTCATAGACTATACAGTCCACTGGAGCTATCCCCCACATTTTGGTCCTTCGAGAGCCGGATCTTTGAGAGGGCAATTGGGAGACAGCGATGCCTCTTACACGGTCGCAGTCAGGCCGCGGGGAGCGGGCCGCCTCGACAGGGCCCGCTCAAGAACAGTCCGTGAAGAGCAAGAATACGACGTCGCCGACAGAAACCACAGAAACGACGACGCCAACGACGTCGGCTACAGAAACGACGACGCCGACAGAAACCACAGCGACGACGGGTGCCCCAGCTACAGAAACCACGAAGACCACCCGTCAAATCGAAGCTACGCAGCCACAGCGAGCTCCACAGAGATCCCAAGTCTCGAAATCGAAGAAATCCTCGAAAATAACGAAGGCGAAGTTGAAATTATTACGTTTACAAGTCGAACTCGCCGCCGCCGAAGTCGCCGCTCTCGAAGACGACGAAACAGACTTAGAAGAGGAATCTGAAGCACCCTCCATTGAAGACACCACGAAGAGAGTGTCCGTATGGCTGGAAAATAATCCGACAGACTCGCCGCTGGCAATCCAGGGCCAGGGCGAAATTGAAGAGCCTCCACAGCAACCGCAACAGACTGAAGAACCGACGCGTCCTGCGGCGCTCCCGGCACCGGCGAGCTTCATCCCCCCCCCGGATCCAGTACCGGCGGGAGGGGACACAGTCGCCGTGCCGCAACAGAAGATCGACCTCAGCGAGTTGGCCTCAGCCATCGCACTCGCCGCCAGGACGGGTCCGCAGCCGCCGCCGCCTAGACTCCAAGCAGAACTCCCTCCGTACAGCGGGTCATACCAAGAATGGCTCATGTTTAAGGCAGCGTATCAAGAAACAGCGGGATATTACAGCGACATAGAAAACACAGCGCGTCTACGACGAAGCCTGCGTTCAAGAGCTCGGGAGGTCGTCGAAGGGCTTCTCCTCTACAACGCGAAGCCCGAAGAAATCCTGCGAGCCCTCGAGTCACGCTTCGGACGGCCCGACGCTATCGCCCTCGCCGAGTTAGAGCGACTACGGGGACTACAGAAGCCTACGGACGCGCCCAGAGACCTGTGCGTATTCGCGACGCGGGTCTGCAACATCGTAACAACGCTGCGCGCCCTGGGGAAGATTCACTACCTGTTCAACCCGGAAGTCACGAAGATCACAACAGAGAAGCTAACGCCGGCTATGCGATATCGCTGGTTTGACTACGCTGCCGAGAACCCTCAAGACGAAGCAGACTTACTAAAGCTTGCTAACTTTTTACAGAGAGAAGCGGATCGCTGCGGACCCTACGCGCAACCGGAGCGCGTCGCGGAAGATCACCTGGCGGCGAACAGGAGATTTGGTCAAGATCAAAACAGAAGAGTCCCGCAGAGAACATGCACAGTCACAGAACCTGGGTGTCCCATATGTGAGAAGAAGGGCCACTACACAAGCAACTGCAAGCGTTTCCTAGAAGCGGACGAAAATAGAAGATGGGACCTTGCGAAGAATAAATCTTTATGTTTCAGATGTCTACGTCATCGGGCGAGGAATCACACGTGCAAGGGGAAGGCCTGCGCTACAGAAAGGTGCACGAGACTGCATCATCCTCTCCTTCACTACAAGAGGCGTGTGATCGTCGAACAGCCCGAAGAAACAGAACAAAGGACAGAGGTCGTCGCATCTACGTGGACGTCAGTGAACACTCAAGCTTATCTCAAGATCGTCCCCATAGAAGTCACGGGCCCGCAAGGCAGCATCAAGACTCACGCGCTACTCGACGACGGCTCGACAGTCACGCTAATAGACGCCGAGTTAGCACAGCGGGAGGCCTAGACAAAATCCAAGCGTGTCGTTTTCCGTTTAACGTCACGCTCACGTCACGCTTTAGTGTTAGCAGAAATGGCAGACAAGTGCCATACGATACGGAAAACGCGCTTTCCGCACATCTTGCGGAAAACTCTGCGGTTGAAGGGTGATTGACTGTGAGGCAATTGTCAAATTATGTGTCAAGCAAGTTTCAACAGTTGTATCGCGCGCAAGTTTGTAATCCAATTGTGCCAGGGAGTCTAAATCTTCTGTGAAATCTGCAATTATTAAGATTTATATTTTAATTGATTAAGTTAGTATCCTAAGTAATATTGCAGTCATGACTTAAACTGCAAATTATTCTTGACAATGCATAAGTAAACCTACTCAAGTCGGATTCTTGCTCGTTCCTGTCCTGTGGGGATGATGGGAACCTAATCCATTTTTTGACAATATTCGGGCGATTAAGTGCCTCTACCACTTGATGTATGCACCTACTTGTAGTCCTTTGAACTAATTGTTGACTGAACCCAACAATGCGTTGATACGAACCAGTAGCTAAAAAGCTGAGAGTGCACAGAACCTGAAATTGTGTTTAGGTAGAGGTTAAAATTTTACAGTAAGACAGCCAAAGAATCAAAGCAATAGCAGTAATATTACCTTTATTCCCACTTATTTCATTGGTGCCTTTTAATGAAGTTTTTGGCGAAGTTCATCACAAAGACGCCTAAAACTTTGATAGTCAAGCTTAAATCGGTGAATAAATTCCAATTGCGGCATTGACGCGATTTGTTCCATATTTTGACGATTGATCCTGGCTCTACGTCTTTGCAACGCTTCTTCATTATTAGCAGCCCACATAAATCTCAACGTATGCATTTTAATAACTTATTTTTAGTCTTAAAAATAACTAAGAAACCTGTTTTAGCCAATGACTAAAGAATCTCAGCTCAAGCAGCAGGGTCTGAGGTCACGCTATTATAGCGTTTAACAGAAAGGATAAAAAAGCGTTAACCGTTGTCAAAAGTGGCAATTGTCTGCCATATGTATGGAATTGTGTTTTTCTGTCACGCTAACGAAACGCTAACGATAAAGTTGTAGGTATTCCGCACAAAATGACAAGTGGCTTCTGTCACTTGGCTTAGCTTCACCGTACGTCACTTTCATATATTTTTGTGTTTCCTCATTCCTTAACGCCTGCGGAAAAGGGAATTTGTCTAGGCCCCCGGGTAGGCGCCAAGGGACCCGTGGACCCACTACACATCGAAGCCATCGCCAGCACCGAATTCGAGTCCGAGCAGTCACGCAAAGTCGCCGTTACGCTACAATCCGCGGGAGGGCGCCACAAGATTCAAGCACGAACATTCAATAGTTTGAAGTTATCCGCGCAGCGCGTCACTCGAGAAGATCTCGCCGACTGTGAACATATTAAGGACATAGCCACGTGCCTGCAATATGAAGACGCCGAGCCGAAGTTACTCATCGGACAAGATAACTGGCATCTACTCGTCGCATCTACAATGAGAAAGGGACGGCGCGATCAACCGGTCGCCTCTCTCACTCCATTGGGCTGGGTACTGCACGGGACTCGAACTCGAATCATCGGACAGCGTGTTCACTACGTAAATCACATAGTAGAAGTGGATGCGGCCATGGATGAACAGTTGAAGCAACATTTCGCCATAGAAAGCCTTCTCATCACACCGAGGACACCCAGGAACGACCCAGAACAGCGCACACTTGATCTACTGAAAGAAAAAACTACACGTCGCGAAGATGGAAGATACGAAGCCGGGCTGCTGTGGAAGACAGAAAATATAGTAATGCCGAATAATTATGAAAATGCATACAGTCGCCTGCGTAATACAGAGAAGAAAATAGACCGCGACCCCCAACTCAAGATGAAGTATATAGAACAGATGAACGCGCTTATAGATAAGGGGTACGCAGAACGCGCGCCGACAGGAATAACCGAGAATCGAACCTGGTACCTGCCGCACTTCCCGGTCATTAATATATTTAAACCGGGGAAGGTGCGCGTGGTACACGACGCCGCAGCGAAAACTAAGGGCATCTCTCTCAATGATTGCCTTTTTACAGGTCCAGACCTTCTTCAGTCGCTGCCGGGGGTCTTGATGCGCTTCAGACAGCACGCCATCGCCGTCACATCTGACATCGCTGAGATGTTCATGCAGGTGAAAATCAGATCGGAAGACCGCGACGCGCTACGATACCTGTGGCGGGGGGACCGGCGAGATGATCAGCCTCCAGAAGAGTACAGAATGACCTCACTGATCTTCGGCGCGACCTCATCTCCAGCCACGGCGATCTACGTGAAGAACATGAACGCTCAGCGGTATCAAGACACGAACAAACCCGCCGTCGAAGCCATAGTTCGAAACCATTACGTGGACGATTATTTACAGAGCTTCAAGACCGAACAGGAAGCCATAGAAGTCGCTACGGACGTCCGCAACATACACAGAGAAGCCCACTACGAACTGCGACAATGGACATCGAACTCTAAACGAGTCCTAGAGGCGCTCGGGGACCCTGCGACGTCGAACAAGCCACTAGACTTCAAGGACGGCGGGCAAACAGAACGCGTACTCGGCCTAGTATGGAAGCCGCATCAAGACGACCTAGCTTTCAATCTAGACCTAGCTAGGTTACCTGAAGACATAGTTACGAAAAGAAAACCTACGAAGAGAGAGATGCTGAAAGTTATCATGTCAATGTTCGACCCACTAGGCTTCGCATCGCCAGTAACCGCGCGGGCCAAACAGATATTACAAGAAACGTGGCGCCGAGGCACCAACTGGGATGAAAACATAGATGAAGACCTAGGACAGCAATGGGAAGACTGGCTGGTTCAACTGCGGGCTCTGCGCGGCGTGACAGTGCCGCGGCAGCTCGCAGGCTACAGTGAAGCGGTGAAGAGGGAACTTCACGTCTTCGTCGACGCCAGCGAAGCCGCCTACGCCGCAGTACTCTACTGGAGGAGTACGAGCGCCGGCGGAGAAGTCACTACAGCACTCATAACAGCAAAGGCGCGGGTGGCGCCACTGAAAGTCACATCTATCCCACGCCTGGAACTGCAAGCCGCGGTGATGGGGAGCAGGATGGCTGCCGCCGTCATCGAAGAACATGACTTCAAGCCCGACGCGCGAGTATTCTGGACAGACAGCAAGACAGTACTCGCCTGGCTGAAGACAGGCGCCCGCAGCTTCAAGCCCTACGTAGCCCATCGTATCGCCGCCATCGAGGACAACAGCACAGTTAACGAGTGGCGCTGGGTACCAACCAAGCTGAACGTAGCTGACGACGCGACCAGGGACGTGCCGGGGAACTTCAAGGCCTCACATCGATGGTTCCAGGGCCCAGAGTTCCTCCGAGAAGACAGTTCGACGTGGCCGACGTGCGACATCCCTACCAAAACAGAAATAGTCACCGGCGAAGAAAAAGTAAACACAGTATATGAAAAGTCGCGCGCCGTACCTACACCGTCCCTAAAGGAAGCCCTTCCCGACCCTAACAGATTTTCAAGATGGGGACGCCTAGTTCGAACCGCCGCAAGAATCCTACAGTTTATCGAACTATGCCGAAGAAAACAGGACAAGGTCAATTACAAACGAACCAAGAAAATAGAAAAGGACCCGACTTGGCGCGTAATTCAAAATAAGAAAACTCCACAGAAGAAAATTACAGTCGAAACAGCCTCTACCGTGAATTACATACAGTTAGAAACAGAAACTCTACGTCGAGCAGAAAAGTTGATAATAATAGCAAGTCAAGAAACAGTCTTCAGTCAAGAAAGAAAAGATATATCGCGAGGCGGCGCGCCGGCTAATAATAGCCGCTTGCGCCCCCTAGCGGTCGAAATATACAACGGCGCCCTAACAATAGCAACCAGAATAAGCGCCGCCGAACAGATTTCCGAAAACACGAAGAGGCCAGCTATAATAGACGGGGACTTACACAGTACGCGCCTATACATAGACTACGTGCATAGAAGACTTCATCACGCAGGGGTAGAAACCACCCTTAACGAATGCCGACAGCACTATTGGATCGTACGAGCAAGACCGACAGTGAAAACCGTGTTAAAACAGTGCCTACAGTGTCGAATTCGAAAACAACAGCCGCCAGCGCCACCTACAGGGAATCATCCGTACTCAAGACTGGCCCATCATCAGCGTGCCTTCACCTACACCGGGGTGGACTACTTCGGACCCCTTCAGGTCACCGTGGGAAGAACTTTGCAGAAAAGATACGTAGCTCTATTTACGTGTCTTACCACGCGCGCAGTGC
This sequence comes from Stenoptilia bipunctidactyla, assembly GCA_944452665.1. Classification (NCBI taxonomy): domain Eukaryota; kingdom Metazoa; phylum Arthropoda; class Insecta; order Lepidoptera; family Pterophoridae; genus Stenoptilia; species Stenoptilia bipunctidactyla. Next base: position 12,419,884 of record OX101725.1, on the reverse strand, counting down.
ACTTGGAGATGGCAGCTTCGTTAACAACGGACTCGGCGGTGATGGCAGTGCGGCGACTAATAGCACGGCGCGGCTGCCCGGCCGAGATATGGTCGGATAACGGCACCAACCTACAGGGTGCCGCCAAGGAACTCCGACAGAAGATAGATGAAGCCACACAGCACGAAGCCGCGAAGAAGCTCATATCCTGGCGCTTCATCCCCCCATCAGCGCCGTTCATGGGTGGAGCATGGGAGCGCCTCGTCCGCAGCGTGAAAACAGCCCTAGCCGCAGTCCTGCATCAGCGGCACCCTACCGAAGAAGTCCTACAAACCCTGCTGGCGGAGGTCGAATTCACAGTCAACAGTCGACCTCTAACACATGTGTCCGTCAACCATGAGGATGACGAGGCGCTGACTCCGAACCACTTCGTGCTGGGCGGGCCGGCCTTGTACGCGCCGGCCGCGGTCCCGCTTACCGACCGGGACCTGATCGGGCGCAGCAGCTGGCGCGCCTCACAGCAGCTGGCCAACCACTTCTGGGCCAGGTGGCTCCGGGAGTACCTGCCGGACCTCCAAAACCGGCGGGAGCCGCACGGGCGCGGCCCCGCAGTGCAGCCGGGAGACGTCGTCCTGGTAGCCGACGGGAACCTGCCGCGCAATACCTGGCCGCGGGGGCTCGTCGCGGCTACCTACCCAGGCCCTGACGGTGTCACCAGGGCAGTCGACGTCAAAACCAAAGGAGGGATCCTGCGAAGACCGGTGAAGAAACTCGTCGTGCTGATCTCCGGGTCACCAGCCTGCACCGAGGAAGATGCGTCGTCAACGGCGGTGACAACGCACGGCGGGAGTGATGTGCAGGACAGTGACAACAAAACGTAAAAGACAGTTATATAAACTTAAAAACAGTGATATAGATAGTGTTATAGTGTTTTATAAGACTCTTAAAGAGCTAAGAACGTTTAAAATAGTGTTTCATAGTGTTTTTATAGTGTTAATAGTGAATAAGTGTCCCATACAAGTGTTAGTTTGTAAGAAGTTCATAACAGTTTTTATTAGCTTGAGAAAGTGTTTGCTTAATCGTTTGTATCTTTGTAATTTGATTGGAATTTGATTAATTAATAACCGCTATGATAATGAATTTACGCATAGCTAACAGCTAACAATAAAATGAAACTTACGTGATTATAGCTTAAAATAGCTCGATTTGTATTAGGGTTGATTTGGAAATAAAGAAATGGTTTTGAAAGTCTTGTCATTTCCGCACCTAGAGAGAGATCTAAATAGATTTCATAAATAGTTTTCCTATTAGAATATAGTAAAGATCTAATAAGAATAATCGAATCTAGTCAGAATCTTATTAGAAAAATCTAGAAAGTTCGAATTAGATTCGAGCGAGACAGACATATGTGTGTCTCGCTCGCACGCTTGCATTACTCTCTCTTGTGCGGTACCCTTGCGCGCCTGCACCGAATCACTTAAGGATGCGCCACACTCCGCTAGCGCCGGATTCGCCGAAAAGATCCCGAAGAGTGAAGATCTCCGGAAGAAAGAAGCCTCCGAAAGAAGCCTCAAGCAACAGTACAGTGAATCTCAAGCCCGAAGACTCATATAGAAGCCTGAAGTCAATATAGAAGACAGAATACAGAAGACTGAAGGCAGAATACAGTAATAGAAGAGCGCGGGAAATAGAGTGTGCTTGTGGCGTATTCGCGAGTGATATAGTGCCGCGCGGCTGGACTTTCACGACCGTGTTAAGTGGTGAATTCGCATTTTCCTTTTGCCCCTCGCATCGATTCCAGCTAATAGAGTGGGTGGATAGCGCATCATTTGACTAAATCGTTATCGGATTCATAGACTATACAGTCCACTGGAGCTATCCCCCACAAAATGTTACATTAAATGTGATAAACAGGATAAGATATTTTTACCTTAATTTTTTTTTTTATAATGGAGACTTATCTTCTAAGGCCGTCTAGCGGTCATTTTTGGAATTAAATTTAGTTACTAGCGCCATCTATGATATAAGGTATTATTCTATTTTGCCAATAAAATCAAGTTGCCCATCTATCTCATATTAACTGTATCGTCTATGCTACTAACATTGTTTTTTTGCAGTTCGGGCTCGGCATTCCCGCCCCTCGTCCCTCTTACCCCGCACGATTGCCCTGTCTAAACGTCTTCGTTGGACGACTGTATGGTTTTTTAGACTGTGACCATACAGTTGGCAGCGGTGGCACTGACCTGGGAAACCACGCTTGTGTGGAACTTCGACGCGAAAGTTGGAGAGACCGCACACGGTGGGCTTGCCTCTGAAAATGGACTGCCCTTGCGGGCTCTTCGCTAGGATTACTAGCGCAAGTGGGAACTGCTTGCCTCGGCGGCTGTGCATTTTATGCACAGATTCGACGGGGAAGCCTTGAGAAGACAAGTCCTCTTGGATTTGCTCGCTCGAGAGCTCGAACGGCACGTTCCTGAGGACGGCACGAATCTTACGCTCCTCAGGGAGGGCGTAAGTGTGGTACTCGAGCTTTTGATCAGCAAGAAGCCGAGTAAGATTCCTGAAATCGGAAATGGAACAGACTAAGATCTTAATAGAGTCACCCACGTTGGATGCCTTACTATACTGGATCTTGGGATTGTGACTACCGCAGAGAGCTGAGACCTCGGTCCAGCGGCTCTTGTCCCGTAGAAAGACGGGGGGCGGAGACTTGACTTTCGTCGAAGCCGAAACTGATTGCGACGCAGGCTGAGACGCCGGGATCGCTGAAACAGAAGGCGCGAGAGCAGACGCAGGCGCGACAGTTTGCTGGGCACAGCGGCTGGAGCAGCTGAAACGGGTGGGAGTAAGACTGAAGAGGCATCTTGCTTCTTCTTCTTTGACTTGGACTTCTTGCGAACCTCGGTGAACGGAGCAGGAGATTCTGGAACTAAAGGAGCGGAGTCGGAATCACTACCCGGCGGGGTAGTTTTCCGTTTGCATGCGGTGGAGTCTACCGACATGCAATCTGAAAGGGGATCGACGTACTCAGAGGGATCTGGAGACGCCGGAGAACCGGTTTGGAACCCCTGTGAAATGGAGGCGACTTGAGGGCGAGCAGACAATTGCTCACGCAAGGACTCGTTTTGAGCGAGAGCGAGATTGTATTCTGACATCAACCGAGAGTATGTCTCCACCACTTCTTTATGCTTGATGTAGTTTTCTCTCGAATAATCCTGATAGTGTTTTTTTTCACGAAAGATCTGATCGCAATAATCGCACTTAAGCCCGGTACACCCAGGGTGACGAGGCATAATGCTGGGCTGAAAGAAAGTCTAACGAAGACAAGCTGCGCTGAAAAAGAAAACGACCTAGTACGGACCTATTGCCGGTGAACGGCGGACGATCAGGCTTCGTTGGCACGGTTACGTATCCACCTGACCAGCGATGCTTCGGCCGGCAGCAGTCGGGTCCGCCCTGAAAAGGGCAGATGAATTAGCCCCGACATCACACAGCCTCCACAAGAGAAAACTTTCCGAAAGAGCTTAACTTGGGACCTTACCCGCACGAGTGTAATAGGGCAATAGGGCAGCGCAATACGAACACTCGGGAGCGGCCGCAGACACGACCGTTCGGGAGCGAACGCAAACGGGAAGTGAAGGGTTTCTGTTGCTGTTCTCAGAATTTAAAAGGTACCCCTGCGTAAGTTGTTAAGCGTGAGATAGACCGGGGTTACTGGTCGTTAGAGAGAGATAGTAAAAGACTAAAAAAAGATGACTTAAAAGTAGTATGATATGATACGCGATAGCAGTCTCAATTTTTGAGTCGTCTAGTCATTTAGTCTTTACTACTTAGGTACCTATTCAGCTATGGCCGCAAAATTAGTGCTTACATTAGATGTTTCAAATTTAAATAAAATAATATTTCTTGTATTTTTACATTTTTATTACACAAAAATACATTATAATAAATGTTCAAATTGCTTGCCACCACTATTAATACAGGCTCGACATCGCCTTAAAAATGATCGTTTTATGCGTCGCGCGTGTCTTTTATCATTTATTTCGTTTGCAGCTTCCTGAATTCTTTCGCGGAGTTCATTTAGTTAAAGTCAAAGTCAAAAGTCAAAAGAATCTTTATTTCGTAAGTATTTAAATACATTTGAAATAAGTCACAATTTACAAATTGAACTGAATCTACCACTACTTCGGAAAGTCGATCTGTTGAGAAGAAGTGGCAAGAAACTCAACAGCAATCATCTTTTAAAAATACACAATAACAATAACAACAACAACAATTTACAATCTTCTTGCATCCGGATATCTTATAATAAAACTTTATGCTTATCCTTAAATCTATCGAAGGGTTAATCTTAAATAGTGTCCCAATAGGTCGGGAATACACCTTGCCTTGAGACAACCCCAATAAAAGAAATCCAGGGGATTTAGGTCAGGTGAACGGGGTGGCCATAAGATAGGGCCAAGTCTCCCAATCCAACGCCCTGTGTAATTTTGGTCAAGGTATTCTCCAACAGGACGGGCATAGTGAGCTGGACAGCCATCGTTTTGGAACCACATGTTTTGTAAATCCTTTGGTGGCGTATCTTCTAATAATTCAGGTATGAATCACCTAATTCTAATTATTCAGGTAATTCATCCCGTGAAAAAGTTAAATATCTATTGCCATCTAAGTTTCCATTGATTTCAAAAATTACTTTCCCGTTTAATATGCCCGTCCACAGGTTGACTTTAAACTGGTATTGGGATTTATCTTCCCTCATCAAGTGAGGATTTTCTATGCTGAAACTATGCACATTATGTAAATTCAAATAGCCATCCTTCTTACAGGTAGTCTCGTCGGACCATAAAATCTTATCCAGGAATTCCGGATCTTCTCTGTGTTTTTGGAGCACCTGACGGCAAAATGCAACACGCAGTGGATAGTCTCTTGCTAATAATGTTTGTACACGCCTGTAGTGATATGGATGAAACCCTTGGCGTTTTAAAATTAAATGTGCAGTGCTTTTGGGAATTCCCGTAGCTGCTTCTATGGCACGCACGGATGTAGCGTGGGATTCTTTCCTGTGAAGCAACGCTCCAAACAGTAGTAATAGTTGGAGACAAAATGAAAACAAAGTTTGTATTAATAAATAGCAATTCTCCAAAAATTAAATTTTCTTTTAATTATCATCATGCAAAAGTTATATCCTTCAATGACTATGTAATTTTATCTATATTTAAAAAAATTCAAAGAGGTACAAAGTAACAATTCTTTACAAAACACTGACTGATAAGTAAAGGCACTGCATCATCTTTTAGCCTGATGACTCCAAGTGTTTAATTGATGTTATCATCCTCAAAATGTAAGGAACATATAAACAGATTCTTCCTATGACGTGGGCTTATATTTTCTGATCCAATTGCGTTTATCCACCTTCGCCGCATATTTAAATTAGTGGGAAAACTGAAACATATCGATAAAAATTATAAAAATAATAAAGACTTATGCATATTGTACACAATAATTAAAATCAAACTTATAAAATTGATATTTATTAAAGCATGTCATAGTCAAATCTCTAAAAAATCCCGAATATTTTGCACTTTTCCTGAAATTCAATTTTAGGGTTGAGTGGCAACCGTCGTCGCCTATTTATTATTACCTACCATCATAATTACTCCTGCCTACCATGCCATGCTGTAATAGATAGTCCGTAATTGTCTATTGTCAGTTGTCTGTCACCGTGGCACGTCACGCAACGACACTCATTCATGCACTCACGTCTCACTCAACCCACCCCACCCACCAATCATAACAACAAACAAAGGATTAGATACGCACTATATTAGTCTAGCATAGATAAATAGATTATTTTATTACGATTTACTATAATTTAATAGCAGGCATAGTACAGAAGTTAAAATGTTAAAATTGTACGCCCGCTCGCAAAATATTCTTGGTGGTAAATGCTTTTATTCAGATCCCTTATTCGGTAAGCAGTAAAAATTAAATTGAACCTACATACAAACATACTTCTTGTTCATATATTCTATAAAATTATACAAAGGTGTATCTTGTTGACCTTGAGTGAAGACACTATTCATTATTATCAAATAAAACTAGGTAAGTATCTAAGTGAATTTATCTTCTATCTATAATTTCAGGAAATGCCATAAAGTTGAAACAAACTATACACATCTCAAATACTTTAAAATTGCCACTTGCTGCAAGTTTGAAATTGCCATTTAATATGGAAGATATAAATGCAAGTGAAGTTGGAAGGTTTAGCCCAAACAGAGAAAGAGACATATCTGGTCCAGTAATAAATTCATATTATCAAAAGTTTCAAAACATTGATATAACTGTTCAAGCTGACCCTCATCTGAATAAATATGATTGTCGTGGCTCTGTTAGTCTGTGCTCATCTATGCAGAGTAATGTGCCAAGCCCATTTAGTGGCAATCACACACACCTGGGCATGCCGGGATCTCAGTGGAGTCAAGGGTCTAAATACTTGTCTGACCATTTACATTGTGCCCACTACTTGACTCTAAGAAATGAATATCGTGAAAAAAACAGTGACAAAGGTACAAAATAATTTAATGGGGATGTTATGTGGTGAAGGGTAATGACTAATTCAATTTGAGGTTTAACAATTGCAACCATATTAAATTTATCCGACATGACTCAGATGTTTGTGAATATGCATTATTGCTTTTAAATTCAGAAAATTTTCCAGTTGGATCAAGAAATATGAGTACCCAGACCAACACCTCACTAAGTGCTAAAGACAAATTGAAAAAAGCTGTAACAGAATATGGGTCAACAGTAATTGTTTTTCATGTAACAATTTCACTTATGTCTTTAGGTGGATGTTATCTTCTAGTATCTAGGTAATTGATCATTTGCTTTGTAAATTATTACGACCAGGAAAGGGTTGATAGAGCAAGACACGATTACATCTTGAGTGACAATTTATTAACAAATAGAAATAGTTTATATAGTAAGATATATGTGCATAATTAAGTTAACAATATTTAATCTTATCTTGGTATTGATTTTATCGAGCATGTTTGATTAATAGAAAATAATATATTGATTCTCTGTGGGTCACGTCGGAGGACGCCACATAAATCATCATACCATTAACAGAATGAAATTATTTGTAAAGGATACTAACAGTAAAACTGACATACTAACCAAAAGTTTTATATATTTATTCTTCCAATTGACTTTATTATAACAGCTGTTTATTTTATTTTTCAGTGGAGTAGACTTATCGGCAGTTCTTACATATTTTAATGCGCAGGAGGGTTTAGTACATAAAGTGACCTCGAGCAATGCAGGTACATTTGTGCTAGCATATGCCGTACATAAATGTTTTGCTCCTGTAAGAATAGCAATAACACTGGCTGCAACACCATTCATAGTTAGACATTTAAGACATATTGGATTTTTGAAGAAACCTTTATCAGGTGGTGGGAATTAGAATATATGAGAAATCATATCAGTTTTATTTTATAAAATAAACAAATATTACAGCAAAAATGGTTTTCAATTTAAATGCCGAGCTTAATTGGAAGTGTCTCTTCCCCTACAATACTTACGCAAACGTGTTTACATTCAATACTATACAATGCACAACATTAAATAAAGCCACTTAGTAGTGTTAACCTATATGTGTATCCGCCATCTTTTCTTATTGATCTCACTATGAAACGTACCCAAAACTTAACCGTTTTCGAGATAATCGACTTGTAATTTTTTTATTAACAATGCCGATTTTTCATTCTTTTTATTACTGTTTATTTCTTATAGGGTGGGTGAACCAGTCCCTAACCAGTTAAGGGAACATTTTGTCTTTGATATGCTCTGAACTGGAATAATAATAATAAGCCTCCCAAACAACCATACGTCCTGATAGACCATCTTATCACGTGGGGGGCGGACACACGAACATGAAATTACTGGCGTGGCTAACGTGGCTCTGGAATTTTTATGATGATGGATACAGATAGGAATAAACGTTTAGGGCCGCTACCCGGGGGCCGCCGGGGCGCGTCTGGTGCTGGCGCTGGGCGCGGCAGCATGCGAGCCGCCAGCGCACACAGACTGAAGCGACCACCAGCCCAGTCCTCACCACCATCATCTCCTTCAGGGAGCTTGGCACCGGCAGGGGTATCACAGCCTCCGCAATCGGTGCCCGCCCCTGAAGGACGGCGCATGAGATGGACACGAGAACAAAATGCCAACCTCATGCGAGCGTACAAAATGCCAACCTCATGCGAGCGTACTACGGGGCAAGAGAGACAGAAACGGGCAGAAAATAACGCCGGTTTCTGTCCCTCTTGCCCTGATCCCCGACCGACTGGTCAAATTGTCGGGTCTTTCCGCCGAAAGGCGTGTAGCTTTATGTATAAATAATAATAATAATGACTGGTCCGATTGTCAGGTCTTTCCCGCCGAAAGGCGTGCAGCTATAAGCATACATAAAAATAATAATAAAAACTCTTTATTGTACACCAACATGGTTATACAGTTAAAAAATAAAAAAAATTGATCACAATTAACAAACAAAGGGCGGCCTTATCGCCGAAGCGCGATTTCTGCCAGGCAACCCAGAATATAATTGTAGGAATATAGTAGTTTTAACCATGCTAGTTTGTCTTCCATACAAATACCAAAATTCTATTACTACTAGCGCTACGCGCCGGGCACTACTGGAACTTTTTGTATTTTTTTCTGCGTTCGATATCGATATATCTATAGTACCAGGCAGCGTATTTATAGTATAGTATTCAACCAATCAAATTTTTGCACTCGTTGCATTTGCTTATTTTTCTGTGTGTTTTTTGTCGCTGAATTCTTTTGTTAGTGTTTTCTACAAAGTACGTTGAGTACAGTGTTCACTCCTCGTGTTTTTACGATCTCAAATCAAAGATTTTACTTTTGTGAAGTGATATTTTTACATAGGATGCTGACTTTCTAGTGAGATAGTGAGTTAAGAAAAGTAATTGCATTGATTTTGAATGACTGGTGCAAGGAGGTCAACAATTTGTGTGGCAAAAGCATTGAGTTAGACGAAAACGACCCAAACAAATCTATGGCCTATAATTATTATATCAAATACAAATAATTAAGAAAAAATAAATAATTGTCTGAGATGCATATTTTTTTATTACCCACCACCAACTCGCATAGCATCATGCTTAGTGCAATTTATTTCAACTTATTAGTATTGCGCAGTTTGCACAATAGTTATAACTGGTACTACGAATTTCTGAAAATTTGAAAGTGGTGGTACGGGCGGGCTGCATTCTAGGGTTGTTTTGGTCAAAAAGGTTCCTAGAGTGGATACTGTGTGGCGCTAAAGAGCAAAAACCGCGAGACGGTCATCTATACTTTAGTACTTATATTCATCTATGGTTTTAACGTTGAAATATATCTCTATAGTTGTGTAAGGTTTACTAACGCTGCAATATTGACATATTATTCAAATCCGAGTATTGTGCGCTCCAATTAATGACCAATGTTGCACCAATAGTTGATCACTGAAAAACTGATATATAAAATAATAATAATCGCGTCTGGTGCTGGCGCTGGGGGCCGCAGCATGCGATCCGCCAGCCCACAGAGACTGAGGCGACTACCAGCCCAGTGTTCACCACCATCATCACCACACTGTCATGCTGCTGGAGCCTAATTTAACCGTCGCCGAACAAAAGCTAGCGGATAGGGTTCAGTGGATTATGCGTTCCAACATCTTCGCTCTCACTGAGCTCGAACAACTGAGACGTGAAGCCTCCTCTGTGGTGCCACCCCCAGCCACTGCGAGTGTCGCCTCTCCAGTGCAAGAGCTTGCTTTAGAGCAGCGTGCAGGAGATGAGGTAGACCGGAATCCCAGGATTTAGAGCACACGAGAAGGCTATTAGAGGAGGCGATTGAGGAAGTACATAGCTAGCCGACTATGATAGTAGACTTCATAAAGTCACTAACTCATTTATGGGTCAATGCATACGTTTTTATAATAAGGTTCCCACAAATATTCAAGACTTACCACTTGATAAATTTAAAGAAACTATTAAACAAAAATTGTGTAGTAAAGGCTTTTATACAATTTCTGAATATATGGACGATAAAAGTCCTTGGTTGTAAATTGTTTTTCAAATATTCTCAATCTCCAACTCCATCTCCAACACCATCTCCATTTCCTTCTCATCCAACGCTATCTCCATCTCCTTCTTATCCATACAACAGCAAGAACGTCATGCTCCCTCAGGCGGCATGGCTAGCGGTAGCGTCGGGTGTCGGGTCACCCTCTTCCTCAAAATATGGTTGAGGAGAGTGATGGCTGGTGCTTGCGTTATACTCGTGAACGGGTGCTGCTAGCGGTGCCAGGTCGTTTTGCTGAAGACTTTATGACTATGTTACTTTTTTGAATTTGACTCTGACTTCCCCATCTCCATCCCATTCCCCCATGTTCACGTCCGTGTTAGTGTCCAGTCTCTGTCCACGACTATCCTAATCTCCATCCACATTATCTGTAATATCTCTCACCTCTATCGCTACATCTATCTACTTCTATCTTTACCTCTATAATCTATGTCTACGTTTCTGTCTAGTACTTGATTGCCTAATGTATAAATATAATAGTAGACTCCAGAAGATCACCAACTCGTTCATGGGTCAATGTGTACGCTTTTATAATAAAATTCCAAAATATTTAAGATTAACCCTTCGATAGATTTAAGGATAAGCATAAAGTATTATTATAAGATATCCGGATGCAAGAAGATTGTAAATTGTTATTGTTATTGTGTATTTTTAAAAGATGATTGCTGTTGAGTTTCTTGCCACTTCTTCTCAACAGATCGACTTTCCGAAGTGGTGGTAGATTCAGTTCAATTTGTAAATTGTGACTTATTTCAAATGTATTTAAATACTTACGAAATAAAGATTCTTTTGACTTTGACTTTGACATATGATCCCCTTAAAGGGCAAGTCGTTGAGGCCGTTAATCGGATGCTGCCCCAACATTTGGAGAGCAGCTCTGATCTTATCGAGACCAGCTCAATCCTTTTTGGAGCGGCTATGGCGGTTTGCGGTTTACTGGCGCCATGGCTGGAACAGGAGGATTGAACGTTCGTATCGAACAAGCCAGGATCCTCATCGGTAAGCTAACTTGTTCAGCTCGGGCAACACCAGGCTCAGGATTGTGCGTTTTTAACTTGACCAGACCGGACTTCACCCAAAAACTGACGCAAACGATCGCTGCATGGGCGAAGCGTATTCGGATGTTTTCGACATGTTGGGCATATTTTAGCACCTTTACTAATTTCGTCCAGACACTTTAGCAGATCTTCCTCTGTATATTTAATAGATTATAAGTATTTTTTTAAGGGGCATCTTTCATCTTAAATAACGAAAACCGAAGTTAAATTGTAATATGATGCCCGCGCTTCGCTTACAGCTCTGGATTATAGAAAAAACTCTTGAGCGGGACAAAAAGTACGGAGTGAAGTCGGGTTGTGAGATTCGGTCTTTTCTTAAAATGGATCTCTGTAGTTTGTCAGTCTTAATATATTGAACTAAGAAATTAGGTGACAAATTTTAGAAATTGAAGGAGAGCACTCTGTACTCGATTCCTTATTATTATGTAATAAAAGTAGGCACTTAATTTTTCAGCAGAATTCCCTATATACATATGTAAAAATAAATAAAGAGTTTTACTAGGTCGACGACCGTTCGTGAATCCGTCTATACCTACCTCCCTATTCTATGTTGATAACGTCTGTAGCATGGCTGCTTTGCGTGATGAATTTCTTAAATTTCGGTTAAGTTTACTCATTGATTGCTGTTGACTTTCTTGCCACTTCTTCTCAACAGATCGACTTTCAGAAGTGGTGGTAGATTCAGTTCAATTTATAAATTGTTTGACTTATTTCAAAAGTATTAAAATACTTAAGAAATAAATTATATTTTGATTTTTTTGAATTTGAAGTAAATAATAGTAGGTATATTATGTAACAAGTGAGCTAAGTTGCTAATTACAGTCGAGGCTGTGATTAGCAACGCTCACAAGTTACATACGACGTTTTTCAACACACTTGTGAGTAAAAGACATACATACGTGGTCATAAAATTTATTTGAAGCAGCTGTTGAAGGTACAGTTAACAAACTTATATTCTACATTATTATTTGAAGTGCCAGTTCGTCCTGAGTGTATGTCGGCGACATAGACAAATCACTGGAATGATTTGGCATTAAATAATTAATGCTAGATGTCGACGGTTGTGGTTCAGGGCCAGGACAAAACTTATTCTGCTTCGGCTCTAAGGCAATGCCGCCTGGACGCACGCGCTCAGCGGAGCTCCGAGCGCCGCGCCGGTCAGTAGCCCTGTCCCATTACACGTACACACGCTATTGTTGCTTGGAGACGCTGTGCGGGCTGCTGCTGCTGCAGGCGCGCCGCCTGGACGCGCGCGCCTGCAGCAGGCGCGGCCCGCACAGCATATATTTAATGTATAACCCGGATCAATAAAATATGCTCTGTTTACTCGCATGTAATTTGCACTAAGGTACAATTCAACTTTGTAAGATTCATTATATTATGCACTAGGGTATAATATATTATGCACGCGTGACTTATAGCCCAGTTTATAGTTCTAAATTCAATAGAATAACGCTCACTTTACGAGCAAGTGTGTTGAAATATTTATTTTTTATATAATTTTTTTCTTCATGTGTAATCTCAAACTATCACGTCCTCGAATTTCGAAAGTGACCCACCAGTCAGCCTGTATATTTGGATATATTTCATATGAAATGCCAAACGATTTTCGATTCAATAAACATTTTATGTTATTGTATAAAAATAAATTATATCAAAAGTTGGTATTCTAACGTTGATATATCTTTTAAATGTAATTGAAATGAAATGAGAGGTTCTCTGACAGCTAATTAAAAAAACAAAACTGTACAAAATTGGTACAAAAGGCTGTGATAGATGGCGCTTTACAAAAGGCGGAGCGAAGAATTTATTCCACACTGCGTTTTTAAAAGTAAAATAAATTAATTGACGTCTGTATCAGAAATTGAACGTATAAATAACCATAGATGGTAGATACCACTTACCTACATTATAGTATACAGTATACTTAACGCCTTCGGCTTTTTAAAAGTGCCATCTATAGAGGTTTTTTGAACTAATTTTTATGAGCTGTCAGAAAACTCCCCATTATACCTACCTTGTAAAATTATTAAAACTGTAAAAGTATGCAAAATGATTATTATGAATGTAAAAATAAATATGAAAAAAAAATATGACTTTAAATAATAATAGGAAAACAAACATGTATAAGGTATAGGAATAGTGATTGTTATGATAAAAAATGTTATGAAGAACATTTTCGAAGTTACAATTTTCGTAGTTAAAATTTTATGTGAACTTTGGCGTACTTACCCAAGTTATGGCACCACAAACTTTTTTACATAGTCGCTGTTGACAAACACTACGAACGCACGGTACGATTCTACTACGCGGCATTTCATTCATAACGTTTGATGACATCTAAGTACTACGACGTACTACTATAAAATGTTTTGTAGTTGCGCGTAGTGGTCTTTATAGCTAATGGTAGGTTTCATACTTTAGAGTGGCTATGCTTTCCTTAATATGTTAGCGAATATATTAATTTCATTTTAAAAAACTACACGCCTTTTTATGCAAAAATCGTTACCTTATATGATCTTATTGTGTTAAAAAAACTTGGCTGGTGACTAAAAAATTGTCCTGACATATTAATAACTTGGTTAAAGATATGGCTATTTAAAATAATTTTGAAGTCTTAAAAAGATAACTTATGGCAATACTGCATCATTGTTTGTTTACTTTTATTCAGACGGTAAACTATCGGCAAGCAAAGTGTTGGAAATGGAAAATCTTTACATGTATGTAAGTTTATGTTTATTTAGTTTGAATTGGTTTGTTATGCCATATTACTTAATGTCCCAAGACCACAGAACAGTATACTCTCAAGGAGCCCAAGACCGGTTTGCTTGCATTAATTCTCCGCCTTATGACCTTATAAATAATCAAGGGTAGTATTTTTTTTGATTAAATGAGTAGGCACGGATTTAAGCCATACAACTTTGAGTTCAATTTTTATTGGAGATTTTGGTTAAAAAACTGAAAGTCTGTTGCAAAAGTTGATATTATTTTGAAAGGAATGGGGAATGATTTGATCAAATCGATAATGAACCATGAAGAGCAAAATATAGGTACAGGGTTGTTTTTTAGTCACCGGCCAAATTTAAATGTTATTTTCTTTGATACGATATAAACATACAGGGTGTTAGGCAGAACGTTGAACATACGCAAATGGTGGATGGGTGGGGTCATGTGCTACTTACTCAGCCCAAATTATTTGACCTTGGACCCTTGATTTTTTTTAATTTTTTTTTTCTATATATTTCGAATTTCACCACTTTTATGTATTTTTTTTAGTATTTTTATTTACAATGAGTAAAACAGGCAACATTTTGTTTTGTTTTTATTTTGAATGTTATCAGATTCTCATATAATTATTGCTTAACGCTGATGTTACATACCTAAAAAAAGTTATGGGTCCTCAAAGTCACAGAAACATGTATGAAAAAACTTAAAGCTTAATTTCAACTTTCATTTTAAAAAAAAACTAAAAGAGATTGAGGACTTCCAATTCTAGCAAAACATCCCTAATGTGTGTTAACTTTCTAACGATATGTAATTTGTTTTAATTAAAAAAGAACTTCAAGAGTTATTCAATTTTTTTATCAAGTAGATAAATTTTGACAAAACTCTACTTTTGCGGAAAGCGAAATGTTTTGCGAAATTGAATACTGTTGAGTTGGTAATAATTAAATGACCGATGAAAATAAGAAAATTTTTGAACTAATTACAAGGAAAACACCTTAGGCGTGGTAATGAAACAAATAACATTTTTATTAATGTTTTTATTAACAATTACAACAATTGTTCAAATTGCCATCCTTCTACTTCGATACAAAGGCAACATCTGCGCCTAATTTCTACAGTTGTTGTCCGCAGCTGCATCTCCTGCTTAATAACCTCAAAAGCTGCATTAATGCGATTTATCAAGTCTTCGCGGCTTTCCACTTCTGTGACATACACGAGCTCCTTTGCAGTTCCCCACACGTAAAAATCAAGTGGAGTGAGGTCAGGCGATCATGCAGGCCAGGGTATGGGTCCACGCCTGCCTATCCACGAATTGGGAAAACAGTTGTCCAACAACTCACGAACTGCCAGACTCCAGTGTGCTGGGCAGCCATCATGTTGAAAGATAATAGGCCTGTCTTCTTGGAATACTTCTTCCAACAATGGTGGTAGATCATCCATTAAAAATCCCAAATAGTTGTTCCCATTGATGTGATCGGGCAAATAATGAGGCCCTATTAGTTTATTGCCTATCACTCCTGCCCACACATTTACACCGAATCGTCTTTGGAAGCCCCTTTGTCTTTTTACTCGAGGATTTTATTCTAAACGTGTCCAATAGTGTAAATTGTGAACATTTGTAATTCCTTCTTTGTCAAATTTAAACTCGTCTATCCACAGAATACTTCTTAAAAAGTTTACATCGTCCACATCGGTATGCAGCAAATGGCGACAAAACTGGAAACGTCTCCCAAAAACCAACACTTAGACTGCTATTGGAGAGTGTCAATAAAGAAATAAAGTATTTATTTTCCATCGATCATTTAATTATTACCAACTCAACAGTATTAAATTTCGCAAAATATTTCGCTTTCCGCAAAAGTACTTAGAGTTTTGTCAAAATTTATCTACTGATAAAAAAATTTAATAACTCTTGAAGTAATTTTTTTATTAAAACAAATTACATATCGTTAGAAAGGTCACACATTAGGGATGTATTGCTAGAATTGGAAGTCCTAAATCTCTTTTAGTTTTTTTTTAAATGAAAGTTGAAATTAAGCTTTAAGTTTTTTCTTACATGTTTCTGTGACTTTGAGGACCCATAACTTTTTTTTAGGTAACATCAGCGTTAAGCGATAATAACATAAGAATCTGATAACATTCAAAATAAAAACAAAACAAAATTTTGCCTGTTTTACTCATTGTAAATAAAAATACTCGCCTTCAAAGTCATAAAAGTGGTGAAATTCGAAAAATATACAAAAAAAAAAATTAAAAAAAAACCAAGGGAACAAGGTCAAATAATTTGGGCTGAGTAAGTAGCACATGACCCCACCCATCCACCATTTGCGTATGTTCAACGTTCTGCCTAACACCCTGTATATATGCTATACTGACGACCGCCATATTTAATGATAATGAGTCATCAAAGACTACTGCCAAAAGAGCGCCACCGGGTCACATTTTGTCGAACTAGCTTCAAATCCAATATGGCACAAATTGTTGCGTTTCTATGAAAGGACACGATTTAAGTAGAAATGTACTTAGTAAAGCTTATAGTTCACGACTATTCACCATAACTCGAGCACTATAAAAATACAGTTAACAATATTTTTTATTTGTAGAATGTTCATGTATGTCATGTCATCATTAAACTTTATGTTATATTGCACTGCATTGTCTATGGTTATTTTTTGTCTCATAATGAGAGGTTTTCTGACAACTCATTAAAAAAACAAAACTGCACAAAATTGGTACAAAAGGCTTCGATAGATGGCGCTTTACAAAAGGCGAAGGCGAAGAATTTATTCCACACTGCGTTTTTAAAAGTAAAATAAATTAATTGACGTCTGTTATCAGAAATTGAACGTATAAATAACCATAGATGGTAGATACCACTTACCTACATTATAGTATACAAACTTAACGCCTTCGGCTTTTTAAAAGTGCCATCTATAGAGGTTTTTTGAACTAATTTTTATGAGCTGTCAGAAAACTCCCCATTGTAATGAGTTTATTTAGATTGATTAACATCTTAGTTGTGCTTTTATTTAAATGAAGGCACCTATAGGTTTACCAGGATCTGATGGCAAAAAGGGAAAAAAGAAATTGAAATTGACTTAAAATTGGCCAAAAAAATACCTCATGCCCGGCGGCAATGAAAATTATCTCAGAATTTTATTCAAAATAAGTCATTAAATATTGTATAGTTGAAATGTTCAATGAAAACTCCAATTACTCTGTTCGTGAGTTTATTTGAACTTGAAAATGGTTCCAAATGCAGCACATCCATATAAAAGTCTTCACCGGAAGAGGAAGACGCAGTATTTATGATAAACCTTTCCTCCTGCATCTCAATTAATCGATCTTGTTCCATGAACTGATTTTCAATTTTTATTACACATTCGGAAGATTTTCGCCATTCATCCATCCCTATTTGAGAGATAGCTTCTTCTGTTAAAGATCACTTGCAGGTCTGGGTTAATTTTTCATACTACATAGCTAGTCCTTTGAAGCCTAACCAAAACAATTCCTCGTTTCAGTTGACATTAATTTGTTCCGTTTTATATATACCTATAGGTAAATAGACTTAATAACTATAACAGTTAGTCAGCGATGTGCTTTTAAATTACGCACTAAATGAAAACAATATCTTGGTTTTTTTTAAAACAAATTACTTGTCTACTTTTTACTTATAAAATCATTACTTTAAACAAATAAAAATACAAAGAGAATTAAAGTAGCGATGTATTTTTTAGGAAAATAATATCGCTCGCCCATACGGGGACAGATTTGTGTCCATGACAATTCAAATTAGTTTTTATTAATATATTTTTATTTAATGTTGATATAAACTAGGTATGAGTACCTAGTCTATTCTGACGAACTAGCTTGCTGATATGAACTTATTTTTGAAAAGCTCCCAAAAGAAGTAGGTTCTTTCTCGATTCGTGTGTAGGTAGATAATGTTCTAATTTGCATCTTTATTACCTACACGATACTTTGGACAATTTATAAGTAAATCGATTTTTCATATTCTTGTTTCATATGATAGAGGATACTTCAGAGGTGGTCCTCTGTATTCGTTGATTATTGTTACTCAACTTAAAAAGCGAAGTACTTTTATGAGTACTTCGCTTAGTACTTTTATGCACATCAATTATATTGAGTCTAGCTACGATCCGCGGCCTTGCCCCTTGAAATCATGACATCGTCTTACTTACGTCATCGTCCCCAGTATTAGCAAGATAAACAGTATGAACATTCTACATTAGACGGTTTATGTAAATAAAGGAATTTATACAGCAAAGTAATTATTAGGTATGGGAAGCTCATTTCAGTGTTTGTGTTACTCTAATTTTTGGCTATAGGTATCAATGCTACGTTGGTGACATGTGACTTTAGGAAAGTGTCAATAACATTTACACTAAATGATAACGATATCGAAATGCGCATGCTTACATTGTTAACACTGGGCTTATTAATCGTCCAGCGGTTATTTGTGTTGCAGTGTGTTTAACAATGGTGCGTACAGTGCTCTTAATTACAGTATTTATTATGATAAATAGTATCAGTGGCTCAAATAGGTATGTAAATATTGATATTGAATGTTACAAAGACATATTTCTACGTGAAGCTTACATAATTATTGTTTAATAACTGTATCACACATGGCTAGGGACTATAGAACGTATTTTATTTATTAACCTCATTGGGGCAATCTGAATGCTAAGAGATAAGCTTAAAGTTGTTGAACTATATAATTATAGTATCGTTTAAATGTTTAAAAGTAGAGGTGCAACGACCTAGGCATAGAACGAAGCAGTTATATACGCTTAGATATTAATTCATCTATACTTATATTATAAAGAGGAAACCTTTGTATTTTTGTATGTTTGTATTGAATAGGCTCAAAAACGACTGGACCGATTTAAAAATTTCTTTTACCATCACTTAAAGGGATTCTTCCGAATCCGTACAGGCTACTTTTTATCCCGAAATCCCGCGGGAATCGAAATTGCGCGGGTAAAACCGCGCACAACAGCTAGTACGTGATAAAATAAAATAAGCTCTACTTTCTTTGAAACGTACCTACTTAGGTCAACGTTGTGTTTTTATTTCTGATGGCTCTATAGGACTTTTCCAGTCGTATACCTTTTTGTTGGCAGTGTGTACAGGTGGCATGTGGCACAAAAACAGAATGGCAGCAAAGTTATCAGTTCCAAGCTATGCGATGTACCTATGCAGCGATCCAATGAATAATTATCGAAAGCTTTAGTTTTTCTTGAGTGTTGCTTGCATGTGTTCCATAATTTCGAAGGTCAAAATAGCCCACAGCTGGACAAAGGCAATCAAAGGAAACGGAGTATTGTAAATAGTAACATATGGTATATTAAGGACTATTATAAACAAACGCGTGCTTTGTAATTTCTATCAATTATACCTACTTACCCTAATTACTTTCCGTTTTCGTCAACTAGGTATCTGCTAATTAATATAACGACGCGAGAATTATGCTAGCAGCGACATACCTATTAATAATAACGTACAGTGCGTAAGTAAATACAGCTAATGACAAATCAATCAATATATGTATATAAAACTGTTCCGTTACTGACTGAGTGACTGACAGACAACGTACAGCCGTAACTACTAAGCGTAGAGAGCTGAAATTTGGAACATACATTCTTTAGGGTATGTAGGGGTGCACTAAGGAAGGAATTCCCGAAATTCCCACGGGAACGGGAAATATAGGACTTTTTAGTTTGTATGAAAAATCTTATTCCTTGAGTGCACCGATGTGAAACTTAGTGTAAAGGTTTTTCAATGTGTGTCTGGTTGTGTTATGAATTCCCGAAATTCCCACGGGAACGGGAAATATATGATGTTTTAGTTTGTATGAAATAATCCCATCCCTTGAGTGCACGGATGTGATACTTGATATAAAGGTTCCTCAATAAGTGTCTGTTTGTATTATGGAAGGAATTCCCGAAATTCCCACGGGAAGGGGTTGGACTTTTTAGTTTTCTTTTTAAAATTCCCACCCGCACGGGAAATATATGATTTTTAGTTTGTATGGAAAAAACTTATTCCTTGAGTGCATGGGTGTGATACTTGGTATAAAGGTTTTTTCAGTGGTTGTCTCGTTGTATAGTTTCTGAAATTTCCACGAGAAAGATAGTTAAGCGCATACGAAGTTGCGGGATAAAGCTAGTTATAAATAATTAGCCCCATAACAAGGACGCTCTTTTGCTGTGAGGTGTCCTTAGGGCTTCCTAAGGACACCTAGATAACAAGCTTTTGTTACCTTCCTTTGGGGCTACATCTTCATTTGAGGACTGAAAACTGCTCGCGTCCGCAAGGTTTTGCCCTCGATGCCTTGTACATGGTCCCTGGGTGGCGCTAAACGAGCGCTATCATCTGGTAGTATGCTTCGGCCGCGACTTGTCACCATCCACCAGACGAAACCATGCCGCCAAGTGACTTAGTCGCGTTCCGGCATGTTAGACTCGGCATACCTTGGTACCGGTATGCCGAGTACACATAGATACCGGCCTAGACCTAGTGGTTTACGCCGGTATCTATCGTTCACATAGCGGAGATCGGGAGACAACGAGCCTAAGTGCATCCACTGACCTACGTTGTCCGCCACTGCACCTTTATGCACTGGGACATCCGATCACTGTATGGTGAAATCTGTAGGTATACCTACCTGTACTCGCCACCTGACACCCACCCAAAAGGCTCTAGGCGAGTATGGCGTTACAAGTCAGCAGATTGGGATGAAATGCGACATTTCTTTGCATCTTATCCGTGGCGGCAAACTTGTTTTACATTATTTGCATTTTTATTAATTTACATTAATTCAAGCAATGGAGTACTAGATTCCCCCCGCTGACCTATCCCTTGAAACCAAAGCTCGCTCATGGTTTAATACTGCTTGCCTTGCCGCTGAAAAGCGAAAGCAGGAAGCATAAAAAGCCTGAGCAAATGCTCGCAGAAGCAAAGCCCTGGATTCGCATGAACTTAAGAAAAGATACAATGCTGCCGCCAAGTCCTGCAAAAAGATGATAAAAAGAGCTCGTTTTGCTTACATAGGCCGTATCGGAGACAGAATAGAAGCATACCCTTCGGGAAGTAAAGCTTTCTGGTTCCTTCCCAAGTCGGTCGAAACGAACTTTTGTCGCTCGTCGCTGCAACCATTGAGGAAATCCGATGATATTCTGGCCCACACTGCTACGGAGAAAGCAGATTTATTTGCTAGTATCTTCGCGTAAAATTCTCGTCTAGATTGCCAAGGAAAAATCCCACCCCAATTACCTCAGTTCGGACCTACAACGGGTACCGTTGACATTCGCAGGTTCTTAAATGCTTGCTGCACCTAAACGAGAACAAAGCTAGTGGTCCAGACGGTATTCCTGCAGTGGTCCTAAGGTTTAAATATTGTTTTTATTGAAGCGCGCCTAAGAATGTTTGAGATTTTGTCTGTAAAACCCTTTACAAAATCTCAAACATTCTTAGGCGCGCTTCAATAAAAACAATATTTAAACCTAATACTAAAATAAGTCAACATCTTCGCTCAGTTAAATGTAGCATCCCTTTACAAGACCCAGGAGTTTACAAGATTGACTGCGGCTGTGGGCTTTTCTACATTGGTCAAACAAAAAGAAATGTATCAACCCGCGTAAAAGAACACATAGCACATAGCTGATATTAAAAATCGAAGAGTTTCAAAGTCTGCAGTTTGTGAGCATTCCATGGACAAGCCCAACCACTACTTACCTAAGGTTTGACTCTGTGAAAATTTTATCTAGAGAGAAGCATTACATTCCTAGAATGATCAGAGAAGCGATTGAAATTAAAAAAAACACCCTAATTTCAATAGAGTTGATGGTTGGAAACTATCACCGACATGGGACCCTATCCTGAAAAACATTAAATCCAACATTCAGCAAGCTGCAAGACCTGAAACTCAAGATAATGTCAGCTCGTTTTTTGTCAATCCAGAACGCTACGCTCGGAGACTGCGAAACAGATGGAGATGATTATACTTTTTCAATCTATCAATCCGACGCTTGACACCTCAGTCGCTCGTGACCACGGGGTCTGCAAAGACACCGAAACGTCGAGTCAAAATTTAAAATGTTTCAATGTTTCAAAAAATATACGCGATGAATCCGGTTAAAAAGTGTTTTATTTAATAGTATGAATCGCGAAAAATTAAGACAATATTATGAGAGTATGCGTTATAGGATCCGCGGATTAAGCCCTTGGGTTTGGTCTTTGCGTAATCAGTCATGACTACACTGCACGTGAGATTCTATTGACCGCTAATGAGAAAGCTTTCTATTTTTATTATGACAGCCACGTGTTTCCTAAGAATACTTTGAAACACTTACTTGCTTGAATGGCTTGTGAGACAAAGGGAGGTCGCTCGAGACGAGTTGAAGATAAGGCTGACTTTTTAGGTGCAGCCGCCGTTGCTAGCTTGGAATGTGGAGCCATGGGAGAGCCGCCGTGGTTGGCTAGGTGACCACTTTGGCCACATAGCACGCAAGCTTCGTCGGTGGTGGAGTCGGGATCCTATTATCTAATATGTTGATGCTTTAATTCTCACTAAGATTGAGCATTTTAACCTCATTTTGTGACTATGATACCAGACCTAGAGGAATGACGTCATATTAAAACATGTTTGGGTATTCGTGTAGGTACTATCATAATTTTAACATAATTTTCTTTGGCCGGGTACTTTAATTTAATTTTAATTTGTATCATGCCGAAAAAGATTCAAAGTAGTATAAGAAACATTGTTTTATCAGAGTGAACTTTGTGCGCAAAACAAAAAGACAACAAAGGGCCTATAATTGCATTAAGACATGTTCGTCATAGATAAAATTGGAGCTACCTGCATTAACATTTTACCGGATTTCAGTTGAATTCGCTACATCGCTAGAGAATTGAATAGAAAATATTTAGCTTTATCTCTCGTTCAGGCATATGTGAAAAAACTTTCAGTAAAGAAAGCGTAGTCGCAACTTCCACATAAAAAAAGTCCACACCAAGAACAAGACGCCAGCAAGATATGAAAATCTTATACCTACTAAGTATTTTGATCGGTGTGTAGGACGAAATAAAATGCTTGACACGATTGAAAGGAGATACCGACATTAGGGAAACCCTTAGCGTGGAGGTCGTTCTACATTTTTGGAAAATTGTACCAGTAGGTTTTCAGTTTAAAAGATGTAGATCATAAAGAAAGTTACTAATGGAAAGGCATGAAATATAGGTGCATACATTATTAGTAATACAAACGGTATTTTGTGATAAAAGTTTAATACGGCATACCAAGATTCATGGCAGGCAGCCAATCTAAAAGCTGGAGGTAGGTAAATTTTCATGAACGCGGTGTAGTCGGTACAGTCTGCAACAGAATGATGTATACCAACCAGTCTCCCTTAATACATAATTCTGGTATAAGTTCTAACATTATTCTGTTGTAGACTGGACATACCTAAATATCTATTAACTGCTTGTCTCAAACTGTACTTGTTCTCTCGTATTTGTATAATCTTAAAATCACAATTATAACGATGCCCAGTAAATTGAAGGAGCGTATAAGTACCTACCTATGATCTGTTTGACCCGATGCGACGATGCAACTTTAAAGTACCCAAGTTCTTGCAAGTTGAATTTTTATGTGTTGGTTATACTTACCTAAGTTTTTTATAATAATAACACACTGACCGTAAGACTGCCGCTGTCTAAGTTTTTCTAATCTAGGTATCGGGGGTTATTTAGCAGAAATCTCTGTACTAAAAGCCCAAATAAAAGAATTGTATTTTTACATACATAACATCACGTCTGTCTCCCTTTGGGGTAGGCAGAGACTAGGGAACGCCAACTGCTACGATACAGAACCTCTTTCGCTTCCTCTAGGTTCATTAATCGTTTCATACATGATCGCAGTTTACGGGTAGGTACTTTTAACTCATTCATCCACAGCCAGTAGACGTCCACTCTTGGACATAGGCCTCCCCCAAGGTTTTCCACGTCGCTCGATCCCGCGCCGCCCTCATCCATCGTTTACCGACGACTTTGACCAGATCGTCGGTCCATCTTGCGTGGGGCTTGCTTATACTGCATCTTCCAGTACGTGGCCGTCCCTCGAGAACTTTTCTGCCACAACGGCCATCTGTTCTGCGAGCTATGTGCCCTGCCCATTGCCACTTCAGCTCTGCAATCCTTCTATGTCAGCAACTTTGGGTCGCCTGCGAATCTCCTCATTCTTGATTCGATCCCGCAGGGTAACTCCGAGCACATTGCCCGCTGAGCGACTTTAAGCTTGTTTATATATGTTTTATATTATATAGGCCCTTTTTAAGTATGTCGCTAATTTGGTCGAGCAGCCTAGGGCAGCCCTTTCCGACTTAACCATCCAATCGTTGTCTGTACACCTCTTTTGTAAATCTACTTTCACTCATCTTTTCTAAATGTCCAAACCACCTAAGCGTATCCTTTTCAATATTACCTAGGTACTACGTCTTTTTTCAATCCGTATCTCTTTCTT
The DNA here is from genome assembly GCA_944452665.1 of Stenoptilia bipunctidactyla. Taxonomy (NCBI): domain Eukaryota; kingdom Metazoa; phylum Arthropoda; class Insecta; order Lepidoptera; family Pterophoridae; genus Stenoptilia; species Stenoptilia bipunctidactyla. The sequence continues at coordinate 12,395,422 of OX101725.1, read as the reverse complement.
ATTTCACTACATATAAATACATATGTTCAATATACTCTTAATATACTGTTGCGCACACTATCACTCAATTTCACTCCACACATGCTCTTCAAAGCTCTCATCTCCACAACATTAATTCTGCCAACCCCAAGATTCACTACCTACAACCATACATAGTGCCCGTATCGACCGCGCGGCCACGGCGTTTTTTCTTACATCTAACCATGCCAAGATTATGTAAAAATTTGTAAAAGTCGATTCCTAAAAACATTAATTTGTAAAAGGTATAGTTAAAAAGTTATAAGGGTTTGAACGTGGCCGCACCATTGAAACAATGCGAACCGCGCGACCACGTAGATCTTTAAAACTAAACATTGCAGAGACCTGAAGTTTAGGTAAAACACGGATTGAATATGTAAAAAAAATTTAAAAATATAGAAAAAAATCCTGGATTTACATTTTAGAAGCTGTAAGCTTATAACACCATGGCCATTATAACACCAATACCATTCACCTTGGTATTCAAGCCGTACTAAAGATTCAGTGCTAAAGTTCCTTAAATATGACCCTAGGAGTTTTTTGTGCATCTTTAATCGTTTCTACAAATTTAAATCTTGGTTTTACAAAATACTTCAGACTTCTGCGATGCTTTTTCAGCAAGATATCGACGGTAAAGTACTTTTCTAACGTTTCGATGGCGCGGCCATGGGTTTTTGGTCTTACAGCTCCTATTATGTATACCTATGATTTTTTATTATATTTTTACTAGTTTTTACAAATTCGAATCCAGATTTTACAAAAAACTTCAGACCTCTGCTATGCTTTTCCAGCGAGATATCGACGATAACGTAATATTATACCGGTCAATGGCGCGGCCATGGTTTTATTATAAGCTTACAGCTTCTAAAATGTGAATCCAGGATTTTTTTCTATATTTTTACAAATTTTTCACATATTCAATCCGTGTTTTACCTAAAATTCAGGTCTCTGCAATGTTTAGTTTTAGAGATCTACGTGGCCGCGCGGTTCGCATTGTTTCAATGGCGCGGCCACGTTCAAACCCTTATAACTTTTTAACTATAGCTCTTACAAATTTATGTTTTTAGGAATCGACTTTTACAAATTTTTACATAATCTTGGCATGGTTGTAAGAAAAAACGCCGTGGCCGCGCGGTCTATACGGACACCCATACATAAGTGTTGGCGCCAAAACTGCCTCAAGTACGGCAAGACGTGCCCTATTGGGTGTATTTTTATTGTGCTTTATTAATTTGTTGCAGTGATGATGTGCCCAGCGACCTTTACCTATTCGATTTCACCAAAGACAGTACTGTTGACGCCTGGAAAGAGCAGTCAGATACACTTCGAGATGTTGGAATGTCAAAAGCTGTACTGGTTATTCACCAGAATATCGGATACCGAAGAGCTATATTCTTTTCGCTGTTGAACCCGCAGTTGAATGGAGCGGGTTTCGCCGGTATTAGAGTACTCCAGAAGTATAACCTGACAGGGTATACGAAATTGCAAATTCGTTGCCGAGGACAGGGCCAGTACGTCGGTTTTAAAGTTGTGCTGAGGCATAAAGACCTGAACGACGAACCTAATTATTCATTTGAACAATATTTTCAGGTTGGTTACTTTGAAACTTTTATACCTACTTAAGCCACAGAATACATAAAATCCCACACAAAAAGTATAAAAAATTGACTTTGCCGAAGTTTGTTACTGCCAAGTCTTTGCAAAGTATTTTTATATATTTTTTAAATTATATTTTTTAAAGAAGCTAATAGGCGTTGTTTTTCTGGCAAATAGAATATTAAGGTTGGCGGAGGTGAAGGTTTTCTTAAGTCGAAATGCAGTAATGAACCTACTCCTCTATACCTACGTTTAAAAGTAGTTGTATATTTAAATACTTACTGCTTAAATATGTATGAGTAATACAGTACTTATACCCAAGTTACCCATTTCTAAATAAAATAGACTATTATACTTAGTTGACAGAGCGTAAATTATTTATTTACACTTTATTGTATGCCTTACAAAAAATACAAAAAATTGAAACACATAAAAAAAAGATATACAATTGGCGGCCTTATCGCTGTGAAGCGATCTCTACCAGACAACCATGCTTAGATAGGTACCTGCCTACGTTATCTTTTATGCGTACCTATCTATCTGCCTATCACTGATTTAAAGTCTTCCTTATTCGTAATGTTAGGATTACTTAAAAAAAGGTTTATTTATAAAACACTAATAATTTGGGTATATCTAATTGAACTAAGTTGTCTGCCTCTGTAATTCAAATCTTAGTTTTTTCCTTACGAGAGTACCTAATATTTTTTCAGGCCCCTAGAGAAGAATTTGAGGTTCGCAATCTGCCATTCACAGAATTCAAGGCTTATTACAGAGGAAAGAAAGTAACCAACAGTGAACAGTTGGATATTTCACAAATTTCCAGCCTAGGTATTCAAATGTACGGAGGTGTTTATCAAACAGTAAAGCAAAAAGGGCCCTCGACTTTAGAAATTGATTGGATAAGGGCCTCTGCATAAATCCCTTCTTATTAATACCTAAGTAAGTGTCGTTATAATTAAATGGATGTTGTGATGTATAAAATATATGGCTTTCATTATTCATCTCTCATATCATAAGAAGTGCAAACGCCAGCTAGTTGTAGTAGGACCTATAAGCTGCCAACACGTACCTACATTGAAGAGGCGAATTATATGAGTACTTTGTATTATTATTCAATACATAATCATTTATATTACATAACAGCATTTGTAGGCCAAGAAAATGTTCAGCACCGAGCCAAATCATATTGCTACTTTAAAATATTAATACAGTTGCCAATAATGGCGATAGTTTGACCGCTTTATTTACAATTAAGAGTTCTTTTTTATATAGTGCCTCTACAATTAGCGAAGGGTGGCTGTCAGTAGCGTTTCTGTCTAGCAGGGTGAAACAGTTCGGCAGCCATTCCCTTATTTATGTACCTAACCAAAATCTTGGATGCATGACTTTGGAAACGCTCTTTCCTTCATCTCATTATGGGAGTGTGTCGAAGTCGGAGCATAGAATTCTACGACCTTCAATGAATACCGTTTGGTAATTCTCAGTATCAGCTATGTTACCCTATGTGAATGCTCTCTTTTTTTGTAATGAGGGCTTAGTGGACAAAAAACCGGATATTACCTTTACGCGAGAATTTATTAAAAAGCCACAATAATGGTTTCGTTTGGTATACTTATAATATTGATTGATAGATACACAGTGGCCGATTCTCATAGATACCGGATAAGCACAAAAAATTTCATCAAAATCGGTCAAGCCGTTTCGGAGGAGTATGGCAACGAAAACTGTGACACGACAATTTTATTATTAGATTTTTAGAGCTTTTTGTTAATAATTGCATTTAATTCCTTACGTAAAACGAAACCCCAATCCTTTGACTTCTGCCGTTGGTTAAATCACATTTTTATGATGTCAAAGTAAATATTTAAAAGATAAATTATGTCATTCAATAAAACTCGTCCTTTTTTTCAAAAACTGTTATAGATAAGTTAGAAAGAGAAAACTGGATAATTGATATGTTGACAGATATTGGATAGGATATGAAGTTAAATTAATAAATTGTTACGTCGTTGGCTAGATAAAATTACTTATTCTGTAATTGGTCATATCATATGTAATGAAAACTAAACTCGCTATTGGCCGCAGCAGATCGCCATGCCACCTTTGCCTCATTGGTTTAAATTAGTAACTTGTTACGTCGTCGTTGGCTAGATAAAATGACTTATTTTGCAAATGGTCAAATGTAACCTAGCGACCCATAACAGTCAAACAGTTCGTAAGCAGTGGTTTAGATGTCAAGATTTTGAATAAAGAAAGGCATGTATATTTTACGATGTACAGTAACGTCTAATAAAATGTATACATTCGCAACTTATTCGGTTGTAATAAGGTTAAAAGTTTAATAAAAATGTATACATCCTATTAGAACTGACTGTACTTCTAATTTTAATAAAACTACAAAATATTAGACATATTTTTATTATAATCTAGATACAATTAAACTTAGGTCACCACTCAATACATTAATATTAATACGACTAATATATCGTTACGATATAAATGTGCAAACTTAAATGCGTGTTTACCTCTGCCGGGTTGGTAGCAGTAATGACAAAGCAGTCATTGCATCAGGGAACAGGGAATGGTAATTGACAAGGGGTACGTAAGCAGCTGTGATGACGCGTCCTGCGAACCACCGTCCGTGTAGCGAGTTGACAGAGGCTACAGCTGTCGCAATTGTTGGACATTTGCAATACACGTTGCCTTGGGGAGACGCCTTATCGACGTACACATGCAAAACACCGCCATGTTTATTACATTCACCGATAACGTCGTCTCGTATTTCAATATCCCAGGCTGGATTTGATTCTCTGAAATCAATAAAATAATGTACTTAGACTTAGGTATATTAATGTGATTCATTTATTTGTAATAGATAGACTAAGAGCAAAAAAATATTGGAAGTAGTAAAAGTGAGATATTTAAAATACTTATTTTTTATTATAAAGGATGACAAGTTTGTTTTCCATGTCACTTGTTGGATAGTGATCATGAATACATGGACATGTATAGGATACACTACAAAGGAACTATTGAAGCAATTCATTTCAACTTTTTGGAATATCTACTAAGTGAATAGTGATGGAAGTCTGAAGTTAGTGTTGATATTACGCTGCACAAAAAAGCTTGCTATTGCAGATGACTTATTCTTATGGAAATCAAGTAGCAATATAATTCTAATAAATAATTTCCTAAAAATGTGTTTTTGAATGATAAAATACCTATAAAGTAATGTTTTCCTATTCTTACAAATATTAACTATTCACACTGAAAGTTTAAAATTTACCTTGTAATTCTACTTGTATAATTCAGTATTTGGGCATTTCTCTACTAAATGGAAAATCGGTGTCGCAAGCAAATTTCATCCAATAAATTGCAATAATTCTCAGTTTTTTGTATATGTAATGATATATTATTAGGTGTTCTAGATCCACTTCAGCTTATTTAGTAATTAAAAAATTTGATGTTTAATTAAATCCACATCAAACAACTCAAAAACAGTTCCCTGGTATGTCCCACTTCCCAAATCAGAAGTCTTGTGAGAAATATTACCTTTTTTTCCGGTGAAAGCTGTATAAAAAATATTAAAATACTTTAAAAAAGCATTAACTATCATTACTTATCATAATTATATTTTTATTGTAAATATTAAACAAAAAATCGATTTGTGAAAGGCGTCCTCAATTTTTTTAAACAGTCTCCTGATAAAATTTGAATCCTGCGTTTAAGTCAAATTTTGTATTGGCACGAAACTTTAAAATCGTGAAATGGAAAGCAGTCAGAGGTAAGTTCGTTAAGGTGAATCGTTCAGCAGGCAACCGCCATTATGTCAGTGTTACTGCTGCTTGACCTCAATCTCACCTGATGGTAAGTGACGATGAGGTCGAAGATGAAAGCACACGGGTTTAGGAAGGAACTGGCTCTTTATACAATATTGCCGGAACACATTACCGTCGGAGCGGTAACATTTGGCGGCAGACTTTATATAAATAAATAAAGGGTGGTCGCTAGCCAGGCGGACCCAGAAGGGATCCTACCACCAAGCAGAAGCAGCAGCATCTGCTGCTGGTGAACCACGTTAGGTAAAACAGTCCCCTGGTAATGAGTAATTTCTCTTAAGTTTTAACTCATTTGTTCAAATAATTTGATTAGTAAGTATAGTAATATAGTTGTTTTTTTCGTTTACATTTGATTCGTTAACATTTGTTTCGTTAGTATGATAAGTTATTTTTATTGTAAAATAGTAGTAGTTTAATACTAAAATAGATGCTTTTATTCACAAGAACATTCCCCTGTGCATTTACAATAGTCTGTCACGATTTTTAATAAAATCGTCTATAACTCCAAAACCAGGACGAAAATCAATTGGCTTTTCAAAGATATATAATTCATTTAATATTGTCCTTCAAGACTTGCTTAGGGACAGTCTTGTATGGGCCATTTTCCAAATAGCAGAGAAACACCCATTTATGAAAATTCTTGATTTATTACTTGGCATTGTATGGTACGTTTTATAAAGATATTGCGTGCGAAATAGGTAAAGGAAGAGCAACTTACGTGGCCGGATCGAACATATTGCTCAACATAAAGCATTGTGTGGCAATAGGGGGAGCCACTTGTGGCTGCGGCGTTGCTAATCCGGATCCTGACCCCATCAAAACTGAAGCCGCCGCTGGAGGAATCTGCAAATTTCATGCTTTTATTTAGAAAATTTTAAATGATTAAAATTTGATGATTCTTTGATACAATTCAACGATTATGGTATGGGAAAGTAAGTATTGAAGTGACTTGTTTTGCTGGTGGCACCCACAATATATTTTAGAATACTTGAAGCATTTTGGAGTGGTTGGAAAGTATGTTTTCCTATGGAAATAAAGGACAAGTTGCCGTAAGCGCATCAACACAAGAGATATCTTTGAGATTCATTATACTGACTGGACTGGGTCCTGGATGACTATTTGTTAGTTTAATATTTTTATGGTTAATATGAGCTACTGGGCCAATATTATTTTTTACGCTATATTGCTAACATAGCTCCATCTAGTGGTATAGCTTTGCAGCAATCTACCCGAGATAAATTTCTTTTCAATTCTTTTTTTTAATTTCAAATAAAATCGGCCCCAGCTGGGACCCCAACCCAGATCTCCCGCATTCCAGCAGGGGTCGATTTTATTTAGTATTTTCATCTATAAAAATTATATTAAAGCATTATAAAAAAATGCAAAATAAATCTTTTACAATATTTCTTTGCAGAAACTGTAAATTTCAGTTTAGCATTTAAATTATTCAATGTTCAATATTTCTTCAACATCAGATTTTTTTTGTTTAGTATATTTTTCAGAATTTCTTTGTTTGTAGGTACTAGGATATTTAAATTATAAATAGAAAGAAGACCATTCAGTCTTCATACTACGTTGGGCCCAAAAATCTAAGAGCCGGCCAATAAAAATAAAGGCCTTAAAACTGTTAGGAATGTCAATCCGAGCATCTTTTTATACGGCAGCAAGTCTCTAAGTCCACTACTTCAACTTATTTCTTAACTTGAAACATTAGTATTTTTTACATAATTTTGCAATAAAAATGTTCACCTGTTGTTGAAAAAGCTAACACAAGCTCGATTGGGTAATGAGTGACAAGAATTTGTTTTTTAACCAGTTATTCATGCGACTTTGACGATATAGGAGGGCTCTCTATTTGTTCCTGTGCCACCATTCTTATAGAATTGTATCAGTTTTATGCACTCTTATGGCCCGTCTCAATAACTTACCAAAAAAATAAACTCCTTTACTATCTTGTGTCAAATCTGCCGCAAATCTGTCAATTGAGCTCTAGCAAGTATTATTATCTTACCCGACTACGGCGAAACAAAAAGGAGGGTTATGATTTTGACCTTTATGCATGTATGTAAGTATGTATGGGGTAGGATGTTCATCTGTTCCCTCATAACTTCTAAACTAGTTATTATTATTGAACGATTGAGGTGTCATTGGAAGTTTCTTAATATGAGGGCGAAGACTAACAATATATTATACAGATATATGACAAGTCTTGATAGGTTTTGACAGTTATTTAAACGGTCGATGGGCTGTTAGTTATTATTACTGTAGTTGCAATATTGGCAAAAGAACAGTAGGGTGTTGTTCATATGTAATGTGTATTGTGTAGTATATAACGTATGCAAGACATAAACCGGAAATAAGCCCTTCAGCATTGTTTTTACATAACATAATGGTAGGATCGTAGTCATAAATGCTATTTGTTTAAATCAAGTTGTAATATTCATGTTTTATTTCATATTTATCATCATAAGCAACTGAAATAGTACCTACAATAAGATATACCTTAGCTAGGTACAAAGTGCGTCGAATAAAATTCACGCTATTTATATAGAATTTTATTTTTCTTAAATATTCAATGAATGGTTAAATACTATTCACTTAGGGTTAGTGTTACTGTATAACTTATTCAAGCTCAGCATCCTAATAAGCTTATGTAACTTTTTTGACTAACAAAATCATTCAAATAAGTGAACTCAGAGTTTTGGTGCCTTAACAAAAAATACTTCGACTGACTTCCCCAATAGCACTGACATATTTTTTTTCGTTGGCCGGCACTTTGACGTTTGGGCCCAAAATGAATGGGCTTCTTTCATTACTTGTAATCCAGTGCCTTCCGCCAGTTTGAACATAAGTTGTAACCGCCCTGTAGCACCGAGGTCGACGCCGGCGCGATCTAATTCATCAGCATCAAATCTAGAACTGGACCCTGTGTCAGTCCTTTCTGTTACATTGCCTACTTTCATTGGTCTGCCCGCTAGCTCGAATCCATTAAGTTGCTCCATGGCTTTTTTGGCGTCAATTGCATGGTGGAACTGAAAACAAATGATAAAATGATTCAAACATTCATCATTAATTATACTTTGTTATAAAAAAAATTACTCATTAACTACTCACTGTAAGGAAACCATATCCTTTACTTTTTCCAGTTTCTGGATCAGTCATTAATTGAATGTGATCAATTTTTCCAAACGGTTCAAAAATTCCCCGCAACATGTCTTCAGTAATATTGAAATGTAGAGAACCTACATATAATCTGGTTGGACCATTACTGGCCTTGGGGGCTAAATTTGGCATTGTATTGCCAATTCTATTTTTTTCTGCTTGAGTATGTTGCACAATAATAGGGACTCCCAATAGTTTTTGACCAGTTAATCCAAGAGCCTGTAATAGATAAAAAAAAAAAACCTTTTAAAAATTGTTTGTGTGTTATGAATTTAGCTGTAACTTTTGAATATACATACCAAAGGTACTGATTCTGCATCTTTAAATTCAATATATGCAATGCCTTTAAATCTTCGCGTCTTATTGCATGTTATAAGTCTAACATCACGGACTTTTCCAACAGAAGAGAAGAATTCTTCTAAATCTCTAGCCCTAATTCGCTGTGACAATTGCATGCAAAAAACTGTACGCAGATCTCTTTCTTCCGGAGGCAGTTCTTCTTTTTCTACTTTTGGCTCGACACCACGCGATTTAGATCTCTGTTCTTTGTCCCTACTTTTTTCTCTTTCTCGTTTACTGCTGCGCTCTCTATCGCGGCTTCGGTCCCGTTCTTTGCTGCGTTTCTTTTCGCGGTCACGATCAGGTTCTCGATCTTTGACCTTGTGTCGATCTTTGTCGCGATCTTTTCGTGACTCGCGGTCCCTATCCTTTTCCCTATCCCGATCGCGATCTTTATCCCTATCTCTTCTTTCTCCTCTATCTCGGTCACGTTCTTTGTCCTTCTTGTCATCTTTGTCCCTCGAACGTCCAGAGTCCCGTTCTCGTGATCTTCTCCTCTCTCTTGATCGACTCCGTCTGCAATTAAAAGTAAAATTAATAATATCAAGATTAAAACAATAATAGACAGCAGAGTAAGTCGTTACGAACTAGATGTATTGGGTTGGGGAAAAAGTTTCTTCGCATTTCAAAAGAAAATTCATAACATTGTATGTATGTAACATTTTGTTCAATAACCTTTTGCCATCTTGTAGGTAGGGACATGATCCCATTGCTATAAAAATTTTGGGACCTCTCATCAAAATACCGCGACAAGTGGATTTGGAAGTCCTCTCGTGCTGTTAATCTAACACTGCCTAAAGAATTCTGAAGAGACCGAAACAGGTGGAAATCTGAAGGTGCAAGGTCAGGACTATACGGCGGATGCATTAACACCTCCCAGCCAAACTCTCTTAATTTTTGCTGGGTGGCTATAGATGTGTGAGGTCTAGCGTTATAATGATGAAACACCACACCCCTTCTGTTGATCAATTACGGCCGCTTTATCTCAACTTCTTGTTTTAATCTCATAAGTTGTTCGCAGTAGAGTTCTGAATCGATAGTCCTGCCTGGTGGTAACAGCTCATAATGAATAATGCCCTTCCAATCCCACTACACACACACAACATCACCTTATTGCGAGTTAAACCGGGTTTCGCCACAGTCTGTGAAGCCTGACCGGCCTTTGACCACGACCTTTTTCGCACGTTCTTGTCGTACGTGATCCACTTTTCAGCACCAGTTATCAGCTTCTTCAAAAATGATTCGGTTTAAATAAAGAATAGTAGTAATAAAGAATCACAAATGAGTACACGGTTCATTAGGTTTCTTTCAGTGAGCTCGTGAGGTACCCAAATATCGAGCTCTTTTGTGTAACCAGCTTTTTTCAAATGCGCCAAAACTGTTTCGTGGTCAATTCCCAGTTCTTCAGCTACGTCGTAACTACTGATATGTCGATCTTGCTCCACTTTTTCAAAAATGGCATCCATTTTATCCGTAATAGGGCGACCAGAGCGAGGTGCATCTTTGACATCAAAATTTCCGGATTGAAAACGCTTAAACCAAATTTGTGCTACTCTCACAGACACTGCACTAGGTCCATAAAAATCGCAAATTTTTATCGCGGCTTGCGTTGCATTTTTACATTTTTTGTAGTAAAAATTTAAAATGTATCGAATTTCTTCATTAGATGCACTCATCTTGACAGTACGAAAAACAAATGAAAATCACACATTTTCCTAATTTGAATTTGGAATTATGTTCTTTAAAATTTTAACTTTCAATGATACCAAAACCAGCCAGATACAAATACTATAGCCAAAGAGATTTTATTACAAGTTCATACATACTATAATGCGAAAAGACTTTTTCCCCAACCTATTAAATACGTATCTAGAAATTTCGGACCGAATTCGAATATTGCTTACGAACTACACCGACTATGGCTATTTTGGTCTGTTATTTATCTCCAGGATTCACGGATAAAGGAGAGATCTAGAGCGTAAACAGGCGCGGACCCACAGAATTTTCTAGAATTCGGATCAGATGTAGTAAGTATATCATGGTAGAATCCTATTTTAAAAAACCATTTGTTACTGTTTCAATTTCCACACATATATATAAGCTTTCTACTTGTGTACAATATTTCTCTCTAATAGATATCTTATTCCATAGCTAGCTAAATTGTTAACCTTTCCCGGATTGGTTATTTACGGTTTGTGGCGGCTTGAGTATGTATGACCATACATGTGATGTGAGATACAGTAAAAAACGTATTCTATCTGTCAGTTGAAGAAATAAAAATTGATATGGATTAATTTAAATACTACGGTGGATTGAAAAGTTCGCGGCCTAACATGATTGCGTCGTCATCAATATAACAAAACTGTTCCGTTACTGACTGAGTTACTGAGTGACTGACAGACAACGTACAGCCGTAACTACTGGGCGTAGAGAGCTGAAATTTGGAACATACATTCTTTAGGGGATGTAGGGGTGCACTAAGGAAGGAATTCCCGAAATTCCCACGGGAACGGGAATAATTGGACTTTTTAGTTTGTATGAAAAATCTTATTCCTTGAGTGCACGGATGTGATACTTGGCATTCTACAAAAAGTGACTGGTTTTGTTATGAAAGCAATTCCCGAAATTCCTACGGGAACAAGAAATATATGATGTTTTAGTTTGTATGAAAAAATATTATTCCTTGAGTGCGCGGATGTGATACTTGGTATAAAGGTTCCTCAATAAGTGTCTGTTTGTATTATGTAAGGAATTCCCGAAATTCCCACGGGAAGGGGTTGGACTTTTTAGTTTGTATGAAAAATCTTATTCCTTGAGTGCATGGTTGTGATACTTGGCATGAAGGTTCTTCAAAGAGTGACTTGTTGTGCTATGAAAGGAATTCCCGAAATTCCCACAGGAACGGGAAAAAATACGATTTATAGTTTGTATGAAAAAAAAAAATCCATGAGTGCACAGATGTGATACTTGTGAAGACATATAAAAGCAAAACTAGCAATATCCATTTTTTTTCATATATAACATTTTAATCGCGCTATGTTTTCGGCCATTTTGGCAACAAACTAAAAATACATTATAGCTTCAAAACCAGCAACATCCAAGTCAGTGAAATTCAAAAGTCGCAATATCCGAATCAGCCAATCAAAGCGTGCCTCCCACCATAAAATTAATATGGATATTTGTTGTTGTGGACTTTGCATACGGTCTCATGTTTTAATATGTTTTTGGTGAATTTAAGACGTTTTCGAAAAGAATAAACATAAAATTAGTGAAAATGGATTGTTCCCCTCATTCTGTAGACTCAAACTCGGCTCGAAAAAGTGTTGCACGTCCCGAAAATTGGAAGGGAAATGTGGCTAAAGTTCAGAGGTTTGTACGTATTATGTATTGTCTTACCATGCAATTTTGATACTTGTCTTGTCATATAATAGCGCGCAAAAGTTTTTTTTATATCATTTACTTTTTTTATCATCACCGTAATTATTTTGAAGATATAGATTTACCGTATTTTTTTTTTGTAGGTATTCAGCGAAATCGGCACCTGTTCGACCGTTGTGTGTAATCACAAAAAATCTTTTGATTGTGGGTCGCTGAAAATGTCAGACGTCAAAAATGTTTTTGTCTCATTTTATAAATTTAAAGAAAAAAGTATCAAGATGCTTTTAGGGTTGTTTTGTAGGCACTTGCCAAATATAAATATAACGTACTTTGATATAATACGAATAACCTGCATTTTTATTTTAGTATCGCTCAGTAGAAAAAAGTGAAGATATGGCACCTTGATTTGTTTCATGAATAGTCGTTATTGATGAACGCCCTACACACAATACGATACTATGACGCGGCACTTTATTGATTTCGTTTAATAATACTACGAGGACGTAGTACTACAAGATGTTTTGTCGCGCGACAAAACATGTTAACGATATGAGGTTGCAAGGTCACACTTTGAGTTCAGTAGTTATGCATACCTACAGGCAATAAAAAAAGTTACCTACATTAGTAACGTACAATCTTTTCTTCATACTTTTACAGGCTTAGAACCGGCAAATTGCAAAAGGTTTGAGGGATTTAATGTGAGAAAATTTAACATAATACTTATAAGTGAATGCAAAATAGGTAGAAAGAAGAAGCATTTTGCAATTCGGCGTATTTAAAAAGATTGAATAAACTTATGTACATTAATTAAAGCTCTAATCAACATTATTTACACAATTATAACGAATGAGTTTCACGTTAAGTTAATGAGTAAGTGATCAAAATGCATACCATTTTTCTCCAGGCAGAGTCTAGCACGTTTTAACACATTTTCATGGGCTTTATTTAGCACTGCAGCATCACTTTGTCAAATTCATACACTATTTGGTTTTTTAAATCAGAAAGGCTTCGAGCTTCGTTCTGATAAACGATTCCCTATTTGTAAACATTATCGATAGTTAGCGATGACTCACTGTCTAATAAACACATGCGGCGCAGGTTTCGCGGGCTCTCGCGAACGCAGCTGCGTTACGCACGCTGCGCGTGCACTTCCGCCGAGGATGCGCGAGCGACTGAAGGTCATGTCAACAGACAAGTGTTTCACGTGCGAACATGTCGGTATCTTACCTGCTCGATGTAATGGCACTTATTGTCAAGAGGATACGATTGTTTTTTTTTTAATTTAGACGTCTGTGATGTAATTCATTTGGCTAAACAAGTTGTACCACTGCGCGTAGTCTTTATAGTATCGTAAAATAGCATGACCATGTTGTGCTTAACATTTTAGTGAATAATATGAATTTCCGTGTAAAAAAATATATCCTTGTTTTTTGCTGAAATGGTTTCTATTAATGATACTTATTACGTAAAAAAAATTTGGTAGATGTTGTCAAATGAACCCTGTATTGAAACATTGTTCAATGAAGTCGGTAAAAAGATATCGCCGGACCACTAATAAATACAAGCCAAAAACTTCACAAATCAGTTTCTTTGTGTATAGTAGGTCTTTGAAGATGAGAATTCGGAGAATTAATTTATTAAAACAAACACTTAATTGAAAATTCAATAAAAATATAAATACATTCCTTTTTACTCAATGATGACCTGAAGTATCAAGATGGTTCGTACCCTATATAGCCTAGATTTAATATGGCGTCTGTTATTGCGAACACAGCAATATCCCTAACAATAAAGTTCAAAAGCAGCATTATCCATAAGTCAATTTCAAAAACAGCAATATCCGATCAATTATTTCAAACTACTAGTTTGATATTAATTTTAATATCGCTTTGGTCGGTACAATGTGTTCACTCTTACTGTCCACATACATCAATACACGATTTTAGGGATAATCTATGTGTAATTTATATAAAAAGCTTTTTTCTTATTTGCCACGTTCTGACAAATGTGGATATTGCTAGTTTTGCTTTTATATGACTCTGATATAAAGGTATCCCAGTGAGTAACTGGTGTTGTGAAAGAAGTTCCCGCCATTCCCACGGGAACACGAAATATTGGACTTTTTAGTTTGTATGAACAATTATTTCTTCAGTGCATGGATGTAATACTTGATATAAAGGTTCTTCAATGACTGGTTGTGTTAAATATAAACAATGTTTATGCGCGTAAGAAGTTGCGGGCAAAAGCTAGTATTATTATAAAACTTTACCCTCATATGAAAATTGACTCTCAAGACCGGGTACACATTGAGCGTTTTGAGAAGCAGAAGTTATATTGATGCATACACATGCAAGCGCGCGCTTTTGTCAGTCTCTGCACTTTTCCTCTGAGATACAAGCGTAATTACATAAATAAATAAAAATAAACAATTGTCTTGCAATGTTCAATATTTCATTGAACATTAAGTGACAGTAAGTTTAATTAATTTTGAATATTGATAATTTAGAGAAGCACTTAACACCAAAGCAGATTTATGAAGTTATGGTGGCTACTTTAAGAATAAATGCTCCCTCGTATACAATGTTCTCAAAGTGGGTAGCTGAATTTAAATGTGGACGAGAGAGCATCAAAGAAGACCCCAGCTCTGGATGGCAGCTATGACTTCGGAAAACATCGAAAAAATATGTGATCTATCATGGGGGCAAAAGATTGAAGTCAGTGTCTGGAATTCTAAGTGTGTCATTTTGGTTGATTACTTAGAAATATGTCAAACTATAAATTCTGCATACTAGTGTACATTATGACGTCTTACACGCCAAGAAATAAAGTCTAAAAGACCAGGATTTTTGACTAAGGTTTTGTTTCATCAGGACAATGCTCGTATTCACGCATCTACAGAATCAATGGTTCAAATAGTGAATTCTGGTTTCGAATTGCTTCCTCACGCCCCTAATTCACCTGACTTGGCATCTTCTGACTTCCACCTATTTAAAAAATTAAAAAACTCTTAGGTGGAACGAAATGTTCCACCAATGAGGAATTCAAAGTGGCAGTAGATGCCTTTTTTGGAGACCTGACCTTCTAATTCAATTTAATGGCATCAAGGCTTTGACGGACTGCTGGAGTAAATGCCTATAACTTTGTGCGACCTTGGAGGAGAGTGTGTAGACAAATTAATATTTAAAAAAAATTCATTTTTCTGTGTTTTTTTATTTAGGCCACAAACGTTTCAATCCACCCTTGTAAAAAATTCACTAATTATTTATGTTGTCCAGTTAACAACGCAAAAATCCGCGTGCATTATGCATTATGCCGGGCCGCATCGCATCGCAAAAATCCACTTGCGAGCCTCTCATTATACATATTATATAAAGTGTCGCACACTGCGCCGGGCCGGGGCCGATCGCATTTCATATAAAATGTATGCGATTGCGGCAGGCGGATGAGTTGCGATGCGCCCGGGCATAATGTGAGCGTACCTTAATACATCATACCACGCCGGGGCGGGGCGGGCTGCATTTCATATAAAGGTACGCGCACACTATGCCGGGCCGCATCGCAGCGCAAAAATCCGCGTGCGAGCTCATACATTTTATACAAAGTATCGCTTACTATGCCGGGGCGCGGGGCGGGCCGAATTTCATATAAAATGTATGCGTATGAAGCAGGCGGATAATTGCTCTGCGTTGCGCCCCGGCATTTTCTATTTTTCTATTTGTTTTTAATAGCAGCTTTACACTGTTTTTAATAGCTTAAATTTATCTTGGATATTATAATTTTGCTTTGTTCTAAAATGACTTTTTTGATTAAATATAAACTTTCTGAAGTTTAAATTAATATTTTTATAAATTATAATACAATTAGTTAATACTCAAGATTACAAATTATCTACATAACCTTCAGAACTGACTCTAACATATGTATATAACAATAAAATGATATCAATGAAATATATGCTTACCTGCGGCCATCTTCTTTTTCTCTATCTCTATGCTTGTCTGAGTGCCTGTCGGAGCGATGCTTTGAAGAGGAAGTGTTATCCTGTCACACAAAGCACAAGGTAGAAGCAGCGCCACAGCAACACACGCCGAGTGAATAAATAAAATTGCATTAGAATCTCATGTAAACAATATGTAAAGGAGCATTTGTGTCACCTTGCCAATGATCCACAACTGGTGAAATGGCACAAATGTCAGATTTTTACTTTTCCTAATACTACTCGCAGACACTTGTTTATCACTTTTGTTCATCCAAGTTGTGGTAGCCTCGCTGCCCTGTTCTACACTTACCGTTTACAAAACCACTGACAAAGGATGGACACAGCGCTAACATCACACACGGATACTTCTGCAAAAGATTTACGACCCATCAGCGCATGGTCTTTTCAATCAATAAGTACTTTGTTAAAACTTTACATAAAAAAATTAAACAAATCTTTAATACTTCAAAATTTAAAAATTATGCAAAGTTAATTTTAAAAACAAATTATTAAAGTATGTATGTTGTTGATACCTCTCTGTAGGCTCAGGTCGGTGAAGTATGCTGGACTATTACCACAAAGTTCTATAAATACAAGAAACATTTCTCAAATGTAATTTATCTTTTGTTTTCATAAAAAAACCATTCAAAGATGTAGAACTCAATTGAAAACCTGATTATGGTTTATTTTATTAAACTACATCTTTAAACAGTTACCTATGTTGTACAAATATCAATACAAGTATAGCTCTAACAGAAAAAAATAACATTTGGATAGAGATTATTAAAAATTTTTTTTTCAGATCAGATATTTTCACTAAAGCAAAATATTGTTTACCAAAAATATTGTTTACAAAACCTCATCACTAAAAAGCCATGATGAACATAATTAAATTTACTTCTCATAATTAACCCTTTGTTTTTGCTTTAATGAATTGTATAAAAAGTATCGTTTTAATCTCAGCACAGTAAGCTGAATAGAATTTGTTTATATGAAAATTTGGGAAACGGAATACTTATTGGGTGTGAGAATCTAATTTAGACAGCATTGTAACAACTATCATTTTAATGGCTGAAAAATGAATGTGAGGTTATCATTCTAAAAAACATCACTGCCATCTAATTATTCACTCAATTTATGACTCTAGGAAGTACTCAGTTTGAAACATAAATATTAAATAATGACTAAGTAGAATACTTCTACCATCTACTGGTACCTATTGACTATTCTAGTGATTTTCTAATTTATTGAGTAAGTAAGACTGTCTTCAGAATAAAGATAATTGTATGGTAGTAACTCACCGATTTAACGTAAGGCGCCTCCAACATGGCCTCAACATCAAAATCTTCAGCCATTTCTAAAAAATAAATAATACGTGTTTTGAATATTAATTCTGTCAAATCTATATTCTAAAGTAAAAAATGGAAATCTAAAATTGTCACAAAATGGCGTGGCTTTTACTAAGAATGCTAGATGATCGAATATAATCTTGAACAATTACCTGGAATATAAATATTACACTTTTCAAAATCAATAAAGTTTCAACGGATGATGGAAATATTAATTATTTAGCAACAAATTCCTGTATTAAAATAAAATTAATCAATTTCACTTTTCCTCGCTTCTTTCTAGAAATGTCATGTCAGTCAATCAATTGGTCAGTCTATCAATCTGTGCCTCAATCAATCAGAAGCATATCAGAAGCCTAAAGGTGTACGTTCACTAGCCCGCGCCGGCCTGCTGGGACGAACGGACTGAACTTAACGGATTTGCTAATGGCATGCGTCTACTGTATCTGGATTTTTTATTTATTTAACCCTTTGCCGCATTTCGTTCCAAATCTAGAACACTATATGTTTCCATGTTTATGATTCGAGTTGACTTTTTTTAAAATTTCTTTAGGTTTCAACAAAATTATAAATTGTGGGAAGATTGAAAAACATCGTTGGTGAATAATTAAAATCGGGCGTTGGAGTAGTCAACGAAAATATTACGATTTCAAAGAGATATTTTTGAAAGAACAAAACGGTTCCCTTACTGACAGATAACGTACAGCCATAGCAAACTACAAAGTTAAAAGTAAATATTTATTTATAATATAATATTTCCCGTTCCTTTAGTAATTTCGGTAATTCCATCTCCAATGCAGGCCTACATCCCGTAAAGAAATGTACGTTCCAAATAGTTCTCTAAGTAGAGAACGGGAAATATTTACTTTTAACTTTTTAGTTTAAATGAAAAAACTTATTCCTTAAGTGCACGCATAGATGAATATAAGTACTAAAATATAAATGACCGTCTCGTGCTTTTTGCACTTTAGCGCTATACAGTATCCAGGAACCTTTTTGAACAAAGTAACCCTAGAATGCAGCCCGGCCGTACCACGTCAGAAATTTGTAGTACAAGTTATTACTATTGCGCAATTATAATTTGATTCGTTTTATTACATAGGCAACGAGTCAAATTTAAACTGCGCAATACTAATAATCACAAGTCTGATGCTGTGGGAGTTGGGTGTAAAAAAAAAATATGCATCTCAGACTATTATTTATGTTTTCTTAATTCATTTTTTATTTTTATTTTTGTGTTTGATATAGTAATTATAGGCCATAGATTTGTTCGGACCGTCTTCGTCTTACTCAATGCTTTTGACACACAACAAATTGTTCACCTCCTTGCACCAGTCATTTAAAATAAATGCAATTCCTTTACTCAAGTCACTATTTCACTAGAAAGTCAGTATCTTATGTAAAAATATCACTTCACAAAAGTAAAATCTTCGATTCGAGATCATAAAGACGCAAGGAGTGAATACTCTATTCAAGGTACTTTTCAGAAAACACTAACAAAAGAATTTAGAGACGAAAACACAGAGACACACAGCAAAATAAGCAAATGCAACGAGGGCAAAAACTTGATTGGTTGAATACTATACTATAGATACGCTGCCTGGTACGATACCTGGTATTATAGATATATCGATTTCAAACGCAGCAAAAAATACAAAAAGTTCCAGTAATGCCCAGCGCGTAGCACTAGTAGTAATAGAATGTTGGTGATTGTAGGTAAGACAAACTAGCATGAGTGCACGGATGTGTTACATGACATAAAGGTTCTTTCAATGGGTGTCTGATTGTATTATTGAAAGAATTTCACAGGAAGGGTAGTTTAGCGCGTACGAAGTTGCGGGAAGAAGCTCATATCTTGATATTTAGAAAAAAACGAAGCGTTTGATAAATACCTGCATGTCATTACCCTTATTGCATAGTGTGGAACACAGATTTTTAATGATACTAATGCATCTAGGTATTTCTGAAACTTACGTTTTTTTTCTAAATCATCATCATCACAACTCCGTGTAATGGGCCCACTACAGGGCATGAGTCTCTCCTCTGGGTGACCAGGAGGTTTAGGCCATAATCCACCGAGCTGGCCCAGTGCTGGGTGGTGGATGTCAGAATTTTCAGGGTGCCGATATGGCTTCTGACAAACCCTAACGACTACTGTATACAAGTATACAGCACCCGGGACCGACAGCTTAACGTGCCCTCCGAAGCACGGAAGTCGCCGTGAGAAACGAATGGTCGGCGGTCACTAATCCAAGTACCGACCGCGCCGAACGTTGCTTAACCTGTGATATCGTAAGATACACACAGTAACCACGGCGCCACGACGACTTCAACTTTTCTAAATATCTAAATTAATTTACAACTATTAAATTTTCGAAGGTTTTATTGGAGGTTTTTTGTGGGCGATAGGCTGACCCCCTATCTCTCGACCATTATTATGCCTCCGAATTTGTCAAACGTGACATCGGATGGTTTTATAACCTCTGGTGTTCTGTTTTCCCCATAAGGGATACAGGCGTGACGTTGTATGTATGTAAATTTTCAAATATTTTTCCAAAGCTTCAGAGTGACAAATACACAAGATATATTTTTTTATACACCACCTTTGTTTAAAATTCGCATTATGTATGAGATAAACTCCAACTAAAACAAGATATTAATCCCTTAAGATTAAAAAGGTATCTTACAGGGAATAAGCAAATACTTTAATCCTAAGGGTTATAATGTCATTTGATTTTGGAATCATGCTAGTTTGTCTTCCATACAAATACCAAAATTCTATTACTACTAGCGCTACGCGCCGGGCACTACTGGAACTTTTTGTATTTTTTTCTGCGTTCAATATCGATATATCTATAGTACCAGACAGCGTATTTATAGTATAGTATTCAACCAATAAATTTTTTGCACTCGTTGCATTTGCTTATTTTTCTTTGTGTTTTTTGTCGCTGAATTCTTTTGTTAGTGTTTTCTACAAAGTACGTTGAGTAGAGTGTTCAATCCTCGCATTTTTACGATCTCAAATCAAAGATTTTACTTTTGTGAAGTGATATTTTTACATAGGATGCTGATGTTCTAGTGAGATAGTGAGTTAAGAAAAGGAATTGCTTTGATTTTGAATGACTGGTACAAGGAGGTGAACAATTTGTGTGGCAAAAGCATTGAGCTGACGAAAACGACCCGAACAAATCTATGGCCTACAATTATTATATCAAACACAAATAATTAACAAAAAATAAATAATTGTCTGAGATGCATATTTTTTTATTACTCCCAACTCGCATAGCATCATGCTTTGTGCAGTTTATTTCAACTTATTAGTATTGCGCAGTTTGCACAATAGTAATAACTGGTACTACGAATTTCTGAAAATTAG
The DNA here is from genome assembly GCA_944452665.1 of Stenoptilia bipunctidactyla. Lineage (NCBI taxonomy): Eukaryota > Metazoa > Arthropoda > Insecta > Lepidoptera > Pterophoridae > Stenoptilia > Stenoptilia bipunctidactyla. Next base: position 12,374,386 of record OX101725.1, on the reverse strand, counting down.
AAAGTGGCGGTACGGCCAGGCTGCATTCTAGGGTTGTATTGGTCAAAAAGGTTCCTAGAGTGGATACTGTATGGCGCTAAAGTGCAAAAACCGCGAGACGGTCATCTATACTTTAGAACTTATATTCATCTATGTTTGGAATGTCAATGGGGAGTTTTCTGACAGCTCATAAAAAATATTTCAAAAATCTCTATAGAAGGCGTTAAGTCTGTAAACTATAATGTAGGTAAGTGGTATCTACCATCTATGGTTATTTATACGTTCAATTTCTGATACAGACGTCAATTAATTTATTTTACTTTAAAAAACGCAGTGTGGAATAAATTCTTCGCCTTTTGTAAAGCGCCATCTATCGAAGCCAGTACAGTTTTGTTTTTTTAATGAGCTGTCAGAAAACTCCCCATTGGAGCGAAATTTAATAATACCTACATGGACATGGCTGTATGACTAGTTACTTTGCCTTATTAAAAAATATATGGACTTTGGCTGTATAAGTTTGTGTACCTTTGCATTTGGAACGACCTCTGTGGACAAACCTATGGAACTGCCCTAAGCATGTACTTTTGTTGTATACCTACGTAAACAAATCGGGTAACAAACATGGCGGATTAGGGATGTATGTGTCGATATTTTTTTAATGTCGATAATTATCTATAAGTTGTTTCTTAAACCTGCCGGAGAAACCAATAAAAGGTTTCGCTGTTTTGTAACAACCTTAACTTGGTCGGGTTAACATAGTCATTAACTTCCGAATGACTTTAATCGTATTATCTCATTAATTATCAAATGTACTAGGCTGATGTACTAGACTGATAACGACTGAACTAAACAACTAATAATTGACATAACATTCGGTTCATATATCCATATACAGACTAACCGGTGACCAAATAACACCGCGCGCATCATGACCGTGATCGTAATCGATATCGATAACAAAAATCTCTCGACGGCACTTCCACAAGTAAACAACACGGGATACTAAAATGGCGTCAGTCGGCAGCAAAAGTACATTGAAAATATTGACGACGGTACTGAGTGTTTATCCGAAAACACAGATTTTCATACGCAAGAATATTCGTGCGAGAAAGAGACATAACTATTTTGTCGACCTATATCAAATAGATTTTTTAATTCACTTCCATATGTTTGTTTTCTGAGGGATCGACTACCAAGAAAAAACTAAAAACCCTTGTAAAAAGGGAGGCTGTATGCGACGGTTTCTTGCCTTTTGAATAAGAAGTAAAATTGCGCGGTTTTTGAAAAGAAAATTCTTTCAGTGTTTTTATTTCATTAGTATTCAAATAAATAAAATATGTCGAGCTCGAGTGACGATTTAACACCAGAAGATATTAGAAATGAAGCAAATAGTATCGTCGATAATATTTTGCCGTGTAAATAGAAGCATTTGTACATGAAATGTTACGAAGATTTCTTCGCTTGGAAAACTAAAAAAGCCGTGAAAATTATTTCGGGTCATTGCTTTTAGTATATTTTCAACAGTTGTCAGCTACAAAGAAACCTCACAGCCTATGGACTATTTATTCAATGTTGAAGACAACAGTAAACAATGAATATACCAAATAGAAATATCACTTCATCTTTACATAACTGGTCAATTGTTTCTAATATTACCTTTAATTTCTAAATTATTAAATACCCAAGTACTTGATTTAATTCCTGCGTTTCATTACCTATTTATCTTACAAGGTGGTGTATAAAGTAGAGTAAGCTCCAAGATATATATTTAAGATATATAAGATATATATTTTCAACAGTTGTCAGCTACAAAGAAACCTCACAGCCTATGGACTATTTATTCAATGTTGAAGACAAGATACGTGGTCATCAAATTTATTTGAAGCAGCTGTTGAAGGTACAGTTAACAAACTTATATTCTACATTATTATTTGAAGTGCCATCTCTCCTGAGTATATGTCGGCGACATAGACAAATCACTGGAATGATTTGGCATTAAATAATTAATGCTAGATGTCGACGGTTGTGGTTCAAGGCCAGGACAAAACTTCATCTGCTTCGGCTCTAAGTTAATACCGCCTGGACGCGCGCGCTCAGCGGATCCCCGAGCGCCGCGCCGGTCAGTTACCCTGTCTCATTACACGTACACACGCTATTGTTGCTAGGAGGCGCTGTGCGGGCCGCTGCTGCTGCAGGCGCGCCGCCTGGACGCGCGCGCCTGCAGCAGGCGCGGCCCGCACAGCATATATTTAATGTATAACCCGGATCAATAAAATATGCTCTGTTTACTCACATGTAATTTGCACTAAGGTACAATTCAACTTTGTAGGATTCATTATATTATGCACTAGGGTATAATATATTAAGCACGCGAGACTTATAGCCCAGTTTATAGTTCTAAATTCAATAAAATAAGGCTCACTTTACGAGCAAGTGTGTTGAAAAAAAATATATGTTTTGTATTTGTCACTCTGAAGCTTTGGAAAATCATCGTTTTAAGTTCTATACCTTTAAAATGACACCAATATTAAAGTACCGTAGACCTGAAAACCACTGTTGTTTTACAATTTAAGATAAATAAATAAGATAAATTTTATAATAAGCTTTTCGAGATAGAGTGTTTTTAATGATTGATTTAAATTTATTGAATGGCAGGGATTGAATTGACTCTGGAATTTTGTTATATATACGTATTGACATTCCAATAAATGATTTGCTGCTTTTAGCCAGCCTTAATTTAGGAAACGCTAACCTATGGTCGTTCCTAGTCCTTACAGAGTAATTTGTATCATGATTATCTTTCCTAGTTTTAAATTTATTACTGTTCTTATAAATATACATAATGTTTTCATAAATATATTGTGATGCAAGGGTCAAGATACCAATCTCTTTAAACTTATCTCGAAGAGATTCTCTGTTTCCAAGTTTATACATTCCACGAATAGCCCTTTTCTGCAGTGTAAATATCGTGTCAATGTCTGCGGCATTTCCCCAAAGTAGGATGCCGTAGGACATTATTTATTTATTTATTTATTTTAGGAAGACCAACAGCCATTATAACAATAATAAAGATACAATAGTAATAGTGGGCCAATTATAGGTCCTAAAATAAAAATAAAAATAAAAAAAATATGAAAATAACTATAATATACCAGCTTCGCCGTATTAACATCAGTCAATGAGCGAATTTTCTTTACCGCGAACACTGCAGAACTATGTCTACTCGCTAGTTGTGAGATATGGGCGCCCCATTGCAATTTAGAATCTAAGGTAATTCCAAGAAACACAGAGTTATCTACTGGATTTAATTAATGTAAATTAAATAATTCTAGATTTGATATACCTATGTACTATTAAAGATGAAAACGAGACGATCTATTGCATGTGATAGAGAATTAAATCGTTATTTTATTTTATGATTATTAGATTAGATCATTTATTTGATTTAATGTTCTGAAGAATTATTATGATTATAAGATTTATGTTCTTATAAAGGCTTGATTGTGATTTTAAATTAACTATAAAATTATTGTAAAAAGAACTTTAATTTTATCACAGAATAAGTAATAGTACCGTTGGTACAGAAGAATTACTCCGCAAGAAGATCTAAATAAATTCGAGTCTTGCTACGACGCGATACGGTGGAATTCAGCTCGCATAGCATTCCGTACCTGCAAATTTATATACCTAGAAGTTTTGTCTCTTTCTATTGCATGCCTCTTATCTTTCCTTACGCTGTTAGGGTTGCTGCCTAGTGAAGAATAATTAATCTCCTTATTTGTAATTAAGTATCCACCGATGTAGGTATTACTGTTATTCTACCTTTGTGAAAAATATTGTTTCAACTTACCTAAAGTACAAAATGAAAAAAAAGTTACGACGAATAATTAGTAATACTACCTATGTTTTGTTTGCTAAACTGAACATAATCAAATCTAAACATAATCTAATTGAATATTTGTATCTTTTTATGTCCATCCATTTTTTAATACTATTTGCGACCGCGATCATAGAATTACTGTGAGTGCTATTAGGTAGGTAGGTATCTACAACGTCCCGACGGGCGCGCGCGTGATACACGACCCATTCGAAATACGCCGGCGGAGCGCTTCGCTGTAGGTAAATAACGGATGTACCGCGCGGAGTGAGCCAGGCCTGATTTTATTTATAACTTAGAAATTATTATTAATTTTATAATTATACCTAATGTTACCGAAAATCAGACAAGTGAATCTGTGATTTTATATAGGTAGGTATAAGGTTAAATTATAAATATTTCTGTGATTACGTAAACTAAAATGTAATGTTATGCAGAAACAAAACATTGTGACGAATTCACTTTAAAAAAAAAACTGTGACACATACTATTGTATGACAAAATTTTATTCATGGTAGGTAGTAATAGACAGGAGATGCCCATTAATTGTTTACTGTAGGATATATGTGGCAAACGTGCGATGAATTTACGGACATATCTTTATTCCTTTCTAACAAGCGTACATTTGACATGAGTGAAAGACTCGAAGTCAAATTCTTCCTTTCCTTTTTTTGGTTTGATTTTCTTTTTACGCTATGTTGTCAGCTTGGTGAAATGCAGTCGCCATTTTACTTATACGTTTGCGTCGTCAGTGTGTTTTGTTTACTTTCAGGAAAAGTGCAAAATATTCGGGATTTTTTAGAGATTTGACTATGAAATGCTTTAATAAATATCAATTTTATAAGTTTGATTTGAATTATCGTGTACAATATGCATAAGTGTTTGATTTTAGTTTGTGGCGCTAAAAAGTCGCAAAACATAAGTTTACACCAGTAAGTTATCTCAAATTCTTATGTTTAGTAATTATTTGCGTATATCATCATCTGGTTTACTGTAACAAGTACCTATAAGCGATAATAATTGAGTAATAGTGAATGTTTAGAAGGTTTTAAATTTATAACCTTGCTTCCTAGTTACCAAGTGTAAACATAGTGATGGGCATCCGTAAACCGTCTTTTTTATCGATATTTTTCAGTTTTCCCACTAATTTAAATATGCGGCGAAGGTGGATAAACGCAATTGGATTAGAAAATATAAGCCGACGTCATAGGAAGAATCTATTTATATGTTCATTACATTTTGAGGATGATAACATCAATAGAACACTTGGAGTCATCAGGCTAAAAGATGATGCAGTGCCCTCACTTTACTTATCAGTAAGTGTTTTGTAGAGAATTGTTGCTTTGTACCTTTTATAATTTATATAATTTAAAATCTTTAAAAATTTACATAGTCATCGAAGGATATAACTTTTGCATGATGATAATTAAAAGAAAATTTAATTTTTGGAGAATTGCTATTTATTAATACAAACTTTGTATTCATTTTCAGTCTCCAACTATTACTAGTGTTCGGAGCGTGGCTTCACAGAAAAGAATCCCACACTCAGCACTCACTGAAGTAAGTGAAATAAACTTCAAGTTTTCATGTGACATTCCGCAACAGCAACATTCTTTCATTCCATTTTTTTTCAACCATTTTTTTCCATTACAGTTGACAGACTTGAAAAACCAGGTCATACCACAAAGTTCTGACCAACAAGAACCAAAACTAAATTCAAGTCACGATAAGGTTGGTTTTACAATATAACATAAGTAGTTATTGATTCTAACTTTTTTTAGTAGTAAAATGAGTGAAAGATAGCGTGAACTGTTTGTGCATAATTTCCTGAGGATACCAGGCGTTTCTAACTTGTGTTTATTAAATAAAATATTTTTCTTTTAATATTTTCAGGCTTATCAAAATGAAATCAAAATTGTCAAGTTAGAAAAATTATGTGACAGCTTAATAAAAAAAATAAAAATCTGAAACTTCAAGTATATCGAAAAAATAAGAAAATAGCAGAACAAAAAGATGTCATGGAGAAATCAAAAGCTGAAAAGTTAATAACAAACGAAGAGTGCAACATGTTGAAAGAATGTGCTGGACCGCACTAAAATTAAATTAAGGGTGTCCTGCGCAAGGTTTCTAATTTAATTTAAGCTGTTATTAAAATATTTTTTTTAGGAAAATTTGAATCAAATTAACAGCTTAAATAAATAAAATTATTATGAATACCTATTCAAAATGTTAAAGATAAGTCTACTTTATTGTCTCTAAGTGACCTTGAAATTGTACGTATCTTATTATCTGTAAATCAGACTATTTTTTATTTAGAAATAAGCATTAAAAGTTCAATTTTATTAATATCTATTCAAAATGTTTAAGATAAGGTTTAATTTAGTGTCTCTAAGTGACCTTGAAATTGTACTTACCGTAATATTTGTAAATCAGACTGTTTTTTAATTAGTAATAAGTATTAACAGTTAATTCAAAATGTTGACACCTGTTCAAAGATAAGTTTACTTTAGTGTCGCTAAGTGACCTTAAAATTGTTGATTTCCATACATCAAAATCTATTCACAATGCAGGTGTTTTATTTGGTAATTTTAAATACTAATTTTAACCATACAGAATGACTATAAATAGAATACAGAATGAATATGGATAGGTATTATAAATTCATACGAGCTAACGTATCTACTGCTTCCAAGTTGGAAAAGTCTTGCATTAGGTTGGTGGCCGCATTGATCATTTTTTTTAGGTATACGAGTACCTAAGTAAATAAAAAAATATTTCTGACACTCACACTACATTATCTAGCCCAAATTAAGTTTCTTAAAGAACTTGTGTTATAGATACTGGATAACCTGATATACTTAAGAAATGTATAAACATACGTATTAAAATATTACATACATATTGAGTAAATGCATATTTTTATTAGAATAAACTTAAATAATAAACATCCATGACTTGACGATAGTTCATCGCACAAATATCCGCCGCCACCGCCGGGATTCGAACCCAGAACCTATGGCATAGAAGGCAATGTATGTTACCACCACAAAGCAGATACATAGTAGAACTGCTGTAAGCAAAGTTGCACAGCTTCAATTTGGGTTGTCCTGACGTCACAGCCTTTAGTTCAAGCTATTCCTCGCTAGAGGCACTGGCGTCAGTTCGTCGCTGACTTCTGTGAAGTATGTACACGCGTAAATATAAAAAAAAAATTAAATTCTCCATTGTTTCTCGATGTAAAATTTAGTTTTCTATACTTTTATAAAGGAATTACATTGACAATCCAAATAAAATTAACTTACCACGAAGATAATTTCATTCATAATTATTTTTTACAAAATTGTTTGTTGTCCAATTATTTGTGTCCAAAATTCCAGATTGTTATTTGTTGCCTAGGTGATTTTTATGCCGCGAAAAAAGGTTGCGCTATCTAGCGTCAAGTAGAAATACTTTTATTGCGCGGTTTTTTCTGACAGATTTGGAACGTATGAAATTTCGTTAAAAAACTAGAGCCACCTAGTAAAGTATAGCTGAACTTTTTTGATGATTATGTGAATATTTTAACCTTATGTTTCAACCGGTTTTTACTACTCACTACTAGGTGACTAATGCCATCGCCTGTTTGGCTATGATTGGCCATAACCCACCGCTTACCCCTCCCGCACCCCGCGCGTAGGCTTCACTTGAGTCCCTAGAAAATACTGGATAGGGCAGCTCCTCTATATATTTCCTCCGTGGTTACCACTACCTCATAAGACAATTGTTTTTTATTATTACTTAACAGCGGATTAGAACATGAAAGTTAGGTATAATATATCGGGTGTCCAGTAATTAATGGATAACCCAGTAGTGGTAGGTAGAGGAGCTAGTGACTGCTTAGAAAAAAAATCTTCAGCAAGTAGGTCTGTGTTTTTTAAATTTGTTTGAGGGAATTCCCTCATTTTCTAACTAAAATAGCCATATTGGCCACAAGTATCGGATTTTGTTTCTTTTTTTTTAATGAATAACAATTTTGAATAACCACTAAATAAAATCAGAATAAGCAGAATTCCTTCAGCAGTTTTTGTTTAAGAAGCGCTAGAACTTTTATTTTTGTGTTTTCATAATTTTGTTGCCACACTTTGGAACTTCTCAAAAAATTGCCTCATTCTAAAGCGATATAACATTTACTATTTGATTAAAAAATATAAAAGATATTGATAATTTAATGTGTTAAGAGCTATTTTTCGGCAATTACCTAAAATTGGATAGAGTTATCGTAGTTTGCGATTTTACAAAAATAATGTAACCTTATAATGAAGTCACTACTCAATGAGAGATATTGGCTATTTTAGATAGAAAATGAGGGAATTTCCTAAAAAAAAAACATCAATTTTTTTTTTAAGCAGTCACTAGTTCCTTTACCTGCCAATACTGGGTTATTCATTAAGTATATGTACATAATGACTACGAAAACTTTATCGATATCGATATGTAATTTTAATTAGGGCTCAACTCTTCAGCAGCCATTTTATAGCCACTGTCAAGTGTTTCATGGTTTTCATTCTAAGGGCATCTCCTGTCTATTACTACCTACCATGATTTACAAATGTACAACAACCCGATGACAGCAGTGAACGGATGTTGTGTTATCTCGGCCGACTCTCTAGCATGCTGGGCCGGCCAGTAACATGTGCCTCCGCAATAAGTGCACTCTTTACAAAGTCTGTATCCGACCAGTCATGACTTACGCGGCTCCCGTCTTTGCCCACGTGAATCCCCGACACCTACACAAACTACAGGTGGTCCAAAATCTTTTCTGTCGCAGGGTGGCTAACGCACCGTGGTACGTGCAAAATACGGACCTGCTCAGGAACCTGGAGCTCCCTTCAATTCAGCAGTACCTGAAAGTCCTGTGCACAGGCTACTTTCAGCGTCCTGAGTCCCACCCTAATAATCTTGTTAGGGAGACAGTCTCCTATACTATCAACCCTCCCACCCCGCACTCATGCCGCAGACCGAGAGATGTACTCTCAGACCCCCCTGATGCGCAGTCCCAATCCCACAGGGCTGTAGCTCATTACACGATCTAGGAATTTGAGTTAGGGATTGGAGAAGGAGGTGTTTAGTGGGTCAGACTCTGCAGTGTGATCGCTCACTGTTTTTTTTTTTTTTATAAGTGACTAAACCCGCGTTTGACCTCAATCTCACCTGATGGTAAGTGACGATGAGGTCGAAGATGAAAGCACACGGGTTTAGGAAGGAACTGGCTCTTTATACAATATTGCCGGAAAACATTACCGCCGGAGCGGTAACATTTGGCGGCAGACTTTATATAAAGGGTGGTCGCTAGCCAGGCGGACCCAGAAGGGATCCTACCACCAAGCAAACTGTGGTTAGTCTCACAATGTTTGGATACACGGTGGCATCAGTCGGCGAGCGGTTGTCAGTGTCGGCGGGGATTTATTCCCGTGCAGGGTCCAGATCGTACTAGGAGTATTCACCCCTTCCCTATCTGTGATTGCACTTTGGGGCGTCCCAGTAGGGTGTCATTCTATGGCAGAAAAAATACATAAATTATATGGATGTACTTACATACATACGGGGCAGCGACTTTTGCTTTTACATGCAAAATAGTTAATTTATCTTAAATTGTAAAACAACAGTGGTTTTCAGGTTCTACGCCTTTAGTCTACGGTAGCTTAATATTGGTGAAAAAACTTTCAAGAGTTAGGATTACAGCTTGAAGGACACAACTCAAACGTAGTGATTACTTGCTCAGTGGACACAACATGAGGAGTTATTCAGATTATAAAAAAAAAACTTTACATCATTCTTAACTTGCGCACGTGTGATCTATATGGAAACTAACTGTTCTCGCATCATCGTCGCACCTAACTAACCTACTCTTTCTTGTGTGACCACAATAAAAAAGAAAGTCTGTATTTTGGTCATTCACCTTCACCTAGTAACTTAGTCACACTATTAATATTTCATACCGTACATTTTTCTATTCTTTTCAAAGTAGTAAAACAGTATCTCATCATCAGTCACAAAATCTTTATTTAGTAGCTCGTTCTATTATTTCCCAAAAATAATTTGTTATTTATTCACATTATTAAGTTTCCGCCGTTAACTTAACCGTTAAATGACTAGTATTTCAGCTGCACCGCATTCATAGTAGGTATATTAAAACATTAATGACTGTGGTAACTATGTATATATTTCCATAATAAATAAAACAGCAATATAACCTACCTACCTTGAGTGAGAATATCTGGCTCTTGGTAAAGGTTTCTCGAACCTAGGTGTCGCTGGAGCTGCAATATTACACAATATTTGCAGATTCTGACAGATATAAAATCTTATTCAATTTAAGTTATGTACTCTGTGTTGCTTTGCTTGTGGTGGTGTTTTGTTGCTTGTTGGATTTTTAAAGAATCATAACATTATATTATTTACAAGATTTCGAGTTTTATCCTTGTTTTTTATCCATTAGCACTATAATCTTATAATTTAGTTGGTGTTATAAATAAAAAATATAATGACTACAGCCGCAAGGCCTACATTTGACCCAGCTCGTGGTGGTCAAGGAAGGGGAGAAAAAGATTTAAGTGCTATATCAAGACAATATTCAAGTAGAGATTTACCAGGTCATACTAAATTAAAATACAGGTATGTAGTCATATGTAACCATAACTCAGTTTAGTGCTTTCAGAATCACCTACATAAAATTATGAAACTTTTATTTGCAGAGAACAAGGCCAGGGAACAACTGATGAACTACGTTCTCGTGACTTCCGCAAAGAATTAGACGAAAGAGAAAAAGAGGGCAAGGTGCCCAGTAGACGGCTGAATGAACCTTCTGCCAAAAGAACTAAAGTTGATCAAGTACCAGCTGCCAGTCTTGATGCAGATGATCCCTTGGAAGGTGACTCTTCGGATTCAGATGATTCAGACGACGATACTGCAGCATTATTAGCTGAACTCAACAAAATCAAAAAGGAAAGAGCAATTGAGCAGGCCAAAAAGGTATGTTTTACTTTTGTTAAGATATGTTTTAAGTTGTAACAATGTGACTGTTACATCTTTGCTTTTAAGAATTGTTAATCTCAGCAAATTCCGTCATATAATTCTGTACCAATCTTTTTTTCTGTAATAACACTAAAAAAACCACCACAAGAAGGTTGTAAGTTCTCATTAGGCTTCATTAAATAACATTTTCCTGATTCTTCATATTATTTAAATAGGTTTTCATTGATTTAGATTTAGTACCTTTGATTATCTTTATTTTCAAACAGAATATGTTTTAATTGTAAAGTTAAATCAGATTTGCTAATAATAGATTAACTAATAATATTAGATTAGATATGATTTTTTCTGGATATCTGAACCAGCTCATGTCATATTTAGAACATGTTTACACAAATAAACTACAAACAAAATCATTTATTGAACTATTAAAATATTTTCATATTTAGTGTTGAAAATGACTTTGCTTATATCCTCCTGATGCCTGGGAGTATGGTTCATTTATAAAGGGCTAAATAAACCATACACTAACTAAAGGTATGCACACTATGCCAGGGTGCATTGCAGCGCCCCGCCTGCGTCATTCTCATATATTTTATATGAAATGTGGCTCCTCCTGCCCCTGCATAGTATGCTAAGTGCATGTGGATTTTTGCCTAGCATAGTGTTAAATGCTGATTATTTTATAACTTTTTCTTCAGCATTTTTTATGTAGCATAAATTCCAATTATATGACAAAAATTTATAATTTATTTTATTTATACAAATAATCTACTTATGCTCTAAAGACCTGAAGTCCTTTCTCTATAAAAAAATAATGAAGTCACAAAAAGTTTTTGGTTTTTAGAACAAAAACAGTGTAATACACAAGTTAACAATACTAAAAATTTACTGCATCCTTATTATTTTAAATATTTTTTCACAATTATATGTGAGATCTTATCGAGTGATAGTGATTCCTTTCTGAACCTGACTTATAAGATTAAGAGAGTGTGCTGTCAAAAAAATTATACAAATAATTTTATTTTATCTATTAAACTCTAATATGTGTTCATTTTTAATTTGTTAATTCAGGATGCTGAAAAGAAACAAGAAGAAGAAAGGATACGTATGGAAAATATATTGTCTGGAAATCCATTATTAAACTATTCTGCCGCTGGACAGAAGAATGACTTAAAGGTAACTCACAGATTTTTTGTTAAACTATTCGTTCATTGATAGAAATAAATAAAAAACTATGACACATCATTTGCACAAATAGAATAAGATCAATGAATATAATATAAAAGTCAAATACTTAATTAATATCTTTTCTAGTTATTCCAGTTTCTGCTGTTATTTAGCTCTAGCACTTTGCTAATAACTTGACATTCCTATTGTCGTTATTTTATTTTAAACTTTTAGGAAAACTTACTGGTTATCATAAAAGATGTCCAGTGCATTGCTCTTATGTCAAACACATAGGGTGTATTATCGCTCAAATCACAGGACTTCTTTCGTGAAAAGGACTCTACTTCAAATATTATGTCAGATTGCCATGCAAATAAAAATAAGATAACATAAATAATGATATTAAGTAATAAAACAATATACATAAAAAAACTATATTTGCTTAATTGTTTGCAAAGACAAGGCTATTTATATTTTACTGCAGAGTCATATTTTTTTTAAACAGGGTGTTAATTAAAGTACTTTGGAGAAAAATATCCCAGATCCCAAGTAACATTTAAGCGGAAAAATATTATATTTACCAGTGCATTACCAGCTATAAGCTTAATAAATGATGTACAAGAGTGTAAAAATATGTTTAGGACTGTACTAAAGTATAACTGTACAACTGTTTACAGTATAGCTGGTTAACGGCTGTATAGATCCTAAATTTTTACCTTTAGCTTTTAAATAGCATTGGGTAACGCTAAAATAAAACTCAGACCGCGGCGTAAAAAACTGTGTTCAGCAACTTTATACGACAATAACTGTATATTGCTCTCAAATTATACTTTTGTGTAACCTACTTCCTAAGTACCTAATTCTGGCGTAGTAAGAAATTGGAATCAACTTTTTCAGTAATTAATGAAATAAACTCAATAGTTCAATGTTCCACTTATGTTAATCTAACTAAAGTTATGTAAAAAATTGTCTTCCACTTTGAACAATTGTTGTGATAAAGTTTAATGTTGTTTAAAGGTTTACACTTTAAATATTTAGTTTTTTTTTTGGAAAAACCATAAGTCCAAATTAAAAATAGTCTTTAGTAGTCGAATGGGAAAGACTAGCCCTATCTGATATATTTTTCTCCAAAGTACTTTTTTTAACACCCTGTATACGGTAGAATATTCTTATTTTGCTTGACAATACATATTTTTATACTAAAAGCTTTGGTTTAAAATCTTTGCTGTCACTTAATAATGAATAATGCACTTTGATATTTAAAAATGCAAATTTCAATTTTCAGGTTAAGCGAAGATGGGATGATGATGTTGTTTTCAAGAACTGTGCCCGTTCAGAACCAGAGAAGAAACCAAACACATTCATCAATGACTCACTTAGATCCGAATTTCACAAAAAGTTTATGGAAAAATATGTTAAATAACAATTTATTTTAATTACCATTTTCATAAATATACTTGTATTAACTAAGATTGTGTTGACGAAAAACTTTGTGTTTAGTGCAAAGTCGATGTATAATATTGTAATGGTGAAAAAGTTAAAAGTTTGTAAACTTCTACCTAAACAAAATAAATGTTTCCAAGATGCTTTACTATTTTATTTCTGCTCTGCCTAGTTTTAATTCAACAAGCGTCAAACATGGGACAAATGTCTGGGTATTTACGACATGGTTATCTGGAAGTTAAAACGTTTCTTGAACGTAACTGAAAAGTTTCTATAAAAGTCGCTCGTGACTCCACGAAAAGTAGACTCCACGCAAAGACCGCCGGTCGAGCGTCCGTTGCGGAAACCATATTGGCTATCGCTTAGGAACTCGTTGGTCTCGAGGTATGCTAGGAGTCGATTGTTCAATACAGATTTCTTTTTGCAGTCCTTATTAGAGTGACCTACTTCATCACAATGTCCGCACGTCTCAATGTCCATCCGTCAGGTCTTGGCAGCGTGACCGTATAACTGGCATTTGTAGCATCTTGTTACTAAGGTAAAATCTCAAACAGGACACGATGACCAGGGTCTGCAAAGACACCGAAACGTCGAGTCAAAAATTTAAAATGTAAATATATGCGATAAATCCGGTTAAAAAGTGTTTTATTTAATAGTATGAATCGCGAAAACTTAAGACAATATTAAGTTTCTATAACATAACCTAAACAAGATGTTTCTATAACGCGACTAAACCGTTTCTATATCGTAACTTAACATTTCTATAACATACTTACTCTTTCGACGATGGTGTTGTTTACTTTAATTGTTGCTGTTGAGTCCATTTTGGTTATGACTTGGCTATAACGTCGTTTTATCGACGTTAATTTCTAGACCACATCGGATGGAGACTCTTGGATCATCCTTTGGAGCTCTTCAGGATCTTTTGCGAACTGAACAATGTCGTCTGCGAATCGCAGATTATAAGGCGGTGGCCCTGTATATTTATACCGCGCTTCTTTCAATGTAGGCTTCTTAGGATGTCTTCGAGCACCAGGGTGAACAATTTTGGGGACAGTGGGTTACCCCGTCGTACGCCCTTTTTAATGGTAACTGATTTTTATAGAGGCGGAAGGTTTACCTGTAAGGATGCTTTTATATTCAATGAGAGTTGTGTATCGATGGTCGACACGTGCATTCTGTAGAGACTGTAGTACTGACCATGTTTCAACGCTGTCATCCTCGTCACCACTACTTTCTTTTTAAGGGACCTACGCATATTTAGAAATGCTCTTAATTTTAAAGGTTTGTAAAAAGTCTGCTTATCTTTCTTCACTTTTCATACAGTCGTTCAAAAGAGACAATTCTCCTAAAATCGTAATTTTTATTGAGATTTAAAAAATGAAATAAAATATGTTCTAAATTGTATTTTTTTTTGTATGGCAATATGTAAACATTGTAGGGACAATTCGCTTCTTTACTCTTAAAAAGGGATTTATTGAGACGTTAAATTGATTTTCTTTCTGAAAAAAACTTCTTCAATTTTATAACTCCAATAAGCAAGCCCACATCTTGTAAATTTTATGCCAGAAATGTCTAAGGATACAGCTATTACTTCACCATGACCCTCCAAGGCCTCACTCCATAAGTGAGTGGCATACACGAGAAGACCGCCGGTCGAGCGTCCGTTGCGGAAACCATATTGGCTATCGCTTAGGAACTCGTTGGTCTCGAGGTATGCCAGGAGTCGATTGTTCAATACAGATTTCTTTTTGCAGTCCTTATTAGAGTGACCTACTTCACCACAATGTCCGCACGTGTCAATGTCCATCCGACAGGTCTTGGCAGCGTGGCCGTATAACTAGCATTTGCAGCATCTTGTTACTAGGGTAAAATCTCTAACAGGACACGATGACCAGTTCACAAACACCCTGTCATTTTTTATTAGAGCTAAGCGTATTTGACTCAAACTCAAATATTCTTTATTTCGTACATACATTTGAAATAAGTCAAACAATTTACAAATTGAACTGAATCTACCACCACTTCGGAAAGTCGATCTGTTGATAAGAAGTGGCAAGAAACTCAACAGCAATCATCTTTTAAAAATAAGAGAAAAAAAAATACACAATAACAATTTACAGCCAGGGAATCCCATCTTCTTGCATCCGGATATCTTATAGTAAAGGTTTACTTTACATAACACTTATCCTTAAATCTATCAAAGGGTTAATCTTAATTATTTTGGAATTTTATTATAAAATAAAGCGTACACATTGGCCCATGAAAGAGTTGTTCTTCTGGAGTCTACTATTATATTTATACAATAGGCAATCAAGTATTAGACAGAAACTTAAACATAGATATAGAGGTAAAGATAGAAGCAGAGATAGACGTAGCGATAGAGGTGAGAGAGAATACAGATAATGTGGTCGTGGACAAAGACAGGACGTGGGCATGGAGATGGGGAAGTCAGAGTCAAATTCAAAAAAGTCATAAAGTCATCAGCAAAACTACCTGCCCCACTAGCATAACGCAAGCACCAGCCATCACCCTCCTCAACCATATTTTAGGGAAGAGGGTGACCCGACACCCGACGCTACCACTAGCCATGTCGCCTGAAGGAGCATGACGTTCTTGCTGTTGTATGGACAAGAAGGAGATGGAGATGGCGTTGGATAAGAAGGAGATGGAGTTGGAGATGGGATTGGAGATTGAGCACTGTTGAAAAACAATTTACAACCAAGGATTTTTATCGTCCATATACTCAGATATATTGTATTATTACACAATTTTTGTTTGATAGTTTCTTTAAATTTATCAAGTCTTGAATATTTGTGGGAACCTTATTATAAAAACGTATGCATTGACCCATAAATGAGTTAGTGACTTTATGAAGTCTACTATCATAGCCCGCTAGCTTATACTTATTTCTAGTACCTATTAACATTATGTAAGTCACATTTTCTATGGAATATGTGCAGATACTTCCGGGATGTAGTTGCAGGACTCAGCGTCTTTTCTGCCGTACTTATGGCTCAACTTGATTGAGGTCAAAAAGGACTCGTATGTCATATCCTTTAGTTTATCGGCGAGGTTTTGTTCATATATGCAGCTGAGTACGTCTGATTCCTTCATTGATGTTGGAACTCCGATGACAACAATTCTAGGTCTGCGTCTTTGGGGTTCGTCCACTGTTAGGCGAGAGGAAGATAATTGGCTCGACTGCTTCAACTTGTTAAGGTCGTATTTAGAGTCAGTACTAATTATAACACCGTCATTCCTTGTTTTACGAAGACCTCTAACTTTTAGTTTTATTTGTCCTGGTTTGATCATTTCTTGGATTAGGGACTTCGTTTCTTCGCGGGTCTTTAACTTGTCAGTTGGGTAAATTGCGACTAAGTTGGACTTCTGCGACTGAATAAAGGTATTGGCACCCTTTATCACCATTTCGGCGAAGGGAACTGTTTGTGCTGTAGCTTTAGAGGTCGTTTCAATAGCTTTTTGTAGGTTAGAGAGGCGTTCTGAGAGGTCTTGTTTGTCTTCATAGGCTTGAATTGTCGCTCAGTATTGAGGGCATGTTACTTGGTCGACTGATATTGGACAGCCATTTGTGAAGTGCCATGAGCAATTTGCGGCAAAGTGCGCTGATTTTCATCTTTTACTCAGTATTGAGTTTTCATTCTGAAGCGATATAGCATACTTCATTAAGGCACTGTTCTATGGTTTTTTTTTATAAGTGACTAAACCCGCGTTTGACCTCAATCTCACCTGATGGTAAGTGACGATGAGGTCGAAGATGAAAGCACACGGGTTTAGGAAGGAACTGGCTCTTTATACAATATTGCCGGAACACATTACCGCCGGAGCGGTAACATTTGGCGGCAGACTTTATATAAAGGGTGGTCGCTAGCCAGGCGGACCCAGAAGGGATCCTACCACCAAGCGAAAGCGTTGATAATCAATTCTGTATCTCTGGAGTAAAGATAACAGTTGGTGAGTCCTCTTCCAGGTGACGGGACGGAAGGGGGGGTGCGGGTGCCGGCGAAGTCGGCGGCCTACGCCGCGTAATCATACTGCGATTAAAGGGGCTGCCATCCATTTTTAAACATAATATGGTAGAAATCTTCTTTAATGACCACTAAATATTCGGGTGATACTATTTCAGTTGTTTTACTTACTGAGTAGGTCACACTTACATAAGCAATAATTTTAATGTAATACACTTATTTATTAAGTACGTCTGATCACGATAAAGATCAAAAAGTAATCGAATTGGTAGTGGAGTGAAAAGGGAGGAGAATAGAAGTTGAGTGAAGCGCTGCAAATGGAACCAAGTAACTCGAAGGGAACATCGCACCATTGGGGAACTCGCCTGGAGACTGCGGGGACGCCCGAACCCCCCCGAGGTCGCCATCGGGTCCTGTCCAATCGGTCGCCAACCGGCACCATGGAGCCTCCCGCGAGGTAGCGGGGCAGGCTTTCGCATGTGGCTGGCATGCTACTTGGGCCCCTACTACCTACCTGCGGTCGGACAGCGGTGCACCGTGCGTCGGATCCCACTACCGTCCAAAACGAGTTACCCAGTGAGTCACTATCGTACGAGTTGAAAACAGTTCTCCAATGCAGCACGATTACTCAGACCTCAATGGTTACACTAAACATCATGCCGGAACGCGAGTAAGTCACTTGGCGGCATGGTTTTGTCTAGTGGGTGGTGACAAGCCGTGGCCGAAGCCAACCAACAGATGATACTGCTCGTTTAGCGCCAAACAGGGACCACGTTCAAGGCATCGAGGGCTAAACCTTGCGGACGCGAGCAGTTTTCAGTCCCTAAAAGTTATTTATTTTTATTTCTATAAGTCGTAGGTATAGATTTTAATGTTAAAGTACAGGTAGTATATGTGATATTGTACGTAGTGACCGTAGGTTATTTTATGATACCGTTAGGTAGGATATCTAAAGTCATTCGTATAGTTATTAGTTTTTAGGTACCTACCTAGGTATTTTCTTTTCTGTACCTATATTGAGTTTATTTTCTGTTATTGAGCTTATTAGGTAGATACTTAGGTGTGCTATTATAAGGGGTAGACCGTATCGATTTTATATTTGAGCTTAGCCGTAAATCAGTGTCGATAGCTATTCGAACGAAGTTATTAATAGGGAGTTCGCTGCAGAAACTAACTATAATCCTGCAGAACTATTAAAAACTTAGGAAAACCGAGTTTCAAATATGACATCCAAGCAATAATTGTTATTTGACCGTGTCTGCCCTAGTGCTAATAACACTTTCGGAGAAATTTTATTAGGAATACTTAGTGGGAATAGCAGCGAAATTGTTACCAGGAGGAAAAATAATAAAACTCTTTATTGTACACCAACATGGTAACATAGTTTAAATGAAACAACAATTACAATTAACATGCAAAGGGCGGCCTTATCGTCGAAGCGCGATTTCTGCCAGGCAACCCAGGCATTGGAGGAAATTTACGTGGGCGAGGTGTACGCCTAGTAAAATAAAGTACATACGAATAATTACATACATTTACATAAACGTTTACATACATAACTATATACTATATAAATAAATACAATATTAATACATATATAAATATCTATATTATGTCGATAGCTAAGATGGACAGTGTTTCACCTGATAATGGCGTTTAAGCATTCGTTTAAAGATGCACGGTGTGCGAGCAAAGCGGATCTCAGTCGGGAGCTCGTTCCATAACGACACCGATCGAACAATAAAGGACTTACCTAAAAATATGGATGTATGCGATGGTGTCGTCAGGAGTAAATTTGATGAGGAACGCAAGTTACGGTCGTTATTGGTGTACCGATATTTTAAACGGTCTTTAAGATAGGCAGGTATCGCTTTGTCGTACAGAATAAGGTAGACTAGAGAAAGAATGTGAGTATTCCGGCGAAGGCTAATGGGAAGCCACTTGAGATTATTGCGGAAATCAGATATATGGTCGTATTTGCGTAATCCAAATACAAACCTTATGCAGAGATTTTGTAGCCGCTCAAGTTTATTAAGAAGTTCTTCAGTTAGGTCTAGACAGCTGGCATCAGCATAGTCGAGAAAATAGCTCACACTATGTTTAAAATACCTATCGATCTTGATCGCACAGAAAATCCCATATGTGGCATTACTAGGAACAGTGATAAAGTGCAGATTATTCGTGAGTGGCAGAAATTTTAACCGGTTTTGGTGCTGGGCAAAGTGTTTTGATTCCTAGAATTCATTTGATTCCGAACAATTTCCAATTTCAGGTTAAGAGAGTAGGTACTGTTTCCAGTAGCTTTATGTTACGCTATGACTAAGGCACAAGGTCAGACTCTAGGCGTTGCTCTTAGCGTGAGTTGTTTTTCACATTTTTTTTTTTTATGAGTGACTAAACCCGCGTTTGACCTCAATCTCACCTGATGGTAAGTGACGATGAGGAAAGCACACGGGTTTAGGAAGCGTGAGTAGTCCAAGAAACCTTTATGTCCGGACGAGCTCACTGTATGCTTAAGCTCTCAATTGATGTTGTACGGTGACTATCTGTGGTAACCATTATCTTTGTGAGCATTCGTTGCAATGAAAGTCTGCTTCGCTATCGGTTATCCTGCTAAACAAGTAACAAAGTAGAATTCTACTCCAAAAAACTTACAGAACGCGAGAGATGTTACGAGCAAAGATATCATATGCCTTCTTAACCGCTAATGAGATCCAATTGGCTTTCTATTGTAATTACCCACACAGGGCCCGCGCCGGGACAGAAGTATTAATACCGGTAGGCTCGATAAATTACGTTCTTCACAAATAGCACTTTACACAAAAAACTCATTGATAAGTTTTGTCGTCCACGCGAACGAAATCGCAGGCACAGCTAGTAAGTAATATAACCGTGGACAAGGGACTAGCCTTGCCTAGCCTAGCTTATAGTGCGGAAAAATAATACTTGGCTCATGGTAAAAAAATATACCTATTAACTTAAAAATCATTGTTGAGTTCTTGGTGTTTTATTTGTGTATTTGGCTTCGTTGTGGTGATATTAGGTTTAAAAAATATTCGTTACAGCATTATTTTTTTATATGAAAATTTGCTCAATAACTCTTGTATGCACATATTGAATCTAAATAAAATATGGATAAAAATATTTCTTACACATACATACATAGCTTCACGCCTGTATCCCTTATCAGGTACCAGAGGCTATAAAACCATCTGATGTCACATTTGGAGGTATTATAATGATGGAGAGGGGACTATTGCAGTGACAGGTGGTCAACTATCGCCCGCAAAAAGCCAATAAAACCTCTGTCCCTTAACTGACTATTACGGTATGCCTGGGGAAAAGAATCAGGCACATTCTACGTTTTTCTTTCGTTCCAGTCCAGCGTGGAAGCAAAAAATATTTCTTATTAACCATATAAACCTCCTTGACTTATCGGCTAATATTCGATTCGAACCCGGAACCTCTGGCATAGAAGGCAATATGTTACCACTACACCAGTCGGTCGTATTTGATTCAGGTAACGGCATTTTCTTTAGTTTAAATTTTAATAAATTTTAAGAAGCAGCATATTTTATATCAGTGGAGATATGAAGCTCTACTCTACCCCTCTCTCTATCCCTGCCAAGTGGGGGTGAGTTACTATTTGTTAAAACGAACTTAATGATAAATGTATCACCAAATACGGACACTGAAAGAAATAGTCAATAATTCTATATTTTGACTGCAATAAACAAATAAATGAATAGGTACAGAAGGCAGCATATCAAGCGTTACAAATCTATCAAAAAATTTACATGAATGTGAACTCTATGCCCTCGACAATAAGTTAAAATTGGTTGAGGAAATTTGAGAGGTTTCTTCCTAAATTAATTCTCGTGAATTTCAATCCATACAAACGTGTAACGCTATTGGTCGTTGAAATATACTGAGGCGCCTTATTTAAGTACTTACGGTTGTTTGATAAACATCCCTAAAGAAAGTAAGTATTTAATTTGTTATTTTATAGTTATTATTAAGGTCCATAGAAATCAAACAGGTTAATAAATTAATAAAATCCCCACACCACAATCACACCAGCTACATGGCCTCAAAGTAAGCAAAACTTGTGTTATGAGATACCATGTAGCGAACTAGGGGGAACCTAGAATGTAAAATACATTATATAGATTAACGCCCAGACCCGGAACGATTTTTATCTCTTGTTCCATGCGAGAATCGAACCCGCAACCACTGGCGTCTGAGACAGATAGGTCCCCATCGCCAAAGTGGTGGTCTGTACCTAGTTCTTAACTAAATGAAATATGACGGACACAAAAAAACTAGTTTAAACGATAACTTAATTTTTACGGCGTAAAATAGTTTATTTATTTTTATTATATTATTATTTTTTAGGAAAACGTAGGTACAGCTAGTTATAACATTAGAATAAAAAGTAAAAAGCTAGCTATAAATATTTACAGAAGGCCAATTATCAGTTTTCACAAACGGAAAACTAGGTATTTTTGGACAACTATGTGTTGTCAAAAAATTATTTTATGTAAGCTGAGTTGAATTATGAATGAAACATACAACATGCTTGCAAAAGTTACTTAGAGTGATTGATTAAGGTATTTAGGTACACGCGTGGAGTTGTGCTCGGAGAGTCGTGTGCGCAGTGAGCAGTGTTTATATTATTGTCTGTCCGCGGAGGGGGGAGTGCGGTTAGCAGACCACCTTGAGTGGGCAGGTTTGCGTCCGCGCGCCTTCAGCCATCTCGTCAGTCGACTTCTCGCTGTGCCACGATCATGGCTGGCTCGTACAACGCGGGGTGGCGGTGTGCATACTTTACTTTGTTTATTATCGCTTCCGAAGCCGCTCTCTCCGGTTTATACATAGACAATGGTGTGGATCAGACGGTTATACATCACTCGATGACAAAACACGAAAGGCTGGTTGTGGAGCATGAGATTTTGGAGTTGCTTGGGTTGAGCGAGCGGCCGCGACGGTCCGGTGCTGCCGCTGCGCTGGACCGCTCGGCTCCCAGCTTCCTCTTGGATGTGTACAAGCAGTTAGCTGATGAGCACGAACTAGCTCGTCCTACACGAAGCTCGGACGTCGCTCTTAGCGGAGAGGAACAACATGCTATCGATGAAAGCGATCTTATCATGACTTTTCAGAGCAAAAGTAAGTAAAACCATCCATACCTAAAATGATAAATCCAAAATTTCAATAATAAATTACAGGAAAGAATTTGTTTACCTACATTGATTTTGATTTTTCTAGGAGACTTTACATTTTGAGTAAACAGAAGCACATTCATAAAATTTTATCTAATTATAGATTTTCTCGGGAGAAGGTAAATATTTTGATTTCGTTGTAAGCCCTAGAGTCGGTGGTTATTTGTTTCTTCCGATTCAAAAACCTCCTTTGCCCAAATCTTTAGTAACAAAACGTGTTATATAAAATAATAATTCAGTGTTCAGCAATAAACTTTCCAAAACCGTGATTCTTTTATACCCACGTCCTTGTCGTAGGGTACTAATATTTTGAGTGCAATTAACAGCACCCACACAACGAGTGTTGAATAATTAGAATGTTAATTAAATGATAACTGTCTTCTTAAAACTCAGTTGACCCTAGATTATCTACTTATCCCCTTAAATAATCAACTTATCAAACCTCCGCTTGCTCTAAGGGTGATACAACACCAATCGATCGACGGACGAATGGAACAGTCGACGTCGATCGATAGTTTTCACTAGGCCAAAAAATCCGATCGGTGTGGTAACACCCTAACGCCATAAATTATTCATATAATTTGATCCTAGTAGCAGTAGTAGTCTGTAGATGTATGTAAAACAACTGGATAGTTTGTATGCTTGAACAAAGTTACCTCGCGAACTTAAAAAAAAAAACAAATTAGTAACTATACGTACCTACTTATTTGGCTGAGCAAATTGCTGTGTCATAATTTCCAAACTTTAACCAACAAAAAACGCGGGTAAACGCACGAAACATGTTCATCTCAAACAAAACACAGAACCGTGGCGGGATATTGTATTTTGCACTTCACAGAAAGTAATGAGAGTTTCCTTATTAGTTTTGTTAAGATAACAAGATTATTAACCCTCTCGTATCATTAATTATGTCGATATTATTGAGACAGTGACACGAATGTCTTCATTATATTAAAGTTGAAGGTTAATTTAATGATTTGAAACAAATCCCCGTGGGATCTGAGTTGTCTGCTCAGCCAGGTAGCGATGAGTCATTCTGGGTTATTAGACCGCATACCTCGATCCCGCAGACTCTTTGATTGAATGTGGCGCCGCATTGGGCTAAACAAAACAAGCCTTCTCGTAATTTATTAAACAAACGACACTTTTAAAAATTTACCTACCTGTATATCCAATGGTTTTTTTGACAAAATAATCCGGCATCTAACTCATCGGTTGTTAAGATTAACAAGGCGTTTTCGACCTAGACAAAGATGATAACAGAGACCTGCTGAGCTGCTTCTCAGTAGAGGTTTTTTTATTCATAATAAAATATAATGTCCTATTATCCCTTGGGTGTCCTTATTAGGCCTTCTATTGTCTATAAAGGAAATTCTTTAAAGTGGCTTTGCGGCCTCTTCGGTAACAATTACCGTACCGTGTGTTCGCCAAGCCATCAAATCCAAAAAACTATAATCTGTAGGTCATTGACATATTGTAACCATATATGTAGAGAAGTTTTGCAAGTAACCCTTACTTATTATGAGATGATAACATAATGATAGATCCCAATACGCGCTTCTGTCAACGGGCTGAAAAGTGCTTAACCTTGTAAATGTAACCTGGCTATCTCAGCGTTGAATGGAATTGAATAGAATTACATAAGACATACTGGATTTTACGTATAATAGTGTAAAGCCATACTGCACTGTACCAACTTACTCGTACATACCAAAGTATAGCCAAACGTACAAAAAGTATATTTAGTGTTTTTGATTTGGTTTCTGGAATGAACAGACAAGCGTTCATTCTTTCGCATTCATAATATGTGTAAGACATTAAATAGAAAACATAGTACCTAGGATAAACTAATATTAGGTAACTAGTATTATTTTTTCAAATCATTATAAACAACCTGTTGAAAATAAATTGATTAAAGTTTATTTTTTTACGTTGTGAATGCTTTGGTGGGTACACAATTCTCTGGAATACTTTAGTTTATAATCATTTCGTAGAATTTGTAGATGTGGGTTAGAAAACCGATAAACAGCCAAGTATTGTTTGGGAATACAATGTAAAATTATATTTAGGCATATGTTTATCAGCTATAAATATAGGTATTATATTAATAATATCTCCTTAGTTATGTTTAGTAGTCTTCATACTTACGTCAGCGTAATACGGTAATTGATTTACTTCATTTTCATTTATTTTTTCGTTTTTCATTTGTATTTTCTACAATGAGTAAAACAAGTGAGAATCGTAAGATGTTGATTATACATGTGGGTAACTCTACTTCAGCAACTCTACGTAAGGATTATAGATAAATTAACGTTTTCGTAGCAAACGGCGCAAGTTGAGTAAGATGACAGATGCAGGTTTGATTACTGCTTCTAGACAAATTTTTCTTATGATCTGCAGATTTGAGTTAAAAAAGGTCAAGATCGAACGAAATTCTATGTGGTCAATTGTTTCCTATACCATATTTGCTTAGTTATATTCCAGACTGTGCGCTATCACATCACTGTGTACACTGTTATTTTCACATCCACGGTGTAATAATAATAATAAATAATAAAACTATTTATTGTACACCAACATTGTTACACGGTTTAAATTAAAAATAACAATCACAATTAACATACAAAGGGCAGCCTTATCGCCGAAGCGCGATTTCTGCCAAGCAACCCAGGTGTACTAAAACGTTAGCATGTTTGGACTAGTTTTCTATTTTGTACTACAGTAAATGTACTTCTATTCTATTCTATTCTATATATCCGGACCAACTCCAGTTTACGGGTTATCCATTCATTACGAAAGACCCCGTATATTTGATTAAAAAAAAATAAAGTTCAAAAACTAAAACATGCTCTAAAAAGTAGAAAAAAAGTAATAGTTTCCGCTGAAATAGTTATGTATACATATACATACGTCATTCTGATAGATATATGTTTGCAAGATAGTCGTGATCGTAAGTCACTCTGATTTTTTTAGTAGGTGCTATAATGAACTAATCTGTTTTGCTGTAATAGGTGGGTTTTAGTTTTATACAGATTTTTTTTCGCTTGTTTTGGAGATATAGTGTTTAAATATTTAATATGTGCTAACAAAGCTATTTTGGTAGGTACCCCACACCAAAACGTCAAGAATTTAATTGTTCATTTTTAAACTTATTTTTTCCTTTATTTTGGAGTAATGATGTTAACATTTTTGAACAGTGTTAATAAAGCTCTTTTATTTGATTCCCCACACGAAACCATCAATTTTTTTTAGTTCTTTACTTTTAGTCCCTAGGGGGCGCTGTAATCAATTAAATGAAACGTCATGTAGCCTTTAACCAGCGGACAAACGAGAAGCTTTCAATGATATCTCATTTGTTCAAATGATAACTAGTTTAGAAGTTACGGGGAAAATCCATACCCACATGTAGAAAAAGTAGTTTAAATTCTAACTCTAATTTGGAACTCTATTTATATTCGCAAAGTCCTTCAATTCTCACGAACTTCTATGTTTTAATTATAATTTAAAAAAAAAACGAGTTTGTTGTGTTCAGAAATCATGTCACCGTGCTTGGCGTTTCAGCGAGCTGTCGCGAGAAACCAGTACTTACTAAAATTACCACGAGGTAATAGAATGAGGAGTTTTCTGACAGCTCATAAAAATTAGTTCAAAAACCTCTATAGATGGCACTTTTAAAAAGCCGAAGGCGTTAAGTCTGTATACTATAATGTAGGTAAGTGGTATCTACCATCTATGATTATTTATACTTTCAATTTCTGATACAGACGTCAATTAATTTATTTTACATTTTAAAACGCAGTGTACAATAAATTCATCGCCTTCGACTTTTGTAAAGCGCCATCTATCGAAGCCTTTTGTACCAATTTTAAACAGTTTTGTTTTTTTAATGAGCTGTCAGAAAACCTCCCATTATCGTCTTAAAAATCATTTGGATAGAAACGGTGAGAAATACAATTGGAATTATGGTCCGAAGTAAGAAAAGTTAAAACCATATATTTTTTAAGTAATTTCGGTAACTCCAGAGGCTGGTGATGATGAAGACATCTTAGTTAGTTGCTAGATGATCTGGAATATATAATTCGTTTCGTAACTTTAGTTTTAGAAACCGGTTGCGTCCATTTATATGTAAGCTTACACACCTGGCCGAACCACCTGGCCGATGCGCATCTCGTCTTACTGTTTTGCATACAAATTGAATGTTATTAATTATAAATACCTTTTAGTATTTCTTAATGTAATTTGACCTTCACCTTAGTGATTTATGGATTACTGTTACGCACACCATAAGCATTGTGTCACTAAACTGAATTAGTGCAGAATTTAAAATGCAATACTTTTGCAAAAAAATTAAGAGAACATCGTCGTAAGGTTGCTTATTTAACAGTAATTTATCGCCTACATTTTGGTGAGTGTGCGAGTGCTCTTTTTGAACAAATCGAACCCACAATTTTTTACCACCGGACTACCAGAAGCAGACAGAACTTCCATCCCTATATAATGGATTTACCAAGAACTCGAACGAAAAAGGCTTCGATAGTTCCTTTTTGGTACAGATTGCCAAGGTGTGGAACGATCTGTATGCGTCGGTTTTTCCGGACCACTACAGTTCTGGTACTTTTAACTTTAAGTGTCGAGTGTATAGGTTTCTCGTGAATAGGCGTGTACCACCATAGTCTTCTTGCTCACTTTCCACCAGATGGCATGGAAGACAAACTTCCTAACTTTATAATAAAAAAACCCGACTGCTAAAAACGACTAATAAATGAATAAAAACATCTATTGTTCAATCCAAAACCAGTTAAATTAAAAGACGATTATCTCTGAAACGGTTAGGTTTCGGGTTGGGTGTTTCGAAGTGAAATAAGTTAGATAAGACGGGTAATATACGCCCTTAATGGATTTAGGTCGACTTAACCTGTAACCCTGTATATCTAGGTATGATTGTATATTGTCATAAGTTGATTCTTTGATTATGTTCAATATTTATTTAGAAAAGACGTACTGGCTCATGCGTTAGTTATGGTTTTTTGTTAAACTAAAATATTATTAAATTTAATTTAAAAATATATAAAGTAAACATTAATAAGTAAACATTAATTACCATGAATTATCAGCGGCATTTTATCTGTAGGTCATTAAAAAAAAAGTTTCTCGTGCAGCATAATTAAGCTATAAAGGCGTTCCTTTCTTGGAAAGGTAAAAAACCTTATTTATTTTTTGATCAATATGATGATTTGATCATATGAGTCAGGCACAGATGAATCAGAAATTTACCTACAATCATGCATCTACACTGTTGTTATTTTTCTACACGAACCTATAACCCAAAATCATCACACGAAACACACAATGAAGTTTTAATATAGTGAAATAAATTTTGTAAAATAGGCATTGTAATCAGAATTCCACCTTAACCAAATACAGATGAATTGTAAGAGCTCAACTTATTACCTTTCGATAAAATTATAATCTTTATTCATTCATCGACTATTAATTAACTCATAGACCAATATGGTCCGGAAAATGAAAAACGGACGCGTCATATGAACCAGGAGAACCAACTTATTTATTTTTTATTTTATACGTAGGCTGCAATTACTAAAAAATATAATTTGAACTAGTAAGGGATAAAGTTATATTGTACCAAAAAATACATTTATTTATGTTGGTTAGTTACAGAAATATACCCAAAGACATCAAAAATGTTGTCTTTGGAGAAATATCCATAACTACTCATGATAACTCTACTAATTGCAATGAAATCACTTACTTACTGGTTAAAACATGAAACGTCTGCTTGTTAGTAAGGTCCTGCTAGGTCCCTTCATATAAAATCAGCCGCGAAATATTTTGGCTCCGCCGGTGATGTGTTCCGGCAATATTTTATGAAGAGCCAGTTGTTTCCTAGGCTCGTTCATGTTCGACCTCATCTTCACGAACCATTGAGATTTAGGTCAAACACGGGCTTGGTCTTTAATAAAAAAATTAATGTATTTTCATAACCTCATCAGTTTCCTTATGTTATTTCAGAGCATCACCTGGGTGCTCTCCGCCACGGTCACGGCAGACACATTTGGTTCGAAGTGACGGGTGCCCCGGGGGACGCGTCGTCGCTGCTGACGGCCGAGCTGCGTCTGCACCAGGCTCCCACACATACTGAGGATCCAAGCAGTCTGTACACTGTTGTCATTCATAGAGTCATCAGTGTTGATAGCTTAGGGTGTGTATCTTTTACGAATACTATGTGGATTTCACACTTAATCGACCTTACTATAGTAGGAGGCCTCTATCTAATATATAAAATTCTCGTGTCACAGTTTTCGTTGCCATACTCCTCCGAAACGGCTTGACCGATTTTGATGATTTTTTTTGTGCTTATCCGGTATCTATGAGAATCGGCCAACATCAATTTTTTTTTATATGGCAAAACAACGTTTGCCGGGTCAGCTAGTCTTTAAATAATATTAATATTGTGGACTTATATACCTCATGTCATCTGAAGGTAAGTGATAAATTGTTATATTACGAAGCAAATTTTCAAGCACGTTTCTGTTAGTTCGAATAAGGGGTGTGGTAAGGTATGAACTTTTGTTTCAAAAACACTTTATGGAACAGTTACCTACATCGGAATGATGGAAAAGAAGGAATGATGACTATACTCGATTTGTTAGGCCTGGTTGATTCAAAGAACTTATCACTTTCGCTGCAATTCCGCGACATTACGTGGGACACTCCAAAAGTTTTGAGAAACTAAAAATCTAAGTCATTTGAAGAAAATATTTTTATTAAATCTTTTCGAAAAAACTCTCCATCGGCCTCTATATAAAGTTTTATGCGTCTGAACCAATTTTCAAAAAAACTTTTCCAGTCCTCACCTGCACCAGCAAACGCTTCTTCCACGACCTTCTCAAACGCTGCTAGCGCGTTTTCCGGCGATGAAAACTGTATCCCTATGAGATGATTTTTAATTTTAGGAAAATAAAAAGAAGTCTCTCTGTGCCTAATCAGGACTATAAAGAGGGTGTCCCAAGACTCTGACCGCGTGGAGTCCAGGAAGTCCCTCATTTTGATCGCGGAATGCGTTCTCGTGGTGTAGAAGGACCCCGCTTCGCCCGGTTTTCGGTTGCTTGTTGCTATTGCAGAAACAACTTCTGGCAGGCAATTTGTTGTATACCATTCGGCGTTGATGCTGCTTTGGTCTCGAAATGGAATTGAATTGAAATTAGGTACCCGTCCGTCAAGGTGAAGAAACTACACTAGTAAAAACACTAGTAAAAACTAAACTAGCGCTTCACTTTTTAGGCATTGGTTCATTTAAAAACAGCTAAACTGTCAACTGACGCTTTGTTTCTAGATCGTATTGATAAATCCAGGATTCGTCACCTGTCACCATTTCGTAAACCCGTCGTGACGGGCCTGCATCAAAGAGGAAGGTGCAAAATTCACCCACGTCTTACAGCAAAGAAAAGTATCTCAAAAAAAGATAAAAATCAGAATTGAAAGATAGCATACTTTCAATATCCGCCCTTACCGTCTAACATATTAAAAATTGCTATGAAAGTCGGCCAAGAAAAGTCGGGTATTTTTGCATTATCATTGTTCGCTGTATTATGCACACAAAATAAAAGCAGTATATATATTTTCTAGATCATTGAAGATGGAACAAGTAGCCTCAGTGAACACGAGCGCCAGTTCCGAAGGCTGGCTGGAGCTGAACGTGACGAGTGCGCTGGCCACGTGGCTCACTTCTCCACCTGACAACCGTGGCTTCTTCGTAACATTGCATCCTCATACGCAGCCAGGTAAATATGTCTCATATTCAGAATTTAATTTAAGTTTCTTTAGCCGCTCCCCTCAGTCGATATGCGCGTTGTAAAAGACGACTAATTCAAGCGACGACCCCTTGGTGATAATACTTAAGGGCGTGGATCAATCTCTACGGTACGGCGCCATATGGCGTGTAACGGCACGGCGCCGTTGCCGTGGCACGGCTCCACGGTGTTAAATTTCTTAAAATTAAATTTTGCTCTTAAAATTATCTCCATCGTGGTTCATTATAGAAAAGTATGCCGTATAACGCGGAGCCGCCGCCGCCGTGAGACGGCGCGGAGCAGTGCCATACGGTGCAAAT
Source organism: Stenoptilia bipunctidactyla (assembly GCA_944452665.1). NCBI lineage: Eukaryota > Metazoa > Arthropoda > Insecta > Lepidoptera > Pterophoridae > Stenoptilia > Stenoptilia bipunctidactyla. The sequence continues at coordinate 12,343,567 of OX101725.1, read as the reverse complement.
CAATGCTTTTCTAGGTGCGCCGTGCACGACGCAATATCACCGCTCCGTATTCAGCGATGTTAATAAGCTTGTTGCAAGTGTTTTTAGCACTTACATTGCAATCTTAAGAAAATGTATGCTTGTTAGTGTGGCTTGACATCGCTCTGTCAATAACATAACCCTACATCTTTTTATGAGTGCTGAAACGGTCAACAATAATATATGTACTTATTTCGTTATTATTGATTCTTAAACATAAATACTTTATATTTGCATCTGGCTAGATAGTTATTTAATTTGATTTTATTATTGTACTTATGTATTGTGTGCCTGTGCTCGTTTAAGTGTACTTTTTGGTATGGAAACTTCACTCGTCTCTAGGTATATAAATAATACATTTTAACCTTAAGTACCTACCTATAATGACTGTTTATTTCCTGAATGATGTAAAATAACTTAAAATCTGGTCAAAACAAAATAGAGGACAAGCAGCCAGTCTTTCTATGTAAATTATTTTCACTTATAGTCATTTTGCTACTATAGGTACGTATTCCTTATTATAAGAATTATCCTTGTATTTTGAGTTATGGAGATAGTGTACCGTATACCTAGATAGATATATTTTGGAGATATCTTCATCGTGCGACGATGATGTTTGTAATCCTTTGTATAAAAAAATCTTTATGTTGACATTTCAGAACGTCACGTCAAGCCTGAAGAGATCGGTCTCGAAGAGCCAAAAGGAGCTGCAGCAGAAGGCAAGCAGCCCTTCCTAGTGGCGTTCTTCAAGAGTGGTCCGAAACTTGCCAATGCCGACAACGGCGCGCGCAGGAAACGAGAAGCCAGGCGGTGGCGGAACCATGGCTACTCGGAAAACTACCTGAGAAATCCACTGACAGGTATGTTGTTTTGTTTATTTAATTGTATTGTTTTTTTGGCTACGTTTGTAGGGTTCTTCAAACCAAACATGCCAACAACGCCGACGTCGGCGCTCGGAGGAAACGAGAAGTCAGGCGGTGGCGGAACCATAGCTACTCGGAAAACTAACTGAGAAATCCACTGACAGGTATCTTGTTTTGTTTATTTAATTGTGTCCTTAGCGACGTTGTATCTGAATTTAAATGAGAGTATTATCACAAAATTAAAAAAAAAGAATGCAAACAGGTAAAAAATTGAAGGAAAGAAATAATAACTGTAGTTTATAATTAAAATGCCTACGTTCTAATTATGATATAACGTCATTTATGTTATAAATAAAAAAGATTACACTGGAGACTCGATGCTAAAAATAAAATACCTAATATACTTATCTACCAGACTAAAAATATTTATTTAGACCAATTTTATATAAATAGATTAATACAGTGATAAATACGAGTAGTTTCTATAAATAGGGATTTAATGCTTATTTACTCCGATAATAAGATTGATGTAAAGTGTCTAGCGGGTAGGTCGAAGGTCTGTTTATAAAATTTTGTTTGGACACACCTTCTCCGGAACAATGACATTTGACGACAATTAAATGATGGTTGCTTAAGTGAAGGGTTCGTGGATCGTTTTCTTCATGAACTGGAAGTAACGAAAATTAGAAATTAGTAATGTCGTAAGTTTGAGGTTTATACCCTGTCAAATAATACAATGCAGTAAACTGACAGTTCGAAATGTCAAATAGAAAAATAACAATAACATTAAAAAACTTCGAAGTGTAAGTATACTGGTCACTGACCTCTATATTTACCACTGGACTGGCTGTTCCGTAAGTTTGACAGCTACTTTTTTGTGCCTGTTTGAAGTGCCACTAGCGAGTAGCGATTGTCCGCAGAACAAATTTTGACGTATTATGCAAATGGCCGCCAGAGAAGTGCTTGCTTATTGTTAAGTGATTTTATATTTTCAAAATATTGATTCTAATTTTATGTTGTCATTATTATAAGCATCATATAAAAGTTATCAAGAATGAGCACATATGTATATTGTAAGCGACTAGTTTTAGTACCACAGACACTCGCTACGTCCGACAGCGCCAAAATGGCGATTATCAAACAGGCACAAAAGCACTTTGACAGCCGCCAGTCCAGTGGTAAATATAAAGGTCAGTGATACTGATTGAAAATGAGCGAGTCTTTGTCATTGGTTTGCCATACAATTTTAAAACAGTGTGTAAATAATTGAACTTAAAGTGTTACTTTTTCTTCAAAGTAACTTTAATTTATATACCTAATTAACTAGCTTTATCCTGCAACTTCGTATGCGCTTAACTACCCTTTTCATGGAAATTTCAGAAACTATACAACCAGACACCCACTGAAAGAACCTTTATACCACCCATGCACTCAAGGAATAAGTTTTTTTCATACAAACTAAAAATCATATATTTCCCGTGCCCGTGGGAATTTTGGGAATTTTTTTCGTAGCACAACCAGTCACTCTTTGAAGAACCTGCATGCAAAGTATCACATCTGTACGCTCAAGGAATAAGATTTTTCATACAAACTAAAAAGTCCTATATTTCCCGTTCCCGTGGGAATTTCGGGAATTCCTTCCTTAGTGCACCCGTACATCCCCTAAAGAATGCATGTTCCAAATTTCAGCTCTCTACGCCCAGTAGTTACGGCTGTACGTTGTCTGTCAGTCACTCAGTACCTCAGTCACTCAGTCAGTAACGGAACAGTTTTATATATGTTGATTGATTACCAATCATACCTAGTGCATTTAAACGATTACAATACCTCCTACTTTTTTAACTCCTTTAGTTGTTATAAAAAAATCAAGAAGAGTTGCTCTTTGCCAACAGTATCAGTAATATATTTTGCAAGCCAAATATTTTTTTCCATTCATTAGGATATTAAAATTAAAAAAAAAAAACAATTACGTTCATTCACCTTAACTACATTACCTACCTACTATTTTTTTTTTCAAGTAGGCAGACTGGTACTGTCATTTTGCTACATTGAATTATTTGCCAGGGTAAAGGATGTATGCATACACCGATGCAGTATACCTACCTTAACAAAAACTTATTGCCGCTTTTTCATACGGACGGAAAGTATAAAAACATTTTTTTATTTGAACACACTACGTCTTCTTAAGATCTCAAAGAACTAATCTGCAGTGCGAGCACAGAACTTTGTCGACTCGTATCTTTACGAATGTTGTTCGTATAGTATGGAGACGGTTTGTTAGCCATAATTGAAATCTATCCATTGCTGCACGGCCAGCTTTAATAAATGTGTGCCTTGTTAATTTTCGATGTTTGTAAACATGCTGTACTCTTAAATAACTGTAAAATAAAAAATTACAATGTTACTAAAAACTTGCAGCCGACTCCATACTATACGAACATTCGTAAACATACGATTCAATAAAATTCTGTGCTCGCACCGCTGTCTTGTTTATAAAAGATAAATTGAAAGCACAATAATTAGTAGTACCTAAATTATGTTTTATGAATTCTTAGTCCCACTGTTATGATTTTTCTCCACATATTAATTTCCTTTATTACATTGTTTTCAGACACAGCTCATTGGACGACGAGAAGCTGCGAGATTCAAACCCTATACGTTAGTTTTAAGGACTTGGAGTGGCAGGTAACTTTGGATTTTTTTAAATTTACTTTAGAACCGGGATATTTACCATGTTTGTTATTTATTCTCGATATTTCGGCACTGTTGCAAGGGCTACTCAAAATAAATAACACAAATGGTAAGTATCCCGGTTCTTAAGTAAATTTGGAATTATTGTTTTAAATATTTGAAAAAGAAACACACAATAGCAAAGGCACCAAAGGTCGACGCTATTAGGATTGTTCAGAAAAGAACATATTGTTTTATAAAAACCGTTTCATATTTTTAAATAGAAATGTATTTTTTATTTAGAAACACAAGTTGTGTCTCCTTACAATAAAAACAACTTTTTTTGGTAAACAGAAACAAATACTCCTCTACCCCAATAGTTGATTGAGGGGAAAAATAAATCCCCAATAGTTGACAGTCTAACAAATAATGATTGAAATGACGTAACTATCAAACATTTTTATCAAAAATAAATAATAATATATTATACAGCAACGCTGAAGCACCTACATTTGCCTTATGATTAAAGATTTACCTTAATTACTACATATCAACATCAATAGGGAAAGAAAAATAAATATGATAGTTTGGATGGATGTATGGATGTTTGTTTCTCAATCACTGAAAAACGGCCCAACTGATTTGAATGAAATTTGGCATAGTGATAGTGTATACTCTGAAATAGTACATTGACTGTTTTCTATTCCGAAATACTCGTGGGATTAAAAATTGAGCGGGTAAAACCGCGCGAAATAGCTTGTACACAAATATTTGTAGAATTTCTTTTTACCAAGAAAATTCACTAACACATAATAATTAATCTTCTCTATATGTTTCTGGCACAGAGTGAATATTCATAGTCACATTTCTGACTTTTATTATTTTATTCCATCCGTCTGTGCTATACATTAGGAAAACCCTAAACAATACGTAATAACCAAATTCAATAATTGTAAGGTACTAACTCCTGAATCTCTAATGTTTGACATGCTGTTAACTGTTGGATAGAATTTTTTAGAACGTTTTTTTCAACAAAAGTTAACATTGAACCTTAAATATAATAACAAATAGCATACAATAACGCAAAACATATAAAAAGACTTGAAGTTCCAATAGTTAGTCACCAATGTCAAGCATAATAAAGCACTAATAAGTGTAAACCATACACGAAATCTTATTTCTAATCATTATTCAACTATTAAAATTAATATTTAACTCTATTGTTCATTCAAAATCTATTTAAAAAAGTCCAAAAATTCACCTTAAATGAATTAGCGTCCTTAAGCACAATCGTAAGAAATGGCGTAACATAGGTAAGTACTGTCACTTTGAACGGATTGAGTTTGTATGTTTGTTTTTATCGGATATTGCAAAACAAAAAAAGGGAAGTTACAAAATCAAGTTATAGAGGATACTTAGTGTTTTAAAATGTTATATTAGTATTTCATATTATCAAGGTAAAGTTTCTTTTTATACTTCAAATAAAGGGTGTCAAGCATCGGTGCAGTGTCATCCTTTGGTGCCTTTACCTTAAGTATTATTTTGTCTCTTTATCCTAATTTGCAAATTTGAAAGTATTTGAATTAAGTAATTTTACTAAACTTATAACTAACTTGTTTAGTAATTTTACCCCTAGGCCATATACCTGTAAGGAGGAGGTATAATTATCTTCTCCGGTGTTCGATCCTATAGAGGTTTATTCCAAAATTGTGAGACAGTACCAATGGGAGGTCTAAATAGTTTGTACGCTCCACTCACATGGACAAATTTTATTTATTATAAAATAGATCGTAAGAGAGATTAGGGGTACCGCAATCAGAAAAAAATATTTGAATCTGAGTGTAGGGGCAGTTTTAGAAGTGAAGTCACCCAATAAATCCACGAACTCGTAGTGCGATGAGAGCGGTGATGATCGAAAAAGTTAAAAATATGTTGTATATTAGGCGTCATATTCACACGTTATTGTCGGAGGGGTCCGATTAGTTTCGGGCTCTTATGGGGTGCTTTATCAAGGAGTCCTTCACCAGGCGAGGTGCAGCCGCTACTGCACTCACCCCTCATTAAGGATTTCTTTCGATCCTCATTAAGGAGCCGAAAACTGGTCCAACACCTTCGACAATAACGTGTGAGTATAAGTCACATAATAAACTATAGTTGAATGACTCATGAAACATTTTTAAATTTAATATTTTGTATGTTTAACTTACCACAATTCCCACAGGATTGGATCATAGCTCCCGACGGCTACGGCGCGTTCTACTGCAGCGGGGAGTGCAACTTCCCCCTGAACGCGCACAAGAACGCCACCAACCACGCCATCGTGCAGACGTTGGTTCATCTCCTGAACCCTACACAGGTATTATCGCATTTACTTTTTAATTAATTAATTTATATTAATAATTTACAACTTCCTCAATTTTCAACTGATTTCCAAAAGGAGGAGGTTTTCAATTCATGTGTAGGTATGTTTTTTTAATTCCTTTTTTGTAATTTTTTTACCACAAGGGGATGGCCACAAGGCAGTGTGTTATCACCACTGCTATGGACTCTCAAGGTAGACCCCTCCATAACAGGTTGAGCCAGAAAGGCTTTGAGGTTATAGGATATGCAGACGACTTCACTATCATAGTTAGAGGTTCATGTCAGGAAGTCCTATCTTACCTCATTCAAGGTGCCATTAACACAACCTTTAAATAATAATAATAAATAAATAAATAAATAATAAATAAATAAATAAAATCCCCAGACAATCACACCAACTACATGGCCCCAAAGTAAGCATAGCTTGTGTTATGGGATACCATATAGCGAACTAGGGGGGAACCTAGAATATAAATACATAAATAGATAAACACCCAGACACGGAACATTTTTTTTTTTTTTTTCTGGTTCCGTGCGGGGATCGAACCCGCAACCACTGGCGTCTGAGGCAGATAGGTTTACCCCAACGCCATAGTGGTCGTCAAATAATATATAATAATATATAATAATAATAAATATTTCTGACACTCACACAACATTGTCTAGCTCAAATTAAGTTTCTTAATGAACTTGTGTTCTGGATACTAGATAACTGATATTCTTAAGAAATATATAAACATACATATTGAATAAATACATATATTTTTTATTAAAATAAACTTTAATAAACTTATAACATCCATTGACGACTAATATCTGTGTTCATCACACAAATATCCGCCGCCGCCTAAATGGTGTAAAGACAATGAACTGTCGATCAACGCCAAGAAAACAATACTTAATAGTATTTTCAATAATAGTATTTATTAATAGCATTCTGTAACAAAAGGAAACGGGACAAAGTTAGACCGCCTTCAGTCAACGGATTGCTACTTACCTTTTCCAAAATGTGTTTCATAAATCCAAAACCTTATTATTCTTATTACAAGATGGGGTCTTAAACCCAAGATGACCATGTGGCTCAAAGTTGGATACCAAGGTTGGCTATGGAATCACGGGGTCAGACCCAAGTATGGAGCTAGCTTCAACATGGGTCATTAACCTTCGATTTTCCAGGCTAAAACCTCTGCCATTCTATCATGTGCGGAAATCAGCCTAAACAAAGGGGACACCATATACATCTTCTCTGACAGCAAAGCTGCTCTAATGGCACTCGACTCCTCAAGGGTTGACTCCAAAGTTGTGAAGCAATGCCACTAAACCCTAAACAATGAAGCCGCTGATGCACTCGCGAGGGCAGGAGCAATGGGTAGTCGATACAGTCCAGAACCATTCTGTGGCATCCCGGAGAGCTTGACGCGTTTAATACTCACTACCCAGTGCCTCTCAGAAAGCCTCTGGGAACTTTCAACAGGCATGAGACACTCAAGGGAACTGATAGAGGGATACTAAAAGTCATACACAGAATCGGTAGTATCTCTTATCAAACCCCAACTACGCGCAGTGGCAAGATCACTAACAGGACACTGCAAACTAAAAAAGCATTATGTCCAACCTAGGTCTCACTGACGCGGTGCTCTGCAGATACTGCGAAAGCGCAGAGCAAACCCCTCTACACCTACTGTATCATTGCCCCGTAGTTATGCACAAGCGCTCTGCTCACCTGGATAAGCACGAACTGGATCCAAAAGAGATTAGGAGCATCGCTGCATGGAAAATCTTAAATTTCCTGGACTCCATAGGAGTCTGCGGTGAGTTATAAATTGGGACTCACACAACAGATCTTCTTGGTCGCAGTGTGAAGAGCGGACAAGACTGCCCATATAGTCCCGAAACCCCCAATAATAGGTATATTGTGGCAATTAAAACTATTCTATACTAAAAGAACTAGTAAAATCAACTTGCGACATTGTCAAAACATCGTTATATTACTTATTTCTTTTTCCTAATACAGGTGCCAAAGCCGTCGTGTGCGCCGATCAAGCTCTCCCCGATATCAGTTCTCTACTATACCGACGACTCCAACGTGATCTTACGCAAGTACAAGAACATGGTTGTCAAGAGCTGCGGTTGTCATTGAATGCTATCATACGAAATAAAGTTATTCTATGTCATGTCATTAGACATTCTGTATTGAAGATTTTTTACATGGACGAAATAACTTATTGCATACTTTTCAATAAAATTTCATATGTATCAATTCCAGTTCTATTGTAATATAAGATACAGGGCTAGTTTTTTATCACCGGTCGATTTTTTTTACACAAAAAGGATAATTCATAGAACAGATTTATGTAAAAAAGGGTCTCTACAAGGAAATTAATTTAATCGCTAATATATTAAGCAAAGCATGATCACTCTAAAATATGAATAAATACCATTGAAAATAAAGACGACTACGCTCTACTACAAAACATCTTGTAGTACTGTGTCGTAACATTATCAAACAAAATCGATGAAATGTCGCGTCATTGTATCGTACTGTGCGTATGGTGTTCATCAACAGCGACTATTTGTTAAAAAGTTTGTGGAACTTTATTTTTTTCTAGTGAGCGATACTTAAATAAATATGCAGGTACGTTTGTATTGTATAAATGAACATAATATTTAAATTTGGCCAGTGACTAAAAATAGCCCTGTATAATAACGACATTTCTTATGACGTTGGTCGATTAAGATTACTGCATTTTTTACTTACTATCTGACCCGGCAAACGTTGTTTTGCCATATAAAAAAAAAATTGATGTTTATCTAATATATAAAATTCTCGTGTCACAGTTTTCGTTGCCATACTCCTCCGAAACGGCTTGACCGATTTTGATGAAATTTTTTGTGCTTATCCGGTATCTATGAGAATCGGCCAACATCTTTTTTTTATGGCAAAACAACGTTTGCCGTGTCAGCTAGTCTAATATATACAATTCTCGTGTCACAGTTTTCGTTGCCATACTCCTCCGATATCCGGTATCTATGAGAATCGGCCAACATCAATTTTTTTTTTGTATGGCAAAACCATGTTTGTTGCCGGGTCAGCTAGTTGGATTTACAAGAACTAATTGTTTGAAATGAGATGAAATTATGATATTACAAAATAACACAGTTATTTATAATGTTATTTATACATCTAGTGACCTCCGGTATCTAGTGTTTTCTAGTGAATTGAATGTAATCAAAAGCAATTCTACTTTATTATCCGTCACACATAATTAGCATATCATTGATATACCTAATGTTATTTTCCTAATGGCGAATCTCACATTAAATTCCGTCCCGTTTTGTAAATATTGTGAAACTTGTGAAACTCTCGTGGCGACCGGCGTAACATTGAAGGGAAGTTACCTATGTAAGTTTTTGCTTATATAAAAGTGACCTGCAAATTATCAGTTCCATAAAAAAATATACCTATAATTTCCTACGTATACGAATAGCTATTGAATTATTACAAAATGTCACATAACATATTACAGTTCGTACAAAGTTTATCAACTTTTTCTAAGTAATACCTATTTAAGTTTGATCAGTTTTATATAAGCGTTATTTTTATAAGCGACTGAGTGTAAAAATAGATACTTAGGTATAAGTCTTAATTTCTTATTAATTATGTATAACTTATGTGCCAATCGAACAAGTCATTGAACCTATACTGATATATCTTGTATATTTAAATATAAGTTAAGTCCATTGCACCAAGTGGGGATATTTTTAGATTTTATACACACGTATGAGGTAACTTTATTTAATAAGTTTTTATTGTAAAGAAATTATAACAACAATACCATTTATTTTGATATCTTTCCTTGTATCTGTAGGTATTGGATTCATTGAGATGTTTTCGTTTAAGCGATTTTTCAGAAAGAAATGAGGTAGTGCAATGACAGAACTTGTAATAATTAACGAAATGTTTAGTGTAAAGTGTTGTATTAAATAAATATAATTTTGATAATTTTACCAGCCTTTATTATTTATTTCTTTATATTTTAACCCATTAGTGTGTTTTTGTATAGAAGAAGTACTTTAATAAAATGTAAAATTAAAAATTTTAAAAACCCCCCAACACAAAAAAAGACCTTAAAAACTAACAAATAATATTTTAAACCTATTATAATTATTATCGTCCCATATATAATTGACTGTAAGACTTGTACTTTAAAATATTTTTATTTTCCGAGCTTCGTCGCCGCGTCGGGGACCGCTCAAGTGTATAAAGTATTAAGCCAACAACAGCTAATTTATTATAACATTTAGGTATGAGCTATCTTAAGTTTCATGCATAGTCTACGCTCTACGTAACGCCGCGCGCGGCGAGCTCGGTGTGCGGCTTGCGGCGCGGGGGTGGGCATCACCAAGTGCGGCGACCCGAACGGGCAGACACGTGAGGGCAGACGACGTTGACGGTTGTGTCGATTTTACGAATTTTTCGGAGTGAATTATTTTGATGCAATCTGCAACTGACAACTGTTTTTCTCACTTAGCGGTCCCCCGACGCGGCGACGACGCTCGGAAAATAAAAATATTTTATAGTACAAGTCTTACAGTCAATTGTATATGGGACGATAATAATTAGAATAGGTTTAAAATATTATTTGTTAGTTTTTAAGGTCTTTTTTTGTGTCGGGGGGTTTTTAAAATTTTTTATTTTACTTTTATTTTGTACTTTTTAAAGTAGGTTTTAATATTAGGAAGGTATTTAAAGTAATTAGTTAGTTGAGTTAGTAACTTAGTTAGGTATTAGATATCATATTAGTTTTAATTTACTAGATTAAGTTTTAACTAGTAGGTAGTCTTAGGTCAATTTCACTGAAGTGACACGGTACGAATCTTCTCATCAACTATTAAAGAGCTGATGATCTTCAAACGGCTGATCAGGTCATGGTTCCCTTACCATATACTTTCAATGTAATTGTAGTAATACGGCACCAAATTTCGAATCAATACGACATATGGAAGATATTCAGATCCCCTCATCAACTATTAGAGAGCTGATGATCTTCAATTGGCTGATCAGGTCATGGTTACCTTACCATATACTTTTAATATCATTGTTGTAATACGGCACCAAATTTCGAATCGATACGACATATGGAAGTTAGTCAGATCTCCTCATCAACTATTAGAGAGCTGATGACCTTCAAACGGCTGATCAGGTCATGGTTACCTTACCTTATACTATCAATATCATTGTTGTAATACGGCACCAAATTTCGAATCGATAAGACATATGGAATTTAGTCAGATCCCCTCATCAACTGTTAGAGAGCTGAAGACCTTCAAACGGCTGATCAGGTCATGGTTACCTTACCATATACTTTCAATATAATTGAAGCAATACGGTACCAAATTTCGCATCGATAGGACATATGGAAGGTAGTCAGATCCCCTCATCAACTAGAAAAGAGCTGATGATCTTCAAACGGCTGAACAGATTTTCATGAAACATGGCTAAGAACACTCGGGATAAAATTATCTATAACACAAAAAAAACTAAACGAAAATCGGTTCATCCGTTTGGGAGCTACGATACCACAGACAGATACACAGATACACAGACACGTTAAACTCTCACCCCTCTCGTTTTGCGTCGGGGGTTAAAAAGAAACAGATAATGAGTAATGCAACAGTATACGAGGTGTCAAGGGTATGAACAAATAATCAAAAATAAGCTGTAAGTTTCCTTATACCACGGGTAAGAGGGTGATTGTCGCAGCGTTAGGAAGTAACAGTAAACGGGTAGTCTGCATAAGCTATCAGTGAAGCAAAGAACTTCGTTGAATGGCTCCAGGGTGTTGCCATATTTTAAGTGTAAATAATGGCATATACAAATATTTTATCGTATGGTCCCCAAAATATATTTTCTGAAAAAAATAATGGCTATATCATATCTTAACCTTAAATACGAGTACCTAGGTATATGATGTTTTAGAAAATTAACCTATGAAATCGGAAATTTTAATAACCAGCATATTCATATTTAATTATCTGTGGATTGCCGCGCACTTCGAAATTCAAATTAATTTTATTCGGAAGTTACTCTAATTTAAAATTCAGTACAGTAAGTACCTAAGTTGTTTTAGTTAGTGTTTTGTTATATTGACATTGTAGTATTTTTTTGTTTTTATTGAGTGTTTTATTTCTATGAAATTGTAGTAGACTTTGATTTTTGAATACAAGTTCTAACGTACCGCTGCGTAAACACATTATTGGTTCCGTTCAATAGCTTGGAATCTGGCTTGAGTGTTAGAACGCGCCTCGATCGGCAAGTAAGGCAGATAATTATTGCTAATATATGCAAGGAATGATTGGGAAGCTCGCAATTCAACAAACAGCAGGGCTACCATGCGACCATCAATAAAGACTCAAATCGACAAGATAAATATTACCGAATGGTTTTATCCTATCATGCAAGCTAATAAGTATTGTCTGGAAGAGATGATAAGGCCGCCTATTGTGCACAGTACCTATTATATTGTTAGTAAAATTATGGCTTACTTCATGTGTAAAATGAAGAATGATTAAATAAATAATATGCGCACCATAACAAATAGAGTTTATTTTTAATTTTTTCATCGATATAAAGGCTCGATTTGTTGCTGTCCTGCAGGAGTACTCAACTGCCCTTCCCCATTGCTTCCCCAAGACAAAGCGCGAGCCCACTCTTCACGACAGACATCGCAAAGTTACAAGAGGTACAGCTAGAAGTTCTTCGTCACCCACCGGACATTGCCCCACCAGATTTCTACTTTTTTTAAATTAGAAACTTATGTGGGAAAAGTTCAACATCCGAGCAGTACAAAACGCTTTCGATCACTTCATCATCTCCCGTCCGCTACACTTCTACAGTCAAATAAACTGAAACCAAAATGGCTTAATAACAGTGTTTTTTCACTTAGTATTATTTCCCTTTCCTTAGAATTCGCTCTTGTGGTAAAAGTATTGATGCTTTCCGATAGATGGCATTATTCTCAACACGGTAAAGATTATGTTCCATTTTAAACCAACAGATGTAACTTTTGCTCAACGGTTCCTGAAAAAATTTATTGTGCTTTAAGTAGTTGATAAAAAATTAATATTATTTTATCCGCTATATAAGATGATATATTTAATATTTAAATTGAATCATAAATACAAAAAATCGTAGATTTTTCTAATTGGGTGCGTTCTACGCAGTTAGCGTAACTAATTGGGTGCGTTCCAAGCATATGAAAATGTCACAGTGGATAGTGACATGAAATAGATTTTATGCAATGATTTAAAGTTAGGAAAATCTTGAAGTTTTTAGTAATACTACTACTATGTTGATGCACAAAATGTCAAAACGAAAGTGATTGATAGACTGACATGAGTGAAGAATGAATTTTTTCATTCAGTTTTCTCCCGTGATTCGTGAATGTGCTCTGGATTGTGTTTTATAAATTTTCTACAACTTTGGCAAGTTCCCGGACTCTTTTCGCATAACACGTTGGATTTATGCACGTTACAAGGACACCGAAAAGTAAAACCTAATAAATCACGCAACTGCTAAATTGTTTTTTATTTACCTCAATACATAGACTTTTATTGAACTGCTGGATTCATCATACCCAAACCTGATTACCCGTAATTTTATGAATCTAGCTATTCCAAAGTCTAAGTTATTGTTTAAAATTACCCTTCTTGAGAATACAAGCTAGAGCGGCACAACTGGGTTTTGGTTGTCGAGGTACGGTTGTTTTCCGCTAGATCGCGCTAGTACCAAATTTGTTAGTGATGACTCTATACCAGTATATAAGTTACTCTATGCTTAATAAGTACTTGTAAAGATGTAAACCAGCAGGTAGGTACTTTGATTGACAATACTATTTAAACAAAGTTTTAGTTTTTGAGAGCTCAATCTAATACTTAGCTTAAGTTTTGACAAAGATTTAAAAATGTTAGTCAATTCGGTTTTTTTAATGCTCTGCATTTGTTTATTATTTTAACTTCCTATTTTATGTCTTTACAAATAAATGCACTGTTTGGAGAAAACGAAATACCTATTAAAGAAATTGTCAACGAATGCAGAGCATTAAAAATACGACTTCACGTCAAAACTTTGGCGGAAGTATAAGGTCGTCAATGTAAAGATTCTCCGTACCTATTCATACATATTTTTCCAAAAATGTTTAATCTGAAGTATCCTCTATCATATGAAACAAGAATATTCGTATAGTAGTAGCTTGCACTGCGCAGCTTTTTAATATCCCTGCTGTAGAAGTTTGTTGCGCATTTTATAAATCATAACGTTCATAACTGATTCGTAAATTGAAACCTTCACGAAGAAGTGAATTTTTAGGTGACTAAACCCGCGACGCGTTTGCCTTCAATCTCACCTGATGGTAAGTGAAGATGGGGTCGAAGATGACAGCACACCGGTTTAGGAAGGAAATATATATGGATAACATCACCGCTGATACTTGAGTGCGGTCTTTTTGTGTTTCCGCCAAGGAAAGCTTTGGCACCCACTAAAGCAAGCTCTAGCAGGAGGAGGATAAATCCTTTTATGGACAAAAGGGAATGCTAAAGTGCTGCTAGCCCCGAAGGCTATCAGGTATAAAATACCCTGACAGTATGGGGATCGCACGAGAGTCCTTAGAACCTTGAGTATACCCACTAAACATCCCCCTTTAATGACTCGCCTTGAAAAAGGCCATTGATAATAATCGGAGCGACAGCCAATCGGTAGATAGAGGCTGCGCAGTGGGTTCAGTTTCTTTATTCAATATATAATAAGATTTACATTTTTTCTTAAACCTACACACTTGAAACCTATTAAGGTTTATTTAAGTGCGAGTAAGTCGCATTAAGTACTGTACATATCTATTTTATAATAATGATTGAGCAAACGTTTACATGTTTTATGATTTTTTGTTAACTTTAAAATTACATCATCGGGGATTGTATGTAATATATTAGGAAGCATGTATCTCCACGTCCGTTTACCATATTCGTTATTATATTTAGGTAGTAGGTATATATGTTGGTGTATAATTAAGTTTACGTAAGTTTTGAGGTCTATTTTTCTTTTTAAGATTGTGTATATATGATATTCGTCGAGGATTAAATTATAATTTATTTTATTAAACACAGATATAATTTTACAGTATTTTAATAAACCACTTTCGTCTCCTTTATATTTTTCCCTTATGTTTTTAGGTACTATATTTTTTAATATGCTAATTTGTAAATTATATATATGGTTCGTATTAGTTTTATGGGTCCGACCATAACACGACAATCCATAGCTTATTATTGATTCACCTAATGCGGTGATAGTTAGCTGCAGATTTTATATGAAAGGTTGTCGTCTGCCAGCCAGACTTTGAAGGGGTGTGTTACCATCAAGCGGGTGCCACTCGGATTAGTTGTCTTTTACAAAACTATTATTCAGGGACGGTACGGTTATTCTACGTGGTTCCCTAAGATGTTAGATATCGAAAATTTTATTGACTTTGCTGAAGTTTGATGAAGGTATAGCCTGTGGCTGAGCATTGTTGTCAAGATTGAGTGGAAGATGACAGAACAAGCGTTTAGGCAAGACCTTCATAAAATACTGCCGGAAACATCACCCCTTTGTCATGAAGAAGCAAACGGTTAATGTGCTGTTCTGGGTGACTTTGTCTACTGAACCAAAGTGACACTCAAATAAAGCCACTTGATTATTTGAGTGCTAGTTACAGCACATTAATTTAGTCTATTGATTTCAGTTTATCATTCATAAACCTTTTAGTAAGATCATAATTTCTGGAAAAACGGCAACAAAACTAAAAACGTACTAAAAGTTTATTTTAGTGACACTTCATTTATTTTTTGTGTATTTTGACGACCACAATGCCTTCTATGCCAGAGGTCCTGGGTTGGAATCCCGGCGGCGTCGGATATTTGTGTGATGAACACAGATATTAGTCGTCAAGACATAGATGTTTATACTCTAAAGCGCAATACACACTGAGCCCGCCGGGCCGCCGACAAAGCCCGGCAACACAACCCGGCGGCCTGTATGAAAAGAATCATGTCGGCAACATGCGCCCGCGCGTGCTACCCGCCGACATGTTGGCGGCTTGGGTACGCCTGCGCTCAGTTGCCCGGCGACACAAGCTGCTATCAACAGATCACTGCCATCGTCCATTTTTAAGATTATTTCTATTTACTGAATTATCGAAGATACACGACCAAAATTATAAGACACAACTACACAACCTTTATCGACACGCGGCAATCACTGACTGCCAAATAAATTTCTCATCTCAAGTCGCCGACATGCCGCCGACCAAATTTTCCGACTTGTAATAAGTGAAGCCGCCGACTAGACCGCCGACAAAAAGTTGCCGACATATGTCGGCGGCCCGGCAGGCTCAATGTGTATTGCGCTTAATTGATACAAACTAATGCTTCGCCGATATTCGTTGGTTTTGGTTCTCGCTTCTTCTCTTTTTTTTTCGTTTTGACATTTTTTATTTAAATTTATGTTTTATTTATTTATACTTCATTGCACACTTAGAAAATTATAAAAGAAAAAGAATACATTTGAACAAAAACAGTTTTGAAAGGTACAATAGGCGGCCTTATCGCTATAAAGAGATTTCTTACAGACAACTTACAGACAACAAATGTATGAAAAACAATATGGATTATAATGTTGTATGTTTTAAATATTTTATATTTAACTATGTAATGTCCTTTATACACCACCTTTGTTTAAAATGCGCATTATGACATTAGGTGGAGTTTATCTGATACATTGTAAAGCAAGATATTAATCCCTTAAGATTAAAAAGGTATCTTACAGGGAATAAAAAATACTTTAATCCTAAGGGTTATAATGTCATTTGATTTTGGAATGTCAATTGGAGCGAAATTTAATAATACCTACATGGACATGGCTGTATGACTAGTTGCTTTGCCTAATTAAAAAATATATGTACTTTAAATTTGGCTGTATAAGTTTGTGTAACTTTGCATTTGGAACGACTACCAAGAAAAATTAAAAATCCTCGTAAAAAAAAAACCTGTATGCGACGATTTCTTTTGCCTTTTGAAAAAGACAAATAAGAAGTAAAATTGCGCGGTTTTGAAAAGAAAATTTTTTCAGAGTTTTTATTTCAATAGTTTTCAAATAAATAAAATATGTCAAGCTCGAGTGACGATTTAACACCAGAAGATATTAGAAATGAAGCAAATAGTATCGTCGATAATATTTTGCCGTGTAAATCAAAGCATTTGTACATGAAATTTTACGAGATTTATTTGCTTGGAAAACTAAAAAAGCCGTGAAAATTATTTCGGACTCATTGCTTTTAGTATATTTTCAACAGTTGTCTGCTACAAAGAAACCTAGCAGCCTATGGACTGTTTATTCAATGTTGAAGACAACAGTAAACAATGAATATACCAAATAGAAATATCACTTTATCTTTACATAACTGGTCAATTGTTTCTAATATTATCGTTAATTTCTAAATTATTAAATACCTAAGTACTTGATTTAATTCCTGCGTTTCATTACCTGATCTTACAAGGTGGTGTATAAAGTAGAGTAAGCTCCTCGGGGATAACAGTGTCTTAGTCTTGGGCAGTCTTGAATCCCTCGCTTCATTCAGGATTCTTACCATAATTCCCTCACTTCGTTCGGGAATTACCTACAGAATCCTGCATTTCGCTCAGGATTCAATATGATGCCCGTGACATAATACACTGCTTTATCCCCTTATTGCATAATATACTATTACAACTGACATGTTTTAATTAATATTATACCAGTCTGTTAAATCATGACAATAATGTTAAAATTCTTATTTTTGTATTTACCAATTTTTCAACAGACATTTAGTGACAATTTCTATTTTAGTTAAATATGTTTGTAATAATTATTATTTAATTTGATGTTATTTTAATTTTTAGCTTTTAAATATCTAGTTTCGTTAGGTAGGGTTTGCGCAAAATTTTGAGAATGCTGTATGTGCCTAGTATAGACATGTATATTAGAATTAAGACATTTTAGACCTATTATTGTGATTTGCTTGTATATATGTTGTTGGCAACTCTTTTTTGAATAAATAAATAAATGTTTATTTATGTTTATATGGTAATAAAAAAATATGTATTTATTCAAAATGTATGTTTATATATTTCTTAAGTGTTTCCGTTATCTAGTATCCATAACACAAGTTATTTAAGAAACCTAATTTGGGCTAGATAATGTTTGTGCTAGTGTCAGAAATATTTATTTATTATTTATTTTGTGGCATTTGATGGATGGATACTAAACTATGAATATCAAAACAAATATTTAAAATCGGTCCTGGAGCTTGGCGTGAAAGTGTAATTTTGTTTGGCCTTCCAAACGAATTTTTAACCCCACGCAGTATTTCAGAAACATACCTAATATATAATTGTATAGATAGGTTCACCTAACAGTTTAACTTGACGAGTAAATTTTTTAATGATATCAAGGCTATTTAATTTTTTGCACTATAGGTCAGGCAAATTGTGTATATTAATAAGGTTTAGGTTAAACAATGAATAATATGAATAAATGAGTATTATTTTTTAATATACACAACACTGATTTAGGTATTTAGTATAGGTCTATGAGTACCTATACCATTTCGCGCGATAAACGAAAATAAGGTAGTTACTTCAGTTTTTTGTTTAAAGAAACCTTTTTAGTAAATTTTTGAAGTTTATAGTTTCTGGGTGTAAGCATAGTATACTGAAATTTTATATTTAACTGATGTTCTCCTAGTAACAATCATGATTATATTTTTATACATTGCTATATTCTTGACGATAGAAACACAATATTTTAATTATACTTAAAACCTATATTGCTATAGAAAACACCCTATTAACTGAATCCTAAAAAAATACAATCCTACCAAGCAATACTCTTATACTTAAATTAATATTACATGTAATGATAAACTTTTCACGATCTTATCGCCCTTCTGTGCGTCAGTTTTAATATGTTTAAAAATCTTTGTTTAAGATATAGTACTATAGATTTTTTAATGCAAAGGGTTGTCTACTGTTGATTGGACATACATTCACGTAGTATCTTTTAGCTGATAAGTTAGCGGTACTGGATAACGGATATAATATATTCTTATCATGCCTTATGTAAATAAATAAATAAATATGTTCATACAAATGAATGGTTGCATTTATGTGCATGAACTTGGAAATATTAGGGTTCGAACCCGCGACTGCTAGCGTCCGAGCAGATAGTGTAACCTCAGCACCACACCACGGCCGTAAAATACAATTTTATATTCCGATTTCTTAGTACACAATCAATCAACACTTATTTCTTTATCAGATAAGATAGGCATGCTGAATCAACGGTGCGTCTTATACACAACATAGTCAGTTTCAACGATTGAGGCCAGCCGTCTGGATTTACAAGGATTTCGAATCGTGTTTGTGTATTTCTTTTATAAGAAACCGAAGCTCAATATAAATTGAAACTTTAATGAAGATTTTGTTTTTGTTACTAATAAGTTGTTCAAGGTCTTGGCTTGGGATATGTTTGGTTTCGGCACCGGCGACTCACAGGCGCAGCAGCCTCCGGACGCGGGCCGGCATGAGAGCCCGCGAGCCGACGCCGACATCACTCAGTCGCCGCCGAGTGCCCACTCCGCACGCCCTACCACAGCCACACGTAAACAATGCCTCTCGATACCGACGCCAGACGCCTGCTGTGAATAAATACAAACTTTTTTCAAAGTATCCAAAACAAAAAATGGAGCTTCTAATGTGGTTCGCCTTTGTTTCTGTCGCATCAGCAAATGTTTTAAGTGATGACTCTAATGATAAAGTGTTCAGAAAGTGTTGTGCAAAAACTCAAAGCCTTGTTAAAGTGTCAGTGAGCTCATTGGGGGTTCCCAGTGATCGGTATGAGTGCATCGACCAGGAAGAGTTTCCTATATTATATAATGTATCAGTTTCAGCTATTAAAGTTGCCGAAAGTGTTACTATTGTGAGTGGGCTCCTAGAGTGTGATGAAATTCAAGCTGTTCACTTCAATGATGCTGATATGGATTTGTATACATCTGTAGGCTCTCATTGCTATGATCAACTAGCCTTAGAAATTAGCAATAACTCAATAACTCAAAGTGTTTCTAAAACTGTTAGCTTATCTTGTCTTCGTAACGAGACTAAAGGTGTAGAAGAGCCTGGTACCAAAAGTAACTTAAAAATTGATCATATTCGCAAATGCTGCCCTGAAGGCTTTGGTTACGATCCCGAAGTTCACTCTTGTCGAAAACTGGAAGCTGAAAGCAGTGAAGAATGGCTTTTGAAACAGTTGAATGGGAAAGACTATATTTACGATATAGAAATTGGTTTACATTGCAAATCAGACCAGTACTCAGTCGAACTAAGCGAAGATTTCTTTTATTTGAACGTGGAAGGGAGTACTTTGATGGTTTTGGGTAAAGCTGGTGATGTGAATAAAAGTATCCTTCAAGGAGAGTGGTGTATAGAGCGTGACTACAGGACACTGGGGCTGATGGCGCGCGTTTGTACCCACGAGTGCTTGGATTTTGGAGCCTACTGCATGAAGAAGTGCTGCCCCATCGGAGAGCACTACCGTCCAAGACGATGTGGTTCGTTGAATAGCGTGTGCGTCCCTAACGCCGAGAATGACCTATTATTCAACATGTCTTCTTACATAGATCCGTTAACAGAATATTACGGGGATATAAGCGGTAAGTTGCAATTCTGAAATGATATCACCTTCTAATTTAAATCTTGATTGAGTCAAAGTGTTCGATATGGCTAATGTAGGTATAAACATGATTTTATCATTTCTTTAGATAAGTTTGTAAACAAAGCCGGTACTAACAAAACCGGAACTACTTAGTTCCATTAAATATTTTGCTTTTAATGAATTAACTTCTTTTAACAACAGTTTTACTGATATTAGACTAGAAAGGTTTGTCCTAAGACTACTTATTCTAATGATGACAGTGAAGAATGAGCGATATTTCTTATTAAATTTGACGACCACTTTGGCGTTGGGGTAAACCTATCTGCCTCAGACGCACGTGGTTGCGGGTTCGATTCCCGCACGGAACCAGAAAAAATAATGTTCCGTGTCTGGGTGTTTATCTATTTATGTATTTATATTCTAGGTTCCCCCCCCCTAGTTCGCTATATGGTATCCCATAACACAAGCTATGCTTACTTTGGGATTTTATTATTTTTTATTAAATGACTCAGAATTTTATTCAAGCTGGCTTAATAATTAAAAATGTTCCTACGAGTTTTCGAAATAAAAGTAAAACACTAATCAAATGCGAGTCTGACTGGCACACCCAGGGTTCTGTATCTGCCATGTTTTATGATTGCAGTAGTCATTTCGAGCATGACCTTTGAGCTAACAAAATTTACGTATCCACTATTTTTTATGAAATGAACTAAAAAATGGCGACTCTCGAGCTATCACTCATAACAGACTTCGATTTGTCCGTCGCAGTTGTTTGAAGTTAAATCATGAAACAAAGTCACGATATGTTTGAAAGGAATTATTTTTATAATATTATTTTTATGGCGGCCCTTGTAGCACAGTGGTCGAGTGTTCGGCTGCGGCGTGAGGTCCTGGGTTGGAGTCCCAGAAGGGACTGTGCGATATTTTATAGACTGGCTCGGGTCTGGGTGTAGTTATGCATGGTTTACCCCTTAGTTGCGCTGTGTGGTCTCCATAACACAAGCTCATATAAAAGCTTATTTTGAGGCTACATATTTGGTGTGTCAGGTGGATAATTATTGTAGATCATTTATTTTTTATTAGGTACGGGAGCCAATGAAGGCCCACTTAATTTCAAAACCTTGTAAAATCTAACCGTTGAGTAAAGTAAAGAGGGAGCATAATGGAATGTGTAATATATTTATTTGTGAAACAAGATATCTAAAAAACGTACTATTTTTGGCATTTTCACAATAATATAAACACTTTTAAGAAACTTGGTATTGGCTGCCTTGGGAAACTGGTCTCCCAAGATGGCCCGAAAAATATTAATTAAATATATTTATTATAAACACTTTAACACTTTTAACATGAAACATCGATATACAACCACAGACTTCTTGGTTAATGCAATACATTAACACAAAAAAATATATGTGGGATATCTTAAGTCTATCAAAATAAAAATCAATTAAAAAAAACAAACTACTAAATTAAATTAAATTTAACTTAGGCACTAACTTTGAACGTAACTTATTGAAAATTTCAATAAATCAGTTCTTTTTCTAAAATATTTTTGTCTTAAGGTCATCCATAGGGAATTATAGTGTGGGCCATGATAGGAACTTATACCCGGGTTAGGTAAGTCAATAAGTCATCTCGTAAAAATACACAAAAGGAAATGAAATAATAATAGTTATCTATTATTCTCTAATAAATAGATAATGCTTTCTCTAAATGATGCTATGTTCATTTTTAAAACGAATTATATAGTGGAGCTTATAAAATGCGTATCGTCTTGACGTGACCAAGCAAATTCTCATGTGTGATCAAAACGGCGATGCCTCGGTAATAAAACATACTTGCACTATTTGTCTTTAGTACCAGTAGCATAAACCCGCGAATTTCAAATGTTTCAGAAAATCATAGTTGCATTTTTTTAAGTAGGCTATCTTAGGAGCCGGGCGACAGTACCTTATTTAATTTTAGTTCTCTTGTCAAAAAATAATCGTATTATGATTACCGTTTCAGCGTCAAAATCTGCGGCAGAAAAGGAGCATAAAGCATAAAGGATACGATAGTTACAGGTCGATAATAATAATAAAAATTCTTTTCAACACACTTGCTCGTAAAGTGAGCGTTATTCTATTGAATTTAGAACTATAAACTGGGCTATAAGTCACGCGTGCATAATATATTATACCCTAGTGCATAATATAATGAATCCTACAAAGTTGAACTGTACCTTTGTGCAAATTACATGCGAGTAAACAGAGCATATTTTATTGGTCCGGGTTATACATTAAATATTTTCAGAAACAACAAAGAGGTGTTATACCACTTCAAATCCATATACATTTTTAATGTTTGCGCCTTATATTAGTAAAACAAATTTGTATATCAAACAAATTATTCACAATTTACAATAATTTGTTATAAAATATTAAAATATTTGCATTTAAACATTTTCACTTAAAATAGGCTGTATATGCTATACAGACATTGACACATTTGGCGGAAAAAAAACATACGCGCATGCGCGAGGTTCGGCGCCATTTTTCAATCACAATTCACAGCTTTGTTATCAAATGTGTTTGTTATTTTATGACCACGTATGTCTGTCTTTTACTCACAAGTGTGTTGAAAAACGTCGTATGTACTTCGCTCACTTGTTACATAATATACTATTATTGTACAACAACAGCATAAAAATAAAGTGAAAAAGGTACATTTAATTTAGTATTGGCAAAAAGGCGGCCTTGTCGCTGTAGAGCGATGTGTTACTGAGAAAAATCATTTTGACATATTGATCATTAAAGTGATCCCATAAGATTAGGTAGGCCGGGTTCGAAGTTCCGAATTTTGTGTTGGACGCAATATGAATGAAGTAGAATGATTTTTATGCCATGATTAATATATCAATATATGCAGAATTTATCCTAGTTTCAGATTAATTCGTTAAATTGATTGCAATAATAATACATTTTGGCTCAGGATAGTTTTTCTCTAGCAAGTCGTCAAGGATTAACTTACCCCACAAAGGGGTTGGTTGTTCCTTAGTTGAGGTATGTTGTTCCACTTTTAAGCCCGGTCATAAATAAAGTCATATTAGAAGGAAGGATATGTATAATATAAATAAGACGTACATGCTAAATATTTATGAAAGTTTAATTTATGACATGAACAGAGGAAGAGTATAAAATCTTCAAATTATTGTAAATTTTTCAACCAACAGGCTTTGGTGAAATCAATACTAAAAAAATAGTAACATACATTATTATTTATAATTTTATAGAAGCAATAATAAGGGATTAAGGGCGGCTTGCGTAACATTTGGTCTAAACAGAATTTAGTTAAATGAGTTTATCTTGCTAAATATGTTTAGCCTAAATACAATAAAAAAGGTTTGACAGTTCGTTAAACGTGATTAGTGCCTAAATTTTTGTTGTGCAAGACGCTAATTATAGTTAGCAGACTAAATGCGTTTACGTCGCTCTTAAACTGTATTTAACGACGATGCGCAAGCCACCCTTAGACTTACAAACATCCATAACACAAGTCATTTTTGAAAAACGTCAGTTTGAAACGAAAACACACTATTGCGATTAATTTTAAAGAGAAAAATGAACTGATTTAATCTTCGAAATTATATTTTTTTAATTCAGTCTCATAACATAAACTGTACTTAGATAAATCTTCTCATTATTAAATCACTTTTACTAATTATTTCACACAATATAACATATTGGACTACCTACCGATTTTTATTTTGAGGTACGAAACCCAAAAATGAGAAAAAATTAAAATGTATTTTCTTTTAAAACTTTGTTTTTGTTTTTTTTTTTAAAGAGATTGTTTAGCTTAAACTAAAAGAATGAATAAGTATCCCTTACTTACTTTGGTCTCAGTTTATTGGGCTACACAATAGCAGACGAAACCCTCATTAACCAAATAAATAAAATACTGAACATGGTCGTTCTTCTTTACTGTAGAAATAAGCTGTACATAAAGGTATATCCAAAGCTATTAATTTCTCAAAGATCCATCATACAACGGGAGTCAACTTTAATGTAGAATTAGACGAACACTACCATCACACTATATTAAGCTGAAATTGTTGCTAGTTCGAGTTGCTATTAGGAATCTTCGAAACTAATTTTCATTCCATCATCATCACAACTCCGTGTAATGGGCCCACTGCAGGGCATGAGTCTCTCCTCTGGATGAGGAGGAGGTTTAGGCCATAATCCACCGAGCTGGCCCAGTGCTGGGTGGTGGATGTCAGAATTTTCAGGGTGCCGATATGGCTTCTGACAAACCCTAACGACTACTGTATACAAGTATACAGCACCGGGGACCGACAGCTTAACGTGCCCTCCGAAACATGGAAGTCGCCGTGAGAAACGAATGGTCGGCGGTCACCCATCCAAGTACCGACCGCGCCGAACGTTGCTTAACCTGTGATATCGTAAGATACACACAGTAACCACGGCGCCACGACGACTTCGTCATAAAGGTATATCCAAAGCTATGAATTTCTCAAAGATCCATCATACAACGGGAGTGAACTTTAATGTAGAATTAGACGAACACTACCATCACACTATATTAAGCTGAAATTGTTGCTAGTTCGAGTTGCATTTAGGAATCTTCGAAACTAATTTTCATTGGAGTGATGGATATGTTTAAAAAATCCATCAAACATTTTTTCAGCCGTGTACGGTTGGCTTAGAATAGCCCTTCGATAAGCGAGTTGTAAAAGGCAACTAATCCCAGAGAATTAAGGGTATTGTAGCGACATCTAGTATCGCTTCATAGTAACGACGACGATGACGACACAACTGATCCTACAACGCGCTATCAGCTAATTTATTAGCAGCGAATATATATACGACATCCCGACATCAACCGTCGGGCCGCGGGCCGCGGCCTGCCATCCCTTTTCTGGGGATTGGGAACGAACACCTTGTTCCCAAAGTATGCCTGTCTAGCGGCCACCCTTCAAACAAATCCTGTCGCCACATATCACCCCCTTTTATCAAGTTCAAGTTCTTCATCATCACTTACCATCAGATGAGATTTAGGCCAAACGCGGGCTTAGTCACCGATAAAAATAAATAAATAATAAATATAAATATAATATTGATTTAAAACTCCTGAAGCAATGGAAAAAAATAAGACTGTTTTTGATATTTTAATATCTGCAAAGATATAAAAAAAATGGCCTTGATTCAACCACGATGACAAATAATTTAATAATTTGGAAATTAATTATTCCTAAACATATATCAAATTATTTAGAAACTCTATGCTTCTTTGCGAAGACTGGATTTATAATTTTTCTAAAAAGTGTAAAAACGCTGCATCCTCGCCTTACGTCATTTTTTCGTTCCTCACTTTTTCAATAGTATATTACTCACCTTAATTTTTCTTACAATTCTGTAACCAAGCTGTAACTAACATAGGCTTAAATCAATTTCTCATGAAATGAAAAATACTGAGCAGTAATTTTCGATTTCATGAGTAAAAACCTTCAACAAGTTTATCTTAAACTTTCAAAGATTACCCAAGGAATAATAATAATAAATTAATAAAATCCCCAGACGGTCACGCCAACGTAAGCATAGCTTGTGATATGGGGTACCATGTAGTGGGAACGTAGAATATAAATACATACCTAATATATAAATAAACACCCAGAAATGTTTTTTTTTGTTCTGTGCACGAATCGGACCCTCGACCCTACTATTGCCGCAGTAGCATTATATCACTTCACCACGTCTAATGAATCCCATCAATAAAGACCTACCTAAATGCTGTTGCTCTGATGGCTGTTGGTGCAAAGAGTAGCAAACTTTTTAAAAGAACTCGGGTGACGGCAACTTTTCCTTCCAGCGTCGATGTATGTGAAGGACGAATTATCCTGCAGAGACGATCCATAGATAACTCGGTGCTTTTATTCCATTAAAGAAAGATATTCGTTATAGCCTTGAAACGTACCTACTTTCTAAAAATTACATTATTTTAAACTTATCTACCCTGTGACTGCCAAATGCTTAATTCATGTTTGATACTACGTTAAAAAACAACCAAAGGTGATTCAACTGACAGTAAATTTAGGAAAACACATAGTCTCAGATGAGCATATTTTGTCTTAAGTTTTCGCGATTCATACTATTAAATAAAACACCTTTTAATCAGATTTTTGAAGAGAGACAGTGACCACGGGGTCTGCAAAGACATCGAAGCTTCGAGTTAAACTAAGAATGTAATTATACGCGATAAATCCGGTTAAAAAGTGTTTTATTTGAGAGCATATTTTCTGATTACCTAAACCTTATTAAAGGACTAGCTGTTTTAAAGTTTTCATTAATATATGTCGGATCTTACATTATGATAAGCAATTGCATAAAAAAAATACTGAGCCATCAAAAATACTTCCAACGCCATCTAGTGTTAAAGCGTGACATTAAAATATATGCCATAAGAACCAGTATCTTTTTCGGGATAAAAAGTAGCCTATATGCTATTTCAGACTATGAACTATTTCTGTACTAAATTTCATTAACACCCGATCAGCCATTCTAACGTGATTGGGGAACAAACATCCATACATCTAAACTTTAACATTTATAATATTGACGAAATGATTAGTACTAATAAAATTATACTGTCTCGTGTTTAATGGATGTACTTACCTAATGAGACTCAGCATCTGTGCCCATAAACATCATTAATATTACATAATTACATTATATTGTCAACATTTAACCACCCACTGTATTTCCAATAATTTCAATTTGATGTTTCATTAAAATAACCCTTTCATGAGCTAACTACAGGGCATTGAATCTCTTCTCCGGTTAACGAGGTAAGGCCATAAACCAATATGCTGGCCCAGTGTTGGTTGTTTAGTAAGAAGAAACTAAACAACACATCTTTCTTTTATTTCGACACATAATAGATGTTACAGAGATTTTTATACATTCTTAAAAATATGGTCATATTCTGAGTGAAGAACTGATTTTATACCACATAGTGATGTTGTTTCTTCTCTTTTTTGTTCGAAGATGTGATGGGCATTAAATGGGGAATCCGCTGCCCAGCCGGCAAGTTTGCAATGAACCGCTCTTCCACCCGCGACTGGCACCGGCTTACAAAAGACGGCCTCATTGAGACCACAGACCTGGTGACTCCGGACTATTGCATTGAGGCCTTTGACAGAAGACATTGCATGGAGGAAGACGTATACCTTACCACCATTCTCTGCTTCGTCGAAGCTCAGAAAAGCAAAGATTTTCGAGTTTCGTTTGTGGTATGTATCCTTGTATCTCTTTAAATTGCATTATTTGTAAGTTTTTTTAAATTATGTTTGATATAAAGATAACCTTTTTCAGTGTCTGACGATCATATGTTTATTGCAAAGCTCAGCAGTGTGTCAATTTCATCCTATTGAAATAATTAATATTTTTGATGCAGTTTAATATCGAGTTGCCTAATTGCCTTTAATATTTACTAACAAATAACTATTAGTTTTGTTTGTTTCCGTATAGAGTTGTGTCACAAAATCCACTTGTAGGTTTATTTAGTATTTGCGTTACGATTTCATTAAAGTATGCGACATTTTGCAAGTCTATGCTATTTGCTTAATATATTCATAAACTTCTTAGTTATTATTTATTTATTACTAGCTGTGACCCGCGACTTCGTCCGCGTGGATACCGTTTATTAGAGTTAGATAAATACTATTATTATATCCTCCTTGAAGTTAAAACTTACCTTATTCTAAATTTCGTCAAAATCGACTCAGTAGTTTAGCTGTGAAAGCGTTACTGATAGATAAACAAACAGAAATATTTCAAAAACTGTTACAACAAAGCAGTGATCCGCAGTTTCACCTAGGTTTTGTGAAAAAGTATAGGTAGGTAGGTATATTACATAGATGATGCCCGCGAATTCGTCTGTATTGAATTAGTATTTCGAGTAGGTTATTTTCTTCTCCAAGGTCCTAACTATCTTTAATAACAAAAATAAAAATGAAGTATCTTCGCCCATATAATATGTATAACTCCTTACCACAAACATAGGTAGGTAACTATCTATTAGTTACATTACAAAGGCACATAGCGTTATAAACAAATCGGGTGCCAAAGTGCCTTAAATTTTAATATTGTCTTAAGTTTTTGCGATAACTATTATGTATGACTATTAAATAAAACACTTTTTAACCGGATTTATCGCGTATATTTACATTTTAAATTTTAACAGTCGCTCGTGACCACGGGGTCTGCAAAGACACCGAAACGTCGAGTTAAAATGTAAAATATAAATTATACGCCATTAATCCGGTTAAAAAGTGTTTTATTTAATGCCTTCAATTTTACTTAATTCATGCAATATCTTCATTAATTATACTTAGCTTATTGTTATTTTAGGCAAAGCTAAGTAGTTTTTGCGTGAAAGAATAGCAAAAATCCATCCATCCAGCCATTATCAGTGTACATACAATACTACCTATAGTTATGTATGGCTGCTTTTCAATGCCAAACGGCTAAGCCAATATTAATGTAATTTGGTACAGTAGTTAACACATACGTTACTTTTTATTCCGAAGAAATCTACGGTTTCTGACTTCCAAGAGGCAGAAACGATCATGAAATAAACAAAACCTTGATATCCATTTCATCTCTGTATGTACAGAAGGCATCAAGCGTTACAAATCTGTCAAAAATTTTTACTTGAATTTGAACTCTATGACCTCGATAATAAGTTAAAATTGGTTGGGGAAATTTGACAGGTAATGTAACGCTTGTTCCTTCTGTACCTACCTATATTAAATCGCGCAAAAGCTTGCGCTCGCCTCCCGCCTTTTTATACCCTACCGCCGCGAGCCGCGTCGAACGCGGCAACCGTTACGCAAAAATAATCCCTATATCATTCAGTATTCACGCGCGATGGGTTATTACCGTATTTCATGTATAAGTTTGGTGTTTCTATACCGATTTCTATGATTCTTTTTTTATTGAATAGGTAATAATGTTAATTTTTTTTAATTAGGGATGAGTGAGAGTATTATAAACGTAAGAGTAAACAAATATAATCAGAAAGCTCCGAACTGCTAAGCTATCGGGATTTACACGTGTTATTGTGAGTCAATCATAAAATATAGATATATACTGTTGTGGGATATTTTCCATATAATTTTATGAAGAATATTTCTTTCATACATGATTTCTATGTAGCTTTAACCATTAAGGCTGCACACGCGACGGAAGCTTAAAAAATGAAGTAACTTCTCCCGTTTTTCCAACATTTCCCTTCACTGCTCTGCTCTTATTGATTGTAGCGTGATAATAAGTATACTATAACCTGCCCAGGAGTATGAATAATAATTTTACCAAGTTTCGTTAAAATCCGTCGAGTAGTTTTTGTTTCTATAAGGAACATACAGACAGACAGACAAAAATTTTACTGATTGCATTTTTGGCATCAGTATCAATCACTAATCACCCCCTGATAGTTATTTTGAAAAAATATTTCATGTACAGAATTGACCTCTCTACAGATTTATTATAAGTATAGAAGATATAGAAGATAAGTATAGATTACCTCATAAGCGAATATACGTGTAATATTTAATTAGTGCAGGCCAGAAAGACCAGTAGATGTCGACGAACGCTTAAAATCTAAGATGCCTGCTCTTTATTTATTTAAAAAGCTTTTAAGTTCAGATTCTATGATTAACACGTTGCTTTATGATTAACAGTCGTTACAAAAAGCTACTCCAAAACATGCCACGTCAGAATGTTGAATAATTGTATCGTCTATGATAAATCGACGAGATTCTAATTTTAAACTACTTAATCCATTAGCCAATAGATTGTCGGAATCTTGTGTGATAGGCTGAAGTAAAAATATTACACGCACTTCATAGAATGTTCCACTTCGCGTAATTTGTTGTGTGTAGGTTATCCAAATAAGAGGGCAATGAAACGACCGATTGGAGGATTTTGGCCATTTTATGCAAAGGTCATAATTACTAAATTGCAGATATTTTTTATTAATATTTAGGTAGAACTCAAATTTTATGAGGTGAAAGGAGAAAAATTAAACGTATTTTTAATATTAAAGTAAAATAAACAGCAGGGTAGAAACAA
This sequence comes from Stenoptilia bipunctidactyla, assembly GCA_944452665.1. Taxonomy (NCBI): domain Eukaryota; kingdom Metazoa; phylum Arthropoda; class Insecta; order Lepidoptera; family Pterophoridae; genus Stenoptilia; species Stenoptilia bipunctidactyla. Next base: position 12,312,737 of record OX101725.1, on the reverse strand, counting down.
TAAAATATGTCACAAATATTGAAGTAGTAAACAAGTAATTTGGAACCCTACTTAATAGTAGGACCACCTGCGTTTATTAAGGTGCAGGCTCGTCATAAAGGTGTTCAGAACACATCATCGCTCGATCGCCAATATAAAGAGCCCTTTATTTTCCGAACTATTTTGCCCCAAGTTAAACCTCATCATTTACCTCTTTAACAAAATTACAAATCTAACTTATGACTTGTCTTATATCCATGTAGACAATGTACGCAATTTTTTAATCCCCCCTAAACGTATTTTTACACAGTACTGCTATACTTACTCGTACATATTCACTTCAGGAAGTCTTTAAACACCATAAAAAAGACATTCCTATTGTTTGTTTTTTGTTCGATATTCTTTTTGATTAAACTGTCGTAGCAATAACAGATTAAATAATCGATAGTTCTCAAAGAACGCACTGACAGCATTCATGTATTTAGTATGAATGCACGTATGTTATGATTTTAAAAGTCTACCGAGTTATGATATATACGTTAATTTTAATAGCATCACCTCTTGCAGGCAGCCTCTCCACATGAATCCCATCAACATTTGTTCTACAACTTTTTAAAATTAATAGTTTTTAAAATTTTAGTTTTTTCATACAAAAATATTTGTAGCATCTGTTTAGAGGCGTAACTCTATTTACTCTGAGCGTTGGTATGCCACGACCCTTGCGCAATAAAATATCGCTTCCATAAGAATAATAGGTAGGTACTTCTTACAAATTGTAGAGTAAGAAGCAAACTTTTTTTATCAAGATTTGTAAAAAGTCGTAGAATAAATGTTGTTGGGATTGATGTGGAGAGGCTACCCGCAAGAGGTGATGCGTTACATAATTAAAATTAACCCTGTATATTAGTTTTCATTACTATTTGAAACATACTGAGTAAAAATAAGTCAAGCGCTGTACCAATCGTGAAATAATGTAAATTAATCTTATGTTCGCACCATTTACATTGCAACAGGCATAAGGTACAATGAAAACAAATTAATCTAGCTACGTATAAAAAAATAAGTAAGTTCAGAAACACAAATAATTTCATAAAACTTCTTATAGTAGATACATTAAAATTAGTAAGTAATTGCGTTGATGGCGTTAAAATTTAAATTTGAGTAAGCTGCACAAATATACTTGGATAGAGCCCTTTAAATAATGCTTTTGTCTATATTTAACGAACAATCTCCAAAGGAGCTTGAAAATTTAATTTCAGTTAGCGAAGACAAACGAGATAGAGAAAGTGAAGGAAAATACCGCTGCGTGCGCCTGCACAAATTCTTGACAAATTAAGGCTACTTTATAAGCTGTTCAAACTCTAATACATCTGTTCACCCCACGATCACCCCATGCGGCCCTATACAGGGTGTGAATTACGTAAAAAAATTAATATATTTTTCATAAATTAAAATTTCAAAATTCTTCTCAGTGAGAAAAATTTAAGTTTAGTCTTCATTTTATGACAACATACAATAAAATGGAAACGTTTTTATTACTTGCTGTGCAGTCATAAGCTACAGATTAAACTTAAATTTTGATCACTTAGAAGAATTTTGAAATTTTATTTTATGAAAAATGTTTAAAAAAAATAACGTTTTTTTCGAAACTCAGACCCGCTCATCATTCTTAATCTGTTATTAAAATATTATTAACTATTATGTGGCGACACTATATAGGACGGTAAAAGCTTCTAACTTTTAAAATCATTGTCAAAGTCTTGTCTTAGTAATTTTTAACTAAATCTCCTTCTCTATTTGTTTTGAACTTCGAATCATTGTCACAGTACAAAATGTATTTTAGCTTACAAATGTACATAACACCAATATCAGGTGTCATCAAGTTTATTGTCCAATATTAAGGTAACTTTCTATATAATAAAGGTTAATAAAGTTGATGACGAAACTACAAACCGATATGTGCGCTCTAATTAATTAATTGTAAGTATTTCGGGTCTCGAGTGTATTTACTGAATAATATAAAAGCTGAAAACCGACGCATATTTGACCATTGATCGGTTAATGTGTTTAATTAAACCTGACATGTGATATGGTGGAGCTAATTAGATCACAGACCGTAGTGTTTTTAGGAAGTCTTAACGTGCGAAGCTTTTTATTTTATCGCTTGACCTTCGCAAAGCAGTAGGTAAATAGTCATTTGACACGATCCGCGGTGCCCGACACATGATTGTTAATTTTGCAGACTGTCTTCTGCTTAAAGGTGCCTGAGTCTTTCTTGCTATTTCAGTAGCAATTTTAGAAACGCGTCAGAATAGTTTCAGCTAGATTCAGCCTGTGAAATTACAGCACAAAAGTTTCATTCATCCTATAAGTTATTTCGCTTGAAAAAGTAACAAACTTTTATGAAGGAAATATTGATAGGATCTGCATTAATCTGCTCGAAGACGAAGGAAGGTATTAGCGTAACGGCTTGAACCTAACCGTCTATGGCAGCAAGGGGGGATACTTAACAAATCGATCTTTTTTGTAAACTGGCGCTGGTCATGGTTACTGGTAGTTACTTTAGAACTATGTTGTAGGTGTGAGGGTCTAAATTATATGGTAATCAATACATTTATGGTTTGCATTTTATGTTTAGAAAAAACCTTGTTAAAATGATTTGATTCCATGGCTCTGTGTGACATGAGTACATGAGAAGTTGTGGGTACGATTATTTTCGGCATATTTTTTAATTCGTGTATCTCAAAAAGATTAACCAGCATTATCTATTTACTCAATTATTTATTAAACCTTTATGTTCTAGCTGAACAGCGTATCAGCTGTTTGTCTGGGCCTGACACTGCTGGTGTACTGCAGCCTATCCGAGCTGCGCAATCTGCACGGCCGCACTCTCATATGCCACGTCAGCACCATGCTCCTGGCGTACTCCTGCCTCGCCAGGGTCCAGTTTGGAGAAGTTACTGATCATCGACTTTGTACTATGCTTGGTTATTATAGTTTCATTTTTCTATTATTTGTGGCCAATGCCTTTATTTGTATTTATTTAAACTTTGTAACCAACCTACTTGGTACGTATATGCCGAGTCATTACATCGAGGTTTGAAATATGTTGGGTTTTAATATTCGGTCTCAATCCTCGAACTTACGATAATTTGAAAATATTGTTTTTTAGTTTGGTATATTGGACTATAAGAAATATCCATACTGTTCTAAAATAAGGCATGGTAGCGATTCATAATATTGGATGTATGTAGAACGACTTTTTTATGTATAGCATCTGTAAACATGAACCTTCTACTATACTATGAAGCAATAAATACATACGATTTGATATGATAAAAAACGTTTACATACATACATAACGTCACGCCTGTATCCCTTACGGGGTAGGCAGAATACCAGAGGCTAACAAGGCCATCTGATGTCACGTTTGACAAATTTGGAGGTATTATAAAGATGAAAAGAGACTATTGAAGTGACAGGGGGTCAGCCTATCGCCCACAAAAACGCCTTTAAAACCTCTGTCCCTTAACTGACTTTTACAGTATGCCCGGAAAGAGCAGCTTTCACATTCTACGTTTTTCTTTCGCTCCCAGTCCAGCATGGAAGCAAAATATCGCAAAATAATAAATAAATAAATAAAATAAAATCCCCAGACAATCACACCAACTACATGGCCCCAAAGTAAGCATAGCTTGTGTTATGGGATACCATATAGCGAACTAGGGGGGAACCTAGAATATAAATACATAAATAGATAAACACCCAGACACGGAACAATTTTTTTTTCTGGTTCCGTGCGGGGATCGAACCCGCAACCACTGGCGTCTGAGGCAGATAGGTTTACCCCAACGCCATAGTGGTCGTCAATATAAACGAATATTTTGCGTACAATTAAATACTTAATTATAACATGAAGTCCAGTGTTTGTGAGCATTAAATGGACAAACTCAACAATATTTTCAAGGTTGGAATCTCTCTAAATTCTTTCTAGGGAAAAGCATTATCTGGGATGATAATATTCTTCCCAACATAGAAACAGAGAAGCCATGAAAATGAAATGGTTGATGAATGAATGAATGTTCGCTCATTTCTTAAGAATACATGGTTGGAAACAACCAACAACATCAGAGCATGCCTGAAAACTTTAAATCCAACATCCAGGAAGGGGCTCTACCTAAAACTCAAGACACGTTCAGTGTGTTTTGGTGGTAATACTATGCTCGTAGACTAAGAAAACAGATTGAGATAATAATTTACAACCAGGTATCAATCTGACACCTGTCACCTCAGATTTCCGTGACCCCAGGGTCCGCAAAGATACTGAAACATCCAGTTAAAATGTAAAATACTATACCTCTAAATATAAATCCATGTGATCTGTGGTACCGTTTGTTCTGTTTACATTTCATTTTATCAGCAAGTCTCGATCACTTGTTTTTCTGAACTTCCAAACGTGTATATGATGTAATTAGCTAAGTGGGCTAATTTTATCGTACCAACCTCCATATTTAGGAAAGAAGTAGATTGTCAAAATAAATAAGGTTGTTATTGTAAATGCCAAAAATAAGTTTTGAGTTTGGCGGCCACCAGGGCGTAATGGGCTGATAAGTAAGAGGATACCATGGGATTATCGTATCTGGCATTTTTTCTAAGATCATCAATATCGCTTATTTATTTATCACGCTTTTCCAATTAATTATAAGAAAAGCAAGATATCAAAAGAAGTCTTACTTATTATAATATATTAGATTTTCTGCACGGGCAGTTGAATAGTCGTTTTTAAATGTTTAATATCGTCGAATGTTAATTTCGCCAGTGTAGCCAGCTAAAAATAGGATAAGTGCGTGTGAGAGTCGACTAATCCGAATGTTTCAAACCTCAATATTCAGGTAGGTTTACCAGTGCCCATGCATCATATACTTAAAATATCGACGCACTTACGATTTTGTTTTCCGCTTATACTTCATGAACCACTTTCAATATAAACACCAGGTAAACGTGGGTTTGATCACTATTAATGAAACAGGGTACTTGGTTAAGGACACCTAATGCCTTCAAGCATCAATCTACTTGAAATCAGTAACTCTTCGAATAGATTCCTGTTTTGAATCATTGCTTGTGTGGTCCTCGTTTTAATCAGCCGGGTGTTTGCTCAGGTTACGGCATCTACTTCGGGTTCGTGGCAGCGTTCGCCTGGCTCAACGTCATGTGTCTCGACATCTGGTGGACATTTGGGTAAGCATAAATAAAGCATTTCATATACCTAAGTTTAAGTTACGTTTATTAATACAGAGGTAAATAATAAATAAGTATAGTGGAAATCGCGTTTTTAGGTTCTTGGTAACGTTCTCAAAACTAATCTAAGTAATAAAAAGGTTTATTACATAGAACATATACATCACAACCATTCAGTAATCATAAATGATAACATAAAAAAATTGCACATTACGGTTTCGAACTAAACGGTTGAACATATTGTGGCGATATTTCTTACATCGCTTCTGCAATGTACTATTGTGATACGCAGGTTTAAATTTCCACTAACAATTTAAACTGTCAAATCTTTTATGCTGACAGAATAAAAATCAAAATTTTAATAAATATTGAAATATATGACATATTTAACCCACCCAAAGTGAATGGTATGGTCCCAAAGTAGCTCGTGGGATAGATAAAACGCAGAGAATCAGAATGGTTGAGCTACAATTAAGGAGTTCTTTTATGAATTAGTTTTACCGAAAATCGACACTACGAGCCGAAAGCAAGTATGCAAATGGTAGTGAGATCGATATCATCTGAAGTTGTGTTTTTAAGTGTCAAATCAAATAAGAATTAATCAAGCAATGAGGTGTAAAATGGGTTGAAAGCAAATGAACGGCAAAAGTCGGTCCGACTGCTTAACTTGCTCTCCGTGGCACGAAAGTCGTCGTGGGAAATTAATGATCGACGATCACCCATCCTTGTCCCAACCATGCTGAACTCTTAACTTGCTATACAGGGTGACTGGTGACAAATTTTAGATACTGAAGGAGAGCACTCTGTACTCGATTCTGGTCGTAATTATGTAATGAAAGTAGGTTCATAAATTTTCACTAGAATTGCCTATAAATAAATAAAGTTTTGTTACTATTTACTTTAACTTACGCCTGGTTCAACTGCGGCACGTGACCTAGCACGCGGATCACTGCCAATGCTAGTGTAACCATGCGTTGCGTAATGAATTCTTTAACTTTCGGTTAAGTTTACTCAGTAAATAATTAATACCTATTAATATTTTTTTTCTCTTCATGCATGTTCTCAAGTTATCACGTCCTTGAATTTCAAAAGTGACCCACCTATATATTATAAATCGTACGATTTGCACAGCAATCATACAGCCGCGCCACTTCTTTGAAAAAAAATGATGAAACATTTGAAATTTGAAAATGAGCTTCTAAGAATCGATTTTGCTGATTTTCTAAGCAGGATCTAATTTAATAAATACTTTCTTTATTATTGTCTTAAGTTTTCCCAATAATTAAAAATAAAACACAATTTAAACGGATACGTCGCGCATAATTTATATTAAACATTTTAACTCGAGGTTTCGGCGTTTTTGCAGACCCCGTGGTCACGAGCGTCATAAATTATACGCGATAAATCCGGTTAAAAGTGTTTAATTTTATACATTGTTTATTATCTGAATAACAATATGAAATTTAAATAGTAAGCATTTTTGACATTAAAAGCAACTTCTTAACAGTAGAAATTAACTTAAGACTAGTAATCCGTAGTTTAGTTTGGATACTACGAGGGGAAACTAAAAATAAAACGTTCTTTTCCGAAATTTAGTTAATCTCATACGTGTAAATCTTTAGTGGAAAAAGCAAGTAGGTATCTATCTAGTATGAGTAAATATTTAGCAAAACATCGGCGCTGTTAAAACAAACTTGATATTCAGGTATCCTATAATTTCCAATACAACGATCTTCATTCCGATTTGAAATTTAAAAAAAGAATTCTACTCATAACGGTTTCTAAAAATCGTATCACATTTTCCTGTAAAATATATTTGAAATGAGTAATTCTTTACATTGTTTTTGCCAGCTGTTTGCAAGTAGGCGTGCTTCCCAGCTCGTACTTGTAACTATTGGTTCGTCCACAGACATACATCTACATAGATAACCCAAATGCATGTACTTCGCGTGTCCGAACCCCGACCACGCATCAGAATTGGTCGCAGCTAGATTAAGTCCGCGTGTATGTCCGTAAAAAAATCGGTATCAGAATATTGATATCGTTCTTAATGAAATGAAAAATGAAATGATTTTTTTTTATTCATCATAAGACCATCGAATGGCCACTTAATGATGTCACAATTTTGTACTTCGGCTTACACAAGGTGTTTATAGTTATTGAATAAGTTATTACAGTAGACCAAGATACAAAAAAAGCCGACGGAAAAAAACTCTTGGCACTCTTTTTCAGTCAGTACATACAGTACAAATTGATCATGACATGAAAAAAAACAAACACAAGACAGCTAATTGTGAGCGCCAATGTCATGCCACAACTAAATTGCTTACATAGTAGGTGCATTGAGCTATGGATGCACAACACGAACATGACAAACTGGGACCAGAGTATTTAAACAAAAATGGAATAAAATAGTCATAGTATCATCAGCAAAACGACCTGGCACTGCTAGTAGCACCCGTTCACGAGTATAACGCAAGCACCAGCCATCACCTTCCTCAACCATATTTGGTTTCATCGGCGTAATAATCCGTTTCATCGGCGGCATCGTTATGTATTACCCATCACTTAATATCAGCTGTGACATCATATTAGGTGTTAAAAAGCCGGCACGCCTGGTTTTAATACAAATCGTGACACTTGCATTATCTATCTAGATGTATGTCTGTGGCTTCGTCCGTACGGATTGTTTATTTTCTCGCTGATTTGTTGAAACTCGTCCGCACATTGTTCAAATATAGTTTCTGGCCTTTAAGCGGTTTTGTCGTAATTCCGCAAATGTTTACTTTACTTGATTATCTATCGAAGACATAGGTTTAGGTGTGTGAAATATTTGCTTTGGAAAAATTAGATCAAGTATTCTTTAAGTGTTTTTGTTCAGTAACCTCTTTACAAAAGAAATATTAAATGGATTAATTTTTTTACAGCAGATACAAGTGTATCTGTTTTTTTATTATAACTGTTATGCGAGTAAGTATAAAGCAGCAGCTGTGAACAAAAATCGTTATCACACACAACAAGCCCCTTAAAGAGTCTGCTGCATTGCGATAAGTTGCTCCTGGATGAGATTGAGGCTATCAACTCCCAAGTTAACACCGTGCTATTAGTGGATGTTAGATTCCACCCCAAAACAGCTCCTGAAAAAATCTCATTACAAACTTACACAATAGATTTAATTTTCTATCAGTTAATTATTTTGCTTAGTTTATCCTGAGCAAAATCACTCAAGGGCTTACTTAGGTAAGTTTAGCCGTTATTTCATTTTGGAGTCACATCCCATAGATTTTTGTAATTTAAAATACAAATTCAAAAAGTTTATTTATAGACTAAATTACCACAAACGGAATAAGGTATAAAATACCCATAAAATCAAAAGATATAAATAACAAGAAACACACGATTTTCAGCTGGAACTTAACCTCGTTCGTGGGCATTTGTTTTGTTTAACATACACTAAGGGTAACTTATTGAAGTATCACGTACAAAATATTCATATCTCCTTTACCAAAACTATGACGATGCGTTAAGGATCAATACGGCCATTGCGCTTTTATTTATGCCCCAAGGATCGTCCTCGTTTATACTGCCATGGCTATGTAAAGTATTCCTTAATTAATATAAGTAATATAAGTACGATGGCACTTTTGTTTCAAAGTTTAAAACATGTTGGGTTTTTTGGCTTTTGCAAAAACCATCCAGTTTTGGATAGTTTTTACGAGCATATAATTAGATAGCCGTCACCAATAAAGAGATAATAATCATTTTGAACAAAGGAGTTTAGTAAAAAATAGTGTTTGATTTTATGACCGCATAAAAAAAATATACTTAACTCTATCATATAGGATTCATTAAACTTAGTCATATTTTAGGGCACTCTAGGAATAGTCCTATGGTAATGGTATTTGCTGTTGAGTTTTTTAGTACCATTATCATTTAATTCCTTAGGTGATAGTTAATAAAAATATATCCATATGATAGCCAAGTTATCAATTTATAACTGAACTGTTAAACTTGCATCTTTGGCATATCGTACCGACGACTTTACTTACAACTAGGTCAACGACCACATTGTAAAAAATTTAAAAAAAACACATAAAATGGTATTATAGTAAAGAAGTATAAAATATCATATAAGAATCGCAATTATCATTCAATTAAGTTGAACTTGTTCTGTTTTTTATAACTGTTAATTACCGTCACACAAACATTAGATATGATTAATTAATATTATTCCTAAAAGGCTCGTTTTATGGAAACTCCACCTAATATTACAACTAAGTAAAGAATTGTGTTGTACTGCCACGTACAATTACATGAAACACCCCCAAATTAACATGTAAGGACAGCCGTAATTGGGCTGTGATTAGTAAGAAATTACTAAACGCGTTTTTGTTGGGAGAGGCTGATGGATTTGCAAGGCTGAATGAACGCACCCAGCAATGTTACCAATTAAGTACGACTATTTATCCTTTTTACTCACTTGTGCAAAATTATTTAATTGAAGTGAGGTATATGGAGGGGTGTAGTGCAATGTTGAATGACTCACGATTCGCTTAGCTAACTAAAACTGCTTTGCGTTGGTTAATATCCACAAAACTTCAGCTCCACAAAAATCCATTTTAACAAAGTGCAAAAGCTCTGGTTGTGCCTAGGGGTATTTTGTCAGATTAACTTTTTTTTTTCAATTGACTTTTATCTACGTAAGTGCCGTTATGCGGAATTACCCAACAATTTAACAATAACGCTGGTAACCAAATCGACTGGTTATTTAAATAGACGCGGTGACTCATAATAGCCATATGAATTTTGGACGGATTTGGCCTTACTAATGTAAACATGACACCGCTTAACGCGAACCATTCATTTTAATAGTCATTTCAAAATCGGAATAAGGATTAAAGTTTTAAAACCTAATATTATTCTAAAACCTTCCATGCTGGACTAGTCTCCCTCCATCATTATAATACCTCCAGACTCAATCGTGACATTAGTATAGCTTATAACCTCTGGTGTTCTGCCTACCCTATGAGGGATACAGGCGTGAAGATATGAATGTATGTATGTATTTTAAAAACTTTCAAAAGATAAGCACGTCGCACGTAGCAAAATATTTATATTTGATTTATTTAAAATGATTGATTGCAGCATATAGAAAATAATTTATCAGTTTCTATGGATAGATATAAAAAAACTGATAAAGATAAATGGCTTTGGCGAAAGCTTTAAATATATTTTCAGTGCTTCAGGAATGTTTTTGAAATCTGAAATAAATTAAAAGATAGAAGGATTTTTTATATCTAAGATTAAGTGAACTGTATGTTTTAAAAATAAGAAGTAGTTACAAATATATTCACATGTATCTTATTACAGATTATAAGTAACTGAATTTTATAATGTTGCTGGAGAAATAATAATAACAAAACCTACGTATCCAAATTTATTCTAATCAAGTAGATTGTTCAAATTGATTTAATTACAACCCACTGATATGTAAAACATGAAAGATTTTTACGGTATCTATGTTATTAACTTTTCACACGTCAGTACTGACAGCGGTACTGATCACAATCGGACTAATTTTGATTAACAGATAAAACATATCCTAGATTATCCTATATGAGATAGGAGGACTTTCTCGATAATACGTATCTGTGCAATTATACCTGGCTTACCAAAGTCAAGGCTTCACAGTGTTTAAAGGGCAGTTAATTGGTTGCTAGCCAGGCAGATTTGAAAGAGGTCCTACGAGAACGAAACTTGTTAAGTAAACAAGGTTCGTTCTGATTAGTTGCTTAAGAAGTCGGTACCATTGAACACCGAGGTGGAAAACGCCTCCTATAGGTGCCATCCACCACCCCGGTGTTGACGAGCTCTAATGGGGCAGATGGAAATAAAATGTCCCAATTATCTTGAGGTGGTCAGCCTATTCTTTGCTGGACCATACGGAAATAGCTTTTACCTGAGAGCAACTACAGAATCTGCTTAAAAAGTTATATAAAAAAATACCCATCTCTGTAATAGGATTAATATCCACATGTAGCCTATGACTTTTAGTATTACGTTTCAAATTAATTCATTTACATTAATACGAAGTCACCGAGGCACAGCGGCTCTTTTGTATGTCTTACGTTGGAGGTTAAGCAACGCTCATCGCGGTCGGCAAAAGTTTTCTTTACCACCGACCCTTCATTCTCACAGCATTTCCGTGTTTTGGAGGGCACTTTAAACAGTTGGTCCTGAGTTCTGTATATACAATAGTCGTTAGGGTCTATCAGAAGCAATTTGGGCATCCTGAAATCCTTATATCCACCAACCAACACTCGTCCAGTTTACGCCCTAAACCTCCTCGTCACCCAAATTCCTACCCCGAAACTCTAAGCATAACTTTAAGCAAAAGGTAAAAGTGCGTGTAGCTGCTGGTGATTAATAAAAGAGGATGATAACATAATTTTATAGTCATTTGCCTCGTGTAGGTACGATATCTGTTTCCTATCTGTTTGCACGCAGCTCGTCAAAAGCACTCATTCCTCTTTATCAAGCGGATTTTGCTCGATGCTCAAGTGGCATTACATATTAACACAATTAAAACCTTGTCAATATCAACGCCATCGAGGTTTGCAACTTCGCTTATGAAGCTTTTAAAAGCCGATAATTTATAGATAACTCGATTTGTTTTGTGAGATTTGCGAAAACTAATCTAAAGGTTTTTTCAGATAAAATGATACCTAGGATTTCTAGATTTTTATATATAAAAAATCCTTTTCAAATCATTTGGCAATCTACTTGAAAAAGGCTCAATATGAGGAGGCCATAAACCACCAATCTGTCCTAGTGCTAGTTGGCTCTGAATTTTCAGGGTGCTAATATGACTTAATATTACTAATAAAGACTACTGTGTGTAAACATACAGAAAGCAGGTTTTAAAGTCAAATGTGTATGTGGGTGAATATTTGTAACTCTTTAACCCTGAATGGAATTCATTTATCTTGGTAAAAATAAATAATTAATCCCGATATGCTTAGTTTTACTATCATAGGAAGGAAGTAAACGCAATTATTAACAAAAAGCTCTAAAAACATACTATGATATATTTATTGAATACCAAAACATATCAAGAATAAATTGAATAAGTTTATAATTTAGTTCAAATATCGCACAAATAATTTGCGAATGCGTGATATTTTATAAATCACGTGTCGGTTTCTTGAAAGAACGTCATGTAAAGAGGGCCCATGCCAAATTTGATAACATACAGCTCGTAGCTAATAGATATTGTGAAACGCTACTTTTTTTCTACCAGTTTTGTACCTGTATCGGTTACTCATACCAGTCAGTTGAATATTGAAACCCGCCATAAATAGACATAGACTGATATGAGTAATTCGTATTAAATTCTTCATTTCAATTGTTTATTGAAAATATGTATATTATGTGGCTGCGCCGCGCCCCGTAGCAGTCGCTACCTTACGCCACACCATTACATTCATTTTACGACAAAACACACGTCCCATCGACATTGACACGCTAATAGACGCTATAACTGCCATTAATTGAGTTTTTGTGACCTCATAGTATTACTCGCTAAGTAACTCAATTAATTGATTTCTCACTCCTGCTGCTTAGGAGAATTCTTATTTTAAGTTTAACGTAATATTATAGTTGCGTTACACCTGACTTTTAAGTGTCAACTTACTTATTGAAGTTTAGACATGCAGCCTTACCAACTTATGGCGTTATTTCAAGTTGTTCTAATCATGTTTACGACCCGTAAAATTACTTTAATTAATTTACGTCCTGTCGAGTCTATTGAGATGTGCTATTTTCTTGGACGTTGCGGTTAAGGAACTTTTTTCTGCGATATTCTTGATGATGTTATATTTGCTACATGATTTTATGATAAACATCTAAAAAAGTATAAACTAGTAAATTCATATACTTACAGGGTTACTGGTGACAAATTTTAAATACTTAAGGAGAGCACTCTGTACTCGATTCTGGTCATAATGATGTAATAAATGTAGGCCCTTAATTTTTACTAGAATGGCCTATAAATAAATAACCTTACTTTACTTACGCCTGTGTAAATCGTGGCACGTGACCTGCACACGCTAAGTGTAACCATGCGTTGCGTAATCAATTCTTTGTCTTCCTGTTAAGTTTACTCAGTAAATAATTAATACATATTTATTATTTATTATATTTTTTCTCTTCATGTACGATCTATCACGTCCTCGAATTTCAAAAGTGACCCACCAGTCTCCCTGTATATGTCAAAGAGTACGTAAATAAAGAATACATGTCGAAAACAATATTCATAAGTGCATAGGAAAATACCAAATTACCCTCTACTATATGTATAGTAGTATTACCATCCTCAACTATAGGTATGTCGTAAAAAGATGAATATACTCTTGATCATAGTTATGATAGCAACAAGAAAAATATGAAGTACAAAAACAGGCGGTTGGCACAAAAAGTTTCCTGTTTTACTGTATAATACAAGATACATTTTGGAAAGTGCACGAATGCTTGAACAAATTGAAGGTTTTACTATTGGGCTACTAGACACAGACAGCAATTCCATTTTCATATAGTTATATTCCAAAAATTCGTACAAAAAGGTTCGATACTTCACTTTTTGGTACGGATCGCCAATGGTGAAACGAACTACTTTTGTCGTTTTTCCTGACAATTATATTCCTGGTATTTTTTTCAAGGGTACAATACAATACAATACAGTACAAATACACTTTATTGCCAGAATCAACAGGATACAAACATATTAAAATATTGAATATACAAGGAAAACTGGATTCAACACAATTTAGGCGGCCTTATCACCCATGAGCGATTTCTTCCAGGCAACCTTTATTTACAAAAAAACATACTAAAAATAATAATTTGGTCGGGTTTGCATTGCCATTATAATAATAAAATAATATATATACAATATTAATTATATACATATAATAACAATAAACTTATTATAAATAGATACATACTTCTTATACATATAAATAAATGACATAAGTACACAAATATATTTGGAGTTTTATGACGTGGGTAGAGTGAAAAGGTAGACAAAGGCATACAATCTTCATGGTTACTTTCCACCAGGCGATATGGAAGACAAACGTCCAATCCTCATTATACATAAAAAGGGATGGTTAACAAACAAAAAGTACAGAACCGTACTGAAAACTCAGCACTCAGGTTTCTGACAAACATATGTTTTAAGTGTGACTCTACTTAAAGTTCCACTATTAAGACTTAAACTGTTTAATTGTTTCTTAACCTCTAATTTTTACTTATTACTTTTTTGACCCCAATGGTTGAGAAAAAATGTGATTATTGCATAGGTCAGCCTGTTTAGAAACAATAAGGAAACTCAAATACCAAGCGAAAAACAATCTATAAGGGCTTTTTCGCAATACAGAACCAGGCCATCATTTGAAAGAATTCGTTTATTAGTTTTATTGAGGGAATTAATTAGGATTTTAACTGTTATTTGTCTTTAACAGGAGTGTTCGCACGGTGCAACCTCTGCGGAAGAGAAGTACAGAGAGGCGTCGCTTCCTATGGTACTCCCTTTATGCCTGGACTGCTTCTGTTACGCTCACAGTCACCATGTTCCTGCTGGACCGATATCCCATCTGCACGTTCTTGGATGCTAATGTTGGTGATAATGCTTGCTGGTTTGGTTCTGGTAAGTATTAACCTAAAAAGAAACCTAATAATACAAATAAAATGAAAAGCAATTTCATTTTGACTCTACTTTGACTTTTTTATTCATTTCAATCAGAAATTATTTCCATTGATTTAAATTCAATTAAGAAACGAATTTTGAGTAACAGCTTTATTGCACTTATGATAATTGACGTCATGTTCAATGATTAAACATGTCCGTCTAGGAAACAAATTTGAAGCAAATTCATTAAAGGAATAAAAAGATATAATAATAATAATATAAATTGTCATCCCCAATTTTATTCCCTTAGAAATGCCACCTTTCCAGGATTCCTTTCTTAGTGCCCACTTACGTTATATGTATAAATAAGCTACATGCATAATTTCATGATTTTAGGTTCAGCGGTTTCAAAAATTGGTATTTTATTTTAGTTCAGAATACCGACACGGATTGGCCGCATTACATCTTCTTCGTGGTACCGATGGGGCTGGTAACCTGTACGAACTTCGTGTTGTGGGCTTTGACAGCGCGTCATTGCGCACGAGTGAAGGCTGAGGTGCACCGGCTGCAAGCGGGCTCCGTGGGTGACAGGGCTAAACGACGCTTCAGAGTGGATAGAGCGAAGTAAGTTATGAATAGTACATTACCAAAACTGATAAATATGATGAGCTTTTGCTATGGAGACCACACAGTAATAGGGGGTATATTAATATACCCAAATACACCGAGTTATTGTAGGTTAAAAATTTCGAGCCTGGTCAATAGAAGTAGTGGTCATCGGGCACCCGTAACTACGTCATCTAAGCACTCGGGTGTTTGGGAAACGGCGTTCTGAAAATTCAGAAATAAACCAACCAGCATTTGGTGAGCTAGGTAGTTTATGGCTCAAACCTCTCCATCGCAGGTAGTTTATGGCTCAAACCTCTCCATCGCATTTACTAGCGAGCTGCTAAAAAAGGGTTGTTATAACGATTCTTAAACTAGGACAGGACTTTATTAGTACTCATTAGTTGCATTTTTTAACCTCGATATTACTTTAAAACAACACAATGAGCACAGCATTTGGCGGACTGCCTCTACATTAAATTTTACTTAAAAGTTGGTGGCAGGTTTTTAATCTTCATGATCGCTCGTTGCTGATTATTTGTCTCTTATGGCAAGCTATACAATTAACTAAGCCAACTCAACACGGACAGAAACCAATGACGTCTATAACAAATGACGTTTATTTTCAACCGACTTTCAAAAAAGGAGGAGGTTCTCAATTCGTCTACATGTTTTTTTTTGTGTCTTTGTTACACGATATTTCAGACTATTATAAATCGATTTTGGAAATTCTTATTTCATATGATAGGGGATACTTCATAGTTGGTCCCATATAAATTTCATTGAAATCGATACAGTACTTCATTGAAAATTTCAAATTTTTGAAACAATATGTATGATTTCGGAGAATGTTTACGTGGATGACACTCTAAGTCTGCCAAAGTTTTCACGTGAAGTCGGTTTTTTTAATGCTCTGCATTCGTTGATTATAACAACTCAGCAGTGCGAGCACAAAACTTTATCGAATCGTATATTAACGAATGTTTACGATCGTATAGTATGTATAGTAAAAATCGTATAGTATGGAGTCGGTTGCAAGTTTTGAGTAACATTGTAATTTTTTATTTTACAGATATTTATGAGTACAACATGTTTACAAACATTCAAAATTAACAAGGCACACATTGATTTAAGCTGGCCGTGCGGCAATGGAGAGATTTCAATTTTTTCTTAAAAACCGTCTCCATACTGTACGAACATTCGTTAACAAACGATTCGATAAAGTTCTGTGCTCGCACTGCATATTAGGTACCTGCGACAAAGCGACTCAAAATAAGTTTACTAAGTATAATAAGAAAACAATGTCAGATCAAATAACACAAAGTTTTAAGATATAAGAAACAAATTCGTTCGTAAAACAGAATGCATCTCGTTTTATTTATGTGTGTATAATATCAGTGACTGCATATGATGAAGGTCAGGACGTATATCCGGAACGTGCATTTGTTTATTCTTTATTTAAACTTTTAAGCTGTGCAAGGAGACGTATATTGTTCTTAACCGATTTGAACTCATAATTTTAAATAAATATCTTTAAAATTATCATGCAAACGTATCATGATAAAGATTGGCATATTTTAAAACTGCGTAGGTACCTACTATAAAACTCAAATTGTACAAAGCGAACAATGATGTTGCAACAATAATATTTTGATTATTACGATCGGCAAAATGATCTGTTATGCTTGGACCATGACTAATAATACAATGTGTTAGGGTTCCGACTTTTGATACTTTACCTACGTGATATACATCAAATTTCATCGACAAAAGTCACCTTAGGGGGGGGCGCACCCCTCACCCCTCGTGATGGGGGTGATTTAAAAATTTCGTTTCTCTGGTTTGCTTTAAGTTCGTAAAACCATTTTTTTTTCATATTTATTGTGTGTATCTTGTTGAATTACATCTCATTTTAAAGCTTATTAAATTTACCAACTTTTGATACCTCATTCACTAAAAAGTCATAAGAAGAAAATAATTAATTTTAATGACTTAGAAAAAAAATCTTACTTTTTTGTAGTATTTTTTTAGTTTTTTGTCATTAAAAAAAAAACGAAGCCCTTAACAATGCATTTTTTTCTTCTTAACTAGTACTATTTGAGTTTATCTTTCTAACGATACAGAATACGACAGTTTAACTTCATAGAAACAGTCCTAACTGCTAAGCTAAAATGACATCAAAATAAAAGACACGAAATTTACAATCTCTTTTTTATTTAGTTTTGCCGATTTTAAGTCAATTTAACAATTGTTCAAAGTGACCACCATTGTTTAATAAACAAGAAGTAGCCCTTAATGCTACTTGTTGTGTAGCTCTTTTAATCATAGCTCTGTCGGCTTTTAATTCATCAGCTGCGGTCATAATTTTTTGCAGCAGCTCTTCTCTTGTTGTAGGCACCTCTAGGTAAACCCGCTGTTTCATGGTCCCCCACAGGAAGAAATCTAGAGGTGTCAAATCAGGGCTACGAGCCGGCCAGGCAATTGTTCCTCCTCTTCCAATCCAGGGGGTGTAGTGTTCATCCACATATGCTCGTACATTCCGGGCAAAATGGGCAGGAGCTCCATCCATTTGCAAATAAAAAGACCGGCGTTCACGTCTGTACTCCAATGGTAGCTCATGTAGGAAATCCCCTCTTAGAAATTCCAAGAATCTCTCACCATTAAGATTGTCTGGTAAGACGATGGGACCTAGCAGCTCATCATCAATAATGCCTGCCCACACGTTGATTGAGAATTCGTGTTGGAACGAGGCGAGCCTCACAGCATGAGGATTTTCATTAAGCCACAAATGATGGTTTCAGTGGTTGGTTATCCCAGCTCTTGTGAATTTGGCTTCATCAGTCCATAATATTCGCCGTACGAAGTTTGCATCATGTCTCACTTTCCTATTAAGCCACGCACAGAACACAAAGCGAGCAGCATAATCTGGTTCAATTAAATTCTGAACTCGACGAAAATGAAACGGCCGTAATCCTTCCCGACGTAGAACTTGCCACACCGACCAATGCGAAATCCCAAGTCTTCTGGCAATATTTCTAGTGCTAAGTCGCGGGTCACTGGCAATCATTTCAATGATTTCTTCTTCCATGTCTGGTCTCCCCACAACAGCACGTTCATTAGGCGGCTGTCGGATTTCATGAGTGCGCAATCTTGCAAAAACGCTTGCAAAAGTTGGAGCAGAAGGTATGTGCCTTGTAGGGAATCTAATTCGATATTCTCGAACAGCAGCCGCAGCGTTTCCATTGGCGTATCCATAAATAAATACAATGTCGGCCACTTCACTTGGTGAATAATTAACTGCCATAGTATCGAGTAAGTAGTACTTAGCTAAATTCGAAAGTAAAACTTTGTAGCAATCGCAACGAGAAACGAAGGACAACTGATTAGCAAGTAGAAATCCTAACCAGTACCTTAGTATTGTTATCTCATTCACTATTAGACTGAAAGAGATTCATGTTTCGACTCGTACGATGCGCGGGGCGACGTGATTGGTGCGCTCTAGCCTTTCGGCACGGGCCTCGCCCTGATCATCCCTCGCCAACGCAGCGAGCGCAGAGGCAGTCAGGCGAAAACCTGAAGCAACCTGCTACCGCATTGCGCGCGCGCTCTAACTCGCGAGTCTTGATAGTACTTAAATTTTGTAACTAGGACGTATTACCTTAGTAAAATAAACTTTTGATATTTTAATTTCGTGTTTCCTTTTAACTAATTACTGAACCGGGCCTAAATTTTGGCATCGTTAGAAAGATAAACTCAAATAGTACTAGTTAAGAAGAAAAAAATGCATTGTTAAGAGCTTCGTTTTTTTTTTAATGACAAAAAACTAAAAAAATACTACAAAAAAGTAAGATTTTTTTTCTAAGTCATTAAAATTAATTCTTTTCTTCTTATGACTTTTTAGTGAATGTGGTATCAAAAGTTGGTAAATTTAATAAGCTTTAAAATGAGATGTAATTCAACAAGATACACACAATAAATATGAAAAAAAAATGGTTTTACGAACTTAAAGCAAACCAGAGAAACGAAATTTTTAAATCACCCCCATCACGAGGGGTGAGGGGTGCGCCCCCCCCTAAGGTGACTTTTGTCGATGAAATTTGATGTATATCACGTAGGTAAAGTATCAAAAGTCGGAACCCTAACACATTGTATATGTGTTTATGTTGTTTTAGCATATCTTTTATGTGTTTTTTATGGCTTCATACATATTCTAGTAAATTATTTGTATTGTATTAGGTAGTGATTATTTTTATGTTCTATTCTCGTATGATAATCGAAATTGTATTATAAGTTGTACCTATTGCTCACAAAGCTATTACCGATATATTTAAATTTTAGCGTAGGTAAAATTTGAATAAAATCTTCACAATTTTCCCAATAATATATGCAGTTTTTGTGTCTCGGAGTTTTCTTTGTTTTTCCTATTTCGATCTGAGTTTGGATTTTTTATTAGAATATTCTGAGTATCAAATCCAGTAAGAAATTTATCTATTTTTTACTTTTGTAAGGTTAAAAGCAGAATATGACAACTGAATAAATATCACTTTTATTTCTAGTTATTTTTTACAGAATAGGTGACTGCATGACGAGGAGATTATTGACTAATCCCATACTGTAACTTATTATGTCAAAACGACTTAACTTGGAACCATGATATTTATATTCACAATACGAAACACGAATCAAAATCAAACCGTAAAATGTTTCAATTGTTTATAATACAAATGTTTGTTCATTTGGTACTGAAAGCTCGAAGAATTCCTATTGTTTATGTAAATTGATTTGCTGCAGATACGTGCTGACGGGCAAGCTGTGGATTGTGATGGGGGCTGGCTGGGTGTCCGAGCTGCTGTCCACGGTGGTGGTGGAGCCGACCTGGCTGTGGACTGTGTTTGACCTGTGCAATGAACTGCAGGGCGTTTTGATCTTTATCATACTGGTCTTTAAGCCTAAAGTTTATTATCTGATCAGGAAGAAACTCGGTGAGTGCTTGTTTTATTTTGTTGTTTATTTACATAAAATGAGGGTATCAAAAAGAAGAGCGAAACATTTTTTATTATATATTTGTTTATCTTTTTGAATTTGACAAAACCATGATACTTGTTACCAAGCACATTTGATGCTATTGAATATACCTAATTATTTAACTTATCAAAATATGTATTTACCCTATTAGTTTATTTCTGACAACTATGACGTCCACTTAAACTTGCTAATTTTAACTACTTTAGTGATCGACTAAAAAAGTTTTCCATTACTTCGTAAATACGAAGACGTGATCCGACGCAAAGAAGTTTATTTGAATTTAAATTATTATTGAACATTAAATATTTGAACTTCAGATACTAAAACTTAACAAATTCCTAAAAGCGGAGGTGCTGTCCTCTCAATTTAATTTCTTAATTTAGTTATTAAATTGCTTTCAATATTTGTTCTTGCTAAACTGGTCTTATAACCCTATCTCATCTGTATTTACTAGCAGATTAGATTAAAGACAAAGGAGGGTTAAGAAATCTTCATTACAATATATCGTGTGAAGTCATGCCAAAAGAACATGTCGACTTATTTTTCTTTTAGCAGTTAATTTGTTCTTTGTTGGTCCAATTGATGTTGTAGAACGTTAAGATAGATAAATTAAATAAGATATTATGCCTTGATCTTTTTCAAAAAGACAATAAGAGAAATTGGGTTACTATTTATAAATTGTCATTGAATATCTATAATCTTTAGTATAGTCGAGTCTACGATTTAAAAAAAAAAGCAATCGTTTCCTAAAGATTTGTGTTCGTGAACACTCCCTCCGGGTCTACAGTCAACAGGTTGACAAGTATTTTATTTTTCAGGTTGTACAGCGATCCCGCCAGAAACAAGTACATATAAAAATTAATGTCGTAGTTTGTTGTAGTGTAGTGGCTTAGACAAAACTAAAACTTATTTATGACATAGGTTGTTACTTCGCAGAGTCATAGTGAAACAATGCTACAATTGTTGTTTTAATATTTTTTAAAGTACTTTTAGTTAAACCCATGGATATTTATTTAAAAAAGCTTACCTACTATTGACAAAATAAATGTATTTTATTAATAATAATATTTGTGTTAAGGGTACAAATTATTCAAAGGAATACTTTCTGTGACATCAAATATTGGGTTGGGGAAAAAGTTTCTTCGCATTTTTTAAGAAAATTCAAAACATTTTTTAATATAGTTTATTGACATTTAACTAAAGTATGTATGTACCATTTTGTTCGATAACCTTTTGCCATCTTGTAGGTAGGGACATGATCCCATTGCTATAAATCTGATTGCCGGAAATCTGAAGGTGCAAGGTCAGGACTATACAGCGGATGCATTAACACCTCCCAGCCAAACTCTCTTTTTTTTTGCTGGGTGGCTATAGATGTGTGAGGTCTCGCGTTATCATAATAAAACACCACACCCCTTCTGTTGATCAATTCCGGCCGCTTTCTCTCAACTTCTTGTTTTAATCTCATAAGTTGTTCGCAGTAGAGTTCAGAATCGATAGTCCTGCCTGGTGGTAACAGCTCATAATGAATAATGCCCTTCCAATCCCACCACACACACAACATCACCTTATTGCGAGATAACCCGGGTTTCGCCACAGTCTGTAAAGCCTGACCGGCCTTTGACCACGACTTTTTTCGCACGTTCTGGTCGTACGTGATCCACTTTTCATTACCAGTTATCAGCTTCTTCAAAAAAGATTCGGTTTCGTTACGTCGTAATAAAGAATCACAAATGAGTACACGGTTCATTAGGTTTCTTTCAGTGAGCTCGTAAGGTACCCAAATATCGAGCTTTTTTGTGTACCCAGCATTTTTCAAATGCGCCAAAACTGTTTTGTGGTCAATTTCCAGTTCTTCAGCTACGTCGTAACTACTGATATGTCGATCTTGCTCCACTTTTTCAAAAATGGCATCCATTTTATCCGTAATAGGGCGACCAGAGCGAGGTGCATCTTTGACATCAAAATTTCCGGATTGAAAACGCTTAAACCAAATTTGTGCTACTCTCACAGACACTGCACTAGGTTCATTTTTGTAGTAAAATTTTAAAATGTATCGAATTTCTTCATTAGATTCACTCATCTTGACAGTACGAAAAACAAGTGAATATCACACATTTTCCTAATTTGAATTTGGAATTATGTTCTTTAAAATTTTAACTTTCAATGAAACCAAAACCAGCCAGATACAAATACTATAGCCAAAGAGACTTTATTACAAGTTCATACATACTATAATGCGAAAAGATTTTTTCCCCAACCTATTATAAAATAAAACACTTTTGAACCGGATTTATCGCGAATAATTTATGACGCTCGTGACCACGGGGTCTGCAAAAACGCCGAAACGCTTTCAATTTAATTGTTTTATTACGCCAGTGCGTTTTGTGTTGTGTTTCTGAACTCTTGAGTCTACTGTACCTAATCAATCATGTCGATGCTTGATTCTGATCAACCAATGCCGGTGATAATGAGAAGCCGATGTGTCAATGGTTCACTTTTGATACCCAGAAATCACCCGGTATTCTTGTTCTAATATTAAATACCCCTAATGACCACCTACATGAAAAGTCTGTTCATAGTTATACTCTTACTCTTGTTTTGTTTTTACCCACCTCTGTTTTTTTGTAACAACATGAGTAATTTATATTCATTTTATAAGTTGTTAGTAGTTACGACATAATTTCTAGGCTCAGAATTTGTTGGATTACTTCAAATCTCGGGTACTTGTGTGAAAATTAACACTTTTATTTAATAGTTTATAAAACGTAGTCTATAATAAATAAAGATTTATTATCATCCAACTTGAGACGGATTTCCATACATCGTTGGTCATGATTCTTTAACTTTCAATGATACCAAAACCAGCCAGATACAAATACTATAGCCAAAGAGATTTTATTACAAGTTCATACATACTATAATGCGAAAATACTTTTTCCCAAACCTATTAGTTTATTCACACTGTTTAAAGTTAAACCTGTAAATAGATTTAATTATCGCATATATTATAAAGTTACGGGTCCATAAAAAGCTCTTAACACAATATTTATTATTATTTAAAAAATATTCCTATTTTTCTAAGGCATGTTTCCATGGTTCCAGTAAGAAACTAGTGTAACATCCTGTTACAATAGCGATGGTTCGATTTTTTACTGGTTCAGATTCGTAGGTAGTCTAGTCTCATTTGTTTAACACAATAAAAACAGAATATGCCCTTTAACCATGGGTTTGGCTTCAAGGATAAAATAATAACTGTAGGTAGTTTGCATGCATAAAGTTTAAATCATGTCAACCATGTTGTTATATTACGTAAAGTAACTAATATTTTTAATAATTAAGTACTTATTATCTGTGATAATTACAAAAAACAACTATGGTACCTACGTACGATTATTATGTAGGTGTATTTAGTTTAGGCATAAATGAGATTTTTTATGGAAGTACGAACGTATAAGTAAAATGTGCTCTGCTTATTGCTTTAAGTGTGCGTGAATAACAATTGCTTCGATTATTAACAATGTCTGTCAGGCAAACTGATGCATTTAATGTAAACACACATGTGCAGGCGCCGGAGACTCGTGAGATGTGACATTATAAGCGTCTAAAGTAATACTATTTAAATGATATTCTCAAACAATCCTTCATAACACAGTTTTATCGAGACAAGCTTAATACAGATTCAAAACTGTTAAGAGCTTCCTGAAAAATCTCTAATACACATCATACATACATATATTATATCGATATATATATCGTCTTGTTCAAGAGCTAATTGTTCACTTCATATTTCGTGTATAAAAGCAAAACGCAATGTCAAACTTAAAATTGTAGTGTCAAAAGGCATATCGCTGAAACAACGAAACTTTTAGCACAAAATACGTTAAGGAAAGGGAGCGGGACTAATCCGTGTGAATCCAGCTGAGCTCTTTCTTATCTATTTTTTCCATGTGCGCTCACGTCATCAACCATAACCAGGCTAAATTGATTGAAGTGAATATTGAATTCAGATCAAATTCTAAGATGTCGATAAAATGACTAGAAAATGTAATCATAGGAATGGATAGAAGTGATGAGCTCTACATCAAAATGGAGAGTCGGATATAATTATTGTTTACGTTCATTTCATCCGTAGCAAATTGATTGTCAACTTTTTATAGTTTTCTAATAACGCATACTATCCCACTGCTTTAAATTTCCGACTACACCCAATTTAAACACAGTCTCTAATATCCACTAATACTTAATACAGGACTCGAGAAGCCGGACCCTCAGAAGACTGCATCGTCAGGCCGCACCTCCTCCACTTTTCTGTCAAGGACCATCAGCTCTGATGAACGGGCAAACCCCAAGACTGCTGTGACCAATAACATTAAAAAGGCATGAAAATTAAATTAACATCACAAAGTTTATGAGCATTAAATTTAAAAGCACTCCTAAATTAGTAATGGGCACAAAATAGCTTGTAGTAAAATAATACGTACTTACTAATAGTTTGAGTAAAGATTATAAAAATAAATGTGCACGCGTTGAAGCCAACGTCAAAAGCCCTTGCTTAAAATTCGCACTATTTGGATCTGATACCAATAGTATTAAATTAAAAGAAAAGTAATGGTATAAGATTTTGGTATTAGATCACAACTGATCAACATTTCTGGGAAAAAATAACCAAAACACTGAAAACTGAGTGATAACAGGTCCACGCAAACGCGTGCGTTCGTGCGAGCCTTGCAATATACATGATTTATTTGTACAATACAAAACTATCGTTATTTTTAGTGGTATTTTGTAAGTGATTTTCAATTTCATATGTGAACATGAAATAACAACATACTGAGTATTCTGTATATTATTCTCATAGCCTTGAACGTATCTAGCGGAAAGGATTTGTTTGTACGAGTGCTATTCTGTGGATAAACGCTTGTCAATCATTAGCCAAGTTATCTAACCTATTAACTTTTTTGACGTAAGTATTGTTTAAGCTGGTGAACAGATAACACGATATTTGAAATTTTTGTCAAGCTTTTGTTAACTAGCAGTACCTATGTTTAATTTGGTAATTGTAGGTAACATTAGACATAAAAAAAATTGGTTAACGGATTACTTCTTATTGTATCAAGACATGTTTTAAAAATAAATAAATGTATTATTAAGTATTACGTTACATGGCTGACGCGTTCAAACTGCGATTTCCTTGCGAAATCTAAATTTAAAATTATTTAATATTTATTTACACTGTCAATTACTTAGAATTACTGGTATATTGTATTTTGCATTGTATACTATTTAGGATCATATCACATGAGTTTATTTTTCCATTTTGACGATAATCATTGACAGTCAAATATATCCCGGGATGTCTGTCTTTGTTTTCTACCATGTATTAATTATCTGTAAGCTCATTCATATAGTTATTTACTAATCCGTGTAGATAAGCCTTTGCTAGTAATTAAATTTCAAAAGAAAATGTCATAGAATTTGATAGAAAAAATCGAATCTATTTATTAGCGCTGTTAAGAAGTAGTACTATTTGTTTATAAAAACGTAAAAATGTCTGGCTTTAATAATACAAACAACTCTATTCTAAATACGTTAGTTGGAATGAATTAGTATACAGATGTGAAACTGGAATTCGACCTAATTTGCAGACGTTTCATTTGTTGTCGTAATTGGGCAATTACCCTAACAAAGTAAGTTTGTATCGTTTATGAATTTCAGGTAGTTTTTTACAAAATAAAGATTGGATGTTTGTCCTCCATACCACCTGTTGGAAAGTTAATATGAGAGCTAAAGTGGTATAAGTCCATTAACGAGAAGTCTATTCTCTCGACAGTTTAAAGTAGCAGGACTGACACCTAGTTGGTAACACCAGGTCCCTTGGTAACCTGCATAAAATTGGTGAGATTAAGGTCAAACGCGGGTTTAGTCACTTATAAAAAAAAAAAGGGAACTTTTGTTCGACTTTTTGGTCAATCCACTGGTAGTTTGGTTTTATCACCAAGAGTCGGCTCGACATGTTTTTATTTTTCATTTTATTACGTAAGGAATAAGTATAGGGACGTGGCATAGTTTCGATCAATTTTCAATAAATTCACTTTGGACTAATAATAGTGTCTTAAGTTTTCGCGATTCATGCTATTAAATAAAACACTTTTTAACTGGATTTATCGCGTATTTTTACATTTTAAATTTTAACTCGACGTTTCGGTGTCTTTGCAGATTCCGTGGTCACGAGCGACTGCGTGGTCGAAACGAAACGTCGAGTTAAAATGTAAAATGTAAATATACGCGATAAATCCAGTTAAAAAGTGTTTTATTCACTTTGAACTACTTTCTCCAGTGTATTTTATAAAAATAATATTATAATAGAAGTCGATAAAACCCATTTTTGCCATGATTATGACTAGCGTTAAATATTTAACTAAGCATTAGTGCAGAGCAAACACTTTTTGCTAGATACGGGCATAGACAGTTTGTCCAGTGATTAATAAAATTTAGTAAAGTCTAATAAAACGAAAACAAACACTTCTAATAAAGTATTCACACACACCTTAATAAGTATTAAAGTTTTGATCATCTACGTTATACCTATTCAAAATATTCAACATTTGGGCACAAGGCACAACCCATAAAACAGTTATATAAAGAGTGTCCACCTATTGATGAATATTAAGCAATTGATGAAAAACAACAAGTTAAAATTGTCTAGTCAATACTGTGAGTCTAGAGGCTTAATATGTTACTGTTTTGTCCAGTGCAACTTGTAAGTTATGCTTTAGATTTAGTTGGGCACAAGTTTTACTTGTCACCTTATCAAATAAGAAATAAATAGGCTTAGGATAAAGAACGAAAACTTAAATTTACAAATGATTACAAAATGTATATATTTATGAATATAGTTTGAGTCAAAAGCACATGGTTACAACAATGACAGTTGTAAAAAAAATCTGAATGAAACGCAGAATAAAATAAAGGGAAGTAAAATTTTATCCATTATTTTAAAATGATTTATTAAAGACATAAAATTAATTAATTATCAATTGATGTTTTAATTATTAATATTTTATTGTATAAATTAACAAATAAAATGCCATCAAATGTCAAACACCCTGTATAGTATTTGCGCTGAAGCATGACGGTATCATTTTCCTGAAAGTTGCCACGATTAATAAATTATGTCTCTGTATTTCAGCTGTAATACCACATTCATTATGTTTCCAACCATTAGGTATCTGTGGTAAATTAAATTAAACACCAACCAGATTGTTTTAGTCTACAAATTAAATCTAACTGAACTTGTGATTGAACTCTAAAATCTACGAAAATCTAAAAAAATGACGTTAAATCTGACAGATTTAACGTCATTCAGCCAAATGTCAACCGCACCACGCTACAGCGCAAATAATATACAGGGTGGGTCACTTTTGAAATTCAAGGACGTGATAGTTTGAGATCAAACATGAAGAGAAAAAAAATATAATAAAAATAAATATTAATTATTTACTAAGTGAACTCAACCGAAAGTTAAAGAATTGATTACGCAACGCATGGTTACACTAGCGTGCCAGGATCGCGCGCGATTGACTCATTTGTATGTAAAGTAAATAGTAACATAGTAGTATTTATTTATAGGGAATTCTAGTGAAAAATTCAGTACCTACTTCTTTACATAATTATGATCAGAATCGAGTACAAAGTGCTCTCCTTCAGTATCTAAAATTTGTCACCAGTCATCCTATATGAGATTAGTTATAAGTGCGTACATAATCAATAATTGTATTAGCTATAGTTACCTTTACTGGAACTATTTTATGAATAAATGAGACGAAATTATATTATGAAAATTGGTTTTTATTTATGAACCTTTGATTTCCTTATATTAAAATAGCTAGTTGGGCATAATAGAGTTTGCTTGCACGGTAAATATGACTTAACCTTGCATCTTCCACAAGGTTTGCATCAGACCAGTCATTTCATACGCCGCGCCGCTTCCGTATTTGCCCACGCTTAGCCTAGGTTGATTAAAAAATTTCAGGTAGTTCAAAGCAACTTCTTACACATAGCGACAAACGCCCCGTTCCACGTTCATAACGCGGACCTACATAGGGATTCTCTTGTCGTAGACAGAGAGACGTTCTATCTGATCTTCCCAACTAGATCTCTTAGTGCTTTCTGTTTCTCCTGTGCAGCCTTTATCACCGACTGGCTGTCGCTCATGTCCTCGATCGATTGTCGTTAGAAAGACAAAATATCAACAAGGGGGTGTTAAACTAATGTTTATAACGCAAGCCGCTCACACAGTCATGGTTACACTTATAGTTCTTATAGCTAAGGCGAGGCGCAGCCGCGAATGCACTCACCCCTGATGAAGAGTTGACGATCACTTTGGCGATGGGGTTAACCTGCTTCAAACGCCAGCGGTTGCGGGTTCGATTCCCGCATGAAACAAGAAAAAAGAAATGTTCCGTGTCTGGGTGTTTATCTATTTGTGTATTAAGTAGCTGTTTCGCGCGGTTTTACCCGAACAGTTTTGAGTCCTGTGGGAATATCGGGATAAAAACTCTATGTGCTATTCCAGACTCTACACTATCACCATGCCAAATTTCATCCAAATCCGTTGAGCCGCGATTATGGAACAAACATCCATACATCCAGACATCCATACATCCAAACTTCACATTTATAATATTAGTAAGATATTCTAGGTTCCCCCCTAGTTCGCTACATGATATCCCATTACACAAGCTATGCTTTCTTTGGGGCCAAGTAGTTGGTTTGATTGTCTGGGCATTTTATTATTACCTACTTATTTTTTCTATTTATTTCGAGAGTTTGAAATTAGTTGGACACCTCCGACACGCAATGTGAGCAAAAGCCAAGTAAAAACATTAGTTTAATATGACTCACAAATCATTTTTAAATTCGAGGGGGTGTTAAGTGGGTAAGAGTCTCCTCAGTCAGCTATGCAGTATCACTCCGTAGTGGCACAGTCGGAGTCACTTATGTGTCCACCGTGCAGGGCCCAGTCCTAGAGTCCCGTCTAATAATATGTAAACATTTTCATTGGAATTTGAACCTTATTACAACCGAATAAGTTGCGAAGTTTAAATAAATTGTTCTTAAACAAGTTATCTAAGGAAAGTTATGTAATTTTATTCATGGTGTCCTGAATATTTATCACCACATTTCTTTTGGATTATGAGCTGTGCAGAAATTGCTTAATATTTCGAAGTGAAAAGACTCTAGTCGTTGTGATTTTTTTCACTTGGATAACCTTTTTACATTGGTATCTATTTCAATCTTTATCTCAATGAATACTTCCCTTCGGCTATGGATTTTAAACAAATTATACATGGTATACGAACCCCTAGTTGAGACATATATATCTCTAGAAACCGTGATTTCCATCGTCGTCGTGCTCTCTTAACATCAGGTGAGGTTTAGGTTACATACAAAATATTGTTTGAATAGGTAATAATAACCTAAGTATTAGCGCCCACCCATACGCACTAGCGGTTGGCCGGCTAGGCGGTTCGTGACCGGTCCAACCGCTTAACTCATTTCTTCGTGGTTGCCTCTAAATTCAACCGCTGATGTTGAAATTTTGTGGCGGTTAAGTGCGTACAGTCACAGGTGGTTGCATATTAAACTGGAAAAGCAGTTAACCGCCCCTGTATAGAAACTTAGGCCGCGTTCCGAACACACGCGCCCGCCCACCACTCGCTAAGCTTGTGTACATAGGTATATAATTTGAGTCTTACTAAGTCCACCCGCGCCCGCCCTACACCCGGCTAGAACGACCGCCATGCGCCCGCCCCGCGCCCGACCCACAGCGCCTAAGTAAGTTACGCGGGTCGGGCGCGGAGCGGGCGCATGGCGTGCGCTCTTGCCGGGCGCAGTTCTCGCTGCTGGATTTCGATAACTTTTATATGAGAGATGTATTGCTGTGTAAAATAAGGGGAGTGTCAAAGTTTGTATACAAATTTGCAAAGCGACTGATGAGGCGTGTGGTCTGAATGTGGCCTTAGGGATAAAAGTAGAAAATTATTTCGCGAAAAAAACATGTTTTTAAAGATGTTATAAATTTCTTTAAGGTTTAAAGAACTTTATTTCTCATAAGAACAAGTTACAGTTCACTTAAAATGAGATACAATATTTTTTTACTTATAATTAAATAAGATGAAAGATTTATATTATATTTTTATATAATATAAATCTTTTTATATTTATAAAATATTTACCCTTACACTGTAGTAATCTGATACAATGTATGCCTTTGAGATAGAACTCTGGGGATCTACGGACTCGAGAGATCGTGTAAAAGCATTTTGTACTGCCTTCTGGAATCACATTTTTATCATGTAGAAAAGGTTGAAATAACGAAAGACATGGTAGTCCGTTGGAGCAAGGTCCGGCGAGTACGAGGGATGACATATGGCTTAAACTTACTGCAGCTCCTGTAGTAAAAGAGTATATATATTTATAGTACTCATTACGGTTTCTCGTTTAGTGTCTTCCGCTGTCATTGGGCAATAGTAGTGAAGATCTCTCCACGAGATGGGGCTATTTAACTAAGTAGTATTGTCATCATTGTTCGAAGTTTGGCACTGTAAATATCTACTGTTATTGCTTGATCAGACCTGAGAATATCGACAGCTGGTTGCCATAGCTACAAGAATTGAATTGAATCAGACCTGAGAATGCTAAAGTGAACAACACCATAAACGGTCCACCAAATAGCCACCATTACCTGATAATTGGTAAGCTTTGCATTAGGGTACTGTAGCTGCGTTTTACACGGGATCAGCCATTGTATTTTTCACTTTTTAGCCATTTTCTGGGGATTTATTTTATTTTACTTACAGTTATTGTAAAGAATACACTTATCGACACATGTCACAATTTATTAAATATTCCATAATCACTGTACCGATAAAATAAAGCAACGTTAGAGAGTTAGCGCCATTGTAGAAGTGATTATCTGTGAATAGCTTTATATAGCAGGTTATTAAATAAATAAGTTTCTTTCTGTAGATCACTTTCTTGACTTTTTCAATTCTGAGCAACTGAGGTAATATTTTAGGCACGGTAACGTTAAACCATGCCACTAATTTCTGGTTAGTTTTAATAAGATCAGCTTATTCTTCTTCGATTCAGGGTTGATTTGTAGTCACCAGCTAAATTTAAATGTAAGTTTCTTTGATACTATGTAAACGTACCTGCATATTTATTTTAGTATAGCTCAGTACAAAAAATTAAGACATGGCCCCACAAACTTTTATGCATATATCGCTGTTGTTGAACAAAGCTACTACGACGCGGCATTTCTTTTTGTTAATACTACGACATAGTACTACAAGATGCTTTGTAGAAGCGCGTAGTTATATTTATTTTAATGATAATTTAGGAGTGACCATGGTTTGCTTAATAGGGGGATAAAAAAAATACTGCCTTTTTGCAAAAATCGTTTCTATAAATGATACTTATTCAGTAAAAAAAATTTGGCCGGTGACTACAAATCAACCCTGTATAATGTATTTAATGTAATGGATTCAATGTATTTATTAATTATGTATTAACCTTTATTACAGGTTCGTTTTTCAAGTTGAAGTTTTCATTACAAAAGCTTAAAGGTACAAAAGCTTTTGTACCTTTCTTGAACTGTACCTTTTTATGTACAGTTCAAGATTGTGCGTTATTCTATCGAAACGCAGTTTTCAAAATGCGAGTCGCTTCTGCCTTGTTAATTTCCCATCAGAACTGGTATAAAGGTAACTCGGTACCGTTCATTTATGTCTTAGCCGAGTTATAAAAAACAGTCTAAATATGAAAATCGAATGTTGCACATTTGTTGCTTTTAAAGTAGCTAAAGTTGCTTTTAAAGTAGCTAAAGCGGCCTAAAGTTTCAGAACTCTAAGGTATTATTGTTGTTTATTTCGTAGTTTTAATTATTTTACTATTCGAACACAAGAGTACAAATGTTCCATCAATATCTATACATATATTGTGATGCAAGAGTCAAGATGCCAATCCTTTCTCTCAGCGATTCTCTGATATAAATCTGTAAATTCTACTTTCCGCCTTTTTCTGCAGAGAGAAATAATATTACCTATAGAAAATTATTTATTTAAACACAGTCAGACAGAATAACGCCAACAAACATTTACACGATGAGCGCGGGGATCGAACCCGCTGCCTCTGGCTTCTGAGGCAAATAGTGTTACTGCAACAGCGATTGTCACAACATATTTGTAATAATAACACAGTTGTTAAACCGAAATGGTGTAACTTATTTATTGACGATAACAACAATCAAATAGAAAGATGAACAAAAGTTTGGTAAAGGTTTAATGGTTAAATAAAATAACATTCATAGTTGTAACTATTTAAAACTTTCAAAAATATTTTTTTTATTTTGCTTAATGTTCTGCTTAACTATAAGTGCCACATTTTTATAAAATAAAATAATTGTATTTATACATCGAAAACAAATAAAATTGGTCCCTCAGTCACTTTTAAAATAACTACTTTTCACACCACTGGTAGTAGAGGTTCTTTTACAAAGCTAAAATAATTTGATATTAATTAGAAATTAACAATTCAATGTTAAGTGCTCAGTTTTAAAACTAAAAATAGAGAATAGTATATTCTCGGTAAAAAAGCAAACTTTTATTTTTTTATTTACAATAGCAATATTTTTGAGCACCTTTTGAATTTTTACCACTAATTCATATAAATAGAATATAAGAACAACAATTAAATAAAAAATAAATCTGGCTTATAAGTGCATATTATAAACAGTTTTTAAATCTGCTGATATAAGTTTAACCGATAAACTTTACTAAGTAAGTTTTATTGCTAATGGACTGGATATTTTTCAGAGTAAATAAGTATAAAAAGTACACTCAGAAAACAACCGATACAACGTACGATTTGTGAATTGTACCGTCTTGAGATTTTTTCACCGAAGTGTAAAAGGTTAGAATATATTATTACTGTAGTTGCTAAAGGCGCTAAATATTATATGAAATAAAAATTGTATTAAAGGCCCTTAAACAATATCTGAAAACAATGAAAAAAGTACTTGGGTAGAAAGAATTTGAGACGACGATTGCTGTCGAACTGTGCTACTTCTTAATTTGTAAATAATGCGACTTCCTTTAAATGTGGGGATATAGTTGTAACCACGAAAAAATAATGCTACTGAATCAAAAGTCCATTTCCATTAGCAATAATACAAAATTATAAAACATACAAATTTTTAAGATTTTGAAATATGGGT
Organism: Stenoptilia bipunctidactyla; assembly: GCA_944452665.1. NCBI lineage: Eukaryota > Metazoa > Arthropoda > Insecta > Lepidoptera > Pterophoridae > Stenoptilia > Stenoptilia bipunctidactyla. Next base: position 12,278,919 of record OX101725.1, on the reverse strand, counting down.
TGTCTTTAATTGCACAAAATTCATACTGTATATATTTTTATAAAATTGTTATACTGAACATAAAAAGAAATGTAATAACAGCTGCAGGTTAACGGCCTGTATTAAAATCTTGATCCTTAATCCTAATAAAATCATACCAAATAATATTTTATAAGTTGCTATAACAATGATGAAGTGTTTAGGTAAGGACGGTGCGAATACTCAAGATGTGGTAAAAATATCGCATAGTAGAGTTTAAGCCTTCATCGTACCACCTGCGATATTAAGACGATGGATTGAATCAAAATGAATAAACACTATAAGAAATGACTAATTCAGTTTGATATTAAAACTAAATTAGTTTAGTTCACTGAAATCACAAAGCCTTAGTTTAACATGCGACTAAACGTTATATTAACAATGATTATTTTACATCAGTAATCCTATAAGAAGGTACAAAAAGTAAAATGTATGGCAAAATCATTGCAAAGCTATATTTATATAATAGTAAGTACAATACTGATTTATTTCTTAAAATATAAGTAGGTACTTTTATTTCAATGATTACATAATCTATGTCTATGTTCTAAAAAACAAAACTTGTCGTTCGTGTAATAGTGTATGGAAATTCCAACTCTATTAGTAAACAGATTTAAGTCTCTTTTTTTAAAGCAGAGACAGAGCGTAGTTATAAATTATTATAATATTTCTATAATCGATATATTTATAGGTTACCTAGTCCTGAGACTAACTAAATCTAAGCGAGGCGAATAATAGCCGTTTATTTTAAATATTTTATCACAAGTACAACAATTCTCTAAATAAAAACAAATGTGACAAGTCTAAATTTAATTCAAATAATTACATACCTCCACGTTCATTACTTGTACCTGGCCAATGTGTGTGCTTTCGTTGAAAAACGCTCATGTTTATTTTAAAGATAAAACATATGGTACTAATTAGATCGAAAAAAACGTCAACTGTATTTGCCTTTGCGCAAAATGCATGTACATAGAAAGACCATAAATATGCCACGGACGAAAGGAGCCACATTGGCCATAATAATAATTAATAATTACATACACGTTTCCACATCCAATTTTGTATTACGTAATTTATTTTAATTTTTAACTTACTCTAATTAAAAAATAAAACTATCTAGATTTTATTTTAACAAAACATATTGTAAGTACAGCACCTGCCACGATTTAATACAGCGCTGTTGGAATCAAGTATGACAAAATTCATATTTTTTAGCCACAATATTATATATAACAGTGAACAACCAACTTGATTCCTTACGCAAGGGGTTCTCTAGTTATGAACATAATTAATCCATTATCAATCAAGCAATAAAATTCTTCCACTTTTTCATTGGCTTCAACACATTGTATGTAAGTTATGTATTTTAATGATTTAACAAATACCTATATTCTTATTTTAAGTTTGTCCTGTTACAAGATTTCTGTAATGCTTAAGAATTCTGTATTGCTTCTTTGAAAAATAAATCAACGGCGATTAAGAAAAATATGTGGTATTCGTATATCTTAATCGACCAAACTATCTAGAAGATTTCTACGTATTTCAGTTTAGTTTGATATAAACTAATAATCCCTGAAAGGGTTTGTAATTATTACTGATAAGAGTTATCAGTAAGGCTCACATAACAACCTTCTTTTGTTTTTTGCCAAAGGAGCAAGACAAAAAGCGCTCAAAAGTTACCACGATTCTGCCAATAAGACATAGCAGTATTAAATTGTCTATACATATTGTGAGTTTAGTTCTTCGCTCAAGACCGCTGGTTGGGCTGGACCGTGATGGGAGTGGGCGAACTGTAGGCAGCTGGAGGTGAGACGGGAGTTAGTGGAGGTGAGTTGGCCTCTGCTTCTGCTTCTGCGTCACGTTCTGCGATCTCCTCCTCATCAATGATGGAGATGTCACGGATAGACGGCCTGTGTGATCGACGCCAGCCTGGAAAAGGAATACTCGTTAAATCTCCATTTTATTCGTTTTTGGTATTTTCATTATGAGATAAGCTTCGGAGCAGCTCTTGATTATGATTATTGTTTATAGAATAAGAACATATATTTTTGGCATAGTCACCTAATAGATTTTTTGCAGGTTCGTGACATAAATAAGCAATTTATAATGAACTACAATTAATAGAGTAAGAACATATATTTTTGGCATATTCAAAGATATATAGACTTTTGCGTCTATCGACCAACTTTACAAGTTTTAAACGTGACTTGTGAATTACGTTTTTATACAGAAATAGCTCTTCATAAATCGTCCTTAAACAGAACGTTCACTTTTGAAAATACGCTTTATATTTTTGTAACTTTTAGCCAAACTTCTTTCATAAATATCACCAGCAACAAAATGATGCTAATACAGGTAAAGAAAAAGTTCTCAATTTTCTTACCTTCTAATACTGGAGGCTTGGTCGTCTTCGACAGCAGTCTAGGACCCGTGAGTGTGATGACGATGGCACCGAGTGGCGCTGTTATCACAATGGACATGATGCAGACGGTGATGACGGTTTCTGCGTAGTACAGCATGTTCGCTGATGGTTCTTGGTCACCAGCCATTTTGCGGACTTCATCTAGTGGTACCGCGCCAAGAGCAGCCTGTGAAAAGTTTTTTTTTTGGTTTTATAAAAAACTTAGGTACGGTTAGGTTAGGACGTCTCGGTGTCTTGGCGATGGGCTAAACCTAACTGCCTCAGACGCCAGTGTTTGCGGGTTCGATTCCTGCACAGAACTGCTACATGGTATCTCATAACACAAGCTTTGCTTACTTTGAGGCCATGTACGAGTAGTTAGTTTAATTATCTGGGGCTTTTTTTCACTTAATTCACAATAACTATCTATCTTTAAATACTCGTACTCTAACCTTTCAATGTGACTGAACCATGTGCGTTGCTGGCTTTTATTATACTTTTTTGACTTTTAGCATTTGGAAGATAGCAAACTATGTAAATATTTACTTTTTTCATTTATAAAATATTATTCTACTGTATAATACCCGTTGGAGATCTAAGCGTCTCTATAATTAGTATTTAATAGTCTGAGAAAATTTGTAAAATGATTGGAAATAATTCGTGTTGTTAATAATAAAAAAATTGGCACAGTTACCTATACTTTGTAGAATTAACATACTAAAAGTCCTCGAGGGCTGAGGGTGTAGGGGTTGGATGAAGGTAAGATGAAGGAAGCCTATATTCGGCTTCATTTGACTAGGCTTTAAATAAGAGTCGGATAAGAAATCTAGCCGATGCACATGCTGCAACTTATCTCTACGTTAATGACTGATATACTTACGACCTCGAGATTTAACATACCATGTCGTCGCTTTTCAGTTACATCGTATGTTAAATACCTTCGGATGTAACATCTCATACAGATCTGGTTGAAATGGGGAGTTTTCTGACAGGTCATAAAAATTAGTTCAAAACACCTCTATAGATGGCACTTTTAAAAAGCCGAAGGCGTTAAGTCTGTAAACTATAATGTAGGTAAGTGGTATCTACCGTCTATGGTTATTTATACGTTCAATTTCTGATACAGACATCAGTTAATTTATTTTACTTTTAAAAACGCAGTGTGGAAAAAATTCTTCGCCTTCGCCTTTTGTAAAGCGCCATCTATCGAAGCCTTTTTTACCAATTTTGTACAGTTTTGTTTTTTTAATGAGCTGTCAGAAAACTCCCCATTCACTTACGGTTAGTTCTTGTAACCATAAATAAATGAATTGTTTAATGTTCTTTCAGAGACCTACGTTATGAGACCTACGTAACGGCGGCTTATTATTATATTTTAGATGAAAAGGAATTAATGAAAAAAATATAAGTAGTTGAGTTGTCCAGGTGCAACAGACTGGTCAAATAGTTTAAACAAGTTCCGATAGATGGCGTTGATTTTAATTAAGTCTTATCAAGCTTACTTCTTCCTAAATAAAAAAAAAAACAACTTTGAATCCGGATAAATCGCGTAAAATTTATATTTTACATTTTAACTCGACGTTTCGGTGTCTTTGCAGACCACGTGTTCACGAGCGACTATCACGAAAATTAGGTACCTATGTAACATAACCTATAGAATTGCCGCGAGGAACTCAAATTTTAAATTATTTTTATTTTAAAAATATAGAATTCTTTTATCATTAGTCATGGGGCACGCAACCACAAAGTTTACGGTGCAAATACCTTCTACTAACGATCGTACCACCCGTTATTGGTTTGCTCGCTTTCGTTCCGGAAATTTGGACCTAAGAAATAAACCACGTATTCGTATAGTCAGCCAAAAATGTTGGTTGACAATGACGAATTAAAGGCGATTGTGTAGGCTGATGATTTTCAAACAATAGCTGAATTAGCAGCAGCTTTCGAAGTTAGTACTAAAACCATATCGGTTCATTAGCGTGAAATTGGCAAGGTAAAGAAAGATGCTCGACATATCGGTGCCTCAGAAATTGAACGAACGCCAGCGTAAAATACGCGTCGAGACGTACTCCACCTGACGGCAATAAATAGGCAAATTATTCCATTTAGATTTCCAACAGATTTTTTAGGATAATCTCGATAAGTTTTTCAAAAATAAAAAGTATCCTATGATTAGAGGGATCCATCGCACAGTAACTGAAAGTTCCATTGAAATTATCACAGTATTTTCGAATAAATTTGTTATATATGAACAGACAGACGGACAGCAATTTTTTTTGGATTTGGTTTCTATCACTTATAGGTAAGTTTGATCCTAGCTAAATAACCGAGTTATTGGAAATTTTCATTTAAAGCAAGGTTCTATACAAATAGGTTCTATACAAAATCCCTGTAAATATTATCTCAAATTGAAGATATTTATACGCCACTAATATATACCGAATGGAAAGAGCGTTTACCCGCCACTTACATACGCGCTAAGCGAAACAATCTTATTTTTCCTGCTCCCGATTTGTTCCACAATGCTGTTTACACACATTGAAAAATCTTTTTACGAAGTTTTACATAAGATGTTTTATACAAACTAAAAAGTCCTAAATTTCCCGTTCCCGAGGGTTTCTTCGGGAATTCCTTCCTTAATACACCCCTACACCCCCCAAGGAATGTATGTTCCAAATTTCAGCTTTCAATCAGTAACGGAACAGTTATATATTGATTGATTACCTGAACAGTAGCCTTGGCCATCCAAGCAAGTCCAACGAAGATCTTCTCCTTGGTATTAAGGTTGCTCCTGACGGCGGTGACGCTGGTGACGGCCGCGCGCAGCACCATGCCCGTGATGAGGATGCCGCATCCAACGAGCACCAGGTGGGGGGGTAGATCTGCAATCTACGCAAGTAGAGATGTTATTTACCTATACATTACTTTACGCCTGTGGGGTACCTCTTATGGGATAGGCAGAAAACCAGCAGCTATAAAACCATCTAATGTCACGTTTAAAAAATTAGGAGGTATTATAATGATGGAGAGCGACTACTGCAGTAGCAAGGGGTCAGCCTATCGCCCATAAAAACGCAAATAAAACCTCAGTCCCTTAACACTAATGTATAAACTATGAGTCGTATTCAAAAACATAATTTTGCATTCAATAGTAATTTCTTCAGGATGGTTATGTGCTATATTTAGTAATTAAATTCTATTGGTATCTAAATTACCCGGGTAATGTTTGATACTTTTTCAACGATACATAAGGAGTGTCATTTGCAACGTTCAGTTTCAGTGAAACCGGAGAACCTTTAATTCACAAGAACATCTTTTTATAGACAATCGGCCCAAAGTTTGGCTTATTTGCAGAATAAAAATACGCGGCCCCAATTCATAATATTTATTAAACTTTATTCTTACATCACGAATGGGCTTAACGAAACTAACAATTCAGAAAACTTTATGTCAAGCACTTTGACCGCTTTCCCACTATGCTAGAGATTCAGGGCGTGAGATTCAGAGTCCCAATGTCGATGGATATTAGTGTGATGAACACGGATGCAAGCCGTTGTTTATTATTTAAGTTCATTAAAAATTTCATTCATTTAAATGTATCACTGCAATATTTTCTCGAGTTTATTTATCCATTATCTGCTGAAAAGAACACAAGTTACTTCATTTAGCTAGTTATTTAGCTATTAACTTTTTTTTTTTTTTATTAGAGATTAGTCTGCGTTTGTCCTTACTCCCACCTCATGGTAAGCGAAGATGAAGTGCCAAATGACTCAAAGATGGCTCATGACGAAACTATCTAATAATAAAATATTGCCGGAGCAAATCATCGTCTTACCACGACTTGCGCCCCTGTGACTCCAAACAGCATGGGCTCGAAGAACATCCAGAAGATCTCGAAGGCGGTAGCTACCGGGTTGTCGTCCAGCTCCCAGCCCTGCTCCGTCCAGTTCTTGCACGCCACGAACGCAAACGCTATCACAGCTAGCGGACCTGTGGAATTTTATGAGAAATATTAAACGCCATTAAAAAATTAGGGCAATAACAAGTTTAAAACAATGTTTTATTTTATTAAATTCAATTTATATGCATACTTAAATTTATTTTATTTCGATTTATTCATTGGGACGTTTATACTTGTTTTTCTTTCTGAAAACAACTTCTTCAATTTTATAACTACAATAAATAAGCCCATATTTTATAAATTTTGGCGTATTTCGTATCTTGAATTGAATTTAAAAGTACATTAACAAATGTGAGCGTTAAAGTCATGAAGTGATTTTTCTCAAGACGGTGGTTAAGTTCAAAGTTTTGCCTCGCGCCAAAAAATCCTTGTCGGATTATAAGTACCTCGCTTGCTAATATTGAAATTTGTCACTCTCTGGTTTACGTGATAGGAAATTGAGATATAGTTCTTTGAAACATAAAAAGAAACGCAACAAGCAAGGTCAAAAGAGACAATAGAGATGGTAATTTGCAGATAATTTAATATTTTAATTTTATGGTTAATTTGGGGTCATTTTTCTGTTCTAGCAGTATGACTAACTTTTTTAAATTCATGATTAACTGTGACGACGAAGTTAAGTGTTATGGATGGAAGTGCCATTTTAATGCAAATTGTTCAAAAAACATATCATCGACTAGATCTTTGGCGATAGACTTTGTACGAAGAGTGGTACCAGTAAAAAACTTCGTACTGAATGAGAATCATTGAAAATTAACGAGTCTTTGTCATTCGTTTTGTATAAAATTTTAAAGCAATTTGTAATTAATTGAATTTTAGGCGTGTACTTTATCTTCAAAGTAACTTTAATGAAAATACTAATTACCAAACATACTGAGTGCTTTAAAACGGTTACAGTAGAAGTGAAATCGACTTGAACACCTTTAGTCGTAAAAATGAAATTTCAAGAAGAGTTGCCCTTTGCTAACAGAGTCGTACAAAAATAGTTTGTGAGCCAAAATCATACATTACGATATTATTATAAAAAAAAATATGTACTTTCATTCTCTTAAACCGCATTACTATTTTTTTCTTTCCTAAAGTGGGACCACTGCAACTGTTATTTTACTGCATTTAATTAGGTACTAGGTACTAATCCAGCATCGGTTAGGAGGTTTATAAAGTGTATCTTGATATAAGATCCAAAGATAGCTCTCACATTAAAAACTCCTATAATGTAATAGCATTGCCATGACAACATTAAACATAACTATTTAGGTACTTGGAAAATTTGGTTGGACATTAAGTTTAAGTAAGAGTTAGACCGTTGATAGATAGTAAAAGTATATTATAAAGTACAATAAATAGGTTTTCAAAAGTATAATAGACAATAGTTTAGAATCTAGCTGCATAAAAATATAATTTAAAATATATAGTTAATTTAAAACTTAGATTTATTTGAAAATAAGAATACACTGTTTGTATACAGAAAACAAAATACACTTTGTTGTCTATAAAAATATTTTTATAAAAAAAAGCTTTTTCGTCAATATGTTGTTCCTATCTCTCCTAAATAATAATTATATCCAATTCAAGGCATAACTAGGCATGGGTGACCACACCAGTATTCGGAATATTAAATTATTACCTATTAAAATCGCCAAATTACGAAGTATTGTATAATAATAATATTTGATGATAGTGACTTAATGTGCGATCAGTATATGACATTATTTTTTAACTTCAATAGAAGGAAGACTATTGCTTATAGAATAGATAGGGGACGCCCTAGACGTATGCCGACCAAATTGGCGACATATTTAAAAAGTGTCTAGTTAAGAGCACCCGTAACCGACGATCATGTATGAAAAGATTAAAGAACGTGGAAGAAGCGACAGAGGTAGGTATGTCTGGATCCTAGCAATTGGCTTTCCCTAGTCTCTGCCTACCCAAAGGGGAAATAGGCGTAAAGTTATGTATGTATGAAATTATAGGTACCAGGATCTTTACTTTTATTTCAGTGCTCATACATTGCAGTGTTTTAGAATTAAGATCGAGTATTAATTTTAAAAACCTCTATTTGACGCATACATTAACATAGTTACAGATGTATTTTGTTTATTCGGACTCTACGACAAAGATAAATGAGAATCTCAAGATTTTACTTTACTTTATTCAGAACCATATTGCACTAAAGTTTTACGAACAAAACTCCATGTTGCATATTATCTAATTAACTATACTTATAACACCCATACTGAAGAAATCTCAAGAATATTTAGCGAAGTTCTAGCGACAAAAACCCAATGTTTACAAATTATCGTCTTTCTCTAATTCCCAAACAATAGAAGTTCACGTTCATAGCACATGGGCGTTTGTTTTGATACCTCGCCTTCTGAGATTTAGCCCATTACTCACACTAAACAGACTGACTACACAGTATTGTGCGAAAAATGCGACCTTTTATAGCGTGCGATGTTTACAAAGAGTATCACAACAAGGTAGTACGTTGGTTTTTAAATTTTTAATACATGTCATGGCCGTTCATTGGCCTAACAAGGCTTTTTAATGAAATTGAAGTTGGAGTGATTATAGCGTACAGATTGCACTAATGTACTTAATCAAGATGAGAATCGTGTTTTGTAGGAGGCGATCTATCAAAGTTGTCAGATAAAAAAAATGCTTTTAATAGCCCAATTCTTGAGGATGGTTATGGATTTATATGAAATATATTGCTATTATACCAGAAGTATGTCATTTAAAAAGATATATAAAGACAAGAAGTATTATAAACAAATAAGATAGATAAAAGACGACGCATAACTTTGTATGAGAGCTGGTACCCGCCTCAATAGACATGTGTTGAAAAGATATATAGTTGAAAAGAGTTCATCTTATAGAACAAGAATTGGTATAGCGCCTGTCTTGAATCTGAGTTCAAGCTGATAACCAACGTAATAAAATAAATCAAAATCTTTGAACACAAAATAAAAAAAAACATTAATTTAGGTGTGTAACAGATAATCAGAGTTGTGGTGTCGCTTACGATCTATTCAATTTTGCTATTTTGACCTTGGACGGACGAACGATCGGAACTTGGCGCAATAGTAACTTTGATTCAGGTTACTAAGACCTATCCAACGCCGTATCCTACATGGCTATTGGAGGTGGTTATCAAAATTGTAGTCTGACATTTAGGACCTTATAGCTCTGAACGGACTAACGATCAGAAGTTCGCGCCATAGTAACTTTGATTCAGGTTGCCAAGACCTATCCAACGGCGGATCTTACATGGCTATTGGAGGTGGATCCAAAATTGTAGTCCAATATTTAGGACCTTATAGCTCTGAACGGTCTAACGATCGGAAGTTGGCGCCTTAGGAACTTTGATTCAGGTTACTAAGACGTATCCAACGTCGTGTCTTACATGGCTATTGGAGGTGGATACCAAAAAAATATAGTTCGACATTTAGGACTTTATAGCTCTGAACGGATTAAAGATCGGAACTTGGCGCCATTGTAACTTTGATTCAGGTTACTAAGACCTATCCAACGGCGTATCTTACATGGAAATTGGAGGTAGGTACCGAAATTATATCGCATTAAATATGCGTCGTTTTTTTTTTTGTAGGATCTTTACCATGGTTTTCGTTTATTTTAGACACAGTTGCAAGTGCCGAAGTATCGTAGTGATTGTGATGATTGCAACAGTGCTACCATTTTCAAAGATAATGAACATGATAGTTTAAGGGCTACATTAACTGTCTTTATTTTAGTGTTAACTTACCCGCGCCTCCCCATCCAATCTCCTCCGAGCCGAGCACCGACATGAGCCCTCCAACAAGCACCAACAGCACTCGGAGAGGCACCAAGAACGCATCGTTTCGTTCTGGAATGTACTTTACTAGGTATCCCAAAATGTAGCCAAACGCTATGCCTCCTATAACACTGCAAGGACCCTGGAATCAAAAAAATATAAAAAATAATCATTAATTACCCAAAAAGGTTACAACCGGTTACCTGACCCGGCTTAGACTCAAAACCGGAAAAAGTCATACTGGACGCAAAGGCCATCTTTGAATTGTTATTTATCGAATTAAATTTATTTGCGTTCCATCACACTGTCAAATGGCCTGTATCATAAATCTTTCTATGGTTTTTTTTTATTAAGTTTTCCTAGTAAATGCCTCGTAAACGTTAATTGACTACCTACCTCTATAATATTTATATTGTTTAAATATATTCGTGACAAAACCAGTGTTTGAGCTTAATCTTACATGGCTGTGAACGACAAATTAATATAAACGTAGAAAAAATATATTTTTGCTGGAAATACAGAATGTTAATTTTTTTGTCATATGTTTTAGTGCATTTATATTAGGTATTTTAAAGCGTCAAACGATTCTCCGCCGAATCTCTTCCACACACTTTATAAAACTCCCAACTATAAATAATAAAAAAAAAATATGATCGTACGAAATATTTTTATGAGCTACGTTTCAATGTTTATTAATAAAACTGTTACTTATACGAAGCGTCGAGTTAAAATATAAAATATAATTACACGTGATTGATCCGGTTAAGAAGTATTTTATTAAATACTTGTACGATCTTAAAAAACCGTTGTTATAGCGGTACCGAAATACTGCGACTTTCTTACTGGTTGTCAACAAGTTGTGATTGTGAAATTGAATTTGAGTTCAAGGTGATTGATCAGCAGATAACAAATAAGATCTGATTGGTTAAGTTTTGGGAGCACTGCACTGGCACGTGGCTTTTTTTAAATAAGGATAAATAGGGGCAAATAGTTTCATTTATGACCGAACATACATCATGGTATTGATGTTCTGTTTGTAAATGTAAATATTAGCTTAATATATTTGTTCCTGATAGCGCCTTTCGATGAGTTTCATATAAAATGTGACTTATCAAAGTGGTCCCACTTGAGAGGCTTGCTTTAGGGCGACAAATGGCATTCTGTAGCGATAAAAACTTTTAAGCTAGAGTTCAGCCAGACATTTGAGTGATAAATGCGCCCAAATCGTATGTTTTGTACCTTAATTTATTTATCAGTTCAAAATTCAAATGATTAGACATTATTTTTATTTCTATTCAATAGTTATATCCTATGATTAATTCTTGGCTTGATATACTGAGTATCAATAACACAAGTTCTTATGACAACTTGCTTGGGCTAGATAAAGTGGTGTAAAAAATAGAAATATTAATTCAAAATACAAAATACCTACAACACTTTTATAAATTTATAGTTTCTCTTCAAATTAATCATCACTTAACATGCCAATTGCACATGTTAAGTGACAGTGAATGCTTAGTCACATAATAGACACTGGAAAATTGGTAACACCGATTATTACTACGTATTTAGCGAAAATATAATAATAGCCCCGAACAGAATAAAAAATATAATGGTTGTCATTTATAAAGAAGAAAATATTTCAATAACAGCATAGACAATAGAAAACTTGAAAAAGTATGCACCTTTATACAAGAAAACACAGGAATTTCGAACTGTTTTGTATCGGAAACGCGACAATATAACTTTTTGTAATCAACCGACTTCCAAAAAAGGAGGAGGTTCTCAATTCGTCTATATGGTTTTTTTATGTTATATTTAAAAATTGATAAATGAAGGCTTTATATGTATATACGTTAATTTGACAACTATAACAATAATTTCCCTGTCTTTATTTTCTAACTACCATAGCTTTTTAATTACTATTGCTATAGCAAATAGTCCATTTTACTAATTTAATCACTTGTTTAAATATTCCTGGACAATTATTACGGAAAGCGTGGGTCATGCAGTTATTACAGGCTAATTATAAGGTAGACAGCCTTGAAAAATATTAAATAAGCATACTGTTTGCCTATAACGGAACCGATATATTCACTTCCAGATTAAATATTTACAGGTACGGTTGGAAAATTCTTATTTTTTTTAAAATGAAGTAAAAAAGATATGTTACAATATATAACAAGTTACAATATTGAAAATAAAATATGACTTTTTGATTTGCCGGCGATGCAATGGATTTAAAAACTCCTAGGTGACACATCAAGTCAGTAAAAAACAGTCTTGGTTCAACTAATAATACACTAACTTAATACGCGTTAAAAATACAGTTTATCCTATTTTATCTATAACCGTAAAATGGCCTTCAAATTAACGGAAAAAACTGCAAACGGCAGCTGAAAAAACAAATAGCGTAACCAACTGATAAGTATGACAGAGGGGGCTAAGTAAGGTAATAGGATTCACGTACCTGTATAATATTCATTGTGATTGAAGAGTTTGAAAACATGATTGAAGAAACGATCCCGAAGATGGCAACACTGGCGGCGTCGTCCACGCCAGACACCGCCAGCACCAGGGTCGGGATGCCTTTGGACACTCCGTAACCCTTGCCTCGAAGTCGGAACAGACATGGTACAATGACAGCTGGTGAAACAGCAGCTATGATCGAACCAAGAAGGAAAGCTGCAAGGAAAACAAATGAAATAAAAAAAAAATTTTTTGCGATTTCCTAAGCTATTTTTGTGCAATTTAATAGGAAACAGTCAATGTTAAATATAATTTTTGGTTATGCCAGTATGGTATGCCATCTTGTATTGAAATGGTAATGCGTTCCAAGGTTACGTATGTAAATGATCTTTATGATAAAAATAGTATCGATGTACCTTCTTAGCACGTCTGAAACATATTTTTGCTTTCATTCATTTAATTAGTTCATTGCATATTATGATGTCTTAAATATTTATTTATCTGGGATCTATTATGTGTTCAGTTCTATGACCATGCAACATGATGTCAATACTTGGAAGCACAGGGGTTTTGATTTTTTTTTGGCTCTAAGAAAAATGCAGTTAATATTCTTTTTTTTCTTACCCCAATCCCACGGCAGGTCGAGGAGGAAATGTGACATGATGGCACACAGCACACACTCGAACGTCCACGGGACGAGCGCCAGTTTGATGACCGTGAGGAAGAACTTCTTCATTGCCACCGGGTCCAGATCGAGACCCGCTCGAGTTAAAATTATAGTTAAAGCTATTTTTCTGAAAGATAAAAGGCGAGAATTAGAGTATTGGATGCATATTAAAGAAATGTGTATTCAAAGGTCACAATACAAATTTAGTTTAAAACAAATGGCTTATCTTTTACTTGTGATCATGAAACACTAGCAACATCCTGTCTAAGTCAGTAAACATCGTCCTGCGATATTTTAAAATTTCATAGTTACGTATTGATTTTAGTAATGTTGATTTCAACATCTTGTTATTATCTCAATAACAAAAATAGACTAAGACTTGTATCGTAATTTGGGTAACCGTTTCATAATAATTTTAAACGTTACGTGAACTTAAGTGAACAAGTTTTAATTTTTATATCTAAATAATTTCGAAACAAACCTTATATAGGAACAAACACGTTGATAGTCTTCGTCAAAATTGACGAATCCAACGTTCTTTAAGATGATGCCTACAATAAGCATGCCAATTAGTGCCGGCAACGTGGTGATCTTCACCATCAGCCAGCCTCCGAAGTGCGCCGCAATTGTGAGTGCCGCCAACATGAACAGCTGACCACCGGGAGCCGCAGTGTCGCCCATAATTATCCATATGATTACCCATACCAATAACCCTGCAAGGAAGTAGCAGATCAGCAAAGTGCTAAAGAAAGTTGGTAATGAAAGAATGATGTGTTTAGTTCTGCATCCGCTTTGTCTCGAAAATATAATTCTCACATATGAACTCTTTATGAGCTAGGTAATTGGGTAAGTACAAAATGCAGATTCATAAAATTATTCACGAAATTTGACGTTAAAAAGTCTTATTCAAAATAACGACGAAAATGAATTTCAAAATGAAGGCTATTTATTACACATCAGCTTAAAGTCATTGCCTAACCAATCTTGTTTTAAGACATTTTGTTTATGACATTAACGGAGTAAAAAGAATTAATTACTAATTCGAAATACTTAATGCGGGTAACTCGTTTATGCAATATTGCGGCTTACGGCTATTGACCTCCAAGGCGAAGCATCATACTCGTATAAACTGCTACAATTTTAACACTTGTTGTAGATGTTTATGATTATTACATATCCCTTCTATAGGTATAATAAGAGCCGAAAAAAACGAACTCTTTAAAATTCCGAATTTTCGCCTATTACACATTACTTCAAGTACAACTTTTTCAACGATTCTAATAATTTTATATTTATTTGAAATCGTGTTTCAGTATTTTTAATCTTTTATGTATACACTAGCCGTTGCGCGCGGTTCTACCCGCGCAATTTCGATTCCCGCGAGATTTTTGGAATAAAAAGTAGCCTATACGGATTCGGAAGAATCCCTCTAAGTATTGGTAAAAGAAATTTTGAAATCGGTCCAGTAGTTTTTGAGCCTATTCAATACAAACATACAAAAATACAAAGGTTTCCTCTTTATAATATTAGTATAGATAAGGCTCAATTCAATATTACGTGCTTTAATTTTGTCTCTCGTCAAATTAAGAAACTTGGCTTCCAATAATTGCTAAGAAAATAATATTTTGAAGACATTAATCTAACTTAGACATTAGCGAGACATTAACGACGTCGACCTTACAACCAAAAAACTGCAGAACATAGAGCATCGTCGTAAGGTTGCTTGTTTAACCGTGTACTACCGGATACATTTTGGTGAGTGCGCGAGTGCTCTGTTTGAACAAATTGAACCCTCACCCTTTTTACCATCGGACTACCAGACGCAGACAGAACTTCCATCCGTACGTGGTAGATATTCCGAAAAGTCGAACTAAGCGCTTTGACAATTCCTTTTTGATACGGGTCGCCAAGGTATGGAATGAACTGCCTGCGTCTATTTTCCCTGACCAGTATAGTCCTGGTACTTTTAAGCGTCGAGAGAATAAGTTTCTCGTGGGTAGACGTGTACCACCTTAGTCTTCATGTTCACTTAACATCAGGTGTCATAGAAGACAAACGTCCCATCCATACTTAATAAAAAAAAAAACATAAAAATAGATGTTAAATACGATCCATATTGGTCTTATTTTAAAATCTCTTACCTATTATTAATATGGAGAGCGTTTGTGCAAAGTGTCGGTAGGACGGGCATAGTGGATAAGGACATATTTTTTGCCAGTGAGGGGGTTCCCAAGAGGGTATTCCGGATTCTTCTTGATGACACTTTTGACAACAAGCGTACCACCAGGATCTGTTGAAAACCATATAATGTTAAAATCGATATTAATCAATTGGCAAAGTGTTTAATTATTCACGCATGGTAAACGTTGAAGTCATAGAAAGCGGAAGGCGTAATGCATATTTTTCGATGTGGGAGGTTAAAATTCGTTCTAGAAAGTTGGGTGACCGCTGAACGTAAATTTGCCATGAATTCTATTCTTTGAATTATTATTCTATTTAAATAAGTTACTCAGCATCACTCAGAGGACAGAATCATGGGCCTGGAGTAGGCTGGTTAAAAAAGCACTCTGAAAGCAGATGTTAGTAAAAGCTCCTATGTGAATAGACACTAGTAAACTAAGTCATTGTTAGAAATTCACTCCTAACTTAATGCTTTCAACGGAATTGTTTTTAAATTGCAGTTACTTAGGTATCTATCTCTTTCTTTGATCTGAAAAACAACGAATTTATTACAAAAAAATCCTACTATCCCTTATCGGACTACAGATTTTGTTTTTGTTAAAATTCAATGACATTTTGTCTATTTTTTTAAATAATGTGTCATTTAGAAGTAGCTGCCACTTCTAGTCTCGAAAATACAGGACAGCAATGATTTGGAAAATATAAACATATTATTGGAAGTTTAAAAGAGGGCAGGAGCTTTTCCAACTGATTGAAAACTTTGCGTTGATGCTTCGTTTTTTTTCGTAGATGTCCTTTTTATTTTAAGTTAACAAGTGATTCTAGAAGTTAAACCACAATGCTGCAATAGTGGAGGTCACGGATTTAGAATTGAACTTGCGTCTTTTCTCCAGAACCTTTCGTAAAACAAGTTTAATGAGCCTCGAATTCCTTCCCGCGGAGATGTCCCATTACACAGAAAGAAAGTAAAATATTTCGCAAATCAATAAGTAAAAAAGAAAGATTACCTCTCAACGTGTTCGCTCTGTTGAGAGAGGGCCTTCTTCGAGTACACCGAGGATGTGGTTGAGTATTTCTTGTATCTGCCTTCTATGTGCGCCGGGCGGTCTGCGAACAAACGAGCGTCTTATCAGCTCACTCTCGCTGTATGGCAATATTACCAAGCAATCGATGACATACCCCGTGAGAAACCACACTCGGTCCCATACAACACCTGTCTATTTCTTACACTCGCCTTCATATACCTCATACGAATCTTGACCCAGTTATAAGTAGGTTAAAGTCTAACTACAATTATTGATACAGTTCTGATTTTAAATCGCAGTAACTTTTAAATTGCGTTCTTGTAAACCTAAGTACATCTTATCGGGTTTAGTTCAGCTAATTATGGAATGGTTAAGAAAATATTTTTCACTTTAAATAGTTTTTGCTGTAGAAATAGCATGCTGTATGTCTCAAATAGTGATAAGATTTTCTTTAAATTCTGGTCATGTTTTAGATGAATGAAAGCATCAATTTTAGTTTTCTATTAGGTAATTCAATATTTATGTAATTTTTCCTTATTTTCGTGGTCATTTAAATAATTAAAAACACAAGCAACCTTGATTATGAAATGTAAGCGCATAATTATATAATTACCTCCAACAATATTTCTATTATTATTTTCAAGGTTCATTATTTTTTATGATTATATCTTTTCATGCAAAATTGAAATAAATACATAATACATATACAAATTAAATACCTATAAAAAAATATTTGAAGTTGAATCTAAAAATCGAGTTAATGAAGTATTTTTGCAAAGTGTAAAATTTTTCATACATACCTAATTATTATAAAATAAACAGAGCAAATTTTAGTTCAACTTGTTTTGATATGGAGACCACACTGTTGAAATTGAGGCAGGCACTAAATACTAACGTAAATAAATATGTAGCTTCCATTCTACCAAAGCACTTGTATAAACACCGATCAAAGAAATATTTTAAACTGTTTCATACAAGATAACTGTCATTACAGCATCGGAAAATGAGTTTCCGAAATTGAACTCTTAGCTGATAGATATAACACACATATTGTGTTTGAATATATTTGAAAAATCAAGTCATTTTGTTATTTCAGATACCTTATATCAAGGGTACAAAAGTCTTGACAAAGAGTATATAATAGCTATTGCGATATTTTGTTCCAGCTACATTACACAATGACAGCCTCCTTATAGAAGATTAAAATATTTATCCCTTAGATCCGCTGTGTGGCGTATATGCATAGCATAAATACTTTGTGGCTACATAGTATGTCCGTGAGTTAGATAAGGGCGCTAGGCACAGCTAAGATACTTTAATATATTATCTTAAGATTTTAAAATTATGTATTATGATATCAGAGACGAGAAGATACTATAATGTATTTGAAGTTTTTGAGTTAAATTTTCCTAAATGATTTTGCCCCAATCTCAAGTACAAACTGTAGTCACATTTGTATCTTAGCAGTAAGGTAAGATATATTTAATAACTTAAGATGTCGTAATACAATAAATTCTCACACCGCACTTTTTCTTAAGATACGAAAGTATGAAAAATATAGTATCTTCGTCGTGTATGGTCCTTGTATCGCGAGCGATATCATATCGTATGGTAGCGCCCTTATTAGAACAGCAGTTATTAGAACATAAAATACAGGGTGACTCGTGATTAATTTAAGATTATTGAAGGAGAGCACTCTGTACTCGATTCTGATCATAATTATGTAATATAAGTATGTAATTTTTCACTACTTCTTCCTGCTGGACTGGGAGTGAAAGAAAAACATAGAATGTGCCAGCTGCTTCTCTTCCCGGGCATACCGTAAAAGTCAGTTAAGGGACAGAGGTTTTATTGACAGTTTTGCGGGCGATAGGCTGACCCCCTGTCACTGCAATAGTCTCTCTCCATAATTATAATACCTCTAAATTTGTCAAACGAGACCTCAGATTGTTTTATAGCCTCTGGTGTTCTGTCTACCCCGTAAGAGATACAGGCGTGAAGTTATGTATGTATGTATAATTTTTCACTAGAACTCCCTATACCTACATAAATATGGTGTTTTCTCACGGCACTCACAACTCTGCAAGCCGCCGCATCAAAAATAGTAAGCCGCGCGCCGCAGCAAAAGTAGTATGTGCGCTAGTGTAGCCATGCGTTGCGTTAACTTTCGGTTAAGTTTATTCAGTAAATAATTAATAAATTTTTAATTTTTTTTTCATGTTTTATCTCAAACTATTTGGTCCTCGAAATTCGAAAGTGACCTACTAGTCACCCTGTAAAAATGGTATTTTGAAAATCAGCGATGCTAGCTAACAGCAACACTAAGCTGAAAGTACCCCTTTGACACATAAACTATTCAATTTTATATTGTATTGTATTTTCGTGTTTTATTCTTAAGTTCGTGTGTCAATAAATATTTTATTATTTATTATTTAATAGTAACTTACCCCATGAAGAGTCCATTTCGGCCGCCATGGCATTGTGCAGGTTGCTCTTGCGCCGCGACGGGCCCTCGGCCTGCGCGGATATTCTGCCATTTCGGTCACAATATTTGCTGTGCGAACAAAGAAAATAATTTTTAATCTCCTATCAGACTAACAACTAGTATTATGAACATTAAAGTTGAAAAAATAGATGTTTGAGTAACTGCGCTAAATAGGCTTCACGAATAGGTTGAAACTTCCCAAATTATGCAGTGATATCTGAATAACACTTAGGATTCTAAATGTAGTAGGTAATTCAAAAATAACCTGATATATAATTATATCCTAATTCTTATAAAACACATTATTCACACAGATTTTTAATAATAGAGTTATGGACTTTTAATCGCAGTTTTAAGGCTATTAATTTTGTCATGACGATTATTTTATTTAAGTGATGAATTGTAGAATATTAAAATATAGCACACAAAGAAACTTTATTACTTATTTTGCTTACAAGGTACTAGATGTTTCTACTAAATCGGTGGTAAAGTTTAAGCTTGTTTCAAAAATAGCCTTCCTCACTTTACGGGCTATTCAATGCAAATTATTTTCACTTATTATGGGACTGCTAGATTCTTTATTTAGCCTAATCAAACCTATAAATAAATCTACAAACGAACTCTTATTACTAATATTTTGTATTATAGGCATTTCAGTAGATTCACAATTAAAAATTACAGAGGTTTTCTTAAGTTCAGAGTTTAGAGTTTCCATCCAATTCTTGCACGTAAAAGAATTTGTATTATATGTGTGGATTATTTTGAAATAATACTAATACAATTATGTTTTGCAAAAACAAATGCCTACCTATCCCAAAATAATTAAATAACAATAAACAGAAATTATATGTTTATAGGTATTTTTTCGTAACCGTCCGAGTAGAATCAGTTTATAAAAGATGTATAAAAATATAAATAACATTAAAGTTCGTAATTTGAAAACCAAGTATCTTTGTCAAAAAAGAAGATGAAAAAATTATAAAGAAAGGGATAAATTTTCTGGTACTCTGTAAAAACTTATTTTAAATTGCCGACTATTGTGTTGTAACATTCCACCTCTACAATTTGACATGTCCGTCCATCGATTTATCGATTATTGATTCAAACCACGGGATCTTCTATTGTATTCAATGTTACTTAAATATTTATAACAGTACGGGTTTAATTGTTATATTGCATAGATACTCAGGAGATTTCGATCACGAATTAATTAAGGTAGTATAAAAATACACCTATGTTATAATATTTTTTTTCCGTATGTTTTTAAAGGTTGTTTTTTGGTTTTGAAATTGTCCTACAATCCGTTTTTTTTGTTAGACAATTTTGGAGAAGGCTTTCGAGATCCTTAAGAAAGAATCCTAAGGAGGTGGTAAATACAAATTAATGAATTTTCCTACTTAGTAACTGCCTTTATTATTACCACTGCAATGTTGTAAAAGTGCGGCGTATTATAGAAGCGCACACATCACGCTCAGTAACCACACATGTCATCATTGTTATCGTTGAATGGAAAATTTAAACGCATCGGAACAATCTGCTTTAAGTTGATTCGAAACAGCATGTTAAGGTTAAAATATGACAAACAGTATCGTTACGTAGCACCCCGTTATCGTACAATAGGTAACAATGTACTAACGTATTGTTTGCGTCGACGAGACCTCGTATCGATTGTGATTCGATCGTATCGAAAACATTGATTTTCGCGGATGTCACGTCCTATGGCCGATTTTATTGTTACCATACTATGTACAGTCACGTGCAATAATACATTTTCATTGGACTTTGAACCTTATTAAAACGGAATAAGTTGCGAGTGTATACATATTATCAGACGTGACTGTACTTGCTGCACTCATTGTCATGGCTTTCATGGTCTTGACCAGTAGCAATAGCACGGTTTTATTGAAAAACTGTTTTATTGCACAAGATATTATTTATCATGCATTTAATAGACCGCTACATAGATAAGAAGTTTTCCATTTATACTTCAGTGTAAAACGAGCTCTAAATGTATTTCCTTGAGGTTTCTTTTGAAATTGAATGTTTTTGTTTCATGGGTCTTTGCATTAAGGCTTTACTTGTAGTTTTTTTACTGGCATTAATTAGTCTTAGGTAATAGTTGTTTTTACTACATTTTTTCTGAATATAAATTTATGAGTGCAAGTGAACGACAATATTTTTAAGTAAGAATATGACATTGATCTAGAAAAATTATTGAACGAGAATCGATTGTTATGCCTATGTATGTAGGTACAATAAAGTCACATGACTTTTGATAAATAAGAGGTTAAAATGGACGCACATCCAATACAATAATAAGCAATTAAAAATAGATTGAAGTAATGAGAGTATGAGAGTCACAAGACGTTTTATTTTTGTGTTTTAGTTAGTCGAGCTAATTTTATGCGTTTTAAAGTAGTTAAAGTTTAGATAAGAAAAATACTTACTCATAAGTAATTTGTTTTGCACAAGTACCTAATAAAACCAATGGTAATCGTTACTTTAATGCGTCTCATTTTTTTACTTTTTAAAAGGACCTGTTAAACAATATACCTAGATGTTATTTACAAAATATATACATTGTGCCACCGACAAAAAAATAAACACTACGTTACAATGTATGTAATGCAGTGTTTATTTTTAATTATATTTGTTGAAAAATTCATAAGCGTCTTTCAATTACATGTTGGTACAAGTTATGATTGTTTGTCACTACTGGGTCTAGTCTTTTAGCAGTATTGGACAAACATAAATACCTCTTTAATTCGATTTACGAGGTGACGAACTAGTCTCTCAGGACTCCATTTGGTCTCACTAGCTAGCAACACTATGTAAACATTGATAATTAAATGAAATGTTAAGGTATTTTAGTAGATACTAGATACTAAGGCTAGAATGTGAGCACAAGGGTAAAATAAAGACAATGTAAGCAAAACAATATGTAACCGCTTAAGTCTAGACATCGTATTAAAAACAGAAGATTTATTAAAAATAACTGCTGTACATAGCAATTCCATTCCTCCTTATTTCAAATGATAGAGATGACATGACAATGACAGCTTTGACAATAACAAAACTGCCAAAAATGGCGAAATGCAAGGTCGATCTTGCAAGCCGATTGTCAGTTACATTAAACTTAAACAGTCATGTGCAGCATAAACTAAAGTTATTGTAATTTGGCGAATTTGTGTGATTGATAACAGAGTTATTTTAGCTTCATTTTGGTCAAGCGTTCATCTAATATTCCTATCAAAAATATCAAGAGATTTGAAACTTCGCGAATAAGAAAAATGCGTTATTACTTATTACATACCTGTGGTACCCCGTAATATCCGTAAACACATATTAAAGAATCTTTGTGGATATCATTTTATTATAATCAACCTATCAGTGGAAACTTTGTTGGCTTAAGTTTTTTTTTATAAGTATTGTAATTAATTTAAATTGTAAATTGTGCTGTTTGTTTCCCAAATAAAGTAAAAAAAAAAACAAAAAAAAAATTATAGTGACCAATAGTGACCGTCAATAATAATAAAGAAGACTTCAATTTTACCTTCCAAGCTGGACTGGGAGAGGAAGAAAAACATAGAATGTGCCAGCTGCTTCTCTTCCAGGGCATACTGTAAAAGTCATTTAAGGGACAGAGGTTTTACGGGCTTTTTTGCGGACGATAGGCTGACCCCGTGTCAGTGCAATAGTCTCTCTCCATCATTATAATACCTCCTTTGTCAAACGTGACATCAGATGGTTTTACAGCCTTTGGTGTTCAGCCTACCCCATAACGGATACAGGCGTGAAGTTATGTATGTACTTAAATTTTATAATTTAGATTTTATAATCGATTTGTTACACTACAATAAGATACAAATTGTGGAATAATAAAGGATTGAGCGGGAATGCTATGGTTAAAGTTGTGTATTCTTTCTAACAATGTGTTGTAGGGTGTTTTTTAAGTTGTGGTGGAAATACTTAGGACTTTTTTAGTATCATTCAACTATCACTAATAGTTTTAGTCAATTTTATGAACCATCAAGCATTCTGTTGTGTGTTTCTGATAGTGTCCCGTGTTTGATAAACTCGAGAATTAATATTTTAAGGAATGGAAAACTAAAGATATTCTGTTTTTTTGGCGAGAAATCTATTTTATAATTCATTTCATTTAAACGAAGTATGTAGGTACATACATAAGGCAACAGATCAAACGTTCCAAACCTGTCAAATAATAGTAATTGAACCTGAACTCCATACCCTTGATATTAAGTTTTAACGTTTGTAACACTTGATCTGCTGCTCTCTGTACCGTCTGGGGACGCATTGTAAATACCTCAAAGACTATGTGTTGATTGTATCTTACGTTGTATTAAATTACAATGAGACAACGATGGAACTAAATCGATTGTCACATGTCACTTTACTGTCAAATGTCTATGCCATGTTTACTGATACTCTCCGTATCAGGTGACAGCAATATTATTATTTTAATTAGAGTCACGAACCCCACTGCCGGCACTGTACCGGTTCATCTTAGTGAAACATCTTACTCATATAGTAAATGTGAATGTTTGGATGGATGGTTTGTATGGATGTTTGTTTCTCAATCACGACAGAATGGCTCAACGGATTTGGATGAAATTTAGCATAGTGACAGTCGATTAAAACTCAAATATTCTTTATTTCGTAAGTATTTAAATACATTTGAAATATGTTAAACAATTTACAAAATGAACTGAATCTACCATCACTTCGGAAAGTCGATCTGTTGAGAAGAAGTGGCAAGAAACTCAACAGCAATCATCTTTTAAAAATAAGAAAAAAAAAATACACAATAACAATTTACAGCCAGGGAATCCCATCTTCTTGCATCCGGATATCTAATAGTAAACCTTTTCACATAACACTTATCCTTAAATCTATCGAAGGGTTAATCTTAAATATTTTGGAATTTTATCATACAATAACGCGTACACATTGACCCATGAACGAGTTGGTGATCTTCTGGAGTCTACTATTATATTTATACATTAAAAGTGTAGGTACAGATAATCCCGTAGGATTAGAAATGGCGCGGGTAAAACCGCGTGAATCAGCTAGTATAATATAATATGTTAAGGTTGCGTACGATATCAGCGGAAGCGCTGATAATTGGAAAACTTGAAAATTTTCGGAAGCCAGTTATATCTTATCGTACCAACTTTAAATTGACTTCGGGGTATCACTCAAAAATGTTCTTGAAAAATTATTTAAGTATTGAGTTGGTGTGCTATGCTCTAAATAAATAAAACGAGGGGCAAAATACTTCTAGTATTATCGTAACGTAAATATATAAAAAGTTAGATACTTTAAATATTTGGATCATGTTACTCAAGCATTGAGCGTACAACGGTAAATCGAAACTGTCTTCGCCGAATGTTTGGTTTGATTCAAAATCTCTGATATGGACAAAGCCTACAGTTAGATGTTATTGATATTATATTGTTAAATTTTTGCATTTAAAATGCTCAATTATTCTTAAATAACTGAAAAAATGTGCTACATAAAAATCCCCCGACCAGGCCTCGAGCCTGGGACCTCTCGTTTGCCGGACGAGTTCTCTTCCACTGAGCTACCGGGGCCTGGCGGTAAAAATATTATTAAACATTGCAATGCTTCACTTTAACTGGGATTCACAATTTCTGAAAAGAAATTGGTCTCGGTTGGTCTTAGCTGCAAATCTTTACCATTAGATGGAGCTACGTTAGCAATATAACGTAAAAACAAAAATATGCTAAGTAATTTCGAGGCGTACCGCAGTTCAGTTATTTAGGAGTAATTAATATATCCTAATCTAACCTATATTTAATTTCACACCCACCTGCTGCGAAGCGATATACATTTTTTTTATT
This sequence comes from Stenoptilia bipunctidactyla, assembly GCA_944452665.1. Classification (NCBI taxonomy): domain Eukaryota; kingdom Metazoa; phylum Arthropoda; class Insecta; order Lepidoptera; family Pterophoridae; genus Stenoptilia; species Stenoptilia bipunctidactyla. The sequence continues at coordinate 12,254,031 of OX101725.1, read as the reverse complement.
TTCGGTGAAATGAGCATTCGGCAAAGAAAGTTTCGAGTTACCGTTGTGTGTACGTACGCTGATTATTTTTTCATCGACTCCCAAAAAGGAGGAGCTTCTTAATTTGCGTGAGAGGTTCGCAAGGATGTCCTATAATACATGGGGGCCTTAACATCCGATAATACACAGATCGTTTGCCCGAATTTGCATTAAAAAATTTATTGCAAAACGAAGTCCTTAAATAACATCATCTTACTCATAGTGCTATTTATTATCCTTTTGTAATTAAAGCTACCGTTTCGGAAGTTCCTTTTTTTTTCAAATAATTTTAAAATGGAGTTTTACTTATATCAAGTTAAATGAAAACATATTATTAAATTTGGCAATATAAAATCAAAGTAAGAACTTAACGTTTTGCAATTCGTTAGGGCAACATCACAGCAACCACCTTTTTACTAAACAGATTTTTTACATCTCAAGACCTTGCCATGTCCCATGCTTACTAGCGATACCTGTAGGTCGAATGGAAATATTTTTAACGATCTTAAGAATGACTCACTGTTAAAAGGAATACGTGGCTTAAAACCTAACCTTTTTGCTACCGATAATAAAAAGTGATCTTACTGTTACAGCAGCTTGAAATATTGCTTTGTATTTGGTTTCATATTTTGAAGAACATCTTGCAGTGCGAGCACAGAGCTTTATCGATTCGTGTGTTTACGAAGGTTCGTATAGTAGGTACCTATGGAGACGGTTTGTAAATCTATCGGATAACCGCACGGCCAGCTTAAATAAATGTGTGCCTTGTTGATTGTGAATGTTTGTAAGCGTGTACTCTTAAATAATAAAGTAAAATAAAAAATTACAATGTTACTAAAAACTTGTAACCGACTCAATACTTTACGAACATTCTTAAACATACGAGTTTATAAAGTTCTGTGCTCGCACTGAAGAGACTATTCTCTTCTTTGACAATTACATGATTATCTGAAACTATAAAGTTTCATCATCATGTAATGAGCCCACTGCAGGGCTATGAGTCTCTCCTCTGGGTGACGAGGAGGTTTTAGGCCATAATCCACCAAGCTCGCCCAGTGCTGGGTGGTGGATGTCAGAATTTTCAGGGTGCCAAAGTGGCTTCTGACAATCCCTAACGACTACTGTATACAAGTATACAGCACCCGGGACCGACTGCTTAACGTGCCCTCCGAAGCACGGAAGTCGTCGTGAGAAATGAATGGTCGGCGGTCACCCATCCAAGCACCGACCGCACCAAACGTTGCTTAATCTGTGATATCGTATGATACACACAGTAACCACGGCGCCACGACGACTTCAATAAAGTTTGATAAATATTAATAAATAGAAATAAAAATAAAATATTGAATATCGCTCAGATCTTAAATGTGTTTAGTTTTAATTTTTCTAATTTTAATTTTAATTTCACCTGTTTACTAGATATATTTGTAAATATTGGTTCTTTTTGTTATTTTATCAGGCTTTCTGTTCTATTTCGCGATAAGTGATATCATAATTATAAGAAATATTGCAGTATAATAAATAAATACTAGGTCACCTTGTCTTACAGTATAGGTAATGTGCGTGTGTATTGAATGAATAATTACCTGTTGTGTTAACTTAATAATGAATTAAATTATATTTATTGTATACCTATCTCTAAGGACAAGAATAAAAAAGTAGATAACTATTATATTAGTAGGACTATGTGTAAATTTTATGGTGTTAGAAGAATTGCGAGCAAATTGTTATGTTGTCGAAGCAATGTTTATGTTAAGGAAAAACATTTTTTATTTGTGTCACCAATTCGTAACTTTGTATATCAAACAAAATATGTTCAAAAAAAGAGGCAGGCGATTACTTTATACATGTACTCAGATTTTACTCAGTACGCATGTACTCAGATTTTTACAGATTCATTATAACATTTAACATTCAGGCATATTTTTAAAATTGAAGTTAGTTTATTAATTAATGTAATAATATATGTATAACTATATAATTGCGGATATTACCACGTTTTTATTTAAGTGTTACAATATGTCTATGTTTGGAAGCGGAATTACTTAATTACATTGTCAAGACTGTCACGACAGTCAAGGTGAGTGTTGCTTGGCAGAAATGTGTTATTAATGGAAAAGTACAGGTGGACAGTGGGTCAATGCGTACTGAAGATCTGGCCAGGGTTTCACAAGAACTTAGTACCAGGCTCCCTTATATAACTATTGTCAATTAGCAAAATTACTCACTTTATCGTGGCGTGTGATTTAATAAAAAGTTGACACGTTTGTACTGATATAATAAGATGAAGAGTTTGATTGAACGCGTTCATCTCGGATGCTAGTTGATTTGAAAAAGGAATGGCTATATTTAAGGAAAGGAGATATTTATACATCTGATAGGCTAGCTTTTGAGAAAGTCTATAAATTGACTCTATTTTAGGAAAGAATCTATAGAAATATGATAAATTTGAAGTGATTGTTTGTTTCAGCGGAACCACCAGTCGGATGTGAAAAAGTATAGTAGTGCTTAGTGTTTAATGATGACTCACTGATGTAATAATATAATATTTTTAATATGTTTAAGAGATAAATTAATATTGTGTTTTGTAACATGATGATATACAAGATGTATATCATATGTATACAAGATGTTCCCGTTGATTAATAAATAAATAAACAATTCCCATAACTTTAAGGTTTTGTTCCTTATTAAAAACAATAGTTTTGTCAAAGAATATATGGTTCAAAAGTGCATACTTTTTATTTCTTAGATTAATTCAATAGATGCGTGTCACTGAAGCCATACAATAAACAAAAAAAAACATTTAAACGTTGAGGAACGTTGCATACAATGTACATCGCAAAGCGTTGCGAACTGTACCTGTCTATAGCGATTTAAAAGAGATAGAAAATGCCACGTTGTCATACTTTGCATAAGGGTGTTTTACATAAGATGTTTTGACTTAATTGAATTATTTTGTATGAAAAATAAAAACAAAAAAAAAATTAATAGAAAAATTATTCACATGTTATTTGATTCTATTACATGGTCTTATTTATACCTTAGATGTATGGGAAATCAACAGTAACACCTTGTATAAATATTGCATGCTGTCATAACAGTTAAATATGTGGGCGAAAATTGTATCCACCTAATTGTTACCATATTTTTTTTGCAATAAATGGATTTTTGATTTGATTTAGATTTTTGAAGGGACTATCCAAAAATCCCTGCAGGGCCAAAAGTTATGCAAGCCAAAGCTGCGAGCGATTGATAGTAGTATTTAATAACGTCTTCTAGAATACTCTCCAGTGTGTAGTGTTTCGCTTCTTGATTCGCTGTAAACATATTAGCTGGTCCGAAAATATTTACTCAGTCTTAAACTGCATTGTATAGCTTGGGAAATTATGTTTCCACAGTTTTATTCCACAGTTTTAACTGTTTTTAAACTTTCGTGAATCGAATAAGATGTATTTCATATTTGTGCGTGTAAAAATAATAAAGTAAAAAAATAATATTTTTTTTTGTTAGCTTTGTTTTACGAATACAATATTTTAAAATCTTATGATGCGAGCCAATTTCTTCTTTATCCAGTATCTAATGCGTCTCGTCTTAACGTGGGCTTAGCTATCAATAAAATATATATATTTTCAAATGATTTACTTCAATAGTCTTTAATATGTAATATTATTAACATATTATTAACAATAATACTTATCATGAGTTTTATTATACATAGAAAAACACACAGACCTACCGCAAATAAAGCGTCATGCAGCGGAAAACAAATCGGCAACGTTTTGCGAATCAATAATCCCACTGCACCAAATAAGCCCTCATTATCTACTATTTTTTGTTTCATAATGTCATTGACAAGTTTGACAAATTCTGTAGCAACGGTAACTAAATATTTTTCTATTTAGAAACCTCTAGGGTAATGTTTGTATTTTTTTCGATTCACCACCATACAATGACGTAAGTATTTGTCTATAAGCAAAAGTTATTTTGAAAAACCCCGTAAGTTGATAGGTTATATATACATCCATATCAGTATACGTAAACAAACGACTTTTTGTTATTCCTTCGCGTTCGTTCTTCAATGTAACTAAGTTTTTGTGACTCGCGTCCGTAGTAAACCTGTGGTATAAAGGCGCGTTATATTTCAGCACTTTACCAATGCGTAAAACCATTTTATTCTCAACAATGTAATCAATGGAAAATTAAAACTTGTGTTTTTAATTTTGACGTTAGCTATACCATGTTAGAAGCAGAACATGCAATTTTAGTATCCTGTTGCGGATATAATGAGTTTGCCTGTTTCATTATGTCAATATAACGACGTGTTGAGTTGTGAATGCTAAACGTTGGTTTTACGTTTCACTTTCTTTTTCAAATAATTTTCGATTGATCTAGTATTTTGGATTGTGAAACAAAAGGTACACCTGAGTTATTTTATTAAGATTTTGGTAAGACATTGGCGTTTGCGTATTGATTCGTTCAAGGTTTATAGTAATACGTCCCTTAAAGAAATGTTAGAGAAATATGAAAGATTCGTATAGTATTTTGTTGTAAAGAGTAAAGTTCATGGACCATATAGTGTCTGGCCTGAAAAGTAGTGTGTAAATACTGCCATTGAAATGCTGCCTGTTTATATCTAAACTAATGGTACAGACTTGATTTAATTTCTAAGAAACGGGATCATCAGTACAAGTGGATGATACTAGTAATCTATTGAGTAACTTGAGAGGGTAAAATATTAAAATCCTTGCTGCGGTTTCTAATATAAGTAAATTATTTGGAATTATCCAAACATGAGCTATTATTTGCACTATATGTTGTTGTAATACATTTCATGAGTTGTCAAAAATCTGACAGGTCAGCTATGAACATAAATAAATAAATAAAAAAAAAGAACATAACTCTTTAAAATGTATATTAATTTCGTGACTTTAATATGTACCTACGAAATCTTTGTACTGTGATTACGTTAAGTAACACATAAGTATCACTATAAAGCTAAATTCTTAACCTTTGGCACTGGGTTCAGCGCCATTGCATTACCCAACATAGTAAATTAACAAGAAAATCTGAGCATGCCATTGTGTACAATAACGACACAGTAGAAACGGCAATTTGCAAATGGCATTCAACCATTTTGTTTATAGTTTCAATGTGGTCCCGCCCTTAGGTCGTTGTTCGTGAATCGAAATGACGTACCTACTGGTTTGCTTCGACGGATTGTCACTGGCACTGAATGTGGGTCGACCAGTACCCACACTGGTATTAAAAACGTAACACATGTATCTACTCTTATTAATATGGCCATTCTCGTTTATCGAGATTAAAGCTTAAAACTTATATGGCTTTTATAGCTTATTTATACGGCTTTTAACTGTATCAAATTGTCGGCGACTACGCATTTTTTTAAAATCTGCAGATATTGAAAACTTCTTTAAAAAAAAACCTATGAGAAGCGACAGACTTAGTGTTTTTTCAAACATAATACGTCTTGAATTGAAACTGACGGGTTATAATAACAGTTTCTGTTTTACAACACATAGCTGTTAAGCTATTAAACACGTGTTAGTGTATTGAAACGAAATCCGAATTTTATTATAGCACTTACTGTAACTTAATACAGCTCTTACCATTCCTAATACTTTAATTTGATTAGCGAAGAGATAAGTTAGTCTGACTCATTTGTCTAATGTTACACTTGGGAGCCTTCGTGTTTTTTTAATTACCTATGGCTTAGTAACAAAATTAAGAAGAGGTTTGATAGCGTTTAGAGGTTATAAAACAAGCGAAAAAAAAATACCGGAATTTTGCTTTGTAGCCGGTTAAAACCGACTTTACAATGAGAAGTAACCTAAAGAAACGTATGTTATTTTTGACATTAAACAAAAAAAAATACAATTAAATTATTAAAGGTAGTTTTTAAGTAATGCAAGTCACTCACCAATGTCTATTGAGTGCATCTGTTTCGAGGGAGGAGTCCGACGGGAGGTAGCTGTCATAATGACAATTACTAAGGCTGCTGTGAGACATCCTACATGGCACTCCGTGAGTCTTATTAAAACTATCAAGTAAGGTTAGCGAGCGAGTACTAGGAACAGCGTGCGCCGGCGCATGTCTCTCCACTCTGTACGCTCCGTACCTATGCCGCGACGAGTGTGCATCTTATAAGAGAAGGTTGATCTCTGCGAGAGTGGAGCCGCCCGCCTCGCCGCACCCCGGGCACGTGACTGCCTTTGTACATTCAGTTTCACCGGCCGGCACGCCACTCAATCGCGAAAAAAAACAAGCGCAGTCTAAGCCTGCTTCCATGGGTGAGCGCGTTCAACACAGCCCGAAGCGTAGCTGGCCGTCCAAGCTACGCGTTATTCATGCCCTGACTGAGCAGCGAGCAGCGCCGATGTTTTAAGACTTTGTTTAAAAAACATTCGAACTCTCAAAATATTTACGTCTGCTTATTTGCAATGCAATTTCTGCGTGTCTTGCTGAAATAGTCTGAATAAGGTTTTGTATTGATAGAAATTAATTTAAACGTGCATGTTTCTTATCCGGTTGTTTGAAAGAAATTGCCCATCAGCGACATGGCTGTTTATTTACATATTGGTACACATGTAATACATAATGAGTAAATAAACAAGTTCCGTTGCCGGTAAAGCAGTATTATAAGAGATGCATTTTTAGGCAGGGTAAATGTTTGACTAAGTAAACGTTGAAATCTAAATAATTAATATTTTCGAATGTGTGATGTGAGCGGAAAATAATAGTTTTTTAAACTAACGAAAATATTGAAATCTAAAATCTACGGAGGAGTATTTATTTTTAGTAAAAAATACGGAACTTTCTCTTTTGACAAAATCATATTTCAGAAATGCTATGCTTTTTATTTGAATCGTAGTTCCTCCAGCAGACCTATTGATAACGACTTACATGTACACCCAGTGATCTATTTTTTTTTGGCCGGCAGGCAAATAGGCACTGGCTTGATGTGACCTTATAAAAAGATATTCTAAATTTAAATAATACCTGCCCAACGAAAAAAAAGTTAGGGTTTTAAAAATAAATTTAAATTTTTATTGAACATTGTTACTAATAGACTACTGCGAAATAAAAATACCAATCTAAACAGCTCGAAACTCTTCACATTGTTTGTTTTGGTTTCACTGACAGATATAAGGCATATTAAGACTAAATTAAAATGTAATAGAGTTGCATAGAATTTTCGGAAAAAAACAATTTTGGAAATGTTATTTTTCAGATCTTTAATATTATTATTTGATGTTGTAGAGGTTTCTACTAGGTATAAGAAAAATTGTGCCGCAGGTTTTTTATCTTCAGCCTTTGTGAAAAAAGTTAAACATCGAACTTATGACGTCGAATAAGAATTACTTCAGTGATAGCGAATTTTGGAAATACAATATCTCTACGCAGATTTCAACCCGTGCAGACTGACTAGTATTTTCTAGTTTAAATTGACGGTATTTTCGTAAGTAGGCGTATGCTTACTTCTTAAAAGAAAATAAAAGGAACTAATATAAAATATTTAAATGATTTCCCTTTTTGCATTGAATCAGATTTACAGTGTTGTAGACCACAGTTCGTGAATTTAAGCACTATTTTTTCGGCCTAACCTAAGCTGGAGTTTGGACGTCGGGCTCAGTAAGTGACCAGCCGTTAAAAAGAACTAAGACATATTTTTTAAACTTAAAAGTGAAATATAAACTTATAAAAGTACTTATAAATTAATGAATCAAAATACAATGGCAGCGCTGCAGTAATAATCAAGCTAAAGTGACATTTTGATTGTAAGCGCTAATCTCGGATTTAAATTTGTTTTTTGGAATTTATAGCCTTATACTTTAGGATGGTTATTGGGTATTTTTAACAAAAAAACACTATGAGTTCGAAGTTACGTCGGTAAAACCAAGCGCGCCTGCTAGCCTGTCATAGAATAAGAAATGTTAAATAATCAACTGTAGGTACATTAAGAAACCACAACTTAGAGTTTTGACATCGATAATATTCAATTTCGTACCTACAGCAGAGTCACTTAAACTGAGCTTCAAATGGAATGTATACATTAAATTGTACACGTAGCTAAAAAACATACAATGCCAATGAAGAGATTAATGTTTGGATAAAAAAATCATTCGCACGTGTTTGAAGCACTTTGATTGAACGTTCGCCGAGGTAGTTAACCTGAAGTATGAGGCTGACTCATTATTCCAAGTAACCTACAATTGGACACGCGAATGAATTGTCAGTCAATACTGCCTTTCACATATACCGTCACGTGATGCTATATGATGATGTATGTGTCCGTCAGTGGATCTGACAAAGAACAGTAAGTAACAACTTCCACCATTGTCTAACTGTAAAGAGTTTAACATGAACTACGTATGTACTACACTAAAAGCTAGTCTGAGTAATAGATATATTTAAACTTTGTTTAAAAGATTATGTTACTTCAAACATGGATGACCTTTTTATGGTTCCATCTAAATATAAACTAAGAGGTTTTTAACCTGATGACGTAATTTAACTTAAACTATAAATATTTTTTATAGCTAGTATAAGATTAAGCCATAGGATTTGAAAGTGATTTAAATTGGAGCAAGCTAGATTTCAAATTCTATATTTTATGATTATAATAACCAATAAAAATAAAAGTATAAAACTGTACGTATTATACACTAAACTTATAGAACTCTAAAGATGCGTAAATTATAAATGTTCATAGCTTTTACAGATTTTATTAAAATTTACAATTAAACCTACTCAAATAATTAGGAAGCCGCCTAACAATAAGTTTTGTATATGCTTATACTTTTAAATTCAAGTTAAACATTACGTATTTCAACTATCTGTCAAGACTAAATAGTATTACTAGGATAAATTTAAGATGAAATTATGTATGTACCTAACTCATATTTAGCGCAAGTATAAACCTAAGTGGATTTTTGTCGCTAGTCAATTAAGAATTTCATAAATTATTAAAATGATAAATAAATGAAAAAAAAGAATACATAAGTCTTAAGCTTGAATTAAATAATTACTTCCCAAGTGTCCTGCGTCCTGTCGTGAATTTGACGGCACGACTGACATGAAGTGTGATAAATACGAATGCTAGTTAATTAAGATTAAAGAAAGAAAGAATTGTTAAAGTAAAGTGCCCGTTTTTCTTCTCTACCTAGAGTCAAACTTGCCCTGAATCTGGATTGATCTTAAGATCAAATCAAATCGTATGTGAAATAACAAAGACCTACAGACTGGGCTATGGAACCAGCAGATGAGAGATGTAGAAAATATCATGACTGAATAAATTCATTTCTTAAATTTAGGAGATTTCTTAATTTTTAGGTACTTGTCAAAGCGAATTCATAAATGCAAACGTGCTTGCCAATAAACACGAAGCTTTAGTGTTTCCAATAAGTTTGAAGCAATATTTTCCTTTAAGTTTATAATTATTTATTATGTAAATGACTTAAATTAAAATATGAAATTAAAATAAGAATATGTAATAAACATTAACTTCTATTCAGTGATATATGGAGTCTGTTTCTATCAAGCAGTTTAGAGAACTATTGAAATATGTTGGCCATTTTAAGTTGATCTCTCGAGTATAAAAACAGTTGACATCGAAAAAAGGTGACAGTAAATTACGGGGATGTACGCTGTCATAGTTATCCGATGACACTAGTTTACAAAAGTTATTGTTCTTTTTTAGGGATCTGTGTCCAAAAGGTTCAAACGGGACTCTTTTAGCTATACATCATACTATTATGTCATGAGCCTGTGGCAAAATATGTGAATTATTTAAAAGTATTTATAACTAAACATCATGTAGTCAAGTCCAGATAATATGACAAGTCAAGTCTGAACATAATTTAAACAGAATTTTTCTCAATAAAAGCTGTTTGATGCTTTGTCGAAACATTATTTATGAAACATAGTATGGAGTCGGTTGTAAATTTTAAATGATCTATTTTACATTTATTTAACAGTACAAAATGTTCAAAAACATTTTAAATAGCAAGGCACATATTTATTCAAACTTGTCCTGGAGCAGTGGCTAGTTTTCAATTGTTGCTTACAAACCTTCTCCATACTATACGAACTTTCGTGAAAACACGAATCGAAAAAGTTCTGTGCTCGCACTGCAACTCTTTTACAATGTGTATGTTATTTTTATTTTAATATGATGCTTACTTTGTTGTAATATCCTACAAACCTAACTCGTTTAATGACTTGCGATTAAAACTGTTCTTATAGGTACTGTTATATGATACAATAAAAGAGACAGAAGTAAGATCAACACGTGGTCGTGAGATGTCACATCAATACTAAGCTCACGTAGTAGTCAGACTGTCCTGAATTTTATTCTTAAACATTTAAATAAAAGAATCCGTTTTTAAAATTTGTCTATGGATTTTTTGTAGTCGTCTTTTTTGAACAAGTTAAAATAATTTAAAGGTGTTCCCCTTTGTTCTGTATTTTGATGATATAATTAAATTGCTCTGTGCAAAAAAGTTTAAGCTAGGATATTTTCAAACGCAAATGAAAAACAATCTAAATTAAAATACGAATTGTTTTGGTGATTGCGATCTGGATTCACACGGAACCCTCTTTGGATCAGAATGAATCGAGCTTGAATTCTTTACTTATTGTTATTCCTTTTAGCTTGTGGTTGCTTGTGAGTTGCAGGTAGAAATAGGAGGTCAAGGTCAAGCTATTATCAAGTATATTAAATTTAAAGTTCGGTTTTTCAATGTTGAAAGTCTTTTTTTTGGGATTCACATTAAAATAGGTATGTCATGTTTTTTTATGAAATAGCCCAATACACATAAATCTATAATAGTCTGATAAACAAGTGTATACTGCGGGTTAAGTTATTTATTTATTTATTTATACTTTATTGCACACAATTACAAAAGAAAAACTTATAAAAAACCTTTAGAACCTGCATAATATTAAATAAAACACTTTTTAACCGGATTTATCGCGTATATTTACATTTTAAATTTTGACTCGACGTTTCGGTGTCTTTGCAGACCCCGTGGTCACGAGCGATAAATCCGGTTAAAAAGTGTTTTATTTAATAGTATGAATCGCGAAAACTTAAGACGACAAATCGAAATGTTTTTTCTTGAAATCTTAGCACCTTAACACGCCGACATAAGGTCGCGTATTGCATAGAAATCGTCACCATCGACACCGCTCAGACACTGAAATCGTTTCAAAAATCGATAAAAAAATAACGGTAAATGCTATGTAAATTTTGAGCAACCAAAGTCCGAACAATAATGTGAAGATTGAATTTAAGTAAATTCTAAGCATATGGATTGCATAACTACGTAGTAATTTTAACAAAAGTATGTTTTTAGACGTGTTTTCGAAAAATAAAACTATCGAGTCAAAATCATCAAATCATGTTTTTGAGCAGGCAAAGTTTAGATAAAGATATGAATTTACACATATCAAAATGTCAGATCCACTCGTCTTGTCACATTCTCATAGTTTGCGATGAAAGTCAATGCATTTTTTCAATATGTCGCCTTAAGACAATATTAACCTGCATAATCTCATGAATGTCATTACAGTCAATTAAGAGATTGAAATGGCATGAGATGGCATGGCGCGGCCCACGGCCCATTGTGGGATTGTGGTATTGTAATAGAGTAAATTCTTGTAGTTTTTGGAAATATTAGTAACGTTCTATTTATGCACTGACGGGAATACCTCTAAGAATAGAAATACCTATAAAGTAGTAAAGTTTTGCTTATCGAACCAATATGTAACATCAAATCTTAATAAAAATTAAAAACTCTGAAAATTCAAAAAATCGTGTAACAAAGATACAAAAATAATAAAAACATACACACGAATTGAGAACCTCCTCCTTTTTGAAGTCGGTTCAGAAATTATTGAATCTTTAGGTGCTTTGTTTTTTTCTTTATGTAAAATAACTTTAAAATTATCATCCTTTTCTTGTACATATGAATCTGAGCTCTATTAATTAGACTCCCATTATCAGTTCATAGTGATAATATAAAAGATCTCAACGCGGTTAATATTATGTATGATTTACATACATTGTCACTCTATTATATAATATGCATTTTTAATTACAATTTTAGACCTAGCGAAAAAGAGAAATGAGGCACTTTGTTTTGCCTTCCATTATTTTAGACAATCTATTTCTGTAGAATCATCGTTGAGCACCGATTTTATTGACAGTATAAAATCGTGCTGTTTCAAATAAAAATAAGTATGATAAGTTTATGCAGGAATAAACACAATAAATAACATTTATTACAAAACAGATACTGCATTGACGTCGATCAACAAATCATGCGTAAGGTTAGGTATTTACTTATGGCCTCATCGTTACAACAACCTGTAGATGTCCACTGCTGGACATATACCTCCCACAAGAGAAGGGTAGTGCCGTAATCACCACGCTTAGCTGGCGGGTTGGCGACAGAAGGACGCTGCTGCCTGTCCTCTGGGTTATAGTCCCTTGGTAGCCTCTTACGACACGTAGAGGAGGAAGTGGGGTAGTGAAATTCACAAGGCACCTGTACGCCTTTTAAATTTACCACTTTAAGCATAGCTAACATCTTATCAGTCTTACGTCAAACCACTCGATAAAAAGTTTCAGTTCTACCACCAGATCGATTTCTTATTAGTCTTAAACAACGGTGGGTTAAATGTCGTATTGACTGAATTAAATCAATTCTTGGTAAAATTATCCCTAAATGTTAGGCTATCGAATGCAGTAATTGTTAATTCCAAATTTTTTAACTTTATTATTTTCGTATAAAAATATATGAAACTTACCTATCCGACGGTAAGTTTTCCCTATCCTTACTTCCTTCACTTGCTAAAATAGATACTTTTCTCTTCCCGTCAGGAGCTGTTTGTGGTACTACTGCGGGTGGTGGTGTTTCATTCGGTACTACAGCAGGAGGATTTACAACTGCACTTTGCGCCGCAGGCACGTTTTCAGGTGCTGCAACTACGGCTGAGTACGTTGGTGGCACCCCATTAGAACCCTCATTAGCTTGCTGTTGACTTTGAAGGTCACTAAGGTCAAAAGGATATTCCTTTATCGCCGTCATTCGGATACTTGTCTTACGCACCTGCAACAAAAATGTATTGGTTTTCAAACGCCTGAATAAAAAAGTTGGCAAAGTTGATAATGGATAAATATGGTGACTATTGTAGTAAGGGGCTACTACTATCTACTGTATTTCTGTATGTTTTGCAGTAGACGCAAGGGTATATTAGAAGATGCATTCTGTGTCAGAAGCCATTTTCAGCACCCTGAAAATATGACCCACCAAGCAGTACTGGGCCAGGTCGGTGGATTAAAGCCGAAACTACCTCATCTCCCAAGGAAGAGGTTCATGACCCTGCAGCAGGTTCATTACAAAGAGTTGTAATGAAGATGACAGTGATATTTTGTCAACAGGAGTTTAAGTTATTAATTTAAATGTGCACGATAAGGATTTTTTATTACATGAGTAACTCAATAATTGAATCTGGCCCACAGGGTGGCCATTAGTAGGAAACTAAAAAAATATACTAAATTTTTTATTTAAATAAATTAAACTAGTAAAAAAACAAGTCTTTGCTTTTATTTTGGAATTAAGGAGCTCAGTTTAAATGCTTGTATTTCTATGTGGTTAGCTTGTAGTCGTCTGTCGTAGGTATTAACTAAAAGCCGGTTTAATTATTCAGTGTAAAAGTCGATCTAAAAATGGCAGCACCGATCATGTTTACGTGTCAGCGGTAGCGATCTTTGATGGACAGATCATGAGACAACTTAATTTAATCTCAGAAGATTTAATTACTACTTAAATAAAACCTGTTTAAACAGTTTTAAAGAGATGCACTCTTATACTTAGTGCAAATTTTCCGTAGCTTTATATATTTGTTCATCGATTTTCAAGAAATAAATTTACTGAATTAGGTTATGTAAGATTTTGACCACTAAATAAATAATAATGACTGCGTTGAGGTTGGCTTTTCCTGTACTATCAAAATAAGTGGAATTTATTCTCCTTATAATTAAAAATGAGCAAATCCTACGCACGCGTTCGTTCAAGTTTTTTTTGACGCATGAAATTCAGACAGCATTCTTTAGTAAAACGTTTTCTTTTTTCGAATTTGATATTTTTGTTCATTTTGTTTGATAAAACAGTTTCAAACAGTTTATAAGTAATTTTGAAACATTTTTTTTTGCATTCTTAATGTTTTTCTTGATCATAGTAGAACTTGATCAAGTTCGAGAGAAATCCGATTTAAAATATTACAACTATAAAATTGATAGTACCATTCAATGTTTGATGTAACTATTGGTAAATATAACTACCAAGTAAAAACAAGTATACATATTTCTTCTTAAAATCTTCATTTATAAAACTACATATAAACAAAAATATCTTGTTTTAATCGGAGAAGTAAGTCGACAACGCATCCGAATATTTACATGTGTTGGAAGGAGCATTTATTATCTTAAGTGGCATCATCACAGTCACATGATCTGTTACGAGGAATGGACCACGAGGTATTAATCATTCTTACGAGCCACGGGTTTGTCATCATGCCTTGAGCGTCTGTACTCCCATTAATTGTGCTCATCCAATGTTTGGTATCGGTACCGCGTGTTTTTATTTACCTCAATTAAAAAGGTAAAGGACATTGACACGATTGGACCTCGTTCTTCATTTATTCAATAGTATTGTTAATGTAGGTTAAAGGAGTTTGGCTACGAATTTAAGTTTTCAGATATTGTGTATCTTCGAGTATTTAATACTGAGACACAATTTAGTAAGTTTTCACTATTGCATATTTGGGTTAAATAAGTTATACTGGGAAGCTATATATTGAGTAATACTGTAAATTAGATATAAAATATTCTGTTGCTAATTTAAGTTGTTTTTTTTGGCATGTTTTTTTATTTGTATTAGTTAGTATAAATACAGCATATCTACATTTTTGTATTTTCATGATTATCGCTATCATACGAAATTCAAAATTTTACACGGTTATTGTACTATTCAATTATTGAAGTAAGCTCTGAGACGTTATCAAAAGTAAAGCGATATGAAGATAAAATGGTAGCATTTTATTTAGTTTCTAATTAAACTAATTTTCACCCGACTTTCAAAAGGAGGTGTTTCTCAATTCGTGTTTGCTGTCGTATGTTTTTTTTCATTTTTTGTGTCTGTGTTACACGATTTTACGGACAATTATGAGTATTCTTGTTTCATATGATAGAGAATACTTCAGAGGTGGTCCCATATAAATTTGAAATCGATTGAGAACTTTTTGGAAAAATTTGAAACTTTCGAAAAAATTATGTACGAATTAAACGTGTGCCTTGATGAACTAATACTTCAAAGCTTTGACTAGGATTTAAAAATAATAGTGAAGTCGGTTTTTTTAAAGCTTTGCATTAGTTGATTATAATCTTATGCGCTTAGTGGTGAAATAAAGTAGTAAATACTTACTTTGTAAGAATGATCACTTTAAAACGACACTCGTACTATTTCTATTATTTCCTTTCTGTTACAGTACAATGTTTGTTACATTGTCTTGCTATACGTGACCACTTGGGTTACTAGGTACACGAGTGCAAGGTCTAGTGGTTTTTCACCAAGTATTGTATTTTTGCTTTGAGTAGGTTTTGAAACTTTGACCTTTAGATCACCTTCATTGTGATTTCTTAAGTATTTTTGGTATGTTTTCAAAAATATTGTTCAATAATAGAAAAGATGAAAAATTCCTAAAAGAAGTTAAATGCGAAACAGTACTTTTTAAAATATTCATTGTATAAAATATGTGTTTTTGGATCGTAATAAAATTTAGCAAATTATCATACGAGCGCATTCAGATCACCCGCGCTCGCTCATTGCCTGCCCAGTGCACGCCACATTCACACGTCAAAGTCTACCTGTTACGAAAAGCCGTGATTCTTAACACATGCAGGATAGTCTGAAAGTTTCTTTCGTTAGCAAATAATTATTAGTACTTGGCTTCCGCCCGTATACACTTTTTAACCTCCTCGGAGAGTATATGTTTGGAAAGAGTCTTTTCCGCTGAAAGGCGTGTATCTGTAAGGATACATAAGAATAATATAATAATAATAATAAGATATTTTACTGTAACTGCTTAATAAATATTTAGATTTTTCTAGATAATTACTCCTTTGAATGAATTTTGCAATACTTCTCTGGTGGTTATAGTAAAAAAGGCGAATAGTGTGGAAGCGAGTATACAGCCTACTTTTACCTCATATTCAATTCCTAAAACAAACTCAGTGGATCACAGTTTACTCAAAACTCACCAGAGAGCTTCAAAAGGCGCTCTGTCAAATAAGATTTCAAAACAACCAAAGCAAAGATATAGCCGTCTATTAAACCACTATTTATGTCAATTCTGGGCATACAGGACATTAGAACAAGATTAATTACTACCTACATATTAAGAAAATTAAAAGTATTTGTTGCTTATCCTTAAATGTATTAAAATAATGGGCGCTACTAAACCATAATGAGGCTCACACACAACTCAACATTTCTTTCAACACTAAAGAAGGGCTTACTGTTAAACTGTTGTTTATTAATCTTCTTTTAGGAAAAAAAGTTAAAAAAACGTACGAAAAAGGCCTTTATTGTCGCTGCATTTTTTTGAGAGTAACATACGTAATTATCATGAAATTATGACTTTAGCGAATCAAATCAAATCATTTTTTATTGCTATATAGTGGTATACAAATAGGTCTTACATGTAATAAATAGTTCTACACTACACTGTATAACAGCATGCAATATGTTTTTTGAAGTGATGTAATACAATTAGAATAGAGAAAAAGATTTTAAAAATTAAAGGAATTGAACACAGTAAAATGTCAATAATTTCAACAATTAGCACTTAATAATAACATAATAAATTCAATCTTAATTGCATGTCAATATTATTTTGATGTCACACCTATACCTATATTATAAATTCACAAGTTACGAAGTAAAATTTATGTTATTAAGTTTGAAAGGTAGCTTTCTTATGAACCTTCTCTTACTATTGTTATATCTGAATATCCTGGATCTTAGATTAAGGCCAGATTTTTCAATCATCAGATAAACGTTACCTGAAGTACTCGGCGGAAAAATGTCGTTTTATAGTTGTATGACAATGGCATAGAGAAAGATAAATATACCAAAAGGAATAGAGAACCTACTCAACGCCTCAACTTATCACCCCAATTGACGCGCCGCCATTTTGCTAGGCGCACCTGCTGCCATCTGAATGTCGGTCCAATAATTAATATTATTACGTGGCTGGTATTATAAATATTTCCTAATATTGTAAACACTACATTATCTCGCCCAGATAAAGTTGCATTACCGGGATTCGAACCCGGAAC
This sequence comes from Stenoptilia bipunctidactyla, assembly GCA_944452665.1. Classification (NCBI taxonomy): domain Eukaryota; kingdom Metazoa; phylum Arthropoda; class Insecta; order Lepidoptera; family Pterophoridae; genus Stenoptilia; species Stenoptilia bipunctidactyla. Next base: position 12,236,585 of record OX101725.1, on the reverse strand, counting down.
CTCAGCTTGCCGCGCATAAATCACTAGAAAACACCACAAGATAACAAGGAGATCACAAAATACTACATCAACATATGCACATGCAAGGAGAAGCAGCCATTTTGTGACTGGCTGGACGGTCCTGTCGCAAGTCACAACTGTCCGCAGACCTTTTGTTTGATTGGTGTATTACAACTACAGACATCTATCGTGGTAAAATGATAACATGGCCGGTCCATTTTGTTGCATGTGATAAAAATTTGCTGTCAAATTGAACTACTTTAAGAGTGACACCCCTGGACAATAGCATAAAATGACAATAAACTTGATACGAGTTGGAAGCTGTCGAGTTAAAATTTATTTATTAGATATCTTTTCTTCTGACCATTATAAAATCATAATAATGCAATTGCCATGACAATGATATATCAAGATCTACACAGGTTGACTGGTGGGTCACTTTTGAAATTAGAGGACGTGATAGTTCGAGATCATACATGAAGATAAAAAATTAATATAAATTATTTACTGAGTAAACCCGGGAATATTCCCGGGAATATTTACAATTTTTTCAGGAATATTCCCAATAATAAAAAACAAAGTTGAATTATTATTGGTTTATTATAGTGCCTTATTTACTACAAATCATAGTACTAGTATAATTAAACGCAGGTAAATAAATAAACAAATCAAATCACATTTACTTACGCGATAGACTCATGCGTAAGTAAATCAAATAGTAAGAAAACTTTATTTATTTATAGGGAGTTCTAGTGAAAAATAAAGTACCTACTTTTATTACATAATTACGACCAGAATCGAGTACAGAGTGCTCTTCTTCAATGTCTAAAATTTGTCACCAGTCACCCTGTATAATATTAAAAAAATCTTGATGGAAAAAAATATTCACTATAGCACTATATAATAAACACTAAGTAACTGCAATTATCATGGATCAAAGTTTTATTACTATTTCTTTTTTAATTTTTACTAAAGCTTGCTCATTGCGTAATTTTTTCTATACAAATTTTAGAGCCCGATAATTTCACTATATGGCGGCAAATACCTTAAAATGAAAAGTTAGCATAATGCTAATGAAATACGTTGAATTATAATCTCCGACGCAAATTACGACTTAAGTGATTTATATTAATAATAAGCCCTAAATATGATCCGTACACTCCATAACATCTGTACCCAGAATGTATGGAGCAAATAATGTCATCCTTTCTTGTCTCTTGCTTATTTTTCTTGTTTTTTTTTTATATTTAAATGAAAATATCAAAAACCTATTGACTTAAATCATATAGGTTTTTGATATTTTCTTTTAGGTATAAGTTATCAAGTTGCGGTTATTTAGTGTATCGTTTTGCTGCTAAAAAGGCCTTTTTGGCTGCAGTTCAAATTCATATAAGTAGTAATAACCTTAATAAAAGTGAATCTAAAATGTATTTGTATGTATGTATGTATTTTACTCATAAATATAAAAAAACATAACCGGCATTCATACCAATAAATCTTTCAGTAATATTCTGTCTAGTAATATTTCTTTTAGCTTCTTTTTGCAATGAATTTATCACTCATTGAAAACTGTAGATAGCCCATTCAAACACTGTCTCAAATAAATGCCTCAAATTGTTGGAATTACTCAATGGAGTAGGTAGGTACTATTTCTTTAGTTAGTCGATATATAACGATCAGTGAACTCTTCATAGAAAATAGTTTATACCGCGGGTTTTTACAGAACCTTTAATTTTCCATTGTATGTACTTTAGCTGCAATAATATAAAATTTAGTTTTTATTACTTGAAGCATCCACCTAAGCATGTCTATTTAATTTTATTTTCAATGTTTAAGACATGTGATATATTTTTAAAGTGGTTCATGAGAGAAATAATTTATGGCCTTAATATTATTATTATATATTTTTTTTAATACAGTCATACTCTGCGCCACATAACAATATAGTTCAGGTTCTGTTGTGGTGACAATGTTATTTTTAAATATGTCCAAAAAATCAAGCTATTGAAAAACCAATAAACGACAATTTCGAAACAGTTTGAACCCTAGTACAAAATGAAAAAGGGTCAAGAGCTTCACTGTTTTCTTTACGTAATGAAGTTTATTTATTGCAATGTGTCGTTGGTGATCAATGTTGAAATTCGCCTAAAACAAAGTCATTTTTATCACAAAACTATCACTAGGATTTATTTTTATAAACTAGCAACAGATTCGTTCGCATCTGATTACAAGATGTAGCAAATTATCTATTTCATAACTTATACATGGGACAATATTAACAGGAATTTAGTATGCAAAAAGTATTTTTCCACTGTTCATGTTTCCAAGGCGAACCCTGTCGAATGATCATAGTTTCATTCAATATAATGGCACAACAAATATTGAAATATGTGATGCTTCTTGTAGTCTAATAGCTTATTAATTGTGGTTGAAATTAACGTACTTCTCATACAAATAAAATGAAAGTTAATAGATATTATTATAAACTTGCGATGTGTGGTAACTACCGTAGCATCTGCGTCAGAAGGGAAACATCTATTACGTACGGTCTTGGATCTAAATCACGTGTGTTTAAATGACAATAAAGTCAGCCATTATATTTGTCAATCATAATCACTGACTACGTTAGAAATATAAATATTTTTGTGTTCAGCAAGTTTGAGGTCAAATTAAAGTTTGTAAAGGCGACATTTGTTGTATTCACAAAATTATCGTGAACGTGATAATTATTTTTGATATTTGATACAAGCTAAAATTAATAATGTTTGGTTTTATGCAACTATATGAGGATAATGAGACTTTTAGTGACCCTTATATTTGTAGCAGCTGTGTTCATTGAGCTTATGAGTCAGTATCTTAACAATTAAACCATTAAACGTAATATATATTGTTATCATAATAGTTCTTTCGCTTACATTGGAATCTCAGGTTGGAATTTTTTTTAATTTAACGGACTAGGAGTTCTCAAACCATCTTTATTAGCTTTTGAGCACTTAAATTATAAATTATAATACCCGGAAATGTAAATAAGGATTAGCTTATAAGCTAAGATAAGTGTGCAAAAAAAGCGACAACATACAAGTTAATTAGTTGCCCTTGGTTCATCTCAATGAATTGAAAGTGATTTCTGCATATCCATATAAATTAGATAAAAGTGTTTTACTAAGCAAATTGTCTTCACTTACGGCAAAGCGTGATCAAAGAACTAAAGTACAGACGAATAAAATTAAGTTTTAATTTAAACAGATTGAGTTGGCAGCCATTTGTGTACTTTTGTTTAAGTGTTTTGTATATTTGATATAAAAATAACCATGCAACTATGTTATTTAGTTAGGTATATTTGAGTATATTTAAAGACAAGATAATTAACAGCGGTCCTTAAGGTAGTCCTTGTTAAGTTACTGGATTGTTAAGTTAAGTTAAGGTACTCTACGCAAGTGGAAATTATACTCAATGTTATTCCACTTAAGCATTACGAAAAGTCATATCCTTTTTTAATAGTTTTCCTTCATCAACTCATAAAATATATTATTAACCTATTGAATAATAAGTAAGTAATATAAATATTTGCATTTATCATGAAGATGCTGTTTTCGATATCTTAGTTTACACCTAGACTAAACTGAGTTAAGAACCGATCTGTCCAAGTTTTGCCTAATCAACCGTCATAAGTCTATCACTCAATCGATCGACTAAAAACGTTGTTGACCTGTTTGTTTATCATTGTAAATTTACGTTTGACAGAAACGGAGTCCTCGAATTTAATAAGTGTTGTACATAAGTCAATTGATAATAGTTTTTATTGCTTTTAATTATTAGCATTCTCAACTGCGCCTGCGCAACATCTTGATGTTGCATAAGGTCTTTTAAAAAGTAGGTAGGTTATCAATTAAAACGCTACTCACACGCAGTTCACGACGAGCACACTTATAGATACTTTTCTACGTACTTTTATACGATGAACACACAACAAACACCAGCTAAATTAAAATTAAAAGTAAAAATCACCAAAGTAACGATAGGAATAAAATGAAAACACGAACCATTTTCCACAATGTAGCTGCACTGGAAACTCACAATTTAAACTATCAACTTGTGTTATGTGATATTCATTGGAGTACATTAATGTGTGAGGGTTTTAATAAACACTAGGTGGTCAGTGAGACGTCCTGCCTCGCATGTACTTGGGATCCTATGTGTGGTGCTCACTGCCGCGTTTCGACATTGACCGCTACAATTGACAATATTTACGCGTGACAATTAAGGCAAATGAGATTTTAGATTAAAGGCCTAGTCCTTAATCTTAGAGGCTCTTCCTTGTATCAAATTATTTTATCTTGAATATCTCGTGTTTTTGTTTTGTGCAGTTTCATGATTTTACAAGAGCAGGGATTTAAATACTTGTGACATACCTGATGGTTTATGTTAGGGAGATGTCTATTTTAAAATATATATTACAACGTGTAACATAATTAAGAGATAATACTTAAGGGAATTGTATATTTGGTGATGTAGTTTATAAGTTACGGTAACATAATTTTTTTATCCTTACGGTTCGGCCGAAAAACAAGTTCAAAGTTTAGATCAAAATATCTTAGTTTCAAACCTAAAAACAGCTGTTAGTTTTTGATGAAATCTATTCGATAACACATGGCGTAAAAATAAAGTGATAGGTATCTAAGACAGATACTACAAAATTCAGCCGGTGCGGGAAAGGTCATAAGGTCACTGACTGCAGCACAAGTCTTGTTTTAGCTTATAAGGTTGACTAGGGTTGTCAAATATTTCGTTGTAAAATAATTAAATAAATTTGTATGAAAGTCTATACCAGCACTGATCATGCTAATTGTTTTACTGTATATTCTACGTATGGTATAGAAGCTTACCCTTAAGTTTTATCTCCCCATTTTGTTACATGTTGTAGAACTATAAGTTTCAGTTACGTCTTTGCACAAATAAAGGCCTTACGGTTATGAAAAATGTTTTTACATAAAACAACAATAATAATAATTGAACCCTTGAACCCCGACCGACTGCTCAGATTGCGGGTTATTTTCATCGAAAGACATGTAGTTTTAAGGATATTATTTCAAAAGTACGTCACTTAGAGACTTGGAGAACCTTGAGAGAGGCTTATGTCCAGCATTGGACGTCACAGGCTGTTGATAATTATGTCATTTATTTAATAGAAATATAAACTTAAATCATCCATTACGCATCCCGGTATAGTGGTGAAAATTGCTTTTATCCCAGGACGGGTTCTAATATCAACTGTCAAATTATGGACTTTTGTATTTATGTTTATTTTTAATATGTATAAATTCATTGTGCCGTATTTGACATTGTACTCTCTGATTTTGAGTCTCGCTAATAACAAACTTTAGAGGCAGTTTTCGTTAGCAACTGTTGAGTTTGCAGTCCCCTAATTTAACATAAGAAAGACCTAAAATTAAAGCTTCTCATGTTGCTTTGAGCTTAAACTATCTATGTTCCCTTTTATCAGATGAATTGAGAGACTAAATAGTCCAAACTATTTCAAAATATTATTTAATTATGAGATTAAATAAAATAAATTATATCTTCCATGCTGGTCTGGGAGCGAAAGAAAAACAGAATTAACCGGTTGCTTCTCTTCCCGGGCATACTGTAAAAGTCAGTAAAGGGACAGAGGTTTTGTTGGCGTTTTTGTGGCGATACCCTGTCACTGGTGTAGTCTCTATCCATCATTATATCACATCCAAAGTCAAACGTGACATAAGATGGTCTTATAAACTCTAGTGGTCTGCTTACTCCATAAGGGATATAGGAGTACTGTTTAAAAGAAACAACGCTACATAAAGACTAATATATGTAAAAAGGTACAAGTTATTTCCAAGAGAAATTTCTTTCAGCTGACCTGTGACTGCAGATACATTGAAACAAATCGGTAGCTACGTATGTTTCCTTTTAGAAGATGAATATATAGACTCTATTAGTCGTCCAAACTTATTCATTTACTAATTAATATTGAAGATGCATGTGTCAAAGTGTTTCAAAGTCACTCGGATGTCTCCTGTCGTGGACCACTCATGTAGGTACAGTTTTCTTAATTAATATTCTAACTATGTAATAGAACTCATATTCTTTTCTTTGATGCAGCGTCTCCAAGGTGAAATAGTTGAGCGGCGTAACTGTACAGGTTATCCTGTTTGGAATAATGAAACAGTTTCTATTCTATTATTATCGGAATAGAAGGTGATTTTTTATGACATTTATATTTCTTTTTCTTATACAATGATTATTATTTATTATTGCAAAAAAATAAGCTTTCCGAAAATAAATTAGATTTATGTATTGTGGATTACAAGTGTATATTTTTTAGTAAGTTTTAGAAGTGGATTAAAATGACAGTATCTTTGATAGGTCTTGCATCATTGTCAGTATTTTTTATTGTCCGTGTTTTATTTCTTTGAGTCAAATGAATAATACTATCCTGAACCCGTGTGCGTATCTTAGACCTCTCACTTACCATCAGATGGAATGTAGAGATTGAGGTCATCACGGGATTAGTCACCGTCTTTTTAATTAATAATTCAGATAATTATTTAGGTACCTATGTAAATACGCTTTATTGTCTGATATACAAGTGATTTTAGGTATCATGCTATAAAAAGTTGCATGAATGCTGAGGCAAAATGGACACACAAGCTGTCTCTATAACTTGACATCGTCGCAGTTCGATTCCCGCACAATGCAATCATACATAAGTGGGCATGAACATGTTATTAACAATGGTCTGTGTGTATTAAGTATGTCACTATATATTTTTTAAAGTGCGATTTATTAAGTAGGTATTTCTAGGGATTAAAAAGTTAGCTATGTTAACTAGATTTAAGGCTAGATGGCGCTGTTAGAAATATATTGGAATGTTTGTCCTAATCTTCTCACAACGCTAAATACTGCTTTGGCCCCTTTGAATCCCTAGTGGCAAGAAACAATCATCGTAGGTATACACAGAAACAGTTCATGAGACTAAAAACGAGTCCATATATTTTGGCATTTTATTTATTGATTTGGTTGCAATGCTACCTATATTGAATGCTGATAATATCATCGTTATTGATCTACTAATAATTTCTCAAACGTTTCGGTAGCAACTCATGTAGTTGATTATTTAAATTGTATTACACTTAAGAAATGATAAAAGGTATCGTAAACTGCTGTGAAATTATCTATCACAGAGATTAATGGAAACTGACACTTTGAAGTGTCAGTTTTAATCCTATTAAGTACGAAAGATCAAAAACAAAAAAGATTGTAGATATAAACATAACTTTTTTGTTTTTTTAGAAAGACACTTTTTTATATAAGTAATCCATTTTCGACTGAGTAAGATGTTTCTTATTTTGAATACAGATATAGTTTTAATGATATTTAGAAAAATATATTTGACTCCTTGTACTATTGGAATTTGTTTTATTTTAGTGGAGGTGAAATTAAGTAAGGATATAAGTTATCAAAAACTATCGAAGCATGATCATCTGCTAACCCTAATCTTATTTTCATTAAGGAATTTTTATCCCTGATAATTGTTTTAAATGCAATAAAAATGTCTTGGTTTGACGTAATCTTTTTTTCCAACAACGATGACTTTTGTATTCCCATTTTGAATATGGAGCTTGTCCTGTCTAATACCTCGTCTTTAAATAATGAGAAATAAAAATGTGAAATTCTTATAGAAAAAGAGCGTCATAGAAATTGACAATCAGGTGGCCTTATCGGTATAAAAGATTGTTTCCAGAACTCCTTTACAAAGAAATACAGCTTTATTAAAATAAAATTAACAAAAACAAAAAACTTGAAAAATTAAAATCACACAAAATACATATTCAAAAAATTTTGATCCTAAATCTCACAAATAAATGAAGATTCAATATTATTCATATCATAAATTTTACGTCTATAGTTTACGCCGAAAGTGTAAAGGAGTGTACTAATGTGTAATAGTGTGTAATGTAGCATCTTTGTGTAGATTTCCACAAAGATGCTGCATTAACGGTGAATGATCTGTAAAATAATTTTTAGGGTTCCATACTCAAAGCGCAAAATTAATTAATTAATTTATGGAATGCTATTACTAAGACCCGACTGTCGGCCCATCTGTCCGTTTATCATCAGGCTGTATCTCAAGATCCGTGGTAGGAAAAAACACTTGAAATAATCACAGACGATGTATTTGTATTGCCACTACATCAAATTACTAAAAAAGACAAATGAAAATAAATATTTAAGCAGTACAACTGACACAAAGTATGTCTTGGGGCAATTTGCTACCGCTAGATGGCGTTTTTGTGGGCGATAGGCTGACCCCCTATTACTGCAAGTCTTTCTCCATCATTATAATACCTCCAAATTGGTCAAATGTGACATCAGATGGTTTATAGCCTAGTGTTCTGCCTAAATTATAAGGGATACAGGCGTGACGTTATGTATGTCACTAGATGGCGCTGCTTGCAAATTAAAGCACGCAAGTGTTTATTTAATTACTGTGTCGTATAATGTAAATTATTTATTTTTGAATCCTATAGATTTATTAGTAACAAAACAACATTTGTGTGAACGCACCGGATGGAACCCTTATTGCAATAGTCCGACTCGCACTTGGCCGATTTTTTGTCACGGCCGTTGTAGGTTTGCGTTTGCTCGTTTGTCTCCATAGCTTTGTTTCGGAGGTACGAAGGTATATTTGTGATTTCTATAGCCTTGATAAAGGTAGTTATCTGATAACAATGTTATGGTTGTAAATGTTCTTTCTAGTGCAACTGTCTTTGTGACTCAAAGGTTTGAGTCTAAACTTGCGGTGCTTTAAGTTCGCTGATGTAAAGTAAAATTGGCTTTAGTTCCGCTAAGCAAAATATGAACTTATTGAATTTTTCTTGAAGCTTAAGGTATTCGTTGTTTTTTTTTATATAAATAAATTACATACAACCAGAGTAATTCTTATTGAAAGATAAATAACATTTTGTTATTTCAATTTTACGTAAAAATAAATTTCCTGGAGTTTTTATATACACACACAAAAAAAGTCTAAGCAGCGAGCATAAAATTTAAAAAATCATAACTAATCTCTTTTTTTAGTAAAAGGTAGGTATTGGTATGCAAACTTTTTTGTTTTAATTTACTCACAGGCTGGTAAGAAAAAAAAACGATATTCTATAGTTTTTTTTTTACAAAACAAAAATAAATGCATTTGAATAGAATTTCAATGCATTTTCTTTCTTAATTGAATTTGGTGTTGAATCTTCATTTTACAAATTTTAACAATAATTTTAATAGAGTTATCGACATAATTACATTTTACGTGATTTTATACATGCTAGTTTGTCTTCCATACAAATACCAAAATTCTATTACTACTAGCGCTACGCGCCGGGCAGCGAATATACAAAGGCTATACTATTTGAGTCACGAGTCAGACTCTAATAGAGGAGCTTTTGTTTACGCATAAGTATTACTTGACAAAACCTAATCGAACTCAGTAAAAAAATTTACTGAAATGGATTAGCTTTTGCTCTTGTAATTTTCAAAGAAATGCAATGACAAAACCTAGTACTGTATAATACATATTCACTCAAATAGATAAGTTTTTGTCAAGATGAAAAGTAGGTATATCTTTGTTTGATATACATTGGGATGAAAGAGATAAGCTACGACAGTACGGTTAGGTGCGACGACGAGCGCAGCGAGGAGGAGCATGTTAGGTTGCATATAGTTATACACGTGCGCGAGCCGAGCGAGCGAAGCGAGCGGTGCCGCGGCAGCGGCCGGCGAAGCGCCATAAACCTGGTCAGCTATTATAGTCAACCCTGGACAATCCCGACATGGTCAAAAGTCAAACGTTAAGTCATCAAAATAACGATGGTCATAAAGCATGCACATTTTATTTCTATCTTTGAAAATCAGAACAATTGCCATTTAAGTATCAAATTGACGCCAACGATCGGTAAATATCGATATCAAATGGGATAGCTTTTGTTGCTGCAATGTTCAATTGAAGTTATCTCACAAAGTCTACACGACTTCGGTCAATTTCTGTACTAGAATGGATTAGGGTTTGGGCAAGTTTTTGTCATACAAAAGCTAAGCCAGTTCAGTTTGCACTTTCACTCTAATGGTATAGCTTTTGTAAATACGCCGCCGGGCACTACTGGAACTTTTTGTATTTTTTTTCTGCGTTCGATATAGATATATCTATAGTACCAGGCAGCGTATTTATAGTATAGTATTCAACCAATCAAATTTTTGCACTCGTTGCATTTGCTTATTTTTCTGTGTGTTTTTTGTCGATGAATTCTTTTGTTAGTGTTTTCTACAAAGTACGTTGAGTAGAGTGTTCACTCCTCGCGTTTTTACGATCACAAATCAAAGATTTTACTTTTGTGAAGTGATATTTTTACACAGGATGCTGACTTTCTAGTGAGATAGTGAGTTAAGAAAAGGAATTGCATTGATTTTGTATGACTGGTGCAAGGAGGTGAACAATTTGTGTGGCAAAAGCATTGAGTTTGACGAAAACGACCCGAACAAATCTATGGCCTATAATTATTATATCAAACACAAATAATTAAGAAAAAATAAATAATTGTCTGAGATGCATATTGTTTTATTACCCCCAACTCGCATAGCATCATGCTTTGTGCAGTTTATTTCAACTTATTAGTATTGCGCAGTTTGCACAATAGTAATAACTTGTACTATGAATTTCTGAAAATTTGAAAGTGGCGGTACGACCGGGCTGCATTCTTGGGTTGTTTTGGTCAAAAAGGTTCCTAGAGTGGATACTGTGTGGCGCTAAAGTGCAAAAACCGCGAGACGGTCATCTATACTTTAGTACTTATATTCATCTATGATTTTATACATTTTTTACACCAGTGACGTCATTTGACTGCAAATGAAATGCAAAGAGCTGAGGGATGTTGCAAGCGGGAATAAAGCAATCCCAAGTATCGGTAAATTAATTTTGATTACAAATTTTGTATTTTTTTTTCGAAATTTTTTATTTGGTTTGACCTTAGCTCGTTTTACGTATGATACAGAAGTTGTTTTTTTTATTACAAAAACAATAAAAAAATATCACATGTTGTTTTTACTTCAAAAAGATCCTAAAAGTATTCAAATAAAAAATAGAAACTTTGTAACATGAAATATTATTAAAAAAGACTTTTTTGATGTGTGTATTAGAGTGTTTATGTTAAGGCATGTTTAATTTTAAATCATTTATTTCATGATTTTGAATAGAACTTATGCAATTTAAGAAATTGTGTGCGTGTGGACTAAACTATTTAAGTTTTGAAAAGAAAATGGTCAATAATACATGAATTAACTTTATTAAGACTACAGAATAAAGTCTTTAGTACTGTCGTAATCGATAATAATATTGTAATAAAATAATATTGTGATCGATAACTCAGCGCCAGATTAGTTGAGTTCATTGTTCATATGTCCAGAAAATAAGTTTTTCCTCACCGTTTTCAACAAAGGCGACCCTGGTTAAGTAAAATATGTATTATGTACTTAAAAAATCTCAACTCTTACGCTATTGATCCTAACAGTTTGGAGGAACTTGTTTTAAAAAGCTCTTCCTGGCGCTTTACCATCTTTAAAAGCAGACTAAAACTTTCGAAGAAAGTCACCTTGAAATACTTGACGCAAAGCGCTAAATCCGCAAAGAGAGACCCAGAGTTAGCAGAGCAAATGTACGCTGTATTATCAAAGCTGTTTTTCAAAAACAACCGTAGCAACTTAAATGTTAATGTATTAATGAGTACTTTATAAAATATGCCTTAATTAACTTGAGAAACCTATTCAATCCACGTTTCTACCACGACTCAGTTTGTTCCATTTTTGTTGTTTGACAGGCAGTTTGTTCTATTATTTGCCCACCCGTACTAAAAAGGAACTATCATAGCGCTTGGTAAATATGATTCAGATGGAATGTCTGCTAGTCCGATGGTTACAGGGTGTGTGTTCAACTTATTCGAAAAGATAACTCGCGCCCTGTCCAAGGTGTTAAAGATTTTTTTCCGTGTTTAGCGTTATTGAAGCATGAACTCCATATTTTAGAAATACACAATTTACTGTGACGTGATATTACTCAAATTAATTCTATAGAGTAAGTCAGAAATTAGTAAAAAACAGAAAATTCTACTATTCATATTAGAACTTGCTGCGTTTACTAACTTATATATGTTAAAATTTTGGAAAAATAGAGTAATCTAAACTTTTAATGCGCATGTTTATTAACTACGAAGTACCATCTGCGTAAAAAAATGCAGTGGTCATGCTATAAAGTCAGCATAAAAGTCACTTCATCCATTGAAGCAGTTCATAAAGTCACCGCTAGAATTTTAAATGCGCTTCCATAAAGATTATTAGATTAAGGCGGTTTCTTAGATCTAGTATGTTTTGAATATAATAAAGGCATAACTTAAACTGATTTTAAAATAGCAAGCATTAATGGAATTTAGCTGGCAGTAGACAAAACAAGACTATTTTTGCAAAATCAACTTAATAGCCACGTGAGTTTAGATCGACATTCAAAGGAGTCTGAAATCCAAATATAAATCTTTGTAAGATTTTAGAGGTGAATTTTTTTTACGTAATGTTAAGTGGGTTACTATTATATCTAGAAAGTCTTGTAATATATTGAGCTAAGAGAGATGTAGTAAAAAAAAAAATTAAGCAGTTGGGGGAATCTTGTCAACTTGTAGCTTTCAGCTCAAAGCGCTATCGAAAATTTCAAGATTCGTAATCTTAGGTGTTATTCCTATTTTGCTTGTTATATTAATGTCACTTACGTCCCAATAAGTATAAAAGGGCAATATTTGAATAAAAATATGTATCGAAATATCAAGTCTATAAATTCACCTATCATTTTTGCATTGTAATTTATTCGTAGAGAAAGCGATAAATGTTCTTATTTCTTTCTCAGGCGTTGTCCTAGGTGAGAGAAACTTACAGTATTTTACAACGGGTAAAATATGGCGCAAGGTCTTGATTGAAAGCTTTTAAAAGTAAGTATTACAATAAAAAAACTATATTTTTAAGTGTGATTTAGATGGGATTTCTCTTTTTTTTCTACCATGGACGACGGAGGCAATGCAGCTGCCTATTAAGCAGGATATTTAATAATTGCAATGTTGTATTTCCTGATTTAATCAAACAGTGTGAAGTTGTTATTATAGTTAAAGCTCGTCTGAACCGCTAACTTAAGACCTATCTCTATTTTACCAACTCTAGCAAGATATTTGAATTTGAAGAATACCACTTTTTACAAACATTAGGGACGTGCTTTTATTAACATTAGGTATGCATTTATTTAAACAAGCTTAACATTTTAATTGCTGCTAACGAAGGTCAAATTCATCGAATATCATTAGTCGCAAAGAAATTAATATTTGATTAAGTAGAGACCTAGAATCTTTTATGAGTCTGGTGAAACGAGCTTTCACCATACTCATAAAAGAAACCAGAAGGAATCATATACTTGGTTGTAACCATGCTGCATGAGTTTCTTGCCGTTTGTCAACAGATCGACTTTCTGCAGTGGTTTCAATTTGTAACCAATGCGACTTATTTCAACTTGTATGAAATCTACAAAATTAAAAATATTTTTACTTTTACTTTGAACGTTAAGTATTAAGTTAGTCGCTTAGATTATTACGAACTAAGAAGAGTTACATTATCTTATAATTATGGGTTAAATTATTTATAAAGCCTTTAGGTTCGCTCTATATTTGTTTGGTTCTGAGGGTTCCAATCAGCATTTTCTTGACTACGAACAGCGATAAACAATGTTAGTGAAAAATATTCTTAAATTGTAAAGATGAAAAAACTTAATAAAATAGGCACTCCAAGTACTCCACCCGTGGTTATCCGCTTGCCTTAAGCAGGACCCGGTATCTTAGGTGGTAGAGCACCCGGCCAGTAAGCGAGGAACCGTTACTGGCCGGTTTGATTTCCTAGTCGAGGAGCCATTTTATTAAGTACTTTAATCTATATCATTATGTTTAAAAATGTATAAACTTTAAAAAAAAGAATCTGTAATTTTTTGCAGATGAATGTTATGTCATCGTCGTGGCGCCGTGGTTACTATGTGTATCTTACGATATCACAGGTTAAGCAACGTTCGGCGTGGTCGGTACTTGGATGGGTGACCGCCGACCATTCATTTCTCACGGCGACTTCCGTGCTTCGGAAGCCACGTTAAGCAGTCGGTCCCGGTTGCTGTATACTTGTATACAGTAGTCGTTAGGGTTTGTCAGAAGCCATTTCGGCACCCTCAAAAATTCTGACATCCACCACCCAGCACTGGGCCAGCTTGGTGGATTATGGCCTAAACCTCCTCATCACCCAGGGGAGAGACTCATACCCTGCAGTGGGCTCATCACAAAGAGTTGTGATGTTGTTGATGTTGAATGTTATAATTCCGAAAACCATTGAAGCCTTACTTAGCGCACATAAACAGTAGGATCATTTATTTTTTATCTGTTTTCTGCTGTAACACGGTATAAAAGAGCAAGCCTGTGGTACACTGCACGATTATTATAAAGTTAGATCTATTCTTATACCCGCTAAACGATGGGCAAGGTATTTAGTAACAAAAACTGATTAGCATTATATAGCGATATAATCTTGATTGAAGGATGAATTAACTTTTACAAACGCGACTATTACGGCAATTATATCGATTGTTTGAATTTTCCTGCTTCAATGATGTGTTAAGAAATCCATGAACTACTTGGTTCATATTTCCTGAATAATATTTATTGGTACTTTAGAGGCTATATATATATTCTGAAATAGATTTGGAATTAAAGGTTTTTAGCAATCCAATGAAACATCAGCAAAAGGTATGAAAACGTTCGCGTAACGGTATGAAAGCGCTACTTCCTAAGGTTTATATCCAGTAACAGTGTCGTAAAAGGCATCTTATCATAAAGATCCTGGTGATAGGACCTCTTTAGTGTCCGCATGTCTACCTTATAAATCACACCTTTCTTATAAATCACTGCGGTGTTAGATCCTGGTAGTGTTTTATTTAGAGCCGTGTTCTATCATCTTCAACCTTATTATTTACTTATTATTCACTTTTACCACTATCAGTGATATTGACAAACTGTCAGAAAGTCTTGTTGTTATGTATGGTTGTGTAAGCTCTTTTGTTTTTCTTTATTAACATATTTGCGTTTGAAGTTGCAAGTATTCAAGTTCAGTTAACCCTACGCAGACAATGCAGACCCTAATGCAGAAAGACTAATACCTACACTATTCTATTATACATATGTCTTATCATCAACAAAGTTCTTCAAATGAAATGTTGAACACGTAGATTAGATTAAATCAAGAATGTCGAATATAATCTTTGGCTTTCAGAAATTATTGAGAGCACTTCACAAATCGTATACCTAGTCTTATGATCGAGAAAAAACAGTTTATATGTACTCAGCTCGTGAGTACATATAAACTGTACTCACTGTACATATAAATCAGATTATATACAAGTTCAGTGTCATATTAATCATAACATTGGCGGGCATGATATTATTGGCGTATAAAGGTTGCCTGGAAGAGAGTATCTTTAGGTTATAAGGCCGCCGTTTGTGCACTGTAGCCTTTATTGTATCAAACTATTTTGCTATCTATGTGTACAATAAAGTGTAAATAAATAGATAAAATAGAATATTTAACGTATATGAAATTAAACAACAGAATGCATGAGGAAAAGGCCTAGTTTCGATCATTTCGGTCACATTGCACTACAGGCATCTCGTGTTTCAAACAGAATTTTTATACCAAATCATCATAAGACGTCTCCTAAATGAAAAGCCTCAACAGTGAGGTTTTCAATAATGGATAATTCTTTACTGTTTCTATATTCTATATAAAGTGTATTGCTGGTTATTGAGTAGCTTCTATATTTTTATGAAAAAAAAAAGTTTGACACCGTTTGTAGTGCTGTGTTTCGTATAAATTAGTCGTAAAGGTTAAATAAAAGCTGAAAATTTTGAAACTATTTCACATTTGATAAACGCAAACCCAAAATCACAAACCTCTTCCTTAACCAGGACAGAACCGCAATTCAACAGCGGTTATGTTCCAGTCATTGCATACCGATTATATACAACGCAAATAGTGTGCAGTCAAATATTACTTTATCTAGTGTGTCTATGTACCAAGGCATCTATTATTATATTTCAAGTATTTATTTACAATAGATTATGTAATGTACCTATGTAGGCGTATATTTTAGACACTCGAAGCAATCAATGATATTACATGTTACATTATTTAAGTCAAGTAAATAATTTTTGGATTTTATGTTTTGATTTTATGACGACCGGCTGGTGTAGCGGTAACATACATTGCCTTCTATGCCAGAGGTCCTGGGTTCGAATCCCAGCGGCGACGGATATTTGTGTGATGAACACAGCTATTAGTCGTCAAGTCATGGATGTTTATAAGTTTATTTAAGTTTATTTTCTAATAAAAAATATGTATTTATTCAATATGTATGTTTATATATTTCTTAAGTATATCAGTTATCTAGTATCCATAACACAAGTTCTTTAAGAAACTTAATTTGGGCTAGATGATGTTGTGTGAGTGTCAGAAATATTGATTTATTTATTATTTATGTTTTGTATTCTAACATCTAAGCTATATTGACTGGGATAACCGATTATCCACCAATTCGATTGATGAAGCTGTAAATGAGTTTTATAAAATACTGGAGGAATGTTTTCAATTATTTATTCCCTCAGTAACTGTCAAACAATTCCAAAATAAGTACCCTATCTGGTATTCTATCCCACTGATTAAATTAATAAATGAAAAAAGAAAGTTGCATCATAAATGGAAAAAATATAGGAACCCACGGGATTATTATGAATTTAGTTTACTGCGTTCTAGAGAGAAAAAATTACAAAAATTATATTTCCAAAGATACATTACTTCTGTTGAAAATGGTATAAATAGTAGTCCTAAAGCATTCTGGACGTATGTCAAATCCAAACGTGGAGGTTCGCAATATCCCAGCCAATTCACAGACCAAGGCGTGGTGTTAACAGACGGTAGTGACATATGTGAGGCGTTCAATAATTTCTTTCGAAGCATGTTTAATCCGACTTCACCATCTGCACTTTTATTGACAAACGTATCCAACGACCTCGATGATGGAGATATAGGTTGTGATAGGTCATCTGATTTGATCACACATATAGAAGTGACAAAAAGTATTGTACTTAGACTATTAAAATCACTAGATACTACTAAGGGTGCAGGTTGTGATGGTGTTCCATCAATATTTCTACGTAATTGTGCTGAAAGTCTTGCCTATCCTATATCACGATTATTCGCTCGGTCGCTGTTAGATTCTGAATTCCCAGAAATATGGAAGAGGGCCCTTATTGTGCCTATACACAAGAAAGGTTCGAAAATAGTAGTTCAAAATTATCGCCCTATCTCAAAACTAAACATACTTAGTAAGCTTTTTGAACGACTTATCTACGAACAAATTTATAGTATTATCTCTAAGGGTATACCATATAATCAGCATGGTTTTATGAAATCTAAGTCAACCACGTCTAATCTTGCAGGATTTTGCAATTATGTTTTATGCGGCATGGAGCGTGCGGGTCAGGTTGACGTGATCTACACAGATTTCGAAAAAGCTTTTGATCGTGTAGATCACGCCAACCTACTTCGAAAGCTGTACAGACTTGGCATACGTGGCGACTTATTAAGATGGGTTAAATCTTACTTATCAAATCGCTCACAGGCTGTAGTTATGGCTGGACTAAAATCTGAGTTCATCGGCGTTTCGTCTGGCGTGCCCCAGGGCTCACATCTCGGACCTCTTTTTTACTGTGCCTACATCTACGATATCAATAACTGTTTCCAACATTCCGAGCATTTACTTTACGCAGATGATAAGAAGGTTTTCCTGGAAGTTAAGTCTGTTTCTGACTGTTTATTAATTCAGCGTGATTTAGACGCTTTATTCACTTACTACGTTAACAACAACATAACAGTAAATATACAGAAATGTCAATGCATAAGTTTTAGTCGGAAGAAACAGATTATACTTTTCCCTTATAAGTTTGATGGTAGATTAATTGAAAGGACTAATGAGGTTAGAGACTTGGGGATCACACTGGACTCTAAAATGACATTTGAAAAGCACATTGACGGTGTTGTCAGTAAGTCGATCCGAAACCTGGGTTTTATAACACGAACTTGCAAACCTTTTACCAGACTGCATAGCCTCAAAGTTTTATATTATGCTTACTGTCGTAGTATCTTAGATTATGGTTGCTCGATTTGGTGTCCAATCTACGACATTTATATCAAAAGATTAGAAAGGGTACAAAAAAAGTTCATCAAGCAACTCAACTACAAGTCCCATAGACAACGTAAGTCATATGAAGAGGACTGCCAACATCATCATCTTCTCTCATTACAGTCTAGACGTGAGCTCTTAGATATGATGTTTCTGTATGACATCATACGCGGTAACCTAAATTGTCCTGAACTTTTGGCTAATATTGTATTTTATACTCCAAAGCATCGTACTAGACATACTCCTCTTTTTAATGTTCCCTTACATCGTACTAACTATGCAAAAAACAATGTTTTAGCCCGAATAGTGGCAACTTACAATAATAAATACCAAAGTGTAGATATATTTCATCTTTCCAAACAAAAATATAAAAAAGAAATTACTTTAAGATTATGTTTGCAGTTATAACATTTGTGTGCATGCTTCAGACCTAGAAAAATAATACCTACTTATTTTAAATTATTTTAGTTTTAGCAATATTGTTTATATTATATTATGTACCTAATACTTAAAAAGCTAAAAACAAACATATTTATCTTATAATTATATATATTTATGAACAGCCTCTCCCTACACACTCGTGCCACAAAAAAATAATAGTTAAGATGTTTATCTTTATTCTTTGTATTTTAGTTTATATTCGTTTTACTACTTTTTATACATATACTTTAAATAATTACATATGCTGTGAAACTCTATAATTGGCTAGACCTTTACTTTAAGATAAGTAACAGATGTAATATATAATAAGCTGTTGTGTTTCCGAATAAATAAATAAATAAATATTGTTTTTCTGACGCGTATTTATCGGTTGCGGTGGTTTTGAAGGATTCCCCGTTAGCTCGTTGTCCATAACAAAATAGCATATCATAACCGTATAAATTGGACTTTACATGTTCTTTTATTCGGTCTGGCTTTTTATAAAAACATGTATTCTCTCTATTGTGTTCAATAAAAATACAAAACAAACCCTCTTATTAGGTTGGTACAATGAGACGTTTCAAATAGTAAACGAAACAAAGATTTAAAGCATATATTTTTTTGTCAGAAGCTTACAAAACATACAAATGATTCATAACTTTTTGTAATATTTTGATTTCGTACATTATGGAACAAAACAATATTGTGCAAAAATCCGATCCGGCTTTAGCTTGTCTTTAACGAAATTTGACCATTTCAAAATAACACAATAATTATAAGGTAGGTTTCTATTTTAACCATATGTAAGTATTAATTTAGAAACGAGCGAAATATTCACTGCCTTAATTAAAACTTAGAGGATCTCTTAATTACAAATCCTGTAAATTATAAAGGCCCTTCATTTTTTATTAATTTCTCAAAATCATATCAACCAAAGATTGCTATTTAGCATTTGAATAAGCTATATCAATTGTCACTTACCCGTTAAAAAAGTATCCTTCAAGTTTCTATAAACGCACAAACACGTACTTATTTATTTTTATTATTCGGCAAACTAAGGTTTTACATCTCTGTGGCACGTAAACTGACACAATGGCGGTTTGTTACGAAATGTTCAGCTTCTGTTGATAGTATTTGTTATCAGAGTCAACGTCACGTGGTGCGCTTGCGCACTCAAGGATGCTGCGAAGCCGGGGCGCGATGACAGCCGCCCAACGTGACCGCCCCGAATATGGACGAAAAGAAAAAAACAAACACGCTCGCTACGAAACCTTGGATCACAAACAATTCACACCTTCTTTTCAAAGGTATAACCCAACAGTCTATTTCCATAACGCAACTATATCACGGAAACTCGCGACCAGAACTGGTAGAAAATCAGTCGTAACTAATGGTAACTACTTGACTACAAGTGGTTTTTCGTATGCTTCAGTAAGTTTTATATACTAGTCACGTGTAAGGATGAATAGATGTAAGTGTGTTGTATTAAAAATGAATTGAAAGACTAATGATCTGTGACAGTAGAGCTGGGCACGTGAGAAACCTTATTGACTAACATTAGATATTTAACGTTAGATATTTTATTTTTTGGTGTTCAGCACGTCCTTTATTACACAAGAAAAGTATTACAGAACTTCGGTTGTTAATCCTTTAATGTATAGCATACAGAAAATTAATAACACAGTATAAAAGTCTAAGATAAAATGAGTAAAGGACTAAAATCTCCCAAAGCTTTTTGGCTATAATGCTACCCTTAGCAATACACTTTAAGTTTTGAGACCAAAAACTAGCTGAATGGTGTTGTAGTTGTTAAATATATATATTATATTTTTATGCTATAGTATAACTACAACACAGTACAAAGTATTATTATAATTATTAAAATTGAGATATGTCCGCTTTTCCTGGGTCCATAAATTTAGCTATTTTGGTTATTTTGTTTAGTGTTACATACTATATTTAAATAATAAGATGTTTGCACTAAATATTGATGAGATAATTGTTTATGGACTGATTGGAAAAAAAATCTTACTAATGTTAATAATATTATAAATGTGAAAGTTTGGATCAAGGCAGAACGGCTCAACAGATTTGGATGAAATTTTTCAAAGTGATAGTGTAATAACGGAATAACACATTTATCTCGATATTTCCGCTGGATTAGAAATTACGCGGGTAAAACCGCGTGATAATGCTAGTATATTATATTTGTAGGATAGGTCAGGTCACCTTCTGATGATGCATTTAAATGCATTATTATATTACCTAGAAAATAATATACATAGAACTCGTTAATATTAGGGAAATTGAACAAGTTAGCCATGTAACTAAAATATTCTTGAATGCCTTGGTGTACTCATGTGACCAGGTAATATTCTCACATAAAACTGAAATATGAATAAAAATTAGCAAAATCATGTGATGCTTACATTTAAGTATGATTCTATTGTTCTCGGCTTCTCACCTGATGTAGTGACAAATTATATAAAACAAGTGAAAAAGATCTTAACCGTCAGAATGGCGGACATTCAATAATTAAAGTTCTGTAAGAATGCGAAATTAATACAAGCAATCTACCTTTCATTAAATAGTTGGTATCTACGTACCTACTTTAAAAGATATCTTGATTTTGATGTGGTCCGCCATTCTGACGTCAGGATGGCGGGACCATGGAAAATTACAGATGATACGTTGTTATTTACGTCTATATTTTGAGTTCATAAGTAATGCCTCGTTAGTACCTTTTTTGCTTCCATGCTGGACTGGGAGCGAAAGAAAAACGTAGAATGCGCCAGCTGCTTCTCTTCCCGGGCATACTGTAAAAGTCAGTTAAGGGACAGAGGTTTTAAAGGCGTTTTGTGGGCGATGGGCTGACCCCCTGTCACTACAATGGTCTCTTTCCATCTTTATAATACCTCCAAATTTGTCAAACGTGACATCAGATGGTCTTGTAACCTCTGGTGTTCTGCCTACCCCATAAGGGATACAGGCGTGACGTTATGTATGTATGTATGTACATTTTTTGTTTAAATGCTCTAGCTTTTCGCATTCCAACATAAATTTAATTTAAAAATTTAGGTTCTTTTAAATTCCATTGTCTAAGAAAAACTGTCGTTATGAGACATACTCGTAGAGAGAGAATACTTGTTTTGTTGAGTTTGTTGAAGTCCTTTAAATTTGACGTAAGGTAAACTTTTAATCAGGCAATTTAATGTCAATATGTCCTACTAACAATACTGTTTGTGCAATCGCAATGCGCATTCTTTCAATATTAGCATTTTAATAGAACTTTAATATCGTTTTGTTTTATTATAACGTATTATATAGACGTAGAAATATCTATACCTATAGGGTGACTGGGTCACTTTCGAAATTGAGGACGTGATATGTTGGCTTCATACTTGCAGAAAAAAATAAGTAAAAAATAAATATTAATTATATACTGAGTAAACTTAACGGAAAGTTAAAGAATTTATTACGCAACGCATGGTTACACTATAGTTGGGCCGTTCAGAGAATGCGTTCCTGACACATCGCGATTGAACTGACGACGTAACTTTGTAATGGCGTTGCAGTTACGATAAAAAATATTTTTGCTGGTTATTTACCGTTTTAAAAATTGATGAGCATTAAAACAACATTATTATATCAATAATCAATGAATTTTATAATTTTGTGCCAAACTGAGTGTCAAATAACTTGGTAAACAATATTTTTCAAAATCTATACTGCGCTATCACAAGGTTATGTCAAAGCTTTATATTTTTAGTGCTGTGCTAATAATAACAGTATCGTAAACTGTTCTTAAACAGGTATACTTTGTGAAATAATACGTTTCGTTTTTCTTTTTAAGAATTTGAAAATAATGGACTATAAGATAACTTTTATTAAATTAAAAAATAAAACTAAAACCAAACCGAATGCGCGAAAAAAAGTTGGTTACAAGCAAAAGGCATACATGCAGATGCTAAAAGCAGAGCTAATTAAATTAGTTAAAGAAAATAAAGCGGCAAATGTGCAATACGAAATCGATGAACTGGCTCTGGAGTACGGTCATCGCGTTCTAAGAATTCCATCGTATCATTGCCAATATAACGCGATTGAGCTAATCTGGTCTCAAATAAAAGCTTACGCCGCCCGCCACAATACTTCCCCGCCATTCAGCACGAAAAAGATGATGACCTTATTAAAAGAAGCCTGCGGTGAAGTCACTAGAGATGACTGGGCAAAGGTTGTTGAAAGACTAAAAACCTGATTATGGAACATTTTGACCGAGATATTAGGATTGAAACTGTTATTGATAATAAAATAATTATACATGTAGGCGAAGATGATGATGAAGAAACTAACTCCTCAAGCGAATCGGAGTCTGATTAATATTCTGTACGCACATTCAATTCAATATACTTTATTGCATAGAAATACAGATTGTAACTTTGTAACAAAAAATAAATAAAACAATTTTATTATATTAATATTACCTTTTCTTGGTTTCCACTTAAATTACTAAAATACAAATTTTAAATGATTCCGCCAATTTAAAACGAAAATAATCTTAAAAATAACGCTGCGTTTCATTTTGGAGGAACGGTAACGAACTCAGTGTTATGTTGTGCCCATCACTAGTCGTGACTAACTGATAGGTGTCAGGAACGCATTCTCTGAACGGCCGAACTATAGCACACATACTACTTTTGCTGCGGCGCGCGGCTTACTATTTTTGATGCGGCAGCTTACCGAGTTGCTTTTTTAGCTCTTTATTTATGTATAGGGAATTCTAGTGAATAATTGAGTACGTACTTTTATGACATAATTATGATCAGAATCTAGTACAGAGTACTCTCCTTCAATATCTAAAAGTCACACCAGTCATCCTGTATAGGTGCAAAAAGGTAAACTAAGAGGCAATCTACGAGCTGGAAGACGAGCTACAAGCAAGCTGTACTAAAGTCCTGGAGAAGCTGCAGGGAACCGGTAGATGCAGTCATCGCCAAATCGGTTAATAGGGAGAAATATGAATATACAGGGTGTCCAAAGAAGTACTTTGGAGAAAAATATCCTAGATAGGGCTAGTCTTCCCCATTCGACTACAAAAAAAATTTTTTATTTGGACTTATGGTTTTTCTATAAAAAAAATCTAAACATTTCAAGGAAAGCGAGCGTACGCGACCTTTCAACTATCCAGATAACGCACGAGCCTTATGATCAGCTGGGAGGTATTTACATAGTAGATAAATATAAACAGTAGATAAAATAAATTAAAGTTCAAAACTGGATTCAAAATTTTTACAATAATTAATTAAATCAACTCAATAGTTCAATATTCATCTAATGTAAATCTAAAGTTATGTACAAAATAATTTTAAATAAGTTCGATTGTCAAGTGCGCACTCAAAAACACAACAGCACAATCTCCCAGCTGACCTTAAGGCGCGCGCATTATCTGGTCACGAGCGCGCTTTCCTTACAATGTTTAGAATTTTTTCTTTGGAAAAACTGAAAGTCCAAAAAAAAACAGGTTTTTTGTAGTCAAATGGGGAAGACAAGCCTTATCTAGGATATCTAGGATGATATTTAAATTTTTGGACACCCTGTATAGAAAGTGCGTTTTGACTACGCTGGTGATAATGCTATTAATTTTATAATCGAGAAAGTTCGCGACGATGTTTAGTAGATACTCTTCTACGCATAATCTAATGATCGAATACTTCTTTTCCCTATGTTCTCTCGTGGGACATTTTGGTTATGGCTATAGGTATAAACTGATACCTATTGCTGTGAGCCAATAAAAACGTTTTATTTTAGTACGTTTTCAATACAAAAACAATGATGAATATCCCACTTATGTACTTTACTCAACCATCTTATCACTATCTTCAATCGCAGTCACGGTAGCACCGATCTTAAGGTCAAACTTAAGATAATCGCGATTAAAGGCTGTTGAGGAAATACAAACCTGTAGCTTCCATCTAATTTTAAACTTGAATGAGCTATGATATGTCGGCGTAGGTACTGAGGTTAGCAAAAGATTTAGATTCACTGCTTATCACTTCATCTTACTTCGCCAGAAAGAAATCGGGGTTTTAAGCTTACGTTTTTCAATCTAATATATAAAATTCTCGTGTCACAGTTTTCGTTGCCATACTCCTCCGAAACGGCTTGACCGATTTTGATGAAATTTTTTGTGCTTATCCGGTATCTATGAGAATCGGCCAACATCTATTTTTTATATGGCAAAACAACGTTTGCCGGGTCAGCTAGTAATATATAAAAAAAATACAAACTTCAAAAGGGGTTTGAAAATTTTTGTACTGTCCGCCATTTTGATTTTTTTTCGATTTTGCGTCGCACTATAAAACTTGTATATTTTGATTGCTGACATACAGACGAGCAAAAAATGTTATATAACATATGGGTCTTAAACGTCACGTTCTAGAGATATATATGGAAAACAATTTTGCTAAATATTTACAATTTTTGTTATATTTAATATGGCATTTAATATGGCCGAGTTAATATGGCATTGTCAAGTTTCAGATAGGTAGGTTTAAAAACCAGTTATTTTTACTCTTAACTAATGTGCAAGATAATACTACAAACATTCATGCTAATTTGATACATTCTGAGAGGTATTTCAACGATTAAATATAATAAAAATAGGAATTATTTAGCAAAATTGTTTTCCATTTGTCTCTAAAACGTGACGTTATAGACCCATATGTTATATAACATTTTTTGCTCGTCTGTATGTCAGCAATCGAAATATACAAGTTTTAAAGTGCGACGCAAAATCGAAAAAAAATCAAAATGGCGGACAGAAGGTGCACCAAAAATTTTCAAACCCCTTTGTAAAACTGATTACTGAGTCTTTGTATTGGTTTAAACCGGACTTCTGTATATATAAAAATATCTGTTTCATAAGGAAAGATAACTTATTCAGGTGTAACACACATCATCCTCAAGTTGTTAGGAAATTAAATAAATTTTAGTTACATCCTTTCTGCACTCTTATCGGTATTTCGTTCCCCGCTGTCAAGGACATTAAAGACCAGTTTATGCAGCTTAATAGCTTTAGTACACCTGAGCGCTTCCCAAATACTTGGGGAACTGGTTAGACATGGTATGGCATGGGTTGCCTTTATTTTCTACAGAATCATTTTGTAAGACAGTAACAAAGGTGTCTTGAAAAATCTTTACATTTTGAATCGCGTGGTGACTACGTTCTAAAACATTACGAACATTGATTATCATAATCAATCTGGGGATTAAAAAAAATAACGGCTTGTGGTGACATTTGAGTGACGATTGTACCTTTTATCGTCACCACACTCGAACATATTAAGTACTTCGCCATCTTAGATGTGATTACGTATTTTATGTTTTTTGGTATGATTGTGCACGTAACGCTGCTACGTAAGGCCAATCTAAACATTAAAGCCTATTTAATGCGGTGATAACTTGGTTGATTACTCATATTTTTTGGTGAAGTTGTGGAGATCAATACCTAAGGTGAACTTGATATTGGCGTAGGTAAATCTCATATTCTCTGAGAGCAGCAGGCTATCAAACAAGCGCAGCGGAGATTCCTTGATTCCTATAAGCCATAAATAGAAAGGCCAAATAACTGGATTAAATCGTAACTGTTGCTTTTTATAACATGTCTTAAATGTTTTAAATGTGTATTAAAAAATCTTATTTGAAACCCTACTCAAATTGCAAAATTCAACTAAAGCTCTACGAGTATATTGCAGAACTATTAACTGCACCTTTACACTGGACAGGACAAAAACATTTATATTAAGATAGATCTAATAAGAGCTGTTAGCTAACAATAAATACAAAAATGTGTCAGTTGTCAAAAAGTAATATGGTTATCAAGAGATAATAATGTCATAATCAATCGTCTTTTGCTCTACATACTGTTAAATTTAATCTCGTACGAACCAAAACAAAAGACGGTAGGAAAATCTAGGGCTGCAATGTACTTTTTTTTAATTCTATTATAGAGCTTCTTCTGACACACAGTAGCTATACATATTGTGTATAGTGTACTTATTGTGTACACTGAGGAGTTTATTACACATTGATTAAGTATACAGAGTTGCAACGGTAGTGGCCACAAGAAGACTGATATATGCTTGTGTCCTCGTTGAGAGGGCCTGGAAGCTTCTGCAAACTACCAGCATTAAATGCTTCAAATTAGATGTACAAATTATATTTCGATCTTATATGAATTCAATATCAGGAGGAACATTAACTTTGTCTGCAGAATTACTATGGAATCGCGCATCGAACAATCACGTTTTAATGTGTTCTTTGTAGTAAGTGAAACCAGCGTGTTTACAAAAAAAAATGATATAAGATATCCTAATTTTAAATGAAAAAAGTTATGCTTGTCAAATTTTGTTAATTAAAGTTAAGAGTATTTATTCTATTATAACATTTATCATCTAATTCCAGTTTATCACTGACTTGTAAAAGCATATCAATATATTGCTTTATTATATTATATTATATATATATATATATTGTTTATTTATATTGTTTAGCACGAACCAAATCGTTGCTGATTGTCGAAAATAAATCCGATTAACGATTAACTAGCATCGTACAAGCACTTGCTGATAATATAATACTTTTATAGGTAATATTGTTTGTTTGTTCATTTTGAAGTACGAATTTCTATACAGTAGTTGTTCTAAATTTTGGTTCATGCTAACTAGTAGGTACCCGCAATAAAATTTACTAAGGAAGCTTATTCCACAAGGAAGCTTATTATTATTAAGGCAGTGCGATTTATGAAGAGGAGAGCTAAGCATGTAATTATCAGCAGATCGTAATCTGCTGTCGTCGTCCTCGTGGCGGAAATCTCTGAGATAGCTCGGAGATGCGGAATTAAACAGCACCCGGTACAGTAAGGAATGAATATGTGTATCCCGGCGAAGTCGGATTGGAAGCCAGTTGAGTTTAGAACGGTATTTAGAGATAAAGTCATATTTTCGAAGTCCAAATATTAAAGTAAAAAGGTATGTAGCCGCTCAAGTTTATTTAGAATTTCTTCTGTGAGATCAAGATAGCTGGCATCGGCATAGTCTAGAATGGGAAAAAAGAGATTGTGTGCTATTGAGATTTTGGTGGATATTGGCATAAGATTGCGCAAACGCTTGTCAGAACCATTGACAGCAAACATCTTCCTGCTCACTTCTTCAACTTGAAACTTCCAGGAAAAAGTCCTGTCAAATATTATGCCCAGATTCTTGACAGAGTCACTGTAGCAAATTTTAACAGCATTTCAAGTTTAATTGGTTAATCAAGTTGGTGCTGCCAATAATTATGTCCTGTGATTTAATGGGATTTACTGTAAGCCCGTGTGATTTGCTCCAATTCATATGTTAGCAAGGTCACGAATAATAACTTCTAAGGCCATGGGTAGATCGTCGAGAGAGCTGTGGCGGTATATCTGCAAATCGTCTGCATACATCTATGTTAAACAATAGAAAGTAAAATCAAAAAGAAAAGTGCTTCTATAAGTTGTAACCTATAAGTTTTTGGCGTCTAATACATTTTATTTTAGGATTGGAAATAAAAATCTGCATGAAATATTGAAACTTAAAAAATATTTATTTATAACGAGCAACCAATGGAAAGAAATATGAATTGCAATGTAAACTTTAAGAAATCAAGAATAATTAACTTGTGCATAATCAGCAACTGAAAAAAAAAATAATGACTACAAAAAAATATTAATTAGAAATAATCAACAATTAAAAGAATAAAATTAAAAATAATAGTTACACAAAA
The DNA here is from genome assembly GCA_944452665.1 of Stenoptilia bipunctidactyla. Classification (NCBI taxonomy): domain Eukaryota; kingdom Metazoa; phylum Arthropoda; class Insecta; order Lepidoptera; family Pterophoridae; genus Stenoptilia; species Stenoptilia bipunctidactyla. The sequence continues at coordinate 12,207,985 of OX101725.1, read as the reverse complement.
ATCCTAAAACCATTATTAAGAAATAATCAACGAATGCAGTGCATTTAAAAAACCGTTTTCACGTCAAAACTTTGGCTGAGTTAAAATGTCATCAGAATAAACATTCTCCGAAATCATACATATTTTTTTATAAATTTTAAATATTCAATGAGGTGCTCAACCGATTTCGATGAAATTTATATGGGCCCAACTATGTGTTATCTTCTATCATATGAAACAAGAATTTTCAAAACCTATTCATAATTGTCTGAAATATCGTGTAACAAAGACACAAAAAAAACATACAGACAAATTGAGAACCTCCTTTTTTTTTGAATGCCGGTTGAAAAGAATCGTAACAGTAGATCTAAATTTAAAGATATCAACAACTGATTTAAAAATACTAATTCAAAATAAACAAATATTAAGAAAACGTAGTAGAAACTAAAATTCCAAAAACATAAAACAAAAAAAAAAACAAAATAAATATTTGATATTTGATGAGAACTGAACCTTCAGATGTTGCCGGATGGTGAGAAGTTTTAGGTCTTTATGTAGGTCCGCAATGTCCATTCAATTTATTTCAAATTATTTACACTAATATCATAAAACTAAGGAGTTTGTTTGCTTAGATGCTACAATACAATTTAAAAAAAATGCATTGATTGGCTTTTTAAATTCCTTCGAGATTAAACGTTACATGGGTAAAACCGCTATGAAATAATTTTTTTTTTTATAACTGCATACACATAGGGAGGCCTTTGCCCAATTTTGGGACACCCAGGGCTAGTAATAATAATAATTTTTATCACTTTGATAGTTTATAACTTTATCTGTACTACTGTTTGGCCACAAGCTCGCAGTAGTGCAAATCCCACCCTGTAAAAAGGAGGTTCTTTTGAAGAATATGATGAAAATAATAATAATAATAACTGCATACACTGACTGCACATAACATCAAGACGAAGTTCAGAAACCTCGTTTTGTACAGGTAATGGATAACTTTCGGCCCATGTCTGTGTTTACAAAGTCTCCTTGCTCGAAGTTCAACCAGATAATGTTCAAGTTGCAATGTCTGGACTCTTATCTTTTCCTTTAATAATGTTTATTTGACTGTAATTTTTAGAGTTACTACGAATTCCGACTTAAATTCTTATCGAGTAACTAACATTAATTTCTTCTTTTTATAATATGGACATTTACATTTAACATAACTTTAGAAGTAGGATATCTAGACACAAGCTTTTTGTAAATTTTTTGTCGATCGATATTTCGTCGTGGTCATGGTGCTTGCATGCAACGGTGCTTAAACATCGAAAATTTAAACTAAATAAAAAAGGAACATTTCCCGTTTTTAACGCTATTTCATACTTTGATATCGTTCCTAAAACTTTATGATAATTTTATTATGCATCCGAAAACAAGACCATTGAATTATAATTGCGAAAAGCTCTCCCAAAATCATGTACAAATAACGTGACTAAAATGAGCAAATGCATTGTTTTGTTATGTTCTTAATTTGTTTGTACTATTTTTTAAGTAACTATTTCTCAAAAATGAATTTTAAAACAACATCAATTTTTGAGGTTCTGGACCTTAAGGATAAACCGGAACCTTTACTACGACTCCGCTATGATAGTGTCCGCCTGTCACCAGTCTGTGTCTCATATATTGCCGCTTGAATATAAAAATATTTAAAATACAGATTGTCAGTCCTATACAACAAATTTGATTATTTTGTAAATAAATATATAATAAATAAGGACCACAGGCAGACAGTATTACCCCAGCGCCAAAATGGTCCTTATTTATTATATATTTATTTACAAAATAATCAAATTTGTTGTATAGGACTGACAATCTGTATTTTAAATATTTTTGTATTCAAGCGGCAATATATGAGACACAGACTGGTGGCAGGCGAACACTATCATAGCGGAGTCGTAGTAAAGGTTCCGGTTTATCCTTAAGGTCCAGAACCTCAAAAATTGATTTTGTTTTAAAATTCATTTTTGAGAAATAGTTACTTAAAAAATAGTACAAACAAATTAAGAACATAACAAAACAATGCATTTGCTCATTTTAGTCACGTTATTTGTACATGATTTTGGGAGAGCTTTTCGCAATTATAATTCAATGGTCTTGTTTTCGGATGCATAATAAAATTATCATAAAGTTTTAGAAACGATATCAAAGTATGAAATAGCGTTAAAAACGGGAAATGTTCCTTTTTTATTTAGTTTAAATTTTCAAAGTTTAAGCACCGTTGCATGCAAGCACCATGACCACGACGAAATATCGATCGACAAAAAATTTACAAAAAGCTTGTGTCTAGATATCCTACTTCTAAAGTTATGTTAAATTATGTATAAGACAAAATCATGTTTTTTGTAGTAAAGAAGTGTGATTATACTATTATAGGATGTGAACATGTGATTGTGTAAATTTAATTGCATGTCTGAGTAGAAAGTTAATTCGTAACAGTATTAGGATAATATCGTTGGCAGGACTGCGCGAGTGAATTAATCTTGGATTACATAAGCTCGTTTGACAACTTTCAACAAGGCTGTCAGAGCGTACATCACTTCGCAAGTTGTGTGTTAGGCTCTATGGCTCAGTTCCTAAACCTGCTACTTTCGAAGAGATTACGAGGGCCAAACTGAAAGTTTTTAGAACTGGCAACTTAAAAGCATTATATTAAAAAAATAAGTTTAAATTTTGAAAATAGAACTCTTTACCAATAATATTGAGTATTCATTTCATTCATTTGTCATTTGTTTTACGATTTGGCGGCAAATTGAAAATCGTCTGTGCACGTCAGAATGAATTTAAGCCGAGAAAATTTTCGTGCAATGATTTTTTATGACTTTCGATGTCATATAAGTCAACAAGAAAGTTATGATAGACTTCGATTGGCTTTTCACGATGAAGCCCCATCTCGTGCCACAGTTTACAACTGGTTTAATGAATTCAAACGTGGTCGAACTAATCTCACCGATGATTTGCGTGAGGGACGGCCTTCTACAGCGACGACTGAAGATAATATCAGTGTTGTGCGGCGTAAAATAGAGACTGACAAAAGAGTGACCTATCAGCAGATTCGGACAAGTCTAGGCATAGGTATGAGTCAAGTGCACAAAATCCTCCATGAACATTTAGCGGTCAGGAAGCTTTGTGCCCGCTGGATACCGCATAATTTGACCGAGGCTCAAAAACTCCGCCGTGTTGATTGGTGCCGAGAAATGATCCAAAAATTTAACGGAGGTGACTCAAATGCTGTGTTCGACATACTAACGGGTGACGAAAGCTGGATTTACTGTTATGATCCGGAAACCAAAAGACAGTCTGCTCAGTGGGTGTTTCCTTCCGAAGAGTTGCCAACTAAAGTGAAGAGAGGTCGAAGTGTTGGAAAAAAGATGGTGGCCTCGTTCTTCGGAAAGACAGGTCATTACGCGACGGTTGTCTTAGAGGATCAGAAAACGGTTAATGCAGAGTGGTACACTAACAACTGTTTGCCACTTGTCTTGGAAAAAGTTCGAGAGAAACGACCTCGCAGCAGGATCCTCCTTCATCACGACAATGCCTCGTCGCACACCGCCAGGCAAACGATCGACTATTTGGCGACCTCAGACGTGGAATTACTGGGTCACCCGCCGTATAGCCCCGACCTCGCACCCTGCGATTTTTATTTATTCCCGAAAATAAAAGAAAAACTTCGAGGAAAACATTTTATGGACGCCGAAGAAGCAGTGGCTGCGTTTCAAAACGCCGTCGAAGAGACCCGTAAGGCCGAGTGGGCAAGGTGCTTTTCTCAATGGTTCCATCGAATGCAGCGATGTATTGATGTGAATGGACGCTATTTTGAAAAGTTATAATAAAACTAATAACTTGCTAGAATGCTTAGTTTTTGATTTTCTAAGAACTTTCAGTTTGACCCTCGTATACCACGTGAAGAAGGTACCAAGAACCAAAAAGTGGCGTAGAACATACCGTGCCTTTGTTCGTATGGCCAGTAATTATTGAAATTTCAAAATATACATAATTTTTACTTACGCGATTCTCCATATTTGATTATGTAAGAGTACTTAACGCAGTTTGGTATTTCTTTTTCCAATTTGATATTTGTGGTTAATCACGGAAGCTACCCACTGGTTACGAGAAAAAAAAATGTTGTTGAAACGATACTCGAAATGGGCGTTCCTTTTACGGCCCACTAGTAATATGCACTACTGTGGGGTACTATGTGATGTGTAGTCTTGACAGTAGATTTAACTGTAAATAGTTTAGTTGTAATTTAACTCTATTAATTTAGTAAGTTGTAATTTTTTGGCTATTATCCATCACATTAGTTAACAAGTGAGTACCTAGTGTGTTTTCAGTGCTTGTCCTAATTAAGTAAATAATTTGTAATTTTTTTAAGGCATTTTCAATGGACCCTATATATTTTTTAATTTATTTTACGATATAACTACTTTTTTTCATCAAAAAACAGAAAGTTAATGCTAAAAAAGTGTGAAAGATTTCTTATCGTCTTTTGGGAGAAGAAGACTTTTTAACGAATGAACGAAAGAAATTAAAAAATATATTTGCAAGCACATCATTTCAATAAATATTCTTCTACCGAATTGACCTTAACTAAGAAAACAGATTTTGTAGCGAAAAGGGACAAATGTCTCTACAAATAAAAAACTTAGAAATGTACACTATAATTATAAATGATAAGATTATAAACTGTATATTTTATATGTTTCTGTCATATTTTATAAAAGTTATTTTTAAAGTTGGCGCTCATATTTCTAGTTTTCATTCTTCTATTAGAAATGTCAAATTAGAGCTATTAATATTCTCATTAATAAATATACTAACGGCTTTGTGCTTACAACGGACAAATTTTATTTCATTTCGTTTCATTATATTTTTAAATTAACATAAATATAATTAAATACTTAATTAAAAAAGCAAGATCGTAAAGGAGGCACCTAAGATGTTTTGCTCGTTTGTTTGTTACGGAAAAAGTCAAAAACTGCTGGTCCGAATAATAAAAATCTTTCACCAACAGAAGGCTTAATATTTTGAAAAAAAAAATCCTTTACTCTGTAGTTATAAGGAAGGACAAAACTACCAGTTTCCCGCAGTTTTCCCGCAGTTTCACTACAAAAGTTTTGCACTCTTAGCTAATCGGAACTATTTGAAATTCGAATGTTATATTTTTTTAAACGACTTGTTAAGAACCTTCTTAAGAACAAAAAAAATGCCGAGATATCATTTGTCAATTGTTTTTATCACACATCAAAGGTACCCACGCAACGATAGTGGAATTAAGTCGAAAAGATTTTAGAGCGATGATTTTTTATGATTTTAAAAGTTCTTTCTCCCCGCAAGACTGTGTCGCTCGACTTCAAAATGTTTTTGGGAGAGAAGCACCTTGTTTGAGCACCATAATGCGATGGTTTGTTAAATTCGAGTGAAGTTGGGTTTCTGTACATTACGAATTTTGTGACTGTCGTCAATGAAAATAAAGCTCTTTCGAGAGCCTGTGTACTACTTTTTCGATTTAATTTTCACTTATCTTCCAACGAAAATTTGGAATTACCCTTTCAATGATGGATTAAGCTTTTTTTTTTTTATTCTGTATTCGTTGTTCAAGGAGCTTAGAGTCGTAATCGACTATGTCAGCCCCATTATACCCTGTTGTAAAATTTACATGACACTATACTATACAATACAATATAAACTTTAATTATACTAACAGTTTCTGCTCGAATACATAATACTAATTTGGATACTCAAAAGAATGGTGAAGTAGTAGACACATGTATTTGGCTGCGTCCGAATATGGTTCAGCGAGAATTGGATTAAGCTTCAGAGGAGTTATGTCATCTTAGTCTATGAAGATACCTTTCCAAGCAAGTACAACACAAAATAGAGAAATCCCAACACAAATAAATATAGTTATCAAAAAGATGTTATATTCCACCAAGGTTATAAACCGATAACAATCGTTACCGATCGATAATCTCCACTTCTCGAGATCACGTTAACTATGATAACCAAATCACATGGTATTCTACGTCTCGACTATATTGATCTTTACTTGCTTATTATTTTTGTATGTTTATGGAAGAGTTTAGATGATATTGCGTGATAAGTAACTAAATCATCTGACGTAATTTGTTGATACTGTATAAGGTCAAGTATTTACTTCTGTGTAAGTATATAAGGTTTAGACTACGCTACATCTCACACTTAGAGACAGGTACCTCACGTTATAAAGGTCATGAATATAGTGAAAAACTGGTTACGACATTGAAAAGTTAAACACTTATATAAGTAATGGTTTCAAACAGAAAAATACACAGTCGGTTTAAGAAATTATTCTTATTTTAGAGAAGTTTAGTCATGAAAGTGGCCTGAGCTTACATGTCGAGATATCATTGATCTTCTTAGTTCTAGTTTTATTTTTAATATGTAAAATAATTCACTGATGATAAAAAGGATGATCAAATTATTTTAGTTTTCAGTGTTTCAGCAAAATTAAATTCAATAGGTAGCTATAATTTTTGAGCTATAATATTATTAATATGGAAGTAGATTTGTTATCAGTCAATGTATGAATTGGTGCTTCATTACAGAAAGGGTCTTCGTATTTGTTTTAAACTGCGAAGACAGATATGATTATTAATGAAAACGTTGTAATTTTTTTTCAAACTAGGAATTTTGTGGTAATTAATTATTTGTTCACTGATTTTTTTTGCTCAATATACATAAGTAATACACTTAATGACCTAAACTCATCACCTAAACTCATTTCATGGGTAATTTTAAGCAAAACTTGTGTAGGAAAATGAAGCTTTTACAATGAAACTGAAAGCAAATATATATTTGCTACAATAATGTATACAATATGTTGAGCTTATAGTTTTCTCTTTTTTTTCCATCCACGAAAAACCTATTCGAGTGAATAGGTTTCTCGTGGATGGACGTGTAACACCATAGTCTTCATCCGCACTTTCCATCAGGTGGCATGGAAGACAAACGTCCTATCCTTACAATATAAAAAAAACAAAGCTTGGTCATAATCCTTTCTCAGTTTTCTCGAAAGTCTTTTGCTTACTTATTTTTGTACATAGTTTTGTTTTGAATAAAAACAAATAAATAATGAAGGGACTATTTGTTACAGGCATAGATATAAGTTTTAACCCAAGAAATCTAAAGGACGATAAATTTCAGACGTGACTCACTTACAATACATTTTGGAAGATACTATTATGGGAGACTTATTATGGTTTAATACAATAGTAAGAATAAAAGTTGAGTTTGATACAAAAATGTATTTATACTTACCTTTTGCCTACTTAGATTAAATGGGTTTTCTTTTGTTCTTACTCGATCTTAATTTTGTTTTGAAGCTTCAGATTTTTCGTTGTCAAAGCCACACTTAATTTTGATCCCATATTACCCAATTAATTTTTAAAATTTCATTTGGCATGTGGTAAAATTATACCATTAATTTTAATCTCAGTTACGTGAAGAAACCACATAAAATAAGCCACACAAGTTTTAATAATCATAAAACACGATGTATACATGCTTATTATAAACTTATTCAGCCTGCAATAAAAAGCTACTTTGACATAAAGCGGTAGTAAATTTTCATAATATAGTCATCATTTAACAAATAATCAATGTTTATTAGGCAGCCATCGATATTATGTCTAAACATTTATGCAATCATAACATCGATTAAAACTAAAAACCGATAACTTCTTAAGTTTTCACGACTCTTTGTATTTATTAAACAAAAGATCCATCTCTCGTGACTACGGTGACTAGGTACTAAAGCACCGAATAGACACAACATTTTCTCTTAATAGTACTTATAATTATTTTTATTTACATCATTATGAAGATCAATACTTATTTACAAAAGCCAAAGAGTTTGTTTTTGTAACGGAGAACGATAATCATAGCAGCTACGAGGACCATTTGTTCTTTTTAGGTTATATAGACAATTTATTGAAACATCGTTTTCAAACAACTTTTTCAATCGGAGGTATTCATTTTGTCCCTCAAAATATCCTTACCGTTGTAGCTGATCTCGAGCTGCGTCCGGTGCTGCCGGTGGCCTCCAGGTGCAGCTTGACCGCGTCCACACCTGACCGCTTGCGCCGCACCTCCGTAGGAGACCCCTTCGCAACCCTCTTCAAATTCCTTCCCTCTACCCTCTGCTTCTTTACCTCCTTCACACCCTTAGCTTCATGCTTCCCACGACGATCACGATTTTTCATTTTTCCACTCACAACACATTTACAACGCGTCTGATCTCGCACAAAGAATTTACTAACGAAAAGCCCAGATGTTAAAATCAAGATAAGATATTTTCCGTGTTACGATCGCTGAGATTTTTTGTCAGAATTTGTACGTGTGATCTTGTTATTTAGAATAAGTTCCTAGTCTTAATCACGTTTTGTCCTTGAGAGAGGGGCTGGGGGGATTTTAATGGCCCGCGTGCTTAGAGCTTAGTCCAGAAAGCACGGGGTCGTTGAGTCGCGCTCCGGGACCCGGCCTGACTGGCGGCTGTGCGCCGGCGCAGTCCACTTGTCTCTCCACTTCGATCACTTGCTCGTTGGGCATCAATTAAAAGGGATCTTGTGACTAGATAGGTAGGAATTGCACGTGAAGTAATCACTCCTGATTGAATGTAAGTTGGAGTGTTTTAAAAGTTATTCCCTAAAACTACTTAGGGTAATTTTTTTATTAAAAATAACTGGAAGATTTGAGAAACTCTTAAATTTATATTAATAAGTATTCAGTTAAGATATTTTTGTTTTATTTTTTAAACTCTACTAATATTTGGATAATTTATTTTGAAACACGTTTTGTCACGTCTTGTTGTTGTATGCTCACTACAGAATGAACCCGAATTTGTTGAATCAGTTTATTACGAGTTTTACGTAAACTTACCTATAAGGTTGCTGGGTTTTATTTATTTAAGAGTTAGGTAAATAAATAGTTTAAAATATTTAAACAAAATATTTATCGGTTTACACATGTTTTTTAAAATGTAATTCAAGTCGAACGTTAAGGTGGTTTGAGCATAGTGGAAAATAACTTGTTCTTTTTTTGTAAATTGGGTATTTCTCTTTTATAATATTAAATTAATACTAAACTTGGATATAAGATAGACCAAGAATTAGGGAGAAGTGAATCTAGCTGAAGTATTCTATCAACAAATCATCCTATGGTTTTAATGAGTAAATAAATAAAACAAGTGTTTTCCGACCATAATCCTTATCTCCTTAATAATTAGGTACAATTAAGGTAAGTAAAGTAAGTAATATTAATAATGATTGACTTTGTTAACAAAGTAAATAAATAGGAAGAAAATTTAGGAACACAATCAGCTAAACGTTCCGACGTAATATACGTTTAGGATAGGAGTACCTCAATAGCAAAATAATTACTTAATTAAGAACATAAGTATGACAATAATTTATTTAATTGTTTATGCATGAAGTACGGACGCACATTTATCATCACTTTTTTGTTGCAGTAATTGAAAATAATATTATAGCGACATCTATTGTGCAATGACTGAACATTGACACCATTAATTTCGCAACTTGCTATTTTGCAGTTTGTACGAACGTGTAGAAGTGTTATGGGAATAGAATCATAGATGGCGCTATATATGACAGTAGATTTGAAGGTTTCATTCATTGAGTTCTGAAAAACTCTACGAGATGGCGTAAGATAAGTTCGTTTACGTTTCAAATATATTATAATAACGAAAAAGCATTGCTAATACCAAACCTATATTTTTTCTATAAGTGTCTTAGTAAGCACCTGCATAAATAATTTGTGTTAGATATTTTTTTTAACATTCACACAAAAAGTTTAATGCAAATGAAGCCACATTTTCAGGCCTTATTTTATATAATATTCTACAGGTTTTGAATGAAACTACTCGAAGTTGCTTTTAATGCGGTGGCTATCATGGTCACTAACTTTGAATTACAAGTTTCTTAAGTTGATTCTAAAGATACTGAGTATTAACGAGTTGTATGAAGTTATACAACCCTACAGCTGTACGGAATCGCATTAATTAGATTTTATTTTTTATCTTAATACACGTTTTGAACCAGATTTTATTTCGGGTAAGTAGTTATGATTAGCCGCATTGAACTCCTGATCGATTAATTTCGTTAAAAACGTATTCTATTTGTAGAGAAAATTTTATTTTGTGGAAATTCGAAAGTATAAGTGTTTTTTATTAGAAAACTCTTGACTAATGCAATAATTAGATTCGAGATTTATCTTGATATCGATTTTTTTTGATGGTGTATAGCGAGTGACTCTAAGGTCAAACATACCTCTTCTATTAGGTCAATTGACTTAGTGAAGAACCTTACGAAAGATCCATGAAATATTGGCAGAAGAATAAATCACCGCCGAAGTGGTGTTACTTGGTAGATAAAGGATGGTTGCAAGCGAGGCGGAAGACTTAGGTTGTTTACCGTTGTTACCACACCAATAGATCGACGTCGATCGATGGTCGACCGACAGCGTCGATCGGTGTCGAGTGGATTTTTGGCATAATAAGAACTATTGAAATGATCCGAAGGCCGTAATATAATGTGACTAGCCACCGCGCGCGGTTTTACCCGCGTAACTTTTGATCCCGTGAGAATTTCGGGATAAAATATAACCTATAACCTTCCTCAAGATTTGGGCTATCAAATGCAAAAATATTTTTTTAAATCCCACTTGTAGTTTCTGAGATTAGCGCGTTCAAACAAACAAACAAAAACACAAACTCTTCAGCTTTATATATTAGTACTAGCTACCGCGCGCGGTTTTACCCGCGTAATTTTTGATCCCGTGGGAATTTCGAGATAAAATATAACCTATAACCTTCCTAAAGAGTTGGGCTATCAAATGCAAAATAATTTTTCAAATCCCACTTGTAGTTTCTGACATTAGCGCGTTCAAACAAACAAAAAAACAAACTCTTCAGCTTTATATATTAGTATAGATTTACAGAAAATTTGATTCCTACTAAAACCTGTCTTGCATATGGCTGTTCAAAAGTACTTGAATACACTTGTACGATTTCTTGCATCCATCAAAGCGCATTTTCATAAATAAATAGAACTTAAATCGTTTCTAAACGACGTATCACTGTATTCAACTATCACTAACAGTTATTCAGCTATTTCAATGGGATTACGACGTAAGAACGTCACTTCAAAAATCCCCCCTAATTTTGTGCAATTTATCCAAATCCCCCAAAAGAGGCGTAATACACGATTGTTTTGAAGTACTTTTCAGTAGGTTACTGTATGCTTCGATTGGTCTAAATAGGTAGCTGTTGCCTGTGATCGTAGTTTTCCTCGATCGATGATCGACCGGAAGCGTCGATCGATGTCAAGTGGATTTTTGGGTGTTGCCACACCCTAAAGGAGTCCTACCACCAATCGGCAATAACTCGGATTAGTCAGCTTTTACGACACTCGCATCCAAGGGCGTTTCGGCCATTATTACCCGACCCTACGCGGAAAAATCGTCTACAAGTATTTCCGTAGCAGTTCCGGAAAATTCACTTACAAAATTCATTTTGGTATCAAATAAGGAAAATGAAATGAAAAATAAATACCCGACCAAGACAACGTCATAATTAGGTTAATCAACACGGAACTCCCAAAAGCTTTGCTCAGAGTAATAATGAAAGGCATTGAAGGCGTAGTTTGAGTAAACTATAAAAATAACTGTTACGTACTTTTTTCTGTACCATTAAATTATATTGGATATAAAAACGATATCAGCTTTTATATTCAACAAAAAAAAAAGAGTTTTTTTAATAAAGATAGTACCTATAGTAAAAATAAATAGTATAATAATAATCAACGAATGCAGAACATTAAAAAACCGACTTCACGTCAAATCTTTGGTTGAGTTAAGAATGTCATCAACGTAAACTTTCTCCAAAATGATACATATTTTTTCAAATGTTTGAAATTTTCGATAAAGTGCTCAAACGATTTCGATGAAATTTAAATGGAACCAACTATGAAGTATCCTCTATCATATGAAGCAACAATTTTCAAAATCAATTCATAATTGTCCGAAATAACGTGTAACAAAGACACAAAAGCATACAGACGAATTGAGAACCTCCTCCGTTTTTGGAAGTCAGTTGATACACAGTATAATAATAATAGATTGTTTCAAATATTGTTTTCAAAACATTGAGCTCAATTCGACATGACATTTTCTAATTTTAAGTCTTTCTTATGTCAAATTAGGGTACTTAACTTAAAACATATGTTTATATGTATGTTAAATTGCGTTTTTATTCAAATCGTTTTTTTTGTTTTGTAAGGAGTGAAATTTTATCTTGAGCCGGTTTAGCTTTGTTTATACTGAAATTAAATTTATGTCATAACAGTAAAATAAAATCTATGTAATTCTTGATTTATTAATATTTGTAATGTACAGCAGTGTCTTTTCTTTATGTTAGGCGTTTACGGAAGATCAGCGTCTTGGTGTGTCCGCACTACATGACTTATGCTGAGCAAATGCCTTTTAGGTGCTTTAGAATATTTTGTAAGAATTTTATGTTCTTTATTTGTAGTTTTTGCACCGAATAAATATATTTTCTTTCTTTCATAATGTTGCTATCAAAACCTGAGTTTGAAGTCGCTAAGTTTTACATTAGAGAGACCTTAAATGAGAGGGCGTTAAGTCGTATAGGTACGGCCCAGCAGTGCGAGCACAGAACTTTATCGACTCGTATGTTTACGAATTCGTATAGTATGGAGACAGCTTGTAAGCAATATTTGAAATCTATCCATTGCCGCACGGCAACTGTAAAATAAAAAATTACAGTGTTACTAAAAACTTGCAACCAACTCCATACTATACGGACATTCGTAAACATAAGAATCGATAAATTCTGTGCTCGCACCGCAGGTGGAAAATATTTTGGCATTCTTACAAAAAGAAATAAAAAAAAATACTCTAAATTAGTTCCTTTGCTCTATTGAATAAACTTTGAAGGTATTTCCACTAATAAGAGAAAAAAATGTTCCGGGTCTGGGTGTTTATCTATTTACGTATTTATATTCTAGGTTCCCCCCTAGTTCGCTACATGGTATCCCATAACACAAGCTATGCTTACTTTGGGGCCATGTAGTTGATCTGATGGTCTGGGGATTTAATTATATTTATTTTATTTTATTATTTTCCCATTCAAACGCACTCTTATACGCTTTCAAGCGTACAGTTGAAATGTAAAGAAACAATAACCTTAAAGGAAAGATCAGTTACGAGGAAAACTACGATCATAGGCAATAGCTACTTATTTAGACCAATCGAAGCATACAGTAACCTACTGATACTTCAAAACAATCGTGTATTACGCCTCTTTTGGGGGATTTGGATAAATTGCACAAAATAGGGGTGAATTTTTGAACGTGACGTTCTTACGTTGTAATCCCATTGAAACAGCTGAATAACTGTTAGTGATAGTTGAATACAGTCGAATACGTCGTTTAGAAACGATTGAAGTTCTATTTATCTATGAAAATGCGCTTTGATGGATGCAAGAAATCGTACAAGTGACTTCAAGTACTTTTGAACAGCCATATGTAAGACAGGTTTTAGCAGGAATCAAATTTTCGGTAAATCACATTGTATTACGGCCTTCGGATCATTTCAATTTTACGGGGCTTTAGTGGCTCAACGCGAAAGTGAAAGCGATAGAGCCTTCCTACAATCCCCTAAATCAGTTATATTGTCTGTTTTCGTCTACTTCGAAATGTCTTCTTATCCTTAGCAATCGGTGGTTTGCAAAATAAAAATAGTCCAAGCGTAAGCTATAACAGCATTCGAGTAAACGTGTTATATCTATGCATATTATGCCTCATTTCATTTCCTAAAGTCTGTATACTGCTGTCTACTGTTGTAGTGGATATATTTTGAAACAACGTCTGACTAAAGAATTTTTCATAGCCCATTCAAAGGAAGGCAGCCTGCAGCTAGATATCCTATCTATACTGAAATCTCGAGACGTGCCAGAATGCCGATTTCCTTATATTTACTGCTTTTTCTTGTGAAGATTGACAGTGATGAAGCGACTACTTGCCTCGCATATTTTATTTGTTTCTAAATTATTGTCTGTGAAACTGTTTTAAGTTTTTATGTCTGTTTGGAACTTTGGGAACACTGGCAGGAAAAGCGCTCTGGATATTTGATTAAAGTTATACTTATAAAGAAGTAAATTATATTGATGGTTATTTGGACAGAAATTTGATAGTTTTTATTTTTATTTTGGTATCTTAAATGTATCTCCGTGAGGCACTTACTTAGATTCTCAGGGACATTCTGTAAAATTCAATTGTCTGTAGAGTTTAGAATCTTCTGATTTCTTGAGCTGTTAGCACATTGCGTAGAATTTTAAAGATAAACTTAAACATAACCTCAGTAATACACCGCATTCAGTAAAAATTAATCATCAAAGCTTAAGAGTTAGTATATTAAGTAATACCTTTAAATATTAATGAAGACCACTTTGGTGCTGAAGTAAACCCATTTGCCTCAGACGCCAATGGTTGCGGGTTCGGTTCCTGCCCGAAACAAGAAAAAAAATGTTCCGGGTCTGGTTGTTTATATTTATGTTTATTAATATTCTAGGTTCCCCCCTAGTTCGCTACATGGTATCCCATAACACAAGCTATGCTTACTTTGGGGCCACGTTTTATTTTGTTATATTTTTATTATTTATTATTAAAACTTGGGTAGAGTTCGATTGATGTATGCGACTTTAAACTTAAAAGGTACGCTGCTGGTTTGACATATGACTGATAGTCAATTTTTACAATTGGAAGCGCTGCCGAGTGATCCAACAACAAATGATACCAATTATTTTTGTCCAGTGTTGTAACAAGAGAGTTTCCTGCGGATTCACCAGCGGCAATCATGATTCTGTGATGATATCGGTATATAATGAATTCTATGTGCTATTTCGTTTTGTCTTAAGAGCCTAATGGTAAATATGTATTCACCACTCTCTAAGTTAAATAATCACCCAAATAATAAAATTAGAAGGCACATACTTTCATTTATAGGTGTCAAATTCTAATCTATTTATGTATTTATATTCTTAGTTCCCCTAGTTCGCTAGGTGGTATTCCATAACAAAAGCTATGCTTACTTTGGGGCCATGTAGTTGGTGTGATTTTCTGGGGATTTTATTATTAAAAAAATTCAAAAATATAAGTATGATATTGTTTTGTTTCGTCAATATTTAAGCTTGTTAGTAGTCAACATTATCCTTAAAAATACATTATTAAATTATCATCCTTGAGAAATCCATATTTCATAAAAAATCGTGTCAAATATTTTTTTTTAAAGACACAACTTTCTACGTAAATAATAATCACTGAGAAAATATAACTTTGATATTTTCTCGTGACTAATATAAAGTAACCGAAGTTATTTTTCACCTAGTTTGAGTAAATATATTTTTTGCATATAAATTAAGTAATTTAATTACACCAACTAGCATGTCAATCTGGGCGAGTGGAATAGGAAGATTTTTTTCCCATCTTCAAAGATGAGTTTGGCGTAGAGGAATGAGCACTTTTAAACCTCAGCTTTGCACAGTTGCCATTAACTCTGGCAGTGACAGTTTGTATTAGAAAAGCTTTGCCACACGGCAAACACGAATTTATTCCAAACGTTCCGCACACGAAAAGTAATTTATGAATGACTATTTTAGTACTTGGAAGAGATTTAGAACGTACTAAATTATTTAAAAATTGTGGAGACACATATGGATGTTGCAACTTTTGCGAGAGTCTTTTTGAATTGTATAATTTATCTTAATTGTGAACAATTTTGCGGTGCTGTTGAATTGTCTTTGCACAGTCAGATATTTTTTGTGTTTGCTTTGAGTCTGTATAAAAAAAATTATACTGTACTAGTTCAGTGTGAATTCTTTCAGTTCTAAATTGGATATAATAAAATTATTATACTGGATGTCTTTAATAACTGCTCTAGTCATACAGTTTACTGTATACAAGTATACAGCACCCGGGACCGACTGCTTAACGTGCCCTCCGAAGCACGGATGTCGCCGTGAGAAATGAACGGTCGGTGGTCACCCATGAAGTATGTTCTATCATAATTATGAAACAAGAATTTTTAAAATCTATCCATAACTGTCTGAAATATCGTGTAACAAGTATGTTCAGGTGCATGAAAAATAATTATAACTCGGTTTGACCGCAGTCACACTGGTGAGACACCTTAAAAGGCGTTATTCGTCGGTTATCGCTTCCCACACATGCTAAGGGTGGTTGAGCTTGACACTGTCCGAATAGTTCGACAGTTCCTGTATCTCCTACCTAATTCTTCTCCAGATCTTGGACATATTGTCTGGTCCTTTCTGCCAAAAAGGCGTGTAGCCAAAAAGGCGTGTATGCCAAATAATAATAATTGAAATGTCTGTATTGTATACCAATATAATAAAGAATATTTTTTGTTTGAACGTACTTGTTTATATTTCTTTTAGATTTGATAGCTCCATATATAAACAAATTCAGTCAAGGAAAAGTGAATGATATTGGGTTGGTTGGTGTTTTCGTTCGTGTATTAATAGTGACTGTTTTTGTGATTATTTATACAAGCAGATAGCTAATTCATTGGATAATTCATTTTTAAATGTTTTGTGTTTTTCTACATGTTTTATCGTGGAAAGGTAGAGTTATTGTATTGTACTTCCGAAGGATTAAAAATGTATGCATTAATTAACATCAGCCCTGCAACTAAAAGAGGAACATCGAACTAAAGGAGAACATAATATTATCGTAATGCATGGAAAAAAAATATGTCTTTGTTAGCAAAGGGCAACCCTTCTTGAAATTTCATTCTTAACGATTAAAGCAGTTTAAAAATAAAGAAGTTATTTAGTCGATTTTACTTCTACTGTAACTACACACACCGGCACGGAAACTTGGCCACCTATAAAATTCTTGGTAAGTTAAGTTTTCTTTATGAAACCTTACAAGTTTTGGGTTATTCCGATTAGATATCATCCAATTTGTGTTTTTAATCAGTTTTCTAAGTTCTAGTACTTTACAAGTGAAAAAAGAAGATAATGACAAAAAAAAATTGTGTTGAAAAATTGGCACTAAATTTTATATTAGAGTTTGAGGTACTCAAATTTAAAAACTGTCAATTTTTTGTTGACTTTTTGTACTTTTTAATATGGTGTGCTTCCTCCTCTAGCCCTTATAACTACCTAAATCCGATCAGGCATGCTTTGGAAGATATTTTTGGTGTCTTCTTCCCACAAGCAGTGCAAAGCAGTCGGTTCAGCATCTTGAAGCTGGTGAGGGGTTTGCGGAGGGTTCGATGCTCTTTTGTTTGTTTTTTAGGTATCCCAGATAAGCCCAATGAGTTCTATCGAGTGTAAGCCCGGAATGATATTTTTGCGAAAGTTTAAATTTTATGATTTTAGCAGACATTTTACTTAAGATTTAGGTAGTTAAATGTTGACACGAACATTGGAGTGCACTTAAAAAGTTTTTTAGGGTATCATCTTCATTCGACTCAAATTCAAAATATCTCCACATTTTTCTATTTTTATTTATTTTATGAATACCAACTGTAATGTTCAAGATCTCCCATCTCAGAAAAGGAAAGTCTAGTAGAAATACCAAATCGTCGCCAATGCTTTCAGCACTCCTGATGTAAGTCAAACCGCTACGAGATCTCGTGGTGATCTCGTGAGTCACTGTGGCCACCGCACGTCACAGGCCGCCGCACTCGCGTTTGGCCCCAGTCACCGCGCAAATACTGTGTATTCAGTAATAGCCACCAACGAAATGAAGATAGGTTACATACTTTGACGTTGTCCTCGAATGGCTGGTACAAACCTAAGCCTTTTATTAGACTGTAGATACTTGTAAGAACTATTCCAAAGCAAATGAACTGGATTATATAAGGAAGAAAGATGAAAGATCCGTAGATATAAGTGGGATCAGACAAGAAAGGCGTTGCTTATTTAATAAAAGAATGGCTTACCTTTAATAACTCTCATATACTTTAGGATCAATAGAGGGTCTATCCCACGACTTTTAAATCTGCAACTGCATGGACCGGATTAACTGCATCAAAATCTGTTCAGTAGTTTTAGAGATTATCTCGAGCATACGGATGTTCCCTTTATAAGACGCAGAGATAAAGTCCATGTGTAAGCGTTATCACAGTTCAGATAAAAGTAAGGAAAAGTCAGCAAAATAACAAAAACCGTAGGCTATCTAGCTCATGTCTTGATTTGTTGACATCGTTAACCGTGCTAACAAACAATATTTTTTTGGAAATTATTCATTAAAAATTAAGTGACATGTAGGTAGTTACTTATTTTATTTCATCATCATCATCATCACAACTCTTTGTAATGAGCCCACTGCAGGGCATGAGTCTCTCCCCTGGGTGAAGCGGAGGTATAGGCCATAATCCACCAAGCTGGCCCCTCTGGCCACCCCAAACATCCCGGCCCCTCAGGCCTCTACGCCCGTTAATGCCACACACGGCCCCCTGCCTGCCCAGGCCCCCGAGCCCTGCATACCGCCCTGCATACCGCCTAGGTATATCCGCTCCCCCCCTGGCTTCTCCAGATCAAAAGCCCTCCCGCCCACTCCATTCGAGTCAGAATCCGAGTCCGAATCCCCTATGGATACGGACTGCTACATTTCAGGCAGCGAGTCGCTCAACGCCAAGCGCAGCGCGATAAGCGACTCTGACTCCGACCACCATTCCAATTCTACAGTGACGAAATCGGTCGCATCTCAAGATGAGGCTGGTTTCATCACAGTATCTCCCAAAAAGAGGAGACCCAAAAAACAGTGCCTAAGCACTTCCGCCCTCACCCCGGCCACTCAGGCCCCCCTCCCGGCCACTCAGGCCTCCACCCCGGCCACTCAGGCCTCCACCACGGCCCCTCAGGCCCCCCAATCGACCCCGGTTCCCCGGGCCCCGACCCCTACCAAGCCAGCCTCCCGCTGCACCCCCATCCCGCCCAAGGCTAAAAAGCCCCCGCCGGTCTTCCTCAAGGAAAAGAACCGGTGGTCTGAAATATCCACAATCTGCGCGCAACAGCGCATTCAATATACTAAGGCGTCCAATACGGGCGACTTTATTAAGATCGAGCTCCCTTCGATTGAGGACTTCAGAAGCCTCACTTCACTCCTCACCAATAGGCACATTGCCTACCACACGTACGCCCTCCCTGAGGAGCGTAAAAAGCGAGTTATTCTTCGGGGAGTTCCCTATGAACTCCCCAACGAGGAGGTCCTCAAGGACCTCCAATCCCAAAATCTGCCCGTGGAGGCTGTGCACAAGATGCACAACAGCCGCGGCAAAAGCTTTCATCTCGTTCTGGTTATTCTCCAGAACGTCCCTGCCGCTAAGGCAGTATTCGAGGTCAGCACAGTGTGCGGCCTCTCCAACATCCGCGTGGAGACCCCACACAAATCAGGCTACCCCGCGCAGTAAATAATGTAAATAAGTGTAAAACTAACTTTACTTTCAGGCATGTTACTGAAAGTGAGGTATTGAAAGCTTTTAAAAGTATAACAATTAAGAACACTGCTGATCTGGATGGTATTTCTGTTAAAATCATCCAATCTATCATTGACGGTATTGCACCTTATTTAGCCAGTATATTTAACAATTGTGTTGATAATGGTGTGTTTCCGGACTTAATGAAACTTAGTAAAATTATTCCCGTATTTAAAGCAGGAAGCATGACTGACCCCAGTAACTTTAGACCGATCTCTATATTACCAACACTCAGTAAAATTTTTGAAAAACTTATTTTGAACCAACTAGTGGTACATTTCTATAGCAATAATATTATGAATCTGAATCAATTTGGTTTCACACGGGGTCGCTCAACAACTGATGCCGGTGTTGAGCTTATCAAACATATATTTGATGCCTGGGAGGAGTCACATGATGCCTTTGGTGTCTTCTGTGATCTGTCCAAAGCTTTTGACTGTGTTCACTACGATACACTCCTCATGAAGTTTCACCACTATGGAATCAATGATAGGGCACTTGATTTTATGAAATCCTATCTATGCAATAGAATGCAAAGAGTTGATATTAATGGAAAGAGATCATCGGGATCAGCAGTACATATGGGAGTGCCCCAGGGATCGATTCTTGGGCCTTTCTTATTCTTAGTTTATATAAATGATTTGCCGTTTGTGGTAAAAGACAAGTGTGAGGTCATATTGTTTGCTGATGATACCTCTTTTCTTTTTAAAGTGAGTAGGCAATTGAAGCATTGCTTTGAAGTAAACAATTGTATTGAAATTGTGGAAAATTGGTTTTCAGCCAATAACCTGCTCCTCAATGAAAATAAAACTAAATTTTTAAAATTCTCATTGCCTAATGTCCGGCATGTAAATACTAATTTAATTGTAAAAGGACAAGAATTGAGCCCTGTAAATTCAGCAATGTTCCTTGGCATAACCCTAGACGCTCAACTACAGTGGGGACCACACATAGAAAGGTTGGCGAAGAGACTTAGTTCTGCAGCATATGCCGTCAAAAAGATGCGAAATATTTCTAATGAAGCTACTGCGCGATTGGTTTATTTTGGTTATTTTCATAGCTTAATGACATACGGCATTCTCCTGTAGGGAAATGCCGCCGATATTAAAACTATCTTTGTGCTGCAGAAACGGGCTATTCGCGCAATCTACAAACTTAATTCCAGAGCGACGCTTAGAAATAAGTTTAAGGAAATAAATATTCTTACGTTTGCGTCACAATATATCTTTGAAAATCTGATGTTTGTAAAAAAGAACTTAAACATGTTCCGTAGAAAATGTGACTTACATAATGTTAATACTAGAAATAAGTATAAGCTAGACGGCTATGATAGTAGACTTCATAAAGTCACTAAATCATTTATGGGTCAATGCATACGTTTTTATAATAAGGTTCCCACAAATATTCAAGACTTACCACTTGATAAATTTAAAGTAACTATAAAACAAAAATTGTGTAATAAAGGCTTTTATACAATATCTGAATATATGGACGATAAAAGTCCTTGGTTGTAATTGTTTTTCTAAAGTGCTCAATCTCCAACTCCACCTTCAACTCCATCTCCAACTCCATCTCCAACTCCAACTCCAACTCCAACTCCATCTCCATCTCCATCTCCATCTCCATCTCCAACTCCATCTCCAACTCCATCTCCTTCTTATCCAACGCCATTACATCTCCTTGTCCATACAACAGCAAGAACGTCATGCTCCCTCAGGCGGCATGGCTAGCGGTAGCGTCGGGTGTCGGGTCACCCTCTTCCCTAAAATATGGTTGAGGAGGGTGATGGCTGGTGCTTGCGTTATACTCGTGAACGGGTGCTGCTAGCGGTGCCAGGTCGTTTTGCTGATGACTTTATGACTTTTTTTGAACTTGACACTGACTTCCCCATTTCCGTGTCCACGTCCTGTCTATGTCCACGACTATCCTCATCTCCATCCACATTATCTGTTTTCTCTCTCACCTCTATCGCTACGTCTATCTCTGCTTCTATCTTTGCCTCTATATCTATGTCTACGTTTCTCTCTAGTACTTGATTGCCTATTGTATAAATATAATAAGTAGTAGACTCCAGAAGATCAACTCGTTCATGGGTCAATGTGTACGCTTCATTTTATAATAAAATCCTAAAATATTTAAGATTAACCTATTAACCCTTCGATAGATTTAAGGTTAAGTGTTATGTGAAAAGTTTTACTTTAAGATATCCGGATGCAAGAAGTTGGGATTCCCTGGCTGTAAATTGTTACTATGTATTATTTTTCTCTTATTTTTAAAAGATGATTGCTGTTGAGTTTCTTGCCACTTCTTCTCAACAGATCGACTTTCCGAAGTGGTGGTAGATTCAGTTCAATTTGTAAATTGTTTGACTTATTTCAAATGTATTTAAATACTTACGAAATAAAGAATATTTGAGTTTGAGTTTGAGTGCCACCGGTGCCAACTTTATGGACACGCGGCGGCCAACTGCTCCGCCCCCCCCCCCGTTGCGTGAAGTGCCTAGAGCCTCACGCGACTCGCGAGTGCTCCCGCACGCGCGAGTCTCCCAACCCCCCAGCCTGCGTGCTGTGTGGCCAATCCGGTCACACCGCAAACTACCGCGGCTGCCCCAGGGCCCCACGCCCCAAATCTCACACCGCGGCCTCGTCCAATAGACGACCGCCACCTCCCCCCCCTGCCCCTAAATTGGTGGCTAGCGACTTCCCGCTAGCCCCCAAGTCAAGGTCCAACGTCCCCCCCACGCCGAAAATCTCGACCTGGGTCAAGCCCCCCCTCCCACCTAGACAGGCGCCCCCCCGCCCCTCTCAG
Organism: Stenoptilia bipunctidactyla; assembly: GCA_944452665.1. Classification (NCBI taxonomy): domain Eukaryota; kingdom Metazoa; phylum Arthropoda; class Insecta; order Lepidoptera; family Pterophoridae; genus Stenoptilia; species Stenoptilia bipunctidactyla. The sequence goes on along the minus strand of OX101725.1, from coordinate 12,185,569 downwards.
CCCCAGTCTAAGAGAACCTTAGACCTGGGTTCCCTTCTGGCCTTCGCTAACATAAGCGAATACACGGCCATCAACCGAGAGCTCCAATCAGCTCGTACTCCCACCAACGTCCTTGATATCCTGGGCAGGCATGAGGCCATAATCACCAACATTCAAAATCTATTAAATGGACAATAACAACCAGTCCTCTATAATTAACAACACTACAGTCATGACTGGTCGTAAGACTAAACCCAAGGGCCTCACCCTTTGTTCGTTCAACTCGCGTTCCCTACGATCCAACTTTCTAGAAATTAAATCCTTTCTCGCACAGAATGATTTTGATCTTTTACTAGTCCAAGAGACTTGGCTCGCTCCCCACCACACAAAAGGTCTCTCTATCCCCAAATACTCCCTAGTAAGAGTTGACAGACCCACCGATCCGCACGGTGGTACTGCCATCTATTACAAAAGGAGCCTTCACTGCTGTCCTATCCCTACACCGCCCCTTATCCACTTGGAAGCGACGGTGTGCAGGCTGGCCATGTCCGGCCATCATTCTGTCACTAAAGCCTCCATCTACCTCCCGAGTGGTAAGGTTCCTATCCGCAGCGACTTTGAGGCCATTATGGGCTTGGGCCAATCAGTCATTATGTTTGGAGATTTCAACTGCAAACATACTGACTGGTCGTGTTACTCAACCAATAGTAATGGCATCAAACTCGATGAAATCCTTGAGTCCCTTCCTATTGACATCGACCTGATTTGTCCTAACGCACCCACCTTCTACCCATCCAACTCGAGCCAATCTCCCGATATTCTCGACTTTGCACTAACTAAAAACGTAACTTTAGCACTCCGCTCTATAGACCCACTAGACGACCTAGGTTCAGACCACCGTCCAGTACGGCTTATTTTAGGCGAGCCTTCAGCTCCTACCCCCACTTCTAAAACCTTTACCAACTGGCAAGGTTTCCAAAAGTCCCTCGCCACTCTGGCCGGACCCGCCGACTCTCCGCTGGGATTCTCCCCTGACTACCTTAGTAGCCCGGAGAGAATCGACAGTGCAGTCGATTCAGTCTCTGATGCCATCCTCAATGCCATCAGTTCCAACTCTCGAACGGTCAAAATCCCGCGGCCCAAACTTCCCCGTCATATTATTCTTTTAATTAAGCAGAAAAATGCGGCACTTCGTCGAGCCAGATACGCCCCAACAATCGAGTGTAGGGATGCAGCGAAAGTCCTTCAAAGCAGGGTAAAGAAAGCCCTATTCGAACATAGACATCTTCAAGCCACTGAGCTCATGGAGAACATAACTCCGTCTCACGTGGCTTACTATGCTATGGCGCGCAGACTCAGAGTCGACGCCATCTCCCACATTCCTCCCCTCTCCCGTCCCGATGGCACCATAGCCTTCGAGGATGATGAAAAGGCTGAGACCTTTGCTGACAGCATTGCTTCACAATGCTCCCCCAGCACCCAACCCGTAGATCCCGACCACCTTAAGGCGATTGAAGAAGAAGTCCTCCTCAAGGACTCTCTCCCCCCGACCAGCGAACCCATCACAGTTTCCGCTGATGAGATTCGCCTTCATATCAAACGCCTCCACGCTCGAAAAGCGCCGGGGGCGGATGGTATTCCAAACCAGGCGCTTAAGCACCTGCCCCAGCAAATTATTGCCATACTGGCAATCCTATACAACGCTTGTCTTATTCTAGGTCACTTTCCAAGTGCCTGGAAAGAGGCGATCGTGATAGGTATCCCCA